>CM044008.1:56751187-58003687 GCA_024085815.1 Flaveria linearis
GGGGCGTTGCCCCTTGGACCCCACTAGGGGCTGCTGCCCTAGGACCCCGCTGTTAGGGGCTGTCGCCCCCGAACCCCCGCTGTCCCGCGGAGGGTCGGTTACGTGTTATGATGAATAGTACTTGGTATGTTGTGTACTTAATAAGTTACGTATTATATATTAAGTAGAAGATAATATTAATAAGAAGTTGAACTTAACGAATGTTACCCCGGGCCCGTTTGATGATGAAAATTCTTGGAAACACTATGATAGACTTCACTTATATGAGTCTCACGTATGATGATGGATCCGTATTCATGAGCGGGCTATGTGCCTTGCAATGTGGATCAACTGTCGGGGGTTAGCTACCATGATGATGTGTACCGACGGGGATCGACATTCGTTGTTGATCAACATGGGGCTCTTGCTTTGTGCAATCTCGCTTATGATGAAGTGAAAGATAATGAAAGAATGAAAGATAATGAACATGCTTAATATGATGCAAGAAATGTTATGTAGTATGATGTATGCGTGGTCATTATATGGAGGATAAAGCTTATATTTTTCTTATTTATATAAAACTAGAACTCACTCAGCAAAGCTGACTTTTATGCATAATAGTGGATAGGTAAGTGCTGATGCTGAGGATGGCACCAGTGGGCTACTTGGCGAGCAATGGATGGCATTCCTGTCTATGAAATCTTTATTGTAATTTAAGACCATGCGCCATGTTTTATTTCACTTAAAGACAAATGTATGAGTACAATTTGATTTCCAAGTTTTAAGTGATTGTTTATTTAATTCCGTTGCAATGTTTTGTTTATAAAGTAATTTTATGCTATGATTAACCAACTGTGAGGCTTCCCGGGAATGGGGCCTTACAATATTTATCTGTAAAGATATATAAATAATTTGGAAATTAAAATAAAATACAAATATTTAAAAACAATTAAAATACCTGATGGTGGTAACGGGAATGGAGCATTTGTATCTAATAATGCTCTGATAATATTCTAGAATCATGTGCTACCCCTTCCCAGTCCGTCACAATGATGTAAAAATCATGTGGAAGTCACAAATTGTTAATACATTTTGATAACAATCTCCTTTTCCCATTCCCCTATACAAATCTTGTTTGCTAGCAGGGACAACAGCATGTATCAAAGTTCCATCAAGTGCACCAACCACTCCATTGAAAATCCACCGTAGTCTTTTGTTATGTCCCGGAATGTTTGAATTCGGATTGAAAGATATTGGTACTATCATGTCCAACGTATCGTTGATTATGACCAATTATTATAAAAAAGGAGATGTTCAATGTTATGCAAATTACAGGGGAATAAAGCTATTGAGTCACACGATGAAACTATGGGAAAGAATTATTGACACGAGAATTAGACGAGAAACTCACATCGCGGTAAACCAATTTCGATTTATGCCAGGATGCTCTACAACAGAAGCTATACACGTCATAAGGAGGATAATGGAGAAATATTGAGAAAAGAAAAGAGACCTACATATGGTATTCATTGACCTAGAAAAAGCCTATGACAGTGTGCCATGGCAACTCATCTGGGAAAGTCTACGACTTAGAAGGGTACCAGAGAGGTATATCAAAATAATACAGGATATGTATGACGGGGCAAAAACGTGTGTACGAGCACCTGTCGGAGACACAGACTTCTTCCCGCTCGAAGTGGGACTCCACCAAGGATCGACATTGAGCCCATTTCTCTTCACAATAGTGTTGGACGAGATGACCAAGTCTATACAAGAGCCAGTCCCATGGTGTATGTTGTTTGCGGATGATATTGTTTTAATATCAGAATCTAAGACGGTGCTTAATGAGAGACTAGGACAGTGGAGAACAGCACTAGAACGTAGGGGCTTAAGGATACTTTACTCTAAGACAGAATACATGCATTGTAACTTTAGTGGTGAGGCCGAAGAGGACACCCAAATCAGTATCCAGGGCATGGCGGTCCCCCAGATGTCTAGGTTCAAATACCTTGGCTCGTACGTACAGGAAGACGAAGAGATACACAGCGATGTAGCCCACCGTGTGCAATCAGGATGGTGCAAATGGAGAGTAGCATCAGAGATTTTGTGTGATAAGAGGTTCCCAGCAAAACTAAAGGGAAAACTATATAGAGTGACAGTACGTCCAACTATGTTATACGGCACAGACTGTTGGGGCATAAAGAAATCGCACGAGAGACAAATAGAGGTCGCAGAAATACGAATGCTGAGGTGGATGTGTGGACACACAAGATTGTATAGGATAAGAAATGAAGTCTTTCGCCAGAGGCTAGAGGTGACTTGTATCACAGATAAAATACGAGAGGGAAGATTAAGATGGTTTGGGCACATGAAGAGGAGAATGATGGCAACACCTGTTAGAGCAGTAGAGAACATCAGCGTAGAGAGTAGGAGGAGTAGAGGTAGACCTAGGTTGACTTGGGACGAGATTATTAGGCGAGATATGATAGACTTGCACCTCTCTGAGCACATGATCGAGGATAGGAGTGAGTGGAGGTGTAGAATTAATATTTAGGACTTTTAGTGGGTTTTATGGGTAGGAAGGGTATACGGTGACATGTGGCGGGACCCCCCGCGTGAGGTGTAGTTTTCGTCATCTACCCTTTTTGGGTGTTACATGCCGCTTTTTATGATGTGCGCACTATCTAATTCTGCATGTGATATTTACCTATGTGTTGTATGCTATGTATTATGATTGCTATGGTTATTGCCTTTGTTAACGAGTCGGGGGTCTCTTCGGAAGCGGTCTCTCTATCTTTCAAGATAGAGGAAAGACTTGCCACCGCATACCCCTCCCAGACTGTGCTCTTTAGCGGGATACACTGGGTATGTTTTTTTGTTTTGTTTATCATAAAATAACATAGCCATCTTCTCCTCAACCGAAACATGTTTACTATCCTTTAGCGAATAATTTACTCTAAAATGAGCACATAGTCGTACAAAAGATTCACAAGACATACGTAGCAATTCAACACATAGTTTAGGATTTCCTTACAATAATTCTAATGTGTATTTATGCCCCGACATAGCCGAGTCATTGTCTCGCATTCGTTTTAAACCTCTCCTCCAAAAAAAACAAACATACATGTGCATAAGAATTACAAGTAGTAATTTCTTATTATAATCCATTATGCTCCTGTTTTAGTAGAACAAAAACAACCATTAAACATAAACAATCATTAAACATAAACACCCATTAAACATAAACAACCATTAATCATAAACAACCATTAAACATAAACAATCATTAAACATAACAAACCATTGAACATAACAAACCAAAAGCATTCATTGTTCAATACATAACCAACCAAAAGCATTTATTGTTCTAAATATAAACAACCAAAAACAAATATTGTTTTAAAAACAATAAGCAAATAATGTTCTCAACTACTTTATTTGGATTCGGCTCAGTTGTAGGCTCGGGGGTGGGCTCGGGGGTGGGGTCGGAGGTGAGATTGGCGGTATTCCCATAAATAGGCTCAAAACCAAAATCCTAAGAGCCAGCATCATCTTCTGTGTCATGTAAAACGATGTATGTAAGCATCAGAGGTTTGACACGATTACAAGAAGATGACCCAACAACCAATGTTGTTTGGGTTGAAGCCCACTTGCTACCCCTAGTGGCAGTATTACCATCAAACAATTGAGTACAAAGCTCTGGAAAAGGAAATGGAATTGTTTTCAATGATCCTACCTTCGGATGGCCCTAAAGCGAAAGTAAAACATGTTATAAGTTTATGTTTATAGGTATTTGTTAAAAACTTTTTAAATTCTTCCTATTCCTTGTTGGTTAAGCTCTGAGTCTGACAGTTCATTTAACTCCTTTAAGGGAAGAGAGATAAGTTCATCTATGTTGTAGTTCATGGTTCCCAGATAGTTCAATCTAGCAGCTTGTAACACCCGGATATTTTTCTTTAAAGCCGACGAAAGAAGAAAAAGAAATAAAGTCTAAAGTCGGGGGACCAACTTGCCAAAATAGGAGAAAATTCGTAAAAATGGGAGATTAAGAGGGGGAGGGCAGCCATATCCTCCCCACTCTTGTGAAAACCCAGCAAAAAGAGAAAGGAGAGAGAAAGAAGAGAGAAAAGAGAGAAAAAGGTTGGTTCGGGTGGATCCGAGCACGAAAATCGTCGAGTAGCGAGTCAACACGAAGCTCTTCTTCTTCTTGTAGTTTGTGTGAGTTCTAGGACCCATATTTTACTCGTTTTCAACTGATTTGGGGCTGAAATGCATAGTAAACCAATTTTTTGTATGTGTGTGTCTTTGACCCATTTGGGTGTGTTTGCGTGTCATGCGTTTGGAGTATGTTTTCGGGCTTGTGTGTGCTTGAATGGTGTTGTAGTATGCATTCCTAAGGTTTAGGATGGTTGATTTGGGCTTAGAATGGGTTTGGATGAGCTTGGAGGTCGAAAATGGCAGATTGGGTTCGGATGAACTGCATTCTGCATCAGTTAGGGCTAGGCGCCCGACTGGAGGGCGATTGGGGTTCAGTCGCACGATCGAGGCTCAGTCGCAGGACTGGGGGTCCAGTCGCATGGGGAGTCATGCGACTGAGAGCCCAGTCGCATAGGTGCTCATCCGCATGAGGTCCATTCGCATGAGGTCCATTCGCATAGTGTTCAACCGCATGAGGTCCATTCGCATAGTGTTCATTTGCACGATTGAGAGACCATTCGCACGATTGGGTGTTCATCCGCATTGGTGTTCATCCGTATTGGTCCATTCGCATGGTGTTCAGTCGTATGGAGGCTATGCGACAGAAGGGTGCCCATACGCCCAGATAGGGCTGTTGTACCCGAGGGGGAACATAGTTAAAGTACCGACTTTCGGGGGAAAGTGCACATATAAGTTTTGACGTGGAAGTTCCCGTAGGTACATGTAAGATGACCGTTAGGATCTTAGAAGTCATGTAGGGCATGATGATGATGATGTTGCATGTTTATGCATGATGTATGTTATGTATGTATGATGATGCCCTGTATAGTAATGCTATAGTGTATGTTGATGTTCCTTATTATGATGTATGTTTATCTTTCCCGTGGCTTTACGTGTTATATTAATGAATTAAACGAAAGTATTATGTAATGTAAAGTGAAAGATAATGAAAGAGGAATGAATGAAACAAAAGTATTATGTAATGTAAAGTGAAAGATAATAAAAGAGGAACATGATGAATGAATGCATGCATTAATAATGAATGAGACTAATAAAGGCTTGCAAGCAAATATAGGAGGTGAGCGACCTTGTTGTTGCAACAGACTCGAAATTGAATCCTTGTCTTTCGACCTCAGTAATCGTGGCTGTGTGCCACGAAGAGGGTAAAGCTTGACACCGGGATCGACCATTGTATAGAACCATCGTTGCATATCCTAGGTACTATGGCCAGGAGGGTGAGGTGCGCCATTATAGAAGGTCTATGATAGGCCTAGGTCCAGTACCATGATACAGAAGGATATTACATGTGGTAATGGTACACTTAAACTCTACCTTAGGCGCTGTGGCCAGGAGGTGCGATGCACCGTTATAGAAGGTCTATGATAGGCCTAGGTCCAGTTCCACGAAACATAAAGGTAAGGGTAATGGGTGATGGAAAGAAAAGAGGTAAAGATGATGTAAGGCCCCGCTCCCGGGTGCCTTACGGTTGGAGGTTCATCGCACGTAAAACATACATAATGTATATACTCATAAAATATCGCAGCGGAATTAATAAAATATACATTTTCATTCATTCATAAAAGTCATTACATCATTGACATGTTTACAAAATACAGCTTTCTCTGCTTTGCCTATCTTCGCTATAATTGCTACTGAAGCATATGAAACCTTTGATTACATAAGTAATCTCGTTCATATGAATCCTCAGCAACCATAGGGTCATACAGCGACCTCTAGAGAAGATATTAAGTTCAAAAATATAAAAATTATGTTTTTATACTAAAGAATATTCCTTAAGTAATTCCGTACATCGGAACCCTTACGGAACACTCTTGACACTCTCATGCAACATATTTCGTTGCATGTGCTATGCACACGCACTTCCGGTGCGTGGCAGCATATTCAAAATTAAAGAAGATTTCTTAAGTAATACCTTTTATGGGAATCCTCAAGAAATCTCGTAACGGCATGCAATGTGATGAGTTGCGTACGTTATGGGCCCACAACGCATGACGTTGCAGCATTATCAAATGGAGAATGCCATCCGCATACTACCATCCTTCTTCTTAACGAACAGGACCGGAGCACCCCAAGGTGAGATACTCGGTCTGATAAACCCCTTATTTAGCAGCTCCTGCAACTGCTCCATCAACTCCTTCATCTCCGTCGGAGCCAAGCGATATGGTGCTTTTGCGACAGGTTGGGCACCCGGTATCAGGTCGATCTGGAACTCGATCTCTCGGTCAGGTGGCAATCCCGATAAGTCTTCGGGAAACACGTCTGGAAAGTCACACACCACTGGTACATCGCATAGCTGTGGTGTTGGCGTCTCTATATTCTTTACATAACATAAGTAGGCGCTACATCCGCGCCTCATACACTTTCCCGCCACCGCCATCGAGATCACTTTCGGAATCGTCGTAACTCGATCGCCATAAATTGTCACAGGACTTCCGTCGGTCGCCGTCAGTCTAATCATCTTCTTTCGGCACACGATATTCGCTTCGTAGGTTGCTAACCAGTCCATCCCTAACACTACATCAAATCCTCCTAGAGGCATCACATGTAACTTGGCAGCAAACCTATGGCCCTCTAATTCTATGGCACAGCCTTCTATCACATCCGTAACCCTAGTGGATTTACCAATAGCGGTTTCTACTTAAAAGGACTTATCGAGGCATTTACTTCTAACTGGCAATTTAGCACAGAAGGTAGTAGAAATAAAACTCCTACTTGCACCCGAATCAAATAACACAGAGGCTAAAATTTGGTCTATTAGGATCGTACCGGACACAACGTCAGGGTCCGTTCTAGCCTCCTCCTACGTCATGGTGAACGCCCTAGCCTTTGCCCTCGGTGCTTCTCCTCCCGTCATCTTCTCCCCTGAGCCCTCAGCCCTCGGCTTCTTGCAATCTCTGCTCATATGACCACTTTCCCCACAGTTAAAACACTTGCCCATTCGGCAATCCTTGGCCATATGCCCAGTCCTCCCACACTTGAAACAGATGTTGGATCCCCACTTACACTCCCCCGAGTGCTCTTTCCCACACTGTCCACACTTCCTTATCCCTGCTCCCTTCGCGACCACTCGGCGGTCGTCTACCCTTGCCTTCTTGTTACTTGTCGAGGTATCACCTCGACCAAACCTCTTTCCCTGCCAACCCTTCTCACCACCTCCCTTCTTACCGCCCTCAGCCTTCACCAACGCAGCTCGCTCATCGTACAACCTCCCCGCCAAATCCACCGCCGACCTGAAAGTACTTGGTCGAGCGGAAATCAAATGCCAACGTATTTCGGCTGGCAACCCCTGAATATACCGGTTGATCTTTCGAGACACCGGCGTCACCTGCTCTGGGACCAATCGCGCCATATCGTTGAACTTGGCAGTGTATTGTTGGTGGGTCATCGTCCCTGCCTCCAACTGCAGAAACTCTCTCTCAACTCGGTCCATTTCCCGTCGAGGACTAAATTCCTCGATCACCATCCTTTTCAGCTCGGACCACTTCATCTTCCCAATGGCCCTGCTACCCTCAGCCTGGACAATATTGTCCCACCAGCACAACGCCGTCCCCGTAAATGAGTGGGTAGCAAACTTAACCTTTTTATCCTCCTAGCAATCGCTCATATCGAGGACCGCCTCCATTTCTCTTACCCATTGGTGAGCATCGGCAGCGGTACCAGAACCATCAAAAGTCGGGGGCTTGCACCTCATGAATGCCCCGTAGTTACAACCCCGTGTTGTCTCACGCTCGGCCTCTTCCTCCTCCTCCTCTTCATCATCAGAAAGAACCGTTTCCGGCCCTTGTTGCTGTTGCCGCCTCCCTGAGGCTCGATTCCTCCCTCGCCTCTCATCCTCGCGTACAGCTTTTATCACCTCGGTCACTACAGACGGTAAGATCGTCTGCATGACTTGGTGCACCTCCTCGATCACTGTCTCTTTCACCGAGGCCCTCAAATCATCACTCTCATCCACTCCCCCCGAGGGAGTAGTATTAGGTTCTTCAGGAACCTTCTTCTCTGGTCTAGGCCTTCCTCTTGTGGCTCGTGGTTCCGCACCACTTCCGCCACTGCCTCCACCAAGTGGGGCTTTAGATGATCTACCACCGACCATCTTCTATCTCACACTCAAAGGTTCAAATACCAACACGGTCATTCAAGGAAATAGCTCAGTTTATGTTAAGTACAGTAAGTTGCTAATTACAGTGGCCAGTTGTGATTAGTCACTTACTCTACTTTTCGCACCCCAAGCATTACCCTTACTGACTACATAAGTATCTAAATCTAACAGCACACATAAACCACATTACATGCGCACATAACTTTGATTATCATTAAGAAAATACCTGATGGCACGCAGCTACTCAGATGACATTCATCCCCATTCTGTCCCATTTCTCAGTTTAAGTTTTAGGTTTATTTTGAAAATTTACCCATTTTACTTAAACTTTTGCTCTGATACCAACTTGTAAGGCCCCGCTCCCAGGCGCCTTACGGTTGGCGGTTCATCGCACGTAAAACATACATAATGTATATACTCATAAAATATCGCAGCGGAATTAATAAAATATACATTCTCATTCATTCATAAAAGTCATTACATCATTGACATGTTTACAAAATATGGCTTTCTCTGCTTTGCCTATCTTCGCTGTAATTGCTACTGAAGCATATGAAACCTTTGATTACATAAGTAATCTCGTTCATATGAATCCTCAGCAACCATAGGGTCATACAGCGACCTCTAGAGAAGATATTAAGTTCAAAAATATAAAAATTATGTTTTTATACTAAAGAATATTCCTTAAGTAATTCCGTACATCGGAACCCTTACGGAACACTCTTGACACTCTCATGCAACATATTTCGTTGCATGTGCTATGAACACGCACTTCCGGTGCGTGGCAGCATATTCAAAATTAAAGAAGATTTCTTAAGTAATCCCTTTTATGGGAATCCTCAAGAAATCTCGTAATGGCATGCAACGTGATGCGTTGCGTGCGTTATGGGCCCACAACGCATGACGTTGCAGCATTATCAAATGGAGAATGCCATCCCAAAAGAGCTGAGTAGCCTCCTCGTGCCATCCCCAGCAACGCTACCTGCCAACTGGAAACACATAAAAAGTCAGCGTTGCTGAGTGAGTTCTAGTTTTATAATAAACATACTTTGTTCATATTAAAACCGTTCATTCTTTACACGTGATCATACATCGTACATACATATAGATAATATCTTTATTATCGCATTCGTTCATTCATTTGTTCGTCATACATCGTTATCTTTCACTTCTCGTTTAGGTCCTGTTAAGCTTTACCCACTTCATGGCACGCAGCCATGATTACTGTGGTCGAATGACAAGGACCCCGTTACATCTTTTCTTGCACATTGGATATCTTTTGTACCACTACCATCTGCTATACCCCGAACGTTATTAGCTACCGGGCCGAAGTCATTAAATGAACAGCAAAACGTATGCCACGGTACTAGAGGTAAGCGGTAGGGATACCATACATATGGTCAATCACTAAGAAGGACCCCTTAAACTTATCCAATGTTTGCAAGTCATCTTTCATTAATTCGTTCGTTAATGCATGTATTCATCATCTTTTAATCATTCGTTCATTCATTAATACATGCATTCGTCATCGTGTTCCTCTTTCGTTATCTTTCACTTTACGTTACATAATACTTCGTTCGTTCGTTCATTAATACGTAAAGCCATGGAAAGATATTCATACATTATGATAAGGAACACACACATCATACATACATCATCACACATATCATCATACGTACATCGTCATACATAACATCATACATGCATCATCATACATCATCATACATAACCTCGTACATACATAGCCTACATCATCAATCATCACTAGGCACTCACTCCCGTATCCTTCCCGAATCCGGGACTTACTATGCGTCATCTTGGTGCAGTAGCACTAACTGTCCCTCCAAGACCGTGGGGACTCATACTAGGACCTTATATAACGTGCCGAGTCCACAACCATACCTTAGACGTATAACACAACATTATACCCAAATGGGTCATACATACATATGTCAGTAAACAAGTTTATATGTGTTCCAGCCCCAAAAATCATTTAAAATCAGTAAATGAGGGGTCCTAGAACTCACCTGTGCTTGACAAGCAGCTTCTCAATCAAGCCTTAAAGTCGCGGGTCACACTACACTGCCTGCAGATAAGTTAACACTCAAAAGAGTTAATTTCTGCCTAATTTCGCTACTAAGTTTGCAGGTAGTTTCGCCTGTAAATTTGCCAGCAGTTTCGCCGGGCAAATCAGCAGTTTCGCTGCTAAATTCGCCGGGCGGCATTCTGCCAGTTTCGCTGGACAGATTCGCTACCTCGAGCGCCCAACTTTCGTTGGAATTCCCTAGTTTCGCAATATCTAAGGTCAACTTGGGCACTGACATAGTCATCAGCGAAACTATAGTTTCGCTCAAGCGAATAAAGCGAAATTGTAACTTCGCTGTAAACCCTTCCAGTTTCGCTGGACGAACCTACAGTTTCGCTGGTCGAGACCTTAAATTCGCAAAACGAGCTGAAATTTACGAATCAGCTCGCTTTAGCCCAAAAATCCAATCCTTTCCACCCAAACCCTTGGATTATCATCCAGGAAGCTATATCTAGGCTCATTACACGTTTTCTTACCCTAAAACGTGTGTTTTAGGGCGATTTTTGCCACTTTAAAACCTCAAAAACCCCCACTCGGGTTTTTCACTAAATGTAGCAATTTAGATGCGTTTCTTACCTTGATTCTTGTAGTTTAGGAGTCCACAAACACCAGCCTTCGATTCTTGACCACCCAAGCTTCAATCCGGCACTTTCTCTCTCTACACTTTCTCTCTCTAGAATGGCGTTTGAGTGAAAATGAGAGTTGCTCAGCTGATCCATCTATTTATATGCCAGGCGTTCCCGGGACCCCAAACTCGTTAAACTCGTGACCCGGAGGGTTAACTCGGTGTAATACCCGCAACCATTTTATATTTATTAAATGGTTTTTCATCCGAGCCCATCACTATCACTTGACTCGATTAGAAAATTTTCCGGGTGTTACAAGTCCACCCCCTTATTTAGGTTTCATCCTCGAAACCTGTTATTCTTCGAACAGATGTGGGTAATGTTGTCTCATCTCTTCTTCAGTCTCCCACGTAGACTCAGATCCCTTCCTGTGCTTCCACTGTACACGCACAAGAGGAACCACTTTGTTTCTTAGCCGTTTCTCTTTTCTATCGATGATCGCCACTGGTTGCTCCACATAGTTGAGCCGTTCGTCTACTTCGATATCCTCCAGCGGTACAATCATATCTTCATCGGCCAAACATTTCCTCAGATGAGATACGTGGAAGGTCGGGTGAATTCCACTCAACTCATCTGGCAGTTCTAACCTATAGGCCACCTCTCCCACACGGGCGATAATTCGGAAAGGGCCTATATACCGCGGGCTCAGTTTACCCCGCTTTCGGAAACTAATAATTCCTTTCCAAGGCGAGACCTTCAACATGACCTGATCACCGACCTTGAATTCTATCGGTCTTCGCCTCTTGTCAGCATATGACTTTTGTCTGTCTTTCGCCGCCTTCATGAAGGCTTTGATCTTTTCTAACTTTTCAGTCGTTGCTTCAACTACCTCGACACCACCCAGTTCCTTCTGCCCAATGTCTCCCCAACATACGGGCGTCCTACATTTCCTACCGTACAACATCTCGTAGGGCGGCATGCCAATGCTGGCATGATAACTGTTATTGTACGAGAATTCTGCTAACGGCAGGTGATCGTCCCAACTTCCTCCAAAATCGATCACGCACGCTCGAAGCATGTCTTCGAGTGTTTGGATCGTCCTTTCAGACTGACCGTCTGTCTGGGGGTGATATGCCGTGCTAATGTGTAGCCTCGTCCCCATTGCATCATGAAACCTCTTCCAAAATTTGGAGGTAAACCGGGTGTCACGGTCAGACACAATAGACACCGGTACACCATGACGAGCTACAATTTCTTTGATAAATAGATCCGCCAATCTTTCAGATGAATACGTCTCGCGGATCGGTAGGAAGTGGGCACTCTTCGTCAATCGATCAACTATCACCCATATAGCATCATACCCTTTCGGGGTACGTGGTAGTTTCGTGATGAAATCCATGGTGATGTGTTCCCACTTCCACTCGGGTATATCCAACGGCTGGATCTTCCCGTACGGTTTCTGATGCTCTGCCTTGACCTGTGAACAAGTCATGCACTTACTCACATATTCCATCACATCACGCTTCATGCCCGGCCACCAATAGTCTTTCTTCATGTCTTGGTACATCTTGGTAGCGCCGGGGTGAATGGAATATCGAGTCTTATGGGCCTCATCCATGATCATTCCGCGTCGATCCCCGTACCGAGGAATCCACACTCGCCCAAATCGGGTCTTAACACCAAGAGTGTTCTCACCCAGTTCTGTAACTAGACCTCTCATCCTTTCGGAGTTAAGACGATCTTCCTTCACAGCCTCGTCTTGGAACTCCTTAACCTGTGTCATCACGTCAGAGGTCATAATCAGCTGATAAGCCTTCACCCGAATCGGCTCGGGCTTTTCTTTCCGGCTAAGGGCATTGGCCACCACATTGGCTTTGCCTGGGTGGTAATGGATCTCACAATCATAATCTTTTATCAGCTCCAACCACCGTCTCTGCCTCACGTTTAGATCCTTCTGCTCGAAGAAGTACTTCAAGCTCTTGTGATCCGTGAAGATGGTGCACTTCGTCCCGTATAGATAGTGCCGCCAAATCTTCAACGCGAAAACCACCGCAGCTAGTTCTAGGTCGTGCGTGGGATAATTGACTTCGTGGGTCTTCAGTTGTCGAGATGCATAGGCTATGACCTTTCCGCGTTGCATCAATACGCAACCCAGCCCAGAATAGGATGCATCCGAATAGACCACCAAGTCTTCATTTCCCTCAGGCAATGTCAAGACAGGAGCTTGTGTCAGTCTCGTCTTCAATTCCTCAAAAGCGTCCTCCTGTTCTCGACCCCACACGAACTTTACATCCTTGCGAGTCAATTTTGTCAAAGGTGAGGCTATCTTGGAGAAGTCTTGAATAAATCTTCTATAGTAGCCCGCCAGCCCCAAGAAGCTGCGAATCTCGGTTGGCGTCTTCGGTGACTTCCATTGCATCACGGCCTCAACCTTTGCTGGGTCCACCATTATTCCTTCTGCATTCACTACGTGACCCAGAAATTGCACCTCGCGTAACCAAAAGGCGCACTTGGAGAACTTGGCATACAATTTCTCCCTTCTCAACGTTTCCAATACTTCCCGAATATGCCCGGCATGCTCTTCTTCACTTCTCGAATAAATCAGCATATCATCGATGAATACAATTACTGATTTATCTAACATTGGTCGGCACACTCGGTTCATCAAATCCATAAAAGCAGTCGGCGCATTGGTCAACCCGAAAGACATGACAAGAAACTCGTAGTGACCATAGCGCGTACGAAAGGCTGTTTTAGGGATATCTTGCTCTTTCACCTTCAGTTGATGGTACCCCGATCGAAGATCTATTCTTGAAAACCAACTGGCACCCTGAAGTTGATCAAACAAGTCATCGATCCTTGGTAAGGGGTATCTGTTCTTCACCGTCAGCTTATTCAGCTCGCGGTAGTCGATGCACATCCGCATACTACCATCCTTCTTCTTTACGAACAGGACCGAAGCACCCCAAGGTGAGATACGCGGTCTGATAAACCCCTTATTTAGCAGCTCCTGCAACTGCTCCATCAACTCCTTCATCTCCGTCGGAGCCAAGCGATATGGTGCTTTTGCGACAGGTTGGGCACCCGGTATCAGGTCGATCTGGAACTCGATCTCTCGGTCAGGTGGCAATCCTGATAAGTCTTCGGGAAACACGTCTGAAAAGTCACGCACCACTGGCACATCGCATAGCTGTGGTGTTGGCGTCTCTATATTCTTTACATAACATAAGTAGGCGCTACATCCGCGCCTCATACACTTTCCCGCCACCGCCATCGAGATCACCTTCGGAATCGTCGTAACTCGATCGCCATAAATTGTCACCGGACTTCCGTCGGTCGCCGTTAGTCTAATCATCTTCTTTCGGCACACGATATTCGCTTCGTAGGTTGCTAACCAGTCCATCCCTAACACTACATCAAATCCTCCTAGAGGCATCACATGTAACTTGACAGCAAACCTATGGCCCTCTAATTCTATGGCACAGCCTTCTATCACATCCGTAACCCTAGTGGATTTACCAATAGCGGTTTCTACTTCAAAGGACTTATCGAGGCATTTACTTCTAACAGGCAATTTAGCACAGAAGGTAGTAGAAATAAAACTCCTACTTGCACCCGAATCAAATAACACAGAGGCTAAAATTTGGTCTATTAGGAACGTACCGGACACAACGTCAGGGTCCGTTCTAGCCTCCTCCTGCGTCATGGTGAACGCCCTAGCCTTTGCCCTCGGTGCTTCTCCTCCCGTCATCTTCTCCCCTGAGCCCTCAGCCCTCGGCTTCTTGCAATCTCTGCTCATATGACCACTTTCCCCAAAGTTAAAACACTTTCCCATTCGGCAATCCTTGGCCATATGCCCAGTCCTCCCACACTTGACACAGATGTTGGATCCCCACTTACACTCCCCCGAGTGCTCTTTCCCATACTGTCCACACTTCCTTATCCCTGCTCCCTTCGCGACCACTCGGCGGTCGTCTACCCTTGCCTTCTTGTTACTTGTCGAGGTATCACCTCGACCAAACCTCTTTCCCTGCCAACCCTTCTCACCACCTCCCTTCTTACCGCCCTCAGCCTTCACCAACGCAGCTCGCTCATCGTACAACCTCCCCGCCAAATCCACCGCCGACCTGAAAGTACTTGGTCGAGCGGAAATCAAATGCCAACGTATTTCGGCTGGCAACCCCTGAATATACCGGTTGATCTTTCGAGACACCGGCGTCACCTGCTCTGGGACCAATCACGCCATATCGTTGAACTTGGCAGTGTATTGTTGGTGGGTCATCGTCCCTGCCTCCAACTGCAGAAACTCTGTCTCAACTCGGTCCATTTCCCGTCGAGGACTAAATTCCTCGATCACCATCCTTTTCAGCTCGGACCACTTCATCTTCCCAATGGCCCTGCTACCCTCAGCCTGGACAATATTGTCCCACCAGCACAACGCCGTCCCCGTAAATGAGTGGGTAGCAAACTTAACCTTTTTATCCTCCTGGCAATCGCTGATATCGAGGACCGCCTCCATTTCTCTTACCCATTGGTGAGCATCGGCAGCGGTACCAGAACCATCAAAAGTCGGGGGCTTGCACCTCATGAATGCCCCGTAGTTACAACCCCGTGTTGTCTCACGCTCGGCCTCTTCCTCCTCCTCCTCTTCATCATCAGAAAGAACCGTTTCCGGCCCTTGTTGCTGCTGCCGCCTCCCTGAGGCTCGATTCCTCCCTCGCCTCTCATCCTCGCGTACAGCTTTTCTCACCTCGGTCACTACAGACGGTAAGATCGTCTACATGACTTGGTGCACCTCCTCGATCACTGTGTCTTTCACCGAGGCCCTCAAATCATCACTCTCATCCACTCCCCCCGAGGGAGTAGTATTAGGTTCTTCAGGAACCTTCTTCTCTGGTCTAGGCCTTCCTCTTGTGGCTCGTGGTTCCGCACCACTTCCGCCACTGCCTCCACCAAGTGGGGCTTTAGATGATCTACCACCGACCATCTTCTATCTCAGACTGAAAGGTTTAAATACCAACACGGTCATTCAAGGAAATAGCTCAGTTTATGTTAAGTACAGTAAGTTGCTAATAACAGTGGCCAGTTGTGATTAGTCACTTACTCTACTTTTCGCACCCCAAGCATTACCCTTACTGACTACATCAGTATCTAAATCTAACAGCACACATAAACCACATTACACACGCACATAACTTTGATTATCATTAAGAAAATACCTGATGGCACGCAGCTACTCAGATGGCATTCATCCCCATTCTGTCCCATTTCTCAGTTTAAGTTTTAGGTTTATTTTGAAAATTTACCCATTTTACTTAAACTTTTGCTCTGATACCAACTTGTAAGGCCCCGCTCCCGGGCCTTACGGTTGGCGGTTCATCGCACGTAAAACATACATAATGTATATACTCATAAAATATCGCAGCGGAATTAATAAAATATACATTCTCATTCATTCATAAAAGTCATTACATCATTGACATGTTTACAAAATACAGCTTTCTCTGCATTGCCTATCTTCGCTATAATTGCTACTGAAGCATATGAAACCTTTGATTACATAAGTAATCTCGTTCATATGAATCCTCAGCAACCATAGGGTCATACAACGACCTCTAGAGAAGATATTAAGTTCAAAAATATAAAAGTTATGTTTTTATACTAAAGAATATTCCTTAAGCAATTCCGTACATCGGAACCCTTACGGAACACTCTTGACACTGTCATGAAACATATTTCGTTGCATGTGCTATGCACACGCACTTCCGGTGCTTGGCAGCATATTCAAAATTAAAGAAGATTTCTTAAGTAATCCCTTTTATGGGAATCCTCAAGAAATCTCGTAATGGCATGCAACGTGATGAGTTGCGTGCGTTATGGGCCCACAACGCACGACGTTGCAGTATTATCAAATGGAGAATGCCATCCCAAAAGAGCTGAGTAGCCTCCTCGTGCCATCCCCAACAACACTACCTGCCAACTGGAAACACATAAAAAGTCAGCGTTGCTGAGTGAGTTCTAGTTTTATAATAAACATACTTTGTTCATATTAAAACCGTTCATTCTTTGCACGTGATCATACATCGTACATACATATAGATAATATCTTTATTATCTCATTCGTTCATTCATTCGTTCGTCATACATCGTTATCTTTCACTTCTCGTTTAGGTCCTGTCAAGCTTTACCCACTTAATGGCACGCAGCCATGATTACTGTGGTCGAATGACAAGGACCCCGTTACATCTTTTCATGCACATTGGATATCTTTTGTACCACTACCATCTGCTATACCCCGAATGTTATTAGCTACCGGGCCGAAGTCATTAAATGAACAGCAAAACGTATGCCACGGTACTAGAGGTAAGCAGTAGGGATACCATACATATGGTCAATCACTAAGAAGGACCCGTTAAACTTATCCAATGTTTGCAAGTCATCTTTCATTAATTCGTTCGTTAATGCATGTATTCATCATCTTTTAATCATTCGTTCATTCATTAATACATGCATTCGTCATCGTGTTCCTCTTTCGTTATCTTTCACTTTACGTTACATAATACTTCGTTCGTTCATTCATTAATACGTAAAGCCATGGAAAGATATTCATACATTATGATAAGGAACACACACATCATACATACATCATCACACATATCATCATACGTACATCGTCATACATAACATCATACATGCATCATCATACATCATCATACATAACCTCGTACATACATAGCCTACATCATCAATCATCACTAGGCACTCACTCCCGTATCCTTCCCGAATCCGGGACTTACTATGCGTCATCTTGGTGCAGTAGCACTAACTGTCCCTCCAAGACCGTGGGGACTCATACTAGGACCTTATATAACCATACCTTAGACGTATAACACAACATTATACCCAAATGGGTCATACATACATACGTCAGTAAACAAGTTTATATGTGTTCCAGCCCCAAAAATCATTTAAAATCAGTAAATGAGGGGTCCTAGAACTCACCTGTGCTTGACAAGCAGCTTCTCAATCAAGACTTAAAGTCGCGGGTCACACTACACTGCCTGCAGATAAGTTAACACTCAAAAGAGTTAATTTCTGCCTAATTTCGCTACTAAGTTTGCAGGTAGTTTCGCCCGTAAATTCGCCAGCAGTTTCGCCGGGCAAATCAGCAGTTTCGCTGCTAGTTTCGCCGGGCAGCATTCTGCCAGTTTCACTGGACAGATTCGCTACCTCGAGCGCCCAACTCTCGTTGGAATTCCCTAGTTTCGCAATATCTAAGGTCAACTTGGGCACTGACATAGTCATCAGCGAAACTATAGTTTCGCTCAGGCGAATATGTAGTTTCGCCGAAGCGAAATTGTAACTTCGCTGTAAACCCTTCCAGTTTCGCTGGACGAACCTACAGTTTCGCTGGTCGAGACCTTAAATTCGCAGAACGAGCTGAAATTTACGAATCAGCTCGTTTTAGCCCAGAAATCCAATCCTTTCCACCCAAACCCTTGGATTATCATCCAGGAAGCTATATCTAGGCTCATTACACGTTTTCTTACCCTAAAACGTGTGTTTTGGGGCGATTTTTGCCACTTTAAAACCTCAAAAACCCTCACTCGGGTTTTTCACCAAATGTAGCAATTTAGATGCGTTTCTTACCTTGATTCTTGTTGTTTAGGAGTCCACAAACACCAGCCTTCGATTCTTGACCACCCGAGCTTCAATCCGGCACTTTCTCTCTCTACACTTTCTCTTTCTAGAATGGTGTTTGAGTAAAAATGAGAGTTGCTCAGCTGATCCATCTATTTATATGCCAGGCGTTCCCGGGACCCCAAACTCGTTAAACTCGTGACCCGGAGGGTTAACTCGGTGTAATACCCGCAACCATTTTATATTTATTAAATGGTTTTTCATCCGAGCCCATCACTATCACTTGACTCGATTAGAAAATTTTCCGGGTGTTACAGATGAAAAAGTAAGAAAGTTAAAGCCGTATGATGAATGAATGAAATTAAAGAATGAACGAATGAAAGTAATGAACGGAAGAAACATAATGATAAAGTATGAAACGGGATCCTTGTCACTCGACCTCCGTATTCATGGTTGCGTGCCATGAAGAGGGTAAAGTTTGACTGGTTCTACATAGAAACAAAAGATAACGAATGATGAAGATAATAATGATATTATCCATGTGTACGTATGATGTGTGATAGCATGAAAGTAAAGAAATGTTTTTAAATGAAAGTAAAGTATGTTTTATTATAAAACTAGAACTCACTCAGCAATGCTGAGTTTTTTGTGTCTCCAGTTGGCAGGTAAGGTTGCTGAGGATGGCACGGGATGGCTACTCAGCTCTTTTGGATGGCATTCTTTTGTATAATGTTTTTGCACTGTAATACGACAAATGACGTTTTGTAATGAATGTTGTATTAACTTGCAGAAGCATTTATATTGAAATGAAAAGTTATTTTACTGATTCCGCTGCAATGTTTATTAAAGTTAACGAAATTATATGTTTTAAGAGCGATGAATGGCCAGCTGTGAGGTGCCTAGGAACGGGGCCTTACAAGTTGGTATCAGAGCCAAAGTTTAAGTGAAATGAGTAAAATTTCAAAATAAACCTTAACTTAAACTGAGAACGGGACGGAAAGGGAAGGGATGCCAGTCTGAGTAGCTGAGTGCCATCAGGTATTTTATTAATGTTAACTGGTGTTATGTGCGCATGTTATATGGTCTATGTGTTGCTGGTAGATTTAGATACTGATGTAGTCAGGACAGGTAATGCTCGGGGTATGAAGAGTAAAGTAAGTGGCTAATCATATCTGCCACTGTAATTAAGGACTTACTATACTTGACATAAATTGATCTATTCCCTTGAATGACCATGTTGGTGTTTGAATCTTTCAGTGTGTGATAGAGGATGGCCGGTGGTAGATCATCCAAAGCCTTGCGTGGTGGACTTGGTGCTGCATCGCGGCCCAAAAGAGGCAGGCCTAGATTTGAGAAGGTGGTTCCTGAGGGACCCGCGACCCCCCATCCGTAGGGTGGTGATGAGAGTGCAAATTTGAGGGCCTCGGTGAAAGAGGTGGTGGTTGAAGAAGTGCATCAGGTCATGCAGACAATTTTACCGTCTGTGGTGACCGAAGTGATTAGGCAGTACGGGAAGGGGAAAGGCAATAGAGGAACCGGTCCTCGGGAGGTCAGGAGCAACCGGAGACAGAGACGATTCCCTCTGATGATGAGGAGGAGGCGGAGGAGGCTGTGCAGGAGCCAGCACGAGGCTATAACTATGGGGCATTTCAAAGGTGTAAGCCCCTACTTTTGATGGAAACGGCACTGCCGCTGCTGCTCACCGATGGGTGAGAGAAATGGAAGCTGTTCTGAATATCAGCGAGTGCCGGGAGGACCAAAAGGTGAAGTTTGCTGCCCATTCTTTTGTCGACTCGGCTTTATACTGGTGGGACAACATAGTCCAAGCTGAGGGTAGCAGGGCCATTGGGAGAATGAGATGATCGGAACTGAATAATTTGGTTATTGAGGACTTCTGTCCTCACTGGGAGATAGATAAGGTTGAAACGGAGTTCCTGCAGCTGGAGGCGTGAACCATGACACACCAGCGGTACACCACAAAGTTCAACGAAATGGCACGTCTCGTGCCGGATCAGGTGACGCCTCTATCACGAAAGATTAAGAGGTACATTCAGGGTTTGCTAGTGGACATTCACCGGCACATGATCGCTGCCTGACCGAGCACGTTTAGGTCGGCAGTGGACTTGGCCGAGAGGTTATATGATGAGAGGACTATAGTGGTGGTGGCCAAAGGTAGTAAGAAGGGTGGTGGTGATCGAAACTGGAATGGGAAGAGGTTTAGTCGGGGTAATGCCTCGACGAGTAATAAGAAGGCATGGGTGGATGACCGCCGTGTGGACACATCGGGTGCGGGTATGAAGAAGTGCGGTAAGTGTGGGAGAGAGCATAGTGGGGAATGTAGACTAGGGTTGAACGTGTGCTTCAGATGTGGGAAGCCGGGGCATATAGCCAGGGGCTGTCGTGCGGTCCGATGCTTTAACTGTGGCGTGGAGGGCCATGTAACTAAGGATTGTAAGAAGCCTAGGGCTGAGGGTTCCGGAGTGAAGAAGACGAGAAGTGAAGGACCGAGGGGGAGCGCCAGGGTATTCACTTTGACACAGGAGGAAGCTAGGACGGACCCTGATGTTGTGTCCGGTACGTTTCTGGTGAACCAAACTGTAGCTTCTGTGTTATTTGATTCGGGTGCCAGTAAAAGTTTTATTTCTGCTGCTTTCTGTGCTAAACTGCCTGTTAGTAGTATACGTGTTAACGCACCCTTTGATGTAGAAACTGCAATAGGTAAGTCTACCAGGATTTCTGAGATGATAGAGAACAGTGATGTGGAATTAGAGGATCATAAATTTCTGGTTAGACCATTTGTGATGACCTTAGGTGGTTTCGATTTGGTTCTTGGAATGGATTGGTTAGCGGATTATGAGGTGAACATTGTGTGTCGCAAGAAGATGATTGGTCTGACAGCGCCTGACGGTAGCTCAGTGACGGTTTATGGTGATCGGGTTACCACGATCCTGAAAGTAATCTCTATGGCGGTGATGGGAAAGTGTATAAGGCGTGGATGTAGCGCTTACTTGTGTTATGTAAAGGATGTGGATATGCTAACACCACACCTATCCGATGTTTCGGTTGGGTGTGACTTTCCGGACGTGTTCCCAGAAGACTTATCGGGAGTGCTACCTGACCGAGAGATTGAGTTTCAGATTGATTTGATACCAGGTGCCCAACCTGTTGCCAAGGCACCGTATCGGTTGGCTCCAACAGAGATGAAGGAGTTGATGGAGCAGCTGCAGGAGTTGCTCGACAAGGGGTTCATTAGACCGAGTATCTCTCCTTGGGGTGCTCTGGTCTTATTTGTAAAGAAGAAAGATGGTAGTATGAGGATGTGTACAGACTACCGTGAGCTAAACAAGTTGATGGTGAAGAATCGGTACCCGTTACCGAGGATAGATGATTTGTTTGACCAGCTTCAAGGTGCCAGTTGGTTTTCAAGGATAGATCTTCGATCTGGCTATCATCAGTTGAAGGTGAAAGAACAGGATATTCCTAAAACAGCTTTTCACATGCGCTACGGTCACTACGAGTTTCTTGTCATGTCTTTTGGTTTGACCAATGCGCCAGCTGCTTTTATGGATTTGATGAACCGAGTGTGTCGGCCGATTTTGGATAAGTCAGTGATTGTGTTTATTGATGATATCCTGATCTATTCGAAGAGCGAGATAGAGCATGCCGGTCATATTCGAGAAGTGTTGGAGACGTTGAGAAGGGAGAAGTTGTATGCCAAGTTCTCCAAGTGCACGTTCTGGTTGCGTGAAGTTCAATTCTTGGGTCACGTGGTGAATCCGGAGGGGATTATGGTGGATCCGGCAAAGGTGGAAGCGGTGATGCAATGGAAGTCTCCAAAGACGCCATCCGAGGTCCGTAGTTTCTTAGTTTTGGCGGGCTATTACAGGAGATTCATTCAAGACTTCTCAAAGGTCGCTTCTCTACTAACCAAGTTGACCCAGAAGGATGTAAAGTTTGTATGGGGTCAAGCTCAAGAGAAGGCGTTTGAAGAATTGAAGACGAGATTGACTCAAGCTCCTGTTCTATCATTACCCGATGGAAGTGAAGATCTGGTGGTCTATTCGGATGCTTCTTACATGGGATTTGGGTGCGTGTTAATGTAGAGGGGGAAGGTTATAGCTTATTCATCCTGACAGTTGAAGGTTCATGAGGTTAACTACCGTACTCACGATTTGGAGCTAGCATCCATGGTCTTTGCGTAAAGATTTGGAGGCACTACCTGTATCGGACGAAGTGCATCATTTTCACTGACTACAAGAGCTTGAAGTATTTCTTCAAGCAGAAAGACTTAAACATGAGGCAAAGAAGATGATTGGACCTCATAAAGGATTATGATTGTGAGATCCATTACCATCCGGGCAAAGCCAACATGCTGGCAGATGCCCTTAGCCGAAAGGAAAGACCCGAGCCGATTCGGGTGAAGGCGTACCAGTTGATTATGACCACTGAGGTGATGAAGCAAGTCAAAGAGTATCAAGATGAGGCATTGAAAGAAGATCAATTTAACTCTGAAAGGATGAGAGGTCTGGTCGCGGAGTTGGGTGAAAACATATTTTGTGTTAGAACCTGGTTTGGACGAATGTGGATTCCTCATTTTGGGGATCTACGGGTGAAGATTATGGACGAAGCTCATAAGACTCGATACTCTATTCATCCCGGTTCTACAAAGATGTACGAAGACATGAAGAAAGATTATTGGTGGCCGGGTATGAAACGTGACGTAGTGGAGTATGTGAGTAAGTGCCTTACGTGCTTGCAAGTGAAGGCCGAGCATCAAAAGCCGTATGGGAAGATCCAACCTTTGGATATACTAGAATGGAAGTGGGAGCACATCACCATGGATTTCATTAAGAAGCTGCCGCGTACTCCGAAAGGGTATGATGCTATATGGGTGATTGTTGACTGCTTGACTAAGAGTGCACACTTCCTACTGATGCGCAAGACATATTCATCTGAGAGGTTGGCTGATCTGTTCATCAAGGAAATTGTAACTCGTCATGGTGTGCCGGTGTCTATTGTGTCCGATCATGACACCCGGTTTACATCCAAATTCTGGAAGAAATTCCACGACGCCATGGGGACGAGGTTACACATTAGTACGGCTTATCATCCCCAGACTGATGGTCAGTCAGAAAGGACCATTCAGATGCTGGAGGACATGCTTCGGGCATGTGTGATTGATTTTGGGGGAAATTAGGACGACCACTTACCGTTAGCTGAATTCTCATACAACAATAGCTATCATGCCAGCATTGGTATGCCACCTTATGAGATGCTATATGGTAGGAGATGCAGGGCACCCGTTTGTTGGGGTGATATTGGACATAAAGAGTGAGGGAGCGTCGAGGTGATCGAGGCTACGACTGAGAAACTTGAAAGGATCAAAGCCTTTATGAAGGCAGCCAAAGATAGAAAGAAGTCATATGCTGATAAACGACGCAGGCCGACTGAGTTCTAGGTGGGTGACCGGGTTATGTTGAAGGTCTCACCTTGGAAGGGTATCATTCGGTTCAAAAAGCGGGGTAGTTGAGCCCGAGGTACATAGGCCCTTTTCGAATCATTGCTCGAGTGGGAGAGGTGGCCTATAGACTGGAGTTACCAGACGAGTTAAGTGGAATTCACCCGACATTCCACGTATCCCATCTAAGGAAGTGTTTGGCAGAGGAAGATATGATTGTTCCACTGGAGGATATCAAAGTAGATGAACGGCTCAATTATGTGGAGAAACCAGTGGCAATCATCAATCAAAAGAGAAGAGGCGGAGAAATAAAGTGGTTCCTCTTGTGCGTGTACAGTGGAAGCACAGGAAGGGATCCGAATCAACGTGGGAGACCGAAGAAGAAATGAGACATCATTACCCACATTTATTCGAGGAATAACAGGTTTCGGGGACGAAACCTATATAAGGGGGGTGGACTTGTAACACCGGGATATTTTTCTTTGAAGCCGACGAAAAAAGAAAAAGAAATAAAGTCTAAAGTCGGGGGACCAAACTTGCCAAAACAGGAGAAAATTCTTAAAAATGGGAGATTAAGAGGGGGAGGGAAGCCACATCCTCCCACTCTTGTGAAAACACAGCAAAAAGAGAAGGAAGAGAGAAAGAAGAGAGAAAAGAGAGAAAAAGGTTGGTTCGGGTGGATCCGAGCACGAAAATCGTCGGGTAGCGAGTCAACACGAAGCTCTTCTTCTTCCTGTAGTTTGTGTGAGTACTAGGACCCCTATTTTACTTGTTTTCAACTGATTTGGGGCTAGAACGCATAGTAAACCCGTTTTTTATATGTGCGTGTGTTTGACCATTTGGGTGTGTTTGCGTGTGATGCGTTTGGAGTATGTTTTCGGGCTTGTGTGTGCTTGAATGGTGTTGTAGTATGCATTCCTAAGGTTTAGGATGGTTGATTTGGGCTTAGAATGGGTTTGGATGAGCTTGGAGGTCGAAAATGGAAGATTGGGTTCGGGATGAACTGCATTCTGCATCAGTTAGGGCTAGACGACCGACTGGAGGGCGATTGGGGTTCAGTCACACGATCGAGGCTCAGTCGCACGACTGGGGGTCCAGTCGCATGTGGAGTCATGTGACAGATAGGTCTGTTGAACCCGAGGGGGAACATAGTTAAAGTACTGACATTCAGGGGAAAGTGCAGATATAAGTTTTGACGTGGAAGTTCCCGTAGGTACATGTAAGATGACCGTTGGGATCTTAGAAGTTATGTAGGGCGTGATGATGATGATGTTGCATGTTTATGCATGATGTATGTTACGTATGTGTGATGATGCTCTGTATAGTAATGCTATAGTGTATGTTGATGTTCCTTATTATAATGTATGTTTACCTTTCTCATGGATTTACGTGTTATGTTAATGAATGAAATGAAAGTATTATGTAATGTAAGGTGAAAGATTATGAAAGAAGAACATGATGAATAAATGCATGCATTAATAATGAATGAGACTAATAAAGGCTTGCAAGCAAATATAGGAGGTGAGCGACCTTGTTATTGCAACTGACTCGAAATGGAATCCTTGTCTTTCGACCTCAGTAATCGTGGCTGTGTGCCACGAAGAGGGTAAAGCTTGACATTAGGATCAACCGTTGTATAGAACCATCATTGCATATCCTAGCTACTATGGCCAGGAGGGTGCGGTGTGCCGTTATAGAAGGTCTATGATAGGCCTAGGTCCAGTACCAAGATTCAGAAGGATATTGCGTGTGGCAATGGTACACTTAAACTCTACCTTAGGTGCTGTGGCCAGGAGGTGCATGCACCGTTATAGAAGGTCTATGATAGGCCTAGGTCCAGTACCATGAAACAGAAAGGTAAGGTTTATGGGTGATGGAAGAAAAGAGGTAAAGATGAAAGAGTAAGAAAGTTAAAGACATACGATGAATGAATGAAAGTTAAAGAATGAACGAATGAAAGTAATGAATGGAAGAAACATAATGATAAAGTATGAAATGGGATCCTTGTCACTCGACCTCCGTATTAATGGCTGCGTGCCATGAAGAGGGTAAAGTTTGACAGGATCTATATAGAAGCAAAAGATAACGAATGATGAAGATAATAATGATATTATCCATGTGTACGTATGATGTGTGATAGCATGAAACTAAAGAAACGGTTTTAAATGAAAGTAAAGTATGTTTTATTATAAAACTAGAACTCACTTAGCAACGCTGACTTTTTTGTGTTTCCAGTTGGCAGGTAAGGTTGCTGAGGATGGCACGGGGTGGCTACTCAGCTCTTTTGAATGGCATCCATTTATATAATGCTTTTGTGATGCAATACAACAATATATATTTTGTAATTGACCAACGATGTATTATTTTACAAAAGCTTTTATGATGAAATGAGATGTCATTTTGTTCGATTCCGTTGCGATGTTTTATTAAAGTTAATAGAAATGTATGTTTAAGTAATCACCTTGAGTGTTTGGCCTGGGACCTGCCCTGATTGCAGCTTCCATGAAGCCTAAGGAACCAGCTGAACTCTCTCCCCTGAGCTTCCTCTTCCTCTTCCTCTCTCTTTCCTCCTTCTCAATCTCCTCAGGAGTCAGTTTCCTTTTCCCTTTGTCTTTCACAGGCCTTGGTGACTCAGGATGGAGAGAGCTTTGGTCTTTATTGCGTGATTCAGCAGTGAGGCTCTAGCCAGAGAGAGGTTGTGAAACAGTTTCACCAATTGGTGCCTCACTGAGGGTACATGATGTTGTTAAAGTGATTTACTCTGTGACAATGCTTACAGGTTCAGTCACTCGACCTTCAGTCAAGGCTTCCCCTTTGAAGCTAATCATAAGGTCCACCTCAACATACAATTGACTAATGACATTGCCTGCTTACAATTGTCTTCTTCTATGTCTGAGTTCATCCATAATCCTGTCTTGAATTCTTTCAGCCAATATGTCAGCTTGTCTATGTTGACTTGGGTTGATAAGTGGCATGTTGACTAGACAAAGACTGTCATAGTAGTTCAAGGTCTAAAAGTTGAAGACCTCTTGGTGTCCTTGAATTCTATGCAGTATGAGGGCTCTTCTTTCAGCATCATACCTCACCCATGTATTTCATTTGTAGCTTCATAGGGTGGGAATGACATTGCCCTTGGTATACCCACCTCAAATAGACTCTGAATGAGTGAGTCTATATTAATATAAGTTTGAGTAGGTTGCTGAGTTTGGATAATTGCAAGTGAGGGCGGTGAATCCTCAGTGTCCACACTCTGAGAAGAACTCCTAGGTTTTGGGATTGTAACAACATCTTCCCTATTTTTGGTAGCATCACCCACTTGCATAAGTGAGCAGGAGGTTATGTCAACTACATCCTCAGGTTCTTGTGTTCCTAGTTGAATCCTTCTGAAGTGTCTCCTAGCTAGTTGCTCCATAAGATCACAAAATCATAAGTTGCTGATCATTGACTTATCTTTGCAAGGTAGTCACTTGAGATTCCAAGTGACTAACCTTGGAGACTAAATAGGTGTATGTCTTAGTTAGTTGTTGCACCTTTAGTCTTATATTCCCCTCATCTTTAGTAGAAGAATCACCCGGGCATGATAGAATTGTACCGAAGTCTTCTTCCTCATCACCAGCTTGGTCTTCTTGGCTGCTGGTTTTCCCTTGCTCACTGACTGCCTCAATTGAAGTGTCAGTGGGCTGGGTTACCATGGTTAAGGTCTTAATAATGTAATCACTTTCAAAAGTGAGAGCCTCTTCCATAGGACCTCCTGAACAGGTTAAGGGATATCCACCTCAGTTAGGGGTGGATGATATGGGCTAGATAAAGGGGACCCAGGAGTACTCATCTCTCTTTGAGTAGGGGAAGAAAAAAGAGACTGATGGTACTCACTGAGTGCTATATCTTCATCATCATAGAATTCTAGGCTAGGTATGGGTTAATTTAAGTCTAAAGGCTGGGGATGGTAACTTTCCCCTGAAGGTTGTTCACTAGAGTGTTGAGACTCTAAGTTAAGGCTTAAGGGTTGTTGTGTGATGAGCACTTCAGTCTGAGCATGAGACACCTCATGACTAAAAATTTGTGAGATGTGACTGCTGTGCTCCTCAGGAGAAGTGAGAGCTCTAGTGTCCACTTCTTTTTGTATGGGTGGTGATATGGGGGCCTGCATAGGTTGAATAACCTGAGCAGGGGTTTGTTTGGATTTTCTTTTATAGGTGATGGTGATTTGTGGCTGTGTGGGTTGTTTTAAAGTAGAAGGTGTGGGTTCAACACTAACTGGTGCTGGTAGGTTGTCACCTTGAGCAATGAGCTCTAACATTTCTGGGACTAGGGTTGTTTCTACCCCTGAGAAACCAACAGTTTGGCATTCCCATTATTTTGAAGATGCTAGGATTCATCTGTCTCAATTTTAAAACATTACCTGTTTCCCTGTACTGTGAGCCTAGTTGATGGTAGGATGATAATAGCTACCCATGTGTTTAGCAACTATAAGCTACGCTTGTCTGGACACACTTTTTACATATACCTTGTTCCCGTCACACTCAGTATTTTTGACGTAGTAGTTGGAATGGATTGGCTATCCAAGAACAACGCTGAAATCATCTGCAAGGAGAAACTGATCAAATTACCCATCTTGAGTGATGAATTCTTACAGCTGAAGGTGATAAGATTTGCAAAACCGGTTAAGGGTAGTCAATGTAATCCCTCTCACAATAAGGAGAGTGTTAGAGCACTTAAATGTTCAAATAGGCAACCGGGTTTAGGAACAAGTATGCAAAGAACACAAGCAAATAAGTATGAGACAGAACTCAAGAACAATATATAAGGATTTTGAGAATGTTTTATATTCATCTCAAGTTCTCTTACAAGTGTTATAATGCATAAGTTCTTTTTACAGTATAAGACCCTAAGATACTTTATACTACATCCTACAACTAGCTATACTTGGAAAGCTAGTTAGAACATTGAAAGACAATAAAATCAATGTAGAGTCAAAAGGTAGATTGCCCTTAGACTAGTGACTATGACATGCCATAGCTCACATCCTAATATAATACAAAAAGGATAAAAGTACATAAAGTAGAAAGTTACAGACTCAAGACCTTAATGTACAGTAAAAAAAGCATGGACCTTTTCACCAACTTTTGCAAGTTGGTGAGTTTTCAGAGTTGCAGCGGAAAGTTGGTTAACTTTATGTAAAAGTACATCATAGAAAAGCATGTTCTTCTAAGTCTTCAGAAGAAACAAGTCTTCACTTCATTAGGCTTCGGAAGACTTTATCTCTGAAGCTACGGAAGACTTGATCTTTGGCGGAAGATTTAGTCTTTGGCTTTGGAAGATTTTATACTTAGCATAATTCTCATGCAAAGTATAAAGCTTCCGCAGGAACTTTTGGCTTCGGAAGATTTTATACTTAGCGTAATTCTCATGCAAAGTTTAAAACTTCCGTAGAAATTATACTCGGTACTTAGTGCATGCATGCAGGAAGCCTTTTGGTTGCATTGGTTGCATTACCCTTTATATAAACCTTACAAACTCCCCCTAGGCTGATTCTACAAAAATAGTGAAAGTTTTTTAGCAGTTGACAGTCCTCATTAGGTTCAAGACCATTCCCTTCTTCATCATTTGCCCAGGATCGTTCAGAACTCTCATAATACCTTATCATGTCATGGAGATCATGCAGATGTAGACCAAGCATGTCTTTCTAGAAGTAGACATCTTGACCACCTTTATCTTTGATGACATACCATCTGTCTGTATTAGCCGTAAAGGTCCAAGACAGGATGGGTCTTCCAGTTGTAAGAGGTTGTGCTTGAGTAGGAAATGGTTGACCAGCCTCTTGTTACACTTCCTCCAAATGCTCTGACTCATCCTGAGGTTTGGAAGTGGATGCCTTTGACTTCTTGTACACTCTCTTCAGGGCCATCCTTTTCTTCCTCTTAGGAGTGTTTAACTGAGAGGGCTAGTCTTTAGTATGAGGTTGCTCTGTTGTGCCTCTCTTAGTTCGGTCCTCTTCCCTTATAGTTTCAGATAGGAAAGGGAGTGGAACCTTACTGTGGATCAAAAGATGAAGTTAGCTGTATAGCTGCTGAAGGTCCAGGTTGTGTTGTCTGTGGTTCAACCTTAAGCTCAACCTCATGAGGTGCTTGGTTTGGTGGAGAATGCAAGTCCACAATCTCTCCCTTCTTGATCTTATGCTTGATCACTATAATTTGCTCATCCATAGTGGATAGAGACATTGGAACAAACCTCCTTCTATACAGCTTCAAGAAGCTCATCATCATTTGTCTGTCACCAGACTGCTTTTGGCTCTTTTGGATGATGGCTCCTTGACTTTGCAGCTTCTTCCCTCTTCTTTCTCTTAGTAGCTTTTTGTTCATTTAAGAACTTTTGTTCAAGCTTCTTAAGGTAGTCAAATTCAATGTATTCATAAGAGAGGGGAAGAAGTGAAGATGCCTGATAGAGGCCTGTAGCAGTCAGGTAGTTGATCATATTTTGTCTGTCAGCTTCTTTGTCTACCTGTGGTGGTTTAGTTGCCACAGCCTCTCTCGTAGGGTTTGCATGAACTAGAGAGAGAGAAGGAGCATTCTTGTTAAGTCTCTTTTGTCTTCTTTCTTCATTGACTCTAAGTAGCAATTCTGCATCCTCTACTTCCTTCATATCTTTTGTCAGCTCTAAGTCTGCTAGTTTATTTAACTCCTCTAACGGAAAAGAGATGAGTTCATCTATGTTGTAATTCATAGTTCCCAGATAGTTCAATCTAACAGCTCTCAACTCATCATCTTGAGTGTTTGGCCTAGGACCTGCCCTGATTGCAGCTTCCATGAAGCCTAAGGAACCAGTTGAACTCTCCCCCTAAGCTTTCTCTTCCTCTTCCTCTCTCTTTCCTCCTTCTCAATCTCCTCAGGAGTCAGTTTCATTTTCCCTTTGTCTCTTATAGGCCTTGGTGACTCAGGGTGGAGAGAGCTTTGGTCTTTATTGCCTGATTTAGTAGTGAGGCTCTAGCCAGAGAGAGGTTGTGAAGCACCTTCACCAATTGGTGCCTCACTGAGGATACATGATATTGTTAAAGTGATTAACTCTGTGACAATGCTTACAGGTTGAGTCACTCGGCCTTCAGTCAAGGCTTCCCCATTGAAGCTAATCTTAGGGTCCACCTTAACATCCAATTGACTAATGACATTGCCTGCTTGCAATTGTCTTCTTCTATGTCTGAGTTCATTCATAATCCTGTCTTGAATTCTCTCAGCCAATATGTCAGCTTGTCTGTGTTGACTTGGGTTGACAAGTGGCATGTTGACTAGAGAAAGACTATCATAGTAGTTCAAGGTCTAAAAGTTGAAGACCTCTTGTTGCCCTTGAATTCTACCTCCACCCATGTATTTCATTTGCAGCTTCCTAGGGTGGGAATGACATTGGCCTTGGTATACCCTCCTCAAATAGACTCTGAATGAGTGAGTCTATATCAATATAAGTTTGAGTAGGTTGCTGAGTTTAGACAATTGCAAGTGAGGGTGGTGAATCCTCAGTGTCCATACTCTGAGTAGGTTGCTGGTTGAATCTTTCTGAAGGGTCTCCTAGCTAGTTGCTTCTTATGATCACAAAATCTTAAGTTGCATTGACCTATCTTTGTAAGGTAGTCACTTGAGATTCTAAGTGACTGACCTTGGAGACTAAATAGGTGTATGTTTTAGATAGTTGTTGCAGCTTTAGGATCAGATTCCCCTCATCTTCGGTAGAAGAATCACCCGGGGATGATAGAATTGGACCTAAGTCTTCTTCGTCATAACCAGCTTGGTCTTCTAAGCTGCTCGTTTTCCCTTGCTCACTGACAGCCTCAATTGAAGTCATGTCAGTGGGCTGGGTTGCCATGGTTAAGGTCTTAGTAATGTAATCTCTTTCATAAGTAAGAGCCTCTTCCATAAGATCTCCTGAACGGGTTAAGGGATATCCATCTCAATTAGGGGTGGATGATATGGGCTGGATACTGGGGACCCAGGAGTACTCATCTCTCTTTAAGTAGGGGAAGAAAAAAAAGACTGATGGGACTCACTGAGTGCTATATCTTCATCATTATAGAATTCTAGGCTAGGTATGGGTTAATTTATGTCTATAGGCTGGGGATTGTAACTTTCCCCTGAAGGTTGTTCATTAGAGTGTTGAGACTCTGAGTAAAGGCTTAAGGGTTGTTGTATGATGAGCTCTTCAGTCTGAGCATGAGGAACCTCATGACTGAACATTTATGAGATGGGAGTGGTGTGCTCCTCAGGATAAGTGAGAGCTCCAGTGTCCACTTCTTCTTGTATGGGCGGTGATATGGGTGCCTGCACAGGTTGGATAACCTGAGCAGGGGTTTGTTTGGATTTTCTTTTGTAGGTGATGGTGATTTATGACTGTGTGGGTTGTTTTGAAGTAGAAGGTGTGGGTTCAACACTAGCTGATGCTGGTAGGTTGTCACCTTGAGCAATAAGCTCTAACATTTTTGGGACTAGGGCTGTTTCTACCCCTGAGAAACCAACAGTTGACGTTCTCATTATTTTGAAGATGTTGGGCTTCATCTGTCCTAATTATAGAACATTACCCGTTTCCCTCTACTGTGAGCCCAGTTCACAATTGAGAATGTACTGGATATATCTAGAAAATATGTAATATTCTAAGGAGTCCAAGTTTGCAAGTAGATTATTATACACAAATAGTGAATACCTGAACTTCACCCCATGAACCATCCCACGTACTATAAAAGAATGATCTTCTAGAATCTGGTCCCAACCTCCATGTTTGTTTAATAGACTGTGGATAATAACATGGATGAGGTATTTCCATTGATGAGAGACCCTTACTTTCTTGAAGGTTCTGACTGAAAAGTCACCTTCATGGCCCATCTACTCAAAGGAGTAGTTTATAGCAGATTTTGGAAAGGACATTTCACCTTCTTCATCATCCAGCTGTAGGTGTGAGTGCATGGAGGCTGAAATGATGAATAATGTCCTCCCCTGCACTGTGATAGACAATGCCTTCTCCCCATCCACGGTGACCTCTTGGTAGGTCATCTAGAAATCAAACAGTTGATCCTCATAGAGTGGATGATCAATGGTGAGGGATGTGAAGTAGTTTGATAGAGAAAGAAAACGGCAAACCTCTGAGAAACTTGGATCTTTCTCAGAGTTTAACAGAGCAACCTGATTGTGTTTCCTGTGAAGTTGCATGGAAAAATATGGTAAGTTTCTACGGTCAAGGTTGGCCATTTGAGGTAGCTTTGTGGTGAAGGAAGATAAGAACAAAGGCGGTGGGGGTGAATTTTAGGTTAAAGACGTTTGCAGATGAAGAAGAAAGTGAAAGAGGGGGGAACCATTAGGTATATTTATATGAAATGGAAGTTGAGACAAAGTTAATGCAAATGAATAAACTTTGAAGTTCGAATGTGGTCCAATCTCTGAAAAAGTGCCCAAAAAGGTAGTTTTCTTGGAAGTTGAAACTCTTCCGAAGGTAGTTTTATCTACGGAAGCTTTGTGAAAAACTTCCCAAGCCAAAATTTGCTTCGGAAGATATTTCTTAGCTTAATGAAAATTTAGCTTCGGAAGAAAAATAACTTAGAGTATTTTATATTCTGAAGAGTATTTGGTTTCGGAAGATATTAAAAGGTGAAAGTTTTATTCTTAAAGAGAATAAAACTTCCGAAGCAAAATTGCTTTCGGAAAAAATTGTTCTTCAATTTACATAAGTACTTAGAAGCATATTTGGCTTCGGAAGAAATTTAAGCATTTCTTCCGAAGGTACATTTCTTTTAAGGGTTTATGTGATTTGAAGACTTAAAATTGTTTCGAAGGCAATGTTAATTTCTTCCGAAAGAAAATACACTTGTGGTTTTTTTTTTCAAAATGCCAAAAATATCATTTGAAAAAGATTTTCTTCTAAGATAAACTAGGCTTATGTAGGTGATAATTTAGACAACTTAGGACACACAATTCTTTTAGAAATAATATATATTAAGTTTTAAGAAAATGTATTCAAGGTTGATCATACCAATAGCTAATACAAGATATTTAAATCTCTGTTCGTCAAAAGCTTTTGTGAACAGATCAGCATATTGTTCATTTGTATTAACCTTGATTAGTTTTATCAACCCTTTTTATGATTATCTCTAATTAGATGATACCTTATATTGATGTGTTTTGCCCTTGAGTGTTGCATAGGATTCTCTGTGATAGAGATGACACTGTTGTTCTCTATGTGGATGGGAAACTCTTTGAAGTTGATCTATAGTCCAGCATCTGATTCTGAATCCAAAGTACTTGAGCACAGCAGCTTACAGCAGCAATGTATTCAGCTTTAGCAGTTGATACAGATACACAGGATTGTTTCTTGCATTGCCATAAAACTATCCTTCCACCAAGGGATTGACATCCGCTAGATGTGGATTTTGCAGTCATGTTGCAACCACCATAGTCACTATCTATATATGCATACAGATTAAAGTCAGAATTCTTTAGATACCAAAGGCCAAGCTTAGGAGCACCTTTGAGATATCTAAGAATCCTTTTGATAGCAACAAGGCGTGACATCTTGGGGTTAGCATGATATCTTGCACATATGCATATAGCAAACATGATATCAGGCTTGTTGGTTGTAAGATACATGAGAGACCCAATCATAACCCTGTAAAGATGTTCATCTACACAATCCACCTCAATATCAGCTCGAAGAGAGTGGTTTCTGGCTATGGGTCTCTTTGCTATCTTACATTCAATCATGTTGAATCTTGTAAGTATGTCCTGCACATACTTTGACTGACTTATGAAAAAGCCATTTTCAACTTGCTTTACTTGAATTCCTAGAAAGAAATTGAGTTCTCCCATTTCACTCATTTCAAATCTATTCCTCATCAGCTTCTCAAAGTCTTTGCAGAGTTTTGGATTAGTCGAACCAAAAATAATATCATCAACATATTCTTGAACCAACATCAAATTATTCCCTTCTCCTTTGATGAAGAGAGTTCCATCTATAGTACCTCTCTTGTAGCCATGCTGACAGAGATACTAAGATAATGTCTCATACCACTTTCTTGGAGCTTGGTGCAGCCCATAAAAAGCTTTATCAAGCTTGCAGACATAAGCAGGATAATCTGGGACTGCAAAGCAAGGTGGCTGTGTAAGGCCCCCCTCACAGTTGGTCATTCATAGCTCTAACCATACATACTAATATACATTTCATAAAAACATTGCAACGGAATTACATTAACAAAAGCCATTCATTTATTATTAAGTACTGCTGTTAAGCAATACAACATTGTTAAGTTACAAAAAAAAACATCCATTAATTGCATTACAAAACAACAATAATATTTTTGCGTGATTGGATGCCAGTCTTGCCCTACCAAGTAGCCTCCTCGCTTGCCATCCTCAACAACCATTACCTGCCAACTGAAAATGCATATAAGTCAGCGTTGCTGAGTGAGTTCTAGTTTTAATGTATTAAAATACTTTATACATTTCGTATGTGAAAATACACTTTTCATTCAAGTACTTTCTTTACTTTCGTATGTGATTATTCATCATACATACAACAAGGTATAACCTTTTTCATCATTCTTTATCGCACGTATTTGTTCGTTTCGTACTTTGTCATTTCGTTCATTTGGTACTTTATCTTTTTGTTCGTTTCGTACTTTATCTTTATCTTTCACTAATTCTAGATCTTGTCAAGATTTTTCCCCCATCGTGGTCTGAAGCCACCATTCCGGGCACAAAGCCACATTACTATCTAGCAAAAAGTCGTATCATGTATTGGCACAAAGCCATATCATATCCGGGGTTGAATGACAAGGATCATGTTTTGTACTATGGACCAGTCACCAAGACTGATCCCCCTGTGTGTGAACCCTCATGGGTTAGCCAAAATCGCACGCTCTAAAACACACAATTGAGCTGACAACTCTCAAAGGGTTGTGATCCTCCTTTTAATCTGCTTGCAAGCCTTTTCTTTTATTCGTTCTTTATGTTTCACTTTCATTATCATTAATCTTATATCTTTCTTTAATGATAATACTTTACGTTTATAATCATAAATACACCATGTAAAGGCATACATCGATATACATAAGGAACATAATAACAAAGCATAAGCATGCATATAATTGGCACATGTAAGCCTCAGGTCAAACTAGGGTCAAACCCTAAAAATTTGATTTCTCAAAAATTCAGAAAAATTTTCTAAGTAGTAGGCGTTTTAATACTATGCAGACGCATGAGGTCTGTTCAGGCGTTTCAACACTATCTGGACGCATGAACCTATACTTAACCAAATTCTCACTTTGGGCGCATGTACTGTTTAGGCGCATGAGCCTACACTTAGGCGTCCGAGTAAAATCTTGGGTGCATGAGCATATTGGGGCGCATCACCCCTATACTTAGGCATTTCAGCAAACACCTAGGCGCATGAACTACTGTTCGGGCGCATCAACATGCACTTAGTATTTCTAAGGCATTTCTAGGCGCATGGGCTACTATTTGGGCGCATGAAGGTACTGTTTGGGTGCATCAGCATACGCTTAGACTTTCTAAGTCCATTTTTCAGGCGCATGAGCCCTATTTGGGCGCATGAAAACATTTAAAACTTCTCTAAGGCAAAAGACTAGATGCATGGGCCTTGTTTGGGCGCATGACCATCAACTTATATGTTTCTAATATATTTTTTAGTCCCAAATGCCAATTCAACCTGTTCTAAGCTTATACAACTATCCCAAACATCAAACCAAGCTTTTATAACCATAAAACATTTAAGCACATGCACATATACATACAGTTGCATACACTTTACTTGTAAAAATGTTTTACATGCATTTTCAGCCCCAAAACTTTTAAAAACATGAACTTTTCAAAGATACGGGGTATAGAAACTCACCTATGCTGCTTCCAAGCTCAACCTCTTCAACTTGAACTTTTCAAAGATTTCTAACACCTATGCATGTCAAAAACACATAATCGAACACATGTACACACATAAGAAGATGTAGAAATTGGTTTATGGTCAAAAATCCATAAAAACCAAACCAATTATACTAAAACTTGCTTACCTTGGCTAAATTCAACTACTTTCTCTCTCTAAAACCGAAAATCTTTCTGTTTGCTAGCTCTAAAATGTCGAGCAGTTGATATGCAGAAGTTGTGGGCGGCCATGCCCACTTTGAACAAACTAATAATATTATTTTGTCCTTTTTACACTTTTAATCCTCCACTTTTTTCTATTATACTTTACTTACAAAATACTTTTCCTTTTTCCTTTTTCTTATTTCTTTCTTTTCTTTTATTTTGTCAAAACTTCCGGGTGTTACCGGCTGTTTAACATATACTTCTTCATCAATCACCCTATATAGAAATTCACATTTGACATCAAGTTGGTATACATTGAAGTCCTTGGATTGTAAGGCCCTGTTCCCATGCACCTCACAATTGGTCATTCATAGCATTGAATATACATATATAATGCATTTCACAAAACATTATATTGGAAGTCATTAACAAAAGTCATTCATTTTATTAATAATTACTGTTGTTATGCAATACAACACTATTCAACTACAAAAGAAACTTTCACTGATTGTATTACAAAACAACAATAATAACATGCGAGAATGGATGTCAGTCTTGCCCTGCCAAGTAGCCTCCCTGCATGCCATCCTCAGCAACTGTTACATGCCAACTAAAAATGCATAAAAGTCAGCGCTGGGTGAGTTCTAGTTTTATAAGTATCAAAATACTTTATACGTTTCATACATAAAAATACTCTTTTTCCATAAAACATTTCCTTTACTATCGTACATGTTCATTCGTTATCGTACGTGTTCGATTGTTTTGTACTTTATCATTATGTTTCGTTAACGTTTGTCTCGTGCTTTATCACTATCTTTCGTTAACGTTCATTTCGTACTTATCACTTCGTTCGTTAACATTCATTTTGTTCGTACTTTATCACTTTCGTTCATTAATGTTCATTTCATACTTTGTCACTTTCTTTCGTTAACGTTCATTCCGTACTTTATCACTTCATTCATTTCATACTTTATCATCTCGCTCGTCTCGTACTAATTCTAGATCCTGTCAGGCTTTTCCCCCATCGCGGTCCGAAACCGCCATTTCAAGCACAAAGCTCACTTACTAATTGGCACGAGCCTGTGGCCTGAAGCCACCATTCTAGGCACAAAGCCCTATTACTGTTGGCATAAAGCTCATGGCCCGAAGTCACCATTCCTGGCACGAAGCCTTATCTCTATCTAGCACAAAGCCCGGGGTCGAATGATAAGGATCTCGTTTGAACTATGGGTTCAGTCACCTAGACTGATCCCCCTGTGTGTGAACCCTCATGGGTTAAAATCGCATTTTATAACACACAGTTGAGCTATCAACTCACAAAGAGTTATAATCCTTTTTTCTTTCTGCTTACAAGCTTTTTCTTTCTTTTATTAAGTTTCACTTTTCATCTCTGTTATCTATCTTTTTATTATGTTATACTTTACATTCATTCACTCATTCATCATACTACGTAAAGTAATAAGACAATACTTAACGTATATTATATTACAATATAAATACGTCTTGAAAACTAATAAAAGATAACAACTCATATACATAGGCATATCATACATTAATCATAATATCATGCATATACTATTTATAAACCCTGACTTATTCATACTTATAGTAGTCCAAAATAGCCCACAAGTCAAACTAGGGTCAAACCCTAAAATTCTGTTTTTCCTCAAAATTCAGAAAAATTTTCTAAGTGTTGGGCGCATGGAAACTATTTGGGCGCATCAGCCCTGTTTGGGCGTTTCTCAACTATGTAGGCGCATCAGCCTACACTTAATAGTTTTAACAATTAGGCACATGAGCCTATTGGGCGCATGGGCACTGTTAAGGCGTTTTACCTTACACATAGTCATTTCAGCCCAATATTCAGGTGCACGAACTACTGTTCAGGCGCATAAAGTTACACTTAGACATTCTAAGGCAATTCTAGGTGCATGAGCTACTATTCAGGCACATTACTGTGACAACCGACCTCGAGGTCATAATTCTAACCTTTATCATCTGACATTATTACCCATTCAATTAATACTAATGTTAATATCGTTATTATTGTTATTGGCATTATTATTATTGTTGTTATTATTACCATTTTTGTTATTTGATGTGTCATTTTATGATAATTTAGCTAACTCAAGCTTAAATTAGGAAAACTTAGTGTTTCGGGAAAGTCAATTAGTCACCCTTGCAAGGAAATCAAATCATTATTAAAACAATTAAAAATGTGTGCACATACACATAATTTTCGATTAATGCATGCATGATCATGCACAATACATGTCAACTAACTAAATTATACCACCTAATATACAACACTACACTACAAAATAATACTACACAATAAATTTTATCATTGAAATTAAATCAAAAACCATCCCCACTACATGCCAAGAATCGGCCGCACCCTTCACCCACTCTCCACCCTTCTACACTACGACCTCTTCCACCCACTACCTTTTCATGCATTCCCTTCATATCTCACTCCACACTCCTCTCATCTCTCCCTCTCACTCTTGGTTTCTTTCAGCTAGAAACACACACACACCACGGTTTCAACACCATTTCAGCCATATTTTTGAAGAACAACAACAATCTAGCATCATCCATGCTTCAAACAAGCAAGAAGGTGCTAACTCGCGAGCTTTTGGTACATGGTTCCATTGTGTTTGACTTCCCCAGTTATTGTTCGAAGATTTCCAGTTCATTTTTCCTCTCTACACTCCCCAAATCGTGAACCACACAAAGAGTAAGGTTCATCTCACCCGAAACAAGCTATATCTTGTGTTTTCTTCACTTTTCTCTCAAAAACCTTACCTTTCTTTGTTCTAGCAGAATCTTGCTGCCATCATCTTGTTCTTGAGGAGCTTTTAACTTCACTAGAGGTACCTCACACGTTATATTGGTCATTCTAAGGGTGGAACCCGAATTTCACCATGAAAACCCTCTTTTTGGGTGTTGTTGCACCATCTAACTTGCACATCTTGTATCCCTTCCAAGAAAAGATTGTAACCTGCTCAAAAATAGTGTTCTAACCTTCTAATAACCTGTTTTTAAAGTTACAAAAGGTATATACCATGTTATGTTGGTAAACATGTGGTTAGAACACAAGTTACACCTTAGAAAACCCTATTTTTACATAAAATAACACCATTTATGCACCCGTTTGAAAAACCTTCCAACCAAGGGTCATAAACTGCTCAAGAACGACTTTGGAACACCTTACTAATCTTATTTTACAGTTTCTATAATGATTAGGTGATGTTTGGGTATGAATCATAGGATTTACACTAGTGCAAATGGTGTAAATCATCAAGTTATTGCAACACATGCAGGATACATGTAGATCCAAGATTTATGTTGTAATTTTCAGTAGATTTGGGGTTATTTTAGATGTTTTAAGTCCATAACATGGCTGGAAATATAAAAAGCAAGAGCTAGGACACATCTTGGACATGTTTTTGGACCCGAAAGGTGGTAAAATGACTAAAAGATAAGAAAACTTAGGCTTTAACCATTTTAAAAAGAATTCCAGGTTCTAAAATGGTTAACAAAGTGTTTTGGGTCAGATTTTGTTGATTAAAAGGTCAAAAGACAATTTAAAAGGAATTTCTAGTTAAAAACGGGTCTTAACCGGGTGATTTTTGGAAGAAAATCTTGGAAATAAATGAACAAACCTAAAACCTATGAAAACTATGTTATTTCAGTAAATAGAGACCTCTAAGACTTGAAAATGGTGAAAAATGGGTTAAACACGCTTATAAACGGTCGGTTCCGGTTAAAAACGCGTTTAAACGGGTTAAACCTAAAAACGAGTTTTTCAACTAAAAGGGGCTTAAAATACATTCTAAACATCCTTAAAATTTTATTTAAAGGCATAAGACTCCAAATATAGTAAATTAACACTTAACCGTTAAAAACCTTCGGTTTTACCGTAACCGGTAACATAAAAAGTAAAGATTCAAAACCCGAACCTACATTCTGAAAAATTAGGAGTTAAAAGATTTAAAATGAGTTACTTAACTCCAAAACCTATTATCTGGCCATAATATTCAATAAATGGAAAGAAGCAAACTTTAGGGTAGAAAATGTAAATTTTGAAACTTGGAGGACTAAATTGTAAATTTTGCCAAATTCCTATAAACCGACCTCTTTGAACTAATAATCATTTGGTGAACTTAAACTAACTTGTATAAATAATCCAACATAGCAAAACATGTATTTTTCCCAAAGAAATCCGAACTTACTATTAAAGGAATCTTTTTATACAAGCCTTAGCAAATCAAAATCTAGTTGGACATTTAACCTTATGGCACACCTAGTGCACCTTCCATAACCTTAGAATCAGTGTCTTATCACTTAACTCTTTATGATAGGGTGCTAGACTTGAGACTTTTCCCGGTACACGAGGAATCCTTTGTTTGAACCTTAAGGTGAGTTCTGGTGATCCCCCTTTTTACTACTGTTTTTGGGATGAAGCATGCTTTGTTTAAACTGAACTATTTCTATGCTATACTATGATGTTGTTACCTGCTGATAGTTGTATCACAGTCATCAATTATTGTGTGAACCGCTTGTTTTATGTGGGTAGATCTACTTGGGAATCCCCCACATATAGTGCCTTCTGTGATGAACGGGAAGGGTACCACATTGAGATCCTTCGGGGTCGTTTGTGGCATGTAACAAGTTTTATAAGATACTATGGTGGACCGTCAGGCAGGTATGGTACACTAGTTTTGAGGCTCGGTTCGTCCTTCGGGATTAACCGATATCACTTAACTTTTGAAGAGGCTAGCCGGGACTGAGTGCAGGGTTGATTGTGATCCCCCATAACAATGAAACTATGATTCTTTTAAATTAAATATGGATTCTATTAAATTCTTTTGATTTTAAACTTTAAGCACTTGAATTCACCAACTTTTTAATTGACACAAAATTTTCTTTTGAGCATGTTTCAGGTAATCTGTGATGGGAGTCTAGCTGTTGTAGAAGACCTTGACCTAGCTCCATGACCCATGGCATTGGCTTGTTTTGTTTTTAAAACCTTTTAAAAAATTTACATTTGATATTGATGGAAATAATTGTACTAATGTATTATGTACTTATATTGGGGGCTAGACATACTTCTAGCCCGGTTTTTCTTTAAACTTTAATGCCATGTTATGTTCTCTCCTTTTGTGCTCTTATGAGGGTTTGTTTCCGCTGCCATATGTTGTTGCTATTCTGTGACGTCTCACCCTACCTGGGCCAGAGGTGTGACAATTAGCTTACTTAAAACTTTTCTAAGGCAAATACTAGGCGCATGCGCTACTGTTTGGGCGCATTATCTCATACTTTGTCTTTTAAGCCTATTATTCAGGCGCATGGGACCTGTTTGGGCGCATGAACACTCTTTTTATATGTTTCTAACTTATTTTCAGTCCTAAACAATATTTTAACATGTCCTTAACTTATACTTACCCTTCTAAGCATCATCATAACATATACAACCATAAACTACCAATATACAACCATATGCTCATACGGTCATACATATAACTTTTTATAAAAGTCGTTTGTATTCATTTTTATCCCAAAAAATTGTAAAATAAGTAAAACATGGGGTCTAGAAACTCACCTTAGCTACTTCACCCTTGAACTCTCAAATTTGAACCTTTCAGATGTTTTTTAACACCTAAACACAAATTACATACACACCCGAACACATTCACACATATGAGAACATGTGTAACTCGGTTACATGGTCCCAACTTATAAAAACCGAACACTTTCAAAGAAATCTTACCTTTTAGCAGCTTCTTCTTCTTCTTCACTCTACAAATATAGATGAATTCTTCTCTCTCTCTCTCTCTAAAGCCGAAAATGGCAGTTGATGTAGATGGGGTTGTGGGTGGCCATGCATCTTTTAAACATAAAATAATAATGTTTCCCCTTTTTACACTTACACCCCTCCACGTTGGCTGATTTTTACTTCTTTCAAAAATGTTTCTCTTTTCTTTTCTCATTTCTTTTATTTTCATTGACCAAAATTTTCCAGGTGTTACATGGATGCAACAAACGCCAATAATATCCTAACAGCTTCGAGTCTTGCTACTTGAGCAAAAACAACAGTGTAGTCAATGCCTTATTCTTGTGTGTATCATTGAGCAACCAGTCTTGCCTTGTTCTTGAAGACAAGTCCTCTATCATCCTTCTTATTTCTAAACGCCTATTTGGTTCCTATGATAGTCTTCCCTTATGGAAGGGGACATAGACTCCAGACCTTTTGCCTTTTGAATTGAAGCAACTCCTCTTGCATTGCTTCAATCCAACTTCCATCCTTCAAAACCTCATCCACTTTCTTTGGCTTTATCTGGGACAAGAAACAAGGGTATTGACAAACATTTTTGTCATGGGTTTGTCCTCTTATTCTCACCCCCTTGTCAACATCTCCAATGATGTTTGTGGTTGAATGTGACTTATGGATCCTTAGTTGAGGGATCATAGCAAGTTGTTTAGACGGATCTAAATTTGAAAAATTTAGATATGGTAATAAAGTGTCTCCCACCACATCAGCACATTTATTAAGAGAAGCTTGATCCAATGAGCTTGTGTCATCATTGATGTTGTCCTTAATGGAGTGGTTGTCAGCATTAAGAAATTCTTAGATCACTGTTGCCAATGCCACTTCCTCCTCCATTTGATGTTCCTTCCATTGTGTTTTGTGCCTCCAAGCAGGAATTTTCAGGCATTTCAGATGTATCAGCTTGATTTGTCAATCGTGTGCTAACAGGAACTTGACCTTCAGTGTTAGTTACAACTGGAGCTGAAGTAGTAGTCTTGCTTAGTCTTCTCAGCTCAAATCTTGGATCAGGATCTTCTATTGAAGTATAACCTATAGATCCTAAAACATCTTCACAATATTTGCTAAAATAGTTTGTAACTAAATCAAGGTCAAATAGCCAGCCTGGACCAGAACCTTTCACACAGGGTGTGTGCTCAATGAAGATTACATTGGCTGATTCTTTAACTACTCTAGTTCTGAGATTGTATACTCCATAAGCCTTAACTTAGGAAGAGTATCCAATAAAGTGTCCATCATCTGACTTCTCAACAAACTTGGCTACTTGATCTTTGGTATTCAAGATGGTGTAGGGACATGCAAATGACCGAAGAAAACTATAAATGGTCTTCTTTTGTGCCACAGTTCATAAGGAGTCTTACCATGAGTCTTAACGACGAAAACTCTATTCTAAACATAGTAGGCAGTGTTGACTGCCTCTGCCCAGAAGGTGATGGGCAGTTTAGAGTCAGACAACATGGTTCTTGCAACTTCAATAAGTGTCATGTTTCTCCTCTAAGCAACACCGTTTTGCTGAGGAGTCCTTGGAGCATTATATTGTCTTGTAATACCCTTTTCATCACAAAATGTCAAGGATTTGGTTCTTGAATTTAGTTCCTTGATCACATCTTATGGTCTTGACCTTGTGATCACTCTAATTCTTAATTTTTAGAATGAAGTTCTTCAAGATCTCAAGAGTTTTATCCTTAGTTCTAAGGAAGAAAACCCAAGTGAATCTTATGAAATCATCTGTGATCACCAAACAGTATGAGATCCTTCCTAGACTCATTAAACTAGTGGGGCCAAAGAGATACATGTGTAATAGGTGTGGAGGAGTAGTGATTGAATTCTTTTCCTTTCGCTTATTAGACACCAAGTGTTATTTCCTTTTCAGGAAAGCAACACAGTGATCATCACTTGTAATCTCATCTTTTAGCATTCCAGTTATCAAATCATTCTTAATTAACTTGTTCATGTGCTTAGAGTTTACATGGCACATTCTTTTATGCTAATGGAAAGACTCGTCACTTTGGCCTTAGACAGAAAGGAAGAAACTTCTCCTAAAGGGGATGTTTCCTACAAATCCATGTTGTGCATGTTCTTTTTCCGGGGGTGCTCTAAGTAGAATATGCACTTAAGGAATGACCACCCCAGGCTTGAGAACAATGCACTCATGCTCAATAAAGAGTATGTTATGTCTCTGGTCACAAAGTTGGGATACACTCAGTAAGTTGTACATAAGCTCCTTAACATAGTTTACCTTCTCAATGTTGAGCTTACCATTTATGACCCTACCCCTTCCTGTAATGTAACCACCAGTATCTCCTCCAAAACCAACTGGCCCTCCATCAATTTTCTCAAAGCTCTAAAGCAAAGAGCAATTGCTTGCTATTATGAGTGAAGAATTTTTAGTCACATGGTCTTCCTTTATCTTTCACACCATCTTTGGAAGATTAGACTTGACCTTCACTCCTTTGGAAGTTTTAACAACTTCGGAATCCTTGGATACTGACCCTTCGGAAGATCTTGCTTTCACTGCAGCAAGCTTCAGTGCTTCCGAAGCATTCCTTTCTTCCCAGACCAAAATTTCTTCCGAAGTCTAATTTTCACTTGTCTTTATTTTCATTTTAAAGCTTCTGTAAGAAACAAAAATTTCTTCTGAAGCTTTCTTCTTCTTGTTCTTCTCAGAAGTCTTCTTCCTTGTTGCATTGACAGTACTCTTGGGATTGTAGATTCAATCCTTAGCAAGATAAGAAGTAATGCCACACATAATTCAATCCATGTGCTTCCTTCTGAAAGTCTTCTTGTGAGTGGACGACCGAGTTTGATCACTTTCCATCTCCGTCCCCATCTTTGTAGACGTTTTCGTAGGTTTCCTAGTGTGATGCTTTCCTTTGGAGGTGGATGGTTCATGCTATGCAGCAGTGTTGCACAGCTGATCAGTCTTCATTCCTTCATAGGGATGAGTTGAGCATGTACTTGAACTCTTGGTATTAGAGTTCAAAGTTGTTTTTACAGGCTCTACCACTTCAAAACCTATAGTAATAAAAACTTATTTCTACTTGGAGTTAAAAATGGCCTTGATCTCATGAGCTTTCTTTGATCTCATCTTTGCTGCTTGGATCAAGTTCTTCCTTTTAGACTTAGTCATCCCTGACTTATTCCTTTCCTCAGGAGAGTAGTGATCCTTTTTAGAATGTTCCTCTTCATTCTTCCCGGATCCATCCTTCACTACCTCCTCTTTATCCTCTTCATCACTAGGATCTATGGATGGCAGCACCTCTTGACTAGTTCCATACCTGGGAGATCATACAGACAATAGTGTGTGTGGAGGAGCTATCTCATTAGATCCTAGTCCCTGCTTGTTCTGATAACACACTTTGGAGTGCAGGGATGAGGATATGATGTTCCTGAAGGTCTCTTCTTCAAGAACATGCTACTATGCCTTGGCTTTGCTGATCACTTGCTCAGCCTGGCACTCAATTAACTTAGTGATAAGATATTTTATTTGAGTCCTGTAGTTAGTGTGCTCATGTTGAAGAGTTGAAATAGTTTTCTTTAATGCTTCTATTTTTAACTTATACTCATTTTCAGCCCTTTTGAAATTAGATTTTAAGATGTTCAAGGACTCAAGATCAGATCTCATCTCTAAGTTATAGGACTTGTATTTATTTACTTTAGCAATGCATTCTGGGGTACAAAGATGTTCCAATACCTTGGCTTTGTCTAGATATGCCATCAGTGCTTGATTTGGAGATACATCTTCTACCTGGAAGCTCCAATCAAAGCCTCCTTCTTGAACAACAACTACAGCTTGCTTCTTTGGCTTCTGAGCGTGTGGAGATCGGTCAGTGTAGTTTGGCTTGGGTTGTGCTTGGCCACCATTTGTCCTGGGTGCCTTGTACTCCCTAGCAAAGCGACCCATTGGGTTACAGTTGTAACACTGCACCTTGCTTTATCCAACCTAAACTTTCCACCGGATACATGGCAGGGAAACTTTCTCCTTGTCCTCTTGTAGAACCTTTTGGCTCTATGAGTGAGAAGAGCTATTTGATAAACTATCTCTGTATACTCTAAGTCATCAGGATGGATACATTCCAAGCCTTCAAGACTGAAGAGAAAGTTGCATGTGCTTTCATCATGATACACAAAGGCATGTGATGAGCTTGTCTCTTGGAATCGGCTTCCTTGGATGTAGCTCTCCCTTGGTGTCTCAGGGAAGGTGATGAAATGGTCCCTGGGTGAGTTGTTAGGGTAAGAGATGAAATGGTGTTGTGGTTCTCAACAATCCCTTTCAACCACATGAAGGGCAGAACTCTGTTGATTGCTGGAGTTGCCAGTTGAGTTTATCTCCATCTGGTAACCGTTGAGTATGCCATACAACTCAGTGAGAGTGAGGGCCTTGAGATTTTCAGTCCTCTTAATGACCACACAATAGTGTGTCCATTGTCTAGGAAGAGATGACATGAACTTTCACACAATATTCATGTTCTTAAGTTTTACTCCAACATCCGCCTGAGTATCCACAATCTCAACATATCTGAAGTATTGTTGAGTCATGGTTTCACCTAATTTGTAGATGAAATTCTCAAACTTCTGCTTCAGAAGATCCTTCTTGTTTTCTTTGGCATCAGAAGAACCTTCATACATTAGCTTCAGTGCATACCAAAGCTGCTCAGCAATTTTGCACTTCTTGAAACCTCTGTAGATGGCATTTGGAAGAGCAGTTTGAAAGGTAGTCATGTCTTTCTAGTCTATATCTATTATTTTTCTATGTTCTTCAGAATAGTCAGCCACCTCCTATGGAAACATGCCACATCCAGCAGTAGCTGAAGAGGTGTATGGAATGTAAGGTCCTTCAGTAATAGACTACCACATCCTGCTGTCTTGTGACTTGATGAAGCCTTCCATTCTTAGGCACCAAGTATCAAAATCATCAGGAGGGATCAGTGGGGACTTTACCATGGTACAGGTTTCCATATCAGCCTTGGATGCTGCCACTTGAGATGTTAAGTGTTTTGTGAGAACTGAGGAGATTTAGGATGGTAAGATCATATAATCAAGAATCTGGAATGCTCTGATACCAATCGTAGGACCGGTTAAGGGATGGTCAATACAATTAGTCTCACAATGAGGAGAGTGTTAGAGAACTTAATAGTTCAAATAGGGAACCAGGTTTAGGAACAAGTATGCAAGAACACAAGCAAGTAAGTATGAGACAGAACTCAAGAACAATATATAAGGTTTTCAAGAATGTTGTATATTCATCTCAAGTTCTCTTACAAGAATTACAATGCATAGGTTCTTTTTACAATACAAGACCCTGAGATACTTTATACTACATTCTACAACCGGCTATACTTGGAAAGCCATTCGGAACATTAAAAGACAATAAAATCAATGTAGAGTCAAAAGGCAGACTGCCTTTTGACTAGTGACTATGAAATGCCATAGCTCATATCCTAATATATTAAAAAAAGGATAAAAGTACATAAAGTAGAATGTTACAGACTCAAGACCTCAATATACAGTTGCAAAAGCATAGACCTTTTCACCAACTCTTGCAAGTCGATGAGTCTTCAGAGTTGCAGTGGGAAGTTGGTCGGCTTTATGTAAAAGTACTTTAGAGAAAAACATGTTCTTTTAAGTCTTTGGAAGAAATCAGTCTTCACTTCATTAGGCTCGGAGGACTTTGTCTCTGAAGCTACGGAAGACTTCATCTTTGGCTTCAAAAGATTTAGTCTTTGGATTCAGAAGATCTTATACTTAGCATAATTCTCATGCAAAGTATAAATCTTCCGCAAGAACTTTTGGCTTCGGAATATTTTATACTTAGCATAATTCTCATGCAAAGTATAAAACTTTCGTAGCAATTCTACTCAGTACTTAGTGCATGCATGCACGAAGCCTTTTAGTTGCTTTGATTGCATCAGCCTTTATATAAACCTTATAAGATTGGTGTTGTGGTTGGCATCATCTCATACTGAAGGCTCAGAAATGTCTTAGGAAAGGACATTTTGCTTTACATGCACCAGTTACAGAAAAGAAGGTGGATGAAAAGCGTATCGAAGATATTCTAGTTGTCAGGTACCTTTTAGAAGTATTTCCTGAAGACTTAACTCGCCTTCCTCTATACAGGAAGGTAGATTTCTAGATTGAGTTAGCACTTAGAGCAGCTCTGATCGGATGAATTGCACCATTTGGCACCAAACAAACTACAAGAGTTGTCTAAACAATTGCAAGAACCGCTAGATAAGGGATTGATACAACCCAACTCTTCACCCTAGGGAGCTCTAGTGCTTTTCGTGAAAAAGAAAGTTGGAACCTTCAGAATGTGTATTGACTACCGAGAGTTGAACAAAGTGATGATCAAGAACAGATATCCACTCCCACGCATTGATGACCTGTTTGACCAGTTGTAAGGATCAAGCTATTATTCCAAGACTGATCTTAGATCAGGTTATCATCAATTACGGGTTTGGGAGGAAGACATCTCGAAAACGGCGTTCCGGACTAGCTATGGGCAGTACGAGTCCGCGGTGATGCCTTTTGGACTGACCAATGCCCCTCATCAATCGTGATTGCACGCCTTATTTGGATAAGTTTGTCATTGTCTTCTTTGATGACATAGTGATCTACTCTCAAAATATGGAAGATCATGAGGAACACTTGAGAATCATTCTGGATTTGTTGAAAAATGAATAACTTTATGCAAAGTTCTCAAAATGCGACTTCTGGATGCGAGAAGTGCAATTCTGTCACACCCTCAAAATCCACGTGTGGGGTTATACCACGAGGCATGTAAACAAACCAGGATCCTAGTCATTAGTTACTCAGAATGACACTATATACAACATTTAAATAAAAACCAACCAGAGTTTAAAACTTCAAAACTATGCGAAAGCGTTTGTGAAAAGGAAATCAAACTCAAAGTGTTTAAAATGTAACTCTGGCAAAACACACGCTAGACCATTATTTAAAACTTACAAATAATAAAGCCAAGTGTTAAGACATAGTTTGAAGTTTGTAATGCATGCTGGACCGTGATGTGCTCCTACTGGAAATCAAAGTTAACGACCTAAGAATAGCATACTAAGAGTGTCAACACAATGTTTGTGAGTTCAAGAGTTTGCATTTAACATAAACAGTAGTAGTTTTAAAACATAAAAAGTGCATTGAAATAGATAGCTAGTCTATATTCATAAGTAATAACTATAGTGATTTCGCGATCGAAGCTAACATGTGTTTCGTTTGTTTCCCTTCCATCACAACCTACCAAGTTGTAATGATGTTTATGTCTAGGATAATATTGCACCCGTTTGACCTCGAGTCGCACAGGAGGGGCTTGTCAGGCCCGGTAGCACTACCCAAGATTTCCTACTAGTTACAAATATTAACGATCCGAAAGTGTGAGGGCTTTCATGGTATGCTACACTACGTTATACTAACACAACTTATCAATGTAAAGCGTTTGTGAAAAGTAGTATGCTATCTCCCCAAAAAGGAAGTAAGTAAAAACAGTGGGGCATGAACTCACCTGGTGCACAAAGCATAATACAACGTAAGCAAATAGAGAGAGAGAGGACAACCCTTCAAAGGTTACCTATATCACATGAGTTTGTATGTATACTAGACTAGAAAGTTAAATAGAACCTAAGTGCTTAAAGTAGCACATTGACCAATGTGGTTTAGAAAGAAATGGCATAGTTTACCAAGTTGATCCATTGACCCGTTGGTGACATATTAGTTTAAATCCCATTTAATCAAGTGTAACAATGAATCAAACATGATAATCATACAAGTAGTTCATGTATATCATATCATGAACTCAAGTTCTAACAAGATCCTTATACTACTTCTGTTTATTATAATCATATTGATCAACAAGATTCATGCCAACCAACATTCACAACAATGATCAATTTCAATTCCAACATGATTCCCTAATCATTCACTATAGTTCATCACCATTTATAGTCATCAAGAACCTAAATTATCTAAATGACCAATCAAGCATCCATACAACCCAAGTAACATATTCCACCACATTAGACATCGTTCATAAGTATTCTAAATGATCCTAACATCATAAACATACCCAAATAATCATATCCAATGTTCTTTAAAATAAAGTTTCCCTTTTGGGAAAGTATCACCCAAAACCCAACATATCAATAATTTCAATGTAAATTCACCAACAACATGCTGAAACTAGTTCATGGATTCCATTGAGACATATAACCATTCATTATTGGGCAAAACATGTATTTACAAAAATCCAAAAGTTACTATTTCGGGAAATTTATGATCAAGATACCTAACTTCACTCAATCTCTTGCATAACATGCATGAAACAAAATCCATTGAACATTATTAACATCCTACTATCATCAAGAATCATCAATTACCCAATTTCAAAATCAAAAGTTACCTTTTAGGGCAAGGTATGAACTAAGAACTCATAATCATTGATTTTCTTGCAAAATCATCATAAACTAACATCAATATAATCCAACTAACATCAAAACGTCATCAAAAACATCAATTGCACAATCTCATGATCAAAAGTTACTATTTTAGGTAAGGTATGAACTACACATCAAAATCGTGGATTTCTTGCATAATTATCATAATCCAACATTCATACATCCTAATTAAAATCACCAATTCCAACTTTTCATGCATTATTTGAATCAGGGTTCATCATGAATCAAAAACTTGTTGAAATCTAACCTTTAGGTGTGTTTAGATGATGATTAGCACTTGAAAACAACTTGTAACACTTGAAACCAAATCAAATTCGAATGTTGATGCTTTTTCTTGATCAAAATCGCAAGAATGGTGGTGTTGAATAGTGGTTTCGGCCGAATGGGGGCAAGGGGGGCTAAGGTTTGGGTTTTGTTCCACTTTACATAATTAACATTTACCATTTAATCGCTCCTTAATTATATTTCATAAAAATTAGTCCTTTTAGCATCCTTTTTAATAAAAAATTTAACTACAAAATACAACTATTATTAGTCAATAATAATAATCATATGCATTCTCAATTAATCACAAAACACATGAAATATATATTACATATAGTCACGTTATCACATAAAATTTATAAATAATATTTAAAATCCATAAATTCATAAATCACACAACCACAAACTAATGATCAACATTATTAATTAAGTTATTATCTGATAATCATTGTTACATGATATTAAGTCACCAACGTTCAACGACAAATAGTATGTGCTCACGACACGTGTATGCAAGACCTAATGGAACTAACGGAGTTTGGTAACGGAAAAGTGACGACTGTCACATTATCCCCATGTTGAAAGAATTTTCGTCCCAAAAATTGCATGACATGGTTGTGTTACATCACTAGTCTACTGTATTGGCACAAGAAAATCAAAATCGAGTGAGTTTGGGTGAGTGAGTGAGTTGTGACATTATCCCCATGTTGAAAGAAATTTCATCCTGAAATTTAATCATTACCTTTACCGGTTGTAGTCGCTGCTTCAAACAGATGATGATACTTAGAGCTTCATCTGATCCTCCCGTTCCCACGTGAACTCCGGTCCACGTTTTCAGTTCCAGCGAACCTTGACGATAGGGATTTTGCTTTGCTTCAAGGTCTTGACCTCTTTGTCCATTACCTGAATCGGTTCCTCAATGAATTGTAATTGCTCGTCGACTTGTACTTCCTCGATCAGTACAATCAAGGTCTCGTCAGATAAACACCTCTTAAAATTCGAGACATGGAATACATTGTGAATTCCATTCAACGAATCAGGTAGCCTTAATCGGTATGCCACCGGGCCAATTCTGTCTATGATCTCGAATGGTCTAACATACCGTGGGTTAAGCTTTCCTCGTTTCCCAACATGGATCACACCTTTTCATGGTGGGACCTTTAACAAGACTTTATCTCCGAGTTGAAACTCTAAAGGTTTCATTCGTTTATCATCGTAGCACTTATGCATGTCTCGAGTTGCTGCCATACGGTTTCTTATCTGTACTATGTTCTTGGTGGTCTCACGAACCAATTCAGGTTCAGTTAATTGATTATCACCAACATCTGTCCAACAGACTGGTGACCTATATTTCCGCCTGTACAGCGCCTCACGGTGCTTCTTGAAAACTAGTGTGGTAACTGTTGTTATAGGAAAATTCCAATAAAGGTAAATCAACTTCCTGATTGTTCCCAAAATCGATTACACACGCTCATATCATATCTTCCAGGGTCTATATTGTGCGCTCGCTCTGTCCATCAGTTTGAGGATGATATACAGTACTCATGTCTAAGCAAGTACCCAGTGATTTTTGTAATGATTGCCAAAAATGAGAAGTAAAGCATGCACCACGATCAGAAATGATCGAGATTCGTACTCCATGCCGAGAGACCACTTCCATCATGTAGATCTGAGTTAACTTATCTATTTTGTCTGTTTCTTTTATCGCCAAGTAGTGAGCAGACTTAGTCAACCTATCCACAATCACCCATATTGTGTCACACCCACTAGGAGTCCTGGGTAATTTGGTAACAAAATCCATAGAGATCTTCTCCCACTTTCATAAAGGAATCTCAGGTTGTTGCAGTAATCCAGATGGATTTTGATACTCAGCTTTCACCTTGGAGGAGGTTAAACACTTGCTCACATAGGTAGCTACACCTGCCTTCATGTTAGCCACCAATAATGCGCCTTAGGATCATTATACATTTTTTCTGAACCGTGATGTATTGATTATTTGGATTTGTGCACCTCACTCATAACCAAATCCCTCAAATTCCCATAGGAAGGCCCCAGAGTCCATCTATGAAGTGATAAATCCTATCAGCTTTCACCTTAAGCTGTTTATCCATTCCACAGGACAACTCAGATTTGACATGTTCTGCTTTTAAATCTTCTGACTGTGCTTCCTTGATTTGCTCAGGCAATTGAGTGCTGATAGTAAGCTGTAAAGATCGCACTCAACGAGGCTTAGCTGTTTCATTCCTGCTTAGAGCATCGGCACCCACATTTTCCTTCCCCAGATGACACTTGATAGCACCATCATAGTTATTCAATAACTCCACCCAGCACCATTGCCTCATATTCAGTTCCTTCTGCTTAAAGATATGCTAAAGACTCTTATGATCGGTGTAAATAGTGCATTTGGTACCATACAAGTAGTCTCTCCAGATCTTCAAAGAAAAAACCACTACACCCAATTCCAAGTCATGGGTGGTGTATTTCTTCTCGTGCACCTTCAGTTGTCTCGAGGCATAGGCTGTCACCTTATCTCGCTACAACAAGACACAATCTGTCCATTCCGGTAATGCCAGGATCGGTGTGCTGCAGAGTTTCTATTTCAATAATTGGAGGCTGATTCTTGACATTCTCCCCATTTAAAAGATGTACCTTTATGTGTCAAGGCAGTGAGGGGTTGGGCAATCTGGGAAAATCCCTCGATGAAGCGTTGATAGTATCCTGCCAGTCCAAAGAATTGACGTATCTTACTAGGCGTCTTAGGAACTGACAAATTATTACTTGCTTCCACATTTGCAGGATCTACATGGATTCCTTTCTAATTCACAAAGTGACCCAGAAACTGCACCTCTCGTATCCAGAATTCACACTTGAAGAATTTAGCATATAGTTGTTCCCTCTTTAACAGTTCTAAGACTAACCGTAGATGCTCTTCGTGTTCCTCCTTGGTCTTGGAATAGATCAATATATCATTGATATACACAATAACAAACTGATCAAGTTAAGGTTTGCACACGCGGTTCATGAGGCCCATGAATACCGCTGGTGCATTAGTCAACCCAAATGGCATGACCAAGAATTCATAATGGCCATAGCGGGTCCTGAATGCTTTCTTCGAGATGTCTTCTTCTCGGACTCACAACTGATGATAAGCAGACCGTAGATCGATCTTAGAATAGTAACTAGATCCCTGGAGTTGAGCAAACAGGTCATTAATACAAGGTAGGGGTATCAGTTCTTGACTGTGACCTTCTTCAACTCCCTATAGTCATTACACATCCGAAATGTACCATCCTTCTTCTTAATGACATGAAAAGGGGCTCTCCAAGGCAATGAGCTAGGTCGGATAAAGCCCTTATCCAATAGCTCCTGAAGTTGTGCCGACAATTCTCGCAACTCATTCGGTGCCAATCGATAAGGTGCTCTAGCGATTAGGGTTGTACCGGGAGTCAACTCAATCTGGAATTCCACTTGGCGATGAGGTAGTAATCCAAGCAGGTCCTATGGAAACACCTCTGGAAAGTCACGAACCACTGGGATATCCTCCGTCTTCCTTTCCACTTATTGCTTTTTAGTTAGCAAGGCTAGTATAGCTAGTCGACGTTTACGTAGCATCTTCTATGCTTTCATGATTGATATGATGCCTATCACAACACCACTCCTTTCACCCTTGATCGAAAGAATTTTACCATCCTCAAGAGGAATACGTACAATCTTCTCATGGCACACTACCTCTGCATGCTTCTCGGATAGCCAATCCTTTCTTACAACCACATCAAAGCTCTCGAGTGTAACATGCATAAGATCTATGTCAAAAACGTGTCCGGCCAGTTCTATCTTACAACCATTATGAATGTGCATGATGTGAATTTGTTTACCATCAGCTAACTCTATGGAATAGGTGAAGTCCAAGGCAGAAGGCATATCAGTCATAAGGTTATTAAACTTAGTGGAAATAAATCTCCTATCGGCTCCAGTGTCAAATAATACAGTAGCATATTGACCATTTATAGGGAATTTACTAGTAACTATAGTAGGATGGTTGGGTTTTGGCCAACAAAAAAAATTGAAGATTTTCAAGTCAACAAGAAGATGAAGAATTGAACCTTGAGGTCAACAAGTCAACAAGTCAACAAGAGTCAACACTATTAGTCTAGGGTTTATTTTGTAATTATTATAAATGCTAGATTAGTATAAAGAGAAATACTTATCATCATTTATAGAAGGATGGATCTCCACCAAGTGTGAGAATCATATTCCATCACCAACATCATCATATCATTATCCTTCATGGATGATGAATTCATCATCAAATCGATAAACAACAAGCATTAAACACTTTTGTGTTCATCATTATTAAATTTTAGCATCTAATCGTCAAATTGTGATCAAATCATTTGAATCCTAAGATCCAAGCTCATCGATCCTGTTAGAATCAGGGACTCACAATTGGTATCAAAGTCGGAGTTGTTGGATTCATATTGATTTTGATCATATTTTATGGTTAGATTGCTAAAATTAGTGAAGATTTTAAGAAAACTTGGAGAAAAGGTCAAGTGTGTTCTTCACTAGATCTATGGATTTGAAGGTGAATCTGATCAAATCAACATTAAATTGATGTTATCTAATCATTTCTATGATAGATTCATCAATTGGAAGGGAAATCAAGTTTGAATAAATTTGATTAGATTTTGGGTTTCTAGTAGCATATGAAAACTTACACACACTAATGTGTGTGTTCTTTGTGTTTTCAACAAATTTTCAGATCTGGAGCATGGAATTGGATCAATAAGTGTTTTGGATTTTGATCTAAGTTGTTGCTACACCAATTCAACAATTAATTCAACAATACAAGATGAATTCGAAGCTAATCATTGCATTAGTTTTTGGGTTTTTGATATTCATGAGGTGCTCATTATGATTCTGATTTAAATCTAATTTGGAATCAAAATTTGTATTATATTGATATACAAACAAATTACAAATAAACTTGATACAAAAATTTCAACAATATGCAACAATTTTCTCAATTCCACAATGATCTAAGGGTGTTTCTATGAGCTATTTGCTGAATTTTTTATTCAGCAAATAAACAAGTGTTTTAGCAACTGGTACAAATTCTTTATGAGAAAAATCAACAACAAATCATCACAATTTTATCTACGGATAGATTGTGTTCCGAGTCCGGAGCCACTGCACATACTTAATTTACAGCAGCCAAATTAGCACCACAACGAGCTCCGTTTGCGCAGAGTTTCAGCAACGAAACAACTTCGTTTCAGCAACGAAACAACTTCGTTTCAGCAACGAAACAACTTCGCTTCAGCAACGAAACAACTTCGCTTCAGCAGTATTTCAACAGCAAACAGTAGCGAACCGGGCTGCGTTTTCAGTAGCAAAACGGGTTGCATTTTAACTGCTAAACAACCAAAGTTTCAGCAGCAAATCAACCCAGTTTCAGCAGCAAATCAATCATGATTCAGTAGCTGTTTCAGCAGCCTAGCAACAGCAACACGAGCTGCGTTTCAGCAGCAAATGAGTTGTGTTTCAGCAGCTAATTCAGTTACAAAACAGCAGCGAATTAGCATCTAAATAGCAGCAGAAGAGCAGTCATTTCAACAGCAAATTTAGCAGCTCACAACCATCAAAAACAACATAAATCTAACGGAGTTTGTGCAGCCATATGCAGCCCTAAACATCAAACATTCAAGCAGCTCCTACAACTGCACAAAACAAAGTTTCACCAGCCCCTCGTCAACATCATTGTTCAGCTGCGAAACAACAGCAAATCAAGCTACAAACAGCCACGAATCAACAGCTGATTCAGCAGCTACTTCAACAGCAAACAGGCTGCATTTCTGCAACAAAACATCATCAATTCACCAGCAACACCATCAACAACACAAGATCATCTTCAAATTCTTCAAGTTCTCTATCAACATAACTCACCTTCAATATCTCATCATCAAAGCATCAAAATCAGAAAACGAAATCAGAAATCAGAAAACAAAAACCTCAAACCTCGCCAAAATAGTTGATTCAAGAACACGCTGCCGCAACAACAACAAAAACAACAATATGGATCAACTATTCAACAAAATGGCATCAACAAGGAACAATACTGTCATGTTTCAATTTTCATCATCGGAAATATACAATTTAGGGGGAGTATTGTTGGGTTTTGGCCAACAAGAATAAATTTAAGATTTCCAAGTCAACATTCAAGTCAACAAGAAGATGAAAAATTGAAGCTTGAAGTCAACAATTCAACAAGAGTCAACATTATTAGTCTAGGGTTTATTTTGTAATTAATATAAATGCTAGATTAGTATAAATAGCAATACTTATCATCATTTGTAGATGGATGGATCACCACCAAGTGTGGGAATCATATTCTATCACCAACATCATCATATCATCATCCTTCATGGATGATGAATTCATCATCAAATCAATAAACAATAAGCATTAAACACTTTCGTGTTCATCATTATTAAATTTTAGCATCTAATCATCAAATTTTGATCATATCATTTGAATCCTAAGATCCAAGCTCACCGATCCCGTTTCAATCAGGGACTCACAAGGATCATTTATAGCCTCACCTGAATCGATGACGAACGCTCTCCCTTTGGCTCCACCATTGTTTCCACCATTTCGAGCATTGTTGTTGTTGTTTCTATTATTCCCAGTGTCATTGCCATTCTTCTTCAACTGAGGGCAGTTCCTTTCCTAGCGACCCTCTTTTCCGTATTCAAAATAGCCCTTAGATGCGTTGTGTTTGTTGTGGCTTTGTCATCAGCTCGCCATGACAGTCCTTTGCCGTGTGTCCCGAATTTCCACACCTTTGGCACTTGAAGCTATCACACCTGTCAGTGTGATTGTAATTGCAGTTATTACACTTAGGATACCTCCCCATGTATCCTCCTTGTCCTTGGTTGATGGTGGCGGTTTGATTGAAACCTTTGTGGTTGTCAAAGTCCCTCAGTTGTTGCTGATGTTGTTGTTGTTGCTGGTTGCCTAAAGTTGATCCCTTGTTGTTTGGACCATCCCATTTGTGTTTGTGGTCTGGTACATTCGCCATCGTTGGTACACTTGCCATTGCATCCCGTTTAGGCAGTTTACCCTGTTCCACTCCTTGGTCGGTCAACTTGTGAGCCAACCGTATTGCCTACTAAATTGTTGTAGGGCTGGAGGCTGTAACCATGCTTTTAATCTCCAGGACCAGTCCACGCAAGTACAGTTCTATCCTTTTGTGCACCGGGGTCACCATCATGGGGCACAAGGTTGCTAGCTCGTGAGACCTGATGGTGTAGGCCTCAATCTCTGGACCTTGCTTTTTTAGTTGTCACATCTCTATCTCCAATTTTTGAACCTCGTCTCTAGGGCAGTATTCATCAGTTATCATTGTTTTAAATTCATCCTAGGGTAGGTCATTTTCCATTGCCTAACCCAACATCTGCACCTGGGCATTCCAGCAAGATAATGTTGCGCCTTCAAGTGTGCCGGTTGTGTATTTCACCTGATCAGCTGGCGGGCTATTGCATTTCAGACTCCGTCTTCTCAAACCACCTCACCAGTCCTATGGCCTCTTCAGCTCCACTTTAGGTGTGCGGCTCATAATCCATAAAGGATTTGTAGGTACAGGGTGGGGGTCCAATTCCAACAAATCAAAATATTTAGTTTTACAGTTTAAACAAGAAACTAGAGTGTTTGTCAAATCACTTGTATCATTTACTTGCTGGCTGTGCAGCGTGCACTTGTGCTGCATGCACTGCAGCACTGCCGCCTGCACATGTTCGTTGATCAAGGCAGCCAGTTCTATAGGGGTCATGTTGACCGCTCCCGTGCCGCGCCCATGTCCAGGGCCACGTGCACGAACCACATCCACTACCACCAGCTTCCTGTAACACCCGGATATTTTTAGTAGACAAGAATGAAAGAATAAACGCTAATAAAAAGGAGAAAATGTAAGTTAACCCAAGTAGATGGGTTAAAAGTGTCAAAATGACAAAATATCAAAAAGTTGGTACAAAATTGCGCATTGCCGCCCACTCTTGCCTGCACACTTTCATCCTTTTGTTCTAGAAAGAGAGAGAGAGAGCAGAAAACTCTCGGAAGTTGTAGAAGAAAAAGGAGAATTCGAAGTTTTTGGTAAGAATTCTTGGTTTTGTGATGATTATAAATAGTCCTAGTCTCGGTCATATGCTTAAAGGTGTTATTGTATGTTCGGATGGTATATGTGTGTGGGTTTTAGGTGTTAAACATGACTGAGAAAGCTTAAGAGAAGGGTTCAAACTCGAAAGCAGCTTAGGTGAGTTCTAGAACCCCCTTTTTAACATGTTTTTAATAGACTTTGGGGCTGGAAAATGCATGTGAACTTGTTTTCATAAAAATGGGTTTTACCCGTACGTGTGTGTGTGAATGTGTATGTGGGTGGGTCTAACATTGGGATGCATACGTGTGTATGTTCATGTTATGATGTTTAGGATGCTAATACTAGGCTTAGATCAAGATTTAAGATGAAATAGAACTGAATTATGTTGTTTATGTGAAAGTTAGTTGCTCATGCGCCTAAATAGTGGCCCATGCGTCCAACGTTCGAATTGCCTAAGTGTGCCCAAACGCCCAGGAACCAATACGTCTAAACAGTGCACAACCGCCTAAATGCCCATGTGTCTAAGTCAGGCCCATGCGTCAGAATAGTGCCCAACCGTCTGGAATATTGTTCAGAATGATTAAGTGTTAGGCCCAAACGCCTGAATAGTGCCCATGCGCCTAAATAGGCCCATGGGTCTAAGTGAAAAGTGACTAAGTATAAGTCCAAACATCTGCATAGTGGAAAAATGTCTGAACATGGCAAAAAGCCCAGATAGTGCCCATGCATCTAGACCCTTAGAATATTTTCTGAAATTTCAAGAAGAAGTAGAAAGTCTAGGGTTTGACCAAAGTTGACTTATGGGTAATGATTACCCTTTTTAAGTATGATTATAAGATGTTTTAGGGTTATGAAATGTATGAATGATATATGATATGTATAACATGTTATCTTTCGATGGTAAATATGCGTATTTATTTTATGTTATAAAATACGTTAAATATTATGTTATTACTTTACGTAGTATGATGAATGTGTTAGGACCGTGTACGGACGGAGTACTAACTGATTCAAACATGAAACCAGATCAAATAGTGTGGAATCTGTTTGATTGGTGATCCAATCAGGGAAAACGTTAACAAGACCAATCCTAACGATTAGAAAATGTTAAGAACGAACTAGGAATGATCTGAAACGTTTTATGAACTTGGAAGGGACGAACAGGGCGCTCTGGGTCGACTAGGGTTCTGAATATTTGAAGTGTTTTGTTTTACCACGAATTAAGTGATATTTATAGGTAAGTGTTTCTCATTCTTGCGACTGAACCATAAGCATGGTTCAGTAGTGCGATTGAGCCATGAGCTTGATCCATACGTACTACTGAGTATTCAGTCGTGCGATTGGTTCAATCTCATGTTACAGTCGTGCGACTGGTCCAGTCTCCTGGTTCAGTCGTGCGACTGAGTCATGCGCATGAAGTTGTTCATGCGTATGGTCCATTCGCATGGGCCATTCGCATGATAACTTCATAATACTATGTTTGAATATATTAGTTATCATTACATTATATATACTAATTCAAACAATCACCGACCTATATAATCAATCAAATATGAGTTACACAACCCATTAATGAAACATTTAACATTATAAGCACAACCAAACATTTGCATTTCATTAGCTATCTTTCTATTACATATATGTAAGACAATAGAGAAATATTACATTAAGATCAGAATCTAGGTACACATGCATCAACATAATGAATGAAAGAACGTAAAGAATAACACAACGAAATGAAAGATAACAATGATGAAAAGTAAAACATAATGAACGAACGAATTGCTTGCAAGCAAATGAAAGGTGGTGCACGACCATGTTGTCGTTAGCTCAATTGCGAATCTGTGATACGGGTTAGCTACCCCAAATGATGCGCACAGGGTCAATCATTGAGATTGACAAGGCCTTTTGGTATGCCATAGGTGACTGGATCAGCTTTGTGCATAATATTCGTGGTTTAATTACCACAGGTCCCGCATCAGCTTCGTGCACAATGTTCAGGGTAGGACCAAACGGTCTAAATGAATGGTAGAGATGACTTGCCCTAGTTGACTGGATCAGCTTCATGCACAATGTTCGTGGTTTAATTACCACAGGTACAGCATCAGCTTCGTGCGTAATGTTTGGGGTATTGCTCATCAATCCATATTAATGTAAAAGAATGACGTAACGTACTAAAGAAAGAAAGAAAGTAAATAAGTACTGAAGTAAAAGAATGATAATGAGTACGTTATGAAAGAATGAGAACGAACATAAGAGAATGTTAATGAAAAGCATGAAATGAAAGCATGCTATGAATATGATGATGAAGAATGAACGATAATGTAAGTTAATATTAATATTCTCTATCTGTATGTATAATGCATGATCGTGAATGAAAGTAAGGAAAGGTTTCAACAAGAATAAAATTTTTTATTTATAAAACTAGAACTCACTCAGTAACGCTGACTTTTATTTGTTTTCTAGTTGGCAGGTAATAGTTGCTGGGGATGGCACGGGCAGCTACTTGGCATTTTTGGAATGGCAACCATTCGTATAATAATGACATTTTTATGATGTAATGCAATTTATAAAATTTTGTAATAGTTAACAGTATTGTATTACGTTGCAAAAGTTGTCATTAATATATATGAAATGGTTTTGTTTAATTTCAGCTGTAATGTTTTAAATAATTTTATGTTTTATGTGCGATGAATAACCAACTGTGAGGTGCCCGGGAACGGGGCCTTACACTTCCATTTTCACTTTACATTCACAAACACAAAAATGAGCAACATGTAAGATATTCACCTCATTAGAGCATGGTAATTAGTAAGAAAATAAAGCAGTTCATCAACCACAACCTTTATAACCAAAATAATAAACAAAGATAAATAAATTGTAACCAATTCACAAAATATTTAATCAATGTCAATATTTTTAGCTTTTCGATTGGGTGGGAAACAACCCTTCCCATATAGGTTTTCAAAAGAGTACACTGCGTAGTCTAAGTCAAATGAAAGTGAGGGTCAGTCTAGGACATCGGATCCATCACTCTCCATCTATTCAAGCTTTTTTCCCCTTTTGAGGATTCCTTCGGTTCTTCCTCAGGCTCGTCTTCAGGCTCCACCTCGGGTTTCGTAGCTATGTGCATTGCTGTGAACCGTGCCTCTAAATTAGCTAGTCTTACCCCATGTTCATGTATGGTGTTATCTCTAGCCCCTGATCGGTGGATCGTCTAGGTCATCCTATCAGTTAAAGTGCATTAATGTTGACAACACTTATATTGTAAGTCTTTCACCTCTGCCACTTCTTTCCTCGTCTCTCACATCTGATATCGTAGTTTGGCGACCAACTCAGTAAGTCACTAAGTGTGTCATTTTTCTGTGTCCAAGGTAGCAACTAAAGCTCCAATCACTTGTTTGTTAGGCTGGTTTGTCGTAGGGAGAGAAGGTGTAGATTGCTCAGAACTGTTTCTAGTCCTTGGTCCCTTAGTAGGCACGCACTCCGTATACATCATGTGGTGCACATAATCAGGATAATAGCTCTAATCTCATGGAGCATCGCGTTTCATTAGCATAAACGGTTGATCCCAAGTCATCTCTTCGGGAGGGTAGTCAAGTAGAGGCCACTCAGGTGCTTAGTCGGGTACATGAGGAAGAGGAGAAGGAGGGGAATCAGAACCTACTGGTCTCTTACCCGTAACTTGTGACGATGATGCCATACTACAGAGTACAAGACGTGCATGCCAATGAGTATACAGTAAGGGAATAAGAAATGAATAACTAACTAATTGTGTGCGGTTAAAGACTAGTTTGTATACAACGTAGTTCCGTATAACCAATGGCTCTGATACCAATCTGTCACACCCTTAAAATCCACATGCAGGGTTATACCGCGAGGCGTGTGAACAAACCTATGAATCCAAGGATCGTCAGGGAACTATCAGATTAGTTAATGACAAACAGTGATCGCGAAATTATCACTGAGTGTTGTTCGATTAATCAATTGATATAATGGTTGTTTGACAAAAACAAATAATGAAGAACAACTCAACCTAATGAAAAAACTGATGAATATAAGATGAAGAAAAACACAAATGTTTTAAAAGTTTTCCATTAACGATTGAATAATGATTACAATAATCAAACAAACAATGAATACTATTGCCACTGCTAGAGTTCTAATGCTATTTTGGTGCGTGTATTGTTTTGAGATTGTTCACGGCTGCTTGGGTTTGATCATAATGATTCGTAGCAGTTGATCGCAATCCATGCCTCAAAGTGTGTACCTAGGCCTCGATTTATCGGCTTAGATATTTACTATTAGGGTAATAGTAACTTTCTTATCGGGGTAAGAAAGTTACTCAGAGTGTGTCCTTATGTGACATTCTCTGACTAAAGTGAAAGTCATCCAAAGATGTTGACTTATCACTTTAGTGTTTGACTTTTTTGACTCGTACTTGGTGTACATCATTTTGGTCTTCCGCAGGAACTTTGATCTTCCATAGGAGATTGGTCTTCCGTAGGAACTTTGATCTTCCACAGGAGATTGGTCTTCCACAGGAACTTTGTCTTCAGGAGATTAGTCTTCCAGATTTGCTTTTCTTTTTTATCCTCAGCTAGTCTTCCATAGGAGAAGCATTAACTTGGGAGTTTTGTTTTTACAAAGGTTTCACAGGAGTTCCACGGAGGTTACTTGTTTTGATACACAAGATCTACGAATGAACACTTTATTCATCCGTAGATATTTCTAACACTTGGTCAAGAAATTGACCAGGGCTAATGTTTTTCATGCAATCACACATATAGAACAACTAATAATAAAAGGGTTAACCTATAAATATATATTGCATACAAAATGATGAGAAATATACAAGAGCTATTACAATGATTGATTAAAGAACTAAAACTATAAAAAAGTTCTGGACCTAACAATACTCCCCTTTAGGTTTAGATTCTTCTAATCAATGCCTCAGGCTTTATAACTCTTTCACCCTTGACACCATCTTTTTGTTGAAGTAGGATATAGCTTCCTTTTGATCATTGTACTTGTACTTGATCTGTATTCGACTCATCTTATTCAGGGTATCATACTTTATTCCAAGAATATCTTCTTCAGTAGTTAAGGTTGTAATAACACTATTGTTGTTGACAACCTCTAGTTCATCTTCTTTTGATATTCTTAGCTCTGTAATAGATGGGATTTCAGATCCCATAAGCTGGCTAGCCTCATATTTTCTTCTTTTGTTGGTTGTGGCACTTAGCTTATCTATTACATGAATCATTTGCACATACAAACATAAGTTGTTTGTGCCTGTTCATTGTTAAGCTTCAGAAAGAAGTTGTCATGAAGATAAGCGATGTAGTTTGGATGAAGGCGTTTGATTTCCAATGGATCAAATATCCTAATACTCGAAGCTTGCTTCTTATTAGCAGTTCTCTTTAGTACCAGCTCTTTGTTTTCTCAACATATCTCCCCTGAGTGATGGGATGTGTGAACTGGTTTCCCATAAATTTCTTGATTGAGTAGTTCTTTTATTGGCATGACCAACCCTTGTCAAAAACTCATCTTCTACAGAGTGTGAGGAGCTTTGCCATGACCTTCTTTGTCTCTCTTTTATTTTGTTATGCTCCTCATCTTCTCTTATATCTTCTTTAAGAACATTATCTTTGAATCTTAAAAATAACTTTCTAATCATCCCTGAGAAATCTCTTCCTCTTGGATGAATTGGATAATCAGTGATTTGTAAGCTCTGGAGCTGTTTGAGATTGGCATATGGGAGTGACATGACTAATTCAATCAAGGAAAGTATTGAATCATACCAAATGCCCTTTTGATTATTGCACTATCCAGTCAGCATTGTATTTCCCTGCAATGATCTGGTATTCTTTAGCTGACTTGGGAATAGTGATGTGATCAAATAGTTGGAACAATATGGACTTATGTTCAGTTATTTCTCTCAGTGTTGTTCCAAGTGGCCAAACTTTACTTGGAAGAACCTCCCTTGGTTCTCTGATCATTTTCTCCTTTCCCTTATGCATATCTATGCTTTGCTAAGCATGAGTTGATTCATGGGCATGACTTAGTTTTGGAGCTTCAGTTCTTAATCTAACCCCATTCTACCACTCAATCTTCATCACATACTCCGTCATTTGTATCAGTACTTTTACTGATCTATCTCTTAGCTCATAGAACTTGTGGTTGTGATTTTGCAACCAGCAAATAATGTTGTTTCTAGTAAGCTTCTTGGTGTCATAATTGGCTAATTCTTTCTTCAGCGTTTCTGTTGCTTGGAAGTTGATGAGGGTATCATAGGTGCATTCTAGAATCATTAGTCTAGCCACAGTGAAATCTTTAATGGCTTGCTTCATCTTATCCGAGTTCATCCTTTCTACCAAGTCACCCTTTGTTAATGAGTTCCATGAACATGGTAGATTTAGGTCTCTCTTTAAGGATGTCTTGAGTGATAAGAAGCTCATCAGATGTTGTTGTTTTGGCATCCTTAGGAGTTTCTTATTTTATTAACTCCTCCCATTCAACATCATTCTGATCATTTGGTTTAGTTGGCTTTAATGTTGATAGTTCAGCTGATGGGGTATGCTCAGGTGAGACTGTTTTGGCTCTTTTTAGAGAGTCTTTCACCTCTATGATTTCTTTGTCAAACTTCCCCCAGTACTTTCTCTTTTTGTTATACTGGATGATTGGGGCCTGTTGTTGAGTTGAGACAACTTTTGATATTGTTTGTTGTTTTCGTACTTCATGAGAAGTTTGAATAGAGTCAAGCTCACTGATTCTTTTCTTCAAACTCTTAATTTCATCATCCTTATCTTTTAGGAGATTAGCTTGTTCAGAAATGATGATTTTTGCTTTGTTCATTTCTATAACACTCTCCTCCTTAGTTGGCTTCTCTTTCTCTTCAAATTCTTTCAATTCTTTTACTAATTTATTAAAGGCATCAATAACTTCATGATCTGTTTAAGCATCCTCCCTGAGTCTTCTGATTGAGCCTTCTTGTAGAGTTAGAAGTGCATCCTTCTCTTTCAGAACTCCCTTTAGCTATCTCAGTCTCTCCAACCCTTTATTTGACTTGTGATTAGATTATTGTATTTAGCCACCCAAAAGCTTTTGCTCACATCAATGTCATCATTATTCAGATCATCTCCATGGTAAGCTATAATATCCACAAACGGTTCACCAGTAATAGTCACTTGTTCAACCTCCTGATTTTGATCCTTTCTAACTTCCAATTACACTTCTTTAGTACCCCCATCACGTAAATCATCAAGATCTTCTTCAAAATTGATAACTTCAGTTGGAGTAGTGCTATCAGATGTTGAATTTGATTCAACAACTGGGGAAATTGTGATTTGAGGTTGTTCTAGTTGAGGAGATGGCTAATAAGGTGAAATTGGTTCTATAGCAGCAGAGCCTTGAGATGTTTTAGATGAAGAGAGTAAGATTAGTTGTGTGTGTTCACTGGCTGGTGAAACTGGTTCTGTTCAAACAGTGTTTATGGAGGTTGGTGATTGAATGGAGAGATGGGTTGTATATGATCACTTTGTGGTGATGGTGGTTATGCTGATGATTATGGTTGTCACACCCTCAATTTCCACGAACGGGGTTTTACCGTTAGGCGTGTGACATACCAGGATCTCAGACACAGTCATATCGAACGACACTATATGAATTTAAAATAAACATTTGACTTCATTCAACAGAACATAAACAAAGTTTACAATAGTGCGGAAGCATGTACAAAAGTTGTAAATCCATTACAATACTATTACAATAATCATGTTTAGACAAAATGTTCAATGCTGAAAATAAACTAGATGAATGCATGTCCTGAGTGCATTTCCTGAAGCGTGCCTCAAAAGCTTATGCGTTTCTGTGACCTGAGAAAACATGCTAAAATGTGTCAACATAAAGTTGGTGAGTTCACAGGTTTAATCAACAAGAAATGTATTCGTAAGCGTTTCCATATTTTGCGTTTCAATGGTTTAGTACATAAAGCATATCGTTAGGTAGCTAGCCTATGATCTTGTTACTTAGCGTTTCGAACCGAAGCTGACTGTTTACGTCCTATTTGTGTTTCCTCCACGTCTTAACCGACCGTGGCAATCGTATGTTTTGTGTTTCCTCCACGTCTTAACCGACCGTGGCAATCGTATGTTTTGTGTTTCCTCCACGTCTTAACCGACCGTGGCAATCGTACGTTTTGTGTTTCCTCCACGTCTTAACCGACCGTGGCAATCGTATGTTTTGTGTTTCCTCCACGTCTTAACCGACCGTGGCAATCGTATGTTTTGTGTTTCCTCCACGTCTTAACCGACCGTGGCAATCGTATGTTTTGTGTTTCCTCCACGTCTTAACCGACCGTGGCAATCGTATGTTAGGTCAATTTGGCCCCGTTTGACCTCCAATCAAGCTAGCGCGACTAGCCCGGGCGGGGTTTGTCAGACCCAGTAGTACTACTCAAAATTACCTCGCTAATCCCATTACTAACGGTTCGAGAGTGTCAGGACATGTTGTGTGTGTTTGCACTAACGTAACAAGCGATATCAATATTACTACAACCATTTAAGTAAATGTAAGTCTGTTTGCATGTTTTCTCCCCCAAAAGGAAAGAGATGTAAAATAGGGGCCGTGAAACTCACCGATGATGTAGCAAGTGTGTAGGATGCAAGTCTCCCAAGTGTTGTTTTACGATGCGCTGTCAAACACCTATTGACAGTTGTGTTACGCGTTAATGTTGTGTTTGGCGTTAATAGACATGTTTAGTCGGGTCGGGTCGCATGGGTTCGGTCGTGGGTATCTCACACACAAGCAATCATAGACTTATTAGACTTCATGTAGATTTCAGATGGGTTGTTGATATTTGTAAACAGTTAGGTTGTTTCGAGTTGAAAAGCACATGTCTGTTGATTGCATTGACTTTAATCTTTGTGATCAAGAAATGACATTTTTATTGATGTTAACTTATCGTCCCATGATAGACACATCGCACACCAGAAAAATTCACTCAAATGACTCCAATCGCATAACAAGGCTAGACGCACGACTGGACACTTCATTCGCACGAATGGGCCTTCAATCGTACGAATCAACTTCCCTCGTATGATTGAACCCTCATTCATGCGACTCAGCCTTCAGTCGTACCACACATCGCCCATTCACCCAAATCAATAACCAATCGCACGAATGAACCTTCATTCGTGCGGTTGGACCTTCAGTCGGGTGATACTCAGTCGCACACATTCATTCGGTTGACTCAATCGCACACATTCATTCGGTTAACTCAGTCGTACGGTTTCATTCGCACGTCTCACCCCAGTCGCCCTGATCAATCGCACGATGGGACCGGTCGCATGACTCAACCGCACGATGGGACAAGTCGCATGACCCAATCGCACGGCTGGCCCAGTCGCGGACTGCAGCAGGTCGCGACTGCTGGGTGGGTCGAACAGCCATCGGCTGTCCCGTGCTCGGTTTTCTCACCATCAGAACTACCAGAAACACTCTCCTAACATGTCTAAGGGTAATGCACACGCTGATTTGCCTCACACGCACCCCCACGACCACATGCATTCGGGTTGAACCCGAACACCCGAATCACATACTTGCAGCAGTGAAACGAGTGATAAAATGGATGAAAATGGTCGCCTACCCGCTGGGATCGTGATTCCTCAACTGTTGTGTGGCCTAATCCGACAAAAACGAGCTCAATCGGGTGAATTTGGTGCTAAGATGTCAAGATGGTGAGGTAGAGAGCGTAGGAGAGAAAGAGAGGCAGATTGTGGTGTGTTTGGCTGGTGGTTGGGTATTTATACCCAGCCCCAGTTTGGCAATTGTCAGGTTTGGTCCCTGCACTTAGGTACCGAGTTCCCGAATTTGTTTCGGTTGATAACAACGTAGATGAGCGAGCTCTATTAATCGATAGGACCCCTCAGGTAACCTTGTTTTTGTGAATCCTCTACGAGCACCCGCGTTAGTATTTTATCACAATTTGTTTAACGATGTCTGTGGCGGTGTTTGTATACGTTTCAAGTATTTACGAGTACGGGTCAATGTTAACGACAACGGTCTAATTTATGTAAGTTTGAAATTACGGGGTGTCACATCATCCCCTTGTTGCAGGAATTTTCGTCCCGAAAATTAGTACATCTTGTTACGTGGTTTTTACGGGGTAGTACAAGGCTCAATAGTGTGTGACGCGTGTGGAATGGAGTACCTGTGTATCTAAGAGGTAGATGCCTGGTTTTGGAACAGTTGAGGGTACTTCCTCTTCATCTGATCCTCGCGTTCCCAAGTAAATTCTGGTCCACGCTTTGAGTTCCAACGGATTTTGACGATAGGGATACGACTATGTTTGAGCGTCTTGACCTCTCGGTCCATGACTTCCACCGGTTCCTCGACGAAATGTAGTTGTTCATCCACGTGTATCTCGTCTAACGGGACGATAAGAGTTTCGTCGGCAAGGCATTTCCTCAAGTTGGAGACGTGGAACACATTGTGTACTCCACGGAGTTCTTCGGGTAGGTTCAATTGGTAGGCTACGGGGCCAACCCGTTTGACAACCTCAAACGGTCCCACGTACCTAGGGCTCAGTTTCCCACGTCTCCCGAAACGAATCACACCCTTCCAAGGTGACACCTTAAAAAGCACCTTGTCACCTATTTGGAATTCCAACGGTCGGCGACGCTTGTCAGCGTAGCTTTTCTGTCGGTCACGGGCTGCTGCCATACGGTTACGGATTTGCAGGATCTTCTCAGTCGTCTCGTGCACAAGTTCAGGGCCGGTGAGTTGACTTTCCCCAACTTCCGCCCAACAGATTGGTGATCGGCACTTACGCCCATAAAGTGCCTCAAATGGAGCAGCTTTGATCGATGTGTGGTAGCTATTGTTGTAAGAAAACTCGACTAGCGGTAAATGGGTTTCCCAACTGCTGCCGAAATCTATGACGCAAGCACGTAACATGTCTTCTAGAGTCTGGATCGTACGCTCACTTTGGCCATCGGTTTGGGGGTGGTACGCGGTGCTCATATCCAGCTGCGTTCCTAGTGCTCGTTGTAAGGACTGCAAGAAGTGTGAAATGAATCGAGCGTCACGATCAGAGATAATGGAAACCGGCACACCATGCCGAGAGACTATTTCCCTTAAGTAGATACGAGTTAACTTTTCCATGCGATCAGTCTCACGGATTGCCAGGAAGTGTGCGGATTTCGTCAAGCGATCCACGATCACCCAAATGGTGTCGCATCCGCTGGGAGTTCGAGGAAGTTTCGTGATAAAGTCCATGGATATCTGTTCCCACATCCATACTGGTATTTCCGGCTGTTGGAGTAAACCAGACGGTCGTTGATACTCTACCTTGACCTTAGAACAGGTCAAACATCTGCCCACGTAGGTGGCGATATCTACTTTCATGTTTGGCCACCCGTAAAGAACCTTCAGGTCGTGGTACATCTTGTCTGAACCTGGGTGGATTGAGTACCGCGATTTGTGAGCTTCGTCCATTACCAATTCTCGTAGGTTTCCATACGAGGGAATCCATGTTCGATCCATGAAGTAGCGGATTCCGTCAGGCTTGGTTTCTAGTTGCTTCTCCATACCTCGTAACGATTCGGCTTTCAAATTCTCGTCTTTTAACGCCTCAAGTTGAGCATTGCGGATCTGGTCGGGTAAACCGGTGTGAATGGTAAGTTGCAATGCTCGAACTCGTCTTGGCTTGGGCGTTTCCTTCCGACTCAGGGCGTCTGCTACTACATTGGCCTTGCCCGGATGATACTTGATCGTACAGTCATAGTCGTTTAACAACTCGACCCAACGACGTTGTCTCATATTTAGCTCCTTCTGTTCAAAGATGTGCTGGAGACTCTTGTGAACGGTGTAAATGGTGCACTTGGTACCGTACAAGTAGTGTCTCCATATCTTGAGTGCAAATACCACAGCTCCCAGCTCTAGGTCGTGTGTCGTGTAGTTTTTCTCGTGTATCTTCAATTGTCGTGATGCATAGGCAATCACCTTATTGCGCTGCATCAGTACGCAACCGAGGCCTTGTATGGAAGCATCTCAGTAAACAACAAAATCATCGGTTCCCTCAGGCAGGGATAGAATCGGTGCTGTACAAAGTCTCTGCTTCAGAATCTGGAATGCAGATTCTTGTTTATCACCCCAATCGTACGTAGTACCTTTATGAGTCAATGCGGTGAGAGGTTGAGCAATCTTCGAGAATCCTTCAATGAACCGTCGGTAGTAGCCAGCCAGCCCAAGAAACTGTCGTACCTCGGTCGGTGTCTTAGGCGTAGCCCAGTTCTTGATAGCTGCTATCTTTGCCGGGTCAACGTGTATCCCATTCTCATTGACCACATGACCCAAGAAATGGACCTCTCGCATCCAGAAGTCACACTTTGAAAATTTTGCATACAACTGTTCTCGTCTCAACAGCTCCAGAATCAGTCTAAGGTGTTCTTCGTGTTCTTCTTTATTCCTTAAGTAAATAAGGATGTCATCAATGAAGACAATGACGAACTTGTCTAGGTAGGGTTTGCACACTCGGTTCATTAAGTCCATGAAAACCGCTGGTGCGTTGGCCAACCCGAATGGCATAACCAAAAACTCGTAGTGACCATACCTCGTTCTGAAAGCAGTCTTTGAAACGTCTTCTTCTCGAATCCTTAGTTGGTGATAACCCGATCTTAGGTCTATCTTTGAATAGTAACTCGACCCTTGTAGTTGGTCGAACAGATCATCGATACGCGGGAGAGGATAACGGTTCTTAATTGTCGCCTTGTTCAATTCTCTGTAATCGATACACATGCGAAAAGTTCCGTCCTTCTTCTTGACAAACAGAATTGGGGCTCCCCACGGTGATGAGCTAGGTCTGATAAAACCTTTATCCAACAGTTCCTGCAGTTGTGTAGACAGCTCTTGTAGTTCCCTCGGAGCTAATCTGTACGGTGCCCTCGCGATAGGGGCGGCTCCCGGAACCAAATCAATTTGGAATTCGACCTGGCGGTGCGGTGGAAGGCCGGGTAGGTCTTCAGGGAAAACCTCAGGATAATCACGTACAACTGGGATGTCTTCAATTTTCATTTCCTCGGTCTCTTTTTTAGTGACCATGGCTAAGAAAGCGGTATGACCCTTACGCAAACACTTCTGAGCTTTCATGTGGGAGATGATTCCAGAGACCATGCCATTCCTTTCGCCCTGAACTGATAGAATTTCACCACTAGGAAGTGGTATGCGTACGATTTTCTCTCCACAGATGATTTCAGCTTGATTCTTGGATAGCCAGTCCATGCCCACAACTACGTCAAAACTACCAAGTGTGACAGGCATCAGATCTATATCTATCTCACGACCACATAATCCTAGTCTGCACCCCTTGCCGATTTGAGTTGCCTCGATTAGTTTTCCGTCAGCTAATTCTACAACATAACTAGGTTCCATGACAGCTAGGGTTACATCTAAAAACTTAATGAACTTGTTGGAAACAAAACTCCTATCAGCTCAAGTATCAAATAGTATGGAAGCAAAACAACCATTCAGGGGAAACGTACCAGTAACCACATTATGGTCATCCCTTGCCTCGCCGGAACCGATCACGAACGCACGACCCTTGGCATTGCCCCTATTATTACCCTTGTTTCCACCCCTCAGCTGTGGCCAATCCTTCCTGTAGTGTCCCTCCTTACCACATTCATAACAGGCTCTAGTCACTCCACCCTGGCGTTGTTGTTGGAGTTGTTGTTGCTGAGTCATTATTTCACCCCGGCAGTCTTTGGCTGCGTGTCCCATCTTTCCACATCTCTGACAACGAAGTCGATCACATGGGCCATGATGATGGAGGTTGCACCGGTTACACCTAGGGCTCTTGCCCGCATAGCTGCTCGAACCCTGACCATAATTGTTGTTGTTGCTGTTCGGGTTGTTGTGGGTGAAGTTTCTTGATGGGTCAAACTTTTTGGTCGGTTGTTGCTGGGGGTTGTTGGAGCTTGAAGACTTGCTGTTGTTACCTTCCCATTTTCTTTTGTGATCTGATGAACCAGAAGCAGCGCCACGTTTAGGCAGAGTGCCTTGTGCCACTGCCTGTTCGGTGAGTTTGTGAGCCAGTCGGATGGCCTGCTGGATAGTGACGGGATCAGCAGCCATCACACTAGCCTGGATTTGAGGAGCCAAGCCATCAATGTACTTTTCAATCCATTTGTAGGCCGGAGTTACCATCTGTGGACATAATGCTGCCAACTCGTGCGAACGAGTCGTGTATTCCTCGATGTCAGAACCAATCATCTTTAAATTCCAAAATTCTGCCTCCAGTTTCTGGACTTCGTTCCTGGGGCAGTACTCTTCTTTCATTAGAATCTTGAAGTCTTCCCATGGCATACCGTTTGCAGCACCAAGTCCTAAGGTTTGGACTTGTGAATTCCACCATGTCAGGGCTGGTCCTTCCAATGTGCCGGAGGCGTATTTGACCCGATTTCCATCAGGACAGCTGCACATGGCAAACACTGACTCAAGTTTCTCTAGCCAGCGAAGCAGTGTGACAGCGCCCTCTGAGCCGCTGAAAGAATGAGGCTTGCAATCCATAAACATCTTGAAGGTACAGACTGTTGGACCTCCCTGGTTCGGATTCTGGTCGTTCTGGCCCTGATTACGGGCCTGCTCATAAGCAGCAAGCGCATCAGCCACGCGCTCGTTGATGATAGTATTCAGCTCGGCTTGAGTCAGGGTGATATTTCCTCGTCCACCCGGGCGTCCCGCTCTTCTTCCAGACATGACTTCTTCAATACACAGCACACATTAATCAATAACCGGATAACAATTATTGACAGTAATATATATTGTATCATGCTAGTAAGAATGAGGGGTTTGTTTACACATCGATAGTAGGGATTTATGAGGATCCGAGGCCTTATGCCTCCTAAGTGTGGAATTTGAAAATTTGTACTGGCCATTCCCGTTATCACCCAATAGAGTTGCCAGAGTTCTCATGCACGACAAATTACAATTACGTGTGCACCCGTGATTCTAATTTGCTTTGCATGGTCACACATGGTTCCTCCTATTCGAGATAACATGCCTTGTCCAGTACCGAGTGTTATCAATGATAAGAGCATCAAAGATGTATTTGTTATACCAAGAGTCAAATAACTAAAGTTGTACAAGAGATTCAGTTTAGGTAACAACGGGAATCAAGACAATTTGGCCTTTTTCCCTCCGTAGTTCTAGGTGTTTGGATGTCCAAGTCCGATTCTCTAATCGACTTGAATATCTTAGTTGTCCCTCGTTTACTGCTCGGACTAGCGTAGAGGATAGGATATGTTGGGAATAGTAACAAGTGTGAGCGAGTTGGAAGAGTGAGGTGTTGTTCTTTTTGTTTGTCATCGTTATGCTTATCGCGTGGGTTAGAAAAGAGTTTCGAGTTCTAATCATGGAAATGTTTGATTCAATCCGTTGTTGCTTTCACTCCACGAGTGAAGGATCAAGTGTATGCGTTGGTTGTGAGCGAGCGGGATTCTCCGCCCCTCTGCCAGCCGGTAATGACACACATGTCATACCCCTAGTGTTATGGTTGCTCAGCAGTGTAAGGTCAGTACACCCGAAGGTTGTTTGCACAACAGTGGTAACCGCGTAAAGAGTGTCTGTGCAATACTAGTGTCGTGTCTAAGGCTATAGTCTAGATGCGATGCAATCCTAGTTCTCTATAACCTGTGGCTCTGATACCAATCTGTCACACCTTCAATTTCCACGAACGGGGTTTTACCGTTAGGCGTGTGACATACCAGGATCTCAGACACAGTCATATCGAACGACACTATATGAATTTAAAATAAACATTTGACTTCATTCAACAGAACATAAACAAAGTTTACAATAGTGCGGAAGCATGTACAAAAGTTGTAAATCCATTACAATACTATTACAATAATCATGTTTAGACAAAATGTTCAATGCTGAAAATAAACTAGATGAATGCATGTCCTGAGTGCATTTCCTGAAGCGTGCCTCAAAAGCTTATGCATTCCTGTGACCTGAGAAAACATGCTAAAATGTGTCAACATAAAGTTGGTGAGTTCACAGGTTTAATCAACAAGAAATGTATTCGTAAGCGTTTCCATATTTTGCGTTTCAATGGTTTAGTACATAAAGCATATCGTTAGGTAGCTAGCCTATGATCTTGTTACTTAGCGTTTCGAACCGAAGCTGACTGTTTACGTCCTATTTGTGTTTCCTCCACGTCTTAACCGACCGTGGCAATCGTATGTTTTGTGTTTCCTCCATGTCTTAACCGACCGTGGCAATCGTATGTTTTGTGTTTCCTCCACGTCTTAACCGACCGTGGCAATCGTATGTTTTGTGTTTCCTCCACGTCTTAACCGACCGTGGCAATCGTATGTTTTGTGTTTCCTCCACGTCTTAACCGACCGTGGCAATCGTATGTTTTGTGGTTCCTCCACGTCTTAACCGACCGTGGCAATCGTATGTTTTGTGTTTCCTCCACGTCTTAACCGACCGTGGCAATCGTATGTTTTGTGTTTCCTCCACGTCTTAACCGACCGTGGCAATCGTATGTTAGTTCAATTTAGCACCCGTTTGACCTCCAATCAAGCTAGCGCGACTAGCCCGGGCGGGGTTTGTCAGACCCAGTAGTACTACTCAAAATTACCTCGCTAATCCCATTACTAACGGTTCGAGAGTGTGAGGACATGTTGTGTGTGTTTGCACTAACGTAACAAGCGATATCAATATTACTACAACCATTTAAGTAAATGTAAGTCTGTTTGCATGTTTTCTCCCCAAAAGGAAAGAGATGTAAAATAATGGCCGTGAAACTCACCGATGATGTAGCAAGTGTGTAGGATGCAAGTCTCCCAAGTGTTTTACGATGCGCTGTCAAACACCTATTGACAGTTGTGTTACGCGTTAATGTTGTGTTTGGCGTTAATAGACATGTTTAGTCGGGTCGGGTCGCATGGGTTCGGTCGTGGGTATCTCACACACAAGCAGTCATAGACTTGTTAAACTTCATGTAGATTTCAGATGGGTTGTTGATATTTGTAAACAGTTAGGTTGTTTCGAGTGAAAAGCATATGTCTGTTGATTGCGTTGACTTTAATCTTTGTGATCAAGAAATGACATTTTTATTGATGTTAACTTATCGTCCCATGATAGACACATCGCACACCAGAAAAATTCACTCAAATGACTCCAATCGCATAACAAGGCTAGACGCACGACAGGACACTTCATTCGCACGAATGGGCCTTCAATCGTACGAATCAACTTCCCTCGTACGATTGAACCCTCATTCATGCGACTCAGCCTTCAGTCGTACCACACATCGCCCATTCACCCGAATCAATAACCAATCGCACGAATGAACCTTCATTCGTGCGGTTGGACCTTCAGTCGGGTGATACTCAGTCGCATACATTCATTCGGTTGACTCAATCGCACGCATTCATTCGGTTAACTCAGTTGTACGGTTTCATTCGCACGTCTCACCCCAGTCGCCCTGATCAATCGCACGATGGGACCGGTCGCATGACTCAACCGCACGATGGGACCAGTCGCATGACCCAATCGCACGGCTGGCCCAGTCGCGGACTGCAGCAGGTCGCGACTGCTAGGTGGGTCGAACAGCCTTCGGCTGTCCCGTGCTCGGTTTTCTCACCATCAGAACTACCAGAAACACTCTCCTAACATGTCTAAGGGTAATGCACACGCTGATTTGCCTCACACGCACCCCCACGACCACATGCATTCGGGTTGAACCCGAACACCCGAATCACATACTTGCAGCAGTGAAACGAGTGATAAAATGGATGAAAATGGTTGCCTACCTGCTGGGATCGTGATTCCTCAACTGTTGTGTGGCCTAATCCGACAAAAACGAGCTCAATCGGGTGAATTTGGTGCTAAGATGTCAAGATGGTGAGGTAGAGAGCGTAGGATAAAAAGAGAGGCAGATTGTGGTGTGTTTGGCTGGTGGTTGGGTATTTATACCCAGCCCCAGTTTGGCAATTGTCAGGTTTGGTCCCTGCACTTAGGTACCGAGTTCCCGAATTTGTTTCGGTTGATAACAACGTAGATGAGCGAGCTCTATTAATCGATAGGACCCCTCAGGTAACCTAGTTTTTGTGAATCCTTTACGAGCACCCGCGTTAGTATTTTATCACAATTTGTTTAACGATTTCCATGGCGGTGTTTGTATACGTTTCAAGTATTTACGAGTACGGGTCAATGTTAACGACAACGGTCTAATTTATGTAAGTTTGAAATTACGGGGTGTCACAATGGTTGTACTGGTGATGGTGGTTGACTGATTATTGGAGATTGAGGTGGAGTCTGTATAGCTTGATCAGCTGATACAGGTGATGTTTCACCTTGTTCTTCTTATTGTTCTATGTAGATCAACTCTTGTGGTACATCAGCATTCTCATCTACAACATGAGCAAACATTTCCATTTCAGCTCCATCATACCTTCCACTTATTTTGTTTAGCATAGATCTTCCTAGATGTGCTTGAACAAATACATCACCTCCCCTTTCTATATGAGGCATAGAATTATTGATGATGACTTGAAGAAATCTTAGGAACATGTACATAAATCTAATTACATTGGCATCCAAGAATGTACTTTGAGTAATTATAACTTTAAACACTCATGCCCATCCAGACTTTTGGTTGACATAAAATTTACATAGGTATGACAAAGGATTCTATAAGGCTTACAAAATCTTCCTTTCTTGATTTCACCATTACAGTAGTTACCATCGTATCCCATTATATCAAAAACCCTCTGAATGTACTCATGATCGAATACATCAAGGTGACCTACTTCTTGTTCACCAAACTCTAGTACCCTTTTGATGATATGTTCATCTATTATTAGAAATTCATGTCTAATGGAGGCATAAATCACTTGTTCATCATTCTTCTCAACTACTCTTGCAGTATTCTAGAAATCTATCACCTGAGTTTGATAGATTACTAGGTCAGCAGTTAGAGCATAGAATAACCTTGATGTTCATAGATATCGAATAATCTCTGTGCATCCTTCAGTGATAGGGTCATCAGGATTGAGAAAAGCACATATGTTATGTTCTTTAGCAAACCAATTATCCATATTCAATACACAAGAATACCAAAAAAACAATGATTTAAAGATTTAAGCTTGTCATCAAAATTGTAGAATTTTAGGAAGTTCAATCGTTTCGATGCTATTTCAGCAATAATCAAGAATTTTGATGTTATAATGCATGATTTTCCTTGCTAATAATGTTCGTATGTGTAACGCCCAGAATAAAGTCGAAGTAAGCGAATTAATAATAATGGGCATAGCCGGATTATTTAAAGAAAATACGAATGGAGTATGGATCGAGTAGACCTGCGGGTTATGTGTTGGCGAGTTTAAGGTCCCGGGAACGCCCAACATAATAAACGGATAAGCTTGAGCCACTCTTATTTGCAACTCAACACCAACTTCTAGAGAGAGTGTAGAGAGAGTGTAGAGAGAGAAAGTAGTGATTCAAGGCTCGGTTGATCAAGAGATTGAAGATCGGCGCTCGTGGACATCCAAACAATAAGAAAAGAACAAGAATCTAGGTAATAAACATCATTTAATCATTTCTTTGAGGGTAAACCCGGATTCTAGGGCTTGGGGCTTTTGAAAGTGGCAAAGAATCGCACAAAACTCATATTTTTATGTAAGAAAACATGTAAGAAGCTTAGATATAGCTTATTGGGTGATAAACCAAGGTTTTGGGTGTAAAAGATTGATGTTTTGGGTCTAAAATGGCTTGGTTCGTAATCTCAGCCCGTTCTGCGATACTGGGTGTTCATCTGGCGAAATTATGTAGTCATGCAGCGAAACTATGAAAAATTTCTGCAAAACTATAGTTTCACAGATAGTTTCGAAGACATGGTTTCCTACGAAAGTTCGGCGAAACTAGCAGCGAAACTGCTGGTGAAACTAGCAGCGAAACTACTGGCGAAACTAGCAGCGAAACTGCTGCCGAAACTAGCAGCGAAACTGCTGATCATGCAGTGAAATTAGCAACGAAATTAGGCAGAAATTAACTCATTTGAGTGTTAATTTATCTGCAGGCTATTTAGTGTGACCCTTGCTTAGAAAGCTTGATTGAGAAGCTGCTCATCAAGTCTAGGTGAGTTCTAGGTCCCCTATTTAAAGGTTTTAATCTTGTTTGGGGCTAGAAATGCATACTAAATATATGATTTAAATGACCAAGATTTTAAGAGGGTTTAACAGGAAGATCAATTTTTCTATAACAAAATGTGCTACACGAACGTGTTAAAATAAAATTTTTTCGCGCTGATCTGGTAGCACGGCCCCAGCTAGGGGTGTTGCCCATAGACCCTGTTGTCAGGGGATGCCGCCCCTGAACCCCCGCTGTCCCACGAAGGGTGAGTAATATTGTATGATGACTTGTACTTGCTGTGTATGTGCTTTTGCAATGAATGAATGATGCATGATGTATGTTATGTATGATGATGTGTGACAATGCTATGCTTATGTATGATATGTTTCCTTATGTTCTTTATTACGTACTATGATATGACTTTACGTGGTGTGATTATGATGATGAACGTAAAGTATTATTTTAACGAAGCAAAAGATTTAAGATAATGAAAGTGGAACATAATGTGACAATGAATGAAAGTCTTGCAAGAAAATGAAAGGAGGTTCACAACTCATTGAGAGTTGTTAACTCAATTATGTGTTTATACATATGATCTTGGCTAACCCTTAAGGGTTTACACACAAGGGGAGTTACTCTATGTGACTACTCCATACGTGCAATAGGTGTGATATGTGCGGTATGGGATCCTTGTCTCTTAACCCTAGATGACATGGCTTTGTGCTTAAGAGGGGGGTTACGCATACGACATGATATAGATAGAAGTGAAGATAATAAATGTACGAAAGGTGCGATAAGTATGAAATGTCCGATATGTATGAAACGAACGATGAAGGAAGATAATAAATATTACCTTGTTGTACGTTGATGTGCGATTTATGTGCGATGAATGACCAACTATGACGTGCCCGGGAACTATGACGTGCCCGGGAACAAGGCCTTACAAGGCCTTACAAGGCCTTACAACTATCAGTGACATCAGCCTACCTCATTCTTCCTCTATAAAAGGAAGATGACCTAATTGTATTCTGTGCCGAAACGCATGAGCAAAAAGAATATTACTCTTTTGGCAGACTTGTTTTCTCTCTCTATATTTACTGTTACATGCAAAATCCTTTTATGTTCTTGCATTAATTGCTAATTACTGTGCTAAATCCGCTGCGAATACAACCTAATTGATCGAACTAGAGGCTGAGATCCTGTCAAATGGTATCAGAGCAGGTTAATCATTGATCGATTTCATTATTGATCATTTGAAACTGCTCTTTTGATCTCTACGTTTGATCGAATTACCAATTTGCAGGAATTAGCTATAGAGAGTGAGATTCTGCTGTTTCTAGCCGTAAACTTGAGGTTCTCTGGTGGTTTCGAGCTACATTTGTTTTGCTTAAACTTGTTTTTGACTAAAATCTGAGATGACGACACCAATGAACGATCCTCACAATACTGGTTCCTCAACCAAGCCTCCGATGCTTGTGAGGAATGAGTATAACATATGGCAACGTCGTATGCTTCACCACTTGTCTGTCAATAGTGCTGGTTGTTGGAAGTCAGTGGTGCATGGACCATACAAGCCTATGGTGAGCGTCCCTGAATCAAATGAACAGGTTCCGAAGAAACCTGAACAATATTCGGATGAAGATCTTAAGCTGTTCGAGATTGATGCTAGAGCCTGTGGAATTTTAGCCATGGCTATTCCAAATGAGATTTATTCAGGGCTTTTGCATCATGAAACTGCTCACGACCTATGGGTTTCTCTGAAGGAACAATTCGGAGGAACCGATTCGGTCTTAGCAAATACTAGGGAAATCCTCGCCAAACAATATGAGACATTCTCTCATAGGAAGGGTGAGACTCTGACTCAGCAGTTTGAGCGGTTTTCTTGTTTGATCTCTGAGTTGAAGATGGTCAAACAAGAGTACTCTAACAGCAAGATGAACAACAGATTCCTCAGATCACTACCTGAGAGATGGGACACTTATACTATTGTCCTACGCTCCAGTGCAGATCTGGATACTCTATCTCTCACCTAACTTTATAGGAAACTGCTCATATTTGAGAGAGAGATAGAGTAAAAGAGGAAGTTGTCCACCTCTAGCAAGCTCACTGATGATATTGTCCATGGCAATGCTGCCTTGATAAGTTAGGAGTCTGAATATGCTGCATCAGAGAGTTCTTATGATGAGCATATTGATTTCTCTACCAACCCTGAACAAGGTTTTGTTGGTGTTAGTAGTAGTTCAGGAGGTAGCAGTGAAAATCTATGCTTTCTGATGGAGGACTTGAAGGGCATTCCAGATGATGATCTGGAGGAGATGGATATTTTGAACCAAATGGCAATGATAAATATCAGATCTCAAAAGTTCTACAAGAGAACTGGCAGGAAATTCCCTGGTCTCTCCGGCAAAACCAAAGTTGGTTTTGACAAGAGCAAGTTGAGGTGTCACAAGTGCCAAAGGCTTGGACACTTTGCTAGAGAGTGTAGATCATCTGGATCTAACTCCTCTGCACCCTTTGTGACTTTTCCAAGCAGTAGCTCACAGCACAGAGGGCAAAATTCCTCCAGTTCTGGCCATCCATCACATGCACAGGCATTAATTGCTTATTTTGTGCCTCAGGGTCATATGCCATACCCATACCCTTGCTACTATGTGCCTCAGCCCAGTCAAACTCAAGCACCTTCTGCTCAACCACCACATGCTCTTCCTGAGCCTCAATCTTCCCAATCTCATCATCAAACACAACCTCAACAACACAGCTTCTTCACCCCAGGAGTTGTTGATTGGAGTAGTCTGCCAGATGATCTATCTGGTCAGGAACAACAACTCCAAGGTGCTGGTCAACATGGTGGTGATAATCCATTTGAAAATTTTGCTCTGATGGCCCTTGAGTCTGCTGAGGGGTCATCATCCAATGCTTCATCGCAGGTATCCTCTGAGGCCAAAGCCAAGCTTTGTTCTGAATCATGCATAGCAGCATTTGCTTCTATTAGAGAAGCAAATGTAGCTTTAATAGATAAAAATCTTGAGCTAGAGCACACCATTTCCAAAAAGAAAGCTGAATTTGAGGCTGCATTTAATGAGAAAAATGATGAGATTTACAAGCTTAAATGTCAAATAAAAGATGATAAAGCTAGGGAAGATGTACTTCTAGAGAAGTACAGAGACCTCAAGGAAACTCTTGCAACCACCCAAGTAGAGTGTGATCGATGGGTTCAATCATGCAAGTGTTTTGAAATGCTTCTTAGCAAGCAATCAGCTTCCGATGTGAAGTTTGGCATTGGTTATAATCACACTGCTCCTCCTACAGATTTTACTTCAAGAGCAGAAGTTGAACCTGATGGAGAGAGCAATAACCAATCCTTCTCATCATGTGACCTACTATCTTCTGATTCAGCATCATCAGAGATAGAAGTCAGCATTAACTCCTGCGAAAACCAATCAGCTGATGCTACAACAGCTGATGGTTCAAATGCTGACTGTCACATGATCAAAAGGTTGATCAACTCATGTGTTGTCTCTAGAAGTACTGAAAGTACTGGAGAGCAAGTGATAACATCTGAAGTTCAAACCTCAACTACTGTCAGCACTAAAGAGAAGAAAACTAATAGTAGAAAAGGTTTGAAGACAGCTAAAGAGGATGTCAGGAAAGCAGGCACTACTAGGAAGAAAACTGCTAGTACTGATAGCAAACAGCTGAAGAACAAGTCTTCAGCAGTTTCATCCTCTTCAGCTGATGATCAACATAAGATGAAGAAGAAGCCATGTGAGATATGTGGCTTGTTCAATCATCTTAATGATGATTGCTGGTACAAAAGGGGTTCCAAACTCAAACAAAAGGAGAAAATTAATGAGGACGTAAATAAAATGAAGAATGAGTTTGAGACCAAGTTTGTACTAGCAACATCAAAGCCTGAAATCCCTAAGCCGAAAGCTAAATCTAAAAAGAAGGTAGGGGTTACTCAGGCAACAGCTGAGGTTGCTCAAAAGAAGATGGTGCAACATAGGAATCCATCATCAGCAAGTCCCAATGTGTCTGAAGAGCTGAAAGCCTTATCACAAAGTCAGACACAACTGGTGATGATGGTTCAGCATCTAATGGGAAGAGTCAACCATTTAGATGCTCCTGTGTTAAAACCACAGAAAAGGAAGTCCAAGCCAAATGGTTCCTCTTCTGCACCATCTCCTTCACCTAAGGCTGTTACACATAACACGCCTATTAGTGTTGCACCTGTAGTTGAGAACAGACCCAAAACCAAACAGGTTTGGGTCTCTAAAACTAACTAACATGTGGTTATGATTGCAGGGTTCTTCAACATGCCAAAGAAGCATCTGGTATGTAGACAGTGGAGGATCTATGCACATGACAGGAAGCAGCTCCCTTCTTAATGACTACTCTCAAGGAAAGAAGGGATTTGTCTCCTTTGGCAATGATGCAAAGGGTTACATTATTGGAAAAGGCTTTGTTTCCAATGGGGAAATAAGGTTTGATGATGTTAACCATGTGGAGAATCTCAAGTACAACCTCTGGAGTGTCAGTAAAATGTGTGATAAAGGCCATGTTGCCCTTTTCACAAGCCAGAACTGTCGGATTCTATCATCCAAAGTTCTAAATTTGATTGATAAGGTGTTGGATGAATACACTCTCCTGAAGGCCAACAGGACAGGAAGAGTGTATGCCTTAGATCTTTCCAAAAAGATAGATCTGAAAGGCCATCCTTGCCTATTCTCCAAGGCCTCTCCTCAAGAGTCTACTCTATGGCATAAAAGGCTTGGGCATGTTAATTTCAAGAACATGAATCAGCTGATAAGCTATGGTTTAGTAAGAGTATTGCCTTTGAAGGAGTTCAAGTGTGAAGATAACTGCACTGCTTGCTTAAAAGGAAAACAACACAAAGTTTCATTCCCTTCAATAGAAGAACCAAAGTCCACTGCCTGTTTGCAGCTCCTGCACATGGATCTCTTTGGTCCTGTCAGAGTGATAAGCATGGCAAAGAAGAAATACTGCCTGGTAATTGTGGATGATTATTCCAGGTTTGTATGGATTTTCTTCTTGCACTCCAAGGATGAAGCAGCCAAGACTATCATGAACTTTGTGTTATTTGTAGAAAAGCAGTATTCCCTACAGGTCAAGTGTGTGAGGAGTGACAATGGAACAGAGTTTAGAAACCACACACTTGATGACTTCTACCTGTCCAAGGGAATTAAAAGGCAGTTTAGTATTCCTAGAACTCCTGAGCAGAATGGAGTGGTTGAGAGAAAGAATAGGACTCTCATTGAAGCTGGAAGGTCAATGTTGGCTGACTCAGGGCTGCCACTGACCTTTTGGGCTGAAGCTGTCAATACAGCTTGCTATGTACAGAATAGAGCTTTAGTGAATAAGAGGTTGATGAAGACTCCTTATGAAGTTCTTCATCATTTGGCTCCTCTGATTTCATTCTTTAGAGCCTTTGGGTGTCCATGTTTCATTCTCAACACTAGCAACCCACTCCAGAAGTTTGCTAGTAAGGTGGATGCAGGGTATTTTCTTGGTTATTCATCAACTTGCAAGGCATACAGAGTCTTCAACTGTAGGACAAAGGTGGTTGAAGAAACTCTGCATGTTAAGTTCAATGAATCTCTAAAGGACAAGATTCCATAAAACCCTGTGGAGTTGTTTGATCTGGACATACTGCAATATGTTCCTTATCAACCTCCAGCTGTTGAGCCTGTCAATAGTTCTCCACCTGGTAGTACTGATGATGATGTAGTCAGTACTCACCTCTTCAGGTTCAGTGACAACCTGCCTGAGTCCACTAAATCTGATACTCCTGTAGCCTCAGCAGCTCCATCCACAACAAATGCTGATGAGATTTCTGCTTGCTCTACTTCATTTGAGCTGCCATCTTCTACATGGTTTCAAGAATCTCCATCACCATCTGTTGCTGTTGATGGGTCTACAAACACTTGCACAGATATTATAGTCTATCAAGAGCTGAAGGATCACCCCACATCTCAAATCATTGGTGATATCAATGCTGGAGTTTCAACCAGGAATCAATTGTCCAACTTCTGCTTTTATGCTCTCTTCATCAGTCAGCAAGAGCCAAAGAACTATCATGTTGCTTTAAGAGACAATGGATTGGTGGAAGCTATGCAGCTTGAGCTTCTTCAGTTCAAGAAACAGCAAGTGTGGGAGCTTGTTCCATTACCCCAAGGTAAGTGTGCAATAGGCACCAAATGGGTATTTAGGAACAAAACAGATGAGAAGGGCCATATAGTTAAGAACAAGGCCAGGCTGGTTGTTCAGGGGTTTGCACAAGAGGAAGGCATCGATTATGATGAGACCTTTGCCCCTGTGGCCAGACTGGAAGCAATCAGACTGTTCTTAGCTTATGCTGCCTTTCACAGTCTTAAGGTCTATCAAATGGATGTCAAAAGTGCCTTCTTATATGGTAAAATAAAAGAAGAAGTTTATGTGTGTCAACCACCAGGCTTTGAGGACAATAAACATCCTGATTGGGTGTACAAGCTTGATAAGGCTCTTTATGGGCTGAAGCAAGCTCCTAGAGCTTGGTATGAGACACTATCAACTTTTCTTCTAGAGAATAAGTTCACTAGAGGGACCATTGATAAAACCTTATTCATCAAGACTGTGGGACAACAGAAGCTCCTTGTTCAAATTTATGTAGATGACATCATCTTTGCATCCTCTGATCTAAGGTTATGTGATGAATTTACAAAGCTCATGAAGCTAAGGTTTGAAATGAGTGCTATGGGAGAATTACAGTTCTTTCTAGGTTTGCAAATCAAACGACAGGCTGATTGTATCTTTATTCATCAGTCTAAATACACCAAAGAGTTGTTGAATAAGTTTGATTTACAAACCTGTAAGCCCTGTTCTACTCCCATGAGCAGCATCACACAACTAGATGTAGATCAGAAAGGTAAAGCAGTTGTTGAAACCCTTTACAGATGTATGATTGGGTCCTTGATGTACCTTACAGCTTCCAGACCAGACATCATGTTTGCAACATGTGCCTGTGCTAGATTTCAGGCTGCACCTAAAGAATCCCATTTGATTACAGTCAAAAGGATCTTTAGATATCTGCAAGGTACCCAATCACTAGGTCTTTGGTATTCAACTAGGCATTCTGGCAAATTAGTTGCTTTCTTTGATAGTGACTTTGCAGACCAGAAAATCCACTTTTGGTGGTTGCCAATTCCTAGGAAATTGTTTAGTTTCTTGGCAGAGTAAGAAATAAACATCCATTGCTACATCCACTGCTGAAGCTGAGTACATTGCTGCTGCAAGTTGTACATCTCAGATACTCTGGCTTCAGAACCAACTATTGGATTATGGCATTACAGAGACTAAGACTCCATTAATAATGGATAGTGCTTCAGCTCTTTGCATTGTTAAAAATCCAGTCCAGCACTGTAGAACCAAACATATAGAGATCAGACATCATTTTAGTAGGGATTGCTATGAAAAAGGTCTGATTGATCCTAAGTTTGTGCCTAGTGCTGATGAGCTTGTAGACATTTTTACTAAGCCTTTAGATAGTGCCACATTCCAGAATTTGGTACTAAGGCTTGGTATGCTGCAGCTAGAATAATTTGACCAATGCTGATGCTCTCACTTCACAAGTACTGACGAGCATTAGTATGCAAAGGTCAAATATAAGTACTGATGAGTAATTTAGTCTTCAGCACTTTCACAACTACTGATGTACATTATTTGTTGAAAACAACTGATGTAGTAAGGTGGATTAAAACTACTGATGTATTGTTTTCAAACAAATAAGTACTGAAGAACAAATTTTGTTCACAAGTACTGATGTGTAATCTTACACACAAGTACTGAATACAAAATTTGTTCACCAGCTCTGAAGAGTATTTCATTTGCTCTTGTGAACATCTGATCACAAGAGCTGAAGGCATAAATATTCACAAGAGCTGAAGGGTCAATGAAACATCTGAAAGTCAGCCAAAGAGCTGATGAGTAAATGTGCAGGTCAGCATGAAACAACTGATTTGACAGAAACAGCTGATGAGTAATTTTACTCTTCAGCTGATGCCAACAGCTGCTGTTTCATACCCAAACAACTGAAGGACAAAACCATGTCTTTAGTAGTTTCACAACTACTGATGACTAACACCAAGTCCTCAATTGTTTACAACAACTGAAGCAATACCATGTCTTCAGTAGTTCACAACTACTGATGTCAGTGTTCACAACTATTGAAGGCTTACACCAAGTCTTCAGTTGTTACAACGTCTGAAGATGAAAACTAGGTATTCAGTAGTTTATAACTACTGAAGACTGACAAGTCTTCGGTCGTTTACAACATCTGAAGGACAAAACCAAGGTCTCAGTAGTTTCAACTACTGAAGACTAACACCAAGTCCTCAGATGTTACAACCACTGAAGGTTAAAACCACATCATCAGTACTTTCAACAACTGATGACCAAAACCTTCAGTAGTTTTCTTTCAGCCTTTGCCATACCCTATAAATACCCAACCTTCAGAGCTAATCATTCTCACTTGACCTAACTTTTCAAAAACCTCTGAACTTCCAATATACCATTAATGGCGCCCATGCAAATCAAACCTCGACACAACTGTGTCGCATACCTTACTAAATCGCCTTTCTGGTCTAAGTTTCTTGATGCCGTCGACCTAATGAACGACTCAACATACCAAACGGCATTTCTTCTAAACCCCACCATTTACACCGACTCCCTATCGGAGTTCTGGACCAACATCACCATCCAAACCGGAGAGAATGATGGCGAGGTCTCTCTCCGATCCTCCGTAAACAACCACCCAGTGGTTATCACTCCAGCTACTATTCGACAAACCCTAAAGCTGGAGGATGCCACCTTCCCAACCACTTACACCAAAGGCGCCCTCGATCTATCTTTCACAGCCAATGACTATCAGGGTGACCTCTCTGGCTCCACCTTGTTGAAGAAACACTTCCTAGATCCTCAACGTCTCATATTCCATATGGTGAATGTGTGTCGGGCCCCAAAAACATCTTCATGGGACCAGATGTCAACAAGGTAGCAACAGGTATTATATTCTATCCTTGAAAAACAACCTCTGAACTTTACTGATATAATATTTTTGGAAATCAAGGATATGGCCACAAAACCCATTTCTAACCGTTGGATCTTGTATCCTCGGTTCATAATGGCCATCATCGAGAGCCAGCATAGTGGCGAGGGACTTGTTGGCACTGGGGTCCTTGCCATGGCTGTTCAAGCTGAGGTATACTCCAGGTACAACACCAACCAATCACTCAAACAGGCTGCCAAGCTGCGAAAACCCACGCAGCTGGAACCCACAGCCTCCACCTCCAAATCCAAAGTCCCCACCAAGCCAAAAACCAAAAAGAAGCCAACAAAGGCTACTCAGGGAAATGAGTCCCCTGAGGATGCCCCTGCAACACAAACGTAGGCAGTGACTACTGGTCAGATTCTCCCAGCAGTCACCACGACTCCACCAACCACAACCGCATAGGTTTCCTCTCAACAGGAGCCTGATGCAACCACTTCTAGGGAAACCACAAATCTGGAATCTATCTCACTTGAGAAGATTTCCATTGAAACGCACATTCCTCCCCATGTGCAATCTGCTTCAAGCCCATCACCCACTGAAACCGCCTCACAAAGCCCTACACTCGTAATCGCCAAAGTGTTGACTCACCTGAACACTCCACCCTCTCCCCAGAAACCAATCACAACTGGGGAAACTCCAACCGAAGAGAGGGTGGACACAAGTGTTGGTGAGAGCCCCCAACATAGAGAATCACATGTCCAATCTCCTAGTGTGGCTAGGGAGATAGGATATTCTAGTGAGGCTGCCACTTCCTCTGCATCAACATCTGAGCAGGGTGAAGCTGGTAACATCAATAAGACCTCACCAGAGGCAACTGCCGATGATGGATACAATCCGGAGGCTGGAAGTCCCCAGTACCAAGACCAAGGGGCACATGCAATATTTGAGCCACACTCAGTGCATGTACATCCTGACCCTGTCAGGAGGTCAGGTGATTCAGTGCAAACTGATGATGACCTGTGCTTCTTCTATGATGTAGTTGCACAAAACACTATCTTAGAGGATGAGGTAAGCAGAATCAAAGAGCTGCTTGCCAAAATGTCTTAGGATATAAGTCCATCCGCCACTATTGACCCACAGATGGCACCTTCACCCGAAGGTCTCAAATACATTCAACCACTCCCACAAACTCGGCCACCTGCCTCTGCTTCTGGCACTATTTTTCAGGACCAGAACCCTCCTGAGCAACTAGTTGGTATCTTCCAACAATCCTTGCCTCTCATCACACCTATAATCACAGACATTGTGATCAAAACCGTTGATGAGAGGCTTCCCACATATACAACCCATGGTGGAGGTTGCTGTTGCCAAAGCGCTTGCTGATAGTCAAACCCCAACCAATGCACCCAAAAAGGGGGAGACATCAGTGCAAGCTAAGAGGAAGAGGGTAGAGGAAGAGAAAGAAGTAGGGAAAGAGGTGGAAACTGAGAGGGTGTTGTTAGAGGAGACAGAGAGGGTGAAGGGGAAGGAGAAGGTGAGGGAGGAGAGAGCTCAAATAGAAGTGGCTGAAATCCAAAAGGATTTCAGTGTCACTTATCAAAAGAAGAGAGGAGAGAAGGAGGGAGAGAAGGTAGAGAAGGGTGATCCTGATCTAGCAGCCCTTGTCAAGGAGGCTGATGCTGAACAAAGCAGATCAATGGACTCTGTCATTGATCAGCTATTCAGGCAAGGCTTTGACATGGACACTGCCTTGCTAGATCAGGAGATTAGGAAGATGGAGACAAGGGAGATAGAACACCGATGGTCTACTTATAGCCAAGAGGATAAAAAGAGACTCGAGGCTATGAGTAGATTCATTTCGAAGTATCTAGGGAGGCCAGTCCTTGATGTCAAGGCATGGACCAGGGACAGAATCTTGGCTATAGCCGCCAAGATCTGTTCGGCTGGTGATTTCACAAAAGGGCTGGTCGCTGAAGCCCTTTCTGAAGCCGGTGCTGGGAACAGGACCCTGCTAGTAAAATAAATCAAACCTACCCTTATCTCTAAGTTACTAGCAAGGCCTGCCAACATTCCCACACCAACAACCCAAACACAACCCATAAAACCAACCCCTTCACCATCAAACCCCACAGCCAATGATCCACCCTTGCAGAAGAAGAGAAGGGTGTTGAGGCTGCAAGAAGAAGAAGAAGAGGAGGATGAGGAGGATAGACTGCCTCTTTCTGCAGTCATCCCTCTACCTAAAACAAAACCTAAAACCATCACTCCTACCTCACAGATGGATGCTGTGAGGGTTAAGTTAGAAGAGGAGGAGCAGCAGAGATTACATGATGATGAAATGCTGAAAAGCATAGACAAAGCCTATGCTGCTACCTCTTCTATACTTAATATGAAGAAGGAAGCTCTGAGACTCTTCACTCTTAAGCAAACCTTTCAATAAGACAAAGATAGAGTGAGGACTTGGCCTGATCCTAGGATGGCTCACAGGATAATTAAGAAAGAGATTCCTGTGAGATACAAGAGCCAACATAAGAAGATTGTAGATGAAGTGATCTCAGTGGCTCTTGTAATAACACCCTGGGAAATTGTGGAAGAGTTCGAGAAGGCCTATAGAGCTAACCAATCACCCCACACGATGTTGGAGAATAGGGTGGTTAGGAAAGGGTTAGTCTATAAGAGGCTTGAGAACTTCCACAAAGATGAGCTCAACTTGTTGCTAGAAGGCAGACACCCAGATGAATTCGTCTACAGACAAGTTACAACAGTTGAGCTCAAGAATGGCAAACAGGCCAAGTTTGTCTCAGAGCTGTACGGCCGAGAAGGGTTATTCGAAGGTGAGGCTGAGGACCTAACCAAAGAAGAACAAATGACTTTTCTTCAAGCCTACACCAGAGAATCCTACAGGCTCGTACGAGGGAGGTAGGTCTCATGGATGGGACAACAGCTCTTTGTCCGATTCCCCAAAACAGAGCTCCCATCCATACTTAGCCAAACAAATATCAGAGACCTCCTCCCAGGCCAGTGCTTATCAGGGTCAACTTTTAATCTGATCCAGAAGGAAATAGACCAACTTTTATGCCAACAATAAGTAGGACAATAAATAACTTAGAGGTTTTGGCTGCATTGGTTCAGGGGAGTTTGTTGGACCAAAAGAACCAATGAGCCAAGATCAGGAAAACATCTAAGTCCCACATGACATCACAACAACTGCTGAAGACCTTCATCAGCAGTTTAACAAAGTCTGAAGAATCAACAGCTGAAGATCAAAGATCTGAAGTACAACAGCTGAAGATCCCAAAGTGCTGAAGATAAGTACTGAAGTCTGAAGTACTGAAGCATACAAGTGCTGAAGACTTCAAGTACTAAAGACAAGTGCTGAAGATCAGAGTCTGAAGAACTGAAGAACTGAAGATCAACAACTGATGCACAAAGTATGAAGACAATGACTGAAGACATCAGCGGATGACAACTACTGAAGTCATCAGCTGATGAATCATCTGAAGACCAAAGTCTGAAGACCAAAGTGCTAAAGCTTCAGAGTTTGTCACTACAGCTGAAGAAGTCTTCTTCAGTTGTTGTGATGGTTTTAGTTTTCAGTTGTTTTGTATTTTTTCCTTTTTAGTAGTTTGTACAACAGTTGAAGAGTTTGTTCTTCAGCTGTTATAGTTCAGTAGAAGTAAACGACTGAAGAGTTTGCTCTTCAGTCATTATAGCTTTTCAGTAGTTTCCTTTTCAGTACTTGTAATAAGTAGAACACTTAGTTTTTGTAAGAAGATGTCAACTGTTTGACATCTTCAGTAGTTTAATGTTTAGTTCAGTAGTTTGTTAATAACGGTTGATGTCTCTATCAGTGACATCAGCCTACGTCATTCTTCCTCTATAAAAGGAAGATGACCTAATTGTATTCTGTGCCGAAACGCATGAGCAAAAAGAATATTACTCTTTTGGCAGACTTGTTTTCTTTCTCTATATTTACTGTTACATGCAAAATCCTTTTATGTTCTTGCATTAATTGCTAATTACTGTGCTAAATCCGCTGCGAATACGACCTAATTGATCAAACTAGAGGCTGAGATCTTGTCAGAGTTTCATTTCTGCTGCCTTTTTAAGCTAAGTTGCCCATTAGCAGTAGAAGTATTGGTGAGCCCTTCGATGTAGAAACTGCCATAGGTAAGTCTACCGGGATTTCTGAGATGATAAAAGGCTGTGGCATAGAATTAGAAGGTCATAAGTTTCCTGTTAGACCATTCATGATGACCTTAGGCGGTTTCGATGTAGTCCTAGGAATGGATTCGCTAGCGGACTACGAGGCGAACATTGTGTGTCGCAAGAAGATGGTCAATCTGACAGCGCCTGACGGGAGTTCGGTGACGATTTACGGTGATCGAGTTACGACTATCCCGAAGGTGATTTCGATGGAGGTGTCGGGAAAGTGCATGAGGTGTGGATGTAGTGCCTATCTGGCCGACGTGAAAGATGTAGATACGCCAACACCACAAATATCAGATGTACCGGTTGTGTATGACTTCCCAGACGTGTTCCCAGAAGATTTACCAGGTGTGCCGCTGGACTGTGAGATCGAGTTTCAGATCGACTTGATACCTGGTGCCCAACCTGTAGCTAAGGCACCGTCCCGGTTGGCTCCGACAGAGATGAAGGAACTGATGGAGCAACTGAAGGAGTTGTTTGATAAGGGGTTAATTAGACCGAATATCTCTCCTTAGGGTGCTCCGGTCTTATTCGTGAAAAAGAAGGATGGTAGTATGAGGATGTGTATTGACTACCAGGAATTGAATAAATTAATGGTGAAGAATCGGTATCCATTGCCGAGGATTGATGACTTGTTTGATCAGCTCGAAGGTGCTAGTTGGTTCTTAAGGATAGACCTTCGATCTGTCTACCATCAGTTGAAAGTGAAGGAACAAGATATTCCTAAAATAGCTTTTCGCATGCATTATGGACACTATGAGTTTCTCGTTTTGTCTTTTGCTTTGACTAACGCACCAACTGCCTTTATGAATTTGATGAATCGAGTGTGTTAGCCCATGTTAGATAAATAAGTGATCGTGTTTATTAATGATATCCTAATTTATTCGAAGAGCGAGGAAGAACATGCCGGTCACATTCTTGAGGTGTTAGAAACAATAGAAGAGAGAAGTAGTATGCTAAATTCTCTAAGTGTGCTTTCTAGTTACGCAAAGTTCAATTTCTGTGTCACGTAGTGAACGCTGAAGAAATCATGATAGACCCGGCAAAGGTCGAGGCGGTGATGCAATGGAAGTCTATGAAGACGCCATTCGAGATACGTAGTTTCTTGGGTTTGGCGGGTTATTACAGGAGATTTATCCAGGATGTTTCCAAGATAGCCTCACCTTTGACTAAGTTTACTTGCAAAGATGTGAAGTTTGAATGGGGTCGGAAAAAGGAGGATGGTTTTGAGGATTTAAAGACGATATTAACTCAAGGTCCTGTTTTGACATTACCCGAAGGGAGGGAAGACTTAGTGGTATATTCGGATGCTTCTTATTTAGGGCTAGGTTGCATGTTAATGCAACGTGGAAGGTGATAGCCTACGCATCCCGACGGTTGAAACCCCACGAAGTCAACTTTCCCACCCATGATTTGGAGTTAGCGGCTGTGGTCTTTGCCTTGAAGATTTGGCGGCACTACTTATACGGGACAAATTGCACAATCTTCACTGACCACAAGAGCTTGAGTACTTCTTCGAGTAAAAAGATTTGAATATGAGGTAGAGGCGATGGTTGGAGCTCATTAAAGATTATGATTGCGAGATCCATTACCATCCGGGCAACGCCAACATGGTGGCGGATGCCCTTAGTCGAAAGGAGAGACCCGAGCCTATTCGGGTGAAAGCTAATCAGTTGGTTATGACCTCCGATGTGATGAAGCAGGTCAAGGAGTTTCAAGAGGAGACATTGAAGGAATATCATCTTAACTCCTAAAGGATGAGAGGTCTAGTCGCGGAGTTAGGTGAAAACACTCTTGGTGTTAGAACTCGTTTTGGACGGATGTGGATTCCTCGTTATGGGGATTTACGTGGGAAGATAATGGATGAGGCTCATAAGACTCGGTGCTCCGTTCATCCCGGTGCTATGAAAATGTATCAAGACATGAAGAAAGATTATTGGTGGCTGGATATGAAGCATGACGTAGTGGAGTACGTGAGTAAGTGCCTTACTTGCATGTGAACCTTTGGATATACTCGAGTGGAAGTGGGATCATATCACCTTGGTCTTTATTATGAAGTTACCACGTACCGTGAAAGGGTATGATGCCATATGGGTGATAGTTGATCGTTTGATGAAGAGTGCCCACTTCCTACCGATCCGTGAAACGTATTCCTCAGTGAGACTCGCGGATTTATTCAACAAGGAGATTGTAAGTCGCCATGGTGTACCGGTGTCTATTGTGCCTAATCGTGACAGTCGGTTTATGTCCAAGTTTTGGAAGAGAGTTCACGATGCTATGGGGACGAGGTTACATATCAGCAAAACTTATCATCCCCAGACAGATGGTCAGTCAGAAAGGACCATTCAGACGCTGGAAGATATACTTCGGGCATGCGTTATTGATTTTGGAGGAGGTTGGGATGACCACTTACCATTAGCCGAGTTCTCATATAACAATAGCTACCATGCCAGCATTGGCATGCCTCCTTATGAGATGCTATACGGTAGAAGATATAGAACGCCAGCTTGTTAGGGGATATTGCCCATAAAGAGTTAGGGAGCGTCAAGGTGATTGAGGCCACAACTGAGAAGCTGGAAAGGATCAAGCCCTTTATGAAGGCAGCTAAGGATAGGCAAAAGTCATATGTCGATAAACAGCGTAGACCGATTGAGTTCCAGGTGGGTGACATGGTTATGTTGAAAGTCTAACCCTGGAAGGGCATCATTCGGTTTAGGAAGCGGGCAAGTTGAGCCCGAGATACATAGGGCCTTTCCGAATAATTGCTCGAGTAAGAGAGGTGGCCTATAGGTTGGAGTTGCCCAGTGAGTTAAGCGAATTCATCCGACATTCTATGTATCTCACTTAAGAAAGTGCTTAGCCAATGAGGATATGGTGGTTCCACTAGAGGATATTGATGTGGACGAACGGCTCAATTATATGGAGCAACTAGTGTCGATCGTCGATCAGAAGGAAAAGAGGCTAAGGAATAAGGTGGTTCCCTTGGTGTGAGTACAGTGGAAGCACAAAATAAAGTCCAAACGAGCCAATTAGTAATAATAGGCTTAGCCGGATTTTTTAAAGAAAATATGCGGGAAATGGAGTATGGACCGAGTAAACCTCACGGGTTATGTGCTCGGTGAGTTTAAGGTCCCGGGAATGCCCAGCATATATAAACGGATAAGCTTGAGCCACTCTCATTTGCAACTCAACACCAAATTCTAGAGAGAGAGCGTAGAGTGAGAAAGTGGAGAGAAAGTGGTGATTCGAGGCTCGGTTGATCAAGAGATTGAAGATTGGTGTCGTGGCCATCCAAACAATAAGAAAAGACAAATAATCTAGGTAAGAAACATCATTTAATCGTTTCTTTGAGGGTAAACCTGGATTCTAGGGCTTGGGCTTTTGAAAGTGGCAAAAAATCGCCCAAAACTCACGTTTTTATGTAAGAAAACACGTAAGAAGCTTAGATATAGCTTATTGGGTGATAACCAAGGTTTTGGGTGTAAAAGATTGAAGTTTTGGGGCAAAAATGGGTTGGCTCGTAATTTTAGCCCGTTCTTCAAAACTCGGTGTTCATGCAGCGAAATTATGTAGTCATGTAGTGGAATTATGAAAACTTTATGCGAAACTGTAGTTTGACAATTAGTTTCGCAGACAGTTAGTTTCGCAGACATGGTTTCCTATGAAAGTTGGGCCAAACTAGCAGCGAAACTGCTGGCGAAACTAGCAGCGAAACTACTGGTGAAACTAGCGGCCAAACTGCTGGCGAAACTAGCAGCAAAACTGATGGCGAAACTAGCAGCAAAACTACTGACCAGGCATCGAAATTAGAAGCGAAATTAGGCAGAAATTAACTGCTTTGAGTGTTAACTTATCTACAGGCTGTGTAGTGTGACCCTTGCTTAGGAAGCTTGTTTGGGGTAGCACGACCCCAGCCAGGGGCGTTGCCCTATGGACCCCACTAGGGGCAGTTGCCCCTAGGACCCCGCTGTCAGGGGCTGCCGCCCCCAAACCCCCGCTATTCCGCGGAGGGTCAGTAATGCTATATGATGACTTGTACATGCTGTGCATGTGCTTGCGTATGTGAATGAATGATGCATGATGTATGTTATGTATGATGATGTGTGACAATGCTGTGCGTATGTATGATATGTATCCTTATGTTCCTTATTACGTATTATGATATGACTTTTGTTAGGACTATTTTCGTACGGAGTAATAGCTGATTTTACATAAAACCAGATCAAATAGCACGGAATTCTATTTGATTGGCGATCCAATTAGTGAGAACGACAACCTGGTTGATATAACAATTAAACAAACATTAAGAACTAGTTGGAATTGATCAGGAACGAACTATGAAGTTGGATGGACGACCTGAGATGCTCTGGACGGCTAGGGTATGATAATATTCCAAGTGTTCTGTTTTTCCATGAATTATGTGGTATTTATAGGTTTTCAGTATTCAGTCATATGACTGAGCCATTAGCATGGTTCAGTCGTGCGACTGAGTCACGCTTTTAATTCATACGCATGACTGAAGGTTCAGTCGTGTGACTGAGTCATGTGTTTAATTCATACGCACGACTGAAGGTTCAGTCGTGCGACTGAGTCAATCTTAAGTATTAGTCATACGATTGATCCAGTCACCCAGTTCTGTCGTGCGACTGGTCCATAAGTATGTTCCATTCATGCGACTGGTCCATTAGTATGCTCCAGTAGCATGAAGAACCGCAAGACGAAGTCAAACATATTTCTGAGCTATTGTTAACTCAGAACTATGAATGATAACTGCAATCCCATATATTACGTTCAAACAAGCGCATAGTAATACATGTTATAAGAATAAGATGTAGTTAATGATAAATAAACATTCAAACATACATTCCATTACATTAACTTTCCCGTATTACACATATGTAAGAAATGCAAGACATTAACATTAAGCGCAAAACTAGGGACATCGTGTACCAACAACTTTACGTGGTGTGATTATGATGATGAATGTAAAGTATTATCTTTACAAAGCGAAAGATCTAAGATAATGAAAGTGGAACATAATGAATGAACAAATAAAAGCCTTGCAAGCAAATGAAAGGAGGTTCACAACTCATTGAGAGTTGTTAGCTCAACTGTGTGTTTACAGCGTGCGATCTTGGCTAACCTTTAAAGGTTCACACACAGGGCGAGTTAGTCTATGTGACTACTCCATACGTGTGATATGTGCAATATGGGATCCTTGTCGCTTAACCCTAGATGATATGGCTTTTTGCTCAAGAGGAGGGTTGAGCATACGACAGGATCTAGGTAGAAGTGAAAGATGATAAATAACGTACAAAAAGTGTGATAAGTACGAAATGTGCGATATGTATGAAATGAATGATGAATGAAGATAATAAATATTACCTTGTTATACGTATGATGTGTGATCATATGCGATAGTAAAGAAAATGTTTTTACGAGCAAAAGGTAATATATATTTTCTAAAACTAGAATTTACTCAGCAATGCTGACTTTTATATATTTTCCAGTTGGCAGGTAAAAGTTGCTGAGGATGGCACGGGGGCAGCTACTTGGCATTTCTGGGATTGCATCCATTGTTTAAATTATTATGTTTTTGCATTGTAAGGCGAACAAAGAATATGTTGTGACAATGATGAATGTTGTATTACGGTGCAAAAGCAATGAATGAAATGATTTTAACTTATTCTGTTGTGTTGTTTTAGTAGACTTAAATATATGTTTTATACATAAAATGATGCTTCTATGATGTAATGCAACAGTTGATATTTTGTAATGATGTTGTATTATTTTGCAAAATCAGTTATTAATATATAAAATGATTTTAGTTAAATGATTCCGCTGTAATGTTTTAAATAAATTTGCGATTTATATGTGATGAATGACCAACTGTGAGGTGCCCGGGAATGGGGCGTTATAGTATGATAAACAGAATATTAGAAAACTGAATGATTTGTTGTTCTGAAATAGTAATTTGAATATCAGCGGAAAGGGGGTTTAAGGTTTTATGAATGATTTTCTAGGTTATAAAAATACTCTGTAAAAGTTAATGTAAATGACAAGTCAAAATTTATCATTTATAGTCTTTTTCAGAAAATTAATTAAGACCCTTTTAACGTTGTGGCACCATCAACCCTTATTACCCTTCCGTGGTAAGTTATTGTTTCCGCAAATATTAGATCTTCAGTAGGAAGTTAAAACTTCCATAGATTAACACTTTCGTAGGAAAATAAAACTTCCAAACGTAACTAAATCTTCCGAAGGAAATTAAATTTTTAGATGGAAATTGTCTTCAGTAGGAAATTAAGTCCTTCGAAGGAAATTAAATCTTCCGAATTAAAATAAATCTTCCGAAGGAAATCTACGAATGACTTATCATTAATTTCCTAAACTGAATCTACAAAAATATAATTTGGTTTTCCATAAGTTACCAGTCTATGGAAATAAATTATGATTTGTTAAAACATTCACATCCATAGGTTACCAATCTACGGATGGTCAAATTTTAACTTTGTTAACAGTACACTGTAGCATCTGCTGAAAAGCAATATTACACTGTAACTTCTGCTAAAGGATAACAATTTATCCTTTTCGTTGTATGAATCTAATATATTATTAGATCATTTATTATTGTTGGACCTTGTTGACTTGTTCCATGGCAATTGTGCAGAGATTTTCACAGGACAGATATCCAACAACCAAAGTAGTTGCTCAAGATCCAATTTTCTTCATTACTTTTAATAAACTCAATTTTCATTCTCATTTATTACTACTCCCCCTAAATTTGTGCATAATAATGAACTTTTTATTATAAATTTAAGTAGAGAATAGTATGAAAAGAAATGATCTCACCACTTTATATTAAATAACAAAAATTAACACAACTTAAATATATGTACAAGCATTTGAAAATGGGATCATACTATGACACTAAGCCACCTCGTGATGTTTGTAGTTTAAAAGAAGTAGATAATGATCTAGTGCTGATCGTAAATATGTTTATCCACTAAAATTCAGACAGGAGTATATGTTCAACTAGACATGTTGATTATCATGTTTTGATCTTGATTAGAGATAAACTGAAATGGACTCCACATTCAATTCATATTAGAGGTTGTCCTCCATTTATGGGTCATCTTCTCACTTTTTCACACTTTAGAACTATGTTCCTTTAGATATAAGTTCTATCTTAAGATTTTTATGAAATCTTATTAATGCGAATTGTTGCGTAAGCTCTTTAAATTTAATATACAATTAAGCACAATGGATTCTTTTAGAGCCTGATATATGATCACCCTCAGGTCACAAGGTCTTTACTTACATAAGACAGAGGTGCCCTGAACCCAGGTCTTTGTTTACATAAAATAAAGGGATGATGATGATCATAATCATATCACCTGGTGTTTATATTCATAAATAGAGGTGGTCATAATCCTAGGTCTTTGCTTACGCAAAACAAAGGGAATATGAACTGCAATGATAGAAATTAGAAGAAGTTAGAACATAGTGTGCTCGGGTGAGTAAGTTGGTCTCATCAGGATAAGACTCGCTTGCTTGCTCCTAAAAATGGACTATCCCACAATCAGTCATCTAAGCATTAAGTTTGGCATGCATTTGTTTAGTTTCTACTCAAGCTTAACCTACGCACACATCAAAGCACATCTGATCAGTCTTTATGTAAGATTGAGATTTAGGAAAGCAAACAAAGTCGTAGTGTACTATCATTTCCTATTATGCAGAAACTTTAAACCAAAAAAACATATTAATAAGCCATTCTTTTTTGTATTTTTATTGGGTTTACGAATGTTTTTGGCTTTATCATGGTAGGCAGAACGTGCTTGTCTTAACAATTAAGAGAAAATTAATCTAAGTTGATTATACCTAATGATTCAATTAAGAAATTAAATCTTACTGAATCAAAGGCTTTAGTGAATAAGTCAGCAAGCTGATTTTTGGTATCCACTTTGATCAACTTAATGAAACCTTTTTCTGAGCAGTCTATCAGAAAATGGTATCTTATCTCTATATGTTTGGTTTTAATATGTTGCATTGGATTAGCAATAATAAATATAGCAGCTGAGTTATCTATATGAATTGGTGTTTGAAGAAAATTATACCCATAGTCAAGTAACTGGTTTTGCAACCATAAAACTTGAGAGCAACCGGCTGAAGCAGCTATGTACTCAACTTTAGTTGTGGATACTGAAACATTTATTTGTTTCTTACACTGCCAAGATACAACCTTGGTCCTAAGAATTGACATCCACCTATGGTGGATTTTATGTTATTGTTACATCCTCTAAATCACTGTCTGAATAGGAGTAGAGGTTGAATTCTCCTTCTTTGGGATAACAAAGTCCAAGAGCTGGTTTCCCTTTAAGATATCTAAATATCCTCTTCACAACATTCATATATGATTCCTTTGGATCAGATTGGTACCTCGCACAAACACAAACAACAAACATAATGTCAGGTCTGCTTGCAGTTAAGTACATTAAGGATCCTATCATTTATCCATATAATCTTTGATCTACAGACTTTCCTTTAGGATTAGGTACAATCTTATCTATGGCTAATGTTGTGTTTTGCATGAAGATGTATTAGAAATAGAGTATTTCTTTAGTATTTGATTAATATACTTTTCTTTGTTAATGAATATGCCATCTGATTTCTAATGAAATTGTAATCCAAGGGAGAATGTTAATTCTCCCATAGAGCTCATCTGAAAGTCAGATTTCATTAATGCTTCAAACTCTTCACATAGTCTCTTGTTTGATGATCCAAACATAATGTCATATATTTGAACCACCAAAAGATCTTGCTGTTCATGCTTGAGGAAGAGAGTCTGATCTATTGTTCATCTCTTTTATCAATGCTTCAGTAGGAAGGATGTAATGTCTTATACCATTTCCTCGGAGCCTGATGAAGGCCATATAAAGCTTTGTCAATCTTTTATACCCTGTGAGGGTAATCTGGATCTTCAAATCCTGGAGGTTGAGCAACATAGACCTCTTTATCAATTTTACCATTAAAGAAAGCACATTTGACAGTGAAGTATGTGAAGAAAACCTCATCCACATAATTGAGGATGAACCTTTGACCACTAAAGACAGAAAAATAAGTTTAAGGCAGCAAGGAAAACTACTAAGAAGGTGGTTGGGTGTAAGATGAAAATTGACCCAAGGCAAAAGGGTGTATTCATCTCAGCTGGATTCGAAGTGGCTGGTAACTCTGAATCAGGAAAGGAGTGTAGTACGAGTACTCTTGTCCAGCTAAAGAATCAAAAGTTAAAGGGGAAGGCTTTTGAAGAAGACAAGAAGTGCAAGAAACAGAAGCCCACATGCCCCATTAAAGTTGATATTGAGTGCATAATCCGTGGCTTGCATAATCACATGGCCAAAGATTGTTACTACAATCCAGCAAGCACACATTATACAAATAACGTTAAGAAAGAAGGGGTCAAGGAAGGTTTCACATTTGGACCTTATCATATGGTTTAAGTGTTAAAGAAAGGAAAACTTGTTTCCGAAGGCAAGTTGCTTTCGAAAGAAACTCATTCTTATGAAAGGAAAATAGCTTTGGAAGACAAGCCCAAGAAGAGACAAAGGAATAAAAGGAATCCTTTGAAATCTTTCGGTAAACAGATTGCTATAGAAGAAAAGGTGGTGATAACTTCTTCCGATAACATTGAAGCCTCGGAAGCAAGTGATGCTATTCAAGCCTTTTCAGGCTCATCTACACTGATCAACCATTGGATGGAATGGAACATCAAACAAGATGCTGCAGCCCAAAGCACTTCTTCACAAACCATAGTTGAACCCCCCATGCATACACTTTAGTTCAATAATGTCATCTACATTGTAAGAGCCCAAGACCAATAATGCCTAGGCTTGCAATAGTAACTAATCATTTCATCTTGTGTGCAAGGACATCCACATGACAAGAATAAAAATATTAGGATTGTGGACAGTGCATGCTCCAGGCACATGATAGGTAACAGATCTCTCCGTAGATAATTTCAACATTTTGATGGATGCCCTGTTCAATTTGAAGGTGAAGCCGGAGGAAATATTTCTGGTAGATGTACTCAAATGGTAAGTTAAAAGTGGACAAAGTACACTTTGTAAAACAGCTTGAACATAATCGCTTGAGTGTTTCTTAGTTCTATGATCAAAAGCACCAAATGGTTTTCACAGAGCACGAGTGCATTATCCTCAAACCTAGAATGACAATTCCAAGAATTAGTGCTTCTCAGATCTCCTAGGAGAGAGGATATGTACAAGCTAGATACGAACAATGCTTCCCCACAGGGTGAAGTCTCATGCTTTCTTTCAAAAGCAAATGGCGATGAGTCAACTCTTTGGCATAAAAGAATGTGTCATGTTAATTTTAAAACCATGAATAATCTTGTTAAAATTAACTTGGTACATGGAGTGCCTAAAAAGGAGTTTTTATGTAAATACAATTGTGTTGCTTGTCTTAAAAGAAAGCAACACAAGGCAATCCATAAATCCAAGGAAGTTAATTCCATCACGACTCCATTACACTTATTGCACATGGATCTATTTGGTCCCACAAGTATAACAAGAATTGGAAGGAAATTATATTGCCTTGTGATAAGTGACAATTTTACAAGATTAACATGGGTATTTTTTTAAGAACTAAGGATGAAACTGCTGAAACGTTAAAATCTTTTATTCTTAAAATAGAAAATTAAATTGATGATAAGGTAAAAACAATTAGAAGTGATTAAGGGACTGAGTTTAACAATCAAGTTTTTGACTCGTTTTGTATCTCAAAATGGATTACTAGACAATATAGTGATTCTATAACTCCTTAACAGAATGGTGTTATAGAAAGAAGGAACAAGACACTTATTGAGGCTACAAGAATCATGTTAGATAATTCAAAGTAGCGTCTAACTTTCTGGGCAGAGGTAGTTAGCACTACATGCTATGTGCAGAACAAGGTTCTCATTGTTAAGCCCATGTAAAAACACCTTATGAGTAATGGAACAAGAGGCCACCGTTCTTTGGTTTTCTAAGGTCCTTTGGCAGTAGGTGTACCATACTTAACACAAAAGACAATTTAGCAAAATTTGCTGAAAAGTCGGTTGATGCAATCTTTTGTTGGGTATTCCTCAAGCTCTATAGCCTATATAGTATACAATTTGGAATCATCCAACATTGTTGTAAATGAGCACACTCCTTGTGTTAAGGGGACCGACTCTGATCATATCTTTAACTTGGAATTGTTTCCCAACTATTCTAAACCATCTTGTGAGAATCTCTTAGCTGGAATGTGAACTTAAAATGACTCCTCTAATGATCAACTGTTTGAGTTACCCAGACCTATTCCAATTTCTCCAAGAAGACATGAAGAGCAAGCTCCCACTGCTACAAGTCCTGAAAGCTTGACTATCATAGGAAACCATGGAGCTTTAACAAGTTGTCAGTTAGTTGAGCCCCAAAACTCATCAGCTGACAACTCTAACTCCCAACACCAAATTGATGAAGACAGTTATCTGCAGGAACAAGCAACTGTTAATACTGCTTCACAGCAAAACACCATTGATGTTTTCGCTCATTCATTGAATCAGTCCTCATTAAATGAGTGTGAGATATCAGTTGGAATTAATGTTTACAATCCTAAGCAAAACTTTTCAAACTTGGATCTATCTATGCAACTGGATATGATTCCAAGACTCAGAATTCACAACACTCATCCACTTAAGAACTTGATTGGGGATGTCTCAGAAGATGTGAGAACTAGAAGATAGACTCATAATGGGAATGTCTGCTTGTACTCATGCTTTCCCTCCTATTTGGAACCCAAGAAGTTGGAAGAAGGTCTTAAGGACAAGAGTTGGGTTAAAGCAATGAAAGAGGAGTTACTTCAATTCAAGAGTCAAAAATTATGGAACCAATGTCCATTGCCACCTAGTCAAGTCCCTAGTGGCACCAAGTGGGTGTTCTGGAATAAGATATATGATAGAGGTTTGATCATCAAGAACAAAGCTAGACTGGTAGTTCAAGGATACACACAAGAGGAGGGGATAGATTACACCGATGTCTTTACACCTATTGCAAGACTTGAGGCTGTGAGAATCTTCCTTTCCTTTGTAACATCCAAGAACTTCATAGTCCACCAACATGATGTCAAATGTGCATTTCTGTATAGGGATATTAATAGAGAAGTCTATGTATGCAAGCCACCTAGATTTGAAGACCCACAACACCCCAACTATGTATGCAAATTGGATAAAGCTCTTTATGAGTTACACCAAACACCTAGGCTGTGGTATGAGACATTGTCGTAGTTTCTTTTGAAGAAAGTCTACACCAGAGGCACCATAGACAAGACATTGTTCATTAAGAAGTCTGGGAAGGACATGTTGCTTGTACAAGTCTATGTTGATGACATCATATTTGGTTCATCTAATAACCAAATGTGAAAAGACTTTTAAAGCCTTATGAGGAAGAAATTTGAATTGAGTTTGATGGGAAAGATGGATTTTTTCCTAGAAATTCAAGTGAAACAGATGGAAGAAGGGTTCTTCATCAATCAATCTAAGTATGTCAAGGACATCTTAAAAAGATTTGTTATGAAAGATTGTAAGCCATTGTAATACCCAAAATTTTTGACAAAATAGTGGAAAAGGAAAATAAAACTATATTGAGAAAAATAAAGAGGAGCCAAAGTTGAAGGGGGCGTTGTGTAAATAGAACAAAAAGGACAAGATTCACTTTTTAAAAGCATAGCCGCCCATGCTATGATCATATTACTATTGCTTTCGACTGAAAAAGGGAAGAGAAGAGAAAACTGAAGTTCTCTACTGGTTTTTCAAGAAGAAAGGCTGAAATTCACAATAGGTAAGGGTTTTCTTATGTTTTTGGTTCGCTTATGAGAGCTTTTCAACCTTCGAACTGTTGGACCAAAAGAACCAATGAGCCAGATCAGAAAAACATTTAAGTCCCACAGACATCACAACAACTGCTGAAGACTTCATCAGCTGATGGTGACAACAACTGAAGACTTCTGTCACACCCCAAAAACGACGTTAAATATCGCAGCGAAATTGTATATGCGTTAAGCATGGCGATGACATAGTTGGAAACCAACATGATACATTGGCAAACGTTAAAACATAAGTTTTAGATTACAAACCACAGGATTTTGTCACAACATTTCAAAATAAGAAAAAAAGTTCCAATTGTTTAACAACGATCATATACAAAGATCGTGTTTTTACATAAATAGCCAAAAGATGCCACATCCACGTTTGCCCAAGCCCAGTTCATACCACCATCCATGCTCCTATGTACCTGAAATACATGCTTAAAAAGTCAACATAAAGTTGAGTGAGTTTCACAGGTTTACAAAAACATTACATACAACAGTATCATAAATCATTGACAAACAATGTGGCAAGTTGTAAACTAGCTAGGAATACAACTTAATGATAGCACCTGGAGCTATAATCAAACCAAAACACGAAGGCTTAACATAAAGTAAGCAATCCCCACGAAACGAATTCAACATATATGCACTCGCATCCAAAACGCCTGATGAGAGCTACTGATCGCGAGTGCGGGCTGTCAAACCCAAATAGATCTACCAATATACACTGTGGCCTACCCCAAGGCTAATGATTATATGGGAAAGGGGGTATTCATGAACGACCTACATGAACATAATAACGAACCACCCATACTCGAGACTATCATATGAACACATACGAGTAAGCCACATGATCATGTTACAACGAACGAAAGCCATGTATTTCCCCCACGATTTTGTAAAACAATAACAAGTTAAAAAGGGGCCGTAGAAACTCACCTGGATCAACGAGATTGATAATACGTGCAATCACACCAACAGACGTCCAGTCAACCCTATTAGTGCCCTAAATACGATAGACACTTTTTAAGAATTGATACTCAAGTCTTACAAGCTAGTTGTTCATCCAACCTACTAGACTTATATTATTTTCTTAGAAAATATTTATTTACGCGAGTAGTTGGTGATTATAACACTCGGCGAAGATCTTAGCGAAAAACGATGGACCACGCCTTACTTAGGCACGTACTAATTATCAACCAAAATGTAAAAACTATAGCCAAATAGCACATAAACACTCATATTTATATGCATACATAAATCCTAAATCATAGTTTCATGAATCAAACAACTTTAACAACATGATATAAAAATCACTAATTCATGGCAATTTCTTCGCATAAGTGACTATTTAGGCATCATAAAACATGTTCAAATGCACGTATCACTTTATGAACTAATTGTACTCCATTAGGTTGTAAATAATACATATAACAAGTCCATAACTAATGATTAAACTCAGACCCATATTATGCCCAATTTTCATGCCAAAAGTTGACGTTCTTACGACTAGTTAAGCCTAAAACATAAGGTAATGCATCCAATCACCAAGAATCATACATATTATCAAAAACACATTATTTACACATAAAATATCCTCATTTTATAGTCCTAGTTCCAGATTTCAATAATTCCTTTTATTCCATACGAAAATACCTATTCTAGCATGCATTTTGACGTATATTTCAGCCATAATCGTTTAAATTAACCAGACAGTGATCCATCCACTATTTATCATGATTTCATGCTACATTATACCCCAACCTACTGTTATAAATTATCCAAGGCAAACAACCTATTGCATGTCACGATCAAGTCTTATTTCATCACTTTTTGCAAGATTTGAACCAACACATGCATATATACAAACATGACATCCATACATACATTAAATCTATCAAAATCCTTCATAAAAGCACTGAAATATTCAGTTCTAAATCTTCAAAAATGTTATCCATACTTGCATGAACGATCAACAACATTCTAGGCACTATTAAGCAATCTTTAAGTACCAAAACAACAACATACATGCATACATGCATACGATCATACATACACGCACATGCATACACAAAATACTTCACTTTTGATCACAATTTTCAGATTTCAACCCAACTTTTGCTAAACTTCTACTTGGATGAAACAACTATAGCTTTTAGGTAGCCATTATCTAACATAAACGTAACTAAAACAAAAGATTTAAGATACCTTCGTCCTAGAAGCTATTCACATGAAAAAAAGATGTAAGATGATGGTTTTCTTCTTGCTTTACCACCAACGAGCTCTACTTTTTTCTAGAAATGCTTCCAACTCGAGATTCCAAGCTTAAATCTTCAAGAACTTAGATGAAAAACGAAAATGATGATGGTGGTGGTGTTGTGGCCGTGAGTTTGAGAGAAAATGAGAGAGAGGGAGTCAATTTTTTTTCTAGAAATGAAGTGGAGAAATGAGAAAAGAGTGGGGGAGGGGGTTTATATAGAGGAGGAGAGGGAATGGGGGAAGGGGGCGGCCTTAAAGGGGGGCGGGGGTTAGAGCGGTAGTCGAACGGTCATTTCAACATTTCTTCCGTCTCGACCTGACTTTCGAAACCCAAACATGTTAATTTCTAATTCCTTGTGAAATCCTAGTCCAAAATGACTATTTACATGCCCCATATCTTGGTTTTATCATCCAATTAGGCATTTTATTGTTTATTCGCTAGATTAAGCCATCTCGCCGCATTAAGGCGCGTAGATGCTGCTATCAGGTTTTCTCGTCACGATAGTCATTTCCTCACATAATAACACTAATATTAGTGTAACTAAGATTAAATTAGGCCAAATTCTCACTTTTAACTATGACGTTAATATTTCTTTCCCGGTCGGTTCGTAGCGGCGTTTATTTTCAGACATTCACCGGATTCGGGTTTTCATGATCGAACACGCATGGAATAGAAATGTAAGCACACGTAGGACTCTAATCAACCTTTTGATTAGTTTATCTAGTGTTATATATTCTAAAACAAGACTGAGCATAGAAATCAGGATCTAGGGTTTCTAGAGAAATTACCCCGAAATTGAGGGTTGTCACAGCCTTCCCTCCTTAAAGAAATTTCGTCCGGAAATTTTTCTAAGTGGTAGGGTTACGATTTGTCTTGAATAAGTGCGGGTATTCTCGTTTCATCATGTCTTCCCGTTCCCAAGTATACTCGGGTCCATGTCTCGAGTTCCATCTCACTTTCACTAGGCGAATACGACTACATCTAGTCTTACTTTCCTTCCAATCAGTAACCTCAACAGGTTCTTCATGAAATTGAAGTTTATCATCAAGACAAACCTCTGCCGGAGAAATAACAGGCGTTTTATCAGACAAACACCACCTTAGATTGGACCCATGGAACACATTATGCACACCTTTCAATTCACGTGGTAACTCTACACGATATGCAACAGGGCCTACACGGGCTATGATCTTGTATGGACCAATATAACGGGGGCTAAGCTTGTCATGCTTGATAAACCTAACAACTTCTTTCCAAGCGGAGACTTTCAGTAGAACTCCATCTCCAACCTTGAATTCCAACGGTTTTCTCCTTCGGTCGGCATACTTTTTCTGCCTATCCTGTGCGACTTTCAATCGATCCTTTATCTTAAAGATTTTGTCTGTTGTCTCCTGGATAATCTCAGGTCCTATCATATGTTTATCACCAACCTCACTCCAACATAGTAGAGAACGACATTTTCTCCCATAAAGAGCTTCGAATGGTGCGGCCTTCAAACTTGTTTGATAGCTGTTGTTATAGGAAAATTCAGCTAACGGCAGGTAAGTATCCCAACTACCACCAAAATCCATTACACAAGCACGCAACATATCTTCTAAGATCTGAATAACTCCTTCATTTTGACCGTCACTCTGGCGATGATAAGCCGTACTCATATCTAGCTTTGTACCTAGGGCTTTCTGCAATGCTTTCCAGAATCTTAATGGTATGCGGCTATCTCAATCAGAGATAATCAAAATAGGTACTCCATGCCGGGACACAACCTCTTTGAGATAAATTCTAGCCAACTTCTTCATAGGGTATGATTCTCAAATAGGTAGGAAATGTGCCGATTTCATTAAACGATCCACAATTACCCAAATGGTGTCATAAGCACTCCTTGTGCGGGGTAATTTGGTGATGAAATCCATAGCAATACGATCCCATTTCCACTGAGGAATCACTGGTTGTTGAAGAAGTCCAGACGGTTTCTGGTACTCGGCTTTGAATTTTGCGCAAGTCAAACACTTACTGACGTACTCAGCAATATCTCCTTTCATATTCTGCCACCAGTAATGTTCCTTAAGATCCTTATACATCTTATCCGATCCTGGGTGAATCGAATATCTAGACCTATGAGCTTCATCCAGTACCAATTCGCGCAAGTTTCCCGTAAGGGGTACCCATATTCTATTCATGAAGTATAACGTATCATCAGACTTAGGTACAAATTCTCAAATCATCAGACTTAGGTACAAATTCTCGAATCATGCACTAGGGTTGAGCGTCACGGATTTGAGCTGTGAGATTTGTTTGGATGGTCAACCCTAGTGCACGCACACACAAGGGTTTAGCACGCTCCTTTCTACTTAAGGCATCGGCCACAACGTTGGTCTTGCCTGGGTGATAATGAATATCACAGTCGTAGTCATTGAGCAATTTCACCCAACGTCGTTGTCTCATATTAAGCTCCTTCTGTTCAAAGATATGCTGGAGGCTCTTGTGATCTGTAAAGATTGTACACTTTGTACCATATAGGTAGTGTGTCCAAATCTTGAGTGCGAAAACTACTGCTCCTAACTCCAAATCATGAGTAGTGTAGTTCTGCTCATGCACTTTAAGTTGTCGTGATGCATAAGTGATCACTTTATTGTTTTGCATCAGGACACATCCTAGTCCATGATGCGAGGCATCACACTAAACCACTAATATGTCACTCCCTTCAGGAAGTGACAAAATAGGGGCACTACATAACTTTGCCTTGAGCAATTGAAACGCTTCCTCTTGCTCCTCACACCAAGTATAATCCTTGTTCTTCTGTGTCAATGCAGTCAACGGCTTTGCTATCTTTGAGAAGTTCTCGATAAATCTCCGATAATATCCTGCCAATCCAAGGAATTGTCGTACCTCGGTTGGGTTTCTTGGTATTTCCCAATTCTTAATTGCTTCAATGAACACGATTACAAATTTATCTAGATACGGTCTGCACACCCTATTCATGAGATCCATGAATACAGCAGGGCGTTTGTCAGTCCAAAGGGCATGAGCATAAATTCATAGTGACCATATCGCGTTCGAAACGCTGTATTAGGAACATCTTCCTCAGCAATTCTCAACTGGCGATACCCAGAGCGCAAATCTATCATCGAATAGTAACTCGATCCTTGCAATTGGTCAAACAAGTCATCTATTCTTGGCAAAGGGTAGCGGTTCTTGATGGTCAACTTGTTCAGTTCTCTGTAGTCGATGCACATCCTCATCGATCCATCCTTCTTTTTCACAAATAAGACTGGCGCTCCCCAAGGCGAGAAGCTTGGTCTTATAAATCCATTATCCAACATTTCCTGTAATTGCTTGGATAACTCCTGCATTTCAGGTGGCGCTAACCGATATGGAGATCGTGCAATTGGCGCTGCTCCTGGTAATAAGTCGATTTTAAATTCAACATGCCGTTGCTGCGGTAATCCAGGCAACTCCTCAGGAAACACTTCCGGATAGTCACGCACTACCGGTATTTCCTCTAGCTTCTTCTCCTCGGCTCTCGTGTCGATTACATGGGCTATAAAAGCTGCGCATCCTTTCCTTAGATACATTTGCGCCTGCATCACATTCATAATCTTTAACGGAGCACTTTCATCACCTTGAATCTCTAATGGCTCTCCATTTTCGAGGGGTAACTTGACTATTTTCTCATGACATACGATTTCAGCACGCTTTTTTTGATAGCCAATCCATCCCTATTACAACATCAAAACTTCCCAATTCTATAGGCAAAAGGTCAATTCTAAACGTGTGGTCTCCTAAGAGTACAGTATAATCCTTATACACCTCGTTAGTTTCTATCAATTTCCCATTAGCTAACTCAATCGAGTACTTCTTATTCAACTTACTAGATTGTGAGTCAAGGAAAGACTCGAAGTTTCTAGAAACAAAACTTCTATACGCTCCAGTATCGAATAATACGAGAGCATAACGGTTATTAACTAGAAATGTACCGATGACAACGGAGGGATCCTTACGAGCTTTCTTCGCCTCCATCACGAATGCTCTGCCACGGGCTTCCTGTTCCTTCAACTTAAGACATTCCCTCTTAAAGTGTCCAAACGCTCCATATTCGTAACAACCTTGGTTCTGACCTTCTTTCCTCTCATCCATCTTTACTCGACAATCTCTTATTCGGTGTCCAAACTTTCCACAGCGTTCACATATGTTGCAGGGGCCGGTATGGTAGTATTTACATTTGTTGCACTTAGGGTTAGGTCCTTGGTTTCTCTTTGCTTCATTAGCAGTATACATCCTGCCAGGGCCTCTCTTCATTAGATGGAAGTTTCCATAACGACTTCCTGAACCTTCAGACCATTTCCTCTTTCCAGAATAAACTGACTTCTCCTTCTCCATTGGATTCTTAGAAATTTCCATTGGCTTCTTCCCTGTGCTTGCTTTCTTTAACGTTCCCATTCGTACAGCATCATCGGTCAGGGTATGTGCTAGCTGCACTACTTCCTGGTAAGTAGTAGTGTTCGATGATGTCACTATGCTAAGAATCTGAGGCACCAATCCCTAAATGTAGCGTTCAATTCTTTTGTACTCAGGGGTTACGAGATGGGGTAAAATCCTTGCCATTTCATTGAACAGTGTAATGTATCCACGAACATCTGCTCCTTCCATCGAGAGGTCCCAAAACTCGGCTTCAACCTTTCGAATCTTATTACGCGGACAGTATTCCTTCATCAACAAATCTTTAAATTCGTCCCAGGTGAGTGCATAGGCAGGCACCTCACCTAAAGTTGGATTTGTGCATTCCACCAAGTTAACGCCTCATCTTGGAGTGAACTTGTTGCATACTTCACGCGCTGAGCTGGCGTACAGTTGCTAATCATCATAACTGCTTACATCTTCTCTATCCAGTGGAGAACTCCAACTGGTCCTTCTTTCCCAGCAAAAGTCTTTGGCTGGCATGCTTGGAAGGTCTTGTAGCTGCATCCTTCATTTGGGTTCCCTTGATTTGCATTATGTTGGGCGACAGCAGCTTGAACGTGTTGCGAAATCAATTGAGCTAATTCCTCAGCAGTTTGTGGGAGTTGGTTTCCGTGGGTTTCCCGTCTTGGAGCCATGGTTTTTCTTTTATAACATAACAATCATAATATAAGTGAGTCGATATATCACGCAATATCCGAATCAGTCACGTATGTAAGCAAAGAAATTTAACCATAACACTATAACATAACCATTCATCATATTTCAATCATCTCAAAATTTAACCCAAAACCAATGTTACTTGTTTTTCATACAATGCCAAAAGAACAACTTGGCCAAACCAAAATACTAGGGCGGTTAAATGCCATCCCCTAACAAGTATTTGTTTTTACGCAAGTTAATAAATTGTTTCATACAACAATTACAATGATGAAATGAAATAGACAAAGTAGAAATAAGACAATCATGGGAATCTGCGCCCAGCTCCTGGATAGCTCACGCCAAGGTAAACTCCTGAACGTGCAGCAACCATGAGAAGCAGAACACAGACTACCATCAGTGGCATGGTAACCCTCACATGCTGCTCCATCACTCGCACACGACGGTTCGCATCCATCTCCCTAACTCTTGAGGCATCCAACCTCATCTTGGTCACATCAGCAGTCAGTGCCACATCCTCAATCTTGGCTTCAGTAGCGATCAACTTTCTCTGCATCTCGCGCATCTTCTCCTCCAACAGTTGAATCCTGTGATGCATCTATGCCTGTGCATCATTAGCTACTTCCATCACTCCTTCTAACATATCCAGTCTACCATCTAGCTCATCCAGCCTAACATCACTTGCTTCACCATTCCTCATCTCGAGTAACTCTAACCTACTCTCTAACCGAACACACCTAGCAGCTAGTAGAGGTACAGTCCTCTCCATCAGCTAGTAGAGGTACAGTCCTCTCCATCGGCTGCACGAGTCCTCTTAAGGGGTCGCTCCACAACATATCCTACTGTCTCTCCATCTACATCCCTATCAGTAATGGTCCTCTTTTTGGGTGGTAACAGTGCCTTTCGTTGAGTGATTTTCATCCTATGTCCTTCAGGGAATAACCGAAATGACCTATGCGACGGACGCATTCCTACAGTATAGCTCGAATAGGAGTGGTAGCCCTCTTTCTAACTTCACCAGCAGACAACTCATCCTCACTATCACCCTTAACATAACCATTCCCACTAGATCCATCATTACTAGACTCACTATCCCCAGAACTATCATCACCATCATCAGTATCCCTAGAGTTATTGTTGGATCTAGATAGCATAGGTCTAGATTATTTTGTATAGGCTTAGAACTTTAGTCAAGTCTTGTAATTAATGATTGTAACTATTAGTATATATATATATATGTGCATTGAATCTATAGGTTAACCAATATATATGTGTGTTGCATTGTGATTGTTGACAGGCAAAATCAATATACTTGGTAGGATTTTGAAATTGTCCAAGTATAAGAAACATCTACGGATGAACATTTTTTTTAATCCGTAGATATGTTTCTTACAAGACCACAAGTGAATTCCTGCGGATGATCAAGGATTGTATGAAGTGAAGACTTCTACGGAAGACAGAATTCCTACGGAAGAACAACACTTCTACGGAAGACCAAGACATCTACGGAAGAGCAAAACTCCTGCGGAAGACAAGGCTCTTGCAGAAGTTCAGAACACTTGCATGATTACAATATCAACAAGTCAAACAAGTCAACCAATCAATATCGAATCCCAAGAGATCCGGTGTTTCCTAATTGACTTCAACCATCTATAAATATGAGTCCTAGGTTTTACATCTCAGCGAACACAATCAAGCAATATTACGGCTGTCAAGCATCATATAATCGTGCAACCTTAGCCGCCGTCACATCAACATCAACATTACTTCGATTCACAGAAATCGTTGTTCATAGTCATTTATAATTATTCTTTTGTAATCATTACTCGATAATTAATGAAATACTTTTGAATAATTATTGCCTTCGCATTTACTGTGTTTTGGTGTTTATGTTCTTTGATAATCATTAAAACAATTAAACGTCAATTAATGATAATTCCGCGATCACTGATTTGATTTTATTTTAATACTGATAATTCCTGAATTGAGATCCTTGGATTAACAGGTGGTATCAGAGCCAAGTGCTCATTGATTTAGATCAATTGATCTATCAGTATTAAAATTTTTTAATTGTCTTTTAAACAATTAATTCTACGACTTATCATTCAGCAAGCATTCTCTAATTGTTTGATTGATTTAGATCTATATTCAAATTAATTGAATACTAGATCTGAGTCTTTGATTGATTTGTCTAATTCAACAGTCAAAACTTGTTTCATTATTCTCAATTAAATATAAGTACTTTTGGTGGATCGTATCAACCACCGAAGTTAGAAACAAAAGCTGATTTCAAGTCCTGGAAAATCAAGTTCAGGAATCATATGAACTACACAGATTCTGACTTGTGGGAGTCCATCACTGAAGGTCCTTATATTCCACCCACTCTTGGACCTGATTATAATGACAAGAATCAGCCTATCAACACAAAGGACTTGTCACCTGATGATGTCAAGAAGGTTAAAGTCGATATTAAAACATACAGTTTGCTTAGTATGGCTTTGCCAGAAGAGATATTAATCAGGTGTGAGAACTATAAAACAGCAAACTCCTTGTGGAAGATACTCCACACTCTCTGTGAAGGGAGTGATGAGATCAGAAGCATCAGGAAAGACACCCTCAGATCACAATATGAAACCTTTCATCGTATTGAGGGTTAATCAATTCCTCAACAACTCCATAGATTTATGCAACTCGTTACTGAGATGAACATCTTGGAGTTGAAGTATACTACTGAGGTACTCAACAAGAAAATGCTCCACACTTTGCCTGAAAGTTGGAAGCAGACAATGTCCATGTTCAAGAACACCATAGATCTTAAGACAACTGGTCTAGATACTCTGGTTGCTAAAGTAGAAACTCTTGAAATGGATGAACAATCAAGAAACAAGAGTGTGAGAACACATGTCTCACCTTATCACTTCAAAGAAACCAAAAATGCTGGAAGTGCATTTATCTCAAATCATGAAGGTGATAACTCTTGTACTTTGAGTGATGATGAAGAGGAAGTTAGTTTTTATACCTCTAAACCCTCTAAGAAATCATCTCAAAGTAAGAACCAAAAAGAAACAGGAAGATCTGCTGAGAAAAGAGATACAACTACTGCAACTGCAAAATCTTCTCAACAAAACAATCAATCAGAACCAATTACTGTGATATTGGATCCTGAAGAACTAAAAGCAGCCTTTGTAGCTTTTAGTTCTAGCTTTCAAGCATATCTGGGAAGCTCACTAACATCAGCAAACATTTGCCAACAAGACTTGGAAGAACTACCTCCTGATGTAGTGGAAGAGATGGATCTACAATGGCAGATGGCAATGATTGCTTACAGAGCTAAGCAATATCTAAGGAGAAGCAAGAATCTGACTGCAGCTAGTAAAACATCAAAGATTGGTGTAGACAAGTCCAAAGTCAGATGCTTCAAGTGCAATCTCTATGGACACTTCTCTAGAGAATGCAATCAACAATCATCTCAGCAGCATCAGCATCAAGAGCATCAGCAGTATCATCATCAGCAACCAACCTCTCAAAAATCTCTGCTCAGACAACCTCAGCTGACGAATACATCCCCACCAGCCACAAATGAATCAGCAGGTCCGAGTAATTCAAAGGAGTCTGGTCTGATCATACTTCAAGATGGTACATGTGGCTGGAGTATGTATGAGAAGGAAGTCTTGGATGAGAATCAAGCATTGATGGCTCATATGGAAAACAAAGTTCCTCCAATGGCCAGAGAGGTAAGAGAAAGGTTATGTTCATCAACATGTGTTGAGGAAGTAGAACGCTATAGAGTCCATGCTCTACAGTTGGCTGACAAAGTAAAAGAAACATTGATTTTAAATGAATCCTATTTAAGAGAACATAAATTATATCAAATCAAAATTAGTTCTTTGCAAAAGGATTTAGAAAAATATGTTTCTGAAAATTACAGCCTTAAAGCCCAAGTTAAGCATCTGACCACTTCCTTAACCAAATCCATGGCTGATCATGCATCTACTGAAGTGAAACTTTAAAAGTTTCAACTATCATCTTAGCAATATGAGAAGTTATTAAACTCTCATATTGAATCAAAGAATAGGTATGGGTTGGGTTATAATGTTGTTGCACCACCTATTAATGATAATTACACAACTCTACCTGAAACAATGACAAACACTTTGTCAAATCATTTTGTGCCAAGCACAAAAATTGACATAAAAAGTCAAATAAATATCAACAATGAAGCTGAGATGAGTGCAACAGAATGTACTGAATCAGAATCACTAAAACATAATGACTCAGATTTTGATTATGATAAATGAGATGACTTGGATGATTCTGATGAACATGATACTGATCAACTGAATATTAGTAATAATGTTCAAGTTGAAACTGTTCTTCCACGAGTTCTTGAAGAATCGAAGCTATAATATCCTCCAAAGCAACGAAACATGCTAAAGACTATTTGCAAGAGGATTGCTGAACTGAATGAAGGACTTCAAGAACTAAACCTTCACAAAGTTGATAACTGCGGATCAAGTAAGGAAATACCTTTATCTCCTTCAAATAAAAGTAAGAAGCAACAAACTTCAAACAAGAACAAGAAAAATTCAAGTGTTGAAGATGTGCGGAAGTAAAAATCTGAAGAATCCGTAGAACATCTGCAGAAGGCAAAATCAGCCAAGTCCGTAGAACATCTGCGTAAGGGTAAAAATGCTGAATCCGTAGAAAAAGCACGGAAGAGTAAAACCGAATCTACTGATGAGGTAAAAAGGACTGCCAACAAACAACAAAAAGCAGTCAAAGGTAAACAAGACTCAGCTGATGATGCTCCTAGGAAAAGCAAGAAGAAATCAACTGATCCTTCAGGAAAGGAGTTAAAATCCAACAAGAACAAGAAAAAGAAGTCTGAATCTGGAGAAAATTCAGAAGATAAATATTGCAAATGGTGTGATATGAAGAATCACAATACAGATGAATGCTTCTTCAACAGCTACTATTCCATATGCAATATGAATAGTCATATGACCTCTGATTGCTACTTCAAAAGACACTGTGCAATATGTGACAAAAATAATCATTGAACTCAGGAATGTTATTTCAACAAGAAGAACAAGAAAAAGATAAAAAAGAAGTCTCATGATGAATCATCTGAATCAGATTCTCAATCATCAGAAAGTGACAAAGAATCAAAGATGCAGAAAGATCAAGAAAAATCAAAGCAAAAATCCTCTGCTGCGGATAAGCCTTTGAAGAAGAAAGCACAAATTCAGTGTAAAACACCCCACAAAAAGGTGGATCTGTCGACTGAAGTGATTGATGGTTTCTTTGATAACTTTGAAAAAGGAACTCCTGTGCCTCAATCAAAGTTGAAAGATGAAGTGACTTTCAGAAATACTGGAGCATCCTTAAAGTTAAAATATCAACCAAAACAAGAAAAATTGAAGAAAGAATCAGATAAGCAAGAAGATATCTAAACATCTGAATCATCTTCAACAAAATCATCCTCGCCACCATTAAATCAAAAAGAATCAACTAATACTGAAACTTCAAGATTAATTCATGAAGGAGTAACTATTATAGACACATCTGGCAAACCCAAGACAATTAAGGCTTGGGTTGTCAATTTAATCGATTTCTATTTCTGTGCAGGAACAATCATGGAGAGCTGACAACAAGTGGTATGTTGACAGTGGTTGTTCCAGACATATGACAGGAAACTGTGCTCTTCTCCATGACTTCAAACATAAACATGCCACTTATGTGGCATTTGGTGGGGATAAGAAGGGAGGTAAAAAAGTTGGTGAATGAATGGTAACAAATGGTGTACTAACATTTGAAAAAGTGAATTACTGTGAAAATTTGCAGTACAATTTACTTAGTGTGTCTCAAATTTGTGATCAAAATTACACAACACTATTTGATAACACTAATTGTTACATTCTTAAGCCAGGTTTCGCAGTTCCAGCAGAATGGATCCTTCTTAAAGCATCAAGAAAAGGAAACACTTATGTTTTGGATATGAACAACACATCACTCACAAGCCATGAGACATGCCTACTATCTAAGTCTTCAGAAGATGAATCACAATTGTGGCATAGAAGGCTTGTTCATTCCAACATGAAAAACATGAATAAATTGGTGAAAAATGACTTGGTCATTGGCTTGCCAAAGAAAGAATTTCATTGTTCAAACCATTGTTCTTCATATTACAAAGGAAAACAACATAGAGTGTCTCATAAATCCAAAAAAATCAACACTAACACTACACCACTCAAATTGCTTCACATGGACTTCATTGGTCCAACCAATGTGATGAGCATTGGAAAAGGGCAATATTTCTTGGTGATAGTAGATGATTTCACTAGATTCACATGGGTATTTTTTTAAAACATAAGAGTGAAAGATCTGAAACATTAATGGACTTTGTAATCAAGATTGAGAATCAACTTGATTTAAAAGTTAAAATTTTCAGGAGTGATAATGGGACTGAATTTGTTAATGCTGATCTGGATTCTTTTTGCAGGAATAAAGGCATAGCAAGACAATTCAGTGCACCAAGAACTCCACAACAAAACGGAGTGGCTGAAAGAAGAAATCGAACTCTCATAGAAGCAGCCAGAACAATGCTAGCTGACTCTCAGTTGCCCATAACATTCTGGGCAGAAGCTGTGAATACAGCATGCAATGTTTAGAATAGGACATTAATTGTCAAATAACATAGTAAAACTCCTTATGAACTCTTATTTAAAAGGAAACCTTTAATAGGATATCTTAGAGCTTTTGGGTGTCATGTGTCTGTATTAAATACTAAAGAACAATTAGGAAAATTTTCTGAAAAAGCCTATGATGGTTTCTTTGTTGGATATTCATCAACTTCTAAATCATATAGAGTCTTTATTCCAGAACATAATATTATTGAAGAGACTCCCAATGTTTCTTTTGATGAATCCATTTTTACAACAACTGTAAAAGGATCATCTTGGTTATTTGATATAGATGCATTAACTGAATCATTTAACACTGGATATCTAATCAATGCAGGTTCTGCTGATACATGCTATCCATTTGTTCCTCCAAGTTTGAATGAAGTGCCACTAACAGCTGATCCACCAAGGGCACAACCTTCAACTGGACCACAGCAAGAATCAAGTCAACAGCATGAAGATACATCCGGAGAAGCAAATTCTTCATCCCCAGCTCATGTAAATACATCCGCAGATGCTCCATCATCCGTAGATGTAAATACTGTTTAAACCGCTGATCCTAGGGATGGCGAGGCATTGAATCAACAAAACGTGCCTGCTGACCAACCTTGTTCATCCGTAGAAGGTGCTGTAACTCCTACAGAAGTACAAAATGCCTCCGTAGATGTTACTATTACCACTATGGACGTTCAACATGCATCCGTAGAACTTCTTGCAGAAGAACATACAACAAATGAAGCTCAAGAACCATTTGATTACTTCATAGGTTCAACATCACAGCTAAATCCATCTGCTTCAATGGGTTTCTCAAACTTAGACTCAACAATCCTAGTTGATGCTATTTCCACAAGCAGAATTCATAAGTCTCATCCATCAGATAACATCATAGGAGACCTGAATGCAAGAACTACAAGAAGCAAAGGGGGAGTGGCAAATATTTGCTTGTTCATCTGCTTCTTGTCTCAGACAGTTCCTGCAAACATTACAGCTGCTCTAAAGGACAATAGCTGGATTGAGGCTATGCAAGAAGAACTACAACAATTCAGAAAACAAAAGGTGTGGAACCTTGTAGACTTGACTCAAGGTCAGCATCCAATTTGAACAAGGTGGCTCTTCAAAAACAAGCTGGATGACAGGGGTATAATCATGAGAAACAAAGCCAGACTTATTGCTCAAGGATATACTCAAGAAGAAGGGATAGACTATGATGAAGTTTTTGCACCAGTTGCAAGAATTGAAGCTATCGGAGTCTTTCTAGCTTATGCTTCATTCAAGAAGTTCACAGTGTATCAAATGGATGTGAAGTGTGCTTTCCTTTATGGGAAAATTGATAAAGAAGTATATGCGGCTCAACCCCCTGGATTTGAGGATCCTGACTATCCACATAGAGTATACAAGCTAGACAAAGCTTTGTATGGACTTCATCAGGCACCAAGGAAGTGGTATGACACATTGTCATCTTTCCTGCTGCAGAATGGCTACAAAAGAGGGACTATTGATCAGACACTCTTCCTCAAACAAGAACATCAAGATCTTTTGATGGTTCAAATATATGTAGATGACATAATATTTGGATCAACCAACAAGAAACTGTGTCCAAGCTTTGAAGAGTTAATGAAATCTGAATTCCAGATGAGCTCCATGGGAGAATTGACATTCTTCGTTGGCTTACAAGTTCATCTGAAAACAGATGGCATTTTCATCAATCAAGAAAAGTAAATTCATCAAATTCTGAAGAAGTATAATCTTGCTGATTCAACTTCATGTAAGACACCTGCTTCAACAATAGACAAGATTATGCCTGACCCTGCTGGAAAATCAATAGATCAGAGATTATATAGATCAATGATCGGTTCTTTAATGTACTTAACTGCCAGTAGGCCTAACATAATGTTTGTCGTATGTGTTTGTGCCAGGTATCAATCAGACCCAAAGGAGTCCCATCTGAATGCTGTTAAGAGAATATTCAGATATCTGAAAGGAAAACCAGCTCTAGGACTGTGGTATCCAAAAGATGGAGATTTCAGTCTTTACTCATATTCAGATAGTGACTATGGAGGGTGCAACAACAACAGAAAATCCACAACTGGTGGATGTAAATTTTTGGGACCAAGACTTGTTTCTTGGCAGTGCAAGAAGCAAACTAATGTATCTATGTCCACCTGATTTAGCTGGTTGCTCTCAAGTACTTTGGTTGCAAAACCAATTGCTTGATTATGGTTACAATTTCCTTCAAACACCAATTCATATTGATAATTCAGCTGCTATGTTTATAACTGCTAACCCAGTTCGACATAGTAAAACAAAACATATTGAAATAAGATATCATTTTCTTAGAGACTGTTCAGAAAAGGGCTTAATTAAGTTAGTCAAAGTGGACACAACAAATCAGCTTGCTGATCTGTTCACTAAAGCTTTTGATTCTGTTAGATTTAATTTTCTGATAGAATCTTTGAGGATGATTAACTTAGACTAAATCATCAAAACCATATGACTGTCCTTGTGTAGAGTAATGGTTGGGGATGATTTAAGTGTCTGATAGAATTTTTGTGCATGCCATATGTATGGGAAATGATAGTACACTATGCTTGGCTTTCATTAAAAAAAAAACTCAACCTGACTTGTAACATTTTGATATGTGAGTAGGTTCATCATGAGTGGAAACTACGCTAAGAGCATGCCAAACTAAAAGAACCAGGTATCTATCTGTGGGAACTCCATTTTGAGAGTCAGGAAAGTAAGTTATCTTCTGATGTGATCAAATCACTTACAAAAGCACACTATGTGAAATACTTTATAATCTTCTATCTTTGCAAAGTCATATTCCCTCCGTTTTGTGTGAACAAAGACCTGGGAATATGATTAAAGAGTGTGATCTTCATTCTCCCTCTGTTTTGTGTAAACAAAGACCTGGGTTAAGTTCACCTCTATTTTATGAAAGTAAAGACCTGGTGACTATGAAGATCATATCTCAGCTCTCAAAAGAATCACTTGTGATAAATTGTACATCAATTCAAAGAGCTTCAACATCAAAGCATTAATGAGACTGTAATATGTTTCGAGATAGAACTTATAACTTAATGTACATAGTCAATAAGTGTGAAAAAGTGGTGATTTTCCTCACCTACGAAGGACAAACTCTAATGACAATTGAATGTGGAGCACATGACAGTTACTGATTAACAAACATCAAAACATGATAAACAGCATGCCTAGTTGATACTTTACTCAGATATGAATTTAAGTGGGGCTATATACATACAATCAGGTGTGCAATAGATCAACACATATTCAAATAATAAACATCAGCAGAAGCCTAGAGTCATCGTATGATCCCTCTATATATATGCATGCTTGTATCATTTAAATAATTTGTTTAATTTGTCCCCTTAACTGATTTCCTCTCATTTAGACTGTCATATGCCTTTCATGCCTATTTCCAACTTAAATTTATGATAAATGCAACAGTTTAACATTAATCACATGTTTAGGGGTAGTAGTTGGCTATTAATTCACTTTGAAGGAATTGGAACCTGAGCACTAACTTGAATGCAGGATACAGGACACTTGTTTTCTTGTACTTAATTGCCATGCAAACAAAGTCAACAATGTCCAATATCAACACATGACTCTACTTATTAGATATCATACATTTTAAGTTTTAACAAAATTTTAATTTCTGCAGAAGTTTCAGTAATACTTCTCATCCGCAGAAGTAATAGTGAAATTTCTGCTTTGGCAGAAGTAACAATAACAATGTTACTGCATGTGTAGGATGGCAAAATACGTATGTGCTAGTAAAAGATGTATTGTATTTGAGCTAAGCATCCGCAGATGTTAAGACATCCGCAGATGTTAAGGGTCCGCAGATGTTCTGCGGAAGAAGCAATGCATCCGGAATAAACTTGGTATACGGAAAGGGATAAATGGGAAGTGGGCCCAACATAATTAATAAAAGAAATTAATGTGTTCGCTTATAAATAAGGTTTTGGACCCTAAGAATTCATTAATCACTTTTTCAGAGCATTTAATTCAGTTTTCTAACCTAGAAAAACGCACACTTTCCCCCTCATTAAAACTTTCAAAATCCGTTCCAAGAAAAGCATAAACATCAAAAGGGCGTACCTGGTGCTGCAAAGAGCTCCCGCGTTTTTGCAGGGTCCAGGGAGGGTCCGTCCCATTTAAGGGAAGATGTACGCGGTCTTTCCCCCACATTTTGTGGGAAGGCCGTTTCCACGGATCGAACTTGAGACCTTCGGTCCCTTGTCATTGTCGCGAAGGTAAATCATGTTCTAATCTTCAATAAGGAACTTGGTAATCTGTGATTGTCTTTAAAACGATTCGACTTCATGTGAGTTGCATTTATGCTAAACCGATTTTCATTTTTATTTACAGATGGCAAACCGATTCGCAAAGGAACATAATGTTTACGCATTCTTGAATGCGGATGATCCTACTGCTGAAGGATGTCGAGATATCATCAGATATCTTCAACGGTCCAGGCTCTTCTATTCCTTAACGGCAGAGCCTGTGATTCATCAAGCTCACATAATCGATTTCTGGAACTCTGCTTGAGTTGAACCAGAAGGAGATGATGAAGTGATTGTTGCTGAGATCCTTACTGGATGAATGCGGATCAATGAAAGCAAAATCAGAAGATCTCTTGAATTGGGTGATCGAGAAGTAGGGCACCCTGATGTATTAGAGAATGAATACATTGAGAAGGTGTTCAACGTGATGGGGTATGATGGAGATTTTGAGAAAGGGGAGATAAAGAAGGGAAGGCTGTGCAAGCCATATCGGTTCCTATGCCACACCTATCTGAAGTGTATCTCTAACATAAAGGCAGGACTTGATAGGTTTTCTTGACACATCTCATCAGGAATCATTGGGATCTTTGAAGGTAGAACTTATAACTACTCTAAGTACATTTTCAATTGCCTCTGTGATCAAGTCAAACTACAAAGGAATGAGAAAATGTACACGTTCCCAAGATTCTTGCAACTGGTGATCAACGCTGAACTCCCTAGGATTGCAAGAGTAGGAGAAGTGTTTGTGCAAGCACATTTGGGAAAATCAGTGCTAAACAAAATCAGTGGAAAATATCAGGGTGAAGACATGCCCATGTTTGCCCATGTTGTAGATGCTCAGGCCGACTTTCCTCAAGAATTGGTTTGGATAGATGAAGAAGCAGAGACATCTGCTGAATCTGTATAAGCATCACACTCACCGAGCCAAACACCACCTCACCAACATCAATCACCTAGACAAACACCCCCTCACCAACCTCAATCACCAGCCAGCATAAACACCCAACCAATCTCACATATTCATCACCATGAATCCCCACAACTAATCTCTTCATCTTCCACCAACAACACCCAACCTATCTCACCAGTACAACAAGAATCACCATCACCTTCTCATCCATCCTCACATAACACACAACAACTTTCTCCAATCCAAATCGAATTACCTCTTCATCCACTCCCTGATACACCAAAACAAACATCTCCTGAGAGTGCAAACATTGAACCTATAGACATAACTGAGTCTCTAAACTCTGTTCGCACAGGGGAGACTGAGTTGATGTCTCAAGCTAGCACCGTTCCTGTTTCAGCTACACATTCTGAGGATCAAGCTGTTTCTGATCATACTACACCAGTGTCAGCAATTGAACATCAGGAAGAACAAGAGATTGAGGTGGATGTGATTGCCTATCATGTGGATGATCTGAGTGATAATGACATCCCTGTCAGCAAAAGCTATTTGGTTGCTGAGTACAACAAGTTGGTACTCAAATCAAATAAGAGAAAACAAAGAATACAAGAGCTAAAAGGAATCATTAAAGAGAAGGATGAAGTGTTGGTGAAGTATGAAGCCAGACTGAAAAGGCTTAGACTGGATGCTGAAAGCAATAATGAAGTGATAGATGCTCTACTCAAACAAGAACAAGAACTGCAAGATGCTATGAAGTATGAGAAAAATGAAAAGGAACAGCTGACTTCTAGAGGAGAGCATATGACTGATGAAGTATCCGCAAAGGATAAGCTGATCAAAGAAAAGGATGAAGAACTTAATCAGATGAAGATGAAACTGATTGCATTGGAATCAAGGGATGCCCCAAGTACTGAACAATCAAAACAATCTATTGAAGCTTCAAAGAAACTAATTTGGTATTCATGGAAGAGACAATACTTGGGCTCCATCAAGAAGAAAATTGAAGACGAAGGTTCCCCCAAAAAGCAAAAGCTCACATCTCCTAAACATACACCTTCAGTAGATTTATCTACTATGAGGTTATCTAGTGATGATGGTGAAAGTGATGAAGAGTGGAATGAGCTAAAAAAGATGGAGTCACCAACTGAGCAAAAAGAATCAAAGGCCGATGACCTTCTAACAACTGAAGATATTATGGAAGAGAGGCCTGAATCAACTATGTTCATGACTCTCATAAACCATGGTTTCCCATATGACATGGTTGAGGGGATGAACTTGACTGAGATGAAGAATCTTCTGAAAGAGTTTGAGCTTGCAAGATTCATTCTACAAAACTATGATTATGAAGCTTTCACCATCTTTCAATCAGTTGAGAAGATCAAGAAAGAGTTGGGCCATTGTGACACAGCCAAACTAAGCAAGTACAATATGACCTGCTGGTTACAAGGCCATAACTACAAACCACATGAGCTAAAAGGAAGATCAACTGGTGAACTGCGGAGGATGATGGAGCATGTCATGGCAATAGAACTTGAAACTGGTGTTAAATTCAGAACTGCAGCTCTAAATCCATCCCCTGAACAACAAAGCAAACTGCCTGCTGATCCTGTAACTGTTGAACCTAAGGATCAACATATAGAGAAAGATAAACTGATTAGAGAGCCAAGGGCAGTTATCCCAGGAAAAGTATGGCCTCTGGGAACAACAGTTAGAGAAATAACTGAGCAAAAATCCACTCTGATAGAACTGTATGACCACATCACAACTCCCAGTTCTGTGGAAGAAAATAGGATTATGGCCTGGAAATATGATCCAGACTGGGATTGTGCAATCATCAAAAGAAAATCTGGAAGAATCCAATACTTCCATTATGTGGAAGCACTATTGAGTCTTCCTAAGAAAGACATCAAAGATCTGCAAAGTCTACCCATTTTCAACTATCCAATCCATTCGAGGGGAAGAGACTTTTCTGTGGCTGTGAGTGGAATGAAAACAAGATTTATTGATGATGTGCTTAAACAAGCCAAGAGAGATGATATGGAGCACAAAAAGACAAATTAAAGTAAGAAAAGAAGAACATCTGAAGTTTCATCTCTTGTAGATGATGACATGTTAAAGAGGGTTGGATGCATGAACAAAAATACAGAGTCCATCAAAAGCTTCAAGGGAAATCAATATACTTATCCTATAACAGAATGGGGTTATGTTGAAAGAACAAAAGAACTAGTGCTGTTGAGAAATACTGAAGGGAAGAAAGCTAAAAAGATAAGGATTTTTGACCCAGTAGAGATCAAAATGCTTCATCCAAGCTATACATCATATCTCCATGATAAATTCTTCCCAAGACTAATAGATGAAAAAGCACAAAATGATCTCTGCCTTTATGTGCACATGATTCAAGTAATAGAGAAACTGCATGCAAAGGCATATAAGAGAAGAAGACATGAAGCTGGGCTGCTAAAAGGATCTATAATTGATGAAGTCTCAGAAATGAGAATATTAGAGGAAGATGAGCTCGAAATTGTCCACAATGAAAGTGTAGTGGAAAAACTTACTACGGAAGAAGACATTTTGGGTTTAAGTTTTGAGACTTTGAAGAAGATCAGCAAGATGAAGATCAAGTACAAGTACGATGATCAGAAGACTGCCGTATCTTACTTCTACAAAAAGATGATAGCAAGAGTCAAAGAAATTTCAGTTTTCAAGGATTGATTACAAGGATCTAAGCCTAAGGGGGAGTATTGTTGGATCTAGATAGCATAGGTCTAGATTATTTTGTATAGGCTTAGAACTTTAGTCAAGTCTTGTAACTTATGATTGTAACTATCAGTATATATATATATATATGTATGTGCATTGAATCTATAGGTTAACCCATATATATGTGTGTTGCATTGTGATTGTTGACATGCAAAATCAATATACTTGGTAGGATTCCTGAAGTTGGCCAAGTATAAGAAACATCTACGGATGAACATTTTTGTTAATCCGTAGATATGTTTCTTACAAGACCACAAGTTAATTCCTGCGGATGATCAAGGATTGTATGAAGTGAAGACTTCTACGGAAGACAGAATTCCTACGGAAGAACAACACTTCTACGGAAGACCAAGACATCTACAGAAGAGCAAAACTCCTGCGGAAGAGAAGGCTCCTACAGAAGTTCAGAAACTTGCATGATTACAATATAAACAAGTCAAACAAGTCAACCAATCAATATCGAATCCCAAGAGGTCCGGTGTTTCCTAACTGACTTCAACCATCTATAAATATGAGTCCTAGGTTTCACATCTCAGCGAACACAATCAAGCAATATTACGGCTGTCAAGCATCATATAATCGTGCAACCTTAGCCGCCGTCACATCAACATCAACATTACTTCGATTCACAGAAATCATTGTTCATAGTCATTTATAATTATTCTTTTGTAATCATTACTCGATAATTAATGAAATACTTTTGAATAATTATTGCCTTCGCATTTACTGTGTTTTGGTGTTTGTCTTCTTCGATAATCATTAAAATAATTAAACGTCAATTAATGATAATTCCGCGATCATTGATTTGATTTTATTTTAATACTGATAATTCTTGAATTGAGATCCTTGGATTAACAGTTATCAACACCATCAACCCTAGGAACTATAGGCTCTGTCTCATCTTCGGATGGGACTTCAATGTGCTCCTCTTCCTCGGACTCCTCGATCCACCCATTCCTGTTACTAGGATCACTAGCATGAGGTGACATAGCGGGTGCAAAGGCACTGGGATCAGCATAGAAACTGGAAGTAAGTGATGATCTCTCAACCTGCGGGACCTTAGACTCCTAATTCTTATCACTCGGGTTTGTCGACATCTATGACAAAAAGGGTAATTATACGATATTAATGTTTTATCCTGCATGTGATCATGAAATCATGCAACTACAATATTCCAAAGTCAACTCATATGTAAGCTCTTACGCATGCAAACAATTTCATCATATGAATCCTAACTAAACATAGCAGTTACGTATGCTAAACAATATCTCATATGGCATTCAAATTAAAATGTAAGCACTTACGTATGCAAACCATTTCATCATATGAATCCAAACTAAATATAGCACTTACGCATGCTAAACAATGTCTCATATGGCATTCAGATTAAAATGTAAGCACTTACGTATGCAAACCATTTCATCATATGAATCCAAACTAAATATAGCACTTACGCATGCAAACCATTTCATCATATGAATCCAAACTCAATATAGCACTTACGTATGCTAAACAACAAACGTATAAGTTTAAATCTTCACACACGGCACCTAAAGTACAACATACTTAATTCAGGCAGTTTAAATATAATCTTACGTCTACTAAGGGAAAGTGGTATGACCACGCCTTTTTCCCAAAATCCCCGAAACTTTCTTCTTTTACGAAAAGTTATAGTCTAGATGAAAATTTTCTTCTTTTTCTTTAAAAACAATCGTTTTCTAGTTTGCTATAACCATTGGCTCTTATACCAAACTCTGTCACACCCCAAAAACGACGTTGAATATCGCAGCGGCATTGTATATGCGTTAAGCATGGCGATGACATAGTTGGAAACCAACATGATATATAGGCAAACATTAAAACATAAGTTTTAAACTACAAACCACAGGATTTTTTCACAACATTTCAAAATAAGAAAAAAGTTCCAATTGTTTAACAACGATCATATACAAAGATTGTGTTTTTACATAAATAGCCAAAAGATGCCACATCCACGTTTGCCCAGGCCCAGTTCATACCACCATCCATGCTCATATGTACCTGAGATACATGCTTAAAAAGTCAACATAAAGTTGATCGAGTTTCACGGGTTTATGAAAACATTACATACAACAGTATCATAAATCATTGACAAACAATGTGGCAAGTTGTAAACTAGCTAGGAATACAACTTAATGATAGCACCTGGAGCTATAATCAAACCAAAACACGAAGGCTTTACATAAAGTAGCAATCCCCACGAAACGAATTCAACATATATTCACTCGCATCCAAAACGCCTGATGAGAGCTACTGATCGCGAGTGCGGGCTGTCAAACCCAAATAGATCTACCAATATACACTGTGGCCTACCCCCAGGCTAATGATTATATGGGAAAGGGGGTATTCATGAACGACCTACATGAACATAATAACGAACCACCCATACTTGAGACTATCATACGAACACATACGAGTAAGCCACATGATCATGATACAACGAACGAAAGCCATGTATTTCCCCCCCAATTTTGTAAAACAATAACAAGTTATAAAGGGGTCGTAGAAACTCACCTTGATCAACGAGATTGATAATACGTGCAATCACACCAACAGACGTCCAGTCAACCCTATTAGTGCCCTAAATACGGTAGACACTTTTTAAGAATTGATACTCAAGTCTTACAAGCTAGTTGTTCATCCAACCTACTAGACTTATATTATTTTCTTAGAAAATATTTATTTACGTGAGTAGTTGGTGATTATAACACTCAGCGAAGATCTTAGCGAAAAGGATGGACCACGCCTTACTTAGGCACGTACTAATTAACAACCAAAATGTAAAAACTATAGCCAAATAGCACATAAACACTCATATTTATATACGTACATAAATCCAAAATCATATTTTATGAATCAAACAACTTTAACAACTTGATATAAAAATCACTAATTCATGGCAATTTCTTCGCATAAGTGACTTTTTAGGCATCAAAAAAATGTTCAAACGCACGTATCACTTTATGAACTAATTGTACTCAAGAAATGAAGTGGAGAAATGAGAAAAGAGAGGGTGTTTATATAGAGGAGGAGAGGGAAGGGGGGGAAGTGGGCGGCCTTAAGGGGGGGTGTTAGAGGGGTAGTCGAACGGTTATTTCAACATTTCTTCTGTCTCGACCCGACTTTCGAAACCCGAACATGTTAAATTCTAATTCCTTTTGAAATTATAGTCCAAAATGACTATTTACATGCCCCATATCTTGGTTTTATCATCCAATTAGGCATTTTATTGTTTATTCGCTAGATTAAGCCGTCTCGCCGCATTAAGGCGCGTAAATGCTGTTATCAGGTTTTCTCGTCATGATAGTCGTTTCCTCACATAATAACACTAAATATTAGTGTAACTAAGATTAAATTAGGCCATATTCTCACTTTTACCTATGATGTTAATATTTCTTTCCCGGTCGGTTCGTAGCGGCGTTTATTTTCAGACATTCGCCAGATTCGGGTTTTCATGATCGAACACGCATGGAATAGAAACGTAAGCACACGTAGGAATCTAATAAACATTTAGATTAGTTTATCTAGTGCTATATATTCTGAAACAAGACTGAGCATAGAAATTAGGATCTAGGGTTTCTAGAGAAATTACCTGGAAATTGAGGGTTGTCACAACTTCATTAGCTGAAGTACAAAGACTGAAGACATCAGCTGATGTATAACAACTAAAGACATCAGCTGATGTACAAAGACTGAAGACATCAGCTGAAGTGAAAAAGACTTAAGACAACAACTGAAGACATCAGCTGAAGACATCAACTGATGACAACAGCTGAAGTTCAAGTCTGAAGTTCAAGTACTGAAGACTTCAGAGGTTGTCACAATAGCTGAAGAAGTATTCTTCAGTTGTTGTGATGGTTTTCCTTTTCAGTAGTTTCCCTTCAGTAGTTTTCTTTTAGGTTTCAGTACTTTGTAAAACGTCTGAAGAGCATGTTCTTCAGACGTTGTAGTTACAGTAGTTTCTTTTCGGTAGTTGTAATAGTTTACACTTGTCTTTTGTAAGAAAATGTCAGCTGTTAGACATCTTCAGTAGTTTAGTCTCTTTCAGTAGTTTGTTGTAATAACGGTTAGATGTCACTGTCAAGTGACATCAGCTGACGTCATCTTTCCTATAAAAAGAAAGATGACCTAATTGTAAAGGTGCCGAAGCGTGTGTTGAATGAAAATATACCTTTTCGTAGAAATTCTCTCTCTCTCTCTATAATGATACTATTTCATTGATACATCTTGTATGTTCTTGCTATAATTTGTTCTAATTCGTGTACAATTCCGCTGCAAATCCAATCTAATTGATCAAACTAGATGCTTAGATCCTTTCAAATGGTATCAGACCTTGTTAATGATTGATCGATTTAATAATTGATCATTAAAACTGCTTTTTAGACATCTACGTTTGATCGAATTAGCAAATTTGCAAGAATCGGTTATAGAGATTGAGTTTCTGCTGCTTCTGGTCATTCAATTTGTGGTTCTACGTGGTTTTGAGCAAGACTTATTGAAATTACTTTGAATTTGCTTGAATTTGTTCAATGGCGATACCAACAAATGATCCTCACAATACTGGCTCCTCAACAAAGCCTCTGATAGGATCAATTAGAGCAATCTGTATCAATTATATGAACAATTCAAAGCAAAATACAATCAATTGTAATCAAATCATGCAAAATCAACAAAATTCATATTCCATTGATAGCAAAGATGATTACAAGTGATAGAAAGCAGTTCTCATAAAACATATGCAAAAACTTACAATCTATACTACGTCTATGCTATTTATACTAGAACTAAGGAACTAAATTTAAACAAAAAGTCCCTACACTAGTATAAAATACAAAATAGACACTAAACAATAAAGACTAAATGTTAATCTTTTAAGGGACCTAACAATACTCCCCCTAAGATTTACATTGTCTTCAGTCTTCAGTTCAGCTCCATCCTTTCTTTTCTTCTTTTATATTCAATCTTGTCTTTGTCTTCATCTTATCTTCTCTGCATCCTTTGACTTCTTCTTTTATCTTGAATCTTCTCTCTTCAATCTTCAATCTGCAAAGAAATCCTCAGGTTCTTCTTTTACAGAGAACATTGGCTTCTGCTTGTACATTTCAATTTCCTTTAATGCATTCTCAATCGCTGACTTGAATTTTGTTTTATTTTATTTTGAAAATTATGAAACTGTTCATCTTCTTCATCAAGTTCATCATCACTGAGAATGTTCATCGGTGACCATGAATCAAAACTCAATCAAATATCAGATTATCACAAGTTTAACCTAATATCATGATCGAAATCATCAGATGAACAAGAATCAATCATCAATTTTTCACATTTTTTCTCGATTTGAAGTAATCTGTGATTTTACAAGTGTTAGGGTTCATACGACCGTACAAGGATCGAACGACCATCAAAATGTTTCATTTAAAATGAAATCAGTTGAATATGATTCATTCACTTACATTCACAATCACAAGAATACTATCAACAATGTGGAATTTTTGTTCAAAATGGATTCAATCGATGAATAAGGGTTTTGGTCGAAGAAAGTTCGAAAGTTCGAGAGTTCAGAGGGTTTTATGAGGGTTTTATGAGGGTTTTTGAATTTAGAATGAAATGAATATCACAAGTGTTCTATTTATACTAAGTATAAAAATTTTAGACTTATGAGCACTGTTGGTCGTTTTAGGATCATTCAGACTCATTAGGTCAAAAATTTCACTAAGTATTGAGACATATGAGCACTATACAGCCTTGTGAGTCTAGTCGTATTAGCACTGTTAGACACATTAGGTTAGCCGTATGAGAACTGTTTCAGACTTATGGGAACTGTTAGTAGCATAAGCACTGTTGGTCGCATAAGCACTGTTTCAGTAGCATAAGCACTGTTTCAGTAGCATAAGCACTATTAGTAGCATAATAAATCTGAAATGTCCACACATCAACTAATCAGACATATAACAACTGTTTGTGCATTTTTTTTTTTCACTTGGAATTTTCAAATCTTCCACCTGCACACTGTTTAAACAAATTAGTAATATTTCATACTAATATTCAAACAATATTGCATATTTTTACATTTTGACCCTCAAAGTTTTAAATATACAGTTTTGACCCTCAAAGTTTCAAATTTACACTTTTGACCCTCAAAGTTTCAAATTTACACTTTTGACCCTCAAAGATTGAATATTTTTACAAGTTTGACCCTTCATCTTAGTTTCAAAATGAACAACCAAATATTTCAACATCTGTCTTGATTTAAACTTTTCAAAGAAGCTTTCCTTGCTAAAAATTATGAGATCATTTTATCATTTGATAAACACACACATACTTTGAAATTAAAGCATCATCCGTTCAATTCAACATGATCATTTTCATTTTGATTTTCTGAGAATATTCTTATTGGTTTATTACTCCCCCTAAACTTTTAAGTTTCACAAAACTTAGAAGTTTATTAATAGATCATAAGAATATCATACTTAACTTTGTTATATTGCCTGCACACAAGAAAACATGCATAAAATCAAAATTAAAGTAGAATGAAAATCTAATATTTACACTAGAATCTTTGATTGCAGTGAGATCATATTAGATAAGATCAGAACATTAAAATAAAAAAATATGTGGATAGTCATAGACAATGATTAAATCCTGATCAAGTGTGTTCCAGGTCAGTGATATCACAGCAAAGGAGACACAAGATCTAAGGACAGCAAATGAGTGTTTTTGACATAAACTATCAGCTCACTTACTTGTTCAATTCTTGGATGAGTATGGTAGAGGTATATGACAAGATGTGACTCATACCAAGACAAAGAGGATCAACCATCATCAAGACATGCAAGAAAGCACATATTCTCAACTTATTACCTAACAAATATGCATAATCAGAGTTTATGTTACTTAATTTAACAGAGAATGATCATGGATAACCATTTGATCAACTCTAACCATCCTTTTGAATGGGTTGTGCACATTGGCATCTTTTGCATCAAATGAGAATATCCAGGTCTGTAATGACTTACAACAGAGGATATCTCAGTACTTCAGGTCTATGATGACTCATAACAGAGAAGTAAATGATGCTTGTAACAGATCTCATGATTAGTCACATTACCATTAGGTGTGAGCAGGAGTAGCTTAACAAGCAGACAATCTGATAAGCTAATACACTCAAATGTACTTAGATGAATACACAAACAAGCATAAGAATGTGGGTAATCACAAGAATTTACTTGTTCAGTATACTAGCATGATAGTGTCTACACAACAATTCCTGATCATGTCAGACTTTATTAGCGAGTGAAGTATGTAACTGATCTTACTAATGTACTATCATTTCTCACAGAAGGCAAATACAGATTCATTCCTAAAATAATGAATGAAAAATGAAAAGCACTCTATTGTTGGATTTTTGGTTTATATTTTTCTATTTGATTTTGGGGTTTTCTACTTTTGTATTTGTTTTTCTATAAAAGAAAGCACACACACACAAACAATCAGGCAAATAACTATGCAAAGTTATCCTTATGAAAATATCAGATTTAGGAAAGTATTTGATCATGAAAAGATTCAAATTTGTAACCAGGTTTACACGTGGTCAATAAGGCCAATTGACTCCACTAAATACTCAAACCTTCCTGGTAGAAAAGCTTTAGTAAATAGGTCTGCCAACTATTTTTCAGTTGCTATTTGAATCAAAATGATTAAACCTTTTTCAGAATTATCTCTTAGAAAATGATATCGAATTTCGATATGTTTTGTTTTTGAGTGTTGAACTGGATTAGCTGTAATGAGTATAGCAACAGTGTTATCAATGTAAATGGGTGTTTTAAGAAAACTGAACCCATAATCTAGCAGTTGGTTTTGCAACCAAAGGATTTGAGAACATCCTGCTGATGCAGCTATGTACTCAGCTTCTGCAGTTGAGACAAAAACATTTGTTTGTTCCTTACATTGCCATGACACTAATCTGGGTCCAAGAAACTGACAACCACCCGTTGTAGATTTTCTGTCTTGACAACATCCACCATAATCACTATCTGTGTATCCATGTAACTTAAAATTACCTTCATAAGGATACCAAAGCCCTAAAGCTGGTTTACCTTTGAGATACCTGAATATTCTTTTGACAGCAATTAAGTGAGATTCTTTCGGGTCTGATTGATACCTTGCACAGACACAAACAGCATACATTATGTCTGGTCTTGATGCAGTAAGATACATCAAAGAACCAATCATAGATCTGTATAATATTTGATCTACTGATTTTCCTTTAGGATCAGGTTCAATCTTGGTGTTTACGTCAGCTGGAGTTCTTATGGATTGACAATCATGCAGTTTGAATTTCTTCAAGAGTTTATCAACGAACTTCTCTTGATTGATAAAAATACCATCTGTAGATTGTTGAACTTGCAATACAAGAATGAAATTGATTTCTCCCATAGAACTCATTTGAAACCGAGATTTCATGATCTCTTCAAATTCTTTGCACAAAGTTGGACTGGTAGAACCAAAGATGATATCATGTACATACACTTGCACATATAAGAGATCATCATTATCCTTCTTTATGAATAAAGTTGGATCGATTTTCCCTCTTGTATATCCATGTTGGATCAAGTGTTGAGATAATGTCTCATACCAAATTCTAGGAGCTTGATGTAGTCCATATAAAGCTTTGCTAAGCTTATACACACGATGTGGAAATTCTGCATCCTCAAAGCCCGGAGGTTGCTTGACATACACATCATCAGTGATTGGACCATACAGAAATGCACCTTTTACGTCCATTTGATACACCTTGAATTTCATGAATGATGCATAAGCCAGGAAAACACGAATAGATTCGAGTCTTGCAACTGGAGCAAATACTTCATCATAGTCAATTCCTTCTTCCTGTGTGTATCCTTGTGCAACAAGTCTTGCTTTATTTCTGATTACAATGCCACGATCATCAGTTTTATTTCTGAACAACCATTTGGTGCCTATGGCATTTTCTCCTTCAGGTAATTCCACCAACTTCCACACTTCTTGTTTTCGAAATTGTAGAAGTTCCTCCTGCATAGCTTCAATCCAACCATCGTCCTGTAATGCCTCGGTGACATTTTTAGGAACAATCTGAGAAAGGAAACAAGAGTATAAACAAACATTTGCATGTTCAGATTTACTCCTAGTAGTTCTTTCATTCAGAGGACCAATAATCTGAGATGTTGGATGGTTCCGGTGGATACGAGATATCGGAATCTCATTTCCTTGAACAGTAACATCAAGATTGGTTTGGTTCAGATTGGAGAGTTGTTGCAATAAGGTAGAAGAATGTGGAGTGAAATTTGGTACTTGAGTCGGTGAATTGAGAAAGTAATCAAAGTTATTATGATCAATTGCATCTCCAGAGATAGAAGATGTGCCAGACTCAGGATGTCCAATTTCCGTACCATCATTAGGAAAAGGTTGTGATGCTTCTTGAGCAGCTCAAACAGAATGATCTGAAGCTGAAGAATCAGGAACATTGTCATGGAAATGGATTGTTGAATCCTTGAGAAATGAAAAAAATGGATAATCTGGACGAGCATCATCTGAATCATCAGAATCTGAATCATCACTGAAAGATCCAAGATCTCCTCTTGAGTTCTTCTTACCTGAAAAATCATCAGATTGATTAAACAAGTTAGACTGAAATGAGTTTGACAAAGAATCCAAATCAAATAACCATGCAGGACCATTTGAAACTGATGGAAAAGAATTTTCCAAAAATTTAACGTTGAATGTTTCATTAATAGTGTTTGTCCTAGAGTTATACACTTGATAGGCTTTTGAAACAGATGAATAACCAACGAAAAATCCATTATCAGCTTTTTCTTCAAATTTTCCTAAATGATCACTTGAGTTAAGAATCATAACTGGACAACCAAATGATTTTAAAAAATTTATGTTTGGTTTCCTGTCAAACATCAACTCATATGGAGTTTTCTTTTTATCTTTAACAAGCAAGATTCTGTTCTGAACAAAACATGCTGTGGATATTGCTTCGTCCCAGAAAGTGATTGGAAGTTTAGCATCTGCTAACATAGAACGGGCAGCTTCAATCAAAGTTCGGTTCTTCCTTTCAGCAACTCCATTTTGTTGTGGAGCTCTGGGAGCACTGAACTGATGAACTATCCCTTTTTCTGCACAAAACAAATCAATGTTAGCATTTTTAAATTCAGTTCCATTATCACTTCTTATTATTTTTACTTTTTGATCAAGTTGATTTTCAACTTTGTTAATAAATTCTTTTAGAAGATCTGCAGTTTCAGATTTAGCTTGAAGAAAGAAAACCCATGAAAATCTTGTATAATCATCTATGATGACTAAACAATATGATTTTCGACCAATACTCCTAATATTATTTGGTCCAAAAAGGTCCATATGTAACATCTGGAGTGGTTTGGTGTTTGAGTTTATTAGTTTGGACTTATAAGACGCTCTATGTTGTTTTCCCTTCAGACATGCTGAGCAATGATCAGTTGTTGAAAACTTCTTGGAAGGAAGTCTAATAACATGATTTCCTGCTACAAGCTTGTTCATGTTTTTGAAGTTGAAATGACCAAGACGTCTATGCCAAAGCTGGCTTTCATCATTTGAAGCTTTAGCAATCAGGCAAGTAGTTTCAGTTTCAGGATCCATTTGAGACATATCCAATTTGTATACATCTCTGTCTCTAGCAGCTTTAACTATCACCCAGTCATTGCTAATCTGAAAACCTGGTTTCAAGACATAACAGTGAGATTCATCAAAAAGAACAGAGTAAGATTTGTCACAAATTTGGGATACACTTAGAAGATTAAAGTTCAACTGTGAACAGAAGTTGACTTTATCAAAACTGATAATCCCATTGGACACTATTCCCTCTCCTGTTATCTTTCCACCTGCATCTCCTCCAAAAGCAACATGAGTACCATCCTTTAACTTAAAGTCTTGCAACAAGGCTTGATTGCCTGTCATATGCCGGCTACACCCACTGTCAACATACCATGAGTTGATTGGTCTCCGCGGGCGTACCTGCAGTCACAAACATTTAAGGTGAGTTAGTAACCCAAGCCGAGATGGTCTTGGGCTTGCCAAACTTGTCAACAATTGTAAATTGTTTAAAATGAAGTTTGTTGACATCTGGTTTCTTTTGAAGTTTATCATGTTCAAATCCTTTTTGAGAAACCAACTGATTATCTCTTTGAGATTTTGATTTCAAAGCATTATTAAGAAATCTTGAACTCTTGTATGAATCATTTGAGAATGTTCCTTGGTTTATTCTCACAGATCGAGGAATAAACTTATCTTGATGGTATTGCTGTGATTTGACAAAATCTGAATTGTTTCTTCTGAAAGATCTCAAACCCAAGGAAGATTGTTGAATCAATATTTTGATTTCTTATAAATTGTGGATTTACAAAGCCTTGATTATTAAATTCCTTCCTTGAAGAGTTCTTCCTGAAGTAACAATCATTGGTATTGTGATTTCTTTCATCACACAAGGCACAGTATTTGTTAAAATAACACTCAGCTGTGGTGTGATTTGTCATATCACATATGTAGCAAAACTTGTTAAAGTAACATTCTGAAATGTCATGATTGTACATGTCACAGATATCACAATACTTTTCAGAATGTTTAAACAACATTTTATTAACCCTTGATGTTGAAGCAACATTTGATTCTTGTTTAGATTTTGGGTTAGGCAATTTAATTTGTTGTTTAATTGGTGTAAATTTTGTCTTTTGATCTTTGGGATTTTTCTTTTGAACTTGAACAAAATTCTTTGACTCCTTTGATTCAAATCTTTTATACACAGCGGAAGTCTTATGATCTGGACTTGTTCTCAGATCAGAGTTAGATTTGATCTTAGGTGTAGGTGTTATTTTTGTGTTTGTGTTCAAGTCAAAAGTTCCTGCAGACACAAACTTCATAGGTTTAAATTGAGTATTGTTCTGTGACTGATTAGTTGATTCAGTTTTCTTTGCTTTTGCAGCTTTTCTTCGTCTTTGATTTCTCAATCTTGATGAAGTTTTCTTGCTTTGAAGTTTAGTTGAATCTTGAGAAGATTCCTTTTGACATTCTTTCACTTCAGTTAGTTCATTAGAACTAGAATCATCAGAATTATTGTTATCTGATTTAACCTCTTCATATTTTTCTTTCAGTTTGTTATTGACATCAGAATTTTCACTCTTTAGTTCAGTTTGTTCAATAACATTTTCACTTTTTGGTACGAACGGCTTCTTTTGTTTTTGTTGAGGTTCATAAGATTTAACTTTGATTGGATGACCATTTTTGATCTTGTTTAAGTCAGTTTCTTCATAAACTTCAACATTTTTCTTTTGAAGGTTCTTTTGATCTTGAAATTCCTTCAGTTTAGCTTTGTTTTCTGGTGAATGATCATGAGTATTGAAATTATCAGGTAATGTTTTTGAGATAGATTCAGGCATAGGTTCATGTGTGAATCCTAGTCCTGTTTTGTCTTTTTCATTCCTTCCATTCACCAGTTGCTCAACAATTTTCTTTGAGCTTTTAACTTTGGCTAAGTCTATTTGAGTTGCTGTATGTGCCAATTTTTCTTTTTCAAGTGTTTTGTTCATCTCTTCAAGTTGTTGTTTGACAAGTTCAAGTTCTTTAATGGTTTTGTTCCATGAAGCTTGAAGAGACATGATCTTTTCATTAGCAATTTTGTGATCTAATTTTAGCTTATTGTGTTTTGATTCTTCTTGTTTGAGCTTGTCACAAATTTTAAATGAATATGTTCTGTAGTGTTCAACTAGCTCAAAACATGCTTTTGTGCACATTTTCTCTCTCACTTCTACTGGTATTTCAGGATATGAGTGTGAAGATTCAGTATCAGAAGAATTAACAACCTTTGGCTGTTCTGATTGAGCCAAAAGAGCAACTTCTTCAGTGGTATCTTTTGGGTCTGATTTGTCGCTCCAATCATACTCTTCTTCTTGATCTGATTCATCATATTTAGGATCTTTAAATTCAGACCAGTCTTCATCATCAACTTCAGCAACTAGTGCCAGATTAGCAGTGAGATCAGCTGTAAATTGCTCTGCATATGCACTCCAGTCATAACCATCTTTGATGTTTACAACCAGTGCCTTCTTAGTTTCTCATTGTTCTTCTCTTCTTTAGGTTCTGGCATTGGTAGACTTTGGTATGGCTTCTGAAAAGTCTTGTTTGCCTGTTGCTGATACTTTTGACCATTTGAGCTGCCTTGAGTATTTCCTCCTTGGTTTTTTGGAGCTTTACATTCTCTTGAAAAATGACCATAACTGTTACAGTTAAAGCATCTTGATTTTGATTTATCAAACCCAACAGTTTTGTTTGCACTGGTTTGTAATTTCTGTTAGTGTAAGCATGCTTTTGAGTTCTGTAAGCTATCATGACCATCTGCCAATTAAGATCCATTTCTTCTACATCATCTGGATCCATTTCAAACAAATCCTGTAGAACTAGCTCCATTTGAGTCAGATGACTGCCTTGATAAGCTTGAAAGCTTGCCATGAAAGCAGTGAAAGCAGTTTTTGACTCTTCATCTTGTAAAAGAATGTTGATCACATCTTTCACTTTACTTGGATTGGGAGAGTTTGAGGAAGATGGCATCTCAGTTGAAGGTTTAGGCATTTGAGCTTTAGGTGAAGATTGTGGTTGTGGTTGAGTGGAGTAAGCAGGTGTACTGGTAAAGAATCCTGCTCCCACAAATAGATCACCTTCATCTTCAGGAGTGGATTGGTCTTTAGCCAAAAATGCATTCTCAACAGTATTTGCTGGTGAAGCAACATACTTATACTGAGTTGTTGATGCATGTCTATCATTATTTCTTGATCTCTCATCAATTTCTACAGATTCAATTTTAGCAATGAGCAGATCAAGATCCATTGGAAACTTCTCAGTATGTTTCAACAAAGTGACAGTTTGTTTCCAAGAAGATGGTAATGCATTCAGAAGTCTGTTGTTTAGGTCCTCAAGATCATTCTTGATTCCTAAATTAGACATCTCTGTAGTTAATTGCACAAACCTGTTCATCATTTGGTTTATTGTTTCTCCTGAGATGTGCTCAAAAAGTTCCAATTGCCTTTTCAGTTTCTGCTTTTTCAGATCTTGAATCTCTTTCCCTCCTTCACATATAATCTTCAAGGCTTTATACATTGTATATCCAGTCTGATAGTTTTCAAGCCTTGAAAGAACTTCCAGTGGTAGTCCTTTACACATGAGAGAATATGCTTTGATGTCATTCTTTACTTTCTTTAAATCATCACCATGAAGATTATCTTCTGGATAAGGCTCTTGTGAATCTTTAGAATACACAAATCCTCTGTCTGGACCATCAGAAGTCACAGGAATGTATGGACCCTTTTCAATTGATTTCCACAGATCAGTGTCTATGGAATTCAAATGATGTTTCAGCCTAAGAAACCAATTTTTAAAATCAGCTCTGTTTTTAAGTTTTGGAACTCTATTCTCAGAATCTTCTGATTTAGCCATTTTTATATTTTTGTTGTTTTTCTAATCTTTTGAATTAAAAAAAATATTTTTGGATTTTTTTTTAAATTTTATGAAAAATTTCTAAGTGTTAAGGCTGAAAAGTCTGAAACAGTAGTCAAACGTCCAACAGTGATGATACGACCAGCAGTGAAACGTCCAACAGTGGTAATAAGTCCAACAGTGGAAAGTCCAACAGTGGTGATAAGTCCAACAGTGATGAGTCTAAGGGATTGCCTTAGAAAAAATTCCAACACAATGCTGAAACTACCAACAGTAGTTATACGACCACAAGCTGAAACGACCAACAGTGGTTATACGGCTAAGGTAAAACGACTGAAACAGTTGAGAAAAGTCCAACAGTTCTCAAACGACCAATCACTTAGTCAAATTTCAGTGTTTTTCATCCCTAATACGGCACATTCATCAGATTCATATGAATGTAACGAACTCAGAAATCTCAAAATCCTTCAATTGTTGATGAATTGAGCTGATATTTCGCAATTAGTTCATGATTATACCGATAATCAATCCTATAACCTCAATTTCAGTGATTATCAACAACTTTCTATGAATTTCAGAGATTTTAGGTCGAACACTCAAGAACACTCAGTTGAACTGTTTTTCACTAATTTACCTGATTTTTTTATGAGATAAACTGCAATTTGTGATTCAAAACATGTTTCTGATGATGAAACACAGCTTCGATTCACAATATTTCACTTGAATTGTCAATTGATTACAGATTTCAGTGGATTTTTGAAGTTTCTATCTTCGACAGAACCTCAAAAACACTCAACCGAAAGCTCTGATACCAATTGATAGGATCAATTAGAGCAATCTGTATCAATTATATGAATAATTCAAAGCACAATACAATCAATTGTAATCAAATCATGCAAAATCAACAAAATTCATATTCCATTGATAGCAAAGACGATTACAAGTGATAGAAAGCAGTTCTCATAAAACATATGCAAAAACTTACAATCTATACTACGTCTATGCTATTTATACTAGAACTAAGGAACTAAATTTACACAAAAAGTCCCTACACTAGTATAAAATACAAAATAGACACTAAACAATAAAGACTAAATGTTAATCTTTTAAGGGACCTAACAGCCTCTGATGCTTGTTAGGAGTGATTATAACATATGGCAACGACGTATGCTCCATCACCTGTCCATCAACAGCGCTGGTTGTTGGAAATCTGTGGTGCATGGACCATACAAGCCTATGGTGAGTACTCCGGAAACAAATGAGAGGGTTCCAAAGAAACCTGATCAGTGTTCGGATGAAGATCTGAAAATGTTCAAAATTGATGCTAAAGCCCATGGAATTCTGGCCATGGCACTGCCTAATGAAATCTATTTAGGGATTATGCATCATGAAACTGATCATGACCTTTGGGTTGCTCTGAAGGAACAATTTGGAGGAACTGATGAGGTCTTAGCAAACACTAGGGATATCCTCGCCCAACAATATGAGACATTCTCTCATAGGAAGGGTGAGACTCTGACTGAACAGTTTGAGCGATTTCCATGTTTGATTTCTGAGCTGAAAATGGTTAAACAAGAGTATTCAAATAGCCAGATGAACAACCGATTCCTCAGATCCCTTCCTGAGAGATGGGACACATACACTATTGTCCTAAGCTCTAGTGCAAATCTGAGCACTCTATCTCTCACCCAACTTCATAGGAAACTGCTTACATTTGAAAGAGAGATAGAACAGAAAAGGAAGTTGTCCTCATCTGGAAAGCTCACTGATGACTTTATATCAGGTAATACTGTACTGATAGGTCAGGAGTTAGAGTATGCTGCATCAGAAAGTGCCTATGATAAGCATATTGATTTCTCTACTAATGTAGAACATGCTTTTGTTGGTGTGGATGGTAGTTCAGGCGGCAGCAGTGATAACTGGTGCTTTTTGATGAAAGATTGAAGGGCATTCCAGATGATGATCTGGAAGAGATGGATATTTTAAGCCAAATGGTAATGATCAATATTAGATCTCAAAAGTTCTACAAAAGAACTGGTAGGAAATTCCCAGGTCTCTCTGGCAAAACCAAAGTTGGTTTTGATAAGAGCAAGTTGAGGTGTCACAAGTGCCATAGGCTTGGACACCTTGCTAGAGAGTGTAGATCATCTGGATCCAACTCATCTACACCCTTTGTGACCTTCCCAAGCAATATCTCACAAAACAAAGAGCAACATTCCACTAGTTCTGGTCATCCATCACAAGCTCAGTCATCACCTGCATATTTTGTCCCTCAAAGTCATATGCCATATCCTTACCCCTGCTATTACATGCCTCAGCCAAACCATGTTCAAGCACCCATTGCTCAACAACCATATGCCCTTCCTGAGCCTTAACCATCACAATCTCATCAACAATCTCAACCTCAACAACACAGCTTTTTCACCGCAGGAGTTATTGACTGGAGCAGTTTACCATATGATATCTCTGGTCATGAACAATTGTTTTCTGGTGCTGGTCAACATGGTGGTGACAATCCCTTTGGAAACCTTGCTCTTATGGCCCTAGAGTCTGCTGATGGTTCATCTTCAAATGCTTCATCACAGGTATCACAGGAATCTTCAGAGGCCAAAGCCAAGTTGTGTTCTGATTCGTGCATAGCCATATTTGCATCTATTAGAGAAGCAAATGTAGCTTTAATTAATAAAAATCTTGAGTAGAATCACACTGCTTGGAATTGGTTATAATCACACTGCTCCTCCTACAGATTTTACTCCCTGGCTAGAAGTAGAATCTGAAGGAGAAAGCAATAACCAATCCACCACATCATGTGATTCATCTTCTGATAAAGCACCAAAGTCAGAGGATGAAGTCAGCATTAATTCCTCACAAAACCAATCAGCTAATACTGAAATAACTAATGGTTCGAATGCTGATAGTCACATGATCTCAGAGTTGATCACTTCAGGTGTTGTCTCACAAAGTACTTAAAGTACTGAAGCACAAGTTATAACACCCGAAGAACAAACCCAAACTACTGCAAGTACTGAAGGGAAGAAAACTGCAAGTGGAAAGGGTTTGAAAACTACTAAAGAAGATATCAGGGAAGCAAGTACTGAAAGGAAGAAAACTACAAGTACTATAGAAAACGGCTGAAGAACAAATCTTCAGTAGTTTCATCTTCTTCAGTAGATGATCAACTAAAGATGAAGAAGAAGCCATGTGATATATGTGGCTTATTTAATCATCTTACTGATGATTGCTGGTATAGAAAGGGCTCCAAACTCAATCAAAATAAGAACATTAAAAAGAAGATTAATGAAATAAAAGATGAGTTTGACACCAAGTTTGTACCAGCAACATCTCATCCTGAAACCCCAAAGTCCTTAAAGAAATCCAAAAAGAAAGAAGGGGTTCATCAGGCAACAGCTGATGTTGTTCAAAGGAAGATGGGGCAACACAGGAACCCATCACAGTCAAGAGCTGATGTGTCTGATGAGCTGAAAGCTTTAGCAAACAATCAGACACAACATGTCATGATGGTTCAACATCTTTTGGGGAGAGTCAACCAATTAGATGCTCCTTTGCTGAAACCACAGAAAAGGAAAACCAAGCCAAAGGAATCCTTTTCTACCCCATCTCCACCACCTCAGATTGTCAATCATAACAACCCAGTATGTACTAAATTGGTTGATGAGAACAGACCCAAAACCAAAAAGGTTTGGGTCTAAAAAACTAACTGATTTAATGTGATGAATGCAGGTTTCTTCAGCATGCCAAAGAAGCATTTGGTATGTAGACAGTGAAGGATCCATGCATATGACAGGGAGCAGCTCACTTCTTAATGACTACTCTCAAGGAAAGAAGTGGTTTGTCTCTTTTCGCAATGATGCAAAAGGTTACATCATCGGCAAAGGCTTTGTTTCCAATGGTGAAATAAGGTTTGATGATGTTAACCATGTGAAGAATCTCCAGTACAACCTCTTGAGTGTTAGTCAAATGTGTGATAAAGGCCATGTTGCACTTTTCACCAGCCAGAACTGCAGGATCTTGTCATCCAAAGTTCTGAGTTTGATTGGCAAGGTGTTGGATAAACATACTCTTCTGAAGGCCAACAGGACAGGAAGAGTATATGCCTTAGTTCTTTCCAAGAAAATTGATCTGAAAGGCCATCCTTGCCCATTCTCCAAGGCTTCTCCTCAGAAATCTGAACTATGGCATAGAAGGCTTGGTCATGTGAATCTCAAAAACATGAACCAGCTGATTCACCATGGTTTAGTAAGAGGGTTGCCTATGAAAGAGTTCAAATGTGATGACAACTGCACTGCCTGCATAAAAGGGAAGCAACACAAAGTATCATTTCCTCCAATAGAAGAGCCAAAGTCCACTGCTTGCTTGCAATTATTGCATATGGATCTTTTTGGTCCTGTTAGAGTGATGAGCATGGCAAAGAAGAAATACTGTCTGGTAATTGTGGATGATTACTCGAGATTTGTATGGACTTTTTTCTTGCACTCCAAAGATGAAGCTGCACAAGCTATTATGAACTTTGTGTTGTATGTTGAGAAATAATATTCCCTTCCAGTCAAGTGTGTGAGGAGTGACAATGGCACAGAATTTAGAAATCAAACACTTGATGATTTCTACTTGTCAAATGGAATCAAGAGGCAGTTCAGCATTCTAAGATCTCCTGAGCAAAATGGAGTAGTGGAGAGAAAGAACAGGACACTAGTTGAAGCTGCCAGGTCAATGTTGGCTGATTCAGGCATGCCATTGACATTTTGGGCTGAAGCTATCAACACAGCTTGCTCTGTGCAGAATAAAGTATTAGTAAATCAGAGGTTGATGAAGACTCCTTATGAAGTGCTACATCATTTTGCTCCTTTGATTTCATTCTTTAGAGCATTTGAGTGTCCCTGCTACATTCTCAACACAAAGAATCCACTCCAGAAATTTGAATCAAAGGTGGATGTAGGGTATTTTGTTTGTTATTCATCTACTTGCAAGGCATACAGAGTTTTCAACTGCAAAACAAAGATGGTTGAAGAGACTTTGCATGTGAAGTTTAATGAATCTCCAAAGGACAAGATTCCACAACACCCTGTGGAGTCATTTGATTTGGACATACTGCAATATGTTCCTTATCAGTCTCCAGCTGTTGTTCCTGTCAATAGTTCTCCACCTGGTGGTACTGATGATGATGTAGTCAGTACTCACCTTTTCAGGTTTAGTGACCAACTGCCTGAGTCATCTAAACCTGATGCTCCTGTAGTTTCAGCAGCTCCATCCACAACAAATGCTGATGAGATTTCTGAATCCTCTACTTCATTTGAGTTGCCATCACCAACATGGTTTCAAGAATCTCATCAACATCTGTTGCTGCTGAAGGTCCTACAAACACTTGCATAGACCTCATTGTTTATCAAGAGCTGAAGGATCATCCAATGTCTCAAATCATTGGTGATATCAATGCTAGAGTCTCAACCAGAAGACAATTGTCCAATTTCTGCTTCTATGCTCTCTTGATCAGTCAGCAAGAGCCAAAGAACTATCATGTTGCATTAAGAGACAATGGATGGGTTGAAGCAATGCAGCCTGAGCTTCTTCAGTTCAAAAAGCAGTAAGTGTGGGAGCTTGTTCCTTTACCCCAAGGTAAGTGTGCAATAGGCACTAAATGGGTGTTTAGGAATAAAACAGATGAAAAGGGCCAAATTGTTAAGAAGAAGGCCAGACTGGTTGTACAGGGGTTTGCACAAGAAGAAGGTATTGATTATGATGAAACCTTTGCCCTTGTAGCCAGACTGGAGGCAATTAGATTGTTCTTAGCTTATACTGCTTTTCATAATTTTAAAGTTTTCAAATGGATGTCAAAAGTGCATTTTTACATGGTAAAATAAAATAAGAGGTTTATGTGTGTCAACTACCAGGTTTTGAGGATAATAAACATCCAGATTGGGTGTATAAGCTTGATAAGGCTCTATATTGGTTGAAACAAGCTCCTAGAGCCTGGTATGAAACATTGTCTAACTTTCTTCTTCAAAATAATTTCACTAGAGGCTCCATAGATAAAACTTTATTCATTAAGAAAGTAGGGTAGCATAAGCTACTTGTTCAAATTTATGTTGATGATATTATTTTTGCATCCTTTGATCCATAGTTGTGTGATGAATTTACAAAATTAATGCAAAAGAAGTTTGAAATGAGTGCCATAGGAGAATTACAGTTCTTTCTGGCTTTGCAAATCAAACAAAGGACTGATGGAACCTCTATTCATCAGTCCAAATATACAAAAGATCTTTTGGAATAAGTTTGATTTACAAAACTGTAAGCCCTGTTCTACTCCCATGAGCAGCACCACACAACTGGATGTTGATCAGAAAGGTAAATCGGTTGACGAAACCCATTACAGATGTATGATTGGGTCCTTGATGTACCTTACAGCTTCTAGACCAGACATTATGTTTGCAACATGTGTCTGTGCTAGATTTCAGGCTGCACCTAGAGAATCCCATTTGATTGTAGTCAAAAGGATCTTTATATACTTGCAAGGTACTCAATCTCTTGGACTTTGGTATTCCACTGGGCACTCTTGCAAATTAGTTGCTTTCTTAGATAGTGACCATGCAGGGTGCAAAGTGTAAGGCCCCGATCCCGGGAACCCTACAGTCGGTCTTTCATTGCATATATTTTACATAAAACAACGCATATATTATATGATCATAACTTTACAGTTGAGCCGTTGCAGCGGAAACGTAGTCCATTTACAAAACATCTGTTGTTGCATTACATTACAAAAGCGCTATTACAAGCTTTCTTTACATTGCCTAACTTTACTATGATTGCTGCTGAAGCATATGAAACCTTTGATTATGTAAGTAATCTCGTTTACTCGAATCCTCAGCAACCATAGGGTCATACAGCGACCTCTACTGAAAGATAATAATAAAAAGAAAATATGTTTATCTTAGAAAAGAAATATTAGGTTCAAAAATATATAAAGGAGATTTCTCAAGTAATCCCGTTTATGGGAATCCTCAAGAAATCTCATAATGGCAGGCAACGTGACATGTTGCGTGCATTATGGGTCCGCAACACATGACGTTGCAGCATTATAAAATGGAGAATGCCCTCCCAAAAGAGCTGAGTAGCCGCCTCGTACCATCCTCAGTAACACTACCTGCGAACTGGAAACACATAAAAAGTCAGCGTTGCTGAGTGAGCTCTAGTTTTATAGGTAGTATATAAAATACCCTTTTTCTGTATTATACTATACTGTACTGTATATGCGAGCACGCATCAACTGTGTGAACAAATAACGTTCGTTCTGTACTATATGCCTTGTCTGTAACTTTATCTTTATGTTTCACTTTCTATGTGGACCAGTGAGCGATACCCCAACTATATGCGCGATGGAAGAATGGATGTCGGGCCATCTATATGCCCCGAAGGGCCAACTGTGTTCCCTCGAAGGGCTATGTGTATTCCCCCGAAGGGTTCAACTGTATCCCCCGAAAGGGCTATGTGTACTATGTACAAGGCCGACCCGAACATCCGGGGCACGCCACAAGGTCCTGCCAATCTCAATTGATTGACCCTGTGTGCGTCAATGGATAGCTAGCCCGCAACACAGTTGAGCTAACGACACATAGTCGTGTAACTCCTATAGGCTTGCAAGACTTGTTACTTTTATTAATGTTCCTTTCTCTTTCTTTATTACTCTTTCTCTGTACTTTACATAATACTTTCATTTCATCAATTAGTGATAACATGTAATACTATGGAGGGATAAACATGCATCAAATCAAGGAACATCGATATTTACAGATCATCAGTATTCACCATCTATCATGGCAACATCATACCTAGCACACATACAGCATACATTCACTTCTTTATTAATTCACATCAGCCCTATTCGGGCGACTGGACATACACCAGTCGCATGGCCTCCATGCGACTGAGTCATGTGAATGGGCTTCTATGCGACTGAATCCTCAGTCGTGCGTCTGTACTACTATGCGAATGGGTCTATGCGACTGAACCCTCAGTCGTGCGTCTGTACTACTATGCGAATGGGTCTATGCGACTGAACCCTCAGTCGTGCGTCTGTACTACTATGCGAATGGGTCTATGCGACTGAACTACTCTGCGATTGGGCTTATGCGACCGAAACCCTCGATCGCATAGCCTATCGTGCGACTGAGGCTCAATCGTGCGTTTGAACCTCAATCGGGCGATTGGACATCAACTGACACTCATTCGGCCGAATGGCCCTTCAGTCGTATAACCCTAACTGGGCAGCGACTGGAGTTCTTCATGAACAGTAGTCGCGAACCAAGGTACCCAGACTCACCTTAAACCTGTTTTTAACCCAAATTGACCCTCCCAAACCTCAGGGATTCATACTAGGACATCATTCAAGCATGTGTAAGTCCTAAATCATACTTTAATCACATTATCTGAGATTTCATCAAATGGGTCAAATACACACTTTTATAAAACTAGGGTTTGTATGTGATCCAGCCCCAAAATCAGTTGAAAATATGTAAATGAGGGGTCCTAGAACTCACATTACAGGTAGAAGTTGATGAGCTTCGATTTGGCTAGCTTCTCGACAGATCTTGAACTCGGCAGCACTTTCCCTCTTTTCTTTCTTTGGTCTCGGTCGCTCCCTGCCCTTCCCGACTGAAATTTCTAAGTGTTGGGAGGAGAATGAGAGCTGCTCCCCTTTTATAGGCTTTGCTCAGTCACATCTGGTCCAGGGCCGACTAGACCTTCAGTCGCATCAACACTATGCGATCGGACCCCAATCGCACGTGTTCCATGCGGCTCATACTTCATTCGGGCGGTTGAACTCCAATCGTGCGGTTGAGCTTTAATCGGCCGAATAGCCATGCGGTTGAACCTCCAGTCGCATAAATCACAGGCGACTGAGGCTCAGTCGCATAGCCTACCAAAAAGTCAAACTTCCGGGTGTTACAAGTCCACCCCCTTATTTTAGATTTCGTCCCCGAAACCTGTCATTCCTCGAACAATCGTGGGTAATGCTGCCTCATTTCTGCTTCAGTTTCCCACGTCGACTCGGATCCCTTCCTGTGCCGCCACTGTACACGCACAAGGGGAACCACTTTATTTCTCAACCTCTTCTCTTTGCGATCTATGATCGCCACTGGTTGCTCTACATAATTGAGCTTTTCGTCTACCTCGATATCATCCAGTGGAACGACCATGTCTTCGTCCGCCAAACACTTCCTCAGATGAGACACGTGGAAAGTCGGGTGGATTCCACTTAGTTCATCTGGCAGATCTAACCTATAGGCCACCTCTCCCACTCGAGAAATGATTCGGAAAGGGCCTATATATCGCGGGCTCAACTTACCCCGCTTCCGGAAGCGAATGATCCCCTTCCAAGGTGAGACCTTCAACATAACCCGGTCTCCCACCTGGAACTCAATCGGCCTGCGTCGTTTATCGGCATACGACTTTTGTCGGTCTTTGGCCGCCTTCATATAAACTTTAATTCTTTCGAGCTTTTCAGTCGTAGCCTCTACCACTTCGACGCTTCCCAATTATTTCTGACCAATTTCACCCCAACAGACGGGGGTCCTGCATCTTCTACCGTATAACATCTCGTAAGGTGGCATGCCAATACTAGCATGATAACTGTTGTTGTACGAGAACTCAGCTAACGGTAAATGGTCATCCCAACTTCCCCCGAAGTCAATAACACATGCTTGGAGCATGTCCTCCAAAGTCTGAATGGTCCTTTCTGACTGACCATCAGTTTGAGGATGATAAGCCGTGCTAATATGCAACCTCGTCCCCATGGCATCGTGGAATTTCTTCCAGAATTTGGATGTAAACCGGGTGTCGCGATCAGACACAATCGACACCGGTACACCATGACGAGTCACGATCTCTTTGATGAAAAGATCGGCCAACCTTTCGGACGAATATGTCTCCCGCATCGGTAAGAAGTGAGCACTCTTCGTCAATCGATCCACAATCACCCAGATCGTATCATACCCTTTCGGGGTACGTGGCAGCTTTGTGATAAAATCCATGGCGATGTGTTCCCACTTCCATTCCGGTATGTCCAACGGTTGAATCTTTCCATACGGCTTCTGGTGCTCTGCCTTTACTTGCAAACACGTGAGGCATTTACTCACATACTCCACCACATCGTGTTTCATACCCGGCCACCAATAATCTTTCTTCATGTCTTGGTACATCTTGGTGGCGCCGGGATGAATGGAGTATCGAGACTTATGAGCTTCATCCATAATCCTCATTCGCAGATCCCCAAGACGAGGAATCCACATACGCCCAAACCGAGTCTTGACACCAAACGTGTTTTCACCCAGTTCCGCGACCATACCTCTCATTCGTTCAGAGTTTAGATGATCCTCCTTCAGCGCTTCATCTTGGAACTCTTTGACCTGTTTCATCACGTCGGAGGTCATGATTAGCTGGTACGCTTTTACCCGAATCAGCTCGGGCCTCTCCTTTCGGCTAAGGGCATCAGCCACCACGTTAGCTTTGCCCGGGTGGTAATGGATTTCACAGTCGTAGTCTTTTATTAGCTCCAACCACCGTCTCTGCCTCATATTCAGATCCTTTTGCTCAAAGAAGTACTTCAAGCTTTTGTGGTCTGTGAAGATGGTGCACTTCGTCCCGTACAAATAGTGCCGCCAGATCTTCAACGCGAAAACCACAGCTGCGAGCTCCAAGTCATGAGTAGGGTAATTAACCTCATGAACTTTCAGCTGTCGGGATGCATAGGCTATCACCTTTCCCCTCTGCATTAATACACACCCCAACCCCGAGTAAGAGGCATCGGAGTAAACCACTAAGTCTTCACTCCCATCGGGTAATGCCAATACTGGAGCCTGGGTCAATCTTGTCATCAGTTCTTCGAACGCCTTCTCTTAAGCTTGACCCCATACAAATTTCACATCCTTCCGGGTTAACTTGGTCAGTGGAGAAGCAATTTTGGAAAAGTCCTGGATGAACCTTCGGTAGTAACCCGCCAAACCCAAGAAACTACGGATCTCGGATGGCGTCTTTGGAGACTTCCATTGCATTACTGCTTCCACCTTCGCCGGATCAACTAGAATCCCATCCGGATTTACCACGTGACCCAAGAACTGAACCTCACGCAACCAAAATGCGCACTTGGAGAACTTTGCATACAACTTCTCCCTTCTCATTGTCTCCAGAACTTCGCGAATGTGACCGGCATGTTCAGTCTCTCTTTTTGAATAAATCAAGATGTCATCAATGAATACTATCACTGATTTATCCAACATCGGCTGGCACACCCTGTTCATCAGATCCATAAAAGCAGCTGGCGCGTTGGTCAAACCAAAAGACATGATGAGGAACTCGTAGTGACCGTAGCGCGTACGAAAAGCTGTTTTAGGGATATCCTGCTCCTTCACCTTTAGATGATGATAGCCTGATCGAAGATCAATTCGTGAAAACCAACTAGCACCCTGAAGTTGATCAAACAAGTCATTGATTCTCGGCAAGGGGTATCTGTTCTTTACGGTCAGCTTATTCAGCTCACGGTAGTCGATGCACATCCTCATACTACAGTCCTTCTTCTTTACAAACAGGACCGGAGCACCCCAAGGTGAGATACTCGGTCGAATAAACCCCTTATCCAGCAGCTCTTGTAACTGCTCCATCAACTCTTTCATCTCCGTCGGGGCCAATCGGTATGGTGCTTTGGCAACAGGTTGGGCGCCTGGTATCAGATCTATCTGGAACTCGACCTCTCTGTCAGGTGGCAATCCCGATAAGTCTTCCGGGAACACGTCTGGGAACTCACACACAACCGGAACATCAGACAGTTGTGGTGCTGGCTTCTCTACATCTTTTACGTAACATAGATAGGCGTTACATCCACGCCTCATACATTTCCCCGCCACTGCCATTGAGATCACCTTCGGAATCGTAGTAACCCGATCCCCGTAAACTGTCACTGGACTACCGTCGGGCACTGTCAAACTGATCATCTTCTTGCGACACACAATGTTCGCCTCAAAGTCCGCCAACCAATCCATTCCAAGCACCAAATCGAAACCGCCTAGCGTCATTGCAAATAGCTTAACTGGGAATTTGTGACCCTCCAGTTCTACATCGCAACCCTCAATTACCTCGAAAATCCTGGTGGTTTTACCTATAGCAGTCTCTACATCAAACGGCACATCCACACGTCTACTACTAACGGGCAATTTGGCACAAAAAGCAAGAGAAATAAAACTCCTACTGGCACCCGAATCAAATAACACAGAGGCTAAAGTTTGGTTCACCAGAAACGTACCGGACACTACATCGGGGTCTGTCCTCGCCTCTTCCTGCGTCATTGTGAATGCCCTGGTGCTTGCTTTCGGACCTTCACTTCCCGTCTTCTTTACCCCTGAAGCCTCAGCCCTAGGCTTCCTACAGTCCCTAGCGATGTGACCAGGCTGACCACACCTGAAACATACGTTCATCCCCAGTCTGCATTCCCCACTGTGTTCTCTCCCGCATTTACCACACTTCTTTCCTCCTGAACCCGACATGACCACCCGGCGGTCATCCACCCTCGTCTTCTTATTACTCGTCGAGGCATCCCCTCGACCAAACCTCTTTCCCTGCCACTTCCTTTCCTCACTTCCTTTCTTACTGCCCTCAGCCTTTACCAACGCAGCCCGTTCATCGTACAACCTACCAGCTAAATCCACCGCCGACCTGAAAGTACTTGGTCGGGCGGAAATCAAATGCCAACGAATTTCGGCTGGCAACCCCTGGATATACCGGTTAATCTCGCGAGACACCGGCGTCACTAGCTCTGGCACCAACCGTGCCATGTCGTTAAACTTAGTCGTGTATTGCTGATGGGTCATCGTCCCTGCCTCCAACTGCAGGAACTCTCTCTCAACTCTGTCCATCTCCCGACGAGGACTAAACTCCTCGATCACCATTCTTTTCAATTCCGACCACTTCATCTTCCCAATAGCTCTGCTACCCTCGGCCTGGACAATATTGTCCCACCAGCACAACGCCGTCCCCGTAAACGAGTGGGTAGCGAACATCACCTTTTTATCCTCATGGCAATCACTGATATCAAGGACCGCCTCCATTTCCCTCACCCATTGGTGAGCATCCGCAGCCGTGCCCGAACCATAAAAAGTCGAAGGCTTGCATCTCATAAATTTCCCGTAATCACAACCCCGGGCTATCTCCCGTACCTGTTCTTCCTCTTCTTCCTCTTCATCATCGGACAATACTGTTTCTGCCCCTGTCTGTTGCTGTCTACCGGAGGACCGATTCCTCCCCCGTCTCTCATCTTCACGTACTGCCTTAATCACTTCGGTTACTACAGACGGTAAGATCGTCTGCATAACCTGATGTACCTCCTCGACAACTGCCTCTTTCACCGAGGCCCTAAAATCATCACTCTCATCCATTCCCCCAGAGGGAGTAGTATTAGGTTCTTCAGGAACCTTCTGCTCTCGTCTAGGCTTTCTTCTTGTGGCTCGTGGTTCCACACCACTTCCGCCACCGCCTCCACCAAGTGGGGCTTTAGATGATCTACCACCGACCATCTTCTATCACACTGAAAGATTAAAACACCAACACGGTCATTCGAGGAAATAGCTCAGTTTATGTTAAGTACAGTAAGTCCCTAATTACAGTGGCCAGTTGTGATTAGCCACTTACTCTACTCTTCGTACCCCGAGCATCACCTACCCTGACTACATTAGTATCTCAATCTAACAGTACACATAATTCACATCACATGCGCACATAATAACCAGTTAATCTTTAAGAAAATACCTGATGGCACGCGACTACTCAGATGGCATTCTCATTCTCCCTGTCCCATTCTCAGTTTAAGTTTAGGTTTATTATAAAATTTACCCATTTTACTTAAACTTTCGCTCTGATACCAACTTGTAAGGCCCCGATCCCGGGAACCCTACAGTCGGTCTTTCATTGCATATATTTTACATAAAACAACGCATATATTATATGATCATAACTTTACAGTTGAGCCATTGCAGCGGAAACCTTAAATCATAAACTTTTACTATGAATACTTTTGCCATTTAATACAACGTAGTCCATTTACAAAACATCTGTTGTTGCATTACATTACAAAAGCGCTATTACAAGCTTTCTTTACATTGCCTAACTTTACTATGATTGCTGCTGAAGCATATGAGACCTTTTATTACGTAAGTAATCTCATTTACTCGAATCCTCAGCAACCATAGGGTCATACAGCGACCTCTACTGAAAGATAATAATAAAAAGAAAATATGTTTATCTTCGAAAAGAAGATATTAGGTTCAAAAATATATAAAGGAGATTTCTCAAGTAATCCCGTTTATGGGAATCCTCAAGAAATCTCATAATGGCAGGCAACGTGACATGTTGTGTGCATTATGGGTCCGCAACACATGACGTTGCAGCATTATAAAATGGAGAATGCCCTCCCAAAAGAGCTGAGTAGCCGCCTCGTACCATCCTCAGCAACACTACCTGCGAACTGGAAACACATAAAAAGTCAGCGTTGCTGAGTGAGTTCTAGTTTTATAGGTAGTATATAAAAATACCCTTTTTCTGTATTATACTATACTGTACTGTATATGCGATCACGCATCAACTGTGTGAACAAATAACGTTCGTTCTCTGTACTGTATGCCTTGTCTGTAACTTTATCTTTATGTTTCACTTTCTATGTGGACCAGTGAGCGATACCCCAACTATATGCGCGATGGAAGAATGGATGTCGGGCCATCTATATGCCCCGAAGGGCCAACTGTGTTCCCTTGAAGGGCTATGTGTATTCCCCCGAAGGGTTCAACTGTATCCCCCGAAAGAGCTATGTGTACTATGTACAAGGCCGACCCGAACATCCGGGGCACGCCACAAGGTCCTGCCAATCTCAATTGATTGACCCTGTGTGCGTCAATGGGTTGCTAGCCCGCAACACAGTTGAGCTAACGACACATAGTCGTGTAACTCCTATAGGCTTGCAAGACTTGTTACTTTTATTAATGTTCCTTTCTCTTTCTTTATTACTCTTTCTCTGTACTTTACATAATACTTTCATTTCATCAATTAGTGATAACATGTAATACTATGGAGGGATAAACATGCATCAAATCAAGGAACATCGATATTTACAGATCATCAGTATTCACCATCTATCATGGCAACATCATACCTAGCACACATACATCATACATTCACTTCTTTATTAATTCACATCAGCCCTATTCGGGCGACTGGACATACACCAGTCGCATGGCCTCCATGCGACTGAGTCATGTGAATGGGCTTCTATGCGACTGAATCCTCAGTCGTGCGTCTGTACTACTATGCGAATGGGTCTATGCGACTGAACCCTCAGTCGTGCGTCTGTACTACTATGCGAATGGGTCTATGCGACTGAACCCTCAGTCGTGCGTCTGTACTACTATGCGAATGGGTCTATGCGACTGAACTACTCTGCGATTGGGCTTATGCGACCGAAACCCTCGATCGCATAGCCTATCGTGCGACTGAGGCTCAATCGTGCGTTTGAACCTCAATCGGGCGATTGGACATCAACTGACACTCATTCGGCCGAATGGCCCTTCAGTCGCATAACCCTAACTGGGCAGCGACTGGAGTTCTTCATGAACAGTAGTCGCGAACCAAGGTACCCAGACTCACCTTAAACCTGTTTTTAACCCAAATTGACCCTCCCAAACCTCAGGGATTCATACTAGGACATCATACAAGCATGTGTAAGTCCTAAATCATACTTTAATCACATTATCTGAGATTTCATCAAATGGGTCAAATACACACTTTTATAAAACTAGGGTTTGTATGTGATCCAGCCCCAAAATCAGTTGAAAATATGTAAATGAGGGGTCCTAGAACTCACATTACAGGTAGAAGTTGATGAGCTTCGATTTGGCTAGCTTCTCGACAGATCTTGAACTCGGCAGCACTTTCCCTCTTTTCTTTCTTTGGTCTCGGTCGCTCCCTGCCCTTCCCGACTGAAATTTCTAAGTGTTGGGAGGAGAATGAGAGCTGCTCCCCTTTTATAGGCTTTGCTCAGTCGCATCTGGTCCAGGGCCGACTGGACCTTCAGTCGCATCAACACTATGCGATTGGACCCCAATCGCACGTGTTCCATGCGGCTCATACTTCATTCGGGCGGTTGAACTCCAATCGTGCGGTTGAGCTTCAATCGGCCGAATAGCCATGCGGTTGAACCTCCAGTCGCATAAATCACAGGCGACTGAGGCTCAGTCGCATAGCCTACCAAAAAGTCAAACTTCCGGGTGTTACACAAAGTCACTAGAAAATCAACTTCTGGTGGATGCCAATTTCTAGGCAATTGTTTAGTTTCTTGGCAGAGTAAGAAAAAAACTTCGATTGCTACATCAACTGCTGAAGCAGAGTACATTACTGCTGCAAGTTGTACATCCCAGGTACTCTGGCTTCAGAATCAATTGTTGGATTATGGCGTTACAGAGACTAAGACACCATTACTCATGGATAGTGCTTCAGCTCTTTGTATTGTTAAGAATCCAGTCCAGCATTCTAGGACCAAACATATTGAGATCAGACATTATTTTATTAGGGATTGTTATGGAAAAGGTCTGATTGATCCAAAGTTTGTTCCTAGTGCTGATGAGCTTACAGATATCTTGACTAATACTGATGCTCTCAGGTCACAAGTACTGATGAGCATTAGTATACAAAAGTCAAAAATAAGTACTGATGAGTTATTTTTTCTTCAGTATTTTACATATCTACTGATGTGTTATAACTACTGAAGGCTAAAATACATCAAAGTACTGAAGTACATTATTTGTTGAAAAGAACTGATGAAGTTACAACTACTGATGTGGTTACAACTACTGATGTCTATTTCTACCAAATAAGTACTGAAGAATAAATTTTGTCCACAAGTACTGATGTGTAATCTTACACACAAGTATGAAGACAACATTTGTTCACAAGCTATGAAGAATAAATATTCACAAGAGCTGATGACCAACGAAACGTCTAAAAAATCAGACAAAGTCTGATGAGTAAGTGTTGAGGTCAGAATGAAATAACCGAATTGACGACAATAGCTGATGAGTAACTTTCCTCTTCAGCTGATTCAAACAATTGATGTTTCATTTCAAAACAACTGAAGGACAAAACAATGTCTTCAGTAGTTTCTAACTACTGATGACTAACACCAAGTCCTCAGGTGTTTACAACCTCTAAAGGACAAAACCAGGTGTTCAGTAGTTTCAACTACTGATGACTAACACCAAGTCCTCAGACGTTTATAACAATTGAAGGCAAAACCTTGTCTTCCGTAGTTTATAACTACTGATGACTAATACCAAGTCTTCAGTTGTTTACAACCTCTGAAGGTTAAAACCATGTCATCAGTCGTTTAAAACAACTGATGACTAACACCAAAACCTTCAGTCATTTTCTTTCAGCCGTTTCATACCCATATCCAATAAATACCTAACCCTAACTTCAGTGTTTTTCATTCTCTCATAAACCTAATGTTCAAAAACTCTGAAACCTCTCTCCTCACATTAATGGCGACCATGCAGCTCAAACCAAGACACAACTGTGTTGCCTACCTTACCAAATCACCCTTCTGGACAAAGTTTGATACTGCCATTGATCTAATGGTCCATTCTCCATACAAAACGGCCTTTCTTCTTAATCCTACCATCTACGCCGAATCCCTAAACCAGTTCTGGACGAACATCACCCTTACCACTGGGTAGAATGACACTGAGGTCTCTCTCCAGTCGTTCGTCAACAACCAAAAAGTGGTCATCACTTCTGCAATCATTCGCCAAACCCTAAATTTGGATGATGCCACCTTCATCACTGAGTATCCAAACGGCACAACCGATTTATCTTTTGCCGACCATGGATACCAGGGTGACCTTAGTGCTTCTACCCTCCTCAAGAAGCACTTCCATGATGCTGAACGATTGATCTTTCATATGGTCAATGTCTGTCTTGCCCTGAAAACTTCTTCATGGGACCAAATGTCATCCCGATGGCAACAGGTATTGTATTCCATCCTAGAGCAACAAAGTTTAAATTTTTCTGAAATAATATTTTTAGAACTCAAAGATATGGCTGTGAAACCTTTGGCTAACCGATGGATATTATATCCAAGGTTCATCATGGCCATCATTGAAAACCAGCTTTAAGCTGAGGGACTTCTTGGCCTTGGAGTCCCTGCTCTGGCAGTATTGCCTGAGGTAAACTCCGGGCACAACTTAGACCAACACCTCAAACAAGCTGCCAAGCTGCGAAAAACCAAGCAGCGGGAACCCACAGCCTCCACCTCCAAATCCAAAGTCCCCACCAAACCCAAAACCTAAAAGCCCAAAAAGGCTACTCAGGGAGATGAGTCCCCTGTGGATGCCCCTGCAACACAAAGGCAGGAAGTAATTACTGGTATTAATCCCCTAGTAATTACAAGGACTCAACCAGCCTCAACCGCTTAGGCATCCTCTTAACAGGAGCCTGAAGCAACCACTTCCGGGGCAGCCACATCTCTGGAACCTTTCTCACTTGAGAAGGTTACCGTTGAAGAGCACCACTCTCCCCAGGTGCACACAGAATCACCCCAATCTCCTACTTCAACCGCCCCAAAGAGCCCTACATTTATCATAGCAGAAGTGCTGACTCAGCTTAACACTCCACCCTCTCCCCAGGCACCTACTACACCTGGGAAACCCTAACCAATGAGAGGGAGGAACCAAGTGTTGTTGAGAACCCCAACATATGGATTATGTTCTATCTTCTAGTGTGGCAAAGGAGATAAGAACATCTGGTGAGGCTGCCACTCTTCCTGATTCAACACATGAACAAGATGCAGCTGGTAACATCTCTAAGTCCTCACCAGAGGCAACTGCCGATGAAGGATCCTCTCCTGAGGCAGGAAGTCCCCAGTTCCCAGACAAAGGGGCACATGTGATTACTGAGCCACACACAGCATACGTACATCCTGATTTAATCAGGAGGTCAGGTGATTCAGCTAACACTGATGATGACCTGGGCTTCTTTTATGATGTTCTAGCCCAGAACACTATTCTTGAGGATGAGGTGAGTAGACTCAAAGAGCTACTTCCCAAATGACTCAAGAATCAAGTCCATCTGCCACCATTCACCAACAGATGGCACCTTCCTCTGAAGGTCTCCCAAACACAGAGCCACTCTCAAAATCTCAGCCACCAGCCCCTGCTTTCAGCACTATTTCTCAGGGACAGAACCCCCCTGAGAAAATGGTTGCTATCTTTCAAAATTCACTCCCTCTCATCACATCCATCGTCACTGATATAGTGAATAAAACCCTTGATAAGAGGCTTGCCTCAAACATACAAACCTTGGTGGATGATGCTGTGGCTAAAAAGCTTTCTGACGGGGGGAGACTCAGTCAGTGAAAGCAATCAAGAGAAAGAGAATGGAGGAAGAGAAAGAGAAAGAGGTAGAAAAGGAGGTAGAAATGGAGAGGGAGATAGTAGAGGAGACTGGGAAAGAGAAGGAGAGTGAGAAGGGAAAAGAAAAGGAAAAAGTGACTGAAAGTGAAAAAGACTTTCATGTCACATATAAAAAGAAGAAGGGTGGAGAAAAGGAGAAGGAGAAGGAGCTAGCAGTCCTAGTCAAGGAAGCTGATGCCCAACACAGCAGGTCAATAGATAAAATCATTGATCAGCTGTTTAGGCAAGGCTTTGACACTGCTGAGCTAGATTCTGAGATAAGGAAGTTGGAAGTACAGGAGATTGAAAGCCGATGGTCTAGTCATAGTGAACAAGAAAAGGAAAGATTAGAAGCTATGGCCAGATTCATTTCGAAGTATCTAGGGAGATCAGTCCTGGAAGTCAAATCATGGTCCAGGGACAGTATCTTGGCAATAACCACCAAGATCTGTTCGTCTGAGGTATTCACCAAGGGGCTGATCATAGAAGCCCCAAGTGAAGCTGGTGCTGGGAGCAGGACTGAACTAGCAAAGCAAACCAAAACCTCACCACATCCAAATTGCTAGAACAGCCTGCCCAATCTCCCACCAAAACAATCCACATCACAACCCACAAAACCAACTCTCTCTCTCCCACAAAACCAATAGCTGATGATGCACCCTAGAAGAGGAAGAGAAGGGTGTTGAGGCTAGAAGAAGAAGATGATGATGATGAAGATGAGGACAGGCTGCCAATTTTAGCTGTCATTCCATTGCCAAAGGCCAAAAGTCACCCTTCAACAATTACTCCTGAGATCCAAAGGCAGATTGTTAAAGTGAAGCTAAAAGAAGAAGAGCTTCACAAACAGCATGATGAGGAATTGTTGAAGAGGGTTGACAAAGCTTATGCTGCCACTTCATCAATCATAAACATGAAGAAGCATGCTTAGAGATTATACACTTTCAGACAAACATTTCAATATCAAAAAGAGAGAGTGAGGATTTGGCCTGATCCCAGGGCGTCTTATAGGATTCATAAGAAAGACATTCCACAGAGATACAAGGGCCAAGTAAAGAAAATCGTAGATGAAGTGATCACACTGGCCATTATAATATCACCCTGGGAGATCCTTGATGACTTCAAGAAAGCCTATAAAGCTAATCTGCCCCCACAAAAGATGTTGGAGAATAGAGTGGTTAAAAAGGGGTTAGTGTATAAGAGGCTTGAGGAAGTTAGGAAGAATGATCTCCAGTTATTCTTAGAGGGTAATCACCCTGATGAATTTGCTTACAGAGTAATAACAACTGTGGAGCTCAAAAATGGGAAACAGGTTAAATACCTCTCTGAGTATTATGGGCCGGAGTCACTTTTTGAGGGAGAAGCAGAAGAGCTCACCATGGAGGAACAAATAGACTTCCTTGAGTCCTACACATGAGAGTCTTACAGACTTATAGCTGGGAAGTAGGTTTCATGGATGGGGTAACAACTCTGTGTCCATTTCCCCAAGACAGAGTTCCCATCCATCCTTTGATAATCATACATTTTGAAACCTCTTCCCAGGCCTGTGCTGATCTGGGTCATTTCTGAGCTGATCCAGAAGAAAAAGACCAATCTTTGTGCCAAATAAGTGGGATAATCAAATAAGCTTAAAGGTTTTGGCTGCATTGGTTCAGGGGGAGTTTGTTGGACCAAAAGAACCAATGAGCAAGATCAGAAAAACCTTTAAGTCCCACAGACATCACAACAACTACTGAAGACTTCATCAGCTGATGGTGATAACAACTGAAGACTTCATCAGCTGAAGTACAAGGACTGAAGACATCGGCTGATGTACAGCAACTAAAGACATCAGTTGATGTACAAAGACTGATGACATCAGCTGAAGTACAAAGACAAAAGACAACAACTGAAGACATCAGTTGAAGACATCAGCTGATGACAATAGTTGAAGTTCAAGTCTGAAGTTCAAGTACTGAAGACTTCAGAGGTTGTCACAACAGCTGAAGAAGTATTCTTCAGTTGTTGTGATGGTTTTCCTTTTCAGTAGTTTCCTTTTAGTTGTTTCCTTTCAGTATTTTTCTTTTAGGTTTCAGTACTTTGTAAAATGTCTGAAGAGCATGTTCTTCAGACGTTGTAGTTTCAGTAGTTTCTTTTCAGTAGTTGTAATAGTTTACACTTGTCTTTTGTAAGAAGATGTCAGCTGTTAGACATCTTCAGTAGTTTAGTCTCTTTCAGTAGATTGTTGTAATAACGGTTAGATGTCACTGTCAAGTGACATCAGCTGACGTCATCTTTCCTATAAAAGGAAAGATGACCTAATTGTAAAGGTGCCGAAGCGTGTGTTGAATGAAAATATACCTTTTGGCAGAAATTCTCTCTCTCTATAATCATACTGTTTCATTGATACATCTTGTATGTTCTTGCTATAATTTGTTCTAATTCGTGTAAAATTCCAATGCAAATCCAATCTAATTGATCAAACTAGATGCTTAGATCCTTTCACGAACCCATTTATAAATTTTATACGTGTTTTGGTGTTTATCTTGGCTTGTTTTAGGCGTTTGAACTTGTGTACGAGTAAGCTTGGTGAAGGCTTGCTTGAAGACTACAATAGGTGAGTTCTAGACCCCGTATTTTGTATGTTTTTAAAATGTTTTTGGGGCTGAAAATGTATGTAAAACTATTTTTATAATTTTAATGTATATAACTGTATGAATATGTGTATGAGTTTGGATGTTTTATGGTTGTTAATGCTTGCATGATGTTTAGCATGGTTATATTAAGCTTAAAACAGGTTGAATTGGCATTTGAGACTTAAAAATATATTAGAAATGAATAAGTTGATGGTCATGCGCCTAGTGTTTTGCCTTAGAAAAGTTTCAAGTGTGGTCATGCGCCCAAATAGGGCTCATGTGTTAGGACCGTGTACGTACGAAGTACTAACTGATTCAACGTAAAACCAGATCAAATAGTGTGGAATCCTATTTGATTGGTGATCGAATCAGTGAGAACAACAACCTGATCAATCTACCGATTAAACAAACATTAAGAATGAGTAGAAATCGATCAGGAACGAACTTTGAAGTTGGATGGACGAACTAGGACGCTCTAGACGGCTAGGGTATAATTGTTGATACACATGTTCCTAGTTCTAGTTCTAGTGTGCTTAAATGTAAATGACTTTCACTTTGATTACACTGATGTAATGTTTTGATATATATAATGAAAACTCATTATTGAATGATTATTGGTTATTGAATGTCGTATCTATTTATATTATTCTTTATTACATGCTTATATAAACATGTTATATGGGTTTACAGTTGTTAGACATAGTTCTGTATCGTTAAAGGTTTAGGAATGTGTTTAACTAAGGCTTATGATCCAGTCGCACGACTGGACCATGCTAATGGGCCATTCGCACGATTGAACCATGTGAATTAGACTAGCTTAGTCGTATGAATGAATCAATCGTGTGGGTGAGTCGTCAGTGTGAGTGGACCGTATGACTCAGTCGCACGACTGAGCCATACTCATGGCTCAGTCATACGAATGAAGACTTTAACCTATAAATATCACTTAATTCATGAGAAAACAAATGACTTCGAGAACTCACAACCCTAGCCGTCCCAGAACGTCCAAGTCGTCCCTTCCAACTTCATAGAGCGTTCCTGACCATTGCAAATCAATTCTTAACGTTTTCTAATTGTTAGTTTTGATCAGATTAACGTTCTCCCTTATTGGATCGCCAATCAAATATGATTCCGCACTATTTTATCTGGTTTCACGTAGATTCGGTTAGTACCAGTTCGTACTCGGTCCTAACAAGTGGTATCAGAGCTTTGGCTCTCGATTCTACGTGCATTCAATCACGTTTTTGCAAAAATCAACGTTTTTCAATTAAAGATCCGTTCTTTTTGCATTAAAAATTCGATTTTTACGAGTGCATGTGTTCAAAAGTTCATAATTTTCAAGTGTTAGCCGACTAGGGTTTTCAAAATCGTGTTTTTGGTCGAATGGAGTGAAATTTTTGAAAAATTTCGAAGTCAGACGTCTCAGTCGCACGATTGATCCAATCGCACGACTGAACTTCATACGCATAGCTCACACGCACGAGTGGTCCAATCGTCTGCTCATTCACACGTTTAAGCTTGTTCGTTCGGTTCAGCTTAGTCGTATAGTTCATTCGTACGACTGAACTCATACACATAGGTTCATACGCACGATTTACCTCATCGCACGTGTGAACTCAGTCGCACACTTCAATCGTCTGGTTAACTTCAATCACACGGTTGAGTCTCATTCGCATTCCCTAGTCGCAGCAGTCAATTAAATTGTCAAGTTTTCAAACTAAGTCATCATGGACGAGCAACACTTTGCTTTCTCAGCTGGGAAGGACTCCAGATTTCAGAATCTCCTGCTTTTGGAAAATGAGATCGGAAATCACAACAAACCACTGAAGCTGCTGACACTTGACAAATATCCTCAATGGAAGTAGCGGTTTGAAATTCATTTGAATGGAGTGGAAACCAACTTATGGAGCACTATTGAGACTGGCTACACTATGCCAGTTGTAGCTGATGGTTTTCCACTGACTCTAAGTGGTTTGAATGAGGTGCAAAAGGTTGCGTACAATGCTGAGAGGAAGGCTTATGCATTGCTGACACAGTCCATTCCAAAAGATATTTTCCGTCAGTTCTCAGAGCACAAACAGTGCAAGAAGTTATGGAAGGCTCTAGAGAAGCGATATGAAGGAAATGCAAGTCTTAAGTCTTTAAAGGCTAAAGCTTTGAAGAAGGAATTTGACAACTTCTTGTCAATTGGAAATGAGAGTTTGGACGATGTTATCGATCACTTCTATCATTTCATGAGTGAACTGCACACTCATGGGGTTAAACCGTCTATGGAAGATAAAGTGTCGAGTCTTGCTGATTGTTTACCTGATAAGTGGGATTCATTCATTTCTACTTTAAAACATAATGAAGTGCTGGAAACGTTGGATATAAATGATTTTATTCTGAAATTGAGAGAGGAAGAGCTACGACATATGTACAAGTCTAAAAAGGGAACCTACACTCAAAATCCTTCTCTATACAATGTGACTCCTACTACTGCATCTTCTAGTGCACCCTTGCAGACTACTTTTGTGTCTAATACATCTGCAAACGTTCAAAGTGCATCTTCAGGTGGTAAGTCAAGTGTTTCATCAAGTGTTCAACACATTTCTGCAGAAGCTCAACCGACAAAGCTAATCATAGAGAATCTAAGCATCGTAACTGTGGAAGTTGCTAAGGAGCAAATGCATTTACTTGCTGCTATGGTCCATTCATATGACGGGTTAGTAGCAGGGAAGAGTGGTAACTGTTACTTGGCCAATGAAGATTATGAGCAAGTGGATGAAACTGAGCTAGAGCGGATGGATATCATGTGGACTCTCGCTAGTGCTGTGCATAGAGCAAAGAAGTTTGTTAAGAAGACGGGACAGAACCTGGTGGCTACAAAGAATACAACTTTTGGATTTGACAAGTCAAATGTCACCTATTTTAACTGTGGTGAGAAAGGCCATTTCAAGAGAGAGTGTGTCAAACCTAAGAAGACAGGAAATGGCAACCGTTTTCTTCAACCAACAGGCAGGATAAGGACAAAAAGGTAGCTTCAACCAGCCATGACTCCAAAGCCATGGTAGCACAGGGTGATGAAGGATAAGACTGGTCCTTCCGTTTCTTATCTGATGGTGAAGCTAACATTGCATTGGTTGATGATCTGAACGACGACTCAGCGAGTGAGGGGGAAAACTCGGCTGAGGTTGATACTGCTGATGTGAATAAGACTATGGCTGCTGATGTAGGATCTGCAACACACCAAGAACCCCAGGATGCTTTCATGGCCGGCACCTCTACATCTGCACAGGTAGAATCGAAAGATGCTCTCTTTGATAAACATGTTTGTATTGATGGTAATAAATTTAGAGAAAGCATAGATTTAAAATTTGCTAGATTGTTAGATCATAATGACAATTTGGTAAAAGAACTAAAACTATGCACTGAGGCTAATCGGGTCTTAAAACAAAATGAGAGCAGTTATAAAGAGAAAATCGAAGTTTTTGAGAAAACTGCTAAGGGAAACCGAAGTTGTAGCATTTAACCAAGAAAATGATATAAAGTTTTACATAAAGACAATTGAGGAAACTAAAAAGGAAAGAGCTGTTTTACAAGTTGAAAATGAGTCCTTAAAGCAAAAACTACATAGTTTTGCTAGTCCTCTCACATCTTGCAAAACTTGGTTAAAGAAAGAAACAATGGGGAAGGGCTGGGTTATAAAGTTGTGCCCCCACCATATGAGATTCTTCTAAACACCAAACAGAGACCTGTTAACAATAACCCCATCAAGAACCATGTGGTGACTACTCCTGTGGTCAGTGATCCAGACACTACACTTAAACCTGCACCTCCAGTTGCTGATCAGAAGGCTTCAACATCGGGCACAAAGGATAAAGTCATCATTGAGGACTGGGTGGAAGAGGATGATTACGTACCACTTGGGTTGGGTTCACAATATGTTGTTACACAACCAAAGACTTCAAAACCTACTCAGTCTAAACCGGTTAAGAGAGATCTCAACCATTTGAAAAGACAAAGTAATCATAATGTTAAACAAATCAAATTTGTCAAAGAAGGTGAAAAACCAAAAGTTGAGACCAAAAAGCCCATGCCTGAAGTGTAATCCCCACCCCACAAGAGATCTCATAGTCCTGTAGAGAGGAGATCATGCTATACTTGTGGACAAAGAGGACACATTTCTTCACACTTTCCTCGCTATCAGACACCTAGGCGTAAAGTCGACCTAGAGCCGAATGTTAACCCTAATTCACAAAACCAAGGTCTAAAACACCTTCAAGGTCTAACACCACTCCCCAACACCACAGACAACACAGACAAGCCACTGGCAAGTTTGTGATGCCTGAGGTAAAACCGGTTTTTGAAAATAAGCCTAAAGGTTAATCCATTAGTCAATCACCGGTTTACCACAAACAAGCTTTACACAAGGCTGGTCTGTGGAAAGCTAAATCATCTGATGTGTCTGATAGTGGTGATCGGAAGAAGAATGCTGCTCCTCAAATTCCAAATGGTCAGTGGGTGGAGTTTATGATGTGCGATGCCTCTGGGAAACCCAAGCCCGTCAAGGCTTGGGTCCCCCTCCTTAACTAATTATTTTCTATTTTTTGCAGGTTGTCCGCTACAGCGCTTCTACCAACACATGGATTGTAGATAGCGGAGCTTCCAGGCACATGACAGGAAATCAGTCTCTCCTTTTCAACGTCAAACAAATAAAAGGGGGACATTTTTTGTTCGCTGGAAACAAAGGAGGCTACATTACTGCACAATGAGAAGTAGGTAATGGAAAGGTAAAGTTTGATAAAGTAAACTTTGTTCAGCAGTTAGAGAACAATTTACTTTTAGTTTCTCAGATATGTGACAAGGGCTTCAAAGTAATGTTTGACAATATGAAGTGTTACATTCTGAAGAAGTAGATGGATATTCCGGAGGAGCATGTATTAATGTCAGCGTCAAGGTACCACGATCTGTACGTCTTAGACATGTCAAATGCTTCTACTACTGAGACGCCTGCTCAATGCTTTTTATCAAAAGCAACGGAGAAGGAGTCAATCTTATGGCACAGGAGAATGGGACATATAAATCCTAGGAAGATGAATCATTTGATTCAAAACAACATAGTTGAGGGAGTTACTATCACGAACTTCAAACTTCTAGATTTTTATGTCTCGTGCAAGAAGGGAAAGCAGACCAGGAAGTCTCACAAGTATAAGCACATTAACTCTATTAAGATGCCCCTGGAGCTTCAGCATACGGATCTTTTCATTCCTGTCAGCACGAAGGGTATCACTGGAGATTGGTACTGCTTTGTAGTCACAGATGACTACTCACGATTCTCCTGGGTGATGTTTCTGAAAGCTAAGTCAGAAACATTTGAATCGTTCAAAGTGCTCGTCACAACACTGGAGTCCCTTTAAAATCTGAAGGTGAGGAAGGTTTGTTCAGACAATGGAACTGAATTCAAGAATCAGTGGATGGATGCTTTCTACAAAGAAAAGGGAATTGTTCATAAGTTCTCCTCTGCATACATGCCACAGATGAATGGGGTTGCTGAACGCAAGAATAGGACCTTAATCGAGACTACAAGGACTATGTTGGTAGATTCAAAGCTGCCAGTACAGTTCTGGAATGAAGCAGTTGCCAATGCGTGCTACACGCTTAATCGTGTGTTGGTTGTCAAGCGGCATGGGAAGACTTGCTATGAGTTACATTAAAAGCGCAAACCAAACCTGGAGTATCTGGAACCATTCGGACCTCCTAGTATGTTACTGAAGAAAACGCCAGAGGGCAAGTTCAGCGAGAAAGCAGATCAAGGGATCTTTCTAGGGTACAACATACAAGGCAAACGGGTTTATAACAACTTGACAGTTCAGGTAGAAGTGTGGTGTAATGTAGATGTGCAAAGATACACCACCCCCTTTGCTGGAAAATGTCCGTCGTCATTCTTCGATTACGATGGCCTTTTCAAATCATTCAACTTTCTGCCGACATGTTCAGATGACGAGATTGCTACTCAGATGATGTTCGATGTCTTGAATACACCGAATCTGGATATCAGCAATATAGCACCAGCCAGTGGTGCTTTGGGATCTTCAACCACTGCTCAGGACGAGAGTGATGATTCATCAGAAGATGAAGAAGCAGTTGAGACAAGCAATGAGCGTAACGTTAATCAAGATGGAAGCTCAACAGATGCTGAGAATGCATCAAAGAATCCGGATACTGAACCTGCCATCACAAATCTGGATACTAAATTTGTAGTTCCTACGACACTTGTGACTAGGATCAGTATGAATCATCCCCCGGAGACTATCATTGGGGATCTTCACTCCGGTGTGCAGACGAGAAATCAGCTATACTCTGTTGACTATGCTGCAATTATGGAAAAGGGCTACGTGAATGATGGGGCTTTTAAATGTTTTGTTTCTCAAGTCGAGCCCAAACACGTAAGTGATGCCCGAAGAATGAGGCCTGGGTCAACGCTATGCAGGAAGAGCTGCTACAGTTCAAGAATCTTGGAGTGTGGACACTCGTTGACAGGCCAAAGGAGTGAAAGTAATAGGCACCAAATGGGTGCTACGCTGTAAGAAGTACGACCAAGTTGTTGTAATCAGAAACAAGGCAAGATTGGTCTTTCAAGGCTTCATACAAGTCGAGAGAGTTGACTACAACGAAGTGTTTGCACCTGTGGCAAGGATGGAAGCTATTCGCATCTTTCTAGCCTATGCATCCTATATGAAGATCAAAGTTTATTAGCTGGATGTTAAAAGTGCATTCCTTCATGGAGAAATCTGTGAAACTGTATACGTCAGTCAACCCGAGGGATTTGAAGACCCTTACCATCGGGACAGAGTCTACAAGCTGGACAAGGCTCTGTATGGGCTACATTAAGCTCCTCGAGCTTGGTATGAGAAGCTCTCTACCTACCTACTTAAGCATGGTTTTCGCAGGGGTGTGATTGACTGCACGTTGTTTATCAAGGAGAAATATGGAGATTTACTAATGGTGCAGATTTATATGGATGACATAATCTTCGGTTCCCGAAACAAAGATTTATGGAAAGAATTCGAATCCGTGATGAAGGCAGAATTTGAAAAGAGTGCAGTGGGAGAGATGGAGTTCTTCCTGGGTTTACAGGTGGATCAAACACCTACCGGCATTTTTCGGCATCAGACTAACTATGTTGGAGACATTCTAAGTCGATTTGATATGGAAAACGTCATTGTTGCCGGTAACCCACTTGCCACAAACCATGATGTGGCACCAGATGATAATGGGGATTTGGTGGATGCCACTATGTATCGTGGGATGATCGGATCTCTCATGTATCTCACTGCGTCACATACGGATATCATGTACGCCACGTGTCTCTGCTCCAGATATCAACCCAAACCAAAAGTAAACCATCTGATCGGGGTGAAGAGGATTTTTCGTTATCTGAAGGGTACTCCAACACTGGGGTTGTGGTATCCTCATGATGATGACTTTGAGATAACAACATATAGTGAATCTGACTATGGTGGATGCAAAGTGAATTAGAAGCCTACATCAGCGGGGTGTTAGTTCTTTGGAAGGCGATTAGTCACCTGGCAATGCAAGAAGCAGACATCTGTTTCCTTGTCAACATGTGAAGCTGAATACGTTGCTGTTGCAAGTTGCTGCTCTCAGATCATTTGGATTCAACAACAAATGCGGGACTACGGTTTGCAATTTTCTAATACCCCTATCTTTGTTAATAATTCTGCTGCCATAGCTGTAACTAAAAATCTTGTTCAACACCCTAAAACAAAACACATCGTCATAAAGTATCATTTCATACGCAACTGCTATGAAAAACAGTTAATTGATGTGGTTAAAATAAACACGGATTTTCAGCACGCCGACCTCTACACTAAACCGTTTGATAAACCCAGATTTTTCTATCTATTTGAGGTCAATGGCGTGAAAAAGAAAGAAGAGGTGATTCCAGAGGAATCAAGTGCGAAGTCCGACCGTGTCTAGCTTTTAATTTTGTTTTTACTGTTTCTGTTTATTTCTTGCATTAGAAAATTTCGAAAAAAAAACAAAAAGATTTTCGGTTTTTAAAATTTTAGGGGGAGAGTTAGTTAGTTTGTTACTTACATAAAAAAGGGGGAGGGCAGATAAGCTAAAAAGGCAAAAACAACAAATTTAAGAATGTGATTCAACACTATAGAAAGTGATGGTACACACGCGTCGTGTTACTTGGAACACCAAAAATATTTTCCATTTTTGCAATGTTTAATTTAAATCATAGAAAATCATAAGTCTGACAGCTCTAAGTCTAACATATTGGAAAAATGATAGTACGCTTATATGTTACTGTAATTACACGGAGAAAGTAGATCTAGGGAGGTGCTAGTCCATTATACGATGTGTCGGTAGGTTCAACACAAAGACTAGTAGACATCATTGGTGATTCACTTAAACCTAATTCAATCAACAAGTTGTGGGTTCCTATGTTATCCCTGGTTTGCACAATCAATCAATTTCCAATAAGGGTTGAGGAGCAATTGAATGCCACAAATGTGTGCTAAGACCCAAAAAAAAACAGAGCAAAAGATGACAAAAGTCACTGCTAAAATGTATATTATAGAATATTGCTCTAAGAACAAGATAGGTCTTGCCCCTCTCTGCTGTGCGATGGCACTGACCTGAGGCTTAGCATAACCTATTCGTTCTAAGAATTTACTGTTGTTTACGCCTCTCTGTTATGCGATGGCACTGACCTGAGGCTTTGCAACTCTTTGAAAGCTCCTAGAATCAAAATCTTCTTAACCACCGGACCGCTAAAAAATCTCCTGAGGAAGATTGATTACCATATACCAGAGGGACGCACAAACACTTGTTGTTCTAATCCACTTAATTATCACTGATGTGTGTCAAAAATCTGTGTATGGACTTAAGGGGACAAGTATACCGATAATCGTCGTGACTGCATCACCTGATGTTCAAAATCAATGTGTGTTACAAAACAGACCAAGCATGATTTCCAGTTGGCACTTAGAAGTCTTAGATGAATGAGAAACTGTGATCTGTAGATATGTAGTTTCCTTTTCAATGTAAGGCCCCGTTCCCGGGCACCTCACAGTTGGTCATTCATCGCACATAAATCATACTATTATTTAAATCATCGCAGCGGAATCCATAAAAGAACTTTTTCATTTCTATATAATTGCTTTTGCAAAGTAATACAACACTCATTACAAAATATTGTTTGTTTGCATTACAATACAAAAACATTAATCAAAAGAATGCCATCACAAAAGAACTGAGTAGCCGCCTCGTGCCATCCTCAGCAACAATACCTGTCAACTGGAAACACATAAAACGTCAGCGTTGCTGAGTGAGTTCTAGTTTTATAATAAAACATACTTTCATTCGTTAAAAACCATTCTTTCATACACGCGATCACACAATCATACGTACACGTAGATAACGTTATTATTATCTTCATCATTCGTTCTTTAACTTTCATTCGTCAAGCATGCAAATCTCTAAGGGTCACCTCTCATCTCTGCCCTCATGGTTCTAACCCATGAGCCGATAAAGCATACTGTAACATACTAGTGCCCCTATGGCTCTCAGTCTATAGACCGACACCTGGTACCCCTATGGCTCTCAGTCCATAGACCGACACCTGGTTGCCCCTATGGCTCTCTGTCCATAGACCGACAACCTTGTTGCCCATATGGGTCTATGTCCATAGAACGACAACATCTCTTTCCGGGTTCACGTTAACCCCGCGAGTGATCGTCACCACTCCTGCTGTAACAACTATCCCGTGACAGGTCACAAAGACTCTGCCCCGTTGTTCTTAAGGCAACTATGGCTCACTGTCCATAATCTACCCTAAGGCTCGTAATAGGCCTAGTTACTAGAACCAGGCACCATTTCCAAGACTTCTTAACCGTCAAATCCATCTCGTGCCCCTTAGACCATGCAAGACTTTCTTTCATTCATTCATTCATTCATTAGCGCATGCATTCATTCATCATGTTCCTCTTTCATTCATTCACTCATTAATGCATGCATTCATTCATCATGTTCCTCTTTCATTATCTTTCACTTTACGTTATTTATTACATTCGTTTCATTCATTCATTCATTCACGTAAAGTCACTAAAAGATAAACACGCATCAACACAAGGAACATAGATATTTGCAATTCATCAGCCATTACCACCATATAAGGCCAAATCATACTTATTGTACATACGTCCTACATACGCATCTCTCCTCATTTACATCAGCCCTATTTGGGCGATTGAACGTACTCCAGTCGCATGTCCTTCATGCGACTGAACCGTGCGATTGGACAATCATGCGAATGGGCATACAGTCGTGTGAATGGTCTTCCTATCGTACGAATAAACACTATGCGAATGGGCTTCTATGCGACTAACCTCCAGTCGTCTGAATCCCTCAATCGCATGGCCTATCGGGCGATTGAGCCCCAGTCGTACGACTGAGCCTCAATCGTACGATTGAACATCAGTCTTTCCTCTGTCGTGCGACTGGCCCTTTAGTCGCCTAGCCCTAACTGGGCGGCGACTGGAGTTCATCACGAACAGCAGCCGCAACCTACGACCTCCACACTCCTCCAAACTCATTTCCAGCCCAAATTAGCCCTCCTAAACCTCAGGGATTCATGTTAGGACATCATACAAGCATGTGCAAGTCCTAAAACATACCTTAAACATATTACCCAAGATTTCACCCAAATGGGTCAAACATACATTCTTTTCAAAAACGGGTTTGAACGTGTTCCAGCCCCAAAATCGTGTGAAAACAAGTAAAGAGGGGTTCTAGAACTCACATTATCAAGGAGAAGATGAAGAGCTTCGATTTGACTAGCCACTCGACAAATCTCAAGCCCGAATCACCACTTTCTCTCTTTCTTTCTCCGCTCTCTCTCGCTCTGCTCTTTCTTCCCGACTGAAAATGTGCAAGTGTGGGGGAAGAAGAGGGCTGCCTCTCCTTTATAGCTACAGCTCAGTCGCCCAAGGTCCAGGCGACTGGACTTTTAGTCGCATGAACACCATGCGACTGGACCTCCAGTCGCATGAGTTCCATACGCTTGATCCTTCAATCGTCTGAGCATCATGCGATTGGGCCTCCAGTCGCATGAATTCCATGAGACTGAGACTTAGTCGCATATCACTTTAAAAACTCAAACTTCCGGGTGTTACATTCAATATATCAACAAATGTTCCAAGAAACTACATTTATGCCTGTCTGATTCCATATGAATCTGTCTTAGAAATGACGTTAATGCTAATAGGTTGTTCTGCTCAGGGGGAGAATCATTTTAAAATGATTGTCAATGTGTTTTTAAACCCTACCCTAGCAAAATCACAAAAACATGTTTATTTTTGTTACTAAGTTTAGTTTTCTAGTTTTTCAAGTTTTATGTAGAGTGTGTCAGTGTCGGACTGTGCTACGAGATTCATCTATGTGAATGTCACAAAATGAACTTAACGTAAATCTTGAATCACTTGTTTCTGGAAAAGATAAATGGATCACGTCTGAGGTGATCGGGTGGATAAATGGATCACGTCTGAGGTGATCAGGTGGATAAATGGGTCATGTCTGAGATGATCAAATGCTCCATAACGTTTATCTAATTTAATTGAGATTTTAACTGAGATTGAAAATGTCAAACTCATAAGTATGGACCATTCGTACGATTGAACCATAAGTACGGTTCAGTCGCACAAATGAAGGATTAGTATGGCCCAAACGTACGATTGGATCATAAGTATAGACCAATCATACGACTGACAAGATCAGTGGAGCTCATTAGCATGATTGGTACATCAGTATGGACCAATCGTACGAATGTCAGGGTGAGTGACCCTCAATCGCACGATTGGGTTCATGAGTATGGATCAATCGTACGATTGGATGGGTCGGTGAACTTCAACCGCACGTATGTGAATGCGTATTACTCATGCGTACGACTGAAGCTCAGTCGCACGTATGAAACATGCGTATGAGTCCATACATACGGTTGAAATCACAGTAGGTATAAAAGGAAGGCGAGTCGGTCACAAACCCTAATCGCATACCTGACTCACGTTCGAATCCCGAAATTGCTAACACCCTTTGCCGAATTTTTCCTTTGATATTCTTGTGTGCTTGTGTTTGCCGATCATTTACGTACCATTTGCAGGTATATATTCGCTGGAATCATGTCCCTTTTGGTCGAAAATCGATCGTACAGTACAATAAAGAGTACCGAACTGAAATCTCTTAAAATAAACACCTAAACGACCATTAAAGTTAAATTAATCATGTCAATGGTGTTTAAGATGTAAATACGCATCCGTGGATCCAAATTTCATGGCCAATGATGTTGATTTGGAAAATGTTCAAAATTATAAGACGCGATCTGTTAGTGTGTGAGTGGACACCCGGATGAATGTCAATCGTAGGATTGAGTCATACGCATGATTTAATCGCACGGTTGAACCAATCGTCTATCCAGGTGTCCAACTAGCTCAATCGTATGACTTGACACAGGACATAACCCAGTCGGGTACTCAGTCATATGATTAGGCTCAGTCGTGTGGTTCACTCGCACGGTTGAATCACACTTGTGAAAATTTTAAAGTTTAACTGTTTGTCTGTGTTGGTTAGATCTGACATGTTTATCTATTGTGTTATACAGATGGCTGACAGATGGGTTATAGACCCTAAGCACAACATATGTGCCCACCTGAACCCAGTATCAAGGAATGCATCAGATTTTTCCGGGATCATTTTCTCACTAGATCGAGGATTTTTATTGCCATATCTACTCACTACATTCCTTACCGCTCCCATCAGCAGCTGTTTTGGGAGAATGCAGTTATTGACCGCACTATGGAGCCCTACAGGATTCAGAGTAAGATATTGGATCAGGATATAGATTTCCGAAGAGTTATTGGTGTTGGGTGATGATAGTGATCATCCCACGAAGCTGCACCTGAGGGTTGTTCGAGGGTGCTTTCTACGCATCAAGTACGCCGGTGATCTAAATTCCGGTGTACTGAACAAGAGCAACATGTGCCCTCAGTTCAAGTACCTTGCTCATGTGCTACTTATGTGCATTGCATCAAGAAGAGGAGGATTTGACGAGCTCAACGACCAGATGCAACATGCATTTATCACGTTGGTGCTCAACACGAGGTTCAGCTTCTCCCGGATGTTCTTCTACTATCTTGTTGAAAACATCGAAGTGAAGGGAAAGGAGGGTTTCTGCATGTATCCTCGCTTCCTGCAAATGATATTCGACAGCAAGCTTCCCAACCTGCTGAAGAGTCCAGCTGATGAAGTAAAGATTGAGATTATGGATGACATTACGCTAGGAAGCATGAAGGTCTACATGGGCAAGGCAGAAAAACCTCCTGTTCGAAGGTTGTTTGGTCATCTTGCTAGAGCTGACTATGTGGCTCCGAGAGGGATGAAATGGAGGCACAATGGCAATGATTCTGATGTAGAGGATGTAGTGTTTTCAGATGATGAGGATGATGACAACGATGACGATGAGGATAGTGATATTGGTTGTGATGAGGCCTCGGGCCAGGTACAGGGTGGAGAGGCATCGATAGGTGCTTCTGGTGAGAGTTCGGCTCACCCAGATTTCTCCAAAATGGAGGATCACGGTAATTTTGATCTGGATGAGTTGGATGATTCTGAATATTCAGAGGAGGAGCCGCTTGTGAGGTGAGAGGGCAGCAAGGTTGTTGCTACTGCTCGCGGCATAGTAGAGGTTGGAGCTCGACCGAAGAGCTCCAAGGGGAAGGATCCTGAGGTAACGGATCCGTCATACACCCATGAGCGTCCAGCTCCAAAGGGAAAAGAGGTGGCTAGGACGGGAAAGAGGAAGAAGAGGATGGCCAAGTCCAAGGGCAAGCGTCCAAGATTGATCCTAGGGGGTTCTCCTAGACCTTCACCGTCTACCACCGCCACAGCCACTCCCACTGCTACCACCACTACCACTCCCACACCCATGGCTGCACCTACTACAACCACCACAACTACCACACCTACTCCCACACCCATACCTGTACGTACCACAACCACCACAACTACCATACCTATATACACCACATCTAGACTAAAACCAACCGCCTCTCAAGCCAATCCCGCACCTATCCAAACCCTAAGCATCCAAAGTCTCTTTTCATCATCAGTGGGGATGGAGGAGCAGCTAGCTAACGTCAACAGGCTAGTGATGAGGCTGCTAGCTGCTGAGGATTTGAGAACTGTGCAAATTCAGCAGCTGATGGCTGCTAATGCTGCTCAGTCTGAGCTGATAGCTCACCAAGCTGAGCAGATAGCTCACCAAGCTGCGAAGATGGACCAACAAGCTGAAGAGATGGATCTGCTAAGAGAGAGGAGCGAGGCCAATGAGAGGGCTTTGGTATCTGCCCTGAGGCCTTACAGACTCAAAACCAGTTGTTGTTGGCCTGCACTGGAAAAATTGAGGAGTTGGAGAGGAAAAATAAGAAGATTTTACTAGGGTTGAAGGGGAGGAAGGCCGAAACCTTAAAGATCAAAGGGAATGGGGATGACGGAGATGATGATGATAACACCAGTGAGGAAGAATCTAATGATGATGAGGAGGAGGATGAGACATTAGATGTCTCAGATGAAGAACAGGGCAAGGATAGTGATGATAAGGATGATCAATATCCTACTAAAGGAAAGACATCACCTTCTCCTCAGCCAGTTTGAGAAAGGAGGACCATGAAGAACGAAGACCGAGGTGCATCGACCTCCGGCCCCAAAGATCAAGACACACAGTCCAAAGATGAAAGTAATGATTGATTAGACTTGCATTTTGAAATCTATGTATCAATCTTAATTTAATAAATGAAAAGTTGAACTGTCATGTGTTATGTGCTTAATGTCTATTAACCCTTAATGTGTTTGTTTACTGCTATAACAGGCTCAACTAAACCGGTTGATGAGCATGATGTGGTACCCCTTTGACAAATCAAGACTCAGTTGACAATGATTCTTGATTTGCAAGGGATTGTACAATGCTCAGTCAGCTATACACCTGAAAAGGGAGAGATCATTCATGATCTGACAGATGAACAACTTGCCGAGATGTTCAGACTGAACCCAGATGAATTGGTGAAAGATGCTCCTGAAGTTGGCGTAGTCAGTGATAAAGAACTACAAGGTGTCGATGAGGTGGAGATCGAGGATGTGACTACTGACCATTATCCCCAGTATACGAACACTTATGGTGAGGTACTACCAGATCTGGGAGAAACATTTGGCAGCAGTGCATTCGATAAGGTTGAAGAAAAAGTAGCTAAAAAGGAAGCAACAGAAGAAGTTCCTCAGGCGGATGATACTGATCTAGCAAACAGAAAGGCTGAGTGGGCAGCCTGCCTAGAGGAAATGAGGAAACAGCGGGAGCCTGTAAAGTCTAACATCTACACCAAGCTCTACAAAGTAAAGAAGCATCATAAGGTGTTTGTCAAGATCATAAGCTGGGGGTATTTTGAGGACCTAAACGTCTATGCTGTGAAGATAGAGAAGGGAATAGAGTATTTCAAATTCCCACATGATCTGAAAACTCTCCCTGGATTTGAGCTTAATCGTCTTGCTAACTTGAACCTGCTTTATGCAGTTCCCGAAAATAAATCGGGATGGTTCGAGAAGGCATTGAAAAGGGAATACCACATGAGGTGGGTCAACTTCAAGCCTCAACAGCCCAGAAGGTTTATTCATAAGACAGAGGTTGACCTTATCTCAGGAAGACCAAAAGTAGTCTTGAAATGGCACCCTACGCGCACAATGTCATGTATACCTTTGAGGGAGATACCATAAGACTTTACTCCCCATTTCAAATGGTGGTACTATGACTGGCGTACTTGAGAAGCCGTCATTGTGTTGGATAGAAAGGGGACTTTGGAGACAATAAGTGTGTTCGACCCAATTGCAGGATCGATTATGGGTGGTTTTTCTCTCAACTCACTGCGAATAACACTCAGCAATTAGTCTATAAAGAGTTGATCACAATATACCAAGTAGCAAGCAGTAAGAAAATAAACACAGCAAGTAAATTTTCAAGGTACTTTTATATATTGCCTCTCAACTCAAAGGATTACAAGACTCTTGGACTCAAATCGCTTTTCTAAAGAGTTACAAGGAGAAGATATATATAATACTACCTACAGCCGGATATACTTTGATACCAGCTGTACACCTCTAACCTTACATCTATACTACAAGACGCTAGGTGTGGTCTTTCAGACATTTTACCTGAGAGTTGGTAGTCAGGACATGTCCCTGACTTACCTTTTGTCACCAAATAAAGTTGGTAACATGTACTATCATAAAAAGGTGAACAGTAGAATAAAGTATGGTCAACAACATGGCTCTTTAGGAAGATGCCATGCTGTATCAGAGGTCTGCAGCGGACTCTCAGGGACCATACTTTTATCTACTGGTCATAGCAATGTCTTCCGAAGTATAAAATGCTTCAGAAGAATAACTTCTTCCGAAGCCACTTATACTTCGGAAGACTGCTTCTTCCGAGGCTTGGAGTCTTCTTTGTCTTCGGAAGCAGACTTTGTCTTCAGCTCTTTCATCAGACTTTGTCTTCGGAAGCTCAGACTTTGTCTTCAGCTCTTTCATCAGACTTTGTCTTCGGAAGCTTTCAGACTTTGTCTTCAGCTCTTTCATCAGACATTTGCCTTCAGTAGATATCTTCAGCTGTTGGCTTCAGCTGTTGTCTTCAGCAGTTGACTTCAGCTTTTGCCTTCAGTAGATATCTTCAGCTGTTGGCTTCAGCTGTTGTCTTCAGCAGTTGACTTCAGCTTTTGCCTTCAGTAGATATCTTCAGCTGTTGGCTTCAGCTGTTGTCTTCAGCAGTTGACTTTAGCTTTTGCCTTCAGTAGATATCTTCAGCTGTTGTTCTTCAGACTTTCGGAAGATCTCTTGCTCATCTTCGGAAGCCTTTGGATGTAGTACCAAAAAATGAGTATGTGAAGTAGTTTTGGTTGCACCAGCCTTATCATGATCTAACAAACTCCCCCTAGGCTGATGCTACCAAAACTTCACTTCCCTCTTCTTCTCAAAGCTCTCAGCACTATGGAAAGTAGGTGTTTATCAGTGTCTTCATTCTTTCCTGATGTGGTGCTGAGAATCTTGTACAGATCCTTGGTAGACAAAATCTCCACTCTGTCTCCTTGGATTATATGTACCCTTTGTTGTGGCCCTCTGAAGAGAGTTAGTTGATGGGAACTATAGTCATATTCCCATCTAACTATTGGTTCCAATTCAGGACCTTCCACCATCTGTAGAAAGGCTGTGCCTTTGGTGGTTGGTCTTTCCTTGTCTTCCACTCTTTTCAGCTTCAACTCTTCTGCAATCTTGGCTCTTCTACTTTGTTCAGCCAAGTGGAGACCGCTGATATGATTTCTGATGTGTGCAGCAGTCTCAGTGTTGGAGGGATTGGAGAATGGCTTCTCAGCAAGCTCAGCAAGATCAAATCTGCTGAGATGCAGGAGAGAAGTGGCATTGAGCCTGTTGGTTTCACCATTCTCCCTTTCCACAACAAAGTTGTGAGAAGGTTCATCGAACCTCCACTGGATTATAGCATTCCTAGGTCCAGGAGATTGACTAGAAATCCTGTCCTCTTTCCTTGTATCCAGTAGAGTCACCAGTCTCCTTCTTAGTCTCTTCTCCTAGCATTGAGGGTATCGGAGTTGAGACCAAGAAGTCTTGCAGCCTGGCCCAAAGTGTCTCTAGGCAACTCAAGAAATTGGCCTAGGGTGAGGGAGCTTGAAGAGTTATCAACATAGGTGATGTTGATAAGCTCTCCCTCACAGGAGATGCTACTCAAAGTGGTGCAGTTGATGAGCCTTGTCTTGAACTCCTTTATTTCCTCAAAGGAGAGATGTTGAGGAGGCTGAGGGGATGGTCTTGGTTTTTGTTAGGTAGGCTTAGGTTTAGTGGTTTTGGGTTGTGTCTTGGGTTTTAGGATGGGTAGTTTGGGTGGTTGAGGTGATGTGGTAGGTTTGGGTAGAGTTGTGGGTTGAGGGGTGAAGGTTTCATCAGTGAGTTCGGTTTTGATGGGAAAATAGCTTGGTTCTGGTGTGGGTTGTGGCTGTGGTTGAGTGGCTGGGGTTGAGACCGTTCCCTGTACCCTCCTGTACATCTCCCTTCTCTTCCCCAGACGGATGTCAGCTTTGATTTCACTGACTATCCGTTGGAGTGTCCTTTCGGACATAGGTCCCACCTGCCTACCAGAGAAGCCATGAGCCTGGAGATAGTCTTTCATCTAGGCTTTGTCATTGGACTTCTTGGTGGCAGTGACCGCCTTCTCTTCCTCCCTCCTCTTCTTCTCCCTCAACTTCTCCCTAGCAGCCTTCTTCCTTTCCTTCTCCATTTGATCCTGCTCTTTGTTGTGGAGCAGCAGGATCATGTCATCATCATGTGGAGACAATTCAGGAAGACTAAAGCCTCTTGAGAGTAGGAATTTAATCCTGTCCTCTCTCAGCTTCAGGGCTGCTTCTTTTCTTTTTTCTTCTTCCCTCTCCATGGTCAACCTGGCTTGTTCTTCTTGCTTTAGCCTGGTTGACCTCTCCAAAGACACCAACTCCTCTAATGGTAGCAGGAGTACTTCCTTATTGACAGCTCCTAGGCTGATGAGCTGGTCAATGAGTGCTGTTCTTCTCTTTTGGTTGATCTCTTCCTGATTGGTTGCAGCTGCCTTAGAACTAGCAGCTAGCAGCTTTTCAGTAAGAAACCTACCTTTCTTTTTGAGTTTCTCAATCCTCTCCTCCTCCTGAAGCTCTTCCCCAGTCAATTTTCTTTTTCCTTTGTCTTTGGCAGTGCTTGACTGTGGTGGTTCTTGGATGGAGGGTTGTGATTGAGAGAGAGGTTCAGCTGGTGTTTGGGTTGGAGGAATGTCAGAAATGTCCTCCCTGCTTACCTCAGATGCTATTTCAGCAATAACATCTGTGATGGTCAGTTCCTCGGACATCTGGAATATGCCTTCCGCAGCTTCTATTTCGGCCTCGAAAGACTTTTCTTGTTCTTCCGAGGCTTCCATGTAAGCTTTGGAAGCTTCAGCTTGAGCTTCGGAAGATGAGACTGCTGCAAGTTCTGTCCTATCTGTTTCAGTTGCTGGGCCATCAGTCCCCATTTCCCCTTCAAAGCTAATCTCAGGTTCCATGTGGACCTTAGGTTGACCAACTTCTTCCACAGTGGTAGAAGGTGCAGTCAGTCTTTGAAGCTCCTCAGCCCCAAAGTATATAAGTGTGGTGTCGGGGCTGGGCTGTTCTAGGGATGATCTCAATACAAACTTAGTGAAAAGTCTGTAGAGATCTTGAAGCATCTTTGAGTCAATCTCTAGAAAGGATTGAGATGACTCAGGTAGTGTGATGAGTTGGGAAGTAATGGATTGGGTCTGTGGTTCCTCAAGTGTTTGTCTCTGAACTTTCTTCCCCTTTTTGGTAGCATCATCTTGAGAGCTAGATGAGCTAGAGGAAGAAGTCAGTGAGACCTGAATTGGTACATGCCTAACAGACCTCTCCGTCTGCTTCTCAGCTAGTTTAGCCTTGAGAGTGTTAATCTCAAGTTGCTGAGTGGCAGTCCTTGATTCTAAGATCCTCACCTGTGATTCTAGGTTGCAGACCTTAGAAAGCAAGTACTGAAGTCTTAGTTGCATACTTCCCTCATCTTCATGAGAAGAATCACGGCGAGATGAGATAATACCTAGTATGCTCAGTCTCACCACCAGATGTGGCTTCTTGGCACCCTGGTTTCCTTTGCTCAGAGTCATCTCTTTCAGAGATGTCAATGGGCAAAGTTGTCATAGACTCAGTCCAAATTATGTTACCACTGTCCTGAGAGCTCAATGAGAGACTCTGAGTAGTTGCAGCTGAGTCTACATGAGTCCCCTCCACATCAGTGGGACTCACCTCAGTAACTGGCTTCTGATGGGGGCTAGAGACAAGGGATCCCTCTTGGCTCTGTTGATCTTTAAGAGGGTGTTGTAGATCAACTTCATGTCCATGGAGAGATGTAATCTCTTCATTAGTGCAGAGTAAAAGGTCAGTGAAAGAGAGGGTGGTTAGTCCTACTGACCCGGGACCTAGATCAATGTCTACAGGCATTGAGCCTATGGTGGGGCTGTCCCTAGAAGGCTGCACAGGGGAGTGTAGAGACTCACCCTGTGGGCTTAAGGCTTGGGGTTCGGGCTCAGGGGTTTCAGACTGAGGAGGCTCAAAACCCACATTGAGGTCAATTGTGAAGGATGGTATGACCTCGGACTGAGTGGGAGCCCATGATTCCACTCTAGCCCTTTGGGTGTGAACAGGAGGAGCTTGTTCAATCAGAGTAGATTGAACAAGGGTTCGTTTTGGACGTCTCTGGTATGTAACTTTGATGGGTGAAGAAGGTTTTGGCATTGTGGTGGATGTTGCTGGTGTGGGTTCATCACCTGTGGGGATAACAGGGATGTCACCAGGAGCTATGCGCTCAGTCATCTCTGGAGGTAGTGGAGTGTACCTTCCAGTGAAGTTGGCGGATATCTTCTTCAGTATCTTGAAGATGGTTGTGGAACAGTAAGAGCAGCTGCGCAGACAAGCTTGCTCGGTTCTATCTCACAGTCGATTATGTGTTGAATAAATCGGGGATACATGAAGAATGTATCCCTGCTTAGATTTCCGATAAGGTTGGTCAACACAAATCGTGAGTAGTTGAAGCGAAGACCTCTCACCAACCCATGAACTAGGCATCCTAGTTCATATGGGATTTGATCCCAACCCCCTGATTTGTTGGAGAGGCAATGCAGGATAATATGCAGCAGGAACTTCCTTGGTAAGAGAAATTAAACTTGTACACGGTTGATCTGCTGACATCTCCTCCATATCCCATGAGGATATAAGTGCCTTCCAAGTCTTCCTTGGGGAACTCAGTAGTAGCCCCATCATCATGAAGCTCGAGATGCTCCCTGATGAGTTGTTCAGTGATGACCAACTCTTGGCCACAAATGCGGGTTCTCAGGACTCGAATCCCATTCAGAACTGCAGTTTGACCGTTGCTCTAGAATTCGGACATATGGTTGGAGTATACGGTTGGGTTAACAGTTAGTGCAGTGAGGTATGTGGATTCGGTAAGAAAGGTGATGATTTAGGTGAAGTCGACATCCCTTGACGAATCAAGTAATGCGACTTGGTTGTGCTGAGGGTTTAGCGCCATTGAAGAAAAGGTAAGCTTGAAATTTGGGTGAAATTGAAGGTTTGACAGTGAAGGGAATACTTAGGGCAGTGAATTGGTAAAAGAAGATGAAATTGATCAGTCAAGATTATTTAAAAGGGGATGAATTGTGGTAGTGGCGGTAATAGGGTAACTGTTTGGGGTTACTGTGGGTGGTATGGTGGTTTACGGCGGAGAAATGATAGTGGCGGCAAGGATAATTTTAAATAATCTGACCATCATGAACAAAATCTTTACTTTTTACAGAGTGGGGCCCAAAAGATATCCGTTACATATAAAAACCTTTACTTCCGAGGGTAAAACATTTCCGAAGGTAATTTTCTTCCAAAGGCAATTCTCTTCCCAAGCACGATATTGCTTCCGAAGGTAAAATTGTCCTTTGAAGGCACTTTACCTTCCGAAGCAAGGCATTGCTTCCGAAGGTAAAGTTGTCTTTCCGAATGGAGAGTTGTATAAGTTTCGGAAGTAGATCTGATGTAAGATCAATCGCTTCTTCCGAGACCAAAAACTCTTCCGAGAAGAAAATTTCCATTGAGGAATTTGGCTTCGGAAGATATTCAAGAATATCTTCCGAGAGTTAATTCCTCTTCAGAAGGAATTTACACTTGGAATAATTTAAAGATCTTTTGTAACAGGGCTTAAATTGTATTGACACAAGACTTTACATATTAAAAAAATGTTTTCAAAAGAAGTAGTTATTCAATGTTTATCATCCCAATTGCTGATATGAGATACTTAAATCTGTGTACGTCAAATGCCTTTGTGAACAAATCAGCATATTGTTCATTTGAGTCAACTTTGATTAACTTGATCAGATGTTTCTCATGAATATCTCTAATGAAATGATACCTGATATCGATGTGCTTTGTCTTGGAGTACTTCACCGGATTCTCAGTAATGGAGATAGCACTATTGTTGTCAATATGGATAGGAGTAGTCATGAAGTTGAATCCATAGTCTAACATCTGATTTTGAATCCATAGCAGTTGAGCACAGCAGCTAGCAGCAGCAATGTATTCAGCTTCAGCAGTTGATGTAGAGACACATGATTGTTTCTTGCATTGCCATGAGATAATCCTTCCACCAAGAAATTGACATCCTCCTGATGTTGATTTCTTGTCAATGTTGCAGCCACCATAGTCACTGTCAGAGTATCCATAGAGATTGAAATCACTATTTCTTGGATACCAGAGACCTAGTTTAGGTGCTCCTTTAAGGTATCTGAGGATCCTCTTTGCAGCAGCTAGGTGAGACACCTTTGGAGCAGCCTGATATCTTGCACAAATGCATGTGGCAAACATGATATCTGGTCTACTAGCAGTGAGATACATCAGAGAACCAATGATTGCTCTATACTGATGTTGATCAGTATCCTCCCCCTCAAGGTCAGGGCAAAGATTATGGTTTCTGGGTATGGGTGTCTTGGCTGGTTTACAATCCTTCATTTTAAATCTATCTAAGATGTCTGAGACATACTTAGATTGACTGATGAAGAACCCTTCCTTCATCTGTTTCACCTGAATTCCAAGGAAAAAGTTCATTTTTCCCATGGAACTCATCTCAAACTTCTGCTTTATTATGCTTTCAAAGTCCTTGCACATTTGGTCGTTTGAAGAACCAAATATGATGTCATCAACGTAGACTTGTACAAGCAAAATGTCTTCTCCACTCTTTCTGATGAAAAGAGTCTTGTCAATGGTACCTCTAGTGTATCCATTCTTCAGGAGAAACTGAGACAAGGTCTCATACCACAGCCTAGGTGCTTGGTGCAGCCCTTATAGAGCTTTATCCAGTTTACACACGTAGTTGGGGTGCTGTGAGTCTTCAAATCCTGGAGGTTGACATACGTAGATTTCCCTATCTATATCCCCATATAGAAAAGCACACTTGACATCAAGTTGGTAGACTGTGAAGTTCATGGATGCAGCATAAGCAAGGAAGATCCTAACTGCCTCAAGTCTTGCAACAGGTGCAAAGACATCAGTATAATCGATTCCTTCCTCCTAGGTGTATCCTTGAACTACTAGTCTTGCCTTGTTCTTGATAATCAAGCCTCTATCATCTTTCTTACTCCTGAACACCCATTTAGTGCCTATGGGTACTTGACCAGATGGTAGTGGGCATAGATTCCAGACCTTTTCTCTTCTGAATTGAAGCATCTCCTCCTGCATCGATTCAACCGAACTACTATCCTTCAAGGCATCTTCTACCTTCTTTGGTTCCATCTGAGACAAGAAGCATGAATACAAGCAGACATTCCCATGATGAGTTTGTCCTCTTGTTCTCACACCCTCAGAGACATTCCCTATGATGTTCTCAGTTGGATGAGTGTTGTGAATCCTAAGACGAGGAATCACTTCCAGTTGCAGAGATAAGTCTAGGTTAGACATATTCTGATCAGGAACTGGATCACTCTGTCCAACTGCTGTTTCAAAGTCATTCAATGAGGACTGATTGAATGATTGTGAAACATCATCAATGGTTGGTTGTGAAGTAGGATTAACAGTTGCCTGTTCCTTCAGAATACTACTTCCCTCAACCTGGTGTTGTAATGGATCACCTGAAGAACTTTGAGGTGGATCAAGTGATTCACTTGTTGAAGCTTCATTATTCCTGGAGATAGTTACACTATCAGATCTGTGAATGGTTGAAGCTTGTTGCCTTTCAGCTCTTGGAGAATTTGGAAGAGGTCTGGGAAGCTCAAACAGTTGACTTGCATCAGCATCAGCATCAGCATTCTCTTGAGCACCTGTTCCAGATGAAACATTCTCACAAGATGGTTTAGAATAGTTTGGAAACAATTCTAAATCAAAGATATACTCAGGTCCATTCCCCCTAACACAAGGAGTGTGCTCATTAACAACTATATTGGATGATTCCTCAAATTGGATGATTCTTGATATTGTATACTCTATAGGCTTTAGTGCTAGAAGAGTATCCAATAAAGATAGCATCATCCGACTTCTCAGCAAACTTTGCTAAGTTGTCCTTTGTGTTAAGTATGGTACACCTGCAGCCAAAGGACCTTAGAAAGCCAATGAACGGTGGCCTCTTGTTCCATAACTCATAAGGGGTTTTTCCATGGGGCTTAACTACAAGAACCCTGTTCTGCACATAGCATGCAGTGCTGACTGCCTCTGCCCTGAATGTTAGAGGCAGCTTTGAATCAGCTAACATGGTCCGAGCAGCCTCAATAAGTGTCCTGTTCCTCCTCTCAGCAACACCGTTTTGTTGAGGAGTTCTGGGAGCATTGTATTGTCTGGCAATCCCTTTTGAGTCACAGAATGAGTCAAGAACGAAGTTCTTAAACTCAGTCCCTTGATCACTTCTAATGATCTTAACCTTGTGATCAATTTGATTTTCTATTTTAAGAATAAAAGATTTTAAAGTTTCAGCAGTTTCATCTTTACTTCTTAAAAAGAATACCCATGTAAATCTTGTAAAATCATCAACTATCACAAGGCAGTATGATTTCCTTCCAATGCTCATTATACTTGTGGGTCCAAAGAGATCCATGTGCAATAAGTGTAATGGAGTAGTGATAGAGTTAACACATTTGGATTTATGAGATGATATGTGTTGTTTCCCTTTCAGGCATGCAACACAGTTATCTTTACAGAAAAATTCCTTTTTAGGCAAACCATGTACCAAGTTATTTTTAGCCAATTTATTCATTGTCTTAAAATTCACATGACACATGCATTTATGCCATAGTGTTGACTCATCACTATCAGCTTTGGAAAGAAAGCATGATACTTCACCCACAGGAGAAGCTTTGTTCATATCCAGCTTGTACATATCCCCTTTCCTAGGAGATCTAAGAAGCACCAATTCCTGAGGAATTGTCATCCCTGGTTTGAGGATAATGCACTCATGTTCTGTGAAGAGCATCTGATGCTTCTGGTCACAGAATTGAGAAACACTTAACAGATTGTGTTCAAGCTGTTTGACAAAATGAACTTTGTCAATGTTTATTCTACCATTGGATATACTTCCTCTTCCAGAAATATATCCTCCGGCCTCACCTCCAAATTGGACAGGCCCTCCATCAAATTTCTGGAATTGTTGAAGGAGAGATCTGTTCCCTGTCATGTGCCTGGAGCATCCACTATCTACAATCCAGACATTGTTGTTCTTGTCAAATGGACGTCCCTGCACATAAGTTGAGATGGTTGGTTTTGTTTGGAAGCCCAAGCCTTACAGGTCTTGGGCTCTTCCAAAGAGAATGACATAATTGAACCAAAAGATATGCATTGGGGTTCAATAGAGGTCATTGTTGAAGAAGAGGTTTGGGCTGCAGCATCTTCCTTGATCTTCCAATCCATCCCTTGGTTGATCTTTGAGGATGAGCTTGTTGAAGCTTTTGCAGCATGGCCTTCTTCCGAAGCTTCTTTCTTTTCGGAAGAAGCCTTCACCACCTTTTCTTCCGAAGTAGTCTTCTTCTGAGATGGTTTCAAGGGAGCCTTCTTGTTCTTCTGAACCTTAGAAGGTTTGGCTTCCGAAGCCATTTTCCCTTCGGAAGAAGTGGTTTCTTCCGAAAGCAACTTGGCTTCCGAGACCAACTTTCCCTTTTTCATCATTTGAACCTTTTGAAGTGGCCCAACAGAGAAACCTTCTCTGACTCCTTCCTTTTTAACATTATTTGCATAATGTGTGCTTGCTGGATTGTAGTAACAATCTTTAGCCATGTGGTTGTGCAGACCACACATTATGCAGGCAATGTTAGTCTTCTGGGAACTTGCAGGTTGCTGTTTCTTGGATTTCTTCTCTTCATCAGCAACTTTCCCTTTCAACTTCTGATCCTTCAGTAGGACAGGAGTGTTGGTATTACACTCCTTTCCTGAGTCAGAAGTACCTACCACTTGAAATCCGGCAGAAATGAAGACACCCTTTTGGGTCGATCTTAAGCTTGGACTTTGCAACCTTCTTGGCAGTCCTTCTAGCAGCTTTAGCTCTGCTTCTTCTTGCCTTGGTGGTTAGGATTTGGTCTTCACAGGTGGAGATGAGTGTATCCTCCTATTTCTCCCCTGTGGTGGCCATTATTTTTGCCTCATCCTTTAGTTCCAATGGAGAAGGGTCAGCAGTTGGAACCTCTTGCTCTTCAGTACCACATCTAGGTAGTCTAATAGACTCATAAGAGTGTGGTGGAGCTATTTCATTGGTTCCCAACCCTTCTTTGTTTTGATAAAACATTTTGGAATGAGAGGTTGATGCATGAATAGTTTGGAAGCTTTGCTCAGCAATAGCTTGCTTCCTGGCCTGAGCCTCAGCTGTGAACAACTGGGCTTGAACCTCAGATAGTTTGGATATCAGATCTTTAATTTGAGTTTTATAATTAGTCTTTTCATGTTTTAAATGAGACACAGTTTTCGCTAACTCCTTAATTTTCTTTTGGCAGTCAGATTCAGCTCTCTTAAAATCAGATCTTGGCACATTTAAAGACTCAACCTCAGATCTGATTTCCGAAATGTAATCCTTATAACATTTAACTTTAGCAATACAGGCAGTAGTACAAAGATGTTCATATACCTGATCATCATCTGTTCCGGCCATGAGTGCTTGAGCGGGAGTCACATCCTGTATCATGAAGCTCCACTCAACTTCTTGAGCCATAGCAGCTGTTTTAGTTGACTTCTCTTTGATGAACAAGCTTCTCAACGCATTAGCAAGTGTTCACGGCGGATGAACAACATCTACAGTGGATGAACAAGTTCACAGCGTATGACAATAGCGGATGAACTGTTCCCAAAGTGGATGAACAACATCTACAGCGGATGAACCAGTTCACAGCGGGTGATAATAGCTGATGAACTGTTCCCACAGCGGATAAATAAGTTCACCATAGCGGATGAACAAACTGTTCATACAGTGGATGAACTTCTCCACAGCTGATGACTGATTCCTACAGCGGATGACTTATTCACTTTGGATTATTTTTATGTTATTTTCATTTACATAAGGGTAGAATTGTAATTGTATATAGCTTTTGTGTATTGGCTATAAATAGCACTCTACCCTAACCCTTTGTAAGCTTTTGAACAATTATCAATCAAACAAGCATTTTCAATTTCTTGTGCATTCTAACACACATAACATAAACATATAAACACACACAAACACTGAAATCATACACATTAACCATGGGTTTCCGCACCATGTTTAGTTTTGTTGATTTGTGAGAGAATAGAAAAGATCCTTAGAGAAACCAACTTGTTCATATATTGAATATCATTCTTTCTAAATTTATATTCAATATGCTTGACTGAAGTTGTTTTTTCATCAGGTGGTACCAGAGCCTTGGCTTAATCAAACATTGATTTCGATCCTCTCATTCAACAAACATGATTTCTGTTGTTCATTAGCTTCATAACACGTGGGTAATGCTGCCTCATTTCTTCTTCAGTTTCCCACGTTGACTCGGATCCCTTCCTGTGCTGCCACTGTACACGCACAAGAGGAACCACTTTATTTCTTAACCTCTTCTCCTTGCCATCGATGATCGCCACTGGTTGCTCTACGTAGTTGAGCCGTTCGTCTACCTCGATGTCCCCCAGTGGGACGATCATATCTTCGTCCGCCAAACACTTCCTCAGATGAGATACGTGGAAGGTCGGGTGAATTCCACTTAACTCATCTGGTAAATCCAACCTATAGGCCACCTCTCCTACTCGAGCAATGATTCGGAAAGGGCCTATATACCTCGGGCTCAACTTGCCCCTCTTTCGGAACCGAATGATACCCTTCCAAGGTGAGACCTTCAACATAACCCGATCTCCCACCTGGAACACAATCGGCCTGCGTCGTTTGTCAGCATACGAATTCTGTCTGTCTTTGGCTGCCTTCATGTAGGCTTTGATCCTTTCGAGCTTTTCAGTCGTAGCCTCGATCACTTCGACGCTCCCCAATTCCTTCTGACCAATATCACCCCAACAAACGGGTGTCCTGCATCTCCTACCGTATAGCATCTCATAGGGTGGCATGCCAATACTGGCATGACAGCTGTTATTGTATGCGAATTCAGCTAACGGCAAGTGGTCATCCTAACTCCCCCCGAAGTCAATAACATAGGCCCGGAGCATGTCCTCTAAGGTCTGAATGGTCCTTTCCTACTGACCATCAGTTTGAGGGTGATAGGCAGTGCTAATATGTAATCTCGTCCCCATAGCGACATGGAATTTCTTCCAGAATTTGGATGTAAACCGGGTGTCGCGATCAGACACAATTGACACCGGTACGCCATGACGAGTCACAATCTCCTTGATGAAAAGATCGGCCAACCTTTCGGATGAATATGTCTCGCGCATCGGTAGGAAGTGAGCGCTCTTCGTCAGACGATCCACAATCACCCATATAGTATCATACCCTTTCGGGGTACGCGACAGCTTTGTGATAAAATCCATGGTGATGTGCTCCCACTTCCATTCCGGTATATCCAAAGGTTGAATCTTTCCATACGGCTTCTGGTGCTCGGCCTTCACTTGCAGACAAGTGAGGCACTTACTCACATACTCCACCACATCACGTTTCATGCTGCTATCTTTCTTCTTCACAAACAGGACCGGAGCACCCCAAGTTGAGATACTCGGTCTAATAAACCCCTTATCCAACAACTCTTACAACTGCTCCATAAACTCTTTTTTCACAAACAGGACCGGAGCCAATCGATAAGGTGCTTTGGCAACAGGTTGGGCGCCTGGTATCAGATCAATCTGGAACTCGATCTCTTGGTCAGGTGGCAATCCCGATAAGTCTTCCGGGAACACGTCTGGAAAATCACACACAACCGGAACATCAGATAATTGTGGTGTTGGCGTCTCTACATCCTTCACATAACATAAATAGGCGCTACATCCACGCCTTATACATTTTCCCGCCACCGCCATTGAGATCACCTTCGGTATCGTAGTAACCCGATCGCCATAAACCGTCACTGAACTACCGTCTGGCGCTGTCAAATAAATCATCTTCTTGCGACACACAATGCTCGCCTCAAAGTCCGCCAACCAATCCATTCCAAGCACCAAATCAAAACCACCTAAAGTCATCGCAAACGGTCTAACCGGAAATTTGTGGCCCTCTAATTCCACATCACAACCCTCTATCACCTCGGAAATTCTGGTAGTTTTACCTATAGCAGTCTCTACATCAAACGGTACATCCACACGTCTACTACTAACGGGCAATTTGGCACAGAAAGTAGCAGAAATAAAACTCCTACTAGCACCCGAATCAAATAATACAGAGGCTAAAGTTTGGTTCACTAGAAACATACCGGGCACTACATCAGGGTCCATCCTAGCCTCTTCCTGCGTCATCGTGAATGCCCTGGCGCTTGCCTTCGACCCTTCATTCCCCATCTTCTTCACACCGAACTCTCAGACCTCGGCTTCTTGCAATCTTTATTCATATGGCCACTCTCCCCACAGTTGAAGTACCTCATGCTCTTACACTCCCTAGCCATATGACCGGGCTTTCCACACTTGAAACAAACATTTAGACCCAGTCTGCACTCCCCACCATGCTCCCTTCCACATTTACCACACCTCCTCAGTCCCGTACACGGTGTGGCCACATGACGATCGTCCACCTGGGCCTTCTTGTTGCTCGTCGAAGCATCACCCCGACCAAATCTTTTCCCGATCCATTTCCTGTCATCACCCTTCCTATTACCATCCGTCACCACCACCACTACCCGTTCATCATACAGTCTCCCCGCCAAGTCTACCGCCGACCTAAAGGTGGTTGGTCGGGCGGCGATCATATGCCTGCGAACATCCGCCGGTAAACCCTGAATATACCTCTTGATCTTTCGCGACAGAGGTGTCACCTGGTCCGGCACCAGACGTGCCATTTCGTTGAATTTCGTGGTGTACTGTTGGTGGGTCATTGTCCCCGCCTCCAGCTGCAAGAACTCTCTCTCAACTTTGTCCATTTCCCGATGAGGACAGAACTCCTCGATCACCAACCTCTTCAATTCGGACCATTTCATCTTCCCAATGGCCCAACTACCCTCGGCTTGGACCACGTTATCCCACCACCATAAAGCCGAGTCCGTGAAAGAATGGGTAGCGAACATCACTTTTTGGTCCTCCCGGCATTCGCTGATATCGAGGACACCCTCCATCTCTCTCACCCATCGATGAGCAGCCGCAACATTGCCATTACCGTCAAAAGTAGGGGGCTTGCACCTTATAAATGCCCCGTAATTACAGCCTCGCGCTATTTCATGCACCAGCTCCTCCTCCTCTTCCTCTTCCTCTTCATCACCCGAAAGAACCGTTTCCGGCCGTGTTTGCTCCTGTCTTCCCGAGGACCTATTCCTCTCCTTCCTTTCACCTTCCCTGACAGCCTTAATTACTTCGGTCACCACATACGGTAAGATCGTCTGCATGACCTGATGCACCTCTTCAACCACTGCCTGTTTTACTGAGGCCCTCAAGTTAGCGCTCTCGTCTACTCCCTCTTGATGAGCGGGCTTGTTTTCCTCATGAACCACTTTCTCTACCCTAGGTCTTCCTCTTGTGGCTCGCGGTTCAGCACCACGTCCGCCACCACCTCCACCCCGTGAGGCCTTAGAAGATCTACCACCAGCCATTCTCTATCTCACACTGAAAGATTCAAACACTAACACGGTCATTCAAGGAAATAGCTCAGTTTATGTCAAGTATAGCAAGTTCCTAATTACAGTGGCCAGTTGTGATTAGCCACTTACTTTACTCTTCGTACCCCGAGCATTACCTGTCCAGACTACGTTAGTATCTAACTCTAACAGTAACACATACATCACATAACATGCGCACTTAATACCGGTTAACTTTAGGAAAAATACCTGATGGCACGCAACTACTCAGATAGCATTCCTTCCTTTTCTGTCCTATTTTCAGTTTAAGTTTAGGTTTATTTTGAAAATTTACCCATTTCACTTAAACTTTGGCTCTGATACCAACTTGTAAGGCCCCGTTCCCGGGCACCTCACAGTTGGTCATTCATCGCACATAAATCATACTATTATTTAAATCATCGCGGCGGAATCTGTAAAAAGAACTTTTTCATTTCTATATAATTGCTTTTGCAAAGTAATACAACATTCATTACAAAATATTGTTTGTTTGCATTACAATACAAAAACATTAATCAAAAGAATGCCATCCCAAAAGAGCTGAGTAGCCGCCTCGTGCCATCCTCAGCAACACTACCTGTCAACTGGAAACACATAAAAAGTCAGCGTTGCCGAGTGAGTTCTAGTTTTATAATAAAACATACTTTCATTCGTTAAAAACCATTCTTTCATACAGCCGATCACACAATCATACGTACACGTAGATAACGTAATTATTATCTTCATCATTCGTTCTTTAACTTTCATTCGTCAAGCATGCAAATCTCTAAGGGTCACCTCTCATCTCTGCCCTCATGGTTCCATCCAATGAGCCGACAAAGCATACTGTAACATACTGGTGCCCCTATGGCTCTCAGTCCATAGACCGACACCTGGGGCCCCTATGGCTCTCAGTCCATAGCCCGACACCTGGTTGCCCCTATGGCTCTCTGTCCATAGACCGACAACCTTGTTGCCCCTATGGCTCTCTGTCCATAGACCGACAACATCTCTTCCCGGGGTCACGTTAACCCCGCGAGTGATCGTCACCACTCCTGCTGTAACAACTATCCCATGACAGGTCACAAAGACTCTGCCCGTTGTACTTAAAGCAACTATGGCTCACTGTCCATAATCTACCCTAAGGCTTGTAATAGGCCTAGTTACTAGAACCAAGCACCATTTCCAAGACTTCTTAACTGTCAAATCCATCTCGTGCCCCTTAGACCATGCAAGACTTTCTTTCATTCATTCATTCATTCATTAGCACATGCATTCATTCATCATGTTCCTCTTTCATTCGTTCACTCATTAATGCATGCATTCATTCATCATGTTCCACTTTCATTATCTTTCACTTTACGTTATTTATTACATTCGTTTCATTCATTCATTCATTCACGTAAAGTCACTAAAAGATAAACACGCATCAACACAAGGAACATAGATATTTGCAATTCATCAGTCATTACCACCATATAAGGCCACATCATACTTATCATACATACGTCCTACATACGCATCTCTCCTCATTTACATTAGCCCTATTTGGGCGATTGAACATACTCCAGTCGCATGGCCTTCATGCGACTGAACCGTGCGATTGGACAATCATGCGAATGGGCATACAGTTGTGCGAATGGTCTTCCTATCGTACGAATAAACACTATGCGAATGGGCTTCCACACGACTAACCTCCAGTCGTGCGACTGTATAGCTATGCGAATGGACCAATGCGACTGAATCCCTCAATCGCATGGACTGTCGAGCGATTGAGCCCCAGTCGTACGACTGAGCCTCAATCGTACGATTGAACATCAGTCTTTCCTCAGTCGTGCGACTGTCCCTTCAGTCGCCTAGCCCTAACTGGGCAGCGACTGGAGTTCATCACGAACAGCAGCCGCAACCTACGACCTCCACACTCCTCCAAACTCATTTCCAGCCCAAATTAGCCCTCCTAAACCTCAGGGATTCATGTTAGGACATCATACAAGCATGTGCAAGTCCTAAAACATAACTTAAACATATTACCCTAGATTTCACCCAAATGGGTCAAACATAAATTCTTTTCAAAAACGGGTTTGAATGTGTTCCAGCCCCAAAATCATGTGAAAACAAGTAAAAGAGGGGTTCTAGAACTTACATTATCAAGGAGAAGATGAAGAGCTTCGATTTGACTAGCCACTCGACGAATGTCGAGCCAGAGTCACCACTTTCTCTCTTTCTTTCTCTTCTTTCTCTGCTCTCTCTCGCTCTGCTCTTTCTTCCCGACTGAAAATGTGCAAGTGCGGGGAAAGAAGAGGGTTGCCCCTCCTTTAAAGCTACAGCTCAATCGCCCAAGGTCCAGGCGACCGGACGTTCAGTCGCATGAACACCATGCGACTGGACCTCCAGTCGCATGAGTTCCATGCGCTTGATCCTTCAATCGTCCGAGCATCATGCGATTGGGCCTCCAGTCACATGAATTCCATGCGACTGAGACTCAGTTGCATATCACTACAAAAAGTCAAACTTCCGGGTGTTACATTCAATATATCAACAAACGTTCCAAGAAACTACATTTATGCCTGTCTGATTCTATATGAATCTGTCTTAGAAATGACATTAATGCTAATAGGTTGTTCTACTCAGGGGGAGAATCATTTTAAAATGATTGTCAAAGTGTTTTTAAACCCTACCCTAACAAAATCACAAAAACATGTTTATTTTTGTTACTAAGTTTAGTTTTCTAGTTTTTCAAGTTTTATGTAGAGTGTGTCAGTGTCGGACTGTGCTACGAGATTCATCTATGTGAATGTCACAAAATGAACTTAACATAAATCTTGAATCACTTGTTTCTAGAAAAGATAAATGGATCACGTCTGAGGTGATCGGGTGGATAAATGGATCACGTCTGAGGTGATCAGGTGGATAAATGGATCATGTCTGAGATGATCAAATGCTCCTTAACGTTTATCTAATTTAACTGAGATTTTAACTGAGATTGAAAATGTCAAACTCATAATTATGGACCATTCGTACGATTGAACCATAAGTATGGTTCAGTCGCACGAATGAAGGACTAGTATGGCCCAAACGTACGATTGGATCATAAGTATAGACCAATCGTACGACTGACAAGATCAGTGGAGCTAATTAGCATGATTGGTACATCAGTATGGACCAATCATACGAATGTCAGGGTGAGTGACCCTCAATCGCACGATTGGGTTCATGAGTATGGATCAATCGTATGATTGGATGGGTCCGTGAACTTCAACCGCATGTATGTGAATGCGTATTACTCATGCGTACGACTGAACCTCAGTCGCACGTATGAAACATGCGTATGAGTCCATACATACGGTTGAAATCACAGCGGGTATAAAAGGAAGGCGAGTCGGTCACGAACCCTAATCGCATACCTGACTCACGTTCGAATCCCGAAATTGCTAACACCCCTTGCCGAATTTTTCCTTTGATATTCTTGTGTGCTTGTGTTTGCTGATCATTTACGTACCATTTGCAGGTATATATTTGCCGGAATCATGTCCCTTTTGGTCGAAAATCGATCGTACAGTACAATAAAGAGTACCAAACTGAAATCTCTTAAAATAAACACCTAAACGACCATTAAAGTTAAATTAATCATGTCAATGGTGTTTAAGATGTAAATACGTTTCTGTGGATCCAAATTTCATGGCCAATGATGTTGATTTGGAACATGTTCAAAATTATAAGACGCGATCTGTTAGTGTGTGAGTGGACACCCGGATGAGCGTCAATCGTACGATTAAGTCATACGCATGATTCAATCGCACGGTTGAGCCAATCGTCCATCTAGGTGTCCGAATGGCTCAATCGTATGACTTTAAACAGGACATAACTCAGTCGGGTACTCAGTCGAATGATTAGGCTCAGTCATGTGGTTCACTCGCACGGTTGAATCACACTTGTGAAAATTTTAAAGTTTAACTGTCTGTCTGTGTTGGTTAGATCTGACATGTTTAGCTATTGTGTTTTACAGATGGCTGACAGATGGGTTATAGACCCTAAGCACAACATATGTGCCCACCTGAACCCAGTATCAAGGAATGCATCAGAATTTTCCGGGATCATTTTCTCACTAGATCGAGGATTTTTATTGCCATATCTACTCACTACATTCCTTACCGCTCCCATCAGCAACTGTTTTGGGAGAATGCAGTTATTGACCGCACTATGGAGCCCTACAGGATTCGGAGCAAGATATTGGATCAGGATATAGATATTAGTGAGGAGGATTTCCGAAGGGTTTGTGTGCTGGGTGATGATAGTGATCATCCCACGAAGCTGCACTCGAGGGTTGTTCGAGGGTGCTTTCTACGCATCAAGTATGCCGGTGATCTAAATTCCGGTATACTGAACAAGAGCAACATGTGCCCTCAGTTCAAGTACCTTGCTCATGTGCTACTGAAGTGCATTGCATCAAGAAGAGGAGGATTTGATGAGCTCAACGACCAGATGCAACATGCATTTATCGCGTTGGTGCTCAGCACGAGGTTTAGCTTCTCTCGGATGTTCTTCAACTATCTTGTTGAAAACATCGAAGCGAAGGGAAAGGAGGGTTTCTGCATGTATCCTCGCTTCCTGCAGATGATATTCGACAGCAAGCTTCCCAACCTGCTGAAGAGTCCAGCTGATGAAGTAAAGATTGAGATTATAGATGACATTACGCTAGGAAGGATGAAGGTCTACATGGGCAAGGCAGAAAAACCTCCTGTTCGAAGGTTGTTTGGTCATCTTGCTAGAGCTGACTATGTGGCTCCGAGAGGGAAGAAATGGAGGCACAATGACAGTGATTCTGATGTAGAGGATGTAGTGTTTTCAGACGATGAGGATGATGACAACGATGACGATGAGGATAGTGATATTGGTTGTGATGAGGCCTCGGGCCAAGTACAGGGTGGAGAGGCATCGGTAGGTGCTTCTGGTGAGAGTTCGGCTCACCCAGATTTCTCTAAAATGGAGGATCACGGTAATTTTGATCTGGATGAGTTGGATGATTCTGAAGATTCAGTGGAGGAGCCGCTTATGAGGCGAGAGTGCAGCAAGGTTGTTGCTACTGCTCGTGGAATAGCAGAGGTTGGAGCTCGACCGGAGAGCTCCAAGGGGAAGGATCCTGAGGTAACAGATCCGTCATACACCTATGAGCCTCCAGCTCCAAAGGGAAAAGAAATGGCTAGGACGGGAAAGAGCGAGAAGAGGATGACCAAGTCCAAGGGCAAGCGTCCTAGATTGATCCTACGGGTTCTCCTAGACCTTCACGTCTACCACCGCCGCAGCCACTCCCACTGCTACCACCACTACCACTCCCACAACCATGCCTGCACCTACCATAACCACCACAACTACCACACCTACTCCCACACCCATGCCTATACATACCACAACCACCACAACTACCACACCTATATACGCCACATCTACACCAAAACCAACCGCCTTTCAAGCCAATCCCGCACCTATCCAAACCCCAAGCTTCCAAAGTCTCTTTTCATCACCAGTGGGGATGGAGGAGCAGCTAGCTAATGTCAACAGGCTAGTGATGAGGCTGCTAGCTGCTGAGGATTTGAGAACTACGCAAATTCAGCAGCTGATGGCTGCTAATGCTGCTCAGTCTGAGCTGATAGCTCACCAAGCTGAGCAGATAGCTCACCAAGCTACGAAGATGAACCAATAAGCTGAAGAGATGGATGTGCTAAGAGAGAGGAGCGAGGCCAATGAGAGGGCTTTGGTATCTGCCCACGAGGCCTTACAGACTCAAAACAGTTGCTGTTGGCCTGCACTAGAAAAATTGAGGAGTTGGAGAGGAAAAATAAGAAGATTTTACTAAGGTTGAAGGGGAGGAAGGTTAAAACCTTAAAGATCAAGGGGAATGGGGATGACGGAGATGATGATGATAACACCAGTGAGGAAGAATATGATGATGATGAGGAGGAGGATGAGACATTAGATGTCTCAGATGAAGAACACGGAAAGGATAGTGATGATAAGGATGATCAACCTCCTACTAAAGGAAAGACATCACCTTCTCCTCAGCTGGTTTGAGAAAGGAGGACCATGAAGAACGAAGACCGAGGTGCATCGACCTCCGGCCCCAAAGATCAAGACACACAGTCCAAAGATTAAAGTAATGATTGATTAGACTTGCATCTTGAAATCTATGTATCAATGTTAATTTAATAAATGAAAAGTTGAATTGTCATGTGTTAGGTGCTTAATGTCTATTAACTCTTAATGTGTTTGTTTATTGCTATAACAGGCTCAACTAAACCGGTTGATGAGCATGATGTGGTACCCCTTTGACAAATCAAGACTCAGTTGACAATGATTCTTGATTTGCAAGGGATTGTACAATGCTCAGTCAGCTATACACCTGAAGAGGGAGAGATCATCCATGATCTGACAGATGAACAACTTGCCGAGTTGTTCACACTGAACCCAGACGAATTGGTGAAAGATGCTCCTGAAGTTGACGTAGTCAGTGATAAAGAACTACAAGGTGTCGATGAGGTGGATATCGAGGATGTGATTGCTGACCATTATCCCCAGTATACGAACACTGATGGCAAGGTACTACCAGATCTAGGAGAAACATTTGGCAGCAGTGCATTCGATAAGGTTGAAGAAAAAGTAGCTAAAAAGGAAGCTACAGAAGAAGTTCCTCAGGCGGATGATACTGATCTAGCAAACAGAAAGGCTGAGTCGGCAGCCTGCCTAGAGGAAATGAGGAAACAGCGGGAGCCTGTAAAGTCTAACATCTACACCAAGCTCTATAAAGTAAAGAAGCATCAGAACGTGTTTGGCAAGATCATAAGCTGGGCGTATTTTGAGGACCTAAAACGTCTATGCTGTGAAGACAGAGAAGGGAACAGAGTATTTCATATTCCCACACGATCTGAAAACTCTCCCTGGATTTGAGCTCAATCGTCTTGCTAACTTGAACCTGCTTTATGCAGTTCCCGGAAATAAATCGGGATGGTTCGAGAAGGCATTGAAAAGGGAATACCACATGAGGTGGGTCAAGTTCAAGCCTCAACAGCCCAGAAGGTTTATTCATAAGACAGAGGTTGACCTTATCTCAGGAAGACCAAAAGTAGTCTTGAAATGGCACCCTCCGCGCACAAAGTCCCGTATACCTTTGAGGGAGATACCATAAGACTTTACTCCCCATTTCAAATGGTGGTACTATGACTGGCGTACTTAAGAAGCCGTCATTGTGTTGGATAGAAAGGGGACTTTGGAGACAATAAGGGTGTTCGACCCAATGTGGCTCATGAACCTGTCAGCAGCTGATATATATACGCTGTACAAATGGGCACTGTTTTTTTGATACGCAGGATATTATGCAAGCACTTCAGTTTCAACATGTTATACGCTTATGCTTTGCACTTGATATTCATGCTGGGGTTTCAAAGGAAGAGAGAGTCAAGAGACATGAAGAGTTTACAAAGGAAGTCAAATAATAGATAGAACTAGGTCCAAGGGGGAGTTTGTTGGTACACATGTCCCTAGTTACAGTTCTAGTGTGCTTAAATGAGAATGACTTTCACTTTGATTACACTGATGTAATGTTTTGATATATGTAATAAAAACTCATTATTGAATGATTATTGATTATTGAATGTCATATCTATTTATATTATTGTTTATTACATGCTTATATAAACATGTTATATGGGTTTACAGTTTTTAGACATAGTTCTGTATCGTTAAAGGTTCAATAATGTGTTTAACTAAGGCTTATGATCCAGTCGCACGACTGGACCATGCTAATGGGCCAGTCGTACGACTGAACCATGTGATTGAGCCAAATGCACGATTGAGTCATTAGATTGGCTTAGTCGTACGAATGAATCAATCGTGTGGGTGAGTCGTCCGTGTGAGTGGATCGTATGACTTAGTCGCACGACTGAGCCATACTCATGGCTCAGTCGTATGAATGAAGACTGTAACCTATAAATATCACTTAATTCGTGAGAAAACAAAGACATCGAGAACTCACAACCCTAGCCGTCCCAGAACGTCCAAGTCATCCCTTCAAACTTCATAGAGGGTTCCTGATCATTGCTAATCAATTCATAATGTTTTCTAATCGTTAGTTATGATCAGATTAACTTTCTCCTTGATTGGATCGCCAATCAAATAGGATTCCGCACTATTTGATCTGGTTTCACGTAGATTCGGTTAGTACCAGTTCGTACTCGGTCCTAACAATAATAATATTCGAAGTGTTACATTTTGCCACGAATTATGTGATATTTATAGGTTTTAGTATTCAGTCGTACGACTGAGCCATTTTCATGGTTCAGTCATGTGACTGAGTCATGCGATTGACTCATATGCATGACTGAACTCACTAATGGTTCAGTTCGTACTCGGTCCTAACAATAATAATATTCGAAGTGTTACATTTGGCACCGAATTATGTGGTATTTATAGGTTTTAGTATTCAGTCGTACGACTGAGCCATTTTCATGGTTCAGTCATGTGACTGAGTCATGCGATTGACTCATATGCATGACTGAACTCCACTAATGGTTCAGTCGTGCGACTGAGCCAATCTTATGTCTTGGTCGTACGACTGATCCAGTCACCTGGTTCTGTCATGTGACAGGTCCATAAGCATGGTCCATTCGTACGTCTGGTCTATAAGCATGGTCCATTCGTGTGTCTAGTCCATAAGCATGAATAGCCACAACACTAAGTCAAACAAATTCCTGAATCATTCTTGACTCAGAACTCTGAACAACAACCTCAAACCTTTATATATAGTTCATCGAGCATGTAATAAAAACTATTTTAAGAATATGATATAATCAAAGTTAAATAAACATCCAAACACGTATCATATTACAATATTGTTCTTGAATTACATATGTGTAAGAAATGAAAGACATAAGCGTTTAAGTACACTAAACTAGGGACATCGTGTATCGAACAGACTCCCCCTTGGACCTAGATTACTCTATCGTCTAACACTTCATATGCTCTTCAAATGTCTTGTACTTCTCCTCTTTTATGACTCCTGCATGAATCTCGAATGCAAAACAGAGTCTGATAATATGTTGGAACTGGAGGGCTTGTACAATGTCTTGTGTCTCATTCGAAAGTGGCCACTTGTATGAATCATAAACATCGTCTGGCGACAAATTAGTAAGCCACATTGGGTCAAATACCCTGATTGTCTCAATTATTCCGTCTCTGTTCAGCACAATAACTGTTTCACCTGTTCTCCAATCGTAATACCACCACTTAAAGTAAAGTGTGAAATCCTATGACATTCCCTCAATGAAATCTTTGACATTGTCCTCAGAGGTCTCCACTTCAACACCACCATGTGTCTTTCAGAGATTGAGTCAACTTCAGTTTTGTGAAGAAACTTCCTGGGTTTTTGAGGTTTGAAGTTGACCCATCTCATGTGGTATTCCTTCTTTAAATCTTTCTCAAACCATCCTGACATTTTCCTCAGGTTAGCATATAACAGATCCAGGCATGTTAGTATGTTTAAATCAAAACCTGGGAGAGTCTTCAGATCATGTGGATGTCTGTAGTACTCAATCCCTTTTTCCCTTTTTACAGCATAGACATCTAAATCCTCAAAATAGGCCTACCTGATAATCTTTCCTGACACTTTTTGATTCCTTTTAACCTTATACAACTTGGTGTATGCCTTCTACTTTGGAGGCTCTCTCTTAGTTTTCATCAGCTAAGCATGCAGCCCATTCAGTCTTCTTTTGTGCAATATCAGCATCATCAGCATGAGCTTTAATCTCTTCTACTTCTTTTTCTATGACTTTTTCCTCAACCATGTCTAATGCACCACTGACAAAGGTTTCATCCCAGTGTGGTATAGCATCTCCATAGGCATCTGTGTACTGAGGATAATGATCTGACATGACATCCTCTATCTCTATCTCATCAACTCCTTGTAACTCCTCATCACTAACAACATCCACTTCAGGAGCATCTCTAACTATATCATACGGGTTCAGTCTGAACATCTCTGCAAGCTGTTCATCTGATAAATCATGGATGATCACCCCCTCTTCTGGTGTCTAACTCACAGATCGTCTAATAATCCCTTGCAAATCAAGAATCATTATAAGTTAAGACTTGATTTGCTGAAGGCAGCGACATCGTATTCATCGGCCTGTTGCGTTTCATCTGTTTGATAGAATAATCAACAAAGCACACATTAATGAATCATCAAGACATTCAGCATAAATTATCATCATTTAGATTAATATAATACAATGTTCAGTTTCAAAAGATTACAAATTTCATAAACATTCTTGATCATTACTTTGATCTCTCTCTTGAGGCTTATTTGCTTGAGGAGCTGAAGAAGAAGTTCCCTGATCCTGATTCTTCTTTGTAAGCCTCTCCTTAGCTGATTGATTTAAGGCTGATGTGTTTGAATCACCTTCAGGCTCATCATCCTCATCATCTTCTTTCTTTTTCTCCTCTCCACTTTCACCAGCCTCCTCTGTTGGACTCAACAAAGTACATTAAGAATTAATGCAAGAAAGTATAATGCTTGCCATTATCAAAACAATCATACAAATGTGTTTCAGCATACAACTCATACAATAGAAACACATTAACATCATTGACATTTATATCAATCACTAATATTTATGTAAATTTCTCTTCCAGATTTGTAAATAAGGACTTTTTGCATAAGTCAACCAGTGCGGATGAAGGAAGTCGAATGCGGATGAAGTTCTACAGCGGATGAAGTTTTTACTCCCACAACGGATGAAGAACTTCACATTTGATGAACAAGCTTCTCAGCGCATTAGCAAGTGTTCACGGCGGATGAACAACATCTACAGTGGATGAACAAGTTTACAGCGTATGACAATAGCTGATGAACTATTCCCACAGTGGATGAACAACATCTACAGCGGATGAACAAGTTCACAGCGGATGACAATAGCTGATGAACTGTTCCCACAGCGGATAAATAAGTTCATCATAGCGGATGAACAAACTGTTCATACAGCGGATGAACTTCTCCACAGCTGATGACTGATTCCTACAGCGGATGACTTATTCACTTTGGATTATTTTTATGTAATTTTCATTTACATAAGGGTAGAATAGTAATTGTATATAGCTTTTGTGTATTGGCTATAAATAGCACTCTACCCTAACCCTTTGTAAGCTTTTGAACGATTATCAATCAAACAAGCATTTTCATTTTCTTGTGCATTCTAACACACATAACACACACATATAAACACACACATACACTGAAATCATACACATTAACCATGGGTTTCCGCACCATGTTTATTTTTGTTGATTTGTGAGAGAATAGAAAAGATCCTTAGAGAAACCAACTTGTTCATATATTGAATATCATTTTGTCTAAATTTATATTCAATATGCTTGACTGAAGTTGTTTTTTCATCAGGTGGTACCAGAGCCTTGGCTTAATCAAACATTGATTTCAATCCTCTCATTCAACAAACATGATTTCAGTTGTTCATTAGCTTCATAACATACATTTGAGCTTCTAATCATCACATCTTCTTCTTCTACATCATAAAATCAACAAATGTTCAAAACATGAGTTAATCTACTGTTTTTGTTCATTGTGAAGAAGGATTTTTGTGCTTTTTTGATTTGAAAACCTCTAAAAACATTCATACACTATTTTTGAAACAGATACATTGCAAAATCATAGAAATCCGTCGATTTGTACTGTTTTTCTCGATAAAACAGTAAACGATTACTGTTCTATTGATTTTCATCAAACAAATCGTTCAAAATCATTCATACATTGTTTATGAATCGAAAAACATCACAAAATCATAGAAACCACATCGGTTTCTAAGGATTTTTGCTACAACAATACACGGGTATTGTTCTATCCCTTTTCAGCCGTCAACAAACCCTAGAAAACCCTAGTTTTATTCAACACACACATCCACATTTCGTGTTTATTGGGTTGTTCATCAGAAAATTCAAAGAAGAACAATATTCTTCTTTTGAATTTTTAACAAAAAGTTACTTTTTGATCCAAAAAGTGAAGTTTCTAAGAGTAAACTTTTGTTTTTCTAATGGTTTTGACTTTCTGGTAGGTTTTGACAAATTTGTCACGGTGTGACAACCTTAACAGAATATTCTTTCTGTTACCGAGGAGAAACATTCTTGTACCATCAAATTAATTAAAATTAATTAATTACCTTTATTTGGTAACTTAATTAAAATTAAATTAAATTTAGCATCAAGCTAAATATTTTAACTTAATTAAAATTAAATTAAAATTAAAATTATTTGGTAACTTAATTAAAATTAAAATTAAATTAAAATTAAAATTAAATTAAAATTAAAATTAAATTTATTTGGTAACTTAATTAAAATTAAATTAAAATTAACATTAAATTATTTGGTAACTTAATCAAAATTAAACAATCCTAGCGACTTTAGGATAAATCAAATTTAGCATCAAGCTAAATATTTTAACTAATTCTAATTTAAACCGTTAAGTTAAAATTAGAACAAACATGTCTGACGAATTATCTGGAACAAACAGTGGTCTCAAACCACCGAGACTGAAAAACAAGGCTGATTTCACACAATGGAAAATAATGTTTAGAAATTGGTTCATTTTTCAGGACCTAGACTTGTGGACCTCCATAATAGAAGGACCATATATTCTTGTGAACTTGGGTCCTGACTACAACACACAAAAACTAGTTAGTTTAAAGAACATAGCTGGTGATGAACTGAAGAAGGTTAAAACAGACATGAAAGCATACAGTATTTTGGCAATGACCTTGCCATTTGAAATCTTAACACGGGTTGAGAATTTCAAAATAGCCAATGAACTATGGAAAGTTCTTCACAAAATGTGTGAAGAAAGTGATGAGATTAGGGAAATCAAGAAGGAAAAATTGAGGACCCAATATGAAACTTTCTGTCATGTTTAGGGAGAATCTATTCCCTAACAATTTCACAGATTTGTACAACTAGTAAATGAGATGATTGTCTATGGTCTCAAATACGAATCTGTTGAAATCAATAAAAAGACGTTGAATACAATGCCTGAGAGTTGGACTCAATCAGTGTCTCTAATGAAAGCAACATTGGATTAGGGAGCATTATCTTTGGACTCTCTAGTTGCTAAAGTGGAGGCACTAGAACTAGATGAAAAATCCAGGAACAACAACACTATCAGACATGTGGAAGCATATAAGTTCAAGGAACTACAAAACACAAACAATGCTTTTCTCACAAGCACTGGTGAAGATGAAGATGAAGAATTCGTAGACACAAGTGGTACATCATTCTTTTCTCCACCAGAGTCATCCAACAACAAACAAAAGTCTAAGAAGACTGGAGTCAATGCTTCTTATAAAACAACTCCTCAAAGCAAACATAACCAACATCATCATGCTTCAAGTTCAAGCAAACAACAACAGACAAGGCCACAAAACATACATAAGTTTGATAAACCGATGGATGCTCTCACTATCATTCTTCAAAGTGACGAGCAAAAGGCAGCTTATGCAGCCTTTTCCACATGTTTTGAGGCTTATCTTGGTGCCAACGTCACACCTTCTCAAATCATTCAACAAGATCTGGATGAACTACCTCCAGACATGGTTGAAGAAATGGATATACAATGGTCTATGGCTATGATTTCATATAGATCAAAGAGATTTCTACAGAGGAATAGAGGGTTAAGCATGGATAAGAAGACCAAGATTGGTTTTGACAAAACCAAGGTGAGATGCTAAAATTGTCAACTGTATGGTCACTTTTTAAGAGAATGCCAACAACCTAGAATTGACAGACAAAGCAACCAAACACAAGCTTCAAATAGCTATCAGACAAACAGACAGATCCCACCTCAAATTAGTATCCCTGGTGCACCAACTCCACCTCAAATCACACAATATAGTCCAAGTCAACAATCAAAATCATCTACAATGATCATTAAGAAGGATGGTGAATGTGACTGGAGCATGTATGAAGCTGAAATTCAATATCCAGATCATGCCCTCATGGCAGATATTGAAGATAAAATTTCAGAATCCCGAAAGAGGTAAAGGAGAACCTATGAACACAAGCAGGCATAGATGAAGTCAATAGATACAGAGAACATGCAGACAAACTTTCAAAAAAGTAATCGAAACAAACATTTTAAATGAAAGTCTTAAATCAGAACAAAAACAATATGGCATCAAAATACTTTCATTACAAAATGATTTGGACAAATTAATGTCTGAAAATTTAACACTTGCAGCTCAAGTGGAGCAACTCTCTGTATCATTGACTGAATCTAAAACAGTCCAGGCTGAAACTGAAGTGAAACATCAGAAGTTTTAGGTAAGCAACAAGAAGTTTGAAGAACTTCTTTCATAACAAAGGTCTTTTAAAGACCCTTCAGGTTTGGGATATAACAAAGTTAATCCACCATATAATGATAATTATATTCCTTTGCCCGAGTCAATGACAAACAAACAGGGTGAGTCACTTGACCCACATGACAGAACAGATGATTCAAAACCATCATTACCATCATCAAAGTCATCATTAAATGATAGAACACCTTTGATAAAATTTGATAAAAGCCATGATTCACAACAAACTAAATCAACATATTTTTATCAAGGAGAAAATAATGAATTTGATGAACAGACTTCTGATGAAGATGATGTTGACTTATTGGATGATAAGTCCATTCAACCAATTACTAAATCTCACAAAGTTTCAAGTGTGGTTGATATTCCAAACAAACAAACAAAAGGATTTGACATTTGTTTAGGTGGAAGAAAGGTTCTGCCTTCCACTAGTTCTTCCAAACAAACAAATAAAGAGAAAGATAAAGTTACTATGCAGCCAAAACAAACAACAGTCACTTTTAATATTCCTCTCAAATCAAACTTAAAATCAAAAGTTGCAAACTAACAAGACAAGTCTGATTTACCATATTGTGAATGGTGTGATCAATACACTCACAGCACTGAAAAAGTGCAAATATGGTAAATATTGCAAATACTGTCACATGAACAATCATAGTACTGAAAGTTGTCATTTTCATAACTATTATTCTATTTGTAAGAGGAACAATCATAGTACTGATACTTGCTTTTTTAACAAGAAAAACAAAAAGCAAAACACACATGCTCAAGTTGTAAAAACTAATGAGAAACAAACAGTTCATACAAAAAGGAACAAGTCAAGAGTACCAAGACAAACTCCTCATCAAAAAGTTGTTCTAAATGATGACAAATTATTTTATGACAGCTTTACACAAACACCAAGGAGACATAAGTCTCAAACCAGACAAACATCAGACATTAGCTCTAGTAGGACAAGAGCTCAAAGTACTTCTCCTGACAGAGCTAAATTCAATCAAAGGAAATCTAGTGTACCTAGAATTCCTAAACCATTAGAAAATGCAATCTTAGAAAAAATTTACATCGTGGGAATAGACGGAAAACCTGAGACCTCATAGATTGGGTTGCACCATCTAACTGATTTCTTGTGTTTTCTTAGGGACATCAAAGAAGGCCTGACAACATCTGGTATGGTGATAGTGGATGCTCCCGACATATGACAGGAAATTGTTCCCTCCTTCAGGATCTTAAAAGCAAACATGGAGGAATGTAGCCTTTAGAGGTGACAAGACAGGTGGAAAGATAACTAGAGAAAGAACAGTAACAAATGGTTTGATTAGCTTTGAAAATGTCAACTACTGCTCCAATCTTCAGTTTAAGCTTCTTAGTGTTTCCCAAATCTGTGATAAGGGATACGTCACGTTTTCTGACTCCAACAACTGCTACATCCTCTAGCAAAGTTTTCAAATACCGGAAGACTGTATCCTTTTGAAAACTCCACGTCATAACAACACATACATTGTTGATATGAACACTATTTCTACAACCACTCCTAAAACATGTTTATTATCAAAAGCATCAGAAGATGGTTCCTAATTATGCCACAGACGATTGAGACACCCTAATTATAATAGAATGAATCAACTTGTAAAAGGTGACTTAGTAATAGGTTTACCATAAAAAGAATTCTTCTATACAGACCACTACACTGCATGTCTAAAAGGAAAACAACATAGGGTGTCTCACAAGTCAAAATTGGTAAGCTCTAACAACACACCACTCAAATTGCTTCACATGGACCTTTTTGGCCAACAAACATCCTAAGCATAGGAAAGTAGCAATTTTGTCTTGTTATAGTAGATGATTACTCCAGATTTTGTTGGGTTTTCTTTCTACTACACAAATCAGAAACACCAGACATAATACATTTATCAGTAAAATTGAAAATCAATTGGATCTTAAAGTTAAATCTTTAAGAAGTGATAATGGCACTAAATTTAAGAATGATAGTATCTTTTCCTTTTGTGCAGAAAAAGGAATAAGTGATCAGTTCAGTGTAGCAAGAACTCCTCAGCAAAATGGAGTAGCTGAAAGGAGGAACAGAACATTGATAGATGAAGCCAGATCAATGCTTGTTGACTCTCTATTACCCATATCTTTTTGGGCTGAAGCAATCAACACAGCTTGTTACATACAAAACAGAACATTAATAATCAAATAACATACAAAAACTCCATATGAATTAATGTTTAAAAGAAAACCTTTTATTCGATTTCTTAAAGCTTTTGGATGTGCGGTTTCAATCTTAAACACCAGAGAATAATTATCCAAATTTGCTCTAAAAGCAGATGCCGGATTCTTTGTTGGATACTCTGGAACCTCAAAAGCTTACAGAGTATACAATCCAAGACTTAACATTGTGGAAGAAACAACTGATATTATTTTTAATGAACACTCTTTCACAAAGAAAGTCATTGGATCAGACTAGTTGTTTGACATGATTCATTAACAAAATCATTTGACACACCTTATTTTGATGTTTCAGGTACAAAAGAAGATATTAAATATCCCATCCTACCTCCTCAACCAACCATTGATGTTCCTCTAACTGCTGATCCTCTAAGGAGAACAAACACATCTCCTTCAAGCACAATAGTTACACCTCCAGTGGAACAAACCAAAACATCTGATGAAACAAACACATCAACACCATCTTTATCAACACCTGCGACAACCAAACCACCCAATCAACCAATGTCACATCAACCTCACACAGTTGAAGAAGATGATAATTATCATTCTTTACCAGACACACATCCTGACGATGAAATCTTAGATTTCTTTCATGCTTCTCCATAAACATTCAATAAACCTGCGCCCCAGAATGTCCCTCTAACACAAATACCAATCAACCAACGTCACATCAACCTCACACAGTTGAAGAAGATGATGATTATCATTTTTACCAGACATATATCATAATGATGAAATCTTAGATTTCTTTCATGCTTCTCCATAAACATTCAATGAACCTGCGCAACCAGAATGTCCCTCTAACACAAATACCCTTGCCCAACCAACCACACATGAACAAACATTCAACAATCATGATTCAACAATTCCTGTTGATTATATTGAAACAACAAGAATACACAAAGATCACCCCTTAGAAAACATCATAGGTGACCTTAATACCTGACTGATAAGAAGTCAATCAGACACAACAAACATTTGCTTGTATTCCTGTTTCTTATCCCTAACTGTACCGAAAAACATCACTGAAGCACTTAAAGACAACAGTTGGATAGAAGCAATGCAGGAGGAACTTCCGTAATTTAGAAAGCAAGAGGTATGGAAATTGATTGATCTACCTGAAGGGCAATATGCCATAGGCACAAGATGGCTTTTCAGAAACCAAGCAGATGATAGAGGGATAGTCATTTGAAACAAAGCAAGGTTTATTGCCCAAGGATATACTCAGGAGGAAGGCATTCACTATGATGATGTCTTTGCTCCAGTAGCCAGGCTAGAAGCCATCCGATTGTTCCTTGCATATGCCTCATCTAAAAACTTCACTGTCTTTCAAATGGATGTAAAATGTGCATTCCTTTATGAAAAGATAGATGAAGTGGCATATGTTGATCAACCACCAGGGTTTGAAGATCCAGAAGTCCCTCATAGAGTCTACAAGTTGGATAAGGCTCTATATGGTCTTCATCAAGCACCTAGGAAGTGGTATGAGACTTTATCAAAGTTTCTAGTACAGAGTGGGATACCCAAGGGAAAATAGACCAGACATTGTTCTTAAAGAAGAAAGGACAAGACTTGTTAGTGGTTCAAGTCTATATGGATGACATCATCTTTGGCTCTATAAACACACAACTCTGCAAAGAGTTTGAAACTTTTATGCAATCCAAATTCAAGATGAGTTCAATGGGAGAACTTACCTTCTTTCTTTGACTACAAGTTCATCAATCGCAAGATGGAATTTTTATCAACCAAGACAAGTATGTCCATCAGATTCTCAAGAAATATAACATGGCAGACTGCACATTAAGTAAAACACCATTTGCAACTGGACTGAAGTTTGGCCCAGATCCAGAAGTCACATTGGTTGATCAGAAACTCTATAGATCAATGATAGGTTCTCTGATGTACCTTACACCAAGCAGACCAGATATCATGCATGCAGTATGCATGTGTGCAAGATATCAAGCAGATCCAAAACAATCACACATTAATCTATACTATCTTAACATTCAATTGAGAAGGGCAACCATGTAATTTCACATAAATATCTTAATTTTAAGAGATGTACATCTCTTAAAGCATAAGTTACAACTCATCTATACTATCTGAGTTACTTTCTTTCGACACCCATGTTTTTGGGAATAAATCAGTGTTGCTTTCGAACTGAGTAGCAGAGACCATCGACACCCATGCTTCAAAGACTATCAGAGACTCAGACCACCCATGCTTTCAGCATAGTAGCAGAGATCAAGGTACCATCACCATCACCATCAGAGTTGTTTTGAGCTCAACAAGAGTATCAGAGTTGCTTTCAAGACAAAGAGTATCAGAGTTGCTTTCGGCTCAAGGAGTATCGGATGCTGGAACAAGGTAACATCACCATCTCTTCCTCAAAACCCATCTGGATTCAAATTCAAATTCCTCAAAACCCTACATAAAGTCATAACATCTGGATTTGTAGTTGTTTTTCAACCTACTACAACTTCTTGGAGGTAAGATTCAAAAACGCTTCAGAATAGGTTTTGGATAGTCTGATATGATGAAATTGTTATTAGTGTTAAGAGGTTAAGGTTAGGGTTAGGGTTTTGAGTGATTTGAGTTTAGGGATTGGGTAGTCTGATATGATGAAATTATGTTATACCTTTTTAATATAGTTCATTTCCTCATCTTTCCCTTTGACTTCATAACCTTTTGCTATCTTTATCTTGAAGGTGGTACGCGAAAAGATTCCTTCATCCTGACATTGTTGCACCATATGACTTTGTATTTATTTGGGATGAAGATCTTGGGGTTGACAATTTTAATGCTGAAGAGTGAGTGCACACTTTGGTGAAAGGTTTTTTTTATTCTTTTGGAGATTTTATTAATCATAGTTTCTTAATTTATTAGATATCTTAAACTTGTGAGGAATCATGGATTAGAAATATCTCAGCCTGGTTTGGATTCTAGCAGTCGGGGTTTAACATGGCAAATGACTAGGAGACGTGGAGATCACGAAGTTCATAAGTAAGTCCACAAGTTCTTTTTGTTGTATGATAGTTTTGTTTGTTGTTAGCATAAGCAACTAAAGATTGTTAAAGGTAATATCTTTTTACATATATGCTAAACTTTGTTAATGTTATTTTATAACTTTTATGGTAGAGAAACAGAGGAGAGGCCAGGTTGGTGCAGTGACCCACATTTGCCTCCATATGCAGCGTACGAATAGTCTACCTTTAATTATTCGAACTAAGATGGAAAGATGGACGGTTTTGGGTAACATATTAAAACGAGTTCGGGTTGATGTGTGTTTGTTTTAGTAGGGTTGGCCTGGACTGACGAGCAAACACTTTTTTTGTCCATTTTTTAAATTTGTTATTATAAATAATTAATGGGGTAATTGTGTTTAGAAAAACAATATTATTACTATTTGATTCAGTTGATAGGCAACTTAAACCTTGATCTTTGCAAAATAAAGAAATGCTGCAACTTATTCGAGGGTCATTTTGAATATATTATTATATGTGGATAGATTTGTAGAGATCATGGCTCCAGTCTTTTCTCGAGAGGCTTGGCACTGTGTGTGGCATTTGATCCAGGTATTGCTTATGATTAGAGATGGTAAAATGGTCAAAATGGGTATCTTCTGTAGTTCAGGTTGGATTGACACACAAGCACTAAGTTCTTGTAACTTTTTTTAAATTGATTTAGGAGGTGTATGTAGTACAATACACTTTAGGTGACTTCTAATCCCTTTGACTTGTTTCATTGTTAACTTAATTATTTGATTTTGCATATTTTACCCAAAATGACCCATTTATAAGTACGATTCCCAATTCTGCATATGATCGTAACTTTTTCACATTACACAATTCTTTGCATATGATCATGTCTAATTCTTTCTGTGACACCAAGCGTTTTTGGGTTACCAACATTTCCGTTATTTAACCTCTCTTCATTATTATATATTAAATCAAATTATTATAGGTAAATGATAATTGTAATTATTCTAATACTATTAATAATTAACTCAAAATAAATGGAACCTAATCACACTTGAGGGACTAGATGTGGCAATATACAAAACTTCATTCAACTATATATACCCAACCCCTCCCCTCTCGGCCTCTCTTCAAAACCACCCGAACATCCCTCCTCCCGTAACCCCAGATCGAGACTCCCCTGACGGCAGCGGTTCTCGACGACCCCTTCCCCATGACGACGACATCCGATGGCCACACCCACTTCCTTGTGCGAACAAGCATCAACGGAAACCCTTTCTCCCCTTGCGACAGCTCCTGATCCGTCGTGGACCTTGGTAAGTCCGAAGCTCTTTTCCCGTTCAAGTTCTATTGCTCCTTTGTAACCATTTCGGTACGCTGATCGTTTCAGTACGGTTTATTTTCGTTATTGATAAAGGTGCGCCACGGTTTCGTTTCGGTTGCCACCTCTCGATGATGGGTTTCAGTTCGGGTTTCAGGTTAATGTTCTGAGTATATGTCTCATAAGCTCACCGCATGTATCTATATATGGTGCAAACATGTATGTATATGTATGCATTGTGGCTGTGAGTTCTGTCCGTGCGCCCGTAGGGTTGTGTATGTATGTATATGTTATGCAATGTACGCACGTGTTTCTGCGTATGTACGCATATGTGTGGTTTTATGGATGTGAATATGTATGTATATGTGTGTTGTGTTCTTGGAGTATTGGTAGTGTATGCATGTATGTATGTGAATTGTGTATGTATGCATTCATAGTGAATGATGAGGGCAGTAAGGTGTGAATGTTACGGTGGCTTATGGTGGTGGTTATTGGTAGGCGCATGGAGGTGTGAAAGTGGGCACATGTGGAGTTGTGTGTTATGTGTGTGATTATGTGTGTTCCTTCTTGTAATTAAATAGCATGTTAATCCATGCATGTGTATGTATGCATCCCATCATGACATGTACGTGATTCAAGAATCCACTGGGTAGGCGCAGGTGTGTGTTGACCAATGGAATCAAGTCAAGTTGAGCGGGTGTATGTGCATCATGATGTGTGAATTATATATGTATGTATATATATATATATATATATATGTATGTATATATATATGTATATATATATATTTGTGTAATGCATGCATGTGTAAGTACGTTGGTGCATGAGTTGTTTTAGGCGCATGGGGGAGGAATGAATGACACATGTGGGCGTTTGGGGTTGAGCTTTCTTGCGTACGTATGCATGTTTGGATATAGTAGGAAGTAGACATATTATAATGCATGAATTCACGCGCATTTGATTTAATGGATATATCTAAAACATGACAATCATTTATGAAGGGTGGCTATAAAAATATATATAATTGTATTTATAAATGTGTCTGTTTATTACAATATATATATATAGGTCATATACTTAAATTATATAAAGAGTACCCTTTCCATGTGATAAATAAGTCATAGAGACTGAATTGGAACTTAGGGTTTGTTTATATATGTGAACGTGGGTATTGTTGGTCTGTATCGATAACCGACACCATAACCGACTCGTGAAACGCGAAACCGTACGACCACACTATTTATATTTAATATTAATTGAATATTAAATGAAACTCAGGTTAATTGGATACCGTCTCTTTTGGTTCTTACGTTCTTGTTACAACGCATTCGAGGTGTTTTCACGGCCCCTATTTTTTATTCTTTCCATTTTGGGGGAGAAAACATGCACACATATTTACAAAATGGTTTTTAGTATTATTGAAATCGCCTGTTACGTTAGTGCAAACATACTTAAAAGTCCTTACATTCTCAAACCATTAGTAATGTGTAGCGAGGTAATTCTGAGTAGTACTACTGGGTTTGACAAACCCCGCCCGGGCTAGTCGCGCTAGCTTGATTGGAGGTCAAACGGGTGCATTATTGACCTAACATTTGTGACTGTCTGGTGAGACGTGACAGGAAGGCAACAAACATACGAACATACAAACAGTCAGCGTCGGTTCAAAACGCTAAGTAACTTGATTATAGGCTAGCTCCCTATGGATATGCTTTAGTTACTATACCATTCAAACAGTTACAAACATTTTTATCTGTGATAAAACCTGTGAACTCACCAACTTTATGTTGACAGACTTTAGCATGTTTTCTCAGGTAACATGAACGCTTAAGCTCATGTTGCACGGTTAAGGAACGCACTCAGGACATGCATTCATCAGATCCATTTATGTTGCATTAGACATTGTTTTGACTTAGCATTTCAGACTTTCAGTATTGTTTACATTTCGTTATTCGCTTCCGCACTATTATACATTTCATTTACGTTACTCTGATTTAAGCCAAACGTTTATTTTTAAACTCATATAGTGTCATTTGATATGACCGTGTCTGAGATCCTGGTGTGTCACACGCCTAACGGTAAAACCCTATTTGTGGAAAGCGAGGGTGTGATAGATTGGTATCAGAGCCACTGGTTATAGAGAACTAGGATTGCCTTTGCTTCTTGACTATAGCCTTAGACATAACACTAGTATTGCACAGACACTCTTACATGATTGCAACTGTTGTACGAACATTCTCCCGGCATACTAACATTACATTGCTGAACGATCATAACATTATCCGCACTATCCATGTCACCTGTATCATCTCGACTAACAGAGGGGCGGAGAGTCCCGCTCGCTTACTTCCAACATGTACACTTGTTTCTTCACTCCCGAAGTTGAAGCAACGACGATTTGAACCTAACATTACCACTTCAGAACACAAAACTCTTTTCTAACACACACTACAAACCTAACGACGATGAACAAGGAGAACAACGCACGTTACTTTTCCAACTCTATTGTACTTGTATCTACTTCCAACATACCCTATCATCTTCACTAGTCTGAATAGTAAACGTGGGACAACCAACGGATTGAAGTCTATCAGAGAATCGGACTTGGATATGTGGACACTTAGAGCTTCAAAGGGGAATATGCTAACTCAAATCGCCGGAGTAATTTCCATCCAACATATAGATATATTGAATTATGATTATTTGATTTAAATACATTGTGTTTCCTACAATTTATTTTTATCAATAATTATTATTCGATTAGTGACTATTATGTATTGTGAATTGAAGAATCATGTCTGGAAGATGACCTGGACGCCCGAGTGGACGAGGAAACATCAACATGACTCAAGCTGAATTGGATGCCATCATCAATGAGCGTGTAACTGACACGCTTGCAGCCTATGAACAAACCTGCAATCAGAACCAGAACAACCAAAATCTGAATCAAGGAGGTAATCTAGAATCAACAGACACGTTAGTTTTCCCCACGATAACACACATTGATTCTTAAACAATTATATGTCCTTTTGATTCAGGTCCAACTATCTGCACCTTCAAGATGTTTATGGACTGTAAGCCACACTCTTTCTATGGTTCTGAGGGTGCTATCACATTACTTCGCTGGCTGGAGAAGCTCGAGTCAGTGTTCGCCATGTGCAACTATCATGCTGGAAATCGTGTCAAGTACGCCTCTAGCACATTGGAAGGACCAGCTTTGACATAGTGGAATCACAGGTCCAGACCTTAGGACTTGATGCTGCTAATGGTATGCCTTGGGATGATTTCAAGATACTAATAAAGGAAGAATACTGCTCGAGGAATGAAGTCCAGAAGCTGGAAAGTGAATTCTGGAATTTTAAAATGATTGGCTCTGAAATCGAGGAATACACAGCTCATTCACACGAGTTGGCTGCTCTATGTCCTCAGTTGGTAACCCCAGCTTACAAACGGATTGAGAAGTACATTGATGGTCTAGCTCCTCAAATCCAAGCTAGTGTTATGGCTGCTGATCCTGTTACTATTCAGCAGGCTATCCGATTAGCTCACAAGCTCACTGACCAGGCAGTGGCACAGGGTACCTTACCTAAACATGGCGCTGCATCTGGCACAATTGATATTAAGCGAAAGTGGAATGGTTCTACTAACAAGTCCTCAAAATCCAACAACAACCAACAACAACCAACAACAGTAGGCCAGAAAGTTTGATTCCTCCAGAAGTTTCACTAACAATAATCAGAACAACAATAACAACAGTGGTCAGGGATCGAGCAACTATGCAGGCAAGTATCCAAAATGTAACAAGTGCAACTTTCATCATCATGGCCAGTGATCAATTTCGTTGTCAAAGGTGTGGAAAGATGGGTCATGCTGCTAAAGACTGCAAGGGTGAACTGATGACCAGGCAACAACCTCAGCAACAACGACAGGGTGAAGCGACTAGAGGCTGTTTTGAGTGTGGTAAAGAGGGACATTACCGGAAGGATTGCCCACAACTGAAGAATGGCAACAGGGGCAATAATGGAAACAACAATGGGAATGGCGCCAAAGGTCGAGCTTTCGTGATTGGTTCTGGCGAGGCAAGAAACGATCAAAACGTAGTTACCGGTATGTTTCCTCTGAATGATTGTTTTACTTCTGTGTTTTTCGATACCGGCGCTGATAAGAGTTTTATCTCTACTACGTTTAGCAAGCTTTTAGATGTAACCTTGACTGAAATGGACCCTAGTTATACGGTAGAACTAGCTGACGGTAAAATGATCGAGGCAACTCATATTCTTAGAGGGTGTAAATTAGAGCTATCAGGACACAAATTTGAGATAGACCTTATGCCTGTTACACTTGGTAGTTTTGACGTAGTCGTTGGAATGGATTGGTTATATAAAAACCAAGCCGAAATTTTCTGTCACGAGAAATCATTCGTGTACCACTCCCTAGTGGTGAAGTCTTATCCGTTCAGGGTGAGAAAAGTGGTGTCGTTTCTAGCATCATTTCGTATATGAAAGCCCAGAAGTGCTTACGCAAAGGTCATACCGCTATCTTAGCTATGACCACCGAGAAGACCCCTGAAGAAAAGAAGATCGAAGATATCCCTATCGTTCGTGATTTTCCTGACGTGTTTCCTGAAGACTTACATGGTCTTCCACCGCATCGTCAAGTCGAGTTCCAGATTGATTTGACGACTGGAGCCGCACCGATAGCTAGACCACCATATCGACTAGCACCAAAGGAACTGCAAGAAAGGTCTACGCAATTGCAAGAGCACTTGGATAAAGGATTCATCAGACCTAGCTCATCACCGTGGGGAGCCCCAATCCTGTTTTTCAAGAAAAAGGATGGGACTTTTCACATGTGTATTGATTATCGTGAGCTGAACAAAGTGACGGTTACGAACCGTTATCCTCTACCTCGAATTGACGATCTGTTTGATCAACTTCAAGGGTCAAGCTTCTATTCAAAGATAGATTTGAGATCAGGATATCACCAACTAAGAGTCTGAGAGGAGGACATATCAAAGACGGCATTCAGAACCCGATACGGTCACTATGAGTTTCTGGTAATGCCATTTGGTTTGACTAATGCACCAGCGGTTTTCATGGATCTCATGAACCGAGTGTGCAAACCCTACTTGGACAAGTTTGTTATCGTCTTCACCGATGACATTCTGATTTTTTCGAGGAACAAGGAGGAGCATGAGGAACACCTTTGACTGATCTTGGAATTACTTAAACAAGAACAGCTATACGCCAAATTCTCGAAGTGTGACTTCTGGATTCGGGAAGTTCAATTCTTGGGTCATGTAGTCAACGAGAAGGGCATACATGTTGATCCGACAAAGATAGAAGCTATCAAGAACTAGGCTACGCCAAAGATTCTGACGGAGGTACGATAATTTCTTGGATTGGTTGGATATTACTGATGATTTGTCGAAGGGTTTTCGAAGATTATCCAACCGCTCACAACGTTGACTCAAAGAGGCACCGCATACTGTTGGGGTGGCAAGCAAGAATCAGCATTCTAGTTCTTAAAACAGAAACTCTGCAAGGCACCAATATTGTCTCTACTAGAGGGAACCGAAGATTTTGTGGTGTATTGCGATGCTTCTATTCAAGGTCTCGGTTTTGTGCTAATGCAACGCGAGAAGGTGATCGCATACGCTTCCCGACAGCTAAAGGTTCACGAGAAGAACTACACGACACATGACTTAGAGTTGGGAGCCGCTGTGTTTGCTCTCAAGATATGGAGACATTACTTGACCGGTACCAAGTGCACCATTTATACAGATCACAAGAGTCTTCAGCATATCTTTGAACAGAAGGAATTGAACATGAGACAACATCGATGGGTCGAGTTGTTAAACGATTATGATTATGCGATCAAGTATCATCCGGGCAACGCTAATGTAGTAGCAGAGGCATTAAGTCGGAAGGAGACACCAAAGCCAAAAAGAGTTCGAGCATTATAACTCACCATCCACACAGGTTTACCCGATCAGATACGTAATGCTCAATTTGAAGCTTTAAAAGACGAAAACCTGAAATCCGAATCACTACGAGGCATGGAGAAGCAACTGGAAACCAAGATTGACGGAATCCGCTACTTCATGGACTGAATATGGGTTCCTTTGTATTGAGACCCACGAGAGCTGGCAATGGACGAGGCTCACAATTCACGATACTCTATTCATCCGGGTTCAAACAAGATGTATCATGATCTCAAGGTTCTGTACTGGTGGCCGAACATGAAAGCTGACATTGCCACCTATGTAAGTAGATGCTTAACCTGTTCTAAGGTTATGGTGGAGTATCAACGACCATTTGGCTTACTTCAACAACCAGAAATTCCAGTATGGATGTGGGAGCAGATATCTATGGACTTTATCATGAAACTGCCTCGGACACCCAGCGGATGAGATACCATTTGGGTAATTATAGATCGTTTGATGAAATCCGCACACTTCTTACCAATTAGAGAGACTGATAGAATGGAGAAGTTAACTCGCATATACCTAAGGGAAATAGTCTATCGGCACGGTGTGCCAATTTCCATCATCTCTGATCGTGACGCTCGATTCACTTCACATTTCTGGCAATCTTTGCAACGATCATTGGGAACATGGTTAGATATGAGAACTACATATCATCCTCAAACGGATGGCCAGAGTGAGCGTACGATCCAGACCTTGGAAGACATGTTACGCGCTTGCGTGATTGATTTCGGCAACAGTTGGGAAACTCACTTACCGTTAGTTGAGTTTTCATACAATAATAGCTATCACACGTCGATTAAAGCTGCTCCATTTGAGGCACTGTATGGGTGTAAGTGCCGATAACCTATTTGTTGGGCCGAAGTTAGGGAAAGTCAACTTACCGGTCCTGAACTTGTGCACGAGACGACTGAGAAGATCGTGCAAATTCGTAACCGCATGGCAGCAGCCCGTGACCGACAGAAGAGTTACGCTGATAAGCATCATCGACCGTTGGAATTTCAAATTGGCGACAAAGTACTTTTGAAAGTGTCACCTTGGAAGTGTGTGATTCGTTTCAGGAAACGTGGAAAGCTAAACCCTAGATACGTGGGACCATTTGAGATTGTCAAATGGGTTGGCCCCGTAGCCTATCAGCTGAACCTACCAGAAGAACTCAGTGGAGTACACAATTTGTTCCATGTTTCGAACATAAGGAAATGTCTTGCAGACGTGACTCTCGTCATCGAGGAACCAGTGGAAGTTATGGACCGAGAGGTCAAGACACTCAAACACAGTCGTATCCCTATCGTTAAAGTCCGTTGGAACTCAAAACGTGGACCAGAGTTTACATGGGAACACGAAGATCAGATGAAGAAGAAGTACCCACAACTGTTCAACGATTAGACACCTACTTCTTAAGGTATTCATTGTTGAGATACCTTTCCCTTTAAATTTCAAAACAAAATTCCCTTCAACAAGGGGATGATGTCACAACTCTGTCAAACCATACATGTCCGAAACATTACAAACCAGCAACCCTAACTGAATCTCACATATTTGATTTAACCTACTGAACCTCATGCGTTTAACCGAGCGTACTATCCTAATTTTCGGGACGAAAATTCTTTCAACAAGGGGATGATGTGACACTAAGCGTTTTTGGGTTACCGACGTTTCTGTTATTTAATGTAACACCCGAAAGTTTGACCTTTTGATAGGTTGCGCGACTGAGCCTCAGTCGCCTGGGATTTATGCGACTGGAGGTTCAACCGCATGCTATTCGGCCGATTGAAGCTCAACAGCACGATTGGAGTTCAACCGCCCGAATGAAAGACGAGCCGCATGGAACACATGCGACTGGGGTCCAATCGTATGGTGTTCATGCGACTGAAGGTCCAGTCGCCCCTAGACCAGACGCGACTGAGCTGTGGGTATAAAAGAGGAGCAGCTCCACTCTCCTTCCCAACACTTATCATTTTCAGTCGGGGAGAGAGCAGAGAGCGACCGAGAGAAGAGAAAGAAAGAGGGAAAGTGCTGACCGAGCTCCGGATTTGTCGAGAGGCTAGCCAAATCGAAGCTCATCAACTTCTACCTGTTAATGTGAGTTCTAGGACCCCTCATTTACATGTTTTCTAACGATTTTTGGGCTGGAATCACATATAAACCCTATTTTTGAAATAGTGTAAGTTTGACCCATTTGGGTAAATCTTGAGTAATATGTTTATAGTAAGAATTAGGACTTGTTTATGTTTGTATGATGTCCTAGTATGAATCCCTGAGGCTTGGGAGGGTCGAATTGGGCTGAAAATGGGTTTATGATGAGTTTAGGGGCGGGAGTTCGCGACTGCAGTGTATGAAGAACTCCAGTCGCTGCCCAGTTAGGGTTATGCGATTGAAGGGCCATTCGACCGAATGAGGAATAGTTGATGTCCAATCGCACGATTGAGGCTCAGACGCACGATTGAGCCTCAGTCGCATGATGGACTATGCGATCGGGGGTTTCGGTCGCATAGGTCCAATCGCAGGGTAGTTCAGTCGCACGGTTAAGAGTTAGTCGCATATAGCCCAGTCGTGTAGTGTCTATTCGTACGGAAGGAAATCCTGTCGCACGATTGTATGCCCATTCGCATGACAGCCCAATCGCACGGTCCAGTCGCATGGAGGACATGCGACTGGGATAGGTTCAGTCGCCCATGAAGGGCTGATGTGAATGATGATGCTATGTATGATTACGTATGATGATGCTATGTATGATGACGTAGGTATGATGCTATGTATGATGATGAATGTATGATGGATGTGTATGTTCCTTGTGATTGTGTATGTTTATCTTTCCGAAACTTTACGAATAACGAGAATGAACGAATGAAGTATTATGTAACGTAAAGTGAAAGATAATGAAAGAGGAACATGATGATGAATGCATGTATTAACGAATGAACGAAAAGAAGAATGACGATGAATACATGCATTAATGAACGAACGAATTATGTCTTGCAGCATTGAATAACTCGATTGGTCCTTCTCTGTGATCGACCATGGTCATGGTACCTCTACCGCTTACCTCTAGTACCGTGGCATACGTTTTGTTGTTCATATGTTGACTTCGGCCCGGTAGCTAATAACGATCGGGGTGTAGCATATGGTATTGGTACAATTCACCTTTCAATGTGCAAGTAAGTATGAAACGGGATTCTTGTCATTCGACCACAATAATCATAGCCGAGTGCTATGAAGTGGGTAAAGCCTGACAGAATCCATACGAGAAGTTAAAGATAATGATGTATAACAAATGATGAAGATAATAATGAATATTATCTCTGTGTACGTATGATGTTGAACGCATGTACGAAAGGATACTTTTAAATAAGTAAAAGTATGTTTTATTATAAAACTAGAACTCACTCAGCAACGCTGACTTTTTATGTGATTTCCAGTTGGCAGGTAGTGTTGCTGAGGATGGCACGAGGCGACTACTCAGCTCTTTTGGGATGGCATTTACCTTTTGATTATGTTGCCACATCATGTGTTGTGGGCCCGTAATGCACGCAACACATCATGTTGCATGCAAGTGCAAGATTTCTTGAGAATCCTGATAAACAGGATTATTTAAGAAATCTTCTTTATGAAGAAAAATATATGTTTGAATTTAATATCTTCTATTAGAGGTCACTGTTTAGGACCATTTTGTACATAGAGAAGATGAAATCTTTTGTATTAAAGCTAGACAATGATGTAAAAGCTTTTATGATGAAATGAGAATGTATATTTTATAAATTCCGCTACGTTATTCCGTTATGATTATATTAAATGTATGTTTTATGGGTGATGACGAACAACTCTGAGGTGCCCGGGAACGGGGCCTTACAAGTTGGTATCAGAGCCAAAGTTTAAGTGAAATGGGTAAATTTCTTAAAATAAACCTAAACTTAAACTGAAAATGGGACAGAAAAGAAGAGAATGCCATCTGAGTAGTTGCGTGCCATCAGGTATTTTTCTTAAAGTTAATCATGATTACGTGCGCATGATATGTGTTTATGTGTACTGTTAGACTTAGATACTAATGTAGTCAGGACATGTAATGCTCGGGGTGCGAAGAGTAAAGTAAGTGGCTAATCACAACTGGCCACTGTAATTAGGGACTTACTATACTTAACATAAACTGAGCTATTTCCTTGAATGACCGTGTTGGTGTTTGAATCTTTCAGTGTGATAGAAGATGGTAGGTGGTAGATCATCTAAAGCTTCCCGTGGCGGTGGACGTGGTGATGAACCGCGTAACATGCGAGGAAGACTTAGGACAGAGAAAGTAGTTCATGAGGAGAACGAGACTCCTCATCAGGAGGAGGCAGACGAAAGCGCGAATTTGAGAGCCTCGGTAAAAGAGGCAGTGGTTGAGGAAGTACATCAGGTCATGCAGACGATCTTACCGTCTGTAGTGACCGAAGTGATAAAGGCAGTACGTGAAGATGAGAGACGAGGGAGGAATCGGTCCGTGGGTAGACAACAACATACAGAAGCAGAAACAGTATTATCCGATGATGAAGAGGAAGAGGAAGAAGAGCAGTTGCGGGAGACAGCCCGGGGTTGTAACAACGGGGCATTCATGAGGTGCAAGCCCCCGACTTTTGATGGCTCTGGTACTGCTACTGATGCTCACCAATGGGTGATGGAAATGGAAGCTGTCCTCGATATTAGCGATTGCCAGGAGGACAAGAAGGTGAAGTTTGCTACCCACTCTTTCACAGGGTCGGCTTTGTGCTGGTGGAACAATATAGTCCAAGCCGAGGGTAGCAGGGCTATAGGGAAGATGAAGTGGGCTGAGTTGAAAAGGCTGGTGATTGAGGAATTCAGTCCTCGTCGGGAAATGGATAGAGTTGAGAGAGTTCCTGCAGTTGGAGGCGGGGACGATGACCCACCAACAATACACCACCAAGTTTAACGAATTGGCGCTGTTGGTGCCAGAGCAGGTGACGCCGGTGTCTCGAAAGATTAACCGGTATATTCAGGGGCTGCCAGCTGAAATTCATTGGCACTTGATTTCTGCTCGACCAAGCACTTTCAGGTCGGCAGTGGATTTAGCGGGAAGGTTATTTGATGAACGGGCTGCATTGGTAAAGGCTGAGGGTAGCAAGAAGGGAAGTGGGGAGAAGAACTAGCAGGGGAAGAGATTTGGTCGGGGTGATACTTCGACGAGTAACAAGAAGGCGAGGGTGGATGACCACCGTGTGGTCGTTTCTGGAGCTAGGGTGAGGAAGTGTGGTAAGTGTGGGAAGGAGCACTCAGGGGAGTGCAAATGGGGATCCAACCTCTGCTTTAAGTGTGGGAAGACAGGGCACATATCAAAGGATTGCCGGATGGGCAAGTGTTTCAACTGTGGGGAAAGTGGTCATATGAGTAGGGACAGTAAGAAGCCGAGGGCTGAGGCTTCAGGGGTAAAGAAGACGGGAAGTGAAGGTCCGAGAGCAAGCGCCAGGGCTTTCACAATGACGCAGGATGAGGCTAGGACGGACCCCGATGTAGTGTCCGGTACGTTTCTGGTGAACCAAACTCTAGCCTCTGTATTATTTGATTCGGGTGCCAGTAGGAGTTTTATTTCTGCTGCTTTTTGTGCTAAATTTCCCGTTAGTAGGAGACGTGTGGATGTGTCGTTTGATGTAGAGACTGCTACAGGAAAAACCACCAGGATTTCTGAGGTAATTGAGGGTTGCGATGTAGAACTGGAGGGTCACAAATTCCCAGTTAAACCATTTGCGATGACGTTGGGTGGTTTCGATTTGGTGCTCGGAATGGATTGGTTGGCGGATTTTGAGGCGAACATTGTGTGTCGCAAGAAGATGGTCAGTTTGACAGCGCCCGACGGTAGTTCAGTGACAGTTTATGGGGATCGGGTTACTACGATTCTGAAGGTAATCTCAATGGCAGTGGCGGGGAAATGTATGAGGCGTGGATGTAGCGCCTTCTTATGTTACGTAAAAGATGTAGAAACGCCAACACCACGATTGTCTGATGTTCCGGTTGTGCGTGAATTCCCAGACGTGGTCCCGGAAGACTTATCGGGATTGCCACCTGACAGAGAGATCGAGTTCCAGATAGATCTGATACCAGGCACCCAACCTGTTGCCAAAGCACCGTATCGATTGGCCCCGACAGAGATGAAAGAGTTGATGGAGCAGTTACAAGAGCTGCTGGATAAGGGGTTTATTAGACCGAGTATCTCACCTTGGGGTGCTCCGGTCCTGTATGTAAAGAAGAAGGACGGTAGTATGAGGATGTGCATCGACTACCGCGAGCTGAATAAGCTGACAGTAAAGAACAGATACCCCTTGCCGAGGATCGACGACTTGTTTGATCAACTTCAGGGTGCTAGTTGGTTTTCGCGAATAGATCTTCGATCAGGCTACCATCAACTGAAGGTGAAGGAGCAGGATATCCCTAAAACAGCTTTTCGTACGCGCTATGGTCACTATGAGTTCCTTGTCATGTCTTTTGGTTTGACCAATGCGCCAGCTGCTTTTATGGATCTGATGAAGATGGTGTGCCGGCCAATGTTGGATAAATCGGTGATTGTATTCATTGATGACATCTTGATTTATTCGAAGAGCGAGACTGAGCATGCCGGTCACATTCGTGAAGTTCTGGAGATGTTGAGGAGGGAGAAGTTGTATGCTAAATTCTCCAAGTGCGCATTCTGGTTGCGTGAAGTTCAATTCTTGGGTCACGTGGTAAATCCGGACGGGATTATGGTCGATCCGGCGAAAGTGGAAGCAGTGATGCAATGGAAGTCTCCAAAGACGCTATCCGAGATCCGCAGTTTCTTGGGTTTGGCGGGTTACTACCGAAGGTTCATCCAAGACTTTTCCAAAATTGCTTCTCCACTGACAAAGTTGACCCGGAAGGATGTGAAATTTATATGGGGTCAAGTTCAAGAGAAGGCGTTTGAAGAACTGAAGACGAGATTGACCCAAGCTCCAGTATTGGCGTTACCCGAGGGGAGTGAAGATTTGGTGGTTTATTCTGACGCTTCCTACTCGGGGTTGGGATGTGTATTGATGCAAAGGGGAAAAGTGATAGCCTATGCATCCCGACAGCTGAAAGTTCATGAGGTTAATTACCCTACTCATGACTTGGAGCTAGCAGCTGTGGTGTTTGCGTTAAAGATTTGGAGGCACTATCTCTACGGAACGAAGTGCATCATCTTTACCGACCACAAGAGCTTGAAGTATTTCTTCGAGCAAAAAGATCTGAATATGAGGCAACGGCGATGGTTGGAGCTTATAAAGGACTATGATTGTGAGATCCATTACCATCCGGGCAAAGCCAACGTGGTGGCGGATGCCCTTAGCCGAAAGGAGAGGCCCGAGCCAATTCGTGTGAAGGCGTACCAGCTAATCATGACCTCCGACGTGATGAAACAGGTCAAAGAGTTTCAAGATGAAGCTTTAAAAGACGAACATCTTAACTCTGAACGAATGAGAGGTCTGGTCGTAGAATTGGGTGAGAACGCAACGGGTGTTAGAACCCGGTTTTGGCGTATGTGGATTCCTCGTCTTGGGGATCTGCGAATGAGGATTATGGATGAAGCTCATAAGTCTCGATACTCCATTCATCCCGGTGCCACCAAAATGTACCAAGACATGAAGAAAGATTATTGGTGGTCGGGTATGAAACGTGATGTGGTGGAGTATGTGAGTAAATGCCTCACGTGTTTGCAAGTGAAGGCGGAGCACCAGAAGCCGTATGGAAAGATTCAACCGTTGGACATACCGGAATGGAAGTGGGAGCACATCACCATGGATTTTATTACAAAGCTGCCACGTACCCCGAAAGGGTATGATACGATCTGGGTGATTGTGGATCGACTGACGAAGAGTGCTCACTTCTTACCGATGCGCGAGACATATTCGTCCGAAAGGTTGGCCGATCTTTTCATCAAAGAGATTGTGACTCGTCATGGTGTACCGGTGTCGATTGTGTCTGATCGTGACACCCGGTTTACATCTAAATTTTGGAAGAAATTCCACGATGCTATAGGGACGAGGTTGCATATTAGCACGACTTATCATCCACAAACTGATAGTCAGTCGGAAAGGACCATTCAGACTTTGGAGGACATGCTCCGAGCATGTGTTATTGACTTCGGTGGAAGTTAGGATGACCACCTACCATTAGCTGAATTCTTGTACAACAACAGTTACCATGCCAGTATCGGCATGCCACCCTATGAGATGCTATACGGTAGGCGATGCAGGACACCCGTCTGTTGGGGTGAAATTGGTCAGAAAGAATTGGGAAGCGTCGAAGTGGTCTAGGCTACGACTGAAAAGCTCGAAAGAATTAAAGCTTATATGAAAGCGGCCAAAGACCGACAGAAATCGTATGCCGACAAACGACACAGACCGATTGAGTTCCAGGTGGGAGACCGGGTTATGTTGAAGGTCTCACCTTGGAAAGGGATCATTCGATTCCGAAAGCGGGGTAAGTTGAGTCCGCGGTATATAGGCCCTTTCCGAATGATCGCTCGAGTAGGAGAAGTGGCCTATAAGTTGGACCTACCAGATGAACTAAGTGGAATCCACCCGACTTTCCACGTGTCTCATCTGAGAAAATGTTTGACGGACGAGGACATGGTCGTTCCACTAGGGGACATCGAGGTAGACGAACGGCTCAACTATGTAGAGCAACCAGTAGCGATCATCGATCGTAAAGAGAAGAGGTTAAGGGATAAAGTGGTTCCCCTTGTGCGTGTGCAGTGGCGGCACCGGAAGGGATCCGAGTCCACGTGGGAAACTGAAGAAGAAATGAGGCAGCATTACCCACGATTGTTCGAAGAATAACAGGTTTCGGGGACGAAACCTAAAATAAGGGGGGTGGACTTGTAACACCCGAAAGTTTGACCTTTTGATAGGTTGCGCGACTGAGCCTCAGTCGCCTGGGATTTATCCGACTGGAGGTTCAACCGCATGCTATTCGGCCGATTGAAGCTCAATCGCACGATTGGAGTTCAACCGCCCGAATGAAAGACGAGCCGCATGGAAAACTTGCGACTGGGGTCCAATCGCATGGTGTTCATGCGACTGAAGGTCCGATCGCCCCTGGACCAGACGCGACTGAGCTGTGGGTATAAAAGAGGAGCAGCTCCACTCTCCTTCCCAACATTTATCATTTTCAGTTGGGGAGAGAGCAGAAAGCGACCGAGAGAAGAGAAAGAAAGAGGGAAAGTGCTGACCGAGCTCCGGATTTGTCGAGAGGCTAGCCAAATCGAAGCTCATCAACTTCTACCTGTTAATGTGAGTTCTAGGACCCCTCATTTACATGTTTTCTAACGATTTTGGGGCTGGAATCACATATAAACCCTATTTTTGAAATAGTGTAAGTTTGACCCATTTGGGTAAATCTTGAGTAATATGTTTATAGTAAGAATTAGGACTTGTTTATGTTTGTATGATGTCCTAGTATGAATCCCTGAGGCTTGGGAGGGTCGAATTGGGCTGAAAATGGGTTTATGATGAGTTTGGGGGCGGGAGTTCGCGACTGCAGTGTATGAAGAACTCCAGTCGCTGCCCAGTTAGGGTTATGCGACTGAAGGGCCATTCGGCCGAATGAGGAATAGTTGATGTCCAATCGCACGATTGAGGCTCAGACGCACGATTGAGCCTCAGTCGCATGATGGACTATGCGATCGGGGGTTTCGGTCGCATAGGTCCAATCGCAGGGTAGTTCAGTCGCACGGTTAAGAGTTAGTCGCATATAGCCCAGTCGTGTAGTGTCTATTCGTACGGAAGGAAATCCAGTCGCACGATTGAATGCCCATTCGCATGACAGCCCAATCGCACGGTCCAGTCGCATGGAGGACATGCGACTGGGATAGGTTCAGTCGCCCATGAAGGGCTGATGTGAATGATGATGCTATGTATGATTACGTATGATGATGCTATGTATGATGACATAGGTATGATGCTGTGTATGATGATGAATGTATGATGGATGTGTATGTTCCTTGTGATTGTGTATGTTTATCTTTCCGAAACTTTACGAATAACGAGAATGAACGAATAAAGTATTATGTAACGTAAAGTGAAAGATAATGAAAGAGGAACATGATGATGAATGCATGTATTAACGAATGAACGAAAAGAAGAATGACGATGAACACATGCATTTATGAACGAACGAATTATGTCTTGCAGCATTGAATAACGCGATTGGTCCTTCTCTGTGATCGACCATGGTCATGGTACCTCTACCGCTTACCTCTAGTACCGTGGCATACGTTTTGTTGTTCATATGTTGACTTCGGCCCGGTAGCTAATAACGATCGGGGTGTAGCATATGGTATTGGTACAATTCACCTTTCAATGTGCAAGTAAGTATGAAACGGGATTCTTGTCATTCGACCACAGTAATCATAGCCGAGTGCTATGAAGTGGGTAAAGCCTGACAGAATCCATACGAGAAGTTAAAGATAATGATGTATAACGAATGATGAAGATAATAATGAATATTATCTCTGTGTACGTATGATGTATGAACGCATGTACGAAAGGATACTTTTAAATAAGTAAAAGTATGTTTTATTATAAAACTAGAACTCACTCAGCAACGCTTACTTTTTATGTGATTTCCAGTTGGCAGGTAGTGTTGCTGAGAATGGCACGAGGCGACTACTCAGCTCTTTTGGGATGGCATTCACCTTTTGATTATGCTGCCACATCATGTGTTGTGGGCCCGTAATGCACGCAACACATCATGTTGCATGCAAGTGCAAGATTTCTTGAGAATCCTGATAAACAGGATTATTTAAGAAATCTTCTTTATGAAGAAAAATATATGTTTGAATTTAATATCTTCTATTAGAGGTCACTGTTTAGGACCATTTTGTACATAGAGAAGATGAAATCTTTTGTATTAAAGCTAGACAATGATGTAAAAGCTTTTATGATGAAATGAGAATGTATATTTTATAAATTCCGCTACGTTATTCCGTTATGATTATATTAAATGTATGTTTTATGGGTGATGACGACCAACTGTGAGGTGCCCGGGAACGGGGCCTTACATTTAACCTCTCTTCGTTATTATATAATAAATCAAATTATTATAGGTAAATGATAATTGTAATTATTCTAATACTATTAATAATTAACTCAAAATAAATGGAACCGAATCACACTTGAGGGACTAGATGTGGCAATATACAAAAATTCATTCAACTATATATACCCAACCCCTCCCCTCTCGGCCTCTCTTCAAAACCACCGAACATCCCTCCTCCCATAACCCTAGATCAAGACTCCCCTGATGGCAGCGGTTCTCGACGACCCCCTTCCCCGTGACGACGACATCCGACGGCCACACCCACTTCCTCGCGCGATCAAGCATCAACGGCAACCCTTTCTCCCCTTGCGACAGCCCCCGATCACTCGTGGACCTTGGTAAGTCCGAAGCTCTTTTCCCGTTCAAGTTCTATTGCTCCTTTGTAACCGTTTCGGTAAGGTGATCGTTTCGGTACAGTTTCTTTTCGTTATTGATAAAGGTGCGTCATGGTTTCATTTCGGTTGCCACCTCTCGATGACGGGTTTCAGTTCGGGTTTCGGGTTAATGTTCTAAGTATATGTCTCATGAGCTCACCGCATGTATCTATAGATGGTGCAAACATGTATGTATACGTATGCATTGTGGGTGTGAGTTCTGTGCGTACGTCCGTAGGGGTATGTATGTATGTATATGTTATGCGATGTATGTACATGTTTCTGCGTATGTATGCATATGTGTGGTTTTATGGATGTGAATATGTATGTATATGTGTGTTGTGTTCTTGGAGTCTTGGCAGTGTATGCATGTATGTATGTGAATTGTGTATGTATGCATTCATAGTTAGTGATGAGGGCGGTAAGGTGTGAATGTTACGGTGGCTTATGGTTGTGGTTGTTGGTAGGCGCATGGAGGTGTGAAAGTGGGCACATGTGGAGTTGTGTGTTATGCGTGTGATTGTGTGTGTTCCTTCTTGTAATAAAATAACATGTGAATCCATGCATGTGTATGTATGCATCCCATCATGACATGTAGGTGATTCAAGAATCCACTGGGTAGGCGCAGGTGTGTGTTGACCAATGGAATCAAGTCAAGTTGAGTGGGTGTATGTGCATCATGATGTGTGAATTATATATGTATATATATATATGTATATATATATATCTTTGTGTAATGCTTGCATGTGTAAGTATGTTGGTGCATGAGGTGTTTTAGGCGCATGGGGGAGGAATGAATGACACATGTGGGCATTTGGGGTTGAGCTTTCTTGCGTACGTATGCATGTTTGGATATAGTAGGAAGTAGACATATTATAATGCATGAATTCACACGCATTTGATTTGATGGATATATCTATAAAATGACAATCATTTATGAAGGGTGGCTATACAATTATATATAGTTGTATTTATAAATGTGTGTGTTTATTACAATATATATATAGGTCATACACTTAAATTATATAACGAGTACACTTTCCATGTGATATTTAAGTCGTAGAGACTGAATAGGAACTTAGGGTTTGTTTATATATGTGAACGTGGGTATGTTGGTCTGTATCGATAACCGACACCATAACCGACTCGTGAAACGTGAAACCGTACGACCACACTATTTATATTTAATATTAATTGAATATGAAATGAAACTCAGGTTAATTGGAAACCGTCTCTTTTGGTGCTTACGTTCTTGTTGCAACGCATTCGAGGTGAGTTTTCACGTCCCCTATTTTACATTCTTTCCTTTTTGGGGGAGAAAACATGCAAGCAAATTTACAAAATGGTTTTTAGTGTTATTGATATCGCCTGTTATGTTAGTGCAAACATACTTAAAAGTCCTTACATTCTCGAACCGTTAGTAATGTGTAGCGAGATAATTCTGAGTAGTACTACTGGGTTTGACAAACCCCGCCCGGGCTAGTCGCGCTAGTTTGATTGGAGGTCAAACGGGTGCACTATTGACCTAACATTTGTCACTGTCTAGTGAGACGTGACGGGAAGGAAACAAACATACGAACATACAAACAGTCAGCTTCGATTCAAAACGCTAAGTAACTTGATTATAGGCTAGCTACCTATCGATATGCTTTAATTACTATACCATTCGAACAGGTACAAACATTTTTATCTATGATAAAACCTGTGAACTCACCAACTTTATGTTGACACACTTTAGCATGTTTTCTCAGCTAACAGGAACGCTTATGCTCATGTTGCACGGTTAAGGAACGCACTCCGGACATGCATTCATCAGATCCATTTATGTTGCATTAGACATTGTTTTGACTTAGCATTTCAGACATTCAGTTTTGTTTACATTTCTTTATTCGCTTCCGCACTATTATTCATTTCATTTACGTTACTCTGATTTAAGTCAAATGTTTATTTTTAAACTCATATAGTGTCGTTTGATATGACCGTGTCTGAGATCCTGGTATGTCACACGCCTAACGGTAAAACCCCGTTTGTGAAAAGTGAGGGTGTGACACTTTCAATTATAAATGTAGAATGACTTGGTCCACGGATGGGGTCTTGATTTTGCTCTTCATAAATGTGTTGAGGTAACTAACCACCTCTCGTTTAGTTTAATTCTCCATTTTTCATAGAACCATGAAGTCGATCGTTTTATTATCTTTATTTTCTTATTATGTATTTTCGGTGGTATAGCATGCACATGAAAAGATTGGAGTTGTTGATGCACAATGGATAGTTCATCAAGGCCTACCTTTACTTGGGAATCAGGTAACAAGAACAATTTCCAGATTTGCCCTTGTGAAGTTGGGTGATTCTTTGTTTAGTATGAATTAATATCTGTTTGTTCTATTTGTAGGGTAAAGGAGAAAATGGGAAACAGCCATGGGTAGGGGTATGCATATAGTTTAATCCCCTTTTTCTTTTGTAAAACAGGTTCTAAGAACACATATAGTCATTGTTACGATTCTTATATTCGGCAACTTTTGATGACTGGTGTGGGAAAGATGTCAAAGCGAGTGGAAAATGTTTCGCGAGCGTGTCTCAGACGCAGATAAAGATTAATATAAGCCAATTGGGGTTGACCCGTTGAATGTAATGACATATTAGCTAGACAATTTATTATGATCATGCCTTATTTTTGGTATTTAGTTGTAAACAGTTATAGAGCTAGGTGTTCATAGTTTCATACCATATGATTTAAATATACATGGATGTTAAATGAGTAAGAGCATGAGCCCATTTTGATGTGTTACAACTTACAAGGAATTATACTACAATATTTATAACAAAAGTAACGAGAAGATATACTTGTTTTATTCATTAAACCTGAAAGAATAGAAGGTAGTAATGGTGAAAGTATGTATGATACAACATATTATAAATGAGTAAGAGCATGAGCCCATCTTGGTTTTTCCAACTTCAATTTATAAAAAAGTTTTGTTGGTATACTTACTGATTAGCAGGGGTTGTGCTCACTGATTAGCAGTGGCTGCTTAAGGGGATAATATTTGTGGCTTTTATGGTATCTGCAAGAACCTGCCAAAAAGAAGGTAGTAATGGTGAAGGTATGTATGATACAACATATTACAATGGGTCAACTTAGCTTGTCTAAAACTTTACATGATCCGATATGTGACCCATTTCCTTTTTAAATACAGGGAAGAAGTTAAATAGAAGAAGCACAAGTTATACTGTCAAAATATGTTTATTGGTGATGATATGTAGTACATTGCTAGTCTAACTCATGCATTAGCCTACTCTCATGTAGGAATTTTCATGTATGATTTTCATTTTAAAAAGTACAAGGCTTAGACTTTGGATTGTTGTATGATGTTTTATTTTAAAATGTAGGTGACTTAGACTTGGAACATGTGAAAGACAAAAATTTCTTAGAAAACATTAGCATCCACAAACTTCTTCAATAGCGTGGTTCTACAAATATTAGTTACATATTGACGCCTCCGCTGCCGCCGCATCGCGCTGGTCCTGACTAGTGATTATGGTGGATGCAATAACAATAGAAAATCCACTACAGGAGGATGTCAGTTTCTTGGATCAAGATTGATCTCATGGCAGTGCAAGAAACAGACAAATGTGTCTGTGTCAACAACTGAAGCAGAATACATAGCTACTTCTGTATGCTGTTCTCAAGTGTTATGGATACAAAACCAAATGCTTGACTATGGTTTTAATTTTCTTAAAACACCCATACACATTGACAATTCTGCAGCCATGTTTATAACTGACAATCCTGTACAACATTTAAAAACCAAACACATAGAGATCAAATATCATTTTCTTAGCGATTGCTCAGAAAAATGGTCTGATTCAGTTGATCAAAGTTCATACAGACACTCAATTAGTTGATCTTTTTACAAAATCATTTGATTCAACTAGATTTGAATTTCTATTTCAGTCACTTGGTATGATCAACTATGAAACAACAACTTAATGTTTTCAAACATTAAAATCAAACAGTCTTGATTTTGTCAAAGTCCAAAACAATGTCCCACTTCTATCTTTTTCAAAATCAAGATAACATGCAAACCAATCATTTCTATCATTGAATCACACATACACTTCATAAGAAACGATAGTACACTGGCATAGCTCTTCACTTGAGTCTTTTTCCATTAATAAAGACTGATGATACCTTGTTTGATATGTGGATAGGGTTAGCATGGGACACCTAACATCAGATACAACAGTGAAGAACTAAATTCTCATGATTGTGTGATCAACAACACAACTTGGTCTATGGTAAGTATTGATTTCTTCAACATAGATAGCTTGAAATCTAACTTCAATACACCAAGTAAAACAGATTATGAATTTCTCAATTTAAGTGTCTCCTCTGTTATGATAATCATAGACCTGGAGTACACCATGACATTCTTTGTTGTGCTAAGCACAGACCAGAATGTTCTTAATCTTGCTCTATAAAAGATTCCTAATGAGGAACACATCTTATAAGGATGATCAATCAATAAAGTCTTTATGACTAGCTTCCAAAGAGAAGTGCAAAAGAATCCTAAAATGGATCACCCAATAAATAAGAAAATGATTGAGCATTTATCATCCTAAGTAGCTAGGTCTTAAGTATTGAAATTACTTTCTAGCTTCTCTTGAGGAGAATCATACATATCATACAATCAAATGTGGGGTACACACACAACTCATGTCAATCAACACACAACATGATAATCACTCATTATTTCAAACAACCTTTAATACCATGCTTGAGTTTAAGTGGATCAATATATCTACAATCAACATTGTACTTGTCTAGGTCTGTTCTTCAAACATCAAACAAACAATTTAGTGAAAAAGTATAGACTAGTATGATCTCATGGTATGTGCACATGATTCATGTGGTTTATGATTAAACATACATTTTGAGTGAATAAAGGATCAAATTCTTGATACATCATAAGTAAACCACTCTTACACAAACATTTGGACTTTGATAATTTCAAACTTTAACCATATATAAAATTTTGTCAAATTTTTATAAATATGCAAAATTTTACGGGGAGAATTTGAATATTGAAATTGTCAAAGCCAGCAAAATTATGCATTAACATTCAAATCTGAAAAATAAACAAAGCTAAAGTCAAGCCAACACTAACAAACAGCAGGTTGACACATATATATATTTGCTTGTTTATTTTATTGCACAATATTGGTTTAGAGTGATATCAAATCATACATATATTGAAGTGTTAAAATTCAATATTTTAACACACAATTTAAAGTGTTTAAAAAATATTCAAAATAAATTTGAATATATAATCTAAAGATTTTTTTAAAATTATTCAGATTTAAATGAATATAAAATTTTTCAAACAGATCAAACAATCACAACATTCTAAAGTTCATTAAAATTTTGAGAATTTTCAACACTGTTAATACAGCGGATAAGTAAAATGTCATCCGCTGTGAACAAATTTTGCTTAAAACATACAACTGTACATAAAGAGGATAACCAAAATTGTTCATCCGCTGAAGGTACAGTACCATACAAAGCATACAAGTGTTTACAGCGCATGAACAAAATTGTTCATCCGCTGTGAACATCAATCAAAATTTTACAAGTGTTTACAGCGCATGAACAAAATTGTTCATCCGTTGTGAACATCATTCAAAAATATGCGAGTGTTGACAGCACATGAACAAACTTGTTGATCCACTGTGAATTTTTCAAACAAAACATACAAGTGTTTACAGCGTATGAACATTTTGTTCATCCGCTTTGAATTTATCAAACAAAACATACAAGTGTTTACAGCATATGAACATTTGTTTATCTGTTGTGAACATATCAAGAAAAGAATTCAAGTGTCTACAACGCATGAACAAAATTGTTCATTCGCTTTATGAACAAGGCACAAGTATAGTGCACAGCGCATGAACATCATTGTTCATCCGTTGTGAACATCATTCAAAAATATGCAAGTGTTGACAGCACATGAACAAACTTGTTGATCCGTTGTGAATTTTTCAAACAAAACATACAAGTGTTTACAGCGTATGACCATTTTGTTCATCCGCTTTGAATTTATCAAACAAAACATACAAGTGTTTACAGCATATGAACGTTTGTTTATCTGCTGTGAACATATCAACCAAAGAATTCAAGTGTCTACAACGCATGAACAAAATTGTTCATTCGCTATATGAACAAGGCACAAGTATAGTGCACAGCGCATCAACAAAATTGTTCATCCGCTTTGTGAACAGTGCACAAATATAGTGCACAGCGCATGAACAAAACTTGTTCATCCGCTTTGTGAACAGTGCATAAGTATAGTGCATAGCGCATGAACAAAATTGTTCATCCGCTTTGTGAACAGTACATACACAAAAAGGGTCCATAGCGTACAGCCAAAACTGTACAGCGGACACTGTGTCCACCGCGGACACTATTCCCACAGCGGATAAACATAAACAAAATCATTCAAATTTTACACAACGTACAAGCAATGTTCCTACAGCGGATAAACAATTTTGATACAAAATTTTACACCAGACATGTACTGTATACATAGCGAACATATAAATTATACGTTGTATATATAGTTCATACTTGTAACTTTTTCAAATCACCACGAGTGAAAGTGAGAAAATCAGTAAAATTTCAAATCCTTTGATAAACCCTTAAACCCCTACTCATCAAAACCATAATTCTGATCGATATATCGGCTGATTCACAATCGATTAGGTATAACAACATGGTTCATAACATTAATCATTCATTAAAAATCATGTTATGAGATTTTGATTCAAACATTGTTTGACCTAAGTCAAAATTGAACTGAAATCTTGAACATAAATCATTTGATGTTTTGAACATAATCAGACACTGAATTTGGGGTTAATGACCATAGTCGACTTTGTTTGAAATGGTTATTTGATGAAATTTGATTAAATGTTCATCGGATTCATGCTCAAACAGAATGTTCATGTCTCAAATCAGACAAAAACTGAATTTTGATCTTTGAAAATGTTGATAGTTGCTTAAAATGTGTTATAACATAGTAAACATGTTCAAATTGATGCAACAAACATGAAAATTCAGTTGATTTGGCATAGCATAAAACATACAACATTAAATGCATTTGCATTGAATATGCATTAAATGATCAATTTGAGTTTGGATAGTCAAACTGAAATTTGCAATTCAGATGATATGAGATCAGTCTGAAGTATGAGATAACTAAATCAACTTCTTGATGATAAACTAACTCAATATCATAAACTTTGGATAAAATCAAGTTGAAACAGTCAAGAATTTGATGAATTAAAATTGACAACGGTTACTTTTTAAAAGTCAAAATGGCTAAATTGCCAAATTGTAATGAAGATACACGCACAAATGATTAAAATACATTCAATCATCTCATAACATACACAATATACCAACATACACTTGATCATCATTTCATAATTGCAATTTATTTGCACACTCAATACTAACACTTAATCTCTTTACTGCAGATATGGCTGATTTAGTGTTTGTAAGAGATCATAACATATGTGCATTTCTTGATCCTGACTCTCCTAGGTCAGTGAACTACAAAGATATGATCCAAGCAATTAGGCAGACAAGACTTGGGCATGCCATGACTTTCAGACCAGACAACTGTGAAGATCACATTGTCCAGTTCTGGACTAATGCACACCTTAAATAGATTGATGATCAGCAATTTGTTATATGTACTGTGCATAATCAAGATATCATCATCTCTGAAGAAGTGATTAGAAGGGTGCTGTAATTGGGTAAAGAAGATGCTCTAGGCCCAGTTGAGTTTGATGAACACTATGTTTTGCATGTGTTCAGGCAAATAGGATGTACAGGAACCATATAAAGAAAGCAAATCAAGAAGGCAAATATGTGTGCTCAGTTCAGGTTCATGATGCACACTTATCAGAAAACCATGACTAACAGAATGACAGGATGTGATGCAACATCACTAAGGGCATCATGTGCATTGGCAACTATCATTGCATGAAGGACATTTAACTTTGCTGCACAAATTCTTAATGGCCTTGTCTATAACATCACAGAAGTAAAAAACCGATTTTTGATGTTTCCAAATTTCTATAGATGATTATACATGATTTATTACCCAAAATCCCAAAAGAAGGAACCATTTTACTGCCTGCTCATCTTAATGAGTATGTGTTCAACAAGATAAGATCAAACATCTATCAAGGGGATGAGGTGCCTGTGCCTCCTAATATGATTGACCATGACATCCATGTTCCTGAGGAATTTCATAGAATTCCAGGACAAGATGAACCATTTGTGCTATTTCAACAAGCCAACCAACCAGCCCCTATCATCAACCCAGCTCCAATCATACAACCTGCCACTATGATTCAACAACAACCAATCACACAACCTGAACCCATGATTCAACAAGAACCAATCGTACAGCCCGAACTAGTAATTCAACAACAACCTATATCACCACAACAACCATTAAGCCCACAAACATTTAGCCCTCAATCATTCAGTCCTCAACAAATACATTTTCCATCTCCACCACACAGCCCAAACTTATCAGATCAACAAACACTTTTATCTATATTGAGAAATATAGATTCATCACTTGCACAACAATCAGATGAACATGAAGATGTTGGAACATCAACTCATGAGCCTGAAACTGAACAAGCTGCCACTGCAACTTAGTTTGGTGAATAAAGCAGTGAAATGCTCACAGATGAAGATATTGAGCACTCCAACGTCTTTCTTTTCACTGAGTACAATGAACTCATTGAAAGATCAAATCAAAGAACTAAGAAGTTGAAAGAAAGAATCAAGAGAAAGACAAGGAGATTGAAAAGCTTAATTCAGATCAAAAAGCACAAAAGCTGATTGTGAAGGTTGTGGAGCAACAACTAAAGCCAAACAAAGAAGAAGTTAAATAAGAAACACAATGAACGCCTTCTTACTAAGGCTGAGATTGACTATTGGGGAACTCAGACCATAGCTAAAGAACAGGAGATTGATGAGCCGAAAAAGATTATAAAAGCTCAATCTGAAGAAATACAAAGGCTAAACAGATAGCTTGAATACAATGACACTCAACTGAATGAGCAAGAACATTAAGCAGATCTTGATGAAGGTCTGAGTGGTCATGAAAAGTTGACTGGTGAAGATGAAATAAGTCAACCTCAAACTGAACAACCAAGCTTAGCACTGATCATTCGTGAATAGTCATACACAATGGATCAGTTATTCAGTGAGGCTAATCCTTACAAGAATATTCACTACTCACCTATCTTGAGACAACACTTTTACACTCCTGATCCAATTTCTCAAGAAACTGGTAGATTCCTCATGAGCCCTTGTTAGACAAACAAAAGGAGTTGATCAAACAATTTAGTGAAGCTTTAAAAGTTTCATCTAAAGATCAAGCATCATCATCATCTAAAACTCCTTTCAGAACTTATTAAAGGAAATGGAAGAGATCTTATCTATCCTCTTCACTCAAAGGAAAACAAGCTGTGAGTGAACAAGAAAAACCAGAGTCTCCTCTTTTAAAGCTTCTAAAAGTGAAGACTAAACCTATTGAGTTAGATGCTCCTCAATCATCATCTAAAAAATCTATTCTAGAAGAGGGGGAGATAGATCAATCTGGTGAACAACAAATTCCCATTATTATCCTTAGTGATTCTGATAAGGAAGAAGAAGAAAGGGATGAGCATGATATTATGGAAAACATTCAAGAGCTCTTTACTGATGCTCCTCAAACGTTGATGGGGATAGAGGTGACTACTAGGGGATTCCTTTATGATTCATTCATTCATCTTAACCTGTCTGAGGTTAAAGACTTGCTCAAAGACTTTCAAAAAGTCTAGCAAAATAAAGAAGAGCAAACATACTAGAGATATAAAGAAATCAAGGATAAACAAGAACTTGAAAAGAATCTGCCAAAAGATCCATAGATAGAGAAGAGGACCTACTCCCAGGTGAAAAGTCGGTTGAGTCATACAAGAGTACCATGTAGGTCATATGCAGGGAGAACACTATCACAGATGAAAGAGATGGCTAAAGAGATATACAAAAATATGTTAGCCATTCTCTTAAGCCACAGGGCTTCAGACCTCACCCTGCATCTTCTCTATCCACTTATCATCAAGCTCCTCCTGAACTTCATGAGATGACTGGTTTATAGTTTGAACCTTTGGTTTGCTTGCCACACTTGTTGATTTTACTTGCCACAAACCAGTTTTGTGTAAGGCCTGTTTATGATAAACAGATGACTGGTTTATAGTTTGAACCTTTGGTTTGCTTTCATCCCTGGGGGTTACCTCAGTTAACACAGCTTTGCCAGGAGCTTGTCTGTGTTTCCTTTGGTATTTCGTAGGGGTATTTGATCTTGTTTTAGAAAATCTGGGTTTATTTTCAAGAACAAGTTCAATTTTTCTTCTTGGTGCCTGATAGTAAGGACAATTAGGAGAAATATGTCCTCGTTCTCCATAACCATAACATGATCTCCCTTCAACTGGTCTGGGAGATCTTTTGTGTGGGGGTGATTGTGATCTAGGGCTGGTCTCTTTCTTCTCAACCTTAGGTTTCTCACTTTCTTTGACAAATTTGATTGGTTTGACATTTTGATTACTTTTTACTTTCATTTTGTTGAGATTTTGATGATGAACAGTTCTGGACTGAGTTGGTTTTGAATTTTTTGATTTTAAAACATGAACTTTTGAACCCGACCCAAGAGTTGCATTGCAATTCTCATCATCCTTATTTTCAATTACAACCCCATCTGTAGTGCTAGAACTAGATACCTTCTGTTCAGCAACAGATTGCCCAGTTTTATCTATGGAATCTGGATCACTGACTAGAGAGGTAGTCACCACATGATCCTTGATAGGGTTATTATTTATTGGTCGACATTTTGTATTCAAAAGGATCGCATGTGGTGGTGGCACTACTTTATAACCAAGCCCTTCCCCGTTGTTTCTTTCTTTGACAAAGTTCTTAACAACGTGAGAGGAACTAGCTAGACTGTGAAGTTTTTCATTTAATGATTCAATTTCAACTTGCAAAATAGCTTTTTCTTTCTTAGTTTCCTCTATTGTTGATAAATAGAACTTAATGCCATTTGTTTGATTTAGGGCAACAACCTCGGTTTTCCTAAGTTGCTTTCCTAATAAATCATGTTTTTCTTTAAAGCTGCTTTCATTTTGTTTTAACACACTATTAGCTTCAATGCATAATTTCAAATCATTTACCAGACTATCATTGTGATATAACAACCTAGCAAATTTTAAGTCTATGCATTCACGAAATTTATTACATTCTGCACAAGCATGTTTATCAAAAAGTTTGTCTTTAGAATCTACCTGTGGAGAGCTGGAGGTGTCAGCCATAAATGCAAACATAGATTCCTCGATGACCAGAGATTTCGTGCTAGCAGCAGTCAATTCATCTTCAACCAAATGATCCACGACATCCATAGCTTCTTCAACATCTGAATGAGTATCATTAGTTATGTTATCTCCTTCACTAGCTAACCCATCATCAAGATCTTCTACCACTGCCATATTTACATCTCCATCAGACATAAATCTGAAGGACCAGTCCTGTCCTTCATCTCCTTGAGCAACCAAAGCCTTCGAATCCGGACCTGTTGATGCAACTTTCTTCTCTTTGTCCTGACGGTTGATCGATTGAAAAGGGTTACCATTTCCTATCTTCTTACGTTTTACGCACTCTCTTTTGAAGTGACCCATTTCACTACAGTTAAAGCATGTATCTTTGTTTTATCAAAACCAAATGTTGTGTCTTTGGTGGTAACTAGATTCTGACCCGTCTTTTTCACAAACTTTTTATCCCTTCAAACATCACTTGCCAAAGCCCATATGGTATCCATTCTTTCCAACTCTGTCTCATCTACCTGCTCATAGTCTTCATCTACAAAATGATAGTTTCCCATCTTACCAGTAACCAACCCATCATATGAGTGTACAACCGTAGCAAGAAGATCCATGTGCTCTTTTGCTACTTCAACAGTAATATTTCCCAGATTCTCAGTCTTTAGCTTAATAGGATTTGAGTCAGGGATAGTATATTGGCTTCCGGATGAACCTGATGATTCACTTCCCTAAGAGACACTTTGAGAAGCTCCAGACGTGTTGGAAACAAAAGCTATTTGAAGAGGTACTCCAGATGAAACTGGGGTAGGAGCAACGTTGTAGAGTGAAGGATTCTGGGTGTAAGATCCTTTCTTAGACTTGTATTTCAACCGTAGTTCCTCCTCCCTTAACTGCAAGATAAAATCATTTATGTCTAACATGGCTAAAGTATCACTCTGTCTTGGATTAGACACACACGAATCCCATTTATCTAGAAGACCATCAGCAAATCTTGCTACTTTATCCTTCATTGATGTAGTAACCCCGTGTGTATGCAACTCACTCATCAGATGATAAAACCTATCTATAATATCATCCAAGATCTCGTTTACTATGGGTGAAAAATTATCAAATTCCTTTTTAAGAGCTTTAGCCTTCAACGCCAAGGACACCCAAATCAGAATCTAGGGTATGGCGGTCTCACAGACATCTAGGTTCAAATACCTGGGCTCCTACTTACAGAAAGATGGAGAGATACATAGCGATGTAGCCCACCGCGTTCAATCAGGATGGTGCAAGTGGAGAGCAGGATCAAGGATTTTGGGTGATAAAAGTTTTCCAGAAAAACTAAAGGGAAAACTATATAGAGTGGCAATACGCCCAACTATATTATGCAGAACAGACTGCTGGGCCATAAGGAAATCGCATGAGAGACATATAGAGGTCATGCTGAGGTGGATATGTGGACAGACAAGACGGGATCGGTTAAGAAATGACGTGTTACATAACAGGCTAGAGGTGGCTTATATCACAGATAAACTAAGAGAGGGAAGATGTAAGGCCCCGTTCCCGGGCACCTCACAGTTGGTCGTCATTACCCATAAAACATACATTTAATATAACTTAATAAAAAGCCACGCAGCGGAAACTTTAAATTTTACTATAAATGCTTTTGTAAAGTAATACAACACTCGTTACAAAATATCATTTGTTTGCATTACAATACAAAAACGTTAACAAAAGAATGCCATCCCAAAAGAGCTAAGTAGCCGCCTCGTGCCATCCTCAGCAACACTACCTGCCAACTGGAAAATACATAAAAGTCAGCGTTGCTGAGTGAGTTCTAGTTTTGTAATAAAACATACTTTTACTTATTTAAAAGTATCCTTTCGTGCATGCGTTCATACATCATACGTACACAGAGATAATATTCGTTATTATCTTCATCATTCGTTATTCATCGTTATCTTTAACTTCTCGTATGGATTCTGTCAGGCTTTACCCACTTCATAGCACTTGGCTATGATTACTGTGGTCGAATGACAAGAATCCCGTTCATACTTACTTGCACGCATTGAAAGGTGAATTGTACCAATACCATATGCTACACCCCGATCGTTATTAGCTACCGGGCCGTAGTCAACATATGACGGAAAATCGTATGCCACGGTACTAGAGGTAAGCGGTAGAGGTACCATGACCATGGTCAATCACATAGAAGGACCAATCGCGTTATTCAATGCTTGCAAGACATAATTCGTTCGTTCATTAATGCATGTATTCATCATCATTCTTCTTTTCGTTCATTCGTTAATATATGCATTCGTCATCATGTTCCTTTTTCCGTTCATACTTACTTGCACGCATTGAAAGGTGAATTGTACCAATACCATATGCTACACCCCGATCGTTATTAGCTACCGGGCCGTAGTCAACATATGACGCAAAATCGTATGCCACGGTACTAGAGGTAAGCGGTAGAGGTACCATGACCATGGTCAATCACATAGAAGGACCAATCGCGTTATTCAATGCTTGCAAGACATAATTCATTCGTTCATTAATGCATGTATTCATCATCATTCTTCTTTTCGTTCATTCGTTAATACATGCATTCGTCATCATGTTCCTCTTTCATTATCATTCACTTTACGATACATATTACTTCATTAGTTCATTCTTGTTATTCGTAAAGTTTCAGGAAGATAAGCACACATTTACAAGGAACACACACACTCATCATACATACTCATCATACATTCATCACCGTACGTACATCATCATACATTCATCATCATACGTAGTATCATACCACATTTAACAATATTTTAATAATATTGTTAACAATAATACACTGATAATAACATCAGAAACAATAAGGGTTAACCATAATCATCATTACATGCATGAAACATCGTCCTTTGTTAACCCTAATCAGCCCTGGTCAAAACCTCGAACATCGGTATTTCAGGAAATTTCTGAAAAATTCTAAGTGTCCTAGGCGTTTGAGCCCTGTTGGGCGTATAAGCCTTCTGGCCGTATAAGCCCTGTTAGGCGTAAGAGCACTGCTGGACTTTTCATCTTATACTTAGAATTATCTGGTCATACGACCACACTGTTGGTCGTATGAGCACTATTGGTCGTACCATTCCCTAGACTTAGAAACATGTTCTGGTCATACGACTACTGTTGGTCGTATGAGTCCTATTGGACTCTTCAACATACTTAGAAAATTTACTTAGTCATACGACCATACTGTTGGTCGTATGAGTCCTATTGGGCTCAACACTTAGACAAATTACTTGGTCATACGACCACAATGTTGGTCGTATGAGTCCTGTTAGACTCATTAGCACTTAGAAAAATACATCTCCTGGTCATACGACCACACTGTTGGTCGTATGAGCACTGGTGGACTCATCAACCTGTAATTAATTATTCTAAGTCCCATTTTCAGACATATTTACAACTTGTTCATGAGTCTAATCCATAATCCAAGTCCCAACATCATAATGCCTAATTCTAAACATATACACATGATTCTAGGCATAAATCTAGCATAAACATAAACATGCATACATTCAGTTCATACGGGTATCAGCATAAATTTTATATATAAAAAAAACATATATATGCATTTCCAGCCCCAAAACGTTTAAAAATCAGTAAAAAGGGGTCTAGAGCTCACCTTAATTTGTCTTCGGGTTTTGGATGCCCTTTCCTTGAACTTCTCAGTCTTTTATACGCCTAAAACACACCCACAGTGCAACCCGAACACACTAGTTACATTTATAAGCTCATGTATGGTTCTAGAATCGTCCTAACATCATAAATTCGAGATTTCTTACCAAAAACTTCGAATTTCTCAGGTCCTTCTTCAAAAATCCCGATGGTTTTTCTGCTCCTGCTGCTTTCTCTCTCTAAAAACCGATGCAAAGAAATGTGCAGGAGGTAATGGGCGACCATGCCTTCCTTTTGTACAAAATAAATAATAACTTTGCCCATTTGGCACTTTTGGTCCCTCCTTTTTAGTTGCTTTTCTTTTCTTTTCTTTTCTTCCTTTTTCTTTTATTTCATTCTTTTAACTTCTTTAATAAGAAATTACGGGTGTTACAAGTCCACCCCCTTATATAGGTTTCGTCCCCGAAACCTGTTATTCCTCAAACAGATGTGGGTAATGTTGTCTCATCTCCTCCTCAGTCTCCCACGTAGACTCGGATCCCTTCCTGTGCTTCCACTGTACACGCACAAGAGGAACCACTTTATTTCTCAACCTCTTTTCTTTACGATCAATGATTGCCACTGGTTGCTCCACGTAATTGAGCCGTTCGTCTACTTCAATATCCTCCAGTGGAACAATCATATCTTCATCAGCTAAGCACTTCCTTAGATGAGATACATGGAATGTGGGATGAATTCCACTTAACTCATCTGGCAATTCAAGTCGATAGGCCACCTCTCCTACCCGTGCGATAATTCGGAAAGGTCCTATGTATCTCGGGCTTAGCTTACCCCTTTTCCTGAACCTAATGATTCCCTTCCAGGGCGAGACCTTCAACATGACTCGGTCACCAACCTTGAACTCTATCGGTCTTCGCTTCTTGTCAGCATACGACTTTTGCCTATCTTTCGTCGCCTTCATGAAGGCTTTGATCTTTTCTAATTTCTCAGTCGTTGCTTCAATCACCTCGACACCTCCCAGTTCCTTCTGCCCAATGTCTCCCCAACATACGGGCGTCCTACATCTCCTACCGTATAGCATCTCGTATGGTGGCATGCCAATACTGGCATGATAGCTATTGTTGTACGAGAATTCTGCTAACGGCAAGTGATCATCCCAACTTCCTCCGAAATCGATCACGCACGCCCGAAGCATGTCTTCGAGTGTTTGGATCGTCCTCTCAGATTGACCGTCCGTCTGAGGGTGATATGCTGTACTAATGTGTAGTCTCGTCCCCATCGCATCATGAAATCTCTTCCAAAACTTGGAGGTAAACCGGGTGTCACGATCAGACACAATAGACACCGGCACACCATGACGAGCTACAATTTCTTTGATGAACAGATCCGCCAATCTTTCAGATGAGTACGTTTCGCGGATCGGTAGGAAGTGGGCACTCTTCGTCAGGCGGTCAACTATCACCCATATTGCATCATACCCTTTAGGGGTACGTGGTAACTTCGTGATGAAATCCATGGTGATATGCTCCCACTTCCACTCGGGTATATCCAACGTTGGATCTTCCCGTAGGGCTTCTGGTGTTCCGCCTTCACTTGTAAACAAGTCAGGCACTTACTTACGTACTCCACTACATCGCGTTTCATACCCGACCACCAGTAATCCTTCTTCATATCGTGGTACATGTTGGTAGCACCGGGGTGAATGGAGTATCGAGTCTTATGGGCCTCGTCCATGATTCTTCCACGTAGATCCCCGTATCGAGGAATCCACATTCGCCCAAATCGGGTCTTAACACCAAGAGTGTTCTTCCCCAATTCCGTAACTAGGCCTCTTATCCTTTCGGAGTTAAGACGATCTTCTTTCAAAGCCTCGTCTTGAAACTCCTTAACCTGTGTCATCACATCGGGGGTCATGATCAGCTGATAAGCCTTCACCCGAATCGGCTCAGGTCTTTCTTTTCGGCTAAGGGCATCAGCCACCACATTGGCCTTGCCCGGATGGTAATGGATTTCGCAGTCATAATCCTTTATGAGCTCCAACCATCGCCTTTGCCTCATGTTTAAATCCTTCTGCTCGAAGAAATACTTCAAGCTTTTGTGGTCTGTGAAGATAGTGCACTTTGTCCCGTATAGATAGTGCCGCCAAATCTTCAACGCAAAAACCACCGCGGCTAATTCTAGATCGTGTGTGGGATAGTTGACTTCGTGGGTCTTCAGCTGTCGAGATGCGTAGGCTATCACTTTCCACGTTGCATCAACACACAACCTAGCCCAGAATAAGATGCATCCGAATAGACCACTAAGTCTTCACTTCCCTCAGGCAAAGTCAAGACAGGAGCTTGTGTTAGTCTTGCCTTCAACTCCTCAAAAGCCGTCTCCTGTTCTCGACCCCACACGAATTTCACGTCCTTACGAGTCAATTTTGTCAAAGGTGAGGCGATCTTTGAAAAGTCTTGAATAAATCTTCTATAATAGCCCGCCAATCCCAAGAAGCTACGAATCTCGGATGGCGTCTTTGGTGATTTCCATTGTATCACAGCCTCAACCTTTGCTGGGTCCACCATTATTCCCTCTGCATTCACTACGTGACCCAGAAATTGCACCTCGCGTAACCAAAAGGCGCACTTGGAGAACTTGGCGTACAATTTCTCCCTTCTCAACGTTTCCAACACTTCCCGAATATGCCCGGCATGCTCTTTTTCACTTCTTGAATAAATCAGAATATCATCGATGAATACAATTACTGATTTATCCAACATTGGTCGGCACACTCGGTTCATCAAATCCATAAAAGCAGCCGGCGCATTGGTCAACCCAAAAGACATGACAAGAAACTCGTAGTGACCATAGCGCGTACGAAAGGCTGTTTTAGGGATATCTTGTTCCTTCACCTTTAGTTGATGGTAACCCGATCGAAAATCTATCCTTGAAAACCAACTGGCACCCTGAAGTTGATCAAACAAGTCATCGATCCTTGGTAAGGGGTATCTGTTCTTCACCGTCAGCTTATTCAGCTCGCGGTAGTCGATGCACATCCTCATACTACCATCCTTCTTCTTTACGAACAGAACCGGAGCACCCCAAGGTGAGATACTCGGTCGGATAAACCCCTTATCCAGCAGCTCCTGCAACTGCTCCATCAACTCTTTCATCTCCGTCGGAGCCAAGCGATACGGTGCTTTTGCGACAGGTTGGGCACCCGGTATCAGGTCGATCTGGAATTCGATCTCTCGGTCAGGTGGCAATCCCGATAAGTCTTCGGGAAACACGTTTGGAAAGTCACACACCACTGGCACATCGCATAGCTGTGGTGTTGACGTCTCTTCATTCTTTACATAACATAAGTAGGCGCTACATCCGCGCCTCATACACTTTCCCGCCACCGCCATCGAGATCACCTTCGGAATCGTCGTAACTCGATCGCCATAAATTGTCACCGGACTTCCGTCGGTCGCCGTCAGTCTAATCATCTTCTTTCGGCACACGATATTCGCTTCGTAGGTTGCTAACCAGTCCATCCCTAACACTACATCAAATCCTCCTAGAGGCATCACATGTAATCTAGCAGCAAACCTATGACCTTCTAACTCCATGGTACAGTCCTCTATCACATCAGTAACTCTAGTGGACTTACCAATAGCAGTTTCTACATAAAAAGGCTCACTAATGCATTTGCTACTAATAGGCAATTTAGCACAGAAAGTAGCAGAAATGAAACTCCTACTAGCACCAGAGTCAAATAACACAGAAGCAAGAGTTTGATTTACTAGAAACGTACCTGACACCACATCGGGGTCCGTCCTAGCCTCTTCCTGCGTCATGGTGAAAGCCCTGGCATTTGCTCTCGGACCTTCACTTCCCGTCTTCTTTACCCCTGAAGCCTCAGCCCTCGGCTTCTTATAGTCCCTGCTCATATGGCCACTTCCTCCACAGTTAAAGCACTTGCCCATCCAGCAATCTTTTGATATGTGCCCTGTCTTCCCGCACTTAAAGCAGAGGTTAGATCCCCACTTGCACTCCCCTGAGTGCTCCTTTCCACACTTACCACACTTCCTCACCCCAGCTCCAGGCACGACCACTCGGCGGTCATCCACCCTTGCCTTCTTGTTGTGTGTCGAAGTATCACCCCGACCAAATCTCTTCCCCTGCCAGTTCTTCTCTCCACTTCCTTTCTTGCTTCCCTCAGCCTTCACCAAAGCAGCACGTTCATCGAATAACCTTCCCGCCAAATCCACTGCCGACCTGAAAGTGCTTGGTCAGGCAGAAATCAAGTGCCAACGGATTTCAGCCGGCAGCCCCTGAATATACCGGTTGATCTTTCGAGACACCGGCGTCACCTGCTCCGGCACCAACAGCGCCAATTCGTTAAACTTGGTGGTATATTGTTGGTGGGTCATCGTCCCCGCCTCCAACTGCAGGAACTCTCTCTCTATTCTATCCATTTCCCGACGAGGACTGAATTCCTCGATCACCAGCCTTTTCAACTCAGCCCACTTCATCTTCCCTATAGCCCTGCTACCCTCGGCTTGGACTATATTTTTCCACCAGCATAAAGCCGACCCTGTAAAAGAGTGGGTAGCAAACTTCACCTTCCTGTCCTCCTGGCAATCACTAATATCGAGGACAGCTTCCATTTCCATCACCCATTGGTGAGCACCAGTAGCAGTACCAGACCCATCAAAAGTTGGGGGTTTGCACCTCATGAATGCCCCGTAGTTACAACCCTGGGCGGTCTCCCGTAACTGTTCTTCTTCCTCTTCCTCTTCATCGTCAGATAGTACCGTTTCTGCTTCCGCCTGTTGTTGTCTACCTGAGGACCGATTCCTCCCTCGTCTATCGTCTTCACGTACTGCCTTTATCACTTCAGTCACTACAGACGGTAAGATCGTCTGCATGACTTGGTGCACCTCCTCGATCACCGTCTCTTTCACCGAGGCTCTCACATTATCACTCTCATCCACTCCCCCCGAGGGAGTAGTATTAGGTTCTTCGGGAACCTTCTTCTCTTGTCTAGGCCTACCTCTTGTGGCTCGTGGTTCCGCACCACTTCCGCCACTGCCTCCACCAATTGGGGCTTTAGATGATCTACCACCGACCATCTTCTATCACACTGAAAGATTTAAACACCAACACGGTCATTCAAGGAAATAGCTCAGTTTATGTCAAGTATAGTAAGTCCCTAATTACAGTGGCCAGTTGTGATTAGCCACTTACTCTACTCTTCACACCCCGAGCATTACCTGTCCTGACTACATTAGTATCTAAGTCTAACAGTACACATAAACACATAACATGCGCACGTAACACTGGTTAACTTTCAAGAAAATACCTGATGGCACGCAGCTACTCAGATGGCATTCTCATTCTCCCAGTCCCATTCTCAGTTTAAGTTTTAGGTTTGTTTTAAAAATTTACCCATTTCACTTAAACTTTGGCTCTGATACCAACTTGTAAGGCCCCGTTCCCGGGCACCTCACAGTTGGTCGTCATTACCCATAAAACATGCATTTAATATAACTTAATAAAAAGCCACGCAGCGGAAACTTTAAATTTTACTATAAATGCTTTTGTAAAGTAATACAACACTCGTTACAAAATATCATTTGTTTGCATTACAATACAAAAACGTTAACAAAAGAATGCCATCCCAAAAGAGCTGAGTAGCCGCCTCGTGCCATCCTCAGCAACACTACCTGCCAACTGGAAAATACATAAAAGTCAGCGTTGCTGAGTGAGTTCTAGTTTTGTAATAAAACATACTTTTACTTATTTAAAAGTATCCTTTCGTGCATGCGTTCATACATCATACGTACACAGAGATAATATTCGTTATTATCTTCATCATTCGTTATTCATCGTTATCTTTAACTTCTCGTATGGATTCTGTCAGGCTTTACCCACTTCATAGCACTTGGCTATGATTACTGTGGTCGAATGACAAGAATCCCGTTCATACTTACTTGCACGCATTGAAAGGTGAATTGTACCAATACCATATGCTACACCCCGATCGTTATTAGCTACCGGGCCGTAGTCAACATATGACGGAAAATCGTATGCCACGGTACTAGAGGTAAGCGGTAGAGGTACCATGACCATGGTCAATCACATAGAAGGACCAATCGCGTTATTCAATGCTTGCAAGACATAATTCGTTCGTTCATTAATGCATGTATTCATCATCATTCTTCTTTTCGTTCATTCGTTAATATATGCATTCGTCATCATGTTCCTTTTTCCGTTCATACTTACTTGCACGCATTGAAAGGTGAATTGTACCAATACCATATGCTACACCCCGATCGTTATTAGCTACCGGGCCGTAGTCAACATATGACGGAAAATCGTATGCCACGGTACTAGAGGTAAGCGGTAGAGGTACCATGACCATGGTCAATCACATAGAAGGACCAATCGCGTTATTCAATGCTTGCAAGACATAATTCATTCGTTCATTAATGCATGTATTCATCATCATTCTTCTTTTCGTTCATTCGTTAATACATGCATTCGTCATCGTGTTCCTCTTTCATTATCATTCACTTTACGATACATATTACTTCATTAGTTCATTCTTGTTATTCGTAAAGTTTCAGGAAGATAAGCACACATTTACAAGGAACACACACACTCATCATACATACTCATCATACATTCATCACCGTACGTACATCATCATACATTCATCATCATACGTAGTATCATACCACATTTAACAATATTTTAATAATATTGTTAACAATAATACACTGATAATAACATCAGAAACAATAAGGGTTAACCATAATCATCATTACATGCATGAAACATCATCCTTTGTTAACCCTAATCAGCCCTGGTCAAAACCTCGAACATCGGTATTTCAGGAAATTTCTGAAAAATTCTAAGTGTCCTAGGCGTTTGAGCCCTGTTGGGCGTATAAGCCTTCTGGCCGTATAAGCCCTGTTAGGCGTAAGAGCACTGCTGGACTTTTCATCTTATACTTAGAATTATCTGGTCATACGACCACACTGTTGGTCGTATGAGCACTATTGGTCGTACCATTCCCTAGACTTAGAAACATGTTCTGGTCATACGACTACTGTTGGTCGTATGAGTCCTGTTGGACTCTTCAACATACTTAGAAAATTTACTTAGTCATACGACCATACTGTTGGTCGTATGAGTCCTATTGGGCTCAACACTTAGACAAATTACTTGGTCATACGACCACACTGTTGGTCGTATGAGTCCTGTTAGACTCATTAGCACTTAGAAAAATACATCTCCTGGTCATACGACCACACTGTTGGTCGTATGAGCACTGGTGGACTCATCAACCTGTAATTAATTATTCTAAGTCCCATTTTCAGACATATTTGCAACCTGTTCATGAGTCTAATCCATAATCCAAGTCCCAACATCATAATGCCTAATTCTAAACATATACACATGATTCTAGGCATAAATCTAGCATAAACATAAACATGCATACATTCAGTTCATACGGGTAACAGCATAAATTTTATATATAAAAAAAACATATATATGCATTTCCAGCCCCAAAACGTTTAAAAATCAGTAAAAGGGGTCTAGAACTCACCTTAATTTGTCTTCGGGTTTTGGATGCCCTTTCCTTGAACTTCTCAGTCTTTTATACGCCTAAAACACACCCACAGTGCAACCCGAACACACTAGTTACATTTATAAGCTCATGTATGGTTCTAGAATCGTCCTAACATCATAAATTCGAGATTTCTTACCAAAAACTTCGAATTTCTCAGGTCCTTCTTCAAAAATCCCGATGGTTTTTCTGCTCCTGCTGCTTTCTCTCTCTAAAAACCGATGCAAAGAAATGTGCAGGAGGTAATGGGCGACCATGCCTTCCTTTTGTACAAAATAAATAATAACTTTGCCCATTTGGCACTTTTGGTCCCTCCTTTTTAGTTGCTTTTCTTTTCTTTTCTTTTCTTCCTTTTTCTTTTATTTCATTCTTTTAACTTCTTTAATAAGAAATTGCGGGTGTTACAGAAGACTAAGATGGTTCGGGCATGTGAAGAGGAGACAGATGGTAGCACCTGTTAGAGTAGTAGAGAACATCAATGTAGCGGTAGGAGGAGTAGAGGAAGACCTAGGTTGACTTGGGACTAGAAAATTAGGCGAATTATGGTAGACTTGCACCTCTCTGAGCACATGATCGAGGATAGGAGTGCATCGAGGAGCAGAATTAAAACTAAGGACTTTTAGTAGGATTTGTGGGTAGGAAGGGTAATTGTATCCTTGTTGCGTACGTATTCCGCAACGGCCCTTTATAGGTGCAACATGTCGCTTTTGTTGTATGCTTTTATATGTCTTATACTGATGTGTTTTATGCTACATAATATGCATGCTTCTGTTTGCTATTGATATTGCTTTTGTTCTCGAGTCGGGGGTCTCTTTGGAAGCGGTCTCTCTACCCCCAAGGTAGAGGAAAGATTCGCCACCACCTACCCCTCCCAGACCCTACTCTTGAGTGGTATATACTGGGTATATTTGTTTGTTTGTTTGTTTGTTAGCCTTCAACGCCTTCAAGGTTGCATTACCATAGTATCTCTTTTCCAGAGCCTCCTATAACATCTTCGATTGCTTATGTTCTGAAAACTAATGGAAGATATCCTTAGGAATTGATGGTGTTAATAACGCATAAGCTTTCTTCTCAGCATTATGTGCAACCTTTTGTCCCTCATTCATACCACCCAAGGTCAGCTTTACCCCACTAGCACCAACTGGTATAGTATATCCAGTCTCAATAGTTGTCCACAAGTTAGGGTCAACACCTTTGAAATAAATTTCAAAACGTTGTTTCCATTACGGGTATTCATTCAAAGTTAACAGCTTAGGTGGCTTGTTATGATTCCCAATCTCATTTTCCAGAACCAATAGATTCTAGATCCATGAGTCCTTACCGGCAGTAAACACAGAGTTCTGATCGTCCATGGTGTCAAACTTGAACAATTTTGTATATGACAGGGTCAATCGTGCGATTGGAGAGTGCGACTAAGTTCATAAGCATGGTCCATTCGTGTGTCTGGTCCATAAGCATGATAGCCACATGACTAAGTCTAACACATTTTTGAATTGTTGTTGACTCAGAACTGTGCACAACAACCTCAAACCTATATACATAGTTCATCGAGCATGTAATAATAAATATTATAAGAATGTGATATAATCAAAGTTAAATAAACATCCAAATACATCTCATATTACAATACTATTCTTGAATTACATATGTGTATGAAGTGAAAGACATAAGCGTTTAAGTACACTAAACTAGGGACATCGTGTATCAACATCATGCGTCTGAAAATATGACTTAGAAAGTCTAAGTATATGACGATGTGCGCAAATAGCAGTTCATGTGCCTAGAAATGCCTTAGAATTCCTAAGTGTAAGCTCATGCGCCTAAACAGTGCCTCATGCTCCTAGGTGTTTACTGAGATGCCAAGTATAGGGGTCATGCGCCCAAATAGTGCCCATGCGCCCAAGAGGGTCATACGCCTAAGTGTTGAAATGCCTAAGTGACGCTCATGAGACTATATAGTGTAGAAATACCCAAACAGTCCTCATACGCCCAAATAGTGCTCATGCGCCCAAAGACATAGAAATTTTTTCTGAATTTTTGAAAAATAGAATTTTAGGGTTTGACCCTAGTTTGACTTATGTATTGTATTGGCCAAATTTAAGCATGAATATGTGATGGTCTATGGTTAGAGTATGTATGATGATATGATGAATGTATGATATGCATATGATTAGAAGGTGTTATCTTTTATTGGTTTTCAAAACGTATATATTATAATATAATATACGTTAAGTATTATGTTATGACTTTATGTAGTATGATGAATGTATGAATGAACGTAAAGTATAACGTAACAAAGGGAAAGATAACAAAGATGAAAAGTAAAACGTAATGAAATAAATAATGGCTTGCAGGCAAATAGAAAGGAGTGCACGACCATGTTGTCGTTAGCTCAACTGTGTGCGGTTTAAATAACCCGAAGGATGTATACAGGGTCAATCACTGAGATTAACGGGACCCTTGTGGCATGCCCTAGGTGACTGGATAAGCTTCGTGCACATTGTTCGGGGTCTATTTGTAGACCTCAGGCCCAACATTAGCTTCGTGCATAATGTTCAGGGTATTGCACATTGGACCGAATGAAAGGGAGAGATGATTTGCCCTAGGTGACTGGGTCAGCTTCGTGCACAATGTTTGGGGTCTATTTGTAGACCTCAGGCCTAACATCAGCTTCGTGCACAATGTTCGGGGTATTGTTCATCGATCCGTATAAAAGTAAAAGACAACAAAAAGTGCGAAAAGAAATAATGCGAATGAAAGTAAAAGATGATGAAAAGTATGAAAAGAAAGTATGAGAATGAAATAAAAGATAGAGAAAAGTACGAAACGAAAGTATGTATACGAAAGAGAATCTTAATGAAAAGAATGAACGAAAGTATGAGTATGATAAAGAAAGATAGCAATGAAAGTATAAAAGAACAAAACGAACCATAAATATAGTATGATTATTTGTATGATGTGTGTTCGTTTACGAGATAATATAAAGTATTGGAAAAGTTTATTATTGTAAATATACCAAATGGGGTATTTTAATACTTATAAAACTAGAACTCAGTCAGCAACGATGACTTTTGTGCATTTTCCGTTGGCAGGTAATGTTGCTGAGGATGGCACAAGGGGAGGCTACTCGGCAGGGCAAGACTTGTATCCATTCACGCAAAATATTATTGTTGTTTTGTAATGCAATTAACAGATGTTTTCTTTTGTAACTTAACAATGTTGTGTTGCATAACAATAGTAATTATTAATAAAATGAATGGTTTTTTGTTAACTTACTTCCGCTGCATAGTGTATTAATTATGTATTATTTATGTACTAATGCGATGATTGTCCAACTGTGAGGTCTCCGGGAATGTGGCCTTAGAGACATCCAAGATACCTATAGAAAGAAGTCACAATCCTCGTCATGATTCCAAGGGAGAGGACACTGATCAACATTAGTATAAAGTAATTATTGGATCTCTAATGTATCTCACTACAAGAAGACCTGATATCATGTTTGCAACCTGCATCTTTGCAAGATATCAGGCTGCTTCCAAGGTGTCTCACCTAATTACAGTCAAGAGAATTCTTAGATATCTTAAAGGAGCTCCAAAACTGGGCCTTTGGTATCCTAAAACAAGGATTTTAATTTTTATGGTTACACTGACAATGATTATGGTGGATATGCAACAATTAACAAGAAATCCACATCAGAATGATGTCAATTTCTTGGTGGAAGGATCATCTCTTGGCAATGCAAGAAGCAATCATGTGTCTCTACATCAACTGCTGAAGCTGAATACATGCTGCTGCAAGCTGCTGTGCTCAACTGCTATGGATTCAAAATTAGATGTTAGACTATGGTTTCAAATTCATAGAGACTCCTATCCATATAGAGAACAAGAGTGCTATTAATATCACAGAAAATCCAGTCAAACACTCCAAGAAAAAATATATTGACATCAGGTATCATTTCATTCAACATATAAATGAAAAAAATTAAACAAACTACTCAAAGTTGATTCAAGTGAACAATATGCTGATTTGTTCACCAAATCCTTTGATGAACAAAGATTTAAGTATATAATTATGACTATTGGGATGATCAACATTGACTAGTAAATCTCTTTTGAAAATCTTTTGAAAATATGTCATGTCTAAGTTGTCTATTTACAATCTAACCTTTGTTTCAAAAGGTTTTGTCTAAAATTATCTAAGTATAAATTATTCCAAAGATAAATTTACACTCGGTAGAAATCCTTATTCATCTTCCGAAGGCAAATTCCTCTGCATAAGTATTCTCTTCTGAGGAGTTTTGAGCCTCAGAAGATCATTTGATCATATATCAAATTTTCTTGCAAAGGCTACTAACTTCTTCTCTCAGAAGAACACTTTTCTCTCGGAAGCAAATTTGCCTTCAAGACATAATTTGATTTGTAACATAATGTGGCTTCAGAAGACAATCAAGAAAGAGAAACATGAGTGTTCTCTCGGAAGCAATTTTACTCTCGGAAGAAAACTTTCCTCTTAAGGAAATCTTTGGGCCCCACTCAGCAAAAAGTAAGATTTTATTGATGATTGTCGGTATATTTTAAAAGGTCTTTCTTACTATCCCTGTCAAATCAAAACCCAAAATGTCCTTTCACCTTATTGGTTTGAGTTTTGTTGGACCAAAAGAACCAATGAGACTGATCAGAAAAACCTTTAAGTCCCACAGTTATCACAAGAATTGCTGAAGGCTTCATCAGCTGATGACAACAACTGAAGATTTTATCAGCTGAAGTTCAAGTGCTGAAGACTTCATCAGCTGAAGTTCAAGTGCTGAAGACTCCATCAACTGAAGTTCAAGTGCTCAAGACTACATCAGCTAAAGTCAAGAGCTAAAGACTTCAGAGGTTGTCACAACAGCTGAAGTAGTACTCTTCAGTTGTTGTGATGGTTTCTTTTCAGTAGTTCTCTATTTTAGTTTCAGTAGTTTACTTAATGTAAAACGTCTGAAGAGCCTGTTCATCAGATGTTGTAGTTCAGTAGTTGTAGTTTCAGTAGCTATAGTGCTAGTTTACACTTAGCTTTTGTAAGAAGATGTCAGTTGTTGTAGACATCTTCAGTAGTTTAGTTCACTTTCAGTAGTTGTTGTAATAACGGTTAGATGTCACTATCAAGTGACATCCGTTGATGTCACCTTTCTTATAAAAGGGAGGATGACCTAATTTTGTGAGGGCCGAAGCGTGTGTTGAATGAAATATTCCTTTTTGCAGAAATACCTTTGCTCTCTATAACCGTACTGTTCCATTGAATTATCATTTGTGTTCTTGCTTGAATTTGTCTAATTCTTATACTATTCCGCTGCGAATCAAATCTAATTGATCAAACTAGATATCAGATCCTTTCAAATGGTATCAGAGAAGGTTAATCATTGATCGATTTAACATTTCATCATTGAAACTGCTCTTTTGATATCTACGTTTGATCGAATTAGCAAATTTGTAAGAATTGGTTATAGAGTTTGAGTTTCTGTTGCTTCTGGTCAATTAATTTGAGGTTCTACGTGTTTTTGAGCTAGATTTGTTGAAATTACTTTGAATTTGCTTAAATTTGTGAAATGGTGACACCAAGCAATGATCCTCACAATACTGGCTCCTCAACATAGCCTCCGATGCTTGTTAGGAGTGAGTATAACATATGGCAACGACGTATGCTCCATTACCTGTCTATTAACAGAGCAGGATGTTGGAAATCTGTGGTGCATTGACCATACAAGCCTATGGTTAGTATTCCTGAATCAAATGAGAGGGTCCTAAAGAAACCTGATCAGTATTCGGATGAAGATCTAAAGCTGTTCGAAATTGATGCTAAAGTCCATGGAATTCTGGCCATGGCATTGCCTAATGAAATCTATTCAGGGCTTATGCATCATAAAACTGCTCATGACCTCTGGGTTGCTTTGAAAGAACAATTTGGGGGAACTAATGAGGTCTTGGAAAATACTAGGGAAATCCTTGCCCAGCAATATGAGACATTCTCTCATCGGAAGGGTGAGTCTCTGACTCAACAGTTTGAGCGATTTTCCTGTTTGATTTCTGAGCTGAAAATGGTCAAACAAGAATATTCAAACAGCCAGATGAACAAATGACTTCCTGCCTGAGAGGCGGGACACATACACTATTGTCCTACGCTCCAGTGCAAATCTGGACACTTTATCTCTAACCCAACTTCATGGGAAACTGCTAACATTTGAAAGAGAGATAGAATAGAAAAGGAAGTTGTCTTTATCTGGAAAGCTCACTGATGACTTTGTACCAGGCAACACTGCCTTGGTTGGTCAAGAGTCAGAGTATGCTGCATTAGAAGGTTCATATGATGAGCATATTGATTTCTCTACAAACTATGGAGAACATGCCTTTGGTGGTGTGGATTGTAATTCAGGTGGTAGCAGTGATAATCTTTGCTTTTTGATGGAGGACTTGAAAGGAATTCCAGATGATGATCTGGAAGAGATGGATATTTTGAGCCAAATGGCAATGATCAATATCACATCTCAAAAGTTCTACAAAAGAACTGGTAGGAAATTCCCAGGACTCTCTGGCAAAACCAAAGTAGGTTTTGACAAGAGCAAGTTGAGGTGTCACAAGTGCCATAGGCTTGGACACTTTGCAAGAGAGTGTAGATCAATTGGATCTAACTTATCTGCACCCTTTGTGACCTTCCCAAGCAATAGCTCACAAAACAAAGGGCAACCTTCTCCAATTCTAGTCATCCATCACAAGCTCAATCATCACCTGCATATTTTGTCCCTCAAGGTCCTATGCCATATCCTTACTCCTGCTTTTACATGCCTCAGACAAGTCAGGTCCAAGCACCAATGGCTCAACAACCACATGCCCTTCCTGAGCCTCAACCATCTCAATCTCATCAACAATCTTAACCCTAACATAGCTTTTTCACCACTGGAGTTGTTGATTGGAGCAGTTTACCATATGATATTTCTGGTCATGAACAACTGTTTCCTGATGCTGGTCAACATGGTGGTGACAATCCTTTTGGAAATCTTGCTCTTATGGCCCTGGAATCTGCAGATGGATTATCCTCCAATTCTTCAACATCACAGGTATCACATGTATCTTCAGAGGCCAAGGCCAAGTTATGTTCTGAATCATGCATAGTTTGAGTCTGTGTTAAAGAAAGTGCTTTCCAAAAGAAAAGCAAATGTAGCTTTAATTAATAAAAATCTTCAAAAGAAAGTGCATCTATTGGAGAAGCAAATGTAGCTTTACTTAATAAAACTCTTGAGCTAGAGAAAGTGCTTTCCAAAAGAAAAGCTGAGTTTGAGTCTATGTTAAAAGAAAAGAATGATGAGATTTACAAATTAAAATACCAAATCACTGATGACAAGGCAAAGGAAGAGTTACTTTTTAAGAAGTATAAGGACCTCAAAGAAACTCTTGCATCTACCCAGGTAGAGTGTGAACGCTGGGTAACATCATGTAAGGGTTTTGAAATGCTTCTCAGCAAACAAACAGCTTCAAATGTGAAGTTTGGAATAGGTTATAATCACACTACTCCTCCTACAGATTTTACTCCTAGGTTAGAAGTAGAATCTGATGGAGAAAGCAATAACCAATCCACCTCATCATGTGATTCATCCTCTGATAATGCACCAAAATTAGAGGATGAAGTCAGCATTAGTACTCCAGAAAACAAATCAGCTGACATTGAAACAACTGATGGTTCAAATGCTGATGCTCACATGATCAGAAAAGAGTTGATCACTTCAGGTGTTGTCTCACAAAGTACTCAAGGTACTAATGGGCAAGTTACAACACCTGAAGAACAAACGCAAACTACTGAAAGTAGAGAGGGTTTGAAAACTACTGAAGAATCTATCAGGAAGTCTGCAAGTACTGAAAGGAAGAAAACTGCAAGTACTGATAGAAAACTGCTGAGGAACAAATCTTCTGTAGTTAAGAATCCTTCAGTACTTACCACAAGTACTGAAAGGAAGAAAGTACTGAAGAACAAATCTTCAGTACTTTCATCCTTTTCAGCAGTTGATCAACAAAAGATGAAGAAAAAGCCATGTGAAATATGTGGCTTATTCAATCATCTCACTGATGATTGCTGGTAAAGAAAGGGTTCAAAACTCAATAAAGATAAGAACATAAAAGAGAAATTTAACAAAATGAAAGTTGAGTTTGAAACCAAGTTTGTACCAGCAGCATCTCAACCTGAAACCCCAAAATCCTTAAAGAAATCTAAAAAGAAGGAAGGGGTTAATCAGGAAACAGCTGAAGTTGTTCACCGGAAGATGGTGCAACACAGGAATTCATCAAAATCAAGCACTGATGTGTCTGATGAGCTGAAGGCTTTAGGAACCAATCAGACACAACTTGTTATGATGGTTCAACATCTATTTGGGAGAGTCAACCAAATAGATGTTCCTATGATTAAACCATAGAAAAGGAAACCTAATCCTAAACCAAAGGAATCCTTTTCTGCACCATCTCCATCACCACAGGCTGCAACTCATGACAAACCAGTTAGTGTGAAATCTGTTGATGAGAACAAAACCAAAAACAAAATGGTTTGGGTCTCAAAAGCTAAGTAGTTTCTTGTGATGAATGCAGGGTTCTTCAGCATGCCAAAGAAGCATCTGGTATGTGGACAGTAGAGGATCCATGCATATAATAGGGAGCAGCTCTCTTCTTAATGACTACTCTCAATGAAAGAAGGGGTTTGTTTCTTTTGGCAATGATGCTAAGGGTTACATCATCGGCAAAGGCTTTGTTTCCAATGGTGAAATAAGGTTTGATGATGTAAACCATGTGGAGAATCTCAAGTATAATATCTTGAGTGTCAGTCAAATGTGTGATAAAGGTCATGTTGTCCTTTTCACCAATCAGAACTGCAGGATTCTGTCTTCCAGAGTTCTGAGTTTGATTGACAAGGTATTGGATGATCATACTCTCCTGAAGGCCAACAGGACAGGTTTAGTATATGCCTTGGACTTGTCAAAGAAAATCGATCTAAAAGGCCATCCTTGCCTGTTCTCCTAGGTTTCTCCTCAGGAATCTACTCTATGGCATAGAAGGCTTGGTCATGTGAATCTCGAAAACATGAACCAGCTGATTCTCCATGGTTTAGTAAGAGGATTGCCAATGAAGGAGTTCAAATGTGATGACAACTGCTCTGCTTGCTTAAAAAGGAAGCAACACAAAGTATCATTCCGTCCAATAGAAGAGCCAAAGTCCATTTCCTGCTTATAATTATTGTATATGGATCTTTTTGGTCCTGTAAGAGTGATGAGCATGGCAAAGAAGAAATACTGTCTGGTAATTGTGCATGATTACTCCAGATTTGTATGGACTTTCTTCTTGTACTCCAAAGATGAAGCTGCACAAGCTATTATGAACTTTGTGTTGTATGTTGAGAAACAGTATTCCCTTCCAGTCAAGCGTGTAACGAGTGATAATGGCACAAAATTTAGAAATCACACACTTGATGAAATCTACTTGTCAAAGGGAATCAAGTGGCAGTTCAGCATTCTAAGAACTCCTGAACAAAATGGAGTGGTGGAGAGAAAGAATAAGACACTTGTTGAAGCTGCCAGGTCAATGTTGGCTGATTCTGGTTTGCCACTGACCTTTTGGGCTGAAGCTATCAACACAGCTTGCTATGTGCAAAATAGAGTATTAGTAAATCAGAGGTTGATGAAGACTCCTTATGAAGTGTTACATCATTTGGCCCCTTTGATTTCATTTTTAGAGCATTTGGGTGTCCCTGTTATATTCTCAACACAAAGAATCCACTTCAGAAGTTTGAATCAAAGGTGGATGCAGGGTACTTTGTTTGTTATTCATCTACTTGCAAGGCATATGGAGTTTTCAATTGCAGAACAAAGATGGTTGAAGAGACTTTGCATGTGAAGTTTAATGAATCTCCAAAGGATAAAATTCCACACAACCCTGTGGAGCTATTTGATTTGGACATACTGCAATATGTTCCTTATCAATCTCCAGCTGTTGCAGTTCCTGAACCTCCTGCACACAGCTCTCCACCTGGTGGTACTGATGATGATGCTGACAATACCCACCTTTTCAGGTTTAGTGATCAACTGCCTGAGTCATCTAAATTTGATGCTCCTGTAGCTTTAGCAGCTCCATCCACAACAAATGCTGATGAGATTTTTGAATGATCTACTTCATTTGAGTTGCCATCTACTATATGGTTTCAAGAATCTGCATCAACATCTGTTGCTGCTGAATCCCCTACAAACACTTGCACAGATCTCATTGTTTATCAAGAGCTGAAGGATCACCCAATGCCTCAGATCATTGGTTATATCAATGCTGGAGTCTCAACCAGAAGTCAATTGTCCAATTTCTGCTTCTATGCTCTCTTCATCAGTCAGCAAGAGCCAAAGAATTATCATGTAGCATTAAGAGACAATGGATGGGTTAAAGCCATGCAGCTTGAGCTTCTCTAGTTCAAAAAACAACAAGTGTGGGAGCTGGTTCCTTTACCCCAAGGTAAGTGTGCAATAGGCACTAAATGGGTGTTTAGGAATAAAACAGATGAAAAGAGTCAAATTGTCAACAACATGGCCAGACTGGTTGTACAGGGGTTTGCACAAGAAGAAGGTATTGATTATGATGAAACCTTTACCCCTGTAGCCGGACTGGAGGCAATCAGATTGTTCTTAGCTTATGCGGCTTTCCACAATCTTAAGGTTTTTCAAATGGATGTCAAAAGTGCCTTTTTATATGGTAAAATAAAAGAAGAGGTTTATGTGTGTCAACCTCCTAGTTTTGAGGATAATAAAAATCCAGATTGGGTGTATAAGCTTAATTAGGCTCTATATGGGTTGAAACAAGCTCCTAGAGCCTGGTATGAAACATTATCAAATTTTCTTCTTCAAATTAATTTCACTAGAGGCTCCATAGATAAAACTTTATTCATAAAGAATGTGGGACAACATAAGCTACTTGGTCAAATTTATGAAGATGATATTATTTTTGCATCCTCTGATCCACAGTTATGTGATGAATTTACAAAGTTAATGCAACAAAAGTTTGAAATGAGTGCCATGGGAGAATTACAGTTCTTTCTCGGTTTGCAAATCAAAGAAAGAACTGATGGAACTTTCATTCATCAGTCCAAATATACAAAAGATCTTTTGAAAAAGGTTGATTTACAAAACTATAAGCCCTGTTCTACTCCTATGAGCAGCACCACACAACTGGATGTTGATTAGAAATGTAAAGCGGTTGATGAAACCCTTTACAGATGTATGATTGGTTCCTTGATGTACCTTAAAGCTTCTAGACCAGACATTATGTTTGCAACTTGTGTCTGTGCTAGATTTCAGGCTGCACCTAAAGAATCTCATTTGATTGCAGTCAAAAGGATCTTTAGATACTTGCAAGGAACTCAATCTCTAGGACTTTGGTATTCCACTGGGCACTCTTGCAAATTAGTTGCTTTCTCTGATAGTGGCTATGCAGGATGCAAAGTCACTAGAAAATCAACTTTTGGTGGATGCCAATTTCTAGGCAATTGGTTAGTTTCTTGGCAGAGTAAGAAACACACTTCAATTGCTACATCAACTGCTAAAGCAGAGTACATTGCTGCTGCAAGTTGTACATCTCAGGTACTCTGGCTTCAGAATCAATTATTGGATTATGGCATTACAGAGACTAAGACTCCACTACTAATGGACATTGCTTCAGCTCTTTGTATTGTTAAGAATCCAGTCCAGCATTCTAGGACCAAACATATTGAGATCAGACATCATTTTATTTGGGATTGTTATGAAAAAGGTCTGATTGATCCAAAGTTTGTTCCTAGTGCTTATGAGCTTGCAGATATATTTACTAAGTCTTTGGACAGTGCTACTTTTCAAAATCTGGTGCTTAGGCTTGGTATGCTGCAACTAGAATAAATTGACTAATACTGATGCTCTCAGATCACTAGTACTGATAAGCATTAGTATACAAAAGTCAAAAATAAGTACTGATGAGTTATTTGGTCTTCAGTATTTTTCATAACTACTGAAAACTAAAATACTTCAAAGTACTGAATTACATTATTTGTTGAAAAGAACTGATTAAGTTACAACTACTGATGTGGTTATAACTCCTGATGCCTTTTTCTAACAAATAAGTACTGAAGAACAAATTTTGTTCAAAAGTACTGATGTGTAATCTTCCACATGAGTACTGAAGACAATATTTGTTCACAAGTTCAGAAGAATAATTTATTTCACAGATCTTCTGAACATTTGTTCACAAGAGCTGAAGAATAAATATTCGAAAGAGCAGCTGGCCAATGAAACGTTTGAAAATTAGACAAAGTCTGATGAGTAAATGTTTAGGTCAGAATGCAACATCTAAATTGACGACAACAGCTGATGAGTAAATTTACTCTTCAGCTGATTCAAATTACTGCTATTTCATATCAAAACAACTGAAGCCAAAACTATGTCTTCAGTAGTTTACAACTACTGCTGACTAACACCAAGTCTTCAGTTATTTACAACCTCTGAGGATGAAAACTATATCTTCAGTAGTTCACAACTACTGATAATTACCACCAAGTCTTCAGTCATTTACTACTTCTGAAGGTTAAAACCATGTCATCAGTCGTTTCAAACACCTGATGACTAACACCAAAACCTTCAGATGTTTTCTATCAGCCGTTTCATAACCATACCCTATAAATACCTAACCCTAACTTCAGAGTGTTTCATTCTCCCAACCTAAACATTCAAAAACTCTAAAATGTCTCTCTCATATTAATGGCGACCATGCAGCTCAAACCACGCCATAACTGTGTAGCCTACCTCACAAAATCAGCCTTTTGGACCAAGTTCGATGCCGCCATTGACCTGATTGTTGCATCTCCTTACAAAATAGCCTTTCTTCTAAATCCAATCATCCACGCCGAATCCCTCATACAGTTCTGGACAAACGTCACCATTGCAACCGGTGAGAATGACACCGAGGTCATTCTCCAGTCGTTTGTCAACCAACAGAAGGTGGTCATGACTTCTGACATCATTCGACAAACCCTAAATCTGAATGATGCCACCTTCGTCACGGAGTATCCTAAGGGCACAACCAACTTATCTTTTGCCCACCATGGATACCAAGGTGACCTCCGTGCTTCCACAATCCAGAAGAAGCACTTGCATGATCCTAAACGACTTATCTTTCACATGGTAAATGTCTGCCTTGCCCCCAAATCATCTGCATGGGATCAAATGTCATCAAGGTGGCAGCAGGCATTGTATTCTATCCTTTAACACCAAAATCTAAATTTTTCTGAAATAATCCTTTTAGAATTAAAAGATATGGCTATGAAACCTATGACTAACTGATGGATATTATATCCAAGGTTCCTCACGGCCATTATTGAAAAACAATTAAAAGCTGAAGGCCTTGTTGGCCTAAGAGTCCCTGCTTTGGCTGTTTTGCCTGAAGTATACTCCAGGCACAACTCAAACACACACCTAAAAGAGGCTGCTGAGCTGCTAAAACCCAAGCAGCGGGAACCCACAGCCTCATCCACTTCCAAACCCAAAGTCCCCACCAAGCCAAAAACTACAAAGCCTAAAAAGGCTACTTAGGGAGTTGAGTCCCCTAAGGATGCCCCTGCACCACAAAGGCAGGAAGTAGCTACTGGTACTAATCCCCCAGTAGTTACAAAGACTCTACCAACCATAGCCGCTTAGGAATCCTCCCAAAAGAATCCTGAAGTAACCATTTCAGAGGAAGCCACGTTTTCGGAACCTCTCTCACTTGAGAAGGTTACCATTGAAGAGCACCACTCTCGCCAGGTGCAAACTACTTCACCCTTATCTCCCACTGCAACCGCCCCACAAAGTGCAACCATTTTAATTGCAAAAGTGCTGACTCAGTTTAACACTCCACCCTCTCCCCAGGAACCTATTACAACTGGGCAAACCTCAGCTGTTGAGATGGAGGATCAAAGTGTTGCTGAGAGCCCACAGCACGGGGATTACAATGTTCTATCTCCCTATGTTGAAGAGGATATAAGAACATCTATTGAGGCTGCCACTTCTCCTGCTTCAGCACATGCACAGGGTGAAGTTGGTAACATCTCTAAGTCCTCACCAGAGGCAACAGCTGATGAAGGATTTAATCCTGAGGCAGGAAGTCCCCAGTTCCAAGACAAAGGGGCACATGTGAATACTGATCCACACTCACCACATGTTCATCCTAATCTAATCAGGAGGTCAGGTGATTCAAGTAACGCTGATGATGACCTGGGCTTCTTTTATGATGTTTTAGTGTTGAGTTTTGTAGATGTTTATCAAAGACATATTAACCATTTAACATGTAAAACGCAACGGAGTTTATGTAAAAAACGTGAGTTTATGTATCATATACATATGTTTAAGCAAAACCCAAAACAAGGATCATATTATATGGAAGAACATACTATCATAACATGTATATACATCAACCACATGTAATACCTTTAGAAACATGGAGATGGAGGTTGGATGATGATGCTTGAATGTCTAAACTTTAAGGTATAAGTCCTCAAGAGATGATACCGCAAGCTTCTACAAACACCCCTTTGCTCGACCATGCAACACGAACTTGAAAAACCCTCTTGAAGGTCGATTTTTCCAGCCAAGAAGAACTAGTTTCAAGGCTGAAAAACTTGTATTTTTAGCTCTAGAATCCGAAAATTAGAGAGAGATTTGAGAGAATTTCCTTTTCTTTGTGTGTGTGAGAGAAAGGTGTGTTTTGAGAATAGTGTTCTAGTGAATTATGTTTGCATGAACAAGGAACAAATGAGAGGGCTCTCATGCCCCAAGGGGCGGCCGAAACCATGGCCCACAAGAGGGTTTCCCTCTCATTTGAATTTTTATGAAAGAACCACTCTTGCACTCTATTTTTATAAAATTAAAACCCTTGTAATTTTATAAAATCTAACACACTTTTGTTTGATATTATTTAACTAACTTAAATAATAAAACAAACAATTTCTCATGAACAAATTATCCATATAATGTTATTCATTTTCAAAAGCAATGCTTTAGAAAACCAGGTTTCTATGTTGGTGCTTATATTTATTTGTTTGATCTTATCAATGAATAAATATTTATCGGTGTTTGTTTGGCTTGTTATTGGGTATGACCCGACTTGGATCATATCACACTAGCCACATCAATTTAATATGTATCTTGGGCAGATCAATTCTTTCAATCTCCCACTTGCACAAGATTCATAGAAGATTGATGCAAGTAGCAAATAACGCCTGGCAACGGTTTGCTACCCCTAATGTATATGACTAAGTTCCATTCAATAACATCATCCAATTCAAGTACCTTACTTTAATATGATTTAGGTGAATTAATCATTTATCCTTTTGTTACAGATGTCATGTTAAATCCTAGAGACCTAGAATTGTCATTCTCCGTTGATTTAACTTCAACAGGCCTTAGACATCTAACTCTCAACGAATAAGAGGAACAAATTCCATCTTGACTACATACGTCTCTCACAATCACCTTATATCATGCCTGAACTTAGCCTTATGTACTGCCAATCTTTCAGAACAACAAAGAACTAAGTCAAAGTACAATACTTGGTGAATATCAAGACCCAATATGTATCTCAGGTCTGAGGATACAATGATATTCGCCTTTACTCAATATCTCTTATGACTAATCACAAAGATTACATGCAGAAATAATTGAGAGCGGGTCAGTCCAATATCCATATCCCATAGATATCAATGAACCTTGGTAGCAACCTTTTGCTCTATATTCATACCTTATGAATATCATCCAATCCATGTTCATTATAGTCTTGCATTCATAGTTGTTCCCACAAGTATGATCGACTACGGACGTTTAGAATAACTTACTTATTCACGGATTTAAACATGCTAAAATAGAAGAAAAAATGAAAATTATAATCATATAATTAAGTCAAATAACATAAGTTCCAATATCCAAATACAAAATTTGATCAAGTCCAATAACTAGAATATCAAAGTCCTAAGGCACAAGTATGACTTTCATGCTTTGACCTATCTAGGAGCTTCATGAATGGATCCGCAATGTTTGATCGGTGTGAACTTTGCGAATACATATCTTTCCCTTTTCAACTTCATCCCTTATGTAGTTGAATCTCCGTTCAATGTGCCGAGTCTTTTGATGAGCACGAGGTTCCTTGATTTGAGCAATCGTGCCCTCGTTGTCACAAAAGATCTCTAGGGGGTCTTGAATGGTAGCAACGACCCCTAGATCAGCAATGAACTTCCTAAGCCACGCAGCTTCTTGAGCTGCCAGTGAAGCGGCGATGTATTCTGATTCTGTTGTAGATAGTGCCACTACATCTTGCTTTGAGCTCTTCCAAGAGACCACTCCTCCATTCATAATGAAGACATATCCCGACTGTGATCGAGAATCATCTCGATCAGTTTGGAAACTCGCATCCGTGTAACCCTTTACCACGAGCTCCTCCTCACCAGATCCATATATTAAGAACATATCCTTGGTGTTTCTAGGGTATTTCAAAATACTCTTAACAGCCATCCAATAACTATTACCAGGATTCTACTGATATCTACTTGTCATGCTTAGAGCAAATGACACGTCTGGCCTAGTACATATCATTGCATACATGATGGATCCTATAGCAGATGCATATGGGACTCCACTCATTCTTTCTTGTTCAACCTTTGAACTAGGGCATTGAGATGAGCTCAATATAGCCCCCTTTTGAATAGGTACCAAACCTTTCTTAGAATTCTCCATCTTGAACCTTTTCAAGATCTTATCAATGTATGCACTTTGGTTTAAACCTATCAGCCGTCTTGATCTATCCCTATAGATCTTTATTCCAAAATATAGGTGGCTTCACCAAGATCCTTAATGGAAAAACTGCTTCCAAGCCAGGCTTTTACACCTTCCAAGGTTGGAATGTCGTTTCCAAATAGTAAAATGTCATCAACATATAATACAAGGAAGGTGACAGTGCTCCCACTAGCTTCCTTATATATACAAGCTTCATCAGCGTTTTTGATGAAGCCAAATTTCTTTACTTCATCATCGAAACGGTGATTCCAACTTCTTGATGCTTGTTTCAATCCATAGATTGACTTCTTTAACTTGCATACCTTGTTAGGATACTTTGGATCGACAAAACCTTCAGGCTGTTTCATATGGACATCTTCCTCAAGATATCCATTAAGGAAAGCGGTTTTGACGTCCATTTGCCATATCTCATAGTCATAATATGCTGCTATGGCAAACAATATCCTAATAGACTTTAGCATTGCCACAGGTGAAAAGGTTTCATCATAATCAACCCCTTGAGTTTGAATGAAACCTTTTGCTACAAGTATAGCTTTATAGGTATCCAAGTTTCCATGCATATCGGTTTTCTTCTTGAAAACCCACTTACTTCCAACTATCTTGGACTTAAGAGGTGGTGTAACAAATTCCCAAACTTGGTTATCATACATGGATTGCATCTCAACGTTCATGGCTTCTTGCCATTTGTCAAAATCAGGTTTTGACATTGCATCATGGTATGTGGTTGGTTCATCCGAATCTAGCACATAGCATCCATCAATGAAAAATCCATATCTCTCAGGAGGAACAGTAATTCTACCAGATCTGTGAACATTTTGTGTATCTTGATCATCCATATGATCATTCTCAACATCCTCATGTTGATTGCTAGTATCAACCAATTGTGTATCGTCTTGTGAATCTTGAACCTCTTCAAGTTCCACTGCTCTTCCACTAGTTTCTTCCAAAAGAAACTTAGTTTCCAAGAACTCTACCTTTCGAGCAATAAACACTTTCTGCTCTGTCGGATCATAGAAATAATATCCAATACAATCTCTAGGATATCCGATGAAGATACACTTTGTGGATCGGCCTTCCAGTTTGTTCTGAGTGTATTGCTTAGGATAAGCTTCACACCCCCTAACTTTCAAATATGATAATGATGGATCCCTTCCATGCCATACTTCGAAAGGTGTCCTTTCCACTTTCTTGGTTGGGGCCATATTTAAAATACGGGTCGCGGACAGCAACGCGAAACCCCAAAATGATAGAGGCAGTGTACTTCTAGCCATCATAGATCGAACCATATCCAATAGAGTTCGATTCCTCCTCTCAGACACACCATTATGTTGTGGTGTTCCAGGTGGAGTAAGTTGTGAGACAATCCCACAACTTCTAAGATACTCTTGAAATTCACTACTTAGGTATTCACCTCCTCTATCTGTACGAAGAATCTTGACTGTTTTGTTGATTTGATTTTCTACTTCATTCTTGAATATTTTGAACATTTCAAAAGATTCATGTTTGTGCCTTAACAAGTACACATACCCATAGCGACTATAGTCATCGGTAAAGGTAATGAAGTATCTTTCACCATTCCTAGTCATGGGTTTAAAAGGTCCACATACATCTGAATGTATGATCCCTAATAAATCCTTTGCCCTTTCATTAGTCCCACTAAAAGGGGCCTTTGACATTTTACCTTGTAAGCAAGACTCGCACATATCAAATGAATTATTTTCATTGGTTTTCAAAAGACCATTCTTTTGAAGTTTATGCATACGATTCTTGTTTATGTGACCAATGCGACAATGCCAAAGATAGGAATCACTCAAATCCAATTTGAGCCTTTTGGTGGTTGCTTGGTACATTGAGCTATCATATATTGTGTTATCATGAACCAATTCATAAATACCATTACAAGGAATAGCCTTAAAATAAAACACATGATTCAAAGTAACATGAATATCATTGTTAACAAACTTGAAATCACAATCATATTGTCTTAAACGGGAAACAGAAATAATGTTCCTAGTCAAACTAGGAGCATATAGTACATTCTTCAAAGTGACTTCCAAACCACTTGGAAGCTTTAAAATGTAGTCTCCTTGGGCTTCCACGTGAACCTTTGCACCATTGCCCATGAAGAGACTTATTACCCCTTTTGCATAATGCTCACTTCTTTTTAACCCCTACAACAAATTGCAAATATGAGTTCCACATACAGTATCTAATACCCATGTGTTAGAAGAAATAACATTTAGCTCAACATGTATCATAAAGATTGTACCTGAGGTTTGCCCGTCCCTCTTCGACCTCAACGCTTTGAGATAGACCGGACAATTGCGTTTCCAATGGCCTACCTCACCACACTAAAAAAAGGGTCATATTGAGCAGCCTTTTGCTTCTTTTCTTTCGATTTGGGCGGTTCCACTTTTACTTTTCCCTTTCCCTTGACGTGCCCCTTCCCTTTGGCAACGCTTGCCCTACGGTCAGGGAGGTGCCTCTTCCTACTACCTCCTTCATTGATCGTAAGGACCGGTAGAACCTTTCTACCCATGCCCGCCTCGGCCGTTTTTAGCATTAAATGAAGCTCACCAATGCTTTTGTCCCAACCATTCATGTTATAGTTCATGACAAAGCTATCAAACTTCTTTGATAGGGAGTTGAGGATCAAATCTGTTGCCAACTCGTTGGACACACGACAGTTAAGCCTTTCAAGGCGATCAATGTGGCTCTTCTTCTTAAGAACGTAAGATGACACCGATTGGGTCTCGTCCATTCGACATGCATGGAGCGCTCGAACCGTTTTGAAGCGCTCCACCCTTGATTGTTGTTGGAACATTTCCTTCAACTGGGTGATCATGTCAAAGGCATTATGGTTCTCAAAGTCCTTTTGCAAGTTGGGAATCATACTCGCTAGCATGAGACATGAGACTTGCACGGAGTCCTCGGTGTACTTGACCCACTCGGTAAAGGCCTCAATGTCATTTTCATCGGGTTGATCGGGAATGGGATCGTCTAACACATAGGACTTCTTTTCTTGCTTGAGAAATATTCTCAAGTTTCGGTACCAATCCATGAAGTTCCCATGGTTTAGACGTTCCTTCTCAAGGATCGTTCTTAGTGATAGGTTATGGACGGTCGGGATTGCGTTGTTGTTGTTAGCCATCTACAATTTTACAAAGTTCAAATTTTAGTATTTTGATATTTAAGCATTTTTAATTATTAATACACTTTTATGTCTCATAGACAATTAACAATTAAAATCTAGAATCCAACGTTACATTTAAATATCGGTTAGGTGACCTTTATTCGTTTATTTAAATTAACAAGGTAGTCAACATTTGACAGTTGTAACCTATTACAATTTCTAGTTTTATGGGATCATTTTAAATATCTCATGTTTTGTTTGGCAAGTTTATCCCATCTACACCGTTTGTACGTCATGCTTCGGTGATCCTAATGCATGATTTCCAAATCAAGTCGTCCTACTTAGACACACGTGTGATTTTATTTATATAGGTGGTTAGGTGACCTTTATCCCACAAATATGGTAATTTCACCTCAACATCACAAGTTTCTATATTTATGGTTAGGTGACCTTTATCCCATAAATAAGTTACAAGTGAATTGAGTGTTGTTTAAAAGGATGGTGTTAAACTTGTTTTAAAAGGGTTTTTGTAGTTTCTAAATTCTAGTTTTAGAAAAAGGCCTTTTATACCATACAACTTGTATGCATTCAAATACATGGTATTATTTGAAAAACTATTTTCAAGGTTCCTTTTAATAAAACCCATTTTTATTAAATCATTAACCCTTAATAAACACATTTTATTAATCCCTTTAATGATTATAAAGAACCATTTTTATGCTTGATTTATCATAGTTGTTTAACTAGTTTGTCAATTTTCAATCAAAATATTAAACTCAACCAAAACAACTAAACAATCAACCAAACATAAAATAATAAGTGCACAACCAAAGCCAACTATTTTGATCACACTTGCTTGCCATAACAAGTGTGTCAAGTGGTCATTCCTAGGGTAAAACATGATTCCAGTATGCATTTTGTGTTGTGATTCCATCATCATCTTTAGGCTCCTTTTTTGTGTTACAAAACAGCCCCAAAAATACATATTACATAGAAAAAGTCCTAATACATTTTTCTAGTAAAATAAAGTGCAAGCTAATCTACTTATTACATACCAAATGAAATAAATAAATTACATAGCCTTTATTACATTCAAATGAATCACAACCACAAATAATCAATCACAAGGTCATGGCTAGGATTTGTGCACTTAAAACACATCCAAATATGTCCAATATATCGATTTTATGGCAGCCCCTTTTTAACCCAAGTTCTTGGCCAACATAAACCAAGAACAAGTGGGTTTTGCCCAAACAAACAAACAATCTCATGATTTATATTTTTCAAGATCCTTACATGCATATAAAGTAACATCTTGAAAAACGAAGGAACTTCCATTTAAAGAAATTTCCAGCCCACTTTTTATAGAAAAAGGACCCGAAAATTTCATGTTCGAAGAATGTATCCATATAATCCGGCTCTAGATACCATTGTTGAGTTTTGTGCATGTTTATCAAAGACATATTAACCATTTAACATGTAAAACGCAGCGGAGTTTATGTAAAAAAACGTGAGTTTATGTATCATATGCATATGTTTAAGCAAAACCCAAAACAAGGATCATATTATATGGAAGAACATACTATCATAACATGTATATACATCAACCACATGTACTACCTTTAGAAACGTGGAGATGGAGGTTGGATGATGATGCTTGAATGTCTAAACTTCAAGGTAGAAGTCCTAAAGAGATGATACCCCAAGCTTGTACAAACACCCCTTTGCTAGGACTTGCAACACCAACTTGAAAAACCCTCTTGAAGGTCGATTTTTCCAGCCAAGAAGAACTAGTTTCAAGGCTGAAAAACTTGTATTTTCAGCTCTAGAATCCGAAAATTATAGAGAGATTTGAGAGAATTTCCTTTTCTTTGTGTGTGTGAGAGAAAGGTGTGTTTTGAGAAGAGTGTTCTAGTGAATTATGTTTGCATGAACCAAGAACAAATGAGAGGGCTCTCATGCCCCAAGGGGCGGCCGAAACCATGGCCCACAAGAGGGTTTCCCTCTCATTTGAATTTTTATGAAAGAACCACTCCTGCACTCTATTTTTATAAAATTAAAACCCTTGTAATTTTATAAAATCTAACACACTTTTGTTTGATATTATTTAACTAACTTAAATAATAAAACAAACAATTTCTCATGAACAAATTATCCATATAATGTTGTTCATTTTCAAAAGCAATGTTTTAGAAAACCCGGTTTCTATGTTGGTGCTTATATTTATTTGTTTGATCTTATCAATGAATAAATATTTATCGGTGTTTGTTTGGCTTGTTATTGGGTATGACACGACTTGGATCATATCACTCTATCCAAATCAATTTAATATGTATCTTGGGTAGATCAATTCCTTCATGTAGCCCAAAACACAATTCTTGAGGATGAGGTATGTAGATTAAAAGAACTACTTGCCAAAATGACTCAAGAATCAAGTCCATCTGCCAACATTCACCCACAGATGGCACCTTATTTTGAAGGTCTCCCACACATAGAGTCACTCCCAAATACTCAGCCACCAGCCTCTGCTTCTGGCACCATTTCTCAGGGACAGAACCCTCTGAGCAAATGGTTGCTATCTTTAAAACATCCCTGCCTCTCATCACTCCCATCATCACTGATATGGTGAATCACACCCTTGATGAGAGGCTTTCCTCAAACATCAAAACCCTGGTTAATGATGCTGTGTTAAAGAAACTTTCTAACATTCAAACCCCTTCAACCAATGGAACCAAAAAGGGGGAGTCTAAGTCAGTGAAAGCAATCAAGAGGAAAAGAGTTAAAGAGGTGAAAGAGAAAGAAAAAGAGAAAGAGGTGGAGAAGGAGGTGGAGAAGGAGGTGGAGAAGGAGAAGGTGGTGGAGAAGGAGTCTGAAAAAGAAAAAGACTTTCATGTTACATATAAGAAGAAGAAGGGTGGTGAAAGTGAAAAGACTCCTGATGAAAAGAAGCTGGATGATATGATCAAGGAAGCTGATGACCAACACAGCAGGCCAATGGATAAAATCATTAATCAGCTGTTTAGGCAAGGCTTTGATACAGCTAAGCTTGATTCTAAGATCAGGAGGTTGGAGATTCAGGAGATTGAACACCGATGGTCTTGCTATAGTGAAAAAGAGAAGGAGAGACTTGAAGCTATGGCAAGATTCATTTTGAAGTATCTAGGGAGATCAGTCATTGTGGTCAAATCATGGTCCAGGGACAGTATCTTGGAAATAACCAACAACATATGTTCGTCTGAGGTATTCACTAAAGGGATGATCATAGAAGCCCTGAATGAAGCTGGTGCTGGGAGCAGGATTGATCTAGCCCAGCACACCAAAGCTTCTCTTACAAAATTGCTAGCCTATCCAATCACCCACACTAAAACAACCCACATCACAACCCATAAAACCAACTCCCCTTCCCAAGAAATTGTAGCGTTCGTAAGAACATAAAATCATAGTTTAACCTCTTAAACTTTCTGAAAAACAAAGCGGAATTACAACTTTATAAACTTGTTTATAAGCTGAAAAATATGTTCATTAGGTGATTTATATATGTGTAAAACAAACCCATATAACAAAGGTTCATTTATGTGAATATGCAAGCTATGAACATATGTAAAACTACATAAAATCACAGCTACATTGAGCTGTGATAACTACCTTTCAGCAGAAGCAAAACGACCAAAGAAAGGAGGAAATGATGTCCAAAATTCGGCCAAGACTTCAAGGGTAGAAGTCCTCAACCTAGTATACCCAAAGCTTACTTGCAAACGTCTCTTCTTAGGAAGAATCAACACCAAGATCTACTCCAAAACACCTCCAAAGCTACTGCTGGCCGAAAATTTTTAGAGAGAGAGCTGGGAGTTTTTTTTGGTGTTTTGCATGTAATGTGAATGGATGCTAGAGAGTCCTACACTCTTTCATAAAGAGTGTGTGTTACCAAGAGAAAAGAAGGAACCCCATTGGTCCATGGGGTGGCTGAAAATTTTAAAATATGGCTGGGATTCCCTCTCCTTTTTATCTCTTGTTGACACATTAAAAGTTCATGGACCCTCTTGGATTTTTAATGTGTGACAAGTGCAAGAACCATACTAATATGTTTTATACACTAATCTTTAATTAAACATTTTAATTAAAGATCACTAACATTATATTATCTTATGTTATTTAAACCCTTTTAAATAACAATGAGATTAATAAAACCCATTAACAAAACATCCTTATGATTTGACCCATTTCACATATAATTGTTTAGAAAACCAATTTTCTAAATTTGGTGTATTATTATTTAATTGAATGATCACATCATCAATTAAATAATCGTTTGTGTTTGCAAAGCTTGTTATTGGGTATAACCCGACTTGGGTCATAACGTACTAACCACATCAATATTTTAAGTGTCTTGGGCACATAGAATCCTACAATCTCTCACTTGCCCAAGATTCATAGAAGATTGATGCAAGCAGTAAATGCCGCCTAACAACGCTTTAATACCCTTAATACGCATGACTTATAGCCATTCAATAACATCATCTTATTCAAGTATCCTACATGAAATTATTTAGGTGAATCAATCATCTATCCTTTTGTTACAGATGTCATGTTAAATCCAAGAACACAGAATGATCACTTCTTGCTGATTTAACTTATCAGGCCTTAGACATCTAACTCTCAACGAATAAGAGCAACAAATTCCATCTTGACTACATACGTTTCTCACAAACACCCCGTCTCATACCTGAACATACCCTTATGTACTGTCCACTATTTCAGGACAGTGAAGAATTAGCTTAAGGTATAACACTTGGTGAATATCAAAACCCAATATGTATCTCAGGTCGGAGGATACCAAATGATATTCGCCTTTACTCAAATTTACTTATGATCAATCAATAAGATTCCATGTTGTAAAATTTGAGATGCGGGTTAGTCCAATATTTGTATCCCACAAATATCTATAAACCATGGTAGCAACCCATTGCTCTATATTCATCCTTATGAATATCAACCAATCCAAGTTCATAATAATCTTACCCTCACACTTGTTCCCATAAGTATGAACGATTACGGACATTTAGAGTAAACAATTTAGTCATGGATTAAACATGCTAAATCGGAACATTAATTGAAACATTATAACCAAATAATTTTATACAAATAATAAAGAGTTCCACATATCCAAATATAAAATTTACAGATCAAATCCAATCACTAGAATATCGAAGTCCCATGGCACAAGTATGACCTTCATGCTTTGCCTTTTCAAGGAGTTTCGTGACAGGATCCGCAATGTTTTGATCTGTGTGAACTTTGCGAATACATATCTTTCCTTTTTCAATTTCATCTCGTATGTAGTTGAATCTCCTCTCAATGTGCCTAGTCTTTTGATGAGCACGAGGTTCCTGGATTTGAGCAATCGCACCCTCGCTATCATAAAAGATCTCTATGGGGTCCTGAATGGAAGGGACAACCCCTATATCGGTCAATGAATTTCTTCAACCATGAAGCTTCTTGAGCTGCCAATGAGGCGGCGAGGTATTCTGATTCTGTAGTTGATAGAGCCACCACATCCTGCTTGGAGCGCTTCCAAGAGACCGCTCCTCCATTCAGAATGAAAATATATCCCGATTGTGACCGTGAATCGTCACGATCGGTTTGGAAACTCGCATCCGTGTAACCTTTTACAACGAGTTCCTCATCACCAGATCCATAGATTAGGAACATATCTCTTGTCCTCCTTAGGTACTTAAGTATGTTCTTAAAAGCCATCCAATGACTGTTTCCAGGATTTTGCTGGTATCGGCTTGTCATGCTTAAGGTGCATCACACGCCCGGTCGAGTGCATATCATCACATACATGATGGATCCAATAGCAGATGCGTATGGGATTGCCTTCATTTTATCTTGCTCATCCTTTGAGCTTGGACATTGAGTCGTACTCAATATCATTCCTCTTGGAATAGGTACCGTACCTTTCTTAGAGTTCTCCATCTTGAACCTTTTCAAGATTTTATCAATGTATGCACTTTGATTTAAGGCAATCAACCGCCTTGATCTATCCCTATAGATCTTTATTCCCAAAATATAGGCGGCTTCACCAAGATCCTTAATGGAAAAACAACTTCCAAGCCAGGTTTTTACATCTTCCAAGGTTGGAATGTCATTTCCAAATAGTATTATGTCATCAACATACAATACTAGGAAAGTTATTGTGCTCCTACTAGCCTTCTTATACACACAAGCCTCATCAGCGTTTTTGATGAAGCCAAATTTCTTTACCTCCTCATCAAAATGGTGATTCCAGCTTCTCGATGCTTGTTTCAATCCATAGATTGATTTCTCTAACTTGCATACTTTATTAGGATCGACAAAACCTTCAGGCTGAACCATATAGACATCTTCCTCAAGATATCCATTTAGGAAAGCGGTTTTGACATTCATTTGCCAAATCTCATAATCATAATGAGTAGCTATGGCAAACAGTATCCTTATAGACTTTAGCATCGCAACAGGTGAGAAGGTTTCATCATAATCTACCCCTTGAGTTTGAGTGAAACCCTTTGCTACAAGTCTAGCTTTATAAGTATTCAAGTTTCCATGCATATCGGTTTTCTTCTTGAAAACCCACTTACTTCCAACTATCTTTGAGTTAAGAGGTGGTTCAACAAGTTCCCAAACTAGATTGTCATACATGGATTGCATCTCAACGTTCATGGCTTCAAGCCATTTGTCACAATCCAAGTTGGACACTACATGATGGTATGTGGTTGGTTCATCCGAATCTACCACATAGCATCCATCAATGAAAAATCCGTATCTTTCAGGTGGATTACTAGTTCTACCACTTCTGTGAATGTTTTGTGTGTATTGATCAACCCCTTGATCATCCTCAACATCCTCATGTTGAGTGCTAGTTTCAACCAAACGTGCATTGGGTCGTGGTTCTTGATCCTCCACAAGATCCACTGTTCTACTGCAAGTTCCTTCCATAAGCAACTTTGCTTCTAAGAACTCACCCTTTCTGGCAACAAACACCTTTTGTTCCAGTGGATCATAGAAATAATATCCCATAGAATCTCTAGGATATCCAATAAAGATACACTTGGTGGATCGGACTTCCAACTTGTTTGGGGTGGGAGTCTTAACATAAGCCTCACAACCCCAGACCCTTAAGTATGATAGGGATGGAACTCTTCCATTCCATGTCTCAAAGGGTGCCCTTTCCACCTTTTTGGTTAGGGCCATATTTAAAATACGGGCCGCGGAGAGCAAAGCGAAACCCCAAAATGATAGAGGCAATGTGCTTCTAGCCATCATAGATCGAACCATATCCAATAAGGTTCGATTCCTCCTCTCAAATACACCATTATGTTGTGGTGTTCCAGGTGGAGTGAGTTGTGAGACAATCCCACAACTCCTAAGATGATCTTGAAAAACATCACTTAGGTATTCACCTCCTCTATCGGTACGAAGAACTTTAATTAACTTGTTGAGTTGATTTTCTACTTCATTTTTGAAGATTTTGAACATTTCAAAAGCTTCATCTTTGTGCCTCAATAAGTACACATACCCATAGCGACTATAATCGTCGGTAAAGGTAATGAAGTATCTTTCACCATTCCTAGTCATTGGTTTAAAAGGACCACATACATCCGAATGTATGATTCCTAACAAATCTTTTGACCTTTCGTTAGTTCCACTAAAGGGTGCCTTAGTCATTTTCCCTTGTAAACAAGATTCACATACATCAAATGAATCATATTCATTTGTTTTTAAAAGACCATTCTTTTGAAGTGTTTGTATACGTTTCTTGTTTATATGACCAAGATGACAATGCCAAAGATAGGTATCACTCAAATCCAACTTGAGTTTCTTGGTGTTAGTTTGGTACAATGAACTATTTAAAGCATTTTCATGAACCAATTCATAAATACCTTTAATGGGAATAGCTTTAAAATAGAACATATCATTTAAAGAAACATGAATATCATTTTCAACAAAAGATAATACATAATCATAATGTCTTAATTGGGATAAAGAAATAATGTTCCTAGTTAAACTAGGAGCATACAAAACATTCTTAAAAACAACATCCAAGCCACTTGGAAGTTTTAGGATGTAGTCCCCACGAGCTTCAACTTGGACTTTTGATCCATTGCCCATGAAGAGACTAACATCTCCTTGATTGAAGTCCCTACTTCTTGTGAACCCCTACAACAAATTGCAAATATGAGTTCCACATCCGGTATCCAATACCCATGTGTTAGAAGATGTAACATTAAGATCAATATGAATCATGTATATTGTACCTGAGGTCTGCCCGGCATCCCTCTTTTCTTTCAACTCTTGGAGATGGACAGGACAATTCCTTGCCCAATGTCCAATCTCCCCACACTTGAAGCATGGGTCATTAGTATCATCCTTTTGCTTCTTCTCTTGTGGTTTGGGTGGCACCCTTGCCACTCCTTTCCCTTTTCCCCATACGGGTCCCTTACCCTTGGCAACCTTTGCCTTGGCTGCGGGATAAGGCCTTTTCTTGTTCCCACCTTCATTGATGGTGAGAATGGGTAAAACCCTTTTACCCATGGCCGCCTCGGCCGTTTTAAGCATTGAGTGAAGCTCGCAAATGCTCTTGTCCCATGCATTCATGTTGTAATTCAACACAAATGTCTTGAACTTTTTGGTAAGGCCATTTAGGATCAAATCCATGGCAAATTCCTTCGAGACGGGAAAATTAAGCCTCTCGAGGCGGTCAATATGACTTTTTATCTTAAGTACATTAGATGAAACAGATTGGTTGTCGTCCATACGACGTGCATGGAGTGCTCGAACCGTTTCGAAGCGCTCAACCCTTGCTTGCTGTTGGAACGTTTCCTTCAGCTGGGTTATCATGTCATAAGCTCCGTGATGTTCATACTCCTTTTGGAGATCCGGAGTCATGCTCGCTAGCATGAGACAAGACACTTGGACGGAGTCCTCAGTGTATTTTAGCCAATCGTTGTAGGCCTCCTCATCATCCTCAGTAGGTTGATCGGGGATAGAGTCGTCTAAAACATATGATCTTCTCTCTTGCTTGAGAACGATTCTCAAGTTTCGATACTAATCAATGAAATTGTCATGATTTAGACGTTCCTTTTGGAAGATCGCTTGTAATGATTGGGTGGACGCGGATGAGTTATCATGATTATCATTATTGGTGGCCATCTACAAAATTTAACAAAGATCTATTTTAGTATTTTTGATATTGCCAATTTTTAATTATATTAAAATCTAGAACTCAACATTACATTTAAATTGTGGTTAGGTGACCCTTTATCCCACGATTTAAATTAGTAAGGTGGTCAACGATTGACGGTTGCAACCATTTGCAACTTCTAGAGGTATGGGATCGACTTTAAACATCATATGTAAAGTCGGCATGTTAATCCCATCAACACCATTTGGAAACCATATTGCAGGTGATCCATTTAACATGGTTTGCAAATCAAGACATCCTACTTACACATACGTGTGAGTTTGCCAAAATGAGTGGTTAGGTGACCTTTATCCCACGAATATGGCATTCTCACCTTAAGTCATAAGTTCCCTCAAAGTGGTTAGGTGACCTTTATCCCACTAAGAGTTCCCAAGTGACTTAAGTGTTGTGTAAAAGGACGGTGTTGATCTTGTTTTAGAATATTTAGAGGTTTTATAATTCTAGTTTAGAAAACTCTATGTACTTGTATTTGCATGCTTTCAAATACAAGATACCCTATGGTCCTTTGATTAAAACCTACTTTTAATCATTGAATCATTTTAATAACCTTTTATTAACTTTTAATGATTAAGAACCATCAATTTTCAGCTTGTTAGGTTTGTTAATGAGTTTGTAATGTATGACTAAATATCAACCAAACAATCAAACAACAAACAATCAACCAAGCATAAACATATAAACATGAGTGCATAACCATAGCCACTAAGTTGACAACACTTGTTTTCCATCACAAGTGTTGTCATAAGGTCTCTCCTAAGGGTTTGTAATGACACATTATATGTGTCCATGGACTCCCACTTGAATCCATATCCAAATACTTCAAGGTCCATGTCTTTAATGTCCATCTTTGGGTCTTGATCTTGTGCATCTTCCTTTTACAAAAATTATATTCTAATACATTTTTCTAATAAAAGAAATGCACCTAATCTATTAATTACATAACCAAATGAATAAATAATTACAACCCAAATAATAAACATAAATATTACAACCCAATTGAATGAATAAAAACAACCATTCCAATCATCTAAATAACATAAGGCCTAAGCTAGGTTATGCACTATTATATGAATAATCATAAACATCATTCAACAAACAAAATAAACCCCATTAAACCCCTTATTTTCAGCCAACATAAACTGAAAATTATGGTTTGTTTGTCCAAACAAACAACAATTAAACATATCAACCAATTGACATTGCTATCTTTCAATGTTTAATCATAAGCATGAAGATATAACTTTGAAGGAATTGGGTATTATTGAATCAACCAAAATCAGCCTATTATGAGTTGATAATCATCCTTTAAAACCGATTTTAAAGGACAAGAACAAGCAAGCTATCCACATAACCGGCTCTTGATGCCATTGTAGGGTTTGTAAGAACATAAAATCATAGTTTAACCTCTTAAACTTTCTGAAAAACGCAGCGGAATTACAACTTTATAAACTTGTTTATAAGCTGAAAAATATGTTCATTAGGTGATTTATATATGTCTAAAACAAACCCATATAACAAAGGATCATTTATGTGAATATGCAAGCTATGAACATATGTAAAACTACATAAAATCACTGCTACATTGAGCTGTGATATCTACCTTTAAGCAGCAGCAAAACGACCAAAGAAAGGTGGAAATGATGTCCAAAATTCGGCCAAGACTTCAAGGGTAGAAGTCCTCAAGCTAGTATACCCAAAGCTTACTTGCAAACATCTCTTGTTAGGAAGAATCAACACCAAGATCAACTCCAAAACACCTCCAAAGCTGCTGCTGGCAGAAAATTTTTAGAGAGAGAGCTGGGATTTTTTTTGGTGTTTTGCATGTAATGTTAATGGATGCTAGAGAGTCCTACACTCTTTCATAAAGAGTGTGTGTTACCAAGAGAAAAGAAGGAACCCCATTGGTCCATGGGGTGGCTGAAAATTTTAAAATATGGGTGGGATTCCCTCTCCTTTTTATCTCTTGTTGACACATTAAAAGTTCATGGACCCTCTTGGATTTTTAATGTGTGACAAGTGCAAGAACCATACTAATATTTTTTATGCACTAATCTTTAATTAAACATTTTAATTAAAGATCACTAACATTACATTATCTTATGTTATTTAAACCCTTTTAAATAACAATGTGATTAATAAACCCATCAACAAAACATCCTTATGATTTGACCCATTTCACATATAATTGTTTAGGAAACCAATTTTCTAAATTTGGTGTGTTATTAATTAATTGCATGATCACATCATCAATTAAATAATCGTTTGTTTTTGCAAAGCTTGTTATTGGGTATAACCCGACTTGGCTCATAACATACTAACCACATCAATATTCTAAGTGTCTTGGGCACATAGAATCCTACAGAAACCAATAGCCGATGATGCACCCAAGAAGAGAAAGAGAAGGGTTTTGAGGCTTCAAGAAGAAGAAGAAGAAAATGATGAGGATGAGGACAGGCTGCCTATTTCAGCTGTCATTACATTGCCTAAGGCCTAGATTAAACCAACACTCACTCCTGCAATCCAGATGGAAACTGTGAAGGTAAAAATTGAAGAAGAGCAACAGCATAAACTACATGATGAGGAGCTGTTGAGAAGGGTTGAGAAAGTTTATACACAAACTTCATCAATTATATCCATAAGAAAACATGCTCAGAGTTATATGCTCTCAAACAAACTTTTCAATATCAGAAGGAAAGAATAAGGATTTGGCCTGATCCCAGGGTGAGTCATAGGATTCACAAGAAAGACCTTCCACACAGATACAATGGCCAAGTGAAAGGATTGTAGATGCAGTGATCTTGCTGGCCATTGTAGTATCACCCTGGCAGATCCTAAAAGACTTCAAGAAAGCCTATAAAGCCAAATTCTCCCATAAAAGTTGTTAGAGAACAAAGTGGTGAAAAAGGGGTTAATATACAAGAGGCTTGAGGAAGTCAGACAGAATGAACTCCATTTGTTGCTAGAGGGTAATCACCCTGATGAATTTGCTTACAGAGAAATCACAACAGTGGAGTTAAGAAATGGAAAACAGGTCAAATACATGTCTGAGTACTATGGACCTGAGTTCTTTTTTGAGGGAGAAGCTGAAGATCTTACCATGGAGGATCAAATTGTCTTAATTGAGGCCTATGTGAGAGAGTCTTACAGACTCATAGTTGGGAAGTAGTTTCCATGGATGGGGTAACAGCTCTGTGTCTAGTTCCCCAAGACAGAGTTCCCATCCATCCTTTGCCAATCAGATCTTTGAAACCTCTTCCCTGGCTTGTGCTGATATTGGTCATTTCTGAGCTGATCCAGAAGAAAAAGACAAAACTTTTCTGCCTAATAAGTGGGACATCAATAAAGTTAAAGGTTTTGGATGCATTGGTTCAGGGGGAGTTTGTTGGACCAAAAGAACCAATGAGCCTAATCAGAAAAACCTGTAAGTCCCACAGACATCACAACAACTGCTGAAGGTTTCATCAGCTGATGACAACAACTGAAGACTTCATCAGCTGAAGTTCAAGTGCTGAAGACTTCATCAACTCAAGTTCAAGTGCCGAAGACTCCATGAGCTGAAGTTCAAGTGCTGAAGACTACATCAGCTAAAGTCAAGAACTTAAGACTTTAGAGGTTGTCACAACAGCTGAAGTAATACTATTCAGTTGTTGTGATGGTTTCTTTTCAGTAGTTTTCTATTTTAGTTTCAGTAGTTTTCTTTCAGTAGTTTACTTAATGTAAAACGTCTGAAGAGCCTGTTCATCGGACGTTGTAGTTCAGTAGTTGTAGTTTCAGTAGCTACAGTGCTAGTTTACACTTAGCTTTGTAAGAAGATGTCAGCTGTTGTAGACATCTTCAGTAGTTTAGTTCACTTTCAGTAGTTGTCGTAATAACGGTTAGATGTCACTATCAAGTGACATCAGCTGACGTCACCTTCCTTATAAAAAGGAGGATGACCTAATTTTGTGAGGGCCGAAGCGTGTGGTGAATGAAATATTCGTTTTTCCAGAAATACCTTTTCTCTCTATAACAGTACTATTCCATTGAATTATCATTTGTGTTCTTGCTTGAATTTGTCTAATTCTTATACTATTCCGCTGCGAATCAAATCTAATTGATCAAACTAGATATCAGATCCTTTCAAGTTTTAACCACCATTTAAATATTTCTTACTTTCTTTCTTTACTTTCTTTACCACTATAAAAGCCCTAAACTTTCCATTGTCGTCTTCACCTACTCTTAAATTACTACTCTGAAACTCCTTTAAATAGTATCTTCACCAAAACAATGGCCTTGAATCCCTAGCGTAACTAGGTCACCATCCTTGACTCTTCCAGTGATGCTGATTTCACCCCCAGTCATCCAATTCCTAACCCAATCTGCATACTTTACCGCTCTCACCTTTAATTCCACCAATTACTCAAACCATATGACCGATTTCTGGGCCAATGGTCAAAACAAAATGCTCAATGGTGAAAGGGGTGATCTGGTCTAGAGAATGCGGACAGGAGATTACTGTTGATGAAATCACCATCAGGGAGCATCTAGAGCTTCATGATGAAGGCACCCCACTAACTTTCCCAAAATAGGTTTAGAAGACACGTATACCCAAATGGGATAGCGAGGAGTCGTCGCCAAGTCCACAGTCTACATGTTTAATTTCTCTTACAACTGGAAATTCATGTTGCATGTCATCCTGCACAGCTTGTCCAACAAGTCAGGGGGATAGGATCAAATCCCTTATGATCTGGGCTGCTTAGTCCACGATTATACAGGGCCTCAGATTCAACTACTCTCGGTTTGTGCTGAATAACTTAAGAGGTAACCTCATTAGGAATACATTTTACATGTATCTTAGATATATCCAACACATAATCAATTGTGAGTTGGATAAGGATAAGCTACAATATGCCATTGTTCAAGCTGTTCCCCAAATGAGGTTGAGTATCTTCAAGATGCCAAAGAAGATATCCACCAACTTTACTAGAATGTTCACTAACCACCTTCCAAGTATGCTTGAGCCAATGGCTCCTGGTGACTCCCTGCAGACCTAGTAGGAGATGAACCCACACACCAGACACTACCACCTCATAGCCAATCACTTCTTCCCACCCTATCAAGATCACCTACCAAATACACCCTAAATGAACTCTTGTTCAATGTACTCTGATTGAACAAGTCCCCTCTGTTCAAACCAAAAAGGCTAGAGTGGAACGAATGGCTCCCACTAAGCTAAAGGTCCAACCATCCTCCATAATTGACTTCAATATCAGTGTTGTGTCTCCTCAGTTTCAACCTGATAAGCCCATTACCCAAGCCTCAAGCCCTCAGGGTAAGTCCTAACACTCCCTTGAGTAGCCAAAAAAGGACACCCTCATCATTGGCTAAATGCCACTAGATGTTGGTTAAGGTCCTGGGTCATTAGGTATAACTTCTATATCCTTCACTGACCTATTAACCCAATCTGATAAGGTTCTCATGTTTGCTCAGGGCCATGATGTTGAATTCAAGGTTAGAAATTTAGATAATAGGTCTGCCACTTAGCAGTTTGAGATTGCAAATCTTAAGGTCAAACTAGTTGAGACACAGATTGAGAAGCCTGTTAGGTGTGTACTTGTTCAAGTCACTTTAAGTTCTTCCTCTAGTTCATCTACTTCTCAAGTTGATGCTACCAAAAAGGGGGAGAATGTACAAAGTCAAAGTCATAAAGAATTTACCCTGGCCATCTCAACTTCGTCTTAAACTTATCCTACACCATAATACTCTACAAGCATCTTCCCTCAGCAACCTCCCATATCAATTCAAGTGGATCCTTGGATGCTTATTGATCTTCACAAATTTTTAACCAAGTATCTCATAAGCTCATCCTTGAACAACCCTCACCTGATGTTGCAGTAGCTTATTTTGGAGCCGAAGTTCTTCAAAGGTTGAGTGCACCACTACCACTAAGAAAGAACTTGGTCAACCTAAGGTGCCTATTGAACCAGAGATTGACTTCGAAGGGGAAATAAGGACTCATGCCCTAATAACTGAATTAGTTGGGATAGGTAGTGATATTCCAATCTCTTCTGAAGCAGAAGTTCAAGCCGCAGAATGTATTATTCAATTGTCATCTTTGTTTGATGATCTGCTTATCACAGACGCTATCCTTGATGTAGCTTCTAAGGTAAATAGTGAGGACTTCCTCAAAATCCCTCTCTCTCCAATACCAAAAGTTCAACTCCAATCTCCCCAACCTGAATCACCCAGGCCAGAATCTCTAAACGCTGAATCTTCCTCAGATCCCAAAGGAAAAAGGAAGATGACTACTGAACAGATTCTTGAAGAACAAAGGTTGGAAAAGCTAAAAAGGAAAGGTAGACTCAACACTGGGAAACTACTAGATGCAAGCAGCAAAGCAGCAGCAGCAGCTCAAGAGTCTATCAACAACAGAAGAAGAGTGGAGGTGATAGAAAGGCTCATCAATCTGGGAGTGGATAATGACGAAATGCTCCTACTCCCACTTGATCAGCTTATGAAACTAGAGAAGGAAACCCTTTTACAAAAGGAGAAGGAGGAAGTAGCAAGGTTGGCTGAAGAGGAAGAGAAGAGGAAAAAGAAAGAAGAAGTTGCACAAAGGTAGAGGACGCATAGGATACCTTTCCTATGTTCAAAGGGCATTTGTCAGGAGGAGCTGACTCGTCATGAAAATAAGACAATCTTGTTCCTTTTTAACAAAGAACAAGATCATATCAACAAGGAGAGGAAGAATGTTGCCGGAGAGAAGTTGAAGGAGAAGAAGAACAGGGAGGAGGAGGGCTAACTTGCGACTACCAAGAAGGGAGGAGACAAAGCTTGGATGAAGGCGTATCTCAGGGATGATGGCTTCACCGACAGGCAAGTAGGCCCCATATCTGAGAAGACCCTACAATGACATGTCAGTGATATCAAAGTTGACATTCGCTTAGGAAAAAGGAAGGAGGTATATCAAACTCAAGTTGTACAGAGGATGTACCTAAACCAACACCCAAACCATAACCAACAAAACTTGAGCCTATACTACTTCTCTTCCCTATCAAAACTAAACCCACTACTGAACTTTACACTCTTAAAGCTATACCTTTGGCCTTAATATTGCCTCTTAAGAAGCACCACTACTACTCATACTAAAACCCAAAACACAACCCAAAACCCAACCATTACCCAAGCCATCCTCTGAAGCATCTAAGTCTCTGACCTTAGAGGAGTTCAAGGAGATCAAAGGGAAGCTCATTAACTGCACAACCTTGAGTGACATCTCTTGTGAGGAAGATTCCATAAGACTGACCTACATTGATGGCTCTTCCTGTTCTCTCACAAGAGATGCATTCCTAGATCTGCCTAGGGAAACACTAGACCAAGCTCTTCAACTCTTGGCTACAACCTCTCACTCCCTCAAGGAAGAAGAGAAGAAGCTGAGAAGAAGACTAGTGACTTTACTGGACACCTGGAAAGGGGATAAACTGACAAACATGCCCCTCACTCCTAGGAAGAAAATTGTCTGGTGGAGGTTTGATGAATCCTCTAACAACTTTGTTGTGGAAAGAGAGAATGGTGAAGTCACAAACTTGACACACCATACCTGCTACACTCAAGCAGATTTGACATTGCAGAGTTAGTAGGGAAGCCAATTTCCAATCCCTCAAACTCCTAAGTAGCTGCTCACATCAAAAATCACCTGAGCAGCCTTCATCTTGCCGAGGTAACCAAGAAAGCAAGAACTAAAGAGGACTAAAATCTAAGAATGGAAGAAGAAGAAGGTGCCACTACTAAAGGAAGTTCATTCCTTCAAATGGTTCAAGGCCCTACTTCAGATTCCATAGTTTGATAGGAATATGACTATAATTCCCATACACTAACTCTCTTCAGAGGTCCATAACAAAGGGTACACATCATCCATAGCAATAGATTGGATCTCCTCTCTATCAATGACTTGTACGAACTTATCAGCACCATTTCAGGAGAGAACAAAGAGACTAACAAATACCTCCATTCCTTGGTGTTGAAAGTTTTAAGAAGCAGAAGGGTGGGAAATTTTGGTAGCATCACCCTTGGGGGAGTTTGTCGGATCGGATGAGGCTGTGCAATCAAAACTACACTCAGAAGATTTTGAGTGCAAGTGAATAAAGACTTCTGAAGACAAAGATGCACTTCCGAAGCTATGTTGAAGATCTTCTGAAGCTTAAAGGATTAAGAATTTCTGAAGGAAGAACTTAGTCTTTCAAGACTAAGTAGTTCTCCTTTCATAGTAAAACACTTATAAGATTCAAGACAAAGTCTTCCGAAGGACAAAGTCATGGAGACTCGCAAAATTCTGGGAAGAAGTTATCTCTACCGAAGTATAAATGGTTTCGGAATAACTTATTCTTCTGAAGCCATTTAACTTTCAGAAGAACTAACTATGAACCAGTGGACAAAAGTATGGTTAGATTGACACGTGGTTCCAACACTGATATACTGCATGGTGCTTTCCCACGCCAATATAGTTGACCATACCTTATTAAACTATTCACCTTAGTACAGTTACCAACTTTAGTAGGTAACAAAAGGTAAGTCATTGACATGTCATGACTACCTAATCTAGGATAGTATTTTATCTTAGTTACCTTACTTTTAACAATGTAGTATTTTTTTAGATATAAGTTCCAGCAGGTTTTTTAACTATAACCGGAAGTAGATAGTAGTATATATAGTTTCTCAATGTAACTCATTATGCATGCTTTGTAAGTGTCTTGTAACACTGAGTTGAGAAGTAATATATACAAGTATCTTGAAAAACCATTTCTTGTGTTTATTAACTTAGTATATTATTATCAAGATAGTTTGAGATTCTGCATCATCAAAGGAGTAAGACTAAGTGAGTTTGTGAGGAAAATATTGTGTTGAGAGACAAACACCGATTTTGTATCTACTAACCCTTTTGCTAAACGTAAATGTTTTGTAATTAGTATGGTTGATGATTACATCCCATCCTACACTTCGTCTGTACTGGAGGATGACAACATCTATGAAAAGAACTTTATGTATGATAAGGATGTTTAAGGGGAAATCAAATCAATGATAGAAGATGAATCTCATGAAACAACCATGGCTATGAAAAGTGGATGGCAACCATGTACCATACAAGTTTAAAGTCTACCCAATCACATTGATTCAAAATTAAAGCCATCCCTTGTGGAAGCACCTAAGGTAGAGGTGACAGAATTGCCCAAACACTTGAAGTATGAAATTTGGGGGTGATTATTATTTAAAATATGCAATCGGAACAAGAAAGAGCTCTAGTGGATGTTTCGGTAATAAATAAATTGACTATTAGTCGGACTGTAGCAGATCAAAAGGGTATCTCTACACCTATAGTGATGCATAACATTATCACCAATTTGGATGTCAAACCAAGGCATGATGCTCAAAGGCAAGTCAACTAAAATATGGATGAAGTTGTTAAAAAGAAATTCTTTAAATGGATAGATGCGAGTATCATTTACCCTATTCGGATAGCATATGGGTTAGTCCAACTCAAATAGTTCCAAAGAAATTAGGTATCCAGGTTGATAGAAGTGAGGATGGTATGCAATCGTTACTGAGTAGAATTGAGCGGCGAGTTTGCCTTGATTGTAGAAAATTAAATGCAACACCCTACAAAGGCAGAAACATAAGGTGTAACATTCGTGAATCACATTTATTATCAATATCAAATGATATCTAAATTATTTGAACCCAAAAGAGACTTTAACTTATTACGTATTACATAAAAATCTGACTTGTTTTCAAAATGACAAATTACTTGATTAATAAATATAGTTTTTTGAATATAGGAAGTAGACTATTAAAGGAAAACTCAAATTGGTTCTAGCATGCATGAGAATTGTGCAAATGATTCATTAATTGACGAACCTAATGTGCATCAATTTCATGTGAATAAAACAAACTTAAATAGTCAACATATTATTGGCAAATTTAAAGTTTAATCTGTATAAGAAAATTGTTTATTTAAATCATGAGCTGAGAAACAAAATGGTTTCAGAAACAATATTATAATGTATAGATGTCATGAGCCCCAAAATCACCACTAAACATGTCACTAAATCAACCCCAAACCAATATTTTATCATGAAAAATTGTAATAAAAATGGACAATAATGCATCCGACTTGATTTATTATTACGGTTAGAGTGACTAACCATGGGTGGGGTGTTAACCCAATAGATCTATTCATACTTCTCACGTCTAACTATAGCTAATAGTTTAGGAAAATTTACGGGGTTTATGTAATAATGAAACTACTCATGTAACATTAAAGCATGTATTAATCAATGTATAGTGTAATCACTTATATCCAAATAAATGTAATTTAGTATATATTCTCCCCAAAGAGTTAGAAACTAATTTAAAGAAAAGGCAATCGTGCTCAAATGATAATTCTAGAAGTAAAACAAGCAAAAACAGATAATATGTAGCAAAAGGCGTTATAACTAACCTACTCATGTGATTGGGTTAAAATTAATGAGGATCAAATATTTTGATGGACTTCTATGATTATTATAGTGGAAATATAATAATCAATGATTGAAACAAGTAGAAATGCTAATAATGTTGATTGTATATTGATAATAAGCATTCAGTTGTTCAATCAGGGTTTCTATGTAATCAGGTTGAAAAACTTATGTGCGAGTAATAAAAGTGTGATAAACTTTATCTATTTATAGGTCTGATACAATGACCTGTACAATACTTAACTACCTTCACACAAAAGCTTAAAATACTAAGTACAAGTTACGAAATAACTGTTTTCACATTGTTTTTTTAATTTGCATTTTTGTTGACAAATCTGTATTTGTCTTTGCGGATGTACCAAATCATGGCCGCATTTGTTGACTTATTTATAAGTATTTATTTTTACTTCACCCGTATTAGTGTATGCGGGTAGACAAATGCTCATCTGCATGTCTTTTAAGCTTCATCCACATTCTTCCATATTTGTAGTATTTCTAACCAAAACAAATTCTATCACTACTTGAATCGGCATGCATGATCCTTTCAGGTTCCAATAATACTCCAATTAAGGATTATGTAGCCTGAGCACTTCAAGTGTGTCTGGATGATAAAATTTTTGAAGATTCTTAGGGATCTTTGGTTGTTTCTTATTATTGTGTGATGTGGATGCTTGGACTGTTATAGAGGTTGATGCTGATGTAATTGTTGTTGTTATTTCTATCGATGGAGCTTCTGTTGATGTTGATGTTGTTGGAGCTATTGTTGTTGTTAATTACATTGGAATTGTGGTAGGATCTACTTTAGTAGGATAATAGTGATACTTCAGATATGTAGGATCCTAAATGAAGGTTTTCATAGTCTAAAACTATCTCAACTCATTCAACCTACTTCTATCAAGCACATGGCTTGTGAGTTCTCTCAGCTATCTTGAGGATCCTTATGCACTTCAAGAAAAATAGAAGGTCATCCTCTCCAAGCTTGTTGCGGGGGCTTTCAAAGTGCCTAATAAACATATATTGATTATATGATTCATCTAGCAACTGCACTTCAAAAACACCAAATAAACTGATGTTTGGGCCAACTTTCCCTTCCCAACCTCTCTTAATCATCAAATCATAAGATTCTTCATCATATTTAACTTTTGAGATTGGCATAGATTGATGAGTACCAGTGACCCTTTTTCTCTTCAATTCCTTAGTTGGATTTACAATCCCTTTTAGGATATCCAACACCTTAACTGTCTTCTTTTTCTTTCTCTAATCAAAGGGATTTATAAATGATCAAAGGGATTTAAGTTGTTTGTCCTTTTGAACATCTTCCAAATATCCTAAATTGATAACCCTTGACATAGCAATATGGTTGATCAATTTTAATTCAGCAAGTTCTTTAAGGTCATGAATCTTCAGTGAGTTGACTAGATTAGTGTATGGTGTGAATAATTGTACTAGACCTAAGATCATCTTAACCATGAACATGTTCCAATCAGAATCAAATTTCCAGGTAATAATCTTCACATCTGTCTTGCCTTTTACAGCTAACACACCCTCGAGAATTTCAGAGTTGCCAAATCTTCTTGTGCACTTAAGAGGGTTGTTTTGAACCATTGTGAATATTTTCTCAATAGAGGTGTAAGTGAATCATGATCTACCCTAGTAACTTGTACTTACTATGTTGATCTTCTCCGATTGGGCTATCATGAGATAACATCTTCTTCCGTAGCTTTCATCTTCTCTTTAAAGTCTTGAATGATTCTGAGCATTGAATCTCCAAGATAGTTGGTTTCATTGGACCCACCTTTCTCTTACTTAATCCTTTCCTTGCCAGAATTTCTTTCATTTCCTTATCAGTCCTCTTGTACGGACTAGGAAATGGATAATGTGCAAGTGGTTGACTTGAAGAAGGTGGTGTAGTAGCAGAGGAGGAAGTAGCTTTTGTTTTGCCATTCTTGAGTTTTTTAGTTTTCCTCATCTCATACACTGTCTCTATTATAGGATCAAGTAATATGTCCACCTTTTAAATTTCTTCAGTCATGCATATTTTTTGGCTATTAAGTCTTTTGAGTCTTAGGTGATCTCTCATCACCTACTTCATCATCTGAAAAAAAGATTTCATCATACTCATCTTTGTTAGCATCTTTGTATTTTCCTTCTTAATCTTTTTCCTTCTTGATGAGCAAATCTTCAAGTAGACCAAGTCTTTGAGTTATATCATCCACCTTCTTTGGTAACTCAACAAGGTTATCAGATTTAGCATTAATAATTCTATCTTGATTGTCTATGACAAGGGTCTTGATGTTATCATTCTTAACGTGCTCATCTATCTTATATCTCATCTTGTCAATAGTTGATTCTAACTCCTTGATCTTATTATCTTTCAAGATCAATTTGTCTGTTCTTTGAGCTATCATTTTATCCTCTCTTCTCATGATCTTCTTTATCCTATTGATCTTGAGTTGTAGCTCAGATATAATCTCATCTCCATCAGACTCACTGGATTCTTGTGTTTTGTTAGTGCTTCTTAAAGATTAACATGTTGTCTTCATTTTTCTTGTAAATAAGTTTTTGTCATAGTATAGGGACTAGTCTTGTAAATAGTAGTTCCTTGTTTATTGATAGTATAAATAGCTTAGACTTGTGTAAATTAGAAAAGACTTTGAACGAACTGCTTTTACACTTTGTAATTGTCTTTGCTATTATCAAAAAACATTCTATGAATTTTTCTTGATTTTATGCAATGATTTGATTATTGTGTTTGCTTTTGATTGAATTGCCTTCTAATATCATCACAGATCTATAAATTTGATCCTATCTAGTGGTATCAGAGCTGTTGGTTGAGTGATTGATCTAAACTCAAAAATCACTTGAATCTGTGATTGATAAGCAATTTGATTGAAACATTGTTGATTTCAGTTGTGTTTCATTATCAGAAACATGAATTAAATCACAATTAGCAGTTCAATTCATCCAAAATCATTGAATTGAATTAATTGATGTTCAAAACTGTTCATCACAGTCAAACTTGAATTTTGATCAAAATCAGGATTTGTTGTTTAAAATTGAAGAAATTGAATTGAAAGGATTATTAATCGACATAAAAACTATTGAATTGGAAAATTTCAAATCAATTCATCAAGTCTTTAAGATTCCAGAAAATTTGAGTTCTTTATGTTCATAAGAACAGGATGAATTTGGTGCATCAGGGTTGAAAACAACTGAAAATTGCCTAAGTGTTTGGGTGCTTTAGAACTGTTTAGGCGTTTTTAAGTCAGGCATTTTACAACTGTTGAGACTTATTTCAACTGTTCGGACACTTTGGAATTAACCAGAGACTAAATCTAGGCGCATTACAACTTTTTAGGCGCATTAGAACTGTTTGGTCGTTTTTACTCCCAGGTGTCCCATAACTGTTTGGGCGCATTATTATTATTCAAGCGCATCTAAAGTTGGGCGTTTTTAAAAATTATTCTAAGGCAATCCCTTAGATGTTTCTAGGTTAAATCCAGAAGAATCCAACTATTAAGGCATTTCAACATTGTTTAGGCGCATCAACCTTAACACTTCGAAATAAAAAAATTGAAAAATCCAAAAATATTTTTAATTCATTTCTTTAATTCAAAAACATAAAAAATAACAACAATATTTCTTCTTCTATAAAATCAAAATCTAAAAACAGTGAAATCAGAAAACTCTAAAAATAGAGTTCCCAAACTTAAAAACTAAGCAGACTTTAAAAATTGGTCACTTAGATTAAAAAATCACCTGAACTCCATTGATACTGATCTTTGGAAATCTATTGACACTGGACCATACATTCCTATAACCACTGATGGGCTTGACAGCAGTTTTGTGTATGCCAAAGATTCACCAGAACCCTACCCTGAAGATGGTTTGCAAGGTGATGATTTGAGAAAGGTAAAGAATGATATTAAAGCTTACTCATTGATGTGTAAAGGTTTATCGAGTCGGGGGTCTCTTTGGAAGCGGTCTCTCTATCTACCTAGATAGAGGAAAGACTTGCCACTATCTACCCCCCCAGACCCTGCTCTTGAGTGGGATATTCTGAGTTTATTTGTTTGTTTGTTTGTTTCGTTGATGTGTAAAGGACTACCTCTTGAAGTCATAGACAGGTTTGATGGATATGAAACTGCTTACACAATGTACAAATCTTTGAAGACCATTTGTGAAGGAGGTAAAGAGATACAAAACCTCAAAAAGCAAAAACTAAAGAGGCAGTTAGAGTTTTTTTAACATCTGTCTGGTGAGACCATTAACCAGATGATGAACAGATATGTACAACATACAATAGAGATGTCAACAGCTGGCATTACACATGATCTTGAAGATCTAAACATTAGACTTCTCAATGCTTTACCATCATCACGGCAACAAAAAGTGACATTGTTAAAGCACACAGAGAAATTTCCAATAGATCTGGATCTGTTAATAGGCAAGATTGAATCTGCAGAGATTGATGAGAGTTCAAGGAATAATGATAGAACATCATCAATGTTACAGTACCAGTTTCTTACATCTCTAGCAAACACTGTTGAGAATGCTTTCATGCCTAAGAATGAAAGTGTAACTGAAGAAGAGGGAGATTTATTTGTAGGAGCAGGATTCTTCACTGATTAATCATTCACTAGTGCATCTGCTTATGCAAATAAACCTCAACGTCAACCTCAGTCTCCTTATATTTCTCAAAGCTCTAATGTTCAAACAGAGACTCCTTCTATTAGCTCGGCTAAATCTAGCAAAGTTAAAGATGTTATGAACATCCTATTAGACGATGAAGAGTCTAAAACTGCTTTCACTACCTTCATGGCTAGTTTTCAAGCATATCAAGGTAGCCATCTAACTCAATTGGATATTTTTTTGGAGGATTTGTTTGAAATGGATCCAGAAGATGTAGAAGAGATGGATCTTAACTGGGAGATGGTGATGATTGCTTAAAGAACCTAGAAACACTCATATGTTAATATGAAATATAAGCCTACTTCTAATAAGACGTTGATTTTGACAAGTCAAAGTCGAGGTGTTTCAACTGCAACAATTATGGGCATTTTTCCAGGGAATGCAAAGCTCCCAGGAATAATGCTGGAAATGCTCAATCAAGTTCTAGCATTCAGAGGTTCCAATCAGCTCAAAAGAAATTTCAAAATCCATATCAATGTCTTCCTATGCCTGAGCTTAAAGAGGAATCAAAATCATCTGATGAAACTAAGAAATCTATTATAGTTAGTGTGAAAGATGGATATGATTGGAGTGCCTATGCTGAACAGTTTACCAATGATCTAACCTCAAGTTTATCTATTGTTGTAGAAATCTAAGAGGAAGATTGGTCAGAAAATTGTGATCCAAAAGTGGAAGGTGAGAATGAAGAAGATGAGTATGACTGGAGTGACAAATATGATTCTAAAGAGGATTCAGATGAGATTGCTTTAATGGTTCAGTCTTATCAACCTAAGGTTGAAACTTCATCCTCAAACTCTAAAACTTCATCCCTAAAATACCCTGAGATACCATCTGAAGTGAGAGTGAAATTTTGCACCAAATCATGCTTCGAACATGTTGAATACTATCAAAGCTACTCATAAAAAATCTACGAGAATCTTAAACAAGAAGACTCAATGCATAAGAAACTAAAATCTGATCATAAAATCTTAGATCAAAAGATCATTTCTCTGCAAACATCTTGGGACAAAACATTAAAAGAGTTAGAAATTGCCTCTAAACAATTGGAAGAAATGACCAAAAATCTAGAACATGAGAAGATAACACATGTTGTTACTCAAGTAGATCTTGCTAAGGTTAAAAGTTCATAAATGATTGTTAAAAAACTGGTGAGTGAAAGAAAAGATAAACAAAAAGTAGGATTAGGCTTCAGTCATGAACCAATGCCTGAATCAATACCCAACACTCTACAAGAAAACTTTGACACTCATGATCATTCTCCTGAAAGCAAAGCTAAACTCCAAGCTTTTCAGAACAAAAAACAGAGGTTTTGACAATGAAGAAGAAAAAGTTGATGTAAAAATCTTTGTTGAAAAGGGCAATGAAAAGATAAAAATTGTTCATCCCATAAAGATTAAATCATGTGTACCAAAATAGAAATGTAAGAAAATTTCCAATCCAACTGATTCTGTGTTGGAAGAAGTGACAATTAAAAGCAAAGATAAAGCTAAACAAGAGGAAAGAACATCAGAAGATTCAAATTCTATTGATCTGAAACTTGAAAGATAATGAAAAAAATCTTCACCTGAAGATGTTTAATATGAAATTAAACAAAGTTCTTCTAAATCAAAGAATCAACAAAGAAGAAGAAAAGCAAATAAAGCAAAAACTGAACAAAACAAAAGTTTAGAAAAACTAAAAAAATCAACAAATCAGACAACTAAACTCAAACCTATAAAATTTGTGTCTGCTGGTTTGTTGAACATCAACTCTCTTTTAGAAGTTAAGCTAAGCCATAAGAACAAATCTCAGTTTGATTTGAAAACGGGTTCAAATTCTATGACTTTTGTTGTTACTAAAAGATTTGTTCTTAAGGAATCCAAGAAGGAAGTTTATGAACAAAAGATAAAAAGTAATTTTTAAAGAATAAAATGTCAACTCAAAATCAAAATTTGACAAATGAAAAACAACAAATTAACTTTTTGACGCCAAAATATAAACAAGAATCATAATACTGCTGAGTGCTTTTTCAATAAGTACTGTCACATGTGTGACATAAGGAATCATTCAACAGCAGATTGTTATTTCAACAAATACTATACCTATTGTGATGAGATGACTCATAACATTGAAAATTCTTATTTCAGAAAGAGTTCACCTAAGAGAGGATTTACCAATTCAAACTTGAGCAAAGGTTATGTTAATCCTCAATATTTGAGAAATCAAACTGATGGATTTCAAAGAATAACTAACCAACCTTCTTTAGGTGTAAGGTCTTTCCAAAGGAACAATTATATGAGAGCAAAACAAGTTCTAAAAGAACAATTCATACCAATATCTGTAAGAATGACTAATAAAAATGTTAGTAATCAATATTTTTCAAAATTTGGTCAAGCAAGTGGTATGAATGTCTATAAAAATAATCCACAACAAATTCACAACAAAATTGGTAAATTCATTAAGAACAAGCTAGATTTTAATACTCTTCATTTCAAGCAATTTACCATTGTGAATAAATTTGGAAAACCCAAGACCATCTTGGCTTGGGTTGACACTTCAACATAAATTTCTTTGTTGTGCAAGTAAACCCAAGAAGACAACTAAGCACATGGTATGTAGATAGCGGGTGTAGCCGGCACATGACATGCAATCATGCCTTATTGCAAGTTTTAAGTTAAAGGATGGAACGCATGTCGTCTTTGGTGGTGATACGTGTGAAAAGATAACAGGAGAAGGAACAGTATCCAATGGGATAATAAGCTTCGATAAAGTCACCTTCCGTTCTCAGTTGAACTTTAATCTATTAAGCGTATCCTAAATATGTGATAAATCATATTGTGTTCTATTTGATGATTCTTTAGGCTATCTCTTGAAGCCAGGTTTTCAGATTAGCAAGGACTGGGTGATTGTTAAAGCTGAAAGGGATCATGATGTATACAAACTGGATATGTCTCAAGTTATCCATCAATAGAAACAACATGCCTTATTGCTAAAGCATCAAATTATGAATCAGCTTTGGCTTGGACGTCTCAGCCATTCCAACTTCAAGAACATGAACAAGATTGTAGTAGGAAATCATGTTATTGGACTTCCATCCAAGAAATTTGTAAGAAATGATCACTGCTCAGCATGTTTGAAAGGAAAGCAACATAGAGCGTCATATAAGACCAAGCCGATAAACTCAAATTCCAAACCACTCCAAATGTTGCACATGGACCTTTTTGGACCAATCAATGTCAAGAGTATCGGAAGAAAATCATATTGATTAGCTATTATTGATGACTATACAAGATTTTCATGGGTTTTCTTATTGCAAGCTAAATCTGAAATGGTAGAATTATTAAAAGAATTTATCATTAAAGTTGAAAATCAATTAGATCACAAAGTGAAAAGAATAAGAAGTGATAATGGTACGGAATTCAAAAATGCTAACATTAATATGTTTTGTGTAGAGAAAGGAATAGCTCATCCGTTCAGTGCTCCCAAAGCTCCTCAACAAAATAGAGTTGCTGAAAGGAAGAACAAAACATTGATTGAGGCTGCACGATCAATGTTAGCAGATGCTAAAATTCCAAACACTTTATGGGATGAAGCTATCTCAACTGCGTGTTTTGCCCAGAATCAAACGTTAATCGTGAAAGATAAACTAAAAACTCCATATGAGTTGATGTTTGGCAGGAAACCAAACATAGATTTTCCTAAATCTTTTGGTTGTCCAGTCATGATTCTAAATTCAAGTGATCATCTAGGAAAATTTGAAGCAAAATCTCATAATAGTTTTTTCTTTGGATATTCATTTGTTTCAAAAGCCTATCGAGTTTATAACACTAGGACAAATGTTATAATTGAAACATTCAACGTTAAATTCTTGGAAAACTCATTTCCATCAGTTTCAAATGCTCCTCCTTGCTTATTTGATTTAGATTCTTTGTCAAACTATTTTCATTCTAACTTATTTGATCAATCTAACTTGCTTGATTTTGCATGTAAGAAGAAAGCTCAAGGAGATTTTGGTTCTTTCAGTGATGACTCGGATTCAGGCGATCCAGAAGATCAAAGCCCAGATTACCCATTCTTCTCTTTTGTCAAGGATTCAACGATAAGATTCAATGAAAATGATCAATCTAATCAAGATTCAGATCATTCAGTGTCTGAATGTCAAGATGTTTCTCAAGCAATTCCTAATGATGGTAATGAATTTGTGCCACCTGAGTCCGGAACATCATCTTTCTCTGGTGATGCAGTTGATACTGGTAATCTTGATTATTTTATCAACTCACCGACTCAAGTTCCAAATTTTAATCCACATTCTTCTAGCCTACTGCGTCAGCTCTCCAACTTGAATCAAACAAATCTGGATGTTAATGTTCAAGGTGATGAAATTCTGACATCTCGCATTCACAAGAATCATCCAATATCTCAGATTATTGGTCCATCGAATAAGAGAACAACAACAAGTAAATCAAAACAAGCAAACCTGTGCTTATACTCTTGTTTTCTTTCTTAAATCGTTCCTAAAAACTTTACCAAAGCGTTAAAGGACAATGATTGGATTGAGGCTATGCAAGAAGAATTACTGCAATTCCGCAAACAATAAGTGTGGAATCTGGTGGATTTACCTAAAGGAGAAAATCCTATAGGCACAAAATGGTTTTGTAGGAATAAAACTGATGATCGAGGAATAGTCATTAGAAATAAAGCGAGACTAGTTGCACAAGGATACACACAAGAAGAAGTAATTGATTATGATGAAGTATTTGCTCCAGTTGCAAGACTTGAATGTATTCGTGTCTTCCTGGCTTATGTATCATTCATGAAATTCAAAGTGTATCAAATGGATGTATGTTAGGACTATGTACGTACGGAGTACTAACTGATTCAACGTGAAACCAGATCAAATAATGCGGAATCCTATTTGATTGGCGATCCAATCAGTGAGAACGACAACCTGATCGATGTAACGATTAAAGAAACGTTAAGAATGAGTAGAAATCGATTAGGAAGGAACTTTGAAGTTGGATGGACGAACTAAAACTCTTTGGATGGCTAGGGTATAATAATATTCGAAGTGTTACGTTTTTCCACGAACTATGTGGTATTTATAGGATTTAGTTTTTAGTCGTTCGACTAAGCCATTTGCATGGTTCAGATGTGAGACTGAGTCATGTGATTGATTCATACGCACGACTGAACTCCACTAATGGTTCTGTCGTGCGACTGAGCCAATCTTAAGTCTAAGTCACACGACTAATCCAGTCACCTGGTTATGTCATGTGACTAGTCCATAAGCATGGTCCATTCATGTGTATGGTCCATAATCATGGTCCATTAGCATGAATAGCCACAAGACTAAGTGAAACACATTTCTGAATCATTGTTGACTCAGAACTGTGCACAACAACCTCAAACCTACATATATAGTTCATATAGCATGTAATAATGAATGTTATAAGAATATTATATAATCAAGGTTATGTGAACATGGAAACACATATCATTTCATCCAAACACATATCATATTACAATATTGTTCTTGAATTACATTTGTGTAAGAAGTGAAAGACATAAACATTAAAGTACAATAAACTAGAACCATTATGTATCAACAAACTCCCCCATGGACCTAGTTTGCTCTATTATCTAACACTCTTCACATGCTCTTGAAACTTCTTATACTTCTTCTCTTTTGTGACTCCTGCATGAATCTCGAAAGCAAAGCAGAGTTTGATAACATGTTGGAACTGGAGAGCATGTACAATGTCTTGTGTAGCATAGAACAGTGGCCACTTGTATAAAGTCTAAACATCATCTGCCAACAAGTTAGTAAGCCACATTGGGTCAAATACCCTGATTGTCTCAATTGATCAGTCTCTGCTCAGCCCAATAACTGCTTCACCCGTCCTCCCGTCGTAATACCACCACTTAAAATAAAGTGCGAAATCCTGTGGCATTTCCCTCAGTGAAATCTTCGACATTGTCCTTGGAGGTCTCCACTTCAACACCACCATCATTCTTCCAGAGATTAAGTCAACTTTAGTTTATGAAGAAACCTCCTCGGTTTTTGAGGTTTCAAGTTGACCTATCTCATGTGGTATTCCTTTTTTAAAGCCTTTTCAAACCATCCTAACATTTTCCTTGGGTTAGCATATAACAGATCCAGGCACGCTAGTCTATTTAACTCAAAACCTAGGAGAGTCTTCAGATCATGTGGATGTCCATAGTACTCAATCCATTTTTCCCTTCAGATCATGTGAATTACATTTGTCTAAAAAGTGAAAGACATAAACATTAATTTACAATAAACTAGAACCATTGTGTATCAACAAACTACCCTTTGGACCTAGTTTGCTCTATTTCTAACACTCTTCACATGCTCTTGAAACTTCTTATACTTCTCCTCTTTTGTGACTCCTGCATGGATCTCGAAAGCAATGCAGAGTCTGATAACATGTTAGAACTAGAGAGCTTGTACAATGTCTTAGGTATCATAGAACAGTGGCCACTTGTATAAAGTATACACATCTTCTGCAGACAAGTTAGTAAGCCACATTGGGTCGAATACCCCGATTGTCTCAATCTTACCGTCTCTATTCAGCACATTACCGCTTCACCCGTCCTCCAATCATAATACCACCACTTAAATAAGGTGTGAAATCCTGTGGCATTTCCCTTAATGGAATCTTTGACATTGTCCTTGGAGGTTTCCACTTCAATACCACCTTCCTTCCTCCAGAGATTAAGTCTCCTTTAGTTTTATGAAGAAACCTCCTCGGTAGTTGAGGTTTGAAGTTGACCCATCTCGTGTGGTATTCCTTCTTTAAGGCCTTCTCGAACCATCTTGACATTTTCCTTGGGTTAGCATATAACAGATCTAGGCGTGCTAGCCTGTTTAACCTAAAACCTGGGAGAGTCTTCACATCATGTGGATATCTGAAGTACTAGATCCCTTTCTCCCTCTTTACTACATAAACATCTAAATCCTCAAAATATGCCCAACTGACAACCTTTCCTGACACTTTCTGATATCTTTTAACCTTGTACAGTTTGGTGTATGCATTCTTCTTGGGAGGCTCTCTCTATACTTTCATCTTATCTATGCATGCAACCCATTTAGCTTTCTTTTGTGCAACCTCGGCATCATTAGCTTGAGCTTTATTCTCTGCTACTTCTTTCTCTGTTGCCTTTTCATCAACCTTGTCAAATGCACCAGTGACAAAGGTTTCACCCAAATCTGGTATAGCATGTCCATTTGTATCTGTGTACTAAGGATAGTGAACTGACGTGAGATCCTCTATCTCTATCTCATCTGCTCCTTGCAGCTCCTCATCACTAACAACATCCACTTCAGGAGCATATTGAACTATCTCGTACGGGTTCAGTCTAAACATCTCTACGAGCTATTCATCTGATAGATCATGGATGATCTCCCCCTCTTCTGGAGTGTAACTCACAGATCGTCTAACAATCCCTTGCAAATCAAGAATTATTGTAAGTTGAGACTTCATTTGTTAGGACCATTTATGTACGGAGTACTAACGGATTATACGTGAGACCAGATCAAATAGCGTGGAATTCTATTTGATTGGTGATCCAATCAGTGAGAACGAACAACCTGATCGATCTAACGATTAAACAAACATTAAGAACGAGTTGGAATCGATCAGGAATGAACTATTAAGTTGGATGGGCGAACTTTGACATTCTGGACGGCTAGGGTATGATAGTATTCGAATTGTTTTGTTTTTCCACAAATTATGTGGTATTTATAGGTTTTCAGTGTCCATTCGTACGACTGAACCATTAGCATGGTTCAGTCGTGCGACTGACTCATGCGTCTGACTCATACGCACGATTGAAGGTTCAATAGTGCGACTGAGTCAATCTTATGTCTCAATCATACGACCGATCCAGTCACCTGGTTCAGTCATGCGACTGGTCCATAAGTATGGTTCATTCATACGTATGATCCATAAGTATGGTCCATTAGCATGAATAACCTCACGACTAAGTTGAACACATTTCTGAATCATTATTGACTCAGAACTATGTACAAAAACCTCAAACCTATATATAATGTTCATACATGTGAATCATTCTTAATAAAATAATAATATGACATATTTAACGACAAATGAAACATCAAAACACATATCATATTTCATTAAGTTATCACATTACATCAGTGTAAGAAATGAAAGACTTTTACATTTAAGAACATAAACTAGGTACATAATATATCAACAAACTCCCCCTTGTACCTAGTTTAGCCTATTGTCTAACATTCTTCACATGCTCTTGGAATTTCTTGTACTTCTCTTCTCTTGTGACTTCCGCGTGAATCTCAAACGCGAAGCAGAGCCGTATAACGTATTGGAATTGTAGAGCTTGTATAATATCTTGCATGTCATAGAACAGTGGCCACTTATACAATGTGTAAACATCTTCAGCAGACAAGTTAGTAAGCTACATTGGGTCAAATACCCTGATAGTCTCTATTTTACCCTCTCTGTTTAGGATTATGACTGCTTCCCTTGTCCTCCAGTAATAATACCACCATTTGAAGTGTGGAGTGAAGTCTTGAGGCATCTCGCATAAAGGGATCTTAGACATCATGTGTAGGGGACTCACTTCAGCACTACCTTCGGCTTCCCGTTCAACTTCAGTCTTATGAACGAACCTCTTAGGTGAAGTTTACCCATCTGGTGTGGTATTCTCTCTCTAGTGCTATCTCGAACCAGCCCGACATCTTCCTCGGGTTGGTATACAAAAGGTCTAAACAGGCCAACCTGTTCAGCTCAAGCCAGGAAGAGTCTTCAGATCGTGTGGGTATCTGAAGTACTCAATCGCCTTATCCCGCTTTATAGCGCACACCTCCGAATCTTCAAAATAGGCCCAACTGATGAGTTTGCCTGACACCTTCTGATGTCTCTTAACCTTGTACAATTTGGTGTAGGCGTTTGGCTTTGGAGGTTCACGTTGGGCTCTCATCTCTTTCGAGCAAGCTGCCTATTCAGCCTTCTTTATATCAACATCAGCGTCTGTGGCTTGGGCTTTACCTTTCTCTTTCCCTTTCTCTTTCTCTTTCTCTTTATCATTAAGTGTTCCAAAAGTATCACTGCCAAATGTTTCACCCATGTCGAGGATAACATTACCCTCAGGGTCAGTGTACTCTGGATAATACTCTGATGTGACGTCTTTGATCTCGATCTCATCCACACCTTGAGGCTCTTCGTCACTAACGACATCAACTTCTGGAGCATCTTTGACAAGCTCATCTGGATTTAGTCTGAACATATCAACGAGCTACTCGTCAGTCAGGTCGTGGATGATTTCTACTTCCTCTGGAGTGTAACTCACAGACCGTCTTACTACACAGACCGTCTTACTATCCCTTGCAATTCAAGAATCATAGTGAGTTGAGTCTTGATTTGCTGAAGGAGAGCAATATTATAGTCATTGGTCTGTTGAGTTGTATATGTTTGATTACACAAACAACAAAGCATTCATTAATCATTTATCAAAGACATTAAACATAAGTTTTCATAAATTACACTAATGTAATAAACATTTCAAGTACAAAAGTTTCAAGTACATAAACATTTAAGCATTACTTTTTCCTTGATCGTGCGTCTCTTCAGCTTGAGGAGCTGAGGAAGAGGCTCCTTGATCTTGGTTTCTCTTGGTCCGCCTCTCCCTTGTCGACGGAGTCAAGGCTGATGTAGTTGCATCACCTCCTTGATCATCATCCTCATCATCATCACCTCTCTTGTCCTTCCCACTTCCTCCAACATCCTCCTCATCACCTTCTTCATCTGATTCATCATCAGACGAATCATCATCATCATCCACATCTCCACCATCATCACCATCACCTTTAATCTTTAAGGGCTCGCCCTTAGTTCCATTCAACCTCAGCATTATCTTCTTGTTCTTATTTTCCAATCCCTCGATCCGCTTTGCGGATGCCATCAATAGCTTGTTTTGGGTCGTCAGGGCATGGTGAGCTCGAACTAACACTCTCTCATGAGCAGCGTTCATCTCTGCCAGTTGAGCTATCTGCTTGCCCTGGGCGTTATTGACCACCATCAGCTGGTTCATCTGGTTCGCTCTCAGATCATGTGTCGCTAATAGCTTAGCACCAGTCTATTGAGGCTCACCGACTGCTCCCCTAACCCAATAGTGGGTAAAGTTGAGCCCTGTGGAGGTGGGATCTGGGTGGATGTGCCAAGTTGGGGAATAGATGGTGTAGTGGTGGATGTGGTGTATATGGTGGTGGTGGCTGTGATAGTGGCAGTGGCGGAAGTATTGACAAGTACAAATCTCCGCCTCTTGCCCTTCTTGCCATGGGGTTGGGCCATTCATTTCCTCCTGGAAACCTTGGCAATCGGGGCTCCCCTGAGCTCATCGGCTGGTCGGCTGTGTATAACGGGTCTATGACATAAGGGTTACTACCCTCATAACCAGCCTGGCGTCCCCCAATTGCCTCTTTCCCCTTTTCGGTAGCCACAACTCGGCTACCGACTCTCCTAGTGAGAGGCTCATCATCCAACTCCTCCTCTTCATCTACTAAGCAGTACCGGTTGATGGAAGCCTACTCGGATCCACTGGAGCTGAGGAACTTCACTGCAGAGGTGGTGGAGATATAGTAGATGTGTCGGTGGCTCCTGGTTGAATAGAGCTAACATCTTCAACACCCTGACCGTAATCCTGCTCATCATCATTGTCGTCATCGTCATCTTTAACCATAATGGGATCAACATCAGAATCACTGTCATCATGACGCCACCTCTTTCGACCGGGCGCCACGTAGTCCACGTTGGCCAGATGGCCAAATAACCTCCTAACCGGGGGCTTCACCTGCTTGCCCCGGTACACCTTCATCCTCCCAAGTGTGGTGTCATCCATCACCTCTAGAGACACCGCATCGTCCTTCTCTTTGGGCAGTGAAGGAAGCTTCTCGTCTATAATCATCTGAATAAACCTTGGGTACATACAGAACCCATCCTTCCCTTTCGCCTCTATGTTCTCCGTCAGGTAAGTGAAGAACATCCATGAGAAACTGAACGGATGGTTCAGCACCAGTGCAACAAATGCATTCTAGATTTGATCGCTCATCTCATCAAATCCTCTATGCCGGGAGGCAATGCATTAGAGGATCACATGTTCCAGATACTTGAACTGTGGCCACATGTTACTCTTGTTTAGCACGCCGACATTGATGTCACCGGCGTACTTGATCCTCAAGAAACATCCCCGAACAATCAGGGGATGTATCTTGGTTGGGTAGGCTCCGTTCTCACCCAAGTCCAAGACCCTCCGGAAGTCATCTTCCCCTATATCGATGTCTTGGCTGAAGATAGAACTTCGGATCTTGTATGGCTCAACAGAGCGATCGACCATGGCATTCTCCCAGAATGCTTGCTGTATGGATCGATAAGGTGTGCAGGGAGTAGAAATGGCTCTGTAAATCCTCGATCAAAGAAGAAAAGCAATGATCCCGGCGAACTCTGTAGCGTTCCGGGATATAGTGTCGAGGTAAGCACATATATTGTGCTTAGTGCTCATGATCCATCTGTCAACCATGTTGCTGTAACACAAGTAACAAATACGTTTGATCCATTCATAAAGATGGACATTTTAATTAGAACAGATTATATCTAACTGGACTGAGCTCAGTTGTACGACTGAGCCTATGACTAAACTTAGTCATATGCTATGCCATGCAGTTGAGGCAGTCATGCAGCTGAGTCACCGATTGATTCAATCATGTGATTGAATCATGCGTCTGGCTCAATCGTACGACTAAAGTTCATTAGCATGTCCTTTCGCATCTGCACTGTTCAAGTCCAAAATTTTGAATCTTTGTCGAAACAGTCATTTAAACTTCAAGTTTGGATTCATTAGATATGCCTAGACTCGATATTACACTTAATGCCTTTTAAATACACATTTAGGTCCATTTAAGTGTTCTGTTTTAGGTTTTTAAGTCTCGGTTCTATTTTTAACCCATTTGGACAGTTTGGTTCATTTAATCATCCTTATTAGTCACGATTTCAGTGTCATAGTACCTGTACATGGACAATAATCGATCAGTAATGCGCACGGAGTGGTAATCACAATGAAAATTCCGAAAAGGGTGACTTTGCAATTGGTGGTTTTGAGAGAGTTTTTGAAGTCAAGTGTAGGGCAACAACCGACTAAGCCCTTCTCATACTGATTTGAGTTTCAGTCGTGCGACTGAACCCATACGCATCATTCGTTCGTGCGACTGAGGTTCAGTCGTACGACTGACAAAGACTTCCTTAGCCAGTCGTACGATTGGTTCATACATGTGATCCAATCGTATACTTTGACCTACACTCATGGTCAAATCGTGTAACTGACTCATATTCATGGTCCATTCGTGCGATTGGTTCATACTTATGGTCCAATCATGCGACTGGTCCATACTTATGATCTAACCGTGCGATTGACTCATACTTATGAGTTTGACTTCACTTTTCCTAACCTTTCAAAAAATTGAATTTGATATATGACCGAAGGTCTCAGGTTCGATCTGTGGAAACGGCCTCCCCACAAAATGTGGGGGAAAGACCGCGTACATCTTCTCTTAAATGGGACGGACCCTCCCTGGACCCTGCGAAAACGCGGGAGCTCTTTGCAGCACCAGGTACGCCCTTTATATATGACATTATTACCTTTGATCATTTCAGAGATGATCCTTTCAACTGAAAACTTTTGATCACCTTAGACGTGATCCTTTAATCAAAACTGTTTGATCACCTCAGAAATTATCCTTTTACTTGAAAACCATTTGATCAACTCAGACGTAATCCTTTTACCATTTCAAACCTTATGATCACCACTGACGTGATCCTTTTATTTTAAAACCTTCTGATCACCTCAGACGTGATCCTTTTACCATTTCAGAAACAAACTTTTATTAGATAATGTTCGGTTAAATTCGTGACATTCACAAATTTTCTCTTGTTACATAGTCCGTCATTGACTCGATACAAACATAACTAAAGCTAAGATAAACTTTAAACGAACTAAATTAAGACAGTCTTTTTGTATTTTTCATTTGAGGTGGGTTGAAAACATTTTAACTTTCTTTAAACAATTTATCCCCCTGAGTAGAACAACTTGTAGCATTATCATCTTATCTAGAAAGATTTTTATGGAATCATACAGACATAAACATAATCATTTGGGACCTTTTATATTTATGTAGATCCAAATAACGTTATAATTACTAATTACAGAGTTTTATTTATCTAAGAGTGTTATTGGGTAGTTTAGTTAGATTTCGGGTCTTAGTTTTGCGTCGTTTTGAGTCAAATTATGTTTAGTTTTATTAGTTTTCATTTACTTTTGTTTATTTTATGTTTTATAGGTCCCGGTGTGCAACGGAGTGGAAAACAAGCAAAAATAAAAATAAAAAGAGCACACGGGAAAACACCACGGAAGTGATTTAGTAAAATGATCAAATCGGGAGTTAGAAAATGAGTTACGGGACCCATAATATATTGATTTGATGGTTCTCGAGATGAGGAATCCAAAACTCAACTATGTTTCACGTCTGGAGCTTCTTCGCGCCACGTGCAAAGCCCATCTTAGCTGTGCGCGCCACTCGGAGAGCCCATTACGTGGCCCAACTCATAAACATTCTTTTTAAGTGGTTTTTAGGTCAAAACTCGTGGGCAGACAGCTGGGAACGAAGGACGAACGAATTAGGGTGACATTGGAGGTTATTTGGAGCTATTTTGGACGTGGAAACGAGTCGGGATCAAGATTCGAAGACGTTAGGATAACGTTTGCGCGTATTCTACAGCTCTGGTCTTGTTTTCTACATTTTTCTTATCACAAACTATGTTTAATCTTCTGAATTCAGATTGTTATGGTTGTTTATTGATGTTTTTTTGGCTAAATCATTAGTAGTTACCTAGGTGATGATGAATTTATGGTTTTAACTTGTTAAGTATTGGTTTTGTGGAACAAGCTTGTGATGTTTATTGATTGAATGGTTATTGCTTTGAATTATGATGTGTATGCATGTTTAGATCAGATTCTTGTTCATGCTTTTTAGTTCCACATGCTCTTATATGAATGTCTTGAATCATAGGAATTAATAACATGAATTGAATAGATCTAAATGTTCTACTAATCTTGTTAACTATGAGGTAAAAGATTATTGATTTGTCTCGGAATGTCAATTTGCTAGGTTTAGGGTATTCGTGAGAAAATTCACCTAGTTTAAGTGTCATCTTTCCTTGTGAATCAAGTTAGAAAATCAATGCAATAACGAACCCGTCATTTAGAATGATAAGTTGTTTTGTGTTGTGAAACATGTAGATAATCTTAGGGTATTTCAATAACCTAATAAACTGTTGTGAAGTGCTTGTTATTAAACCGGTAATTTTAATAACTATTGAAACCTTAATTGTCGTACTTGAGAAGGGTTGAGTTTGCTTTGAGGATTTTGATTAGTTATACATCATTAGATCCCGGTTTCACAAGTAGTTCCATAAACAAATATGAGACATGTTAAACACATAAAGGATTCTAACCTAGGTAGTGTCTGCTTCTTAATTTGAATCTCGTGTGAAATTAATCACTATTTTCTTAGTTAATATTTGTTTTTATAATTTAGTTAAATTACATGCATGAGGATTTGTGAGAAAACCCCCCATTTAATAATAAAAATCCTTATTTACAATTTTTAGTAAATTAGTTTTAAAGTTTAATTTGTGTTTTTCTTAAGAGTCTCGTGGGTTCGATATCCGGACTTACGTTTGCTTTACTAGAGTCGATAGGTTCACTTGCCTGTCTCTAGTTTAGTTTTAGCGAGTCTAGAGTATTACTTTAGTTCAATTTTAGTTTAATTTTGTTTATTTTATTAGAATATTAATTTGACATCAAGTTTTTGGCGCTGTTGCCGGGACTTCTAGGCAATTTCATTTATTAGCTTTGAATACTAGTTTGCTAAATTGTGTTTTTTTTCTTTGTTTAATTTTCTTTGCTTAGTTGTTTTCTTTTAATTTAATTTTAATTGTTAGTTTTCATTTGGTCTTTCGGGTGTGACTTGCTGAATTGCAATCTTACAAATCCTTAGTTTTGAATTGCAGTTTATGCCACATACACGTTCGCACGGACCACCAGTCTCCTACTCCTTTACACCCACTGCACCCACATCACCTACCTCACCAAACCGTCCACCAAACCCTTTTCAAATGGCTGAACCTTGCACTATCCACCAACGATCCACTGAAGGCTTCATAGTAGTCAACTCTCCTATCACTGTCCCCAACATTGTCAATGAAAGCTCTTGGCAAATTCCCTCTTATGTCATGACTGCTATCACAAACACCTGCCAATTTCATGGTCGGGACGACGAAGATGCCCCTGCACACATTTCACGTCTCACTCGTATTCTAGGCACTTTTAATCTTCAGGGAGCAACCGATGATGCTAAATTCCTTCATCTGTTTCCGTTTTCTCTCTCTGGGTGAGCCTCTTCTTGGCTTGATTCTCATCCTGCTGGCACTTTCACTACTTGGACCGGTCCTCGTGACAAATTCCTTGAAAAATACTTTCCTCCAGCCAAAGCTTCCAGGCTTCATGACCAGATCCATTCCTTTAGTATGGAATCTGATGAGCCCTATTATCTCGCATGGGAGCATTTCCAAAATCTGCTTAGCAGGTGTTCTAATCATGGTATGATAAAGTGGGCCCTCGTTGAGAAATTTTACAATGGTCTAACCTATGAAACTCATGCTCGTTTTGATACTTCTGCTGGAGGCCACCTCATGGGAAAGAGGGATGTTAACGGCTGTAACGATCTCTTTGAAAGCTTTGCTCAGGATGAATATGAGCAACGGTCAACTAATAGGAATTCCATTCCTGTGACTAGCACACCCTCGTCCACACAAGGTGTTCACCATGTCACTGTGGATACTAGTGTGGCTGCCACTCTTGAAACTTTAGCCAAGGATATGAAGAATCTGATGAAGAAGATAGACAGATGTGAGATTTGCAGAGGAGGACATGATACTGTTGAGTGCCCAGTGATGCCACAGGAGCAAGTTGACTACGTGGGAGGCCCAAATCGAGCTCCAACTAATCCTTTTTACAATTCTTATAACTCGGGTTGGAGGGGGGGCTCAGAACCAAAACTGGGGATCTTTCCGAAATCCCCCTGGTTTCCAATCAAATCAAAATCATAAACCAGGGGAAGGGTCAGTTTGCTAGTGGGGGCTCGGGAACTAATCAGGGAGGGGTTAATAATAATAAAACCAAATTTAATGAAATTAAAGACTTGTTAACCCAGTTAATTGTTAAGGATCAAACCACTCAGAAAACTCTAGCCGAACATGACCTAATTCTTAAAAATCAACAATTTGCGTTCATTGACCTTCATCGTTCTGTTGGTGACGTTGCTAGGCCTTTGGATCAAACTCCTCCAGGCCAGTTTTCTGGCAACACTCAAACCAACCCAGCCGCCCAACTCAATTCAGTCGTAACTCGTAGTGGTAAAGGTGGAGATCCTATGAAACCGCCAGTTGAGGTAGTAGAAGAAGAATCTGATGATGAAGCTGATCAACACATTGAGATGGAGACTCCTGGTAGGGTGCAACCGAGGCTAGACCCAGTAAGTACCGCACCGAAGAGTGAGCCAAAAGTTAAGAAGGTCGTGAAGTCGACACCTGTTCCTGTTAGACGCACTCCTGAAATCGATCTTTCTCGTGTTCCATATCCCGCTCGTGTTGCTAATCAGAAGTATGCTAAAGACTACGGGCACTTCCTTGAAACGTTCAAACAGTTGAAAATCAATCTCCCGTTCATTGAAGCCCTCCAGCATATGCCCAAGTATGTGAAATTCTTAAAAGATCTCCTGAAAAGGAAAGACAAGTTGGGGGAACACTCAAATATTCCCCTAACTGCTAGATGTTCTACGGTGGTCCTAAACAAGCTACCGGAGAAATTAACAGACCCGGGAATCTTCATGATCCCGTGTCTATTTGGTAGTGACACTCATAGTCACGCGTTGGTAGATCTAGGTGCTAGCATCAATCTGATGTCGTACTCTCTCTACGAGCAGCTAGACCTTGGTGATCTGACCCCAACGCGCATGACACTATCTCTCACTGACCGATCGGTCAAATATCCATGGGGCATCGTTGAAAACTTGCTAGTGAAGGTTGATAAGTTAGTCTTCCCCGTGGATTTGGTGATTCTTGATACGGAGGCTGACGACAAAGTACCTTTGATTTTGGGACGTCCATTTCTGAATACTGCCAAGGAAATCATCCATGTCTTTGACAAGAAGATCACTCTTCGAGTAGGAAATGAGAATGTCACGTTTGATGTTGTCAAATCCATGAAACACCCCAGTGATCAGGATGAATACAGTGATCCATTTGATTTTGTTTACATCATTAACTCCTTCATCTCTCGAGTGGACCGTTGTCTTGATTACATCCGTGGAGCTGACTTGGTTGTTGATCGTGAGGAGGAACCGTTCCTGTATGAAGAAGAAGCCCCTCTGTTTCCTGAAGTCTTTCAAATTGATGAAGTTCCCGGAGAGAGTCACAAGCCTTCCCTTGAGTCACCCCCTCCTTTAGAGCTTAAGGTCCTTCCTTCTCATCTAGAGTATGCCTTCCTAGGTGGGGATTCCAGTTTACCCGTCATCATTTCTTCTAAACTGACGGAGGAGGAGAAGACGAGTCTGCTTGACATGTTGAAGACGTACAAGCAAGCCATTGCTTGGAGGCTTTCGGACATCCAGGGCATCAGCCCAGCTTACTGTACGCACAGAATACTCATGGAATATGAGTATAGGCGTCTAGTGCAATCTCAAAGGCGATTGAATCCAAACATGCAGGAGTTTGTGAAGATAGAAGTTCAAAAGCTCATGAAAGCTAGTTTGATTTATTTTATCTCTGATTCCAGCTGGGTAAGCCCGACTCAGGTTATCCCCAAGAAGGGAGGGATGACTGTCATCACCAATGAGAAGAACGAGCTTATTCCTTCCTGTATGGTCACTGGTTGGCATGTCTGCATCGATTACAGGAGACTCAATGATGCCACCAGAAAGGACCATTTCCCTCTTCCATTCATTGATCAGATGCTTGAGTGTCTAGCTAGTCAGCAGTTCTACTGCTTCCTCGATGGTTTCTCGGGCTACTTCCAGATTCCTATTGCTCCAGAGGACCAGCATAAGACCACTTTCACATGCCTGTATGGCACCTATGCGTATCGTACGATGCCTTTTGGTTTGTGTTATGCTCCAGCTGCATTCTAGCGTAGCATGGTTGCTATTTTTTAGGATATGATCGAGTCATCTATAGAGGTCTTCATGGATGATTTCTCAGTTTATGGTAGCTCCTTTTCTCACTGCTTGACAAATCTGGAGAAGATGTTTAAGAGGTGTACGTAGATGAAGTTGATGTTGAATTGGGAGAAGTGCCATTTCATGGTGACAGAGGGGATAGTGTTGGGGCACAAGGTGTCTCAAGATGGCATTGAGGTTGACAGGGCGAAGATTGACATGATTAGTAGACTTCCACCGCCCCCTAGTGTTGAATCCGTTCGAAGTTTTCATGGTCATGCGGGCTTCTTTAGGCGTTTCATTAAGGATTTCTTCAAGATCACTAGCCCCATGACCCGTCTTTTGGAGAAAGGTGTTCCTTTCATCTTCGACGAGGAATGTATTATAGCGTTTGATTTTCTGAAGGGGTGCTTGGTTAGTGCTCCTATTCTTGTTTCACCTTACTGGAGCTTGCATTTTGAGCTCATGTGTGATGCTAGTGACTATGCAGTTGGGGCAATCTTAGGGCAGAGGCGTGACAAACATTTCCATCCCATTTACTATACCAGTAAGACGTTGAATGATGCTTAAGAGAACTACACCACCATAGAGAATGAGCTTCTAGCGGTGGTTTTTGCTTTTGACAAATTCCGTTCCTATCTAGTGCTTTCTAAAACCACCGTATTCGCTGATCATGCGGCATTACGATATCTGTTCGTGAAGAAAGAGGCCAAACCTCGTCTCATAAGGTGGATTCTTTTGCTCTCCAAGTTCGACATTGAAATCAAGGATAAGAAGGGGGCGGAGAACGTGGCTGCAGATCATCTGTCTCGATTAGAGGATCCTGAGAGGGAGGAGATTCGTGAGTAGGCGATTGGAGATAGATTCCCTCACGATTCAGTATATTTTGTAAAGGTATGCCATGGTTCTCCGATCTGGCAAATTACCTAGCTAACGGGCTGGTGGTCAAGGGGATGACCACACAGTAGAAGAAGTTTTTCCGGGATGTGAGCAGATATGTTTGGGATGATCCATTTCTTTACAAAGTTAGAGGAGATAGAGTTCTGAGGAGGTATGTGAGTACGGAGGAAGGATGGGAGATCCTTAGACATGTTCATGAGGGATTGACTGGAGGACATCACGGTCATCACACTACCGCTCAGAACGTGTTTGATTGTGGTTTCTATTGGCCTTCAGTGGTGAAGGACGCCCTCGAATTCGTTAAAGAGTATGATGCTTGTCAACGCACTGGTAATATTTCATCCAAGAATGAAATGCCCCAAAACCCCATACAGGTTCTCAAGATTTTTGATGTTTGGGGCATTGATTTCCTGGGACCGTTTCCTGTTTCAAACAAGAACTAGTACATCCTCGTGGCGATTGATTATGTTTCAAAGTGGGTGGAAGCTCAAGCTTTGCATACTAATGATGCCCGAGTGGTGGTGAAATTTCTGAAGAAGTTGCTCACTCGATTTGGTACCCCTCGTGCGCTTATTAGTGACCGTGGCACTCATTTCTGTAACACTTTGATGGAAATGGTGTTAGCACGCTACGGAGTCACTCATCGTTTTTCCACCGCCTACCATCCACAGATGAGTGGTCAAGTGGAGAATGCTAATAGGGGGTAAAGAGGATTTTGGAGAGAACAGTGGGAAAGAGTCGGAAGGATTGGTTCGACAAGCTAGATGATGCGTTGTGGGCATTCAGAACAGCCTACAAAACACCGTTAGGCACCACGCCATTCATGATCGTTTACGGTAAAGCGTGTCATCTCCCCGTTGAGTTGGAACACAGAGCATTGTGGGCTCCGAAGACAGTTAATCTTGATCTCACCGAAGCGGCTAGAAGACGTTTCTATCAGATTCATGAGTTGGAGGAACTTCGGGATACAGCATATGCACGTTCTTTGAGTATTAAGGAGAAAACGAAGGTGTTGCATGATAGGAGATTGAACTGTTCGAAGGAGTTTAAGAAAGGAGATCGAGTGTTACTATAGAATTCCCGTCTCAAGTTGTTTGGAGGAAAACTGAGATCTAAGTGGACGGGACCGTATGTGGTTAGAGAGGTATTTCCATACGGGACAGTGGAGTTGCAGAATGATGTTGATGGGAACACGTGGAAGGTGAACGGGCACAGATTGAAGCATTACATTGGAGGATCCCTAGATGTGAATGAGGAGGAGGAAACCCTCTTCGAGGTCTCGGAAAAGACTGAGGCTTGAAAGTATTGGATGAATATCCAAGTGAAAATTTTGTACATTACTTGTGTTTTATTTTTATTTGCTTTTGTTTTTATTTTTTGTTTCGTTTTTGCTCGGTATGTTTTTCATGTTTTTGATGGGTTTGTTAGAACATAAAATCATAGTTTAACCGCTTAAACTTTCTGAAAAATGCAGCGGAAGTATAGCTTTAAAACTGATTTTATAAGCTGAAAATTATGTTCTTCAAGTGACCATTCAAGTGTATAAAACAAACCCATAAAACAAAGGATCATTATATGTGAATGAGCATGCTATGTAAACACTAAAACACATAATATGACAGCCACAAGTGGCTGCCATAACTACCTTTCTCCAAGCTACAAATGTCGACAGGAAGAGTAGAATAGATGCTGAAATTCGGCCAAATGAAAGCTGAAAATATGCCCAAAACTTCAAGCTTTGAAGTCTTCAAGTGTTCACTCCCACTTGGCCCTAAGTAAGCATCTTGATTTCTTGGATTTGGACACCAATACTCCAAAAGGAAAGCTGCCAGCAGCCCTTCAATAACGTGAACATCCAGCAGCAAAAATGGGAGGATTAAATGACCAAGATTCCTAGTAGAGGAACCGTCAAGTGTTTATACCCCAAGCTTATATGCAAACTCCTCATCTTGCTAGGTAGATTATCACCAAAATTGAACACCAAAAATGTTCTTCAAACCTCTAATGCTGCTGCTGAGTTCCGTAACATAGAGAGAGAGAGGAAGAAGGATTTTGTTGTGTTCTAGTTTGCACGTATGAAAGAGTGTTCCCCTTAGATAGTGGACTAGTTCTTTTTGCTTTTGTTCTACACAAGAGAGTGGAGAATCTCTTCTTGTATTAAGAAGAGTTAGTGGAAGATGGAGTGCTATGAGAACAAATATATAAAAGGGGGGACGGTTGCATGCTCTTCTCCAAGAGATTCCCACCCAAATATATTACCCACTAATTTGAATTAGTATTCTCTTTAATTGTAAAACTTTCATCCACTAACTTTTTAAACTAGTCCCTTATAAGTTGTACAATTAACTTTTAATTGTATAACTTATACACTCTTCTTATTATTTAATGTTATCTAACTAACTTAAATAACACTAAGTAATGTTTTCGAACAAAATATCCTAATAAGTTGTTCCATCTCACATGCAACTTATTTAGAAAACCCATTTTCTAAATTGGTGTAAATATTTAATTGCATGATCATATCATCAATTAAATATTAATTGGTGTTTGCTAAGCTTGTTATTGGGTATAACCTGACTTGGATCATAACGTACTAACCACATCAATATTCTAAGTGTCTTGGGCACATAGAATCCTACAATCTCCCACTTGCCCAAGATTCATAGAAGATTGATGCAAGCAGTAAATAACGCCTAACAACGGTTTACTACCCTTAATACGCATGACTTATGGCCATTCAATAACATCATCCCATTCAAGTACCCTACTTGAAATGATTTAGGTGAATCAATCATCTATCCTTTTATTACAGATGTCATGTTAAATCCAAGAACACAGAATGATCATTTCTTGTTGATTTAACTTAAGCAGGCCTTAGACATCTAACTCTCAACGAATAAGAGGAACAAATTCCATCTCGACTACATACGTTTCTCACAAACACCTCGTGTCATACCTAAACATACCCTTATGTACTGTCCACTATTTCAGGACAGTGAAGAATTAGCTTAAGGTATAATACTTAGTGAATATCAAAACCCAATATGTATCTCAGGTCGGAGGATACCAAATGATATTCGCCATTACTCAAATTTACTTATGATCAATCGATAAGATTCCATGTAGTAAAATTTGAGATGCGGGTTAGTCTAATATTTATATCCCACAAATATCTATGAACCTTGGTAGCAACCCATTGCTCTATATTCATCCTTATGAATATTGACCAATCCAAGTTCATAATAATCTTACCCTCACACTTGTTCCCACAAGTATGAACGACTACGGACATTTAGAGTAAATAATTTACTAATGGATTAAACATGCTAAATTGGAACATTAATTGAAACATTATAACCAAATAATTTAATCAAATAATAAAGAGTTCCACATATTCAAATACAAAATTTGATCAAGTCCAATCACTAGAATATCGAAGTGCTAAGGCACAAGTATGACTTTCATGATTTGCCCTGTCGAGGAGCTTCGTGAGTGGATCCGCAATCTTTGATTCAAGTGAACTTTACGAATACATATCTTAGCTTTTTCAACTTCATCTCGTATGTAGTTGAATCTCCGCTCATTGTGCCTAATCTTTTGATGTGCACAGGGTTCCTTGATTTGTGCAATCGCACCCTCGTTATCATAAAAGATTTCTAAGGGGTCTTGAATGGTAGAGACCATCCTTAGATCGATGATAAACCTTTTATTCATGCAGCTTCCAAAGCTGCTAATGAGGCGGCTATGTATTCCTATTTTGTAGTGGACAATGCTACCCTATTCATAATGGAGACATACCCCGATTGTGATCGAGGATCATCTCGATCAGTTTGGAAACTCGCATCCGTGTAACCCTTTACAACGAGTTCCTCTTTCTCAGATCCGTATATTAGAAACATATCCTTAGTTCTTCTAAGGTATTTCAATATACTTTAACAGCCATCCAATGGCTATTACCTAGATTCTGCTGATATCTTCTTGTCATGCTTATCGCGCATGACACGTCTAAGTCTTAGTGCATATCATCGCATATATGACGGATCCTATATCAGACGCATATGGGATGTCCTTCATACAATCTTGCTCATCCTTTGAGCTTGGACATTGAGATGCACTCAATATTGTCCCTCTTTGAATAGGTACCATACCTTTCTTAGAGTTTTTCATTTTGAACCTTTTCAAGATTTTATCAATATATGCACTTTGGTTTAGACCTATCAACCGCCTCGATCTATCCCTATAGGTCTTTATTCCCAAAATATAGGCGGCTTCATCGAGATATTTCATGGAAAACAATTTCCAAGCCAGGTTTCAACACCTTCCATTGTTGGAATGTCATTTCCATATAGTACTATGTCATCAACATACAATACTAAGAATGTGATTACACTCCCACTAGCCTTTTTATACACACAAGCCTTGTCAGCATTCTTGATGAAACCAAATTTCTTATCTCTTCATCAAAACATTGATTCCAACTTCTCGATGCTTGTTTCAATCCATAGATTGATTTCTTTAAGTTGCATACTTTATTAGGATGTTTTGGATCGACAAAACCTTCAGGCTGAACCATATAGACATCTTCCTCAAGATATCCATTTAGAAAGCGGTTTTGACATCCATTTGCAAAATCTCATAATCATAATGAGCAGCTATGGCAAACAATATCCTTACAGACTTTAGCATTGCAACAGGTGAGAAAGTTTCATCATAGTCAACCCCTTGAGTTTGAGTGAAACCTTTTGCTACAAGTCTTGCCTTGTTAGTATCCAAGCTTCCATGCATATTTGTTTTCATCTCGAAAACCCACTTGCATCCAACCGGTTTGAAGTTAAGTGGAGGGTCAACCAATTCCTAAACTTGGTTGTCATACATGGATTGTATCAATACATTCATGGCTTCCAGCCATTTGTCACAATCTGAATTGGACATATCATCATGGTATGTAGTTGGCTCATCGGAGTCAACCTCATAGCAACCATCCATGAAAAATCCATATATTTCAGGTGGAATGCTAACTCTACCAGATCTATGAATGTTTTTTGTGTATTGATCAACCTCTTGATCATCATCAACAACCTCTTGTTGACAGCTAGTGTCAACCAAACGTGTATCGGCTTGTGGATCTTGATCTTCATCAAATTCCATTGTTCTATGCGTCACTCCTTCCATAAGAAACTTGGCTTCCAAGAACTCTGCCCTTCGAGCAATAAATTCCTTTTGCTCTGTTGGATCAAAGAAGTATTATCCTATAAAATCTTTGGGATATCCAACAAATATACACTTAGTGGATCGACTTTTAAATTTGTTTTGGGTGTTAAGCTTAACATAAGCTTTACTACCCATACCTTTTAAACATGATAGTGATGGAACTCTTTCTATTCCATATTTCAAAAGGTGTCGAACCCACTTTCTTGGTTTGGGCCATATTCAAAATACGAGCCGTGGAGAGTAGTGCGAAAACCCAAGATGATAAAGGTGGTAAGCTCATAGCCTTAATGAATTGATCCATATCCAAATAGGGTTTAGTTTCTCCTTTATTAGAATAAAGAACTTAGATAGTTATGTAGAGTTCATTTTCTACTTCATTATTGAAGTTTTTTTTGAACATTTCAAAAGCTTCATACTTATGTGTCATCAAGTGCACACAATAATAGCGACTGTAACCGTCGGTAACAGTAATGAAGTATCTTTTCACCAATCTTTGTCATTGTCTTAAAAGGACCACATACATCCAAATGTATCATCCCTAATAAGTCTTTTGGTTCATACTTATCAAATGAAACATTTTCATTTGTTTCCAAAAGACCATTCTTTTGAAGTGTTTGAATCCAATTCTTGTTTATGTGACCAAGATGCCAATGTCAAAGATAATAATAACTTAAACCGATTTTAAGTTTCTTGGTGCTTAATGTGTATAATGAGTTATTATAGGACGAATTATCATGAACTAATTCATGAATATCATCAAAAGGCATATCCTTAAAATGAAATACATCATCCATAAAACTTAATACTATTATATACAAACTTTAAATCATGACCATATTGCTTTAATAGGAAACTTTAATTATGTTCCTAGTCAAACTAGGTGCATAAAAAGGTTTTGAGAATAACTTCCAAACCATTTGTAAGTCTCAAAATAGAGTTTCCCTTTTTGAAGTGCACATTTCTTTTGAACCCCTTTGCAACAATTGCAAGTATGAGTCTCACATCCGGTATCCAATACCCATGTGTTTGAAGAAATGACATTTAATACAATGTGAATCATGAAAATTGTATTCGAGGTTTGCCTAGCATCCCTCTTTATTTTTCAACTCCTTGAGATAGGAGGGACAATTCCCTTTTATTGTCCTATCTCTCCATACTCAAAGCATGGATCGTTCTCCTTTACTTTAGGCTTCATAAGCTTAGGTTGTTGAGGTTTTGCTTTAACCTTTGCTTTGATGTATTCCTTTCTTTTGGCAATAATTGCCTTAGGATCGAGATTGGCCATTTCTTATAGTCTCCCTCATTGATCAAGAGAATAGGTAGAACCTCTCTACCCATCCCTGCCTCGGTTGCTTTGAGCATTGCGTGAATTTCACCGATGCTCTTGTCCCACCCTTTCATATTACAGTTTATTATGAATGTCTCAAACCTTTAGTTAGGCAATCAAGGATCAAATCCTTGGCCAACTACTTTGAGACAGGACAATTAAGTATCTTGAGGATATCAATGTGGCTTTTCATCTTAAGAATATATAAGATGATATCGATTGGGTTTCTTCCATGTGACATGCATAAAGTGCTTGAACCGTTTCGAAGCAATCTTACTAATGTTTTTTGAAGGAACATTTCCTTCAACTAGATTATCATGTCATATACCCTATGATGTTCCAAACCCTTTTGGAGTTCGGGAATCATATTCCCAACATGAGGTAGGAAACTTGCACAGAATCCTTAATGTGCTTAAGCCAATCGTCAAAAGGCCTTAACATCAACAGAGCTGGTTGGTGAGACATGGGATCATCAAGGACATAAGCTTTTACTCATTTTGATAACGATTCTCAGTGATAGGGTATGGACGGTCGGGGTGGTAGCATTATTGTTTACGGCCATTCTATAAAATTTACAAAGTTCTTATTAGTATTTCTTAAAATTTTATTTTAATTATTAATACCCTTTTATGTCTCATAGACAATTAATAATTAAAATCTAGAATCCAACGCTACATTCAAATAATGGTTAGGTGACCTTTATCCCATTATTTAATTTAACAAGGTAGTCAATATTTGACAATTGCAACCTTTTGCAACTTCTAGTCTTTATGGGATCGGTTAAACATCTTATGCTTGGTTGGCATGTTTAATCCCATCAACACCATTGTACGCCATGCTTCGGTGACGCTATGCACATGGTTTCCAATTCAAGTCGTCCTACTTACACACACGTGTGAGTTTTCACATACAAGCGGTTAGGTGACCTTTATCCCACAAGTATGTTCGACTCACCTCAAACACACAAGTTCCCTATAAGTGGTTAGGTGACCTGTATCCCACAAATAGTTCTCAAGTGATTCGAGTGTCATGTAAAAGGTTGGTGTTAAACTTATTTCAAAAGGGATTTTTGGTTTTTATTAATTCTAGTTTTGAAAACTCTATATACCTTGTATTTGCATGCATTAAAATGCAAGGTATCCTACGGTTTATTATTAATAAAACCTCTTTTATTAAATCATTAATCCTTTTAATAACCTTTTATTAACCACTTAATGATTAGAAACCATAAATTTTCAGCTTGTTAAGTTTGCTAATGAGTTTGTTATGCATATCTAAATATCAAACAACAATCATACAACAAACAACCAAACCAACATAATATTAACAACCACAATGTGCATAACCATAGCTACTATTGTGACCACACTTTTTTGCCATCACAAGTGTGGTCATTTGGTCTTTCCTAAGGGTTGAATACCACACAAAATAGAGGTCTTCATAGACTCCCACTTGAACTTGCATCCATATGCTTCAAGTCCTTCTTTTGTGTCTTCTTCTTGTGCTTCCTTCCCGAGCATCTTCTTTTACAAAATATATATCCTAATACATATTTTCTAGTAAAAGAAAAACACTCCTAATCTATTATTACATCCCAATGAATAAATAGACAAATTACATTTTTAAACAAAGCACAAAAGAATAATATTACAACCCAAATGAAAACAACCAAAACAAACATTGCAAGCATCCAAACAACACAAGGTCAATGGCTAGGTTATGCACACTAACATCTAATGATCATATCATCCAAACATATAATGAAACCCCACTGAAAACCACCAAATTTCAGCCAACATAAACTGAAATTTTGGGTTTTAAACATTGTCCAAACAATCAACATTTCATAATATATATCTTTCAAGGTCTAATCACTAGCATGTGTGATATGACCTTGAAAGTTTGGGGAATCATTCAAACAAAACATAGCAGCCCAAAATCAGCCTATACTAAGTTTATAATCATCCTTTAAAACCAATTTTAAAGGACTAAACAAGCAAGTCATCCACATAACCGGCTCTTGATGGCATTGGTAGTTTTGATAGAACATAAAATCATAGTTTAACCTCTTAAACTTTCTGAAAAACACAGTGGAAGTATAGCTTTAAAACTGATTTTATAAGCTGAAAATTATGTTCTTGAAGTGACCATTCAAGTGTATAAAACAAACCCATAAAACAAAGGATCATTATATGTGAATGAGCATGCTATGTAAACACTAAAACACATAATATGACAGCCACAAGGGGCTGCCATAACTACCTTTCTCCAAGCTACAAATGTCGATAGAAAGAGTAGAATAGATGCTGAAATTCGGCCAAAAGAGAGCTGAAAATATGCCCAAAACTTCAAGCTTTGAAGTCTTCAAGTGTTCACTCCCACTTGGCTCTAAGTAAGCATCTTGATTGCTTGGATTTGGACACCAATACTCCAAAAGGAAAGCTGCCAGCAGCCCTTCAATAACGTGAACAACCAGCAGCAAAAATGGGAGGATTAAATGACCAAGATTCCAAGTAGTGGAACCCTCAAGTGTTTATACCCCAAGCTTATATGCAAACTCCTCATCTTGCTAGGTAGATTATCACCAAAATTGAACACCAAAAATGTTCTTCAAACCTCTAATGCTGCTGCTGAGTTCCGTAACTTAGAGAGAGAGAGGAAGAAGGATTTTGTTGTGTTCTAGTTTGCATGTATGAAAGAGTGTTCCCCTTAGATAGTGGACTAGTTCTTTTTGCTTTTGTTCTACACAAGAGAGTGGAGAATCTCTTCCTGTATTAAGAAGAGTTAGTGGAAGATGGAGTGCTATGAGAACAAATATATAAAAGGGGGGACGGTTGCATGCTCTTCTCCAAGAGATTCCCACCCAAATATATTACCCACTAATTTGAATTAGTAGTCTCTTTTAATTGTAAAACTTTCATCCACTAACTTTATAAACTAGTCCCTTATAAGTTGTACAATTAACTTTTAATTGTATAACTTATACACTCTTCTTATTATTTAATGTTATCTAACTAACTTAAATAACACTAAGTAATGTTTTTGAACAAGATATCCTAATAAGTTGTTCCATCTCACAAGCAACTTATTTAGAAAACCCATTTTGTAAATTGGTGTAAATATTTAATTGCATGATCATATCATCAATTAAATATTAATTGGTGTTTTAAGCTTGTTATTGGGTATAACCCGACTTGGATCATAACGTACTAACCACATCAATATTCTAAGTGTCTTGGGCACATAGAATCCTACAATCTCCCACTTGCCCAAGATTCATAGAAGATTGATGCAAGCAGTAAATAACGCCTAACAACGGTTTACTACCCTTAATACGCATGACTTATGGCCATTCAATAACAACATCCCATTTAAGTACCCTACTTGAAATGATTTAGGTGAATCAATCATCTATCCTTTTGTTACAGATGTCATGTTAAATCCAAGAACACAGGATGATCATTTCTTGTTGATTTAACTTAATCAGGCCTTAGACATCTAACTCTCAACGAATAAGAGGAACAAATTCCATCTCGACTACATACGTTTCTCACAAACACCTCGTGTCATACCTGAACATACCCTTATGTACTGTCTACTATTTCAGGACAGTGAAGAATTAGCTCAAGGTATAATACTTAGTGAATATCAAAACCCAATATGTATCTCAGGTCGGAGGATACCAAATGATATTCGCCTTTAGTCAAATTTACTTATGATCAATCGATAAGATTCCATGTCGTAAAATTTGAGATGCGGGTTAGTCTAATATTTGTATCCCACAAATATCTATGAACCTTGGTAGCAACCCATTGCTCTATATTCATCCTTATGAATATCGACCAATCCAAGTTCATAATAATCTTACCCTCACACTTGTTCCCATAAGTATGAACGACTACGGACATTTAGAGTAAATAATTTACTCATGGATTAAACATGCTAAATTGGAACATTAATTGAAACATTATAACCAAATAATTTTACTCAAATAATAAAGAGTTCCACATATTCAAATACAAAATTTGATCAAGTCCAATCACTAGAATATCGAAGTCCTAAGGCACAAGTATGACTTTCATGCTTTGCCCTTTCGAGGAGCTTCGTGAGTGGATCCGCAATCTTTTGATCAAAGTGAACTTTGCGAATACATATCTTTGCTTTTTCAACTTCATCTCGTATGTAGTTGAATCTCCGCTCATTGTGCCTAATCTTTTGATGTGCACAGGGTTTCTTGATTTGTGCAATCGCACCCTCGTTATCACAAAAGATTTCTAAGGGGCCTTGAATGGTAGAGACCATCCTTAGATCGACGATAAACCTTTTATTCATGCAGCTTCCAAAGCTGCTAATGAGGCGGCTATGTATTCCTATTTTGTAGTGGACAATGCTACCCTATTCATAATGGAGACATACCCCGATTGTGATTGAGGATCATCTCGATCAGTTTGGAAACTCGCATCCGTGTAACCCTTTACAACGAGTTCCTCTTTCTCAGATCCGTATATTAGAAACATATCCTTAGTCCTTCTAAGGTATTTCAATATACTTTTAACAACCATCCAATGGCTATTACCTGGATTCTGCCAATATCTTCTTGTCATGCTTATCGCGCATGACACGTGCAGTCTTAGTGCATATCATCGCATATATGACGGATCCTATATCAGACGCATATGGGATGTCCTTCATACAATCTTGCTCATCCTTTGAGCTTGGACATTGAGATGCACTCAATATTGTCCCTCTTTGAATAGGTACCATACCTTTCTTAGAGTTTTTCATTTTGAACCTTTTCAAGATTTTATCAATATATGCACTTTGTTTTAGACCTATCAACCGCCTCGATCTATCCCTATAGGTCTTTATTCCCAAAATATAGGCGGCTTCACCGAGATATTTCATGGAAAAACAATTTCCAAGCCAGGTTTCAACACCTTCCATGGTTGGAATGTCTTTTCCATATAGTACTATGTCATCAACATACAATACTAAAAACATAGAGACGAACTATGAACGTGATTCGTCTGGAATCACATCATCTCTCTTTTAACGAAATTGACCTCTAAGAAATATTGAAATCGAGGTTTGTCAAAAGCTTTTTTGTAGAGGTCGGCGCTTTGGAAATCCGTGTTAATTTTAACAACATCGATTAGTTGCTTTTCAAAATAGTCATGTATAAAGTGATATTTAATTCCGATGTGTTTAGTTTTTGGGTGTTGGACCGGATTTTTAGTGATAGCAATAGCAGCAGAATTATCAACAAATATAGGGTGTTACAAAATTGCAAACCGTAGTCTCGCATTTGCTGTTGAATCCAAGTGATTTGTGAACAGCAACTTGCAGCGGCAATGTATTCAGCTTCACATGTTGACAGAGCAATAGATGTCTGTTTCTTACACTGCCAGGTGACTAACCGTGTTTCAAAGAACTGACATCTCGCTGATGTTAACTTGTAATTCATCTTGCAACCTCCATAATCCGAGTCACTATACGTTGTAAGCTCAAAGTCATCATCGTAAGGATGCCACAATCCAAGTGTTAGAGTACCCTTCAGATAATGAAAGATCCTTTTTACCCCAATCAGATGATTAACTTTTGGTTTTGCCTGATATCTGGAACAAAGACACGTGGCGTACATAATATCAGGACGAGAAGTTGTGAGGTACATGAGAGATTCAATCATTCCTTGATACATAGTGGCATCAACCAGATCACCATTTTTGTCGGGTGCCACATCATGGTTCGTGGCAAGTGGAGTACCTGCAACCATTGCATTCTCCATGTCGAACCGACTAAGGATATCCCCAACATATTTGGTCTGATGCACGAAAATTCCATTTAGTGTCTAATCTACCTGTAAACCAAGAAAGAACTTCATCTCTCCCACGACACTCATTTCAAACTCAGCTTTCATCACCGATTCGAATTCTTTACATAATGCTTTGTTTTTGGAACTGAAGATTATGTCATCCACGTGTATCTACACCAGTAGTAAATCACTGTCTTTTTCTTTAATGAACAATGTGCAGTCAATTACACCTCTGCGAAATCCATGTTTCAGTAGATGAGTAGAGAGTTTCTCATACCAGGCTTGAGGAGCTTGATGGAGCCCATACAGAGCCTTGTCTAGTTTATAAACTCTATCCTGATGATAAGGATCCTCAAATCCTTCGGGTTGATAGACGTACACTGTTTCACAGATCTCACCATGAAGGTATGCACTCTTCACATCCAATTGATTAACTTTGATCTGCATAAAGGATGCATAGGCTAGACCCTTGAACAACTAGCCTAGCCTTGTTTCTGATTATGACCCCTTGGTCATCCTTCTTACATCAAAGAACCCACTTAGTGCCAATCACTTTTACACCTTTTGGTCTATCGACAAGTGTCCAGACACCTAACTTCTTGAACTATAGGAGTACTTCTTGCATGGCAGCTACCCATGCCTCATCCTTTAGGGCCTCACTTACATACTTGGGATCAACTTCAGACACAAAACATCGATATGCCCTATCATGTATGTATCCCTTTTCCGTGACCGCAGAATAATCAGCTGATTACAGCTGATTTCTTGTCTGAACTCCTGAGAGAATATCCCCGATGATGTTATCCAGTGGATGATTTATGTTAATCCTTGTTCCAGAGGTTATGGGAACTGCATCTTCATCATCCAGGTTTGGAATCATAGGTTCAGTTTCTGTGGCTGTTGAAGGACCGGGTTAAGAAGTTCCAGTTACTTCATGATCAGCTGCAGGTGCACTTCCTGCAGTGGTAACCTGTTCCTCCTGGTTCATATTGACTTCTTCATCATCAAAGGAATCACTTATTTCTAGTTATCCCCCTGAAGAGCTAGTAGTACTTTCTAATGAAGCCGATGATGTCGAGTCTAGAGTAGGAGTGTTCAGAACATCGAACATCATTTTAGTGGCCAACACATCATCAGAATGGGAAGTAAGTAGATTGAAGGATTTAAAAAATCCATCATAGTCAAAGAAAAAGGAAGGTCCTTTTCCCGTAAGGGGGGTGGTGTATCTTTGTACATCAACATTGCACCACACTTCTACCTGAACAGTTGAGTTATTGTAAACCATTTTGTCTAGTATACTGTATCCAAGGAAGATACCTTCTTCTTCCTTCTCGCAGAACTTCCCAGTCTGATGTTTCTTTAGCAGTATGCAGGGTGCACCAAAGGGTTCCAGATACTCCAAGTTGGATTTACATTGCTGGAGCAACTCATAACAAGCTTTTCCCTGATGTTTGACCACCAAGACCCAATTTAGAGTAAAGCACGCATGAGGCACTGCCTCGTTCCAGAATTGAACCGGTAGTTTTGAGTCAGCTAGCAATGTCCTTGCTGTTTCTATCAAGCTCCTAGTCTTCTGTTCAGCAAGTCCATTCGTTTGTGGAGTGTAGGAAGAAGAGAATTGATGAACAATCCCTTTCTCACGACAGATTGCCTCCATCCACTGATTCTTGAATTCTGTCCCGTTGTATGAACGTATTTTCCTTACTTTCAGCTTATAGAGTGACTCCAATGTGGTAACAAGTTGTTTGAATGATTCAAATGTCTCAGACTTCACATTCAGAAACATCACCCAAGAGAATCATGAGTAATCATCCATCACCGCAAAGCATTACCAATCACCAACAATGCTCTTTATGCTGACAGGGCCAAACAGATCCATTTGTAGAAGCTTAAGAGGAATCTCGATAGAATGAATTTCTTTGACTTTTAAGACTTCTTTGTCTGTTTCCCTTTCTTGCATGCTATGTAGAAGTCTGGAAGCTGGAAGTTCTTAACAGTAACTCCGTCCACCATATCATTCTAAACCAGATGTTTCATCTTCTTGGGATTGATGTGTCCCATTCTCCTGTGCCAGGAAACTGAATCCTTTTTAGTTGTTTTGGAAAAGAAACACTGAGCAGTAGACTCAGTTGTGGAGGCTTTTGAAAGGTCCAAGACATACAGATCGTTATATCTTGAAGCCAACATTAGAACCTGCTCTTCCGGGATAACATACTCCTTAAGTATGTAACACTTCTTATTGTCAAAAACAACCTTAAAGCCCTTATCATATTAGGGAGACAGAAAGCAAGTTGTTTTGCAATTGCTAAACGTAGTTGAGCTTGTCAAACTTTACCTTCTCGTTTCCCACTTCGCCTTGAGCGGTGATATAACCACCTTTGTTTTATGCGAATGATACATGTCCCTCTTTAATTTGCTTTGGGTTGAAAAGGAGAGATGAATTCCAGGTCATGTTCCTGGAAGCCACACTATCAATAATTTAGGTATTAGTGATAGTGCTATAGCGGACAACCTGCACAAAGATGGAAATTATTAGTTCAGGTTGGGGACCCAAGCCTTTGCTGGCTTGGGTTTCCTAGAGATATCACACGTCATGAACTCAACTGACTGACCTTCAGAGGATGAGGACATATCTTTCTTCTTCTTGTCCTTACTATCAGACACGTTACTTGATTTTTCTTTTCATAACCCAGTTTTGTGTAAGGCCTGTTTGTGGTAAACAGACGACTGGCTTATGGTATGAACTTTTAGTTCACTAGTATTCCTAGGTTTAACCTTAGGAAACATAGCTTCGCTTTGAGCTTGTCTGTGTTGACTTTGGTATCTTGGAGGAGTATTAGATCTGTTTTTGAAAAATCTTGATTTTTCATCAAAAAGCTCAATTTTTCTTTGGGGAGTCTGATAATGAGGACAATTTGGAGAAATATGTCCTCGTTTTCCACAGTTACAGTAGGATCTCCCTTCAACAGGTGGGAGAGATCTTCTGTGAGGGGTTGAGTCTGGTCGGGAGCTGATTTGTTTCTAATCCTTCTTAGATGCTTCTCCTTCTTTAACAAATTTAATTGTTTTGACATTTTGAACGCACTTTTTTTCCGTTTATCAGGATTTTGATGATTTACATGTTTAGGGTTTGTTGGTTTAGAGTTTTTAGGTTCTGATGTAGACGTTTGTGAACCCAACCCAACACTATCCTATTCAACTTTAACACACACATCCTCTTTAAGCATCTTATCTTTCAATCCTAAAGTAGTAGCCTTCTGTTCAATTACAGACTGCACAGGTTTACCTATGGACTCTGGATCACTGACAAGAGGAGTAGTCACCACATGATCGTTAACCGGGTTATTATTTATTGGTTTACATTTAGTATTTAACAGGATTGCATGTGGTGGGCGTACTACTTTATAACCCAGACCTTCCCCACTGTTACGTTCATTCACTAAGTTCTGAACTATATAAGAGGAACTTGCCACACTATGTAGTTTTTGTTTTAAAGATTCAACTTCGACTTGCAACACAACTTTTTCCTTTTCAGTTTCCTCTAATGTAGTTAGATAGAACATAATGTCATTTGGTTGATTTAGGGCGACAACCTCAGTTTCCCTTAGTTGTTTCCCTAGAAGTTTTATCTTTTCCTTAAAACTCCACTCATTTTGTTTTAAAATACGGTTTGCTTTGGTGCATAGTTTTAAATCACTTACAAGATTATCATTGTGTTCTAATAACCTAGCAAATTTTAAGTTAAAGCTTTCTCTAAATTTATCACATTCAGTACAAGCATGTTTAAAAAATAATTTGTCTTTAGTGTGTACCTGTGCGGAACTAGACGAATCAACCATAAATGCAGAGTCAGGCTCTTCAATAACTGGAGATTCTGAGTTTGTAGCATTCAACTCTTCCTCGACAATATGATCTACCACATCCATAGCTTCTTCAATATCTGAACGTGCATGCTCAGCTAGATGTCTCCCTCGCTCGCAGATCCATCATCCAAATCATCAATTTGTGCTACATTTGACTCTCCCTCAGATACAAATCAGAAGGACCAGTCTTGTCCTTCATCGCCTTGAGCTACCATAGCTTTTGACTCTTTGCCTTATGATGCCCCAATCTTCTTTTTGTCCTGAAAATTGAATGAAGGAAAAGGGTTTCCATTTCTTGTCTTCTTCAGCTTTACACATTCATGTTTAAAGTGCCCCTTTTCACCACAGTTGAAGCACGTGACCTTGGTTTTATCAAACAAAAATGTAGTGTCTTTGGTGGCAACCAAGTTCTGCCCCGTCTTCTTCACAAACTTCTTATCCATTCTAACAGCACTAGCTAAGGCCCTCATGATATCCATTCTTTCCAGCTTAGTTTCATCTACCTACTCATAATCTTCATCAACTAGATGATAGTTTCTAATCTTCCCAGCTACTAACCCATCATAAGATTGAACAACTGCTGCTAAAAGATCCATGTGGTCTTTGGCAACTTCAACAGTGACATTTCTGAGGTTCTCGGTCTTCAGCTTGGTAGGGTTGGAATTAGGAACTATATATTGGGTTCCAGATGAACCTAATGCTTCACTTCCCAAGGAACTGCTTTGGGATGGCACAGATGAATTAGATACAAACGCCGTTTGTAGCGGTTCCCCTGATGAAGCTGGAGTAGGAACAGAGTTGTACAGTGAAGGATTCTGAGCATAGGATCCTTTCTTAGACTTGTATTTCAGCCTTCGTTCTTCCATTCTTAACTTCAAGATAAAGTCATTTATATCTAATGTGGCAAGAGTGTTGTTTTGTCTCAGATCAGACACAAACAGATCCCATTTGTCTGGCAGACCATTAGCCAAACTAGAAACTTTGTCTTCCATAGAGGTGGTCACACCATGAGTATGTAGTTCACTCATCAGATGATAAAACTGACCAATGATATCATCTAATCTCTCATTTCCAATTGGTAAGAAATTATCAAACTCCTTTTTGGGAGCTTTAGCCTTCAGGGCCTTCAGGGTTGCATTACCATCATATCTCTTTTCTAATGCCTCCCAAAGATTCTCCGACTGCTAGTTTTCAGAGAATTGATAGAATATGTCTTTAGGTATCGATTGAGTCAACAGTGCATAAGCTTTCTTTTCTGCGTTATGTAGTACTTTCTGAGCTTTATTCATACCCCCCAAAGTCAACTTCACCCCATTAGCACTGACTGGTATAGTATAACCAGTCTCAATAGATGTCCAAAGATTGGGGTCAACTCCATTTAAGTAGATCTCAAACCGCTATTTCCACTGAGCATACTCATCCAACATCAACAACTTTGGCGGTTTGTGGTCATTCCCAATCTCATTCTCCAGACGAAGAAGATTCTGGATACGTGAGTCTTTTCTGGCAGTAAATACAACAAACTGATCTTCCATTGCTTAAACTTTAACAAACTTGAGACAAGACAGATTCACTTGTGCGATTGAGCAGGGCGACTAGATCAATCATGCGATTGAAGGATGCGAACGAGTTCAATCATGCGATTGAATTCAGTCATGCGAATGAAGAGTACGATTGAGGACAACCGACTGGAATAGCTCAACCGTGATAATGAACTATGTGAATGAGTCCAGTCGTGCGATTGAACTATGCGAATGAGATTCAGTCGTGCGATTGAGCTAATCGTGCGACTGAGGCTGCTGTTGCTGGAAAAATCGAATTTTGAACACTTTGACACAAAATACGAAGTTTTCAAGAACCATAGTCTGCCGTATGTTGAAAAATCGAAACTTTAACTCCCGCACTCATCAAAAACATGTTTTTGATGCAAAAAGTGGATCTTTTGATTGAAAATATTACTTTTAACACCAAAATTAATCGAATCCACACAAAATCATGAGCCAAAGCTCTGATACCATATGTTAGGACCGTTTTCGTATGGATTACTAACGGATTCTACGTGAGACCAGATCAAATAGCGTGGAATTCTATTTGATTGGCGATCCAATCAGTGAGAACGAATAACCTAATCGATCTAGCGATTAAACAAACATTAAGAATGAGTTGGAATCGATCAGGAACGAACTATGAACTTGGAAGGACGAACTTTGATGTTATGGACGGGTAGGGTATGATAGTATTCTAAGTGTTTTTTTTCCACGAATTATGTGATATTTATAGGTTTTCAGTGTCAATTTGTACGATTAAACCATTAGCATGGTTCAGTCGTGCGACTGACTCATGCGTCTGACTCATACGCACGACTAAAGGTTCAGTCGTGCGACTGAGTCAATCTTATGTCTCAATCATACGACTGATCTAGTCACCTGGTTCAGTCGTGCGACTGGTCCATAAGTATAGTTCATTCGTGCATATGGTCCATAAGTATGGTCCATTAGCATGAATAACCACACGACTAAGTTGAACACATTTTTGAATCATTATTGACTCAGAATTATGTAAAACAATCTCAAACCAATATATAATGTTCATACATATGAATGATTCTCAATAAAATAATAATATGATATAATCAACGCTAAACAAAATATCAAAACGCATATCATATTTCCTTAAGTCATCACAATACATCTGTGTAAGAAATGAAAGACTTTTACATTTAAGAACGTAAACTAGGTACATAATGTATCAACATGATTTGCTGAAGGGGAGCGACATCTTGAGGAGCATCTGCTGAGTTTCACTTTGGTCTCTATCTTGAGGCTCATCTTCTTGAGGAGAAGAGGAAGAAGCTCCTTGATCTTGATTCTTCTTCATACGCCTCTCCCTAGAAGATTGATTTAGGGCTAATGCATTCACATCACCTTCAGGCTCATCATCTTCTTCATCTCCTTTCTTTTTCCCCTCTCCACTGTCACCAGCCTCCTCCTCATTACCCTCATCATCAGATTCATCATCATTGGAATCATCATCATCATCATCATCACCATCATCTCCATCTCCTTTAATCTTTAGGGTCTCCTCCCTCTTACCTTTCAACCTCAGCATAATCCTCTTATTCTTCTTCTCCAGATCTTCAATCTTCTTTATGGATGCCTGAACTAGCTCATTCTAAGCTTTAAGGGCATTGTGAGTTCGAACTAAAGTCCGTTTGTTGGCTTCATTCTTCTCTTTGAGCTTGGTGATTTGCTTGCCCTGTTCTGCATTCACAGCCATAAGCTGTCTCATTTGCTTGCCCGAAGATCATCAGTTGCCAACAGCTTGAGAACTACCCAGTTAAGGCTCGCAAGCTGTTCCTCTAACCCAACTGTGGGTAGAGTAGTGCTCTGTAGAGGTGGAATGGTGGTGGATGTTCCCGCTTGGGAGATGGTTGGGGTGGTTGTAGATGTTGTGTATACAGGTGTGGGGATCGGGATGCTTTGTGGAGGTGTAGTTTTGGGTATTGAGGGTGAGGAAGATGTAGGTGTAAATATGGTGGTGGGTATGTCGGTGGTAGTGGTTGTGGTAGTGGTAGTGGCAGTGGCGGTGGTATTGGCAGTGACGGTGGTAGTGGCAGTGGCGGTGGTAGTGGCAGTGGCGGTGGTAGTGGCAGTGGTGGTGGTAGTGGCAGCGGGGGAGCTCATCAAAATAATCTTTGGGCATTTCCCTTTAATCCTATAGGGTTGGGCCATCCTATTCCTCCTTGACCCCTTAGTGATCTTTGCTCCCCCTGGGTTGATGGGCTGTTAGGGTGTATACATAGGATCAGTCTCCTCAGTGTCGACACCCTTAGAACAAGCCTGGCTGGTACCAACCACCTCTTTTCCCCTCTCAGTAACTACCCACTTGCTACCAACCTGTCTTACAAGAGGCTCATCCTCATAGTCATCTTCTTCTTCCACTATGTCTAAATTCCTAATATCCTCACTTACCAGGAAGTCCTAGTGGATGGCAGCTTGCTTCGATCCACCAGCAGCTAATGAACCATCCTAATGTGAGGGTGGTTGCTCAGTAGATGTATCAGTAGCTCGTAATTGACTCGAGCTCTCATCTCCAGCTCCCTGACCCTTATCCTGGTCATCATCACATTATCATCATCCTTGTTATCATATGGAATCAAAACGAGCTCGACATCAGAGTCACTGTCATCATGACGCCACCTCTTCTTCGCTGGAGCTACATAATCAACGTTGTCCAGATGCCCAAATAACCTTCTCACCGGGGGCTTAATCTGCTTTCCCCTACATACCTTCATCCTGCCCAATGTTGTGTCATCCATCACCTCCAATGACACCTCATCGTCTTTTGTCTTGGGCAGGTTGGGTAGTTTCTCGTTAAGGATCATCTGAAGAAACCGGGGATACATGCAAAATCCTTCCTTTCCCTTGGCCTCGATGTTCTCCCTCCAGTAGTTGAAGAACATCTTGGAAAAGCTGAAGGGGTGGTTTAGCACTAACGTAACAAATGCGTTCTAAATCTGATCACTCATCTCATCGAATTCCCCGCGTCTAGAAGCTATGCACTTGAGTATCACATGTGCCAGGTACTTGAAGGGAGGGCACAGGTTACTCTTATTAAGCACGTCGGGATTGATGTCGCTAGCGTACTTAATCCTCAAGAAACATCCCCTAACAGTCAAGGGATGAAGCTTAGTTGGATAATGCACATCATCTCCCAGATCGAGTACCCTCCTCAAGTCATCTTACCCTACATCTATGCCTGGCCAAAAATGGAGCTACGGATCCTGAATGGCTCAACTGAACGATCCACAACGGCATTCTCCCAGAATGCCTACTGTAGAGAGCGGTATGGTGTGTAGGGAGTCGAAATAGCTCGATAGATCTTGGATCGTCTTAGAAACTCTATAATCTCGACAAACTCTGTAGCGTTCCGAGATGTCGTGTTGAGGTAAGCACAAATATTGTGCTTAGTACTCATAGTCCATCTATTAGCCATTTCACTACAACACAAGTAACAAACATGATAGACCAGCTCACAAGAAAGAACAGTTGAATTTGAACAGTTCCTAACATACTGGTTCAATCATACGATTGAACCGTATGACATGCGGTTCCGATTGAGTTTAGTCGTGTGCCATGACATGCGGTTGAACCAGTCGTGCGATTGAATCACCGATTGAATCAATCATGCGATTGAATCATGCGTCTAGTTCAACATTGCGATTGATGTTCATCACACTGTCCATTCGCATACATACTGTGTGAGTCCGAGAATTTTAATGATTGTCAAAACAGCTAGAATCATATCAAGATTAAGGTCATTAGAAGCGCCAAGATTTGTTATTTTACCAGTTATCTTTGAATTTCAATTTTAAGTTATTTAAAGGTCTGATTAAGCTTTCATCAGTTCGGTTTAAGTTTTAATATAATTCGGACATCTTAGATTGATTTACTGTATTCATGTATCCTTATTTCATCTTGATTGTACCTGTATATGAACGTGTATCAGTTAGCAATAGGAAATCAGTGGAAATCACAAGAAAAAATTCGAAAAAGGATCCTTTTGTAGTCGGTTATTTTTGAGAGAATTTGAAATAACATGTAGGGTTACGACCGACTGACCTCCTTTTATACTGTTGTGAGTTTCAGTCGTGCGACTGGACCCATACGCATGGCTCATATGTGTGACTGAAGTTCAGTCGTATGAATAACCAATACGCATTCAACAAATCGTATGATTGGTTCATACTGAGGATGCCAATCGTGCGACTCGGCCATCCTCATGGTCCAGTTGTGCGACCAAACCATACTTGTGGCCCAATCATGTGATTTGCCCATATTTATGGTTCAATCGTGCGATTGGCCCATACTTATGGTCCAATTGTGCAATTGGGATATTCTACTGAATTTGACTTTGTTTGTCCCATTATATCACATACTTATCTTTAATAGATGACATTATGACCATGGATCTGTTTGATCTTGTATGCCCAAGACACATAAAAGATTGATGTGGTTAGTACGTTATGATCCATGTCGGGTCATACCCAATAACAAGCTAAACAAACACCAATATATGTTTATTTGTTGATGAGATCGTACAAATAAATATTAACACCTATTTAGAAAATTGGCTTTCTAGAACTTTGCTTTGTAAAAGAGCAATATTATATGGATAATTTGTTCATGAGAATTTTATTTGTATCATTATTTAAGTTCGTTAAATAATAACAAATAAAAATGTGTTAAAGTTGTAAAGTTAAAATAAGTTTTAATTTTATTAACTAGCAACTCAAAAGAGTGCAATTTTATAAAATAAGAAAATGGGTGGGAAACCCATTTTAAATCCATGGATTCGACCGCCCAAGGGGCCTTGGAGAATTCATTTTGCATGTCTTGGACACTACAACTCATTCATTCTAGCACTCTTTCAAACAACACACTTTCTCTCTCACACAAAAGACAAAGAATTCTCTCAAAAACTAGTGCTGAAAATCGGATATGAAGGCTTCAAAGGCTGAATTTTTCGAATCTTCCAAGGGTCATTGGTAAAGAGTTGAGGTGTGGTTCATCCTAACTTGCAAGGTGTTTGTTCATACTTGTGGGTATCACAAATTGAGGCTCTCTCTCTCTCTTGGGGGCTGAATCTTCAACAACATCTTCATTTTCATCCTTTACATCTACAAGTTCTTGTGCAAGAAAGGTTGTAGACTTTGAAACACCCTATGGTTGCATTTTCGGTTTTTGATTGCATATTATTCCATATATATAAACGATCCTTTTTCTTTGGTTTTAGCTTTGGTTTAAAATGATCAAAATTTCAGATTATTAATCATATGTTTAACCTAATATCCGCTTCATTTTATAGTTTAAATGGTAAACTAGCTTTGATAAACATGACTAAAACCCCAACAATGGCATCTGGAGCCGGTTATATGGAATGCATGCTTCAATAGTTCTTTAAAAATTCATTTTATGGGACTTTACAACGCTTTTAGGGGCTGCTATGTTCATGCATTATGAATCCCCAAACTTTCCAAGTTATATCACACATGCTTGTGATTAAACTTTGAAAGACATGTTTATTGTATTATTTGCTTGTTTGGACAAGATAAAACTCGAAAATTTCAGTTTGTGTTAGTTGAAATTTCATGGTTTTTAGTGGGGGTTTCATTATTGTTTGGATGATATGATCATTGTTCATTATGGTGCATAACCTAGCCCTTGACCTTGTGTTATTTGGATGAATGATGTGTTTTGGTTGATTTCATTTTCATGGGTTGTAATAATTATTCTTTTATGCTTGTATTTGGATGTAATTTATTTATTCATTCATTTGTAATGTAATAGACAGATTAAGTGTGTTTTCTTTATTAGAAAATTTGAATTAGGATATAAGTTTTTTAAATGAAGAAGCACAAGATGGAAGCACAAAAGGAAGACACAAAGAGAAGGACTTGAAGCATTTGGATGCAATTTCAAGTGGGGGTCTTTGGAGATCTCATCTTTTGTGTTGTATTCAACCCTTAGGAAAGACCAAATGACAACACATGTGATGGCAAACAAGTGTTGTCAACATAGTGGCTATGGTTATGCACATGTGGTTGTTTCATATATGCTTGTTTGTTTATCCTGTTTTGGTTGATTGTTTGATATGTGGATATGCTTAACAATCTTAATAAATGAAGAAAACAAGCTGAATTGTCATGATCCTTAATCATTAAAAGATAATAAAAGGTTATTAATATAGTTTAATGATTTTAAAGATTAAAAGGTTTTAATCAATGTACCATAGGGTATCTTATATTTGAAAGCATGCAAATATGGATACATAGAGTTTTATAAACTAGAATTATGAAATCTCTAAATATTTTAAAATAAGATCAACAGCGTCCTTTTACACAACACTTGAGCCACTCAGGAACTCTTAGTGGGATAAAGGTCACCTAACCATTTTGAGGGAACTTATGACTTGAGGTGAGAATGCCATATTCTTGAGATAAAGGTCACCTAACCGCTTATTTTGGCAAACTCACACGTGTGTGTAAGTAGGATGTCTTGATTTGCAAACCATGTCAAATAGATCACCTACGATGTGGTTTCCAAATGGTGTTGATGGGATTAACATGCCGACTTTACATATGATGTGTCAAGTCGATCCCATACCTCTAGAAGTTACAAATGGTTGCAACCGTCAATCGTTGACCACCTTATTAATTTAAATCATGGGATAAAAGTCACCTAACCACTATTTAAATGTAATGTTGGGTTCTAGATTTTAATATGAAAATGACCTTAAAAGGTATTAATTATTAAAATAACAATATCAAAAATACTAAAATTGTTCTTTGTTAAATTTCGTAGATGGCCACCAATAATAATGATAATCATGATAATTCATCCATATCCGCCCAATCTTTACGAGCGATTCTCCAAAAGGAACGTCTAAATCACAACAATTTTATCGATTGGTATCGAAACTTGAGAATAATTCTCAAGCAAGAGAAACGATCATATGTTTTAGGCGACCCTATCCCCGATCAACCTAGGGAGGATGATGAAGAGGCCTATTACGATTGGATGAAGTACACTGAGGACTCCGTCCAAGTGTCTTGCCTTATGTTGGAAAGCATGACTACGGATCTCCAAAAGGAGTATGAACATCACGGAGCTTATGACATGATAACCCAGCTTAAGGAAACGTTCCAACAGCAAGCGAGGGTTGAGCGCTTCGAAACGGTTTGAGAACTCCATGTATGTCGTATGGACGACAACCAATCGGTTTCATCTTATGTACTTAAGACGAAAAGTGACATTGACTGCCTGAAAGGCTAAATTGTCCTGTCTCGAAGGAATTGGCCACAGATTTGATCCTCAATGGCCTTACCAAAAAGTTCGAGACGTTCGTATTGAACTACAACATGAATGCTTGGGACAAAAGCATTGGTGAGCTTCACTCTGTGCTCAAAACGGCCGAGGCGGCCATGGGTAAAAGGGTTACCCGTTCTCACCATCAATGAAGGTGGGAACAAAAAAAGGCCACATCCCGCACCCAAGGCAAGAGTTGCCAAGGGTAAGGGACCCGTATGGGGAAAGGGGAAAGGGGTGGCAAGGGTGCCACCTAAAGCACAAGAGTAGAAGCAAAAGGTTGCTACCGATGACCCATGCTTCAAGTGTGGGGAGATTGGATATTGGGCAAGAAATTGTCCTGTCCATCTCCAAGAGTTGAAAGCAAAGAGGGATGCAGGGCAGACCTCAGGTACAATATACATGATCCATATTAATTTAAACTTAATATCCTCTAACACATGGGTATTAGATACCGGATGTTGAACTCACATTTGCAATTTGTTGCAGGGGTTCAAAAGAATTAGCAACTTCAACAAAGGGGATGTTAGCCTCTACATGGGCAATGGGGCTAAAGTTCAAGTTGAAGCCCGTGGTGACTACATCTTGAAACTTGCAAATGGTTTGGAAGTAATTTTGTACAATGTTTTGTATGCTCCTAGTTTGACTTGGAACATTATTTTTGTAGCCCTATTAAAACATTTTGGATATGTATTATCATTTATTGGAAATGAAATCCATGTTACTATGAATGACATGTTTTACTTTAAAGCTATTCCCATCAATGGTATCCATGAATTGTTTCATGAAAATACATTGAATGATAGCTTATTGTACCAAACTAGTACCAAGAAACTCTAATCGGTTTTGAGTGACACTTACCTTTGGCATTGCAGTCTTGGTCATATAAACAAGAAAAGGATACAAACATTACAAAAGAATGGTCTTTTAACAACAAGTGGATGTGATTCATTTGATGTATGTGAATCTTGTTTACAAGGTAAAATGACCAAGGCACCTTTTAGAGGCAAAGCCGAAATGGCAAAGGATTTATTAGGTATCATACATTCGAATGTATGTGGTCCTTTTATGTCAATGACTAGGCACCATGAAAGATACTTCATTACCTTTACCGACGACTATAGTCGATATGGTTATGTGTACTTACTAAGACACAAAGATGAAGCTTTTGAAATGTTCAAAATCTTCCAAAATGAAGTAGAAAATCAACTCAATAAGAAAATAAAAATTCTCCGCACCGATAGAGGAGGTGAATACCTCATTGATGCTTTTAGAGATCATCTTAGAAGTTGTGGTATTATCTTACAACTATCTCCGCCTGGAACACCACAACATAATGGTGTGTCCGAGTGGAGAAATCGCACTCTATTGGATATGGTTCGATCTATGATGACTAGAAGCTCACTGCCTCTATCATTTTCGGGTTTCGCTTTGCTCTTAGCAGCCCATTATTTTGAATATGGCCCCAACCAAGAAAGTGGAAATGACACCTTTTGAAATATGGCATGGAAGGGTTCCATCGCTTTCATATTTATAAGTATGGGGTTGTGAGTCTTATGTTAAGACTCCCACCCTAAACAAGCTAGAAAGCCATTCCACTAAGTGTATCTTCATTGGATATCCTAGAGATTCTATGGGATACTATTTCTATGATCCAATGGAACAAAAGGAGTTTGTTACCAGGAAAGCTGAGTTCTTAGAAGCTAAGTTCCTTACGGAAGGAACTAGCAGTAGAACTGTGGATCTTGAGGAGGATTAAGAACCACAAACCGATACACGTTTGGTTGACACTATCACTCAACATGTGAATGTTAAGAATGATCAAGTGGTTGATCAATACACACCAAATGTTCGCAGTTATGGTAGAATTAGTAATCCACCTGAAAGATATGGATTTTTCGTAGATGGATGCTATGTGGTAGATTCAGATGAACCAACCACCTTTCATGATGCAATGTCCAATTTGGATTGTGACAAATGGCTTGAAGCCATGAACGTTGAGATGCAATCCATGTATGACAATCAAGTATGGGACTTGGTTGTACCACCTCTTAATTCCAAAGTAGTTGGAAGTAAGTGGGTTTTCAAGAAGAAAACTGATATGCATGGAAACTTGGATACTTATAAAGCTAGACTTGTAGCAAAAGGTTTCACTCAAACTCAAGGGGTTGACTATGATGAAACCTTTTCACCTGTTGCTATGCTAAAGTCTATTAGGATATTATTTGCCATAGTTGCTCATTATGATTATGAGATTTGGCAAATGGATGTCAAAACCGCCTTCCTATATGGATATCTTGAGGAAGATGTTTATATGGTTCAGCCGAAGGTTTTGTCAATCCAAAACATCCTAACAAAGTATGCAAGTTAAAGAAATCGATCTATGGATTGAAACAAGAATCGAGAAGTTGGAATCACCGTTTTGATGAAGAAGTAATTAAATTTGGATTCATCAAGAACGCTGATGAAGCTTCTGTATATAAGAAAGCTAGTGGGAGCATCATCACTTTTCTAGTATTATATGTTGATGACATACTATTATTTGGAAATGACATTCCAACCTTGGAAGGTGTAAAAACTTGGCTTGGAAGTTGTTTTTCTATCAAAGATCTTGGTGAAGCCGCCTATATTCTAGGAATTAAGATCTATAGGGATAGATCCAGGCGATTGATTGGTTTAAATCAACGTGCATACATTGATAAGATCTTGAAAAGGTTTAAGATGGTGAACTATAAGAAAAGTACGGTACTTATTCAAAGAGGAACGATATTGAGTACGACTCAATGTCCTAGCTCAAAGGATGTGCAAGATAACATGAAGGCAATCCCATACGCATCTGCTATTGGATCCATCATGTATGCAATGATATGCACTCGGCCGGACGTTTCATGCGCCTTAAGCATGACAAGCCGATACCAGTAAAATCCTGGAAACAGTTATTGGATGGCTGTTAAGAACATACTTAAGTACCTAAGGAGGACGAAAGATATGTTCCTAATCTATGGATCTGGTGATGAGGAACTCGTTCTAAAAGGTTACACGGATGCGAGTTTCCAAACCGATCGTGATGATTCATGATCACAATCGGGATACATTTTCATTCTGAATGGAGGAGCTGTCTCTTGGAAGAGCTCTAAACAGGATGTGGTGGCTTTATCAACTATAGAATCTGAATACGTCGCCGCCTCATTGGCAACTCAAGAAGCTGCATGGTTGAGAAGTTCATTGCCGATCTACGGGTTGTCCCTTCCATTCAAGACCCCCTAGAGAGCTTTTGTAATAACGAAGGTGCGATTGCTAAAATCAAGGTACCTCGTGCTCATCAAAAGACTAGGCACATTAAGCAGAGATTCAACTACATACGAGATGAAGTTGAGAAAGGAAAGATATGTATTCGCAAAGTTCACACAGATCAAAATATTGCTGATCCTCTTACGAAGCTTCTAGAAAAGGCAAAGCATGAAGATCATACCTGTGCCATGGGACATCGATATTCTAGTGATTGGATTTGATCTGTAATTTCGTATTTGGATATTTAGAACTTCCTTATTACTTGAATAAAATTATTTGGTTATAATATATCAATAAATTTTCTAATTTAGCATGTTTAATCCATGGGTAAATTGTTTACTCTAAATGTCCGTAGTCGTTCATACTTATGGGAACAAGTATGAGGGTAAGATTATTATGAATTTGGATTGGTAGATATTCATATGGATGAATATAGAGCAAAAGGTTGCTGCCAATGTTCATAACTATTTGAGGGATGCAAATATTGGATTGACCTGCATCACAAATATTACTACATAGAATCTTCCTTATTGATCATAAGTAATTTGAGTAAAGGTGAACATCATTTGGTATCATCTGACCTGAGATACATATTGGGTCTTGATATTTACCAAATATTGTACTTTGTCTCAGTTCTTCGCTATTCTGAAATATGGCAGTACATAAGTCTGAGTTCAGGTATGATATAATGTAATTATGAGAGACGTATGTAGTCAAGATGGGATTTGCCCCTCTTATTCGTTGAGAGTAAGATGTCTAAGGCCTGATAAAGTTAAATCAATTGAGAATGATCACTCTGTGTCTTTAGGATTTAACATGACATCTGTGACAAAAGAATAGATGATTGATTCACCTAAAACATTTCAAGTATGGTACTTGAATAGGATGATGTTATTGAATGGCACTTAGTCATACATATTAAGGGTAGTAAACCGTTATTAGGTTGTATTTACTGCTTGCATCAATCATCTTGAATCTTGTGCAAGTGGGAGATATTGTTTGATCTTGTATGCCCAAGACACATAAAAGATTGATGTGGTTAGTACGTTATGATCCAAGTCAGGTCATACCCAATAACAAGCTAAACAAGCACCAATATATGTTTATTTGTTGATGAGATCATACAAATAAATATTAACACCTATTTAGAAAATTGGCTTTCTAGAACTTTGCTTTGTAAAAGAACAATATTATATGGATAATTTGTTCATGAGAATTTTATTTGTTTCATTATTTAAGTTGGTTAAATAATAACAAATAAAAGTGTGTTAAAGTTATAAAGTTAAAATAAGTTTTAATTTTATTAACTTGCAACTTAAAAGAGTGCAATTTTATAAAATAAGAAAATGGGTGGGAAACCCATTTTAAATCCATGGATTCGGCCGCCCAAGGGGCCTTGGAGAATTCATTTTGCATGTCTTGGACACTACAACTCATTCATTCTAGCACTCTTTCAAACAACACACTTTCTCTCTCACACACAAGACAAAGAATTCTCTCAAGAACTAGTGCTGAAAATCAGATTTGAAGGCTTCAAAGGCTGAATTTTTCGAATCTTTCAAGGGTCATTGGTAGAGAGTTGAGGTGTGGTGCATCCTGACTTGCAAGGTGTTTGTTCATACTTGTGGGTATCACAACTTGAGGCTCTCTCTCTCTTAGGGGCTGAATCTTCAACAACATCTTCATCTTCATCCTTTACATCTACAAGTTCTTGTGCAAGAAAGGTTGTAGACTTTGAAACTCCCTATGGTTGCATTTTCGGTTTTTGATTGCATGTTAATTAATATATATAAACGATCCTTGTTTTTGGGTTTTAGCTTCGGTTTAAAATGATCAAAATTTCAGATTATTAATCGTATGTTTAACCTAATATCCACTGCATTTTATAGTTTAAATGGTAAACTAGCTTTGATAAACATGACTAAAACCCCAACAGGATCATCTCAGACACGATCTTTCAACTGAAAACCATTTGATCACCTCAGTCGTGATCCTTTTAAATGAAAATTCGTTGATCACCTCAGACGTGATCCTTTTAAATGAAAACCGTTGATCACCTCAGAAGTGATCCTTTTATATTTCAGAAACTAGCTTTTTAACGTTCGGTTTTATTTTGTGACATTCACAGAGTTTAGTCTTGTTGCATAGTCCGACACTGACACAATACTAACGTTGCTAAAACAGGGAAAACATGAACTAAACTGAAATAAGACATATTTTTGTACTTTTCATTTAGTGGAGGGTTGAAAACATTTTAACGTTACTTAAAAGATTTCTCCCCTTAAGCAGAATGGCTTCAAACATTAGCATCGGTTCTAGAAAGATTCTCATGGAATCAGACAAGTATAAAACACCATCATTTGGGATCTTATGTATTTATATCATAAATAGAGAATATTGCATATCTGATTCAAAGAATCTCATTCATCTAAGAGTCAAAGGCAGTAACAGGAAATCATGCTAGAGCTGTTGTATAGCACACGTTGATTTTAAACATCAAGAGATGCACCCACAATGATTGTCAATATATTTGTCCACTTAAATCCATACACAGATTATTGACACACATTGGTGATAATTTAGGTTTATTAGTTCAACAAGTATTTGTGGATCCCACACTTATATGGTTATCAACCTTCCTTAGGAGATATTTGAGCGGTCTATAGGTTTTCGTAAAGAAGAGACAATTCTAAGAGCTTTCAAAGAGATGCCAAGCCTCAGGTCAGTGCCATCGCACAGCAGAGAGGCGCAAACAACAATGAATTCTTAGAATATATTAGTTATGCTTATCCTCAGGTCAGTGCCATCGTATAGCAGAGAGGCACACTTCCTATCTTCTTGTTAGAGCAATTTTAAAATGCATTTAATGCAACAACAACATTTGTCATTTGCATTGCTCATGTTTTTAGTCACTAGCACACATTTGTGGCTTTCTTTTTGCTCATCACCCCTTATTGGAAATTTATTGATTATGCAGACCAGGGATAAGATGGGAACCCACACCTTGTTGATTGATTTAATTTACATGATTCACCAATGATGTCTACTAGTCTATTGTCTTGAATCTACCAACACATCATATAATGGACATGCAACCTCTAGATCTACTTTCTCCATGTAACCATAGTAACAGACTAGCTTAGTATCATTTTTCAACTTATCATTCTTTAATTTCAATATAATATTTCAAAATTGAAAATCCTTTTAGTGTCCCAAACGATTCGATACCTGTATACTATCCTACTCCATTGTACTAAATCAATTTCTAGGATTTGACGTCTTTGCTTATTAGCTTACCTGCCCACCCCTACTTTTTGGTAATAAATATTAAAACTTGAACTATTCTCCCCCTAAAATTCTAAAACAGAAAATCTTTTTGTGTTTTTTTGAATTTTTTAAGATAAAAGAGAAATGAAAATAAAATAAAATAAATTTGATAGAAAAAAATGAAAACGAAGACACATATTGATGAACTATGAACCCGACCCCTCCGGACTTACATCCTCTTTCTTTTTGACGCCTAACCTCTAAAAGATAATAAAATCTCGGTTTATCAAAAGCATTTGTATAGAGGTCGGCGCGCTGAATATCCGTATTGATTTTAATTACATCGATTAAATTCTTTTCAAAACAATCACGTATGAAGTGATATTTAATGCCGATGTGTTTCGTTTTGGGATGTTGTACCGACTTTTTAGTGACAGCTATGTGTAAGGTTATTAGTAAGGCTAATGCAACCCAAACACTCAAAGTCTTTCCCGGATGCATGCACATGTACACTGAAGTGGAATGCTTCTAAAGATTCACACTGACTTGGAAATTATTTTAAGTGTGAAATCTACCAAAGCCAAGACAAATATCTTCCGAAGCCAAAAGATGAAGTCTTCCGAAGCTTTAAGGACAAAGTCTTCCGAAGGCAATCATTGAAGACAGATTTCTTCCAAAGAATTTTATATTACATGCTTTATCTGATGTACTTTTTACCTAAAGCTGAACCACTTTCCGCTACCACTCTGATAAGTCACCAACCTTTCATGAGTTGGTGGAGAGGTCCATGCTTTTGGTAAACTGTACACTGAGGTCTTGAGTCTATAACTTTCCACTTTATGTACTTTATCCTTTTTGTAATATATTAGGATGTGAGCTATGGCATGTGATGTCATTAGTCAAAAGGCAATCTGCCTTTTGACTCTACATGAATTTTGTTGTCTATTTCATGTATCCAGCTGGCCTTCAAAGTATGGTCGGCTGTAGGTATTAGTATAAGTATTTTCTAGTCCTTGTAACTAAGCAAGTTTTAAGTTGAACTTTGTAAACCACTTTGTAAGGAACTAGAAGATCAATATACATTAACCTTGAAAACCAACTACTTGTGTGTTGCTCTAGTTTCTGTCTCGTTTACATCTTGTGATTCTTAGTTCTATAAACTTATTCTTATCAGTTCCCCATTTGAATTGTTAAGTGTTGATATACACTCTCCTCTTTATGTTGTTGTGTTGGACAAGTGCATAAGCCCTTCATCAATTGGTATCAAAGCTTCTCAGGCTCTGGATATAAGATCTCACCATCTTAGGATACCTCACACATACAAAATTACTTAACTCTTCAAATGGCAGCTATGTCCAAAGATGATATGGAAACTGGAACCATGACAAATTCCCCACTAATCACTCTTGATGACTTTGACACTTGGTGCCGAAGAATGGAAGGTTTCATCAAGTGTCAAGACTTAAGAATGTGGGAATATGTTGTCTCTAGACCTTACATACCAAAACTCCTTCAGCTGCTGCTGGAGGTGGTATGATCCCCAAGGTTGTGGCTGACTACTCAGAAGAAGATAGAAAGAGAGTAGAGATTGATCAAAAGGCCATGACAGCCCTTCAAACTGCTCTTCTAAACTCTATATACAGAGGTTTCAAGAAATTCAAAACAGCTAAGCAGCTGTGGAATGCATTGAAACTAATGTATGAGGGTTCTACTGAAGCCAAGGAAAACAAGAAGGATCTTCTGAAGCAGCAGTTTGAAAATTTCACCTTCAAAACAGGTGAGACCATGACTCAATAATACTTCAGGTATGTTGAGATTGTAGATACCCTAGTGGATGTTGGAGTAACTCTTGAGAGTAGAGACATTGTACTGTGTTGTAATCAAGAGAACTGAGAACCTTAAGACTCTCACTCTAACAGAGTTATATGGCATTCTTAGTGGATACCAGATGGAGATGAACATGCAAGGTTCATCTGGTAACTCTAGCAATCAAATGGGTTCAGCCTTTCATATGACTGAAAGGGATAGCATAGAACCCCAGCATCATCTCATATGCTACCCTGATATACTCAAGGAAGCCCATTCCAAAAGACAAGTTCTACTAAAGCCTTTGTGTCCTCTGATGAAAGTTGTGGCAGCTTCCTATTCACCCTTGAAGAAATGGACTGTATCCATCCAGACGACCTGGTGTATATGGAGATAGTCTAGCGAATGGCTATTCTCACTCACAGAGCCAAGAGATTCTACAAGAGGACAGGAAGGATGTTTCCTAGCAATACATCCAGTGGAAAGTTTGGACTGGACAAAAGCAAAGTTAAGTGTTACAACTATAACTTGATGGGTCACTTTGCCAGGGAATGAAAGGCACCAAGAACAAATGTTGGACAAGCACAATCCAGACCAATCTATACTGATAAAGCTACCTAGAATGAGAAGCCAAAGCAGCAAGCTGCAGTTGCTGATGAAGAAGGAAGCTTTGACTGGAGCATTCAGGTGGAAGATGCATCTCCAAACCAAGCATTAAGGGCTGACCATATGAAGCTGATATGGAAACTGGAACCATGATGAATTTGGCTATAAGATCTCACCATCTTAGGATACCTCACACCTACAAAAAATACTTAACTCTTCAAATGGCAGCTATGTCTAAAGCTGATATGGAAACTGGAACCATGACAAAGTCCCCACTAATCACTCTTATGACTTTGACACTTGGTACCGAAGAATGGAAGGTTTCATCAAGTGTCAACACTTAAGAATGTGGGAATATGTTGTCTCTAGACCTTACATACCAAAAACTCCTTCAGCTGCTGCTGGAGGTGGTATGATCCCCAAGGATGTGGCTGACTACTCAGAAGAAGATAGAAAGAGAGTAGAGATTGATCAAAAGGCCATGACAGCCCTTCAGACTGCTCTTCCAAACTCTATATACAGAGGTTTCAAGAAATACAAAACAGCTAAGCAGCTGTGGAATGCATTGAAACTAATGTATGAGGGTTCTACTGAAGCCAAGGAAAATAAGAAGGATCTTCTGAAGCAGCAGTTTGAAAATTTCACCTTCAAAACAGGTGAGACCATAACTCAATAATACTAATGGTATGTTGAGATTGTAGATACCCTAGTGGATGTTGGAGTAACTCTTGAGAATAGAGACATTGTACGGAAGTTTATGTCTTCTCTTCCTAGGCAGTGGATACATTACTGTGTTGTAATAAAGAGAACTGAGAACCTTAAGACTCTCACTCTAACTGAGTTATATGGCATTCTTAGTGGATACCAGATGGAGATGAACATGCAAGGTTCATCTGGTAACTGTAGCAATCAAATGGGTTCAGCCCTTCGTATGACTGAAAGGGATAGCATAGAATCCCAGCATCATCTCCTATGCTACCCTGATATACTCAAGGAAGCCCATTCCAAGAGACAAGTTCTTCTCAAGCCTTTGTGTCCTCTGAGGAAAGTTGTGGTAGCTTCTTATTCACCCTTGAAGATCTGGACTGTATCCATCCAGACGACCTGGGGTATATGGAGATAGTCCAGCAAATGGCTCTTCTCACTCACAGAGCCAAGGGATTCTACAAGAGGATAGGAAGGATGTTTCCCAGCAATACAGCCAGTGGAAAGTTTGGACTGGACAAAAGCAAAGTTAAGTGTTACAACTATTACTTGATGTGTCACTTTGCTAGGGAATGAAAGGCACCATGAACAAATGTTGGACAAGCACAATCCAGACCAAACTATACTGATAAAGCTACTCAGAATGAGAAGCCAAAGCAGCAAGCTGCAGTTGCTGATGAAGAAGGAAGCTTTGACTGGAGCTTTCAGGTGGAAGATGCATCTCCAAACCAAGCATTAAGGGCTGACCATGATGAAACCAAGGTATTGGAACATCTTTGCACTCCTGAATGTATTGCTAAAGTGAACAGATACAGGTCCTATAACCTAGAGACAAGATCTGATCTTGAGTCCTTGAACATCCTAAAATCTGATTTTAGAAAAACTAAAAATGATTATAAGTTAAAAATAGAGGACTTAGAGAAAACCATTTCAGTTTTAAAACATAAGCATACAAATTGCAGGACTCAAATCAAAGATCTCATAACTAAGTTAACTGAATGCCAGTCTGAGCCTGTGATCAGCAAAGCCAGGGCAGAAAAATGTGTTCTTGAAGAAGAGACCTTCAAGAATATCATAACCACATCCTTGCATGCAAAAGTTTGTTATCAAAATAGTCAGGGACTGGGATCTAGTGAGATAGCTCCTCCACACACAATCTTGTCTGTAAGATCACCTAGGTGTAGAACTTGTGAAGATGAGCTTCCTTATATAGATCCTTTGAGCGAAGAGGATAAAGAAGTGGTAGTGAAGAATTCCTCTGAGAAGAGTGAAGAGGAGGATTCTAAGAAGAGTCAATATCCTTCTGAGGAGAGCAAGAAGCCTGAGATGACCAAGTCTATGAGGAAGAACTTGATTAGAAAGAGCAAGAGAAAGGCTAGGAGGGCTCAAGAGATCAATGCCACTTTCAACTCTAGGCAGAAACAAGTCTTTATTTCTACAGGATTTGACATGGTCAAGACTAAAGACATAAACCTCAACTCTTCTAACAAGAGTTCTGGTTCATGTTCAAATCATCTCAGCATCAAGAAAAAGGCTGATTCGTTGTGTACCACTACTACACAGCCTGAACCATCCAACTCTAAGAATAGTGTTAAGCCTAAAGGGACTATCTCATCATCTGCAAAGATGAACGTAGAGAAGGTAAGTGATCAAAGTCATCCTTGTTTTCAGAAGAAAACTCTTAGGAAGAAAAAATAAGTTGTGTCATGTGTGAAAGTACTTCTTATCTTGCTATAGATTGTCCATACAATCTAAAAGGTACTCTTCATATGACTAAGAAGGAGACTCTAAAGAGATCTAAGAAGAACTCAGCTTTGGAGGGAAAATTTGTTTCCTTCAGAAGCTCCAAAGGAAAGAAGAAGGCAAGTGGAAAATTGCTTTCGGAAGAAAATTTGGTCTCGGAAGAAAGGAGTACTTCTGAAGTACTAAAGTCCGCTGCAGTGCTAGCAGAATCTTCCGCAGGTTCAGTCATCAAAACATCAGAACTCTCAAAAACTTCCCAAGTGATTAAGGTCAGGTCCAAACTTCCAAAGGTGGTGTGGAAATCAAGGAAAGATCAAGTGACTGAAAGTTTTCCATCAACAACAGCAACAGATCCTCACAACACAACCATAGGATCAGTTACTAATTCATTACCTTCTACCTCCTTTGATGAGACCAAGACCAATGAGGCTTGGGTTTCTAAATGTAACTAATCATTTTTTGTGTGCAGGAACAGCTCAAGACAAACAAAAATGTCTGGATCATTGATAGTGGCTGCTCCAGGCACATGACAGGCAATAGGTCACTACTCCATAACTTTGAAAGGATTGATGGAGGACCAGTTGCTTTTGGAGGAGATGAAGGAGGTCATATTTCTAGAAGGGTCAAGGTCACAAATAGTAAGCTCAGTATTGAGAAGGCAAACATTGTCAAGGAGCTTGGGTACAATCTTCTGAGTGTATCCTAATTTTGTGATCAGAGTCATAACATGCACTTTACTAAGCATGAGTGCATTGTTCTCAAGCCTGGGGTGATTATTACTCATGAGCATATTCTGCTTAGAGCCCCTAGAAAAGGGAACATGTATATGATGGATTTGCAAGAAACATCTCTCTCAGGAGAAGTTTCATGCTTTCTATCTAAAGCCAATAGTGATGAGTATTTTCTTTGGCATAAACAAATGTGCCATGTAAACTTTAGGAACATGAATAAGCTTATTAAGAATGATTTGGTAACTGGAATGCCAAGGAAACAGTTTACAAGTGATGACCATTATGCTACATGCCTAAAACAGAAGCAACACAAGGTATCTCATAAGCCTAAGGAAAGAAACTCCATCACTATACCCCTACAGTTGTTACATATGGATCTCTTTGGCTCCACCAGTGTAATGAGTCCAGGAAGGACCTTTTACTGTCTGGTGATCACAGATGACTTTACAAGATTCATATGTGTCTTCTTTCTTAGAACTATGGATGAGACTCTTGTGACTCTAAAGAATTTCATATTAAGAATTGAGAATCAATGTGATCACAAGGTCAAAACGGTAAGATGTGATCAAGGAACTGAATTTAAGAATCAAATTTTTGATACATTATGTGATGAGAAGGGTATTACAAGATAAAACAGTGGTCCAAGTCTCCTCAGCACAATGGTGTTGCTGAGAGGAGAAACAGGACACTGATTGAAGCTGCTAGAACCATGTTGTCTGACTATAAATTGCCCATCACCTTCTGGGCATAGGCAGTCAACACTGCTTGCTATATACAGAATAGGGTTTTAGTGGTTAAGACTCATGGTACGACTCCTTATGAACTTTGGCACAAGAGAAAACCTTTCATTGGTTTTCTCAGGTCATTTTGATGTCCATGCAGTATCTTGAATACCAAAGATCAAATTTCCAAGTTTGCTGAGAAATCAGATGATGGACACTTCATTGGATACTCTTCTCAAGCTAAAGCTTATCGAGTATATAATCTTAGAACTAGAACAGTTGAGGAGTCAGCCAATGTGACTTTCAATGAGCACACTCCTAGTGTGAAAGGTTCTTATCCAGACTGGCTATTTGATCTTCACTTAGTTACCAACTGTTTTAACAAATCTTGTGAGAATGTTTCAGGGTCTACGGACATTTTACCTCTAGGTGATCCTGGCCCAAGATTTGAGTTAAGAAGACCTTCAAGTTACACATCTTCAACTCCACTTGTAACTACTCAGCTAATAAAGTTTCTATCAGTAGAACAATGACAACTACAGCTGATCCATCTGAGATGCCTTCAAGTTCCAGCTCAGAGGCCCAACAGACTAACAAAGAAACTTCAAATGCAGAAGAAGATGATAGTGGTGGTGACAGTGATCAAGAATTTCTTGATGCTGATAACCATCCCATAGATGAACATATCAATGATGTCATACATTCATTGAATCAAGTCTCTCTTGATAAGTGTGTTGAAGTGATGGAGGAAGCATCTATGCCAGATCTAAATTTCTCTAATTTAGATTTGTCTCAGTGACTTGCTATGATCCCTCAGCTAAGGATCCACAAGTCCCATCCTACTACAAACATCATTGGAAATGTTGACACCGGGGTAAGAACAAGAGGACAAACCCATAAAGCAAATGTTTGTCTTCACTCTTGTTTCTTGTCTCAAACAGAGCCCAAGAAAGTTGATGAGGCTCTGAAGGATGGATGTTGGATTGAAGCCATGCAAGAGGAGCTACACAATTCAAAAGACAGAAGGTTTAGAACCTGTGTCCTCTTCCTCACTGGAAGACTACTATAGGAACCAAATGGGTATTCAGGAATAAGAAAGATGATAGAGGTATTGTCATCAAGAACAAAGCTAGACTAGTTGTTCAAGGATACACACAAGAAGAAGGAATTGACTACACTGATGTCTTTGCTCCTGTAGCAAGACTAGAAGCTGTTAGGATATTCTTGGCCTTTGATGCATCCAAGAACTTTAAGGTCTATCAACTTGATGTAAAGTGTGCTTTTCTGTATGGGGTAATTGGTGAAGTGGTGTATGTCAAATAACTACCTGGTTTTGTAGATCCTGATCACCCTGATTATGTCTTCAAGCTTGATAAGGCTCTCTATGGGCTACACCAAGCACAGAGAAAGTGGTATGAAACTCTATCTCAGTATCTTTGCAAGCATGGATGCAGAAGAGGTACCATAGATGGAATTCTATTCATCAAAAGATAGGGAAATGACTTACTGCTAGTTCAAGTGTTTGTAGATGACATCATCTTTGGTTCAACTAATCCAAGGCTCTGCAAAGACTTTGAGAAGCTGATGAAAGACAGATTTGAAATGAGTTCCATGGGGGAACTAAATTTCTTTCTGGGCATTCAAGTGAAGCAAGTTGAAGATGGAATCTTCATAAGTCAGTCAAAGTATGTCCAGGACATACTCAAAAGGCTCAACATGACTGATCGTAAGATTGCCAAGACACCCATAGCAAGAAACCACTCCCTTAGGCCTGATTTTGAGGGGGAGTGTATGGATGAACACCTTTATAGGGCTATGATTGGGTCTCTTATGTATCTTACGTCTAGCAGGCCTGATATCATGTTTGCCATATGCATTTGTGCAAGATATCAAGCCAACCCCAGGATGTCTCACCTCATCACTGTTAAGAGAATTTTAAGATATCTCAAAGGTGTCCCAACACTTGGGCTTTGGTATCCTGAAATTCTAACTTCAACCTGTATGCATACACAGATTGTGACTATGGTGGTTGAAATATGACTACAAAGTCTACATCTGGGGGATGTCAGTTCCTTGGTGGAAGGGTTGTCTCATGGCAATGCAAAAAACAATCTTGTCTCTCTGCATCAACTGCTGAGCCTGAATACATTGCTGCTGCAAGCTGCTATGCTCAAGTGCTTTGGATTCAGAATCAGATGCTTGACTATGGTTTCAATTTCAAGGAGACTCCCATTCACATAGACAACAACAGTGCTATCTCTATCACCGAGAATCCTGTGCAGCACTCAAGGGCAAAACACATATACATCAGGTATCATTAATTAGAGATAACTTTGAAAAGGGATTAATTAAACTAGTTAAGGTTAACACAAATGAACAATATGCTGATCTGTTCACAAAAGCCTTTGATGAACAGAGATTTAAATATCTTATATCAGCTATTAGGATGATTAATCTTAAGCAACTTTTTCTTTAAAACTAATGTATTTTATTTCTTAAAATCTGGTTGTCCTAAGTTGTCTAGTCTGTCACCTTCATAAGCTCATGTTTTCTAAGGATAAAAACTGGTTGAAGAGTTTTTTTGTAGATTTTTGACAAATTTTGATCTTTCGGAATTTATGATTTTATGTTCAGAAGAAAATATACCTTCAAGACAAATAACTTGTTGGATCATATATGCCCAATACACATACAAGATTGATTGGTTAGTACGTTATGATCCAAGTCTGGTCATACCCAATAACAAGCTATACAAACACCAATAAATATTTATTTGTTGATGAGATCATACAAATAAATATTGACACCTATTTAGAAAATAGGTTTTCTAAAACATTGCTTTTGTGATAGAACAACATTATATGGATAATTTATTCACGAGAAATTATATTTAAGTTGGTTAAATAATAACAAATAAAAGTGTATTAATGTTATAAAATTAAAATACGTTTTAATTTTATAAACTAAGGGTTAAAAGAATAAAATTTAGAAAAGTTTCAAAATGGGGGAACCCATTTTCAACCAAGTTTCGGCCGCCCCATGTGGGCATTGGAAACTCATCTTTTGTCTTGGTTCACACAAGACTTTACTCACTCTTGCATCATTTTCACACATTTCTCTCACACACACTCAAGCAAGAACTCTCTCAAACAAGGCTGAATTTTTTGACTATAGGCTCAAACAAAGCTGAAAATTTCGGATTCTTGAAGGTGAATTTGTTGAGATTTTGGTGTTGAGCTCCCTAATTAGCTAGGTGGTTGGAAGAGCTTATGGGTATCACAGCTTGAGGCTTTCTCTCTTGGGGGCTGGACATTCAAGAACATCACCATCTTCATCTTATACATCTACAACATCTTGTGCAAGAAAGGTTGTTTCTATGAACACTCTATGGTTGTTTTTATGGTTTGATAGCACACTAGTTCACATATATATATATATATATATATATATATATATATATATATATGATCCTTGTTCTTGGGTTTTGTTTTGGTTTAAAATGATTAAAATTTCAGATTATTAACCATATGTTTAAACCTTAAATATGCTACGTTTTTATAGTTTAAATGATTAAACTAACTTTGATTAACTTGCTACAAAACCCATCAATGGCATCTAGAGCCGGATATGTGGAATATGTGCTTCAAAAGTTCTTGAAAAATGAGTTTTCATGGACCTTTTCAACCCATTAGGGGCTGTTTTCTTGTGGATGATTGAATCCCTTATGTTTCAAAGTTTAATATTGCATGCTTTAGTATAAACCTTGAAAGATAAAGATCAAATGGTTGATTGTGTTGTTTGGACAAAACCCTAAAGATTTGGTTCATGTTGTCAGAAACTTTAGGGCTGAAATAAGGGGTTCATTGTTGTTCTTGGATGTTGTATATGTTTCTTATTTTGGTGCATAACATAGCCTTGGCCTTATGTGTTTTGGATTTGATTAATTGTGGTTTGTCATGTTGGTTTTGATTCTTGAAAGGGTTGTAATATTTGTGTTTGTATTTTGGGTTGTAATTTATTTATTCATTTGGTTATGTAATAAATAGATTAGGTGCATTTCTTTTATTACAAAAATTGTATTAGGTTATGATTTTGTAAAAGAAGATGCGCAAGATGAAGACCCAAAGAAGGACACAAAAGACATGGACACTTGAAGAATTTGGATGTGGATTCAAGTGGGAGTTCATGAACACATTTTGATGTGTCATCTTAACCCTTAGGAAAGACCTTATGACAACACTTGTGATGGCAAACAAGTGTGGTCAACTTAGTGGCTATGGTTATGCACTTATGTTTGTATGATTATACTTGTTTGGATGTTTGTTGTATGATTGTTGGTTGATATTTGGTTATGCATAACAAACTCATTAACAAACATAACGAGCGGAAAATTGATGGTTCTTTATCATTAAGTGATTAATAAAAGGTTATTATAAGGATTAATGATTTTAATAAAGTGTTTTTATTAAAAGTGAACCACAGGGTACCTTGTATTTGAAAGCATGCAAATATAAGGTACATAGAGTTTTCTAAACTAGTATTATGAAAACTTTAAATTTCTTTTATAAACAAGTTTAACACCATCCTTTTGCACAACACTTGAGTCACTTGGAAACTCTTAATGGGATAAACGTCACCTAACCATTTTGTGGGAACTTGCGATTTGAGGTGGGGATACCATATTTGTGGGATAAAGATCACCTAACCACTTATGTTGGAAAACTCACACGTGTGTGTAAGTAGGATAACTTGATTCGCAAACCATGTTTAATGGATCACCTACAATATGGTTTACAAAGGTGTTGATGGGATAAACGTGCCCACCACACGTATGATGTTTAAGTCGATCCACATACCCTAGAAGTTGCAAAGGGTTGCAATTGTCAAAACATTGACTACCTTGTTAATTTAAATAATGGAATAAAGGTCACCTAACCACTATTTAAATGTAACGTTGGATTCTAGATTTTAAAATTATGTAAGACACTTATAAGAGTTTTTAATTATTAGAAATATGAACGATATCGAAAATACTAAAATTAAGCTTTGTTAAAATTTTGTAGATGGCCACCAACAATAATGAAAACAATGATATCCCGTCCGCTCACTCACTATCACTAAGAACCATTCTCCAAAAGGAGCGTCTAAACCACAATAACTTTATTGATTGGTTTCAAAACATGAGAATTGTTCTCAAGCAAGAGAAACGATCATATATCTTAGACGATCCGATTCCCGATCAACCTAATGAGGAGGATGAAGAGGCCTTTATGAATTGGGTGAAATACACAAAGGACTCGGTCCAAGTGTCTTGCCTCATGTTGGCAAGTGTGACTCCTGATTTCCAAAAGGAGTATGAACATCATGGAGCGTACGACATGATTACCCAGTTGAAGGAAACGTTCCAACAACAAGTGTTAGGACCGTATACGGACGGAGTACTAACTGATTCTACGTGAAACCGAATCAAATAGCGCAAATTCTATTTGATTGGCGATCCAATCAGGGAGAACGTTATCCGGATCAAACCTAACGATTAGAAAACATTAAGAATGAAGTAGGAATGATCTAAAACGCTCTGTGAAGTTGGAAGGGACGCTCTGTGCGATCTAGGACGACTAGGATTGTCAATTCTCAAAGTCTATTTTTTTCACGAATTAAGTGGCATTTATAGGTTACAACTTTTATTCGTACGACTGAGCCAAGCGACTGGCTCAGTCGTGCGACTGAGTCATACGACTGAATCATTTGTACGAATGAGTCAGTCTCATGAATCAATCGTGCGATTGATTCAATCACCTGGTTCAGTCGTGCGATTGGCCCATTCACATGGTCCAGTCGTGCGACTGAATCAGAATGCTTAGTTAAACACATTCGTGAACCTTTAACGATTCAGAACTATGTCTAATAGCTGTAAACCTATATAACATGTTCATATATGTGTGTAATAATGAATGATATTAATAGATATGACATTAAACAAGCAATAAATATTCATAGAAGAGTTTTTCATTTAATTGACAAAACATTACATATGTGTTACAAGATGAAAATCTATTACATTGAAGCTCACTAGACTAGACCTAGGGACTTGTGTACGGACGGGGTACTAACTGATTCTACGTGAAACCGAATCAAATAGCGCGGAATTGTATTTGATTGACGATCCAATCAGGGAGAACGTTATCCGGATCAAACCTAACGATTAGAAAACGTTAAGAATGAAGTAGGAATGATCTCAAACGCTCTGTCAAGTTAGAACCGTGGATACATACAAAAGCCCTCTTTCCCCTTGGCCTCAATGTTCTCCACCAAGTAGGTGAAGATCATCCTTGAGAAACTGAAGGGATGGTTCAGCACCAGAGCGACATATGCATTTTGCATCTGGTCTGACAGCTCATCAAAACCACCCTTCCTTGATGCAATGCATCTCAGAAGTACATGTGCCAAGTATTTATACTAGGGGCACAAGTTGCTCTTGTTGAGTATGCTTGCATTGATATCCCCAGAGTACTTGGCTCTTATGAAACAACCACGGACGGTCAGGGGATGTAACCTAGTAGGGCAGTCTGCATCATCCCCAAACTCCAGAACTGTCCAGAGATCCTCTTCCGTGATCTGAATGGCCTCCCCAAAAATCAACTCCTGATGGTGTGGGGATCAGTAGACCGGTCTACCACCGCGTTCTCCCAGAAAGCCTTCTGTATTGATAAATAAGGAGTGCAAGGCGCTGAGATAGCACGATAGATCCGTGATGTGTTGCAAAACACATATGTTCTTAGAGTCGGATTTTGAGTCTTTTTACGTTTATTGTGTTTAATTTTATTAGAATAAGTTAATGTTTTCGTTATTTGTCATTTGCAGGTGTTTGGATGCAGGAAGGAATGGAAAATGAGTCGGAACGAGGGCATTGGACAAGTGAAGGAGTTGCAAGTTATTAAACTTGAAAAATAAAGAAAAATTGCAGAGAATAGGGTCTTCGCGCTGCGCGCACGAGTTGACTACACTGTACGCGCTGCGCGAAGAGAGGATTTTCGGCCCCCGACTATGTTGTCCCTTAGCGCTGCGCGCACAGATTATGTATATTGTACGCGGTGCGCGAAGAGAGAGAACACGGCCAAACCCTAATTTTCACATTTAAATAAAATGTATAACACATTCTAAAAGAGAGCCCCGACTTCCAGACGAAAAAAGAGACGATTTTGGAGATCCCAAGCAGAGAACAAGCAATTGGAAGCATCAAGGAGCAAGGATTGAGCAAGAGGATTGAAGATTCAAGGGTGTTATTCATCGGTTTCATCTTCTTCTTGTTTACTCTTGCTTTTGAATCATGTTTACTGAGTTGTTTATGAACTTTAGCTACTGTTTTGATATGGTTCTTGGGTAAACATCTGTAGCTACCTAGGTTTTGATGAATATGCATGTTTGATTATGAATTTTATTGGTTTTTGGAACAATGGTTATGTTTAATTGCTAATGAGAAGATATTGGTTTGAATGATCAGTTGTGGACGTGTGTTTAGATCAGTTTTGAGTAGTGATTTATCATTCACGTGTGCCTTGGTGATTGTCTGTCATAGAATAGGTGCATGCTAGGTCGTTTACTATATGTTTGCGATTTTTGGATGATTTGCTAGACGTAGTGAGTCATTGGAATGATTTGTCTTGAAATTGACTAACTAAATATGCAACTAATCTTAATACTGTGAAGTTGATAGGTTATCGGTTTGTCTAGTGTGTTGCGATTGCTAGGTTAGAGTCTCTGTGAGGAGTTCTGTCTTGTTTACCCTTCACATCTTGTTTACCGAATCTGATCAGTCACCCGATATCTATCCCTTGCCTTAGGACCGCTCGCGCTGTGAGGTAGAGTGTCTGTCTTAGGGTATTGAGTCACTTGCGCCGTGAGGTAGAGTGTCTTTCGTGTGCCTTGTTAGCATAGTTGGAGAACCTGTGAGGGGAATCCATTAACGGTGTTTTATCTGCTTATTAGGTCAATCTAGTTGCTTCCCTTGAAAGTGTCGAGGTTTCTCTAGGTCCCTTTTAAGTTAGTATCTTCAGATCCCGGTTACACAAGTATTTCAAAAACCGTTAGAAGAAAAGCCAAAACATGTATAGGATTCTTGCCTAGGTAGTGTTTTCTTCTCCTGATTTAAATCTAGTCAATTCCTTGTTTTCTGTCCAGTCTTAGTTCTTTAAAAGTAATTTAAAACAAACCCCCTATTTACTTTCATTTAGTATTTTTAGTCGAGTCTTAGGTAAGTTTAGTTTACGTTTTCCATACAGAAATCTTTGGGTTCGATAACTCGGACTTTAAAGCTATTCTGCAATTGACCGGTACACTGCCGGTTGTGTTACTTAGGATCGAGTCTTAGTCTTAGTTTTATAAATTTAAAGCTTTTCAGTGTCTAGTTTAGAATAAATTTCTGTTAGTTTTATTTAGATAGTCTAGCACACATCAAAGTTTTTTTGGCGCCGTTGCCGGGGAACGAACCCGGGTCACCCGCGTGACAGGCGGGAATACTTACCACTATACTACAACGACATATTGTTTATTTTTATTGATCTTGGAAGATAGCATTTGGGTAGTGACCCGTTTGTAGAGTTTGTAGAGTTGGTTTGCTTGAGTTTTAGGTAATTGGTGTCGGTTCTTGTTGAGTCAGATTGTTTATTTTTATTGAGTCTGTTTGATGCTGTGTTTGCCTGGTAGAGTGTTTGTTTTGCAGGTTTGGAATAATTCACCCGTACTCAATCTCCATTCGGGTGAATATATCCAACACTTTTTAAGGAGGCAACCAGTAATTCCTGATCGCGAATGAAATGCTATACGATCAGAGGTTTTGGATTCAGACTGTGCACAGATGGAATTTGCTTATTACCAGCTAAGTCTTTTCCAAAACTCTTCTTATTTATGTCTTTCTTTTTAATTTCCACATTGAGGACAATGTTAAATTTAAGTGTGGGGATAGGAAGACATGTGTCTTAGGTTTAATTTGATTGAGTCAGTCAGTCTTTAATATTTGAGTGTGTTTAGTTAGTTTTATTATTTTTGTCTGTTTATTTGAGTCTTAAAAAAAAAAAAAGTCCCTGATTTTGATGTTTGCATATATTAAAAATGGAAAATGATAGATAAAATCAGGTGTTCGATTTTTCAAATAGTACATATATAAGATGAATAACTGATTGAAAACATGTCTGATTTGGGATGTGCGGGTAGGCCCAGCTGATCTTGTAAGGTTATCCTAGGAGTATTTTAGTACACTTAATTAAACATTATTAAGTCTTGTGGGTTCTCACCATTGGAAGCCAAAACCGTAGACAGTATAAGGGGTACCACTGTAGGTTAAGACCCAGCTGTAGTTTTTCTAGCAGGCACGCTTTAACAGGCGGCGCCCTTAGGAAATCCACCCATATATATATAAAAAAAAAAAAGAGAGCAATGAACTTAAAATTTTAATAAGCTTAAGGTGGTTGCGGGGGATGGTGACTCTTGCTTGCAACACCTCTAGGAATTGGGTATAATAAGCTTAAGGCTCATGCGTTGGTTGCGGGGGATGGTGACTCTTGCTTGCAACGCCTCTGAGAATTAGGTATAATAAGGCAATGCTCAGAAAAAAAAAATATATTGAGAAAAGCTTAGAAAAGATGGCAAAAGGGGCACAAACAAATTCCATCTAGAGATAGAGGGATTACAGTTGGGTAGTGGGTTACGGTGGTAGAAAATCTTAGAAATTTGATTTATTCTGTGCGTAGAAAGCTTGAAGCGGGAATAGGTACCGAAGTGTGAGACCCATAATGAATTAATCAAATACTTGAACTTAATTGCAATACGATTGGGGACCTGAATGATCGGCGGTTGGGTTTAAGTGGACAAATATACCTGTGATCGCGGTCAACATGTTTTTATATCTTAATATAAGCCGTTATCCTGAATTTTTTTTGAGAACCGGATTTAAACCTGATTATGATTCCATAGCATAATACTTTTTCAGGGACGAAAAAGAGTTAAGTGTGGGGATGTCAAGTCGAGATAAGCACAGATGTTGTGCTTAGTGCTCATAGGCCATCTGCTCGCCATCTGTGACACAGAACAAGTAAACGTCAGCACATATTGAAGATAGCTAATTTCATTTAATGAACTTTAGTGTTTTGTTTCAATCGGGCGACTGAACAAATGACTGAGTTCCAATCGTGCGATTGAACTGTGCGACTGAGACCTAGTTGTACGATTGAGTTCATTCATACGACTAGGTCATGCGATTGGACTTAGTCGCATGTCCTCTCACGCGTGTACTTCAGTCGTGCAATGAACTCATACGCATGGTTCAGTCGTATGATTGAGCCATTCATCCATTCCAGTCGTAAGATTGAGTTCAGCGGTGTGTCCAGTCGCTCATTCGACTGGTTGTCCATTCAAATTCGTGTTCTGAGCTGTACTTGATGTTAAATGTCGAACTTAGGCTCATTACACTCAGATTAGACCGACTAAGCCTATTTTACCATTAATTTGATCTTTAAGTTCAGCTTAGTTTGTTCATTTGTTCATTATCGCAACGGTTACTGTTAGGTCAAAATAAACATTTTATTTGATGTCCGTGGTCCAAAATTTCGAAGTATCATCACATATATTACCTGTATGAGCAATATCAAACGTTAGAATGCAGTAATCGAAGGTATGTATGGATTTTAGAAAATTTTAGAAGATTTTCGTCTTATCGTACGAGTGAGAAGGGCGATTTGGGTGAATGAGCGACTGAGAACGATTCAACAAGTATTTATACTAGGGCAATTTCCAGTCGTACGACTGAGCCTAGTCGCATGACTTAGTCGTACGATTCACCCAATCGTCCATCTTCAATCGTATGATTAAAGTTCATTTGGACGTCTGACATAGTCGGTCACTTTCAATCGTGCGATTGGGAACATTCGCATGGTCCAATCGTACGATTGAACTCATTCGTATGCTCCATTCGTACGACTGATCCATATTTATGATTCAGTCGTGCGATTGAGTCATACTTTTGACATTTTGACCATTTTACAAACCGACACTTAGTTTCACTTAAAACTGATAAAACATTTGAATACTTGATCATCTTAGACATAATCCCTTTTAGATGAAAACCTATTGATCACCTCAGACGTGATCCATTTATCCACCTGATCATCTCAGACATGATCCATTTATCCACCTGATCATCTCAGACATGATCCTTTTATCCACCTGATCATCTCAGACATGATCCTTTTATCCACCTGATATTCTCAGACATGATCCATGTATCCACCTGATCATCTCAGACATGATCCTTTTATCTTTTTAGAAACCATTTGTTTTAGATTAAACTTTAAGCTCATTTTGTGACATTAACTATAATAAGTAACATTGCACAGTCCGACACTGACACACTTTACAAATAAGTTAAAACAAAACTAAACTAAGTAACAAAATAAACAAGGTTTTGTGACTTTCTTAGGGTTGGGTAGAATTGCCTCTTTGCATTAACATCATTTACAAGATAGATTCTTATGGAATCAGACATGCATAAACTCAATTACTTGGAACTTTTTATACATTTATTGAAATGGAAACTAGCATATTTACATATCACAGTATCTTATTCATTTGAGACTTCTAAATTCTAACTGGGAATCATGCTTGATCTGGTACGTAACACACGTTGATTATCAACATCAGGCGGTGCAACCACGACGATTGTCAGTATCCTTGACCACTTAAATCCATACACAGACTTTTGACACACATTGGTGATGCATTAGGTTACTTTATTTCAACCAACATTTTTGGATCCCACGCTTATATGGTAATCAACATTCCTCAGGAGACTTTTGAGCGGTCTACGGGTATTTAGACAAGAAGAGACTATTCTTAGAATTTTCAAAGAGAAGCCAAGCCTCAGGTCAGTTCCACCGCACAGCAGAGAGCTGGCAAATAACAGTGAATTCTAGAATATCAAGGTTATGCTTATCCTCAGGTCAGCACAATCGCACAGGAGAGAGGCACATACCTATCTCCTTGTTAGAGCATTTCTTATTTTCTTTTGCACATAACGCACCAACAACATAGGTTATCAGCTTGATTGCGTTTATCTTCATTTTTTTCGTGCTTTGCTCCTTTTGTGGTCATCCGCACACTTTTAGTGGCGTTTATTTGCTCATCATCCCTTATTGGAAATAACTAATTGTGTTAACCAGTGATAAGATGGGAACCCACAGTCGGTTGAACAGATTAGTTTAAATTGAGTTCACCAATGATGTCGACTAGTCTATTGTGTTGAATCTACCGACACATCGTATAGTGAACTTGCACCTCCCTAGATCAACTTTCTCCGTGTAATTATAGTAACTCCCAAGCGTACTATCATTTTCCCATTTTTTAGACATAGAGTTCTCTGACTAACAATATCCTGTGATTTAAATTAAACTAAGATTGCAGAAATTTGAAATCTTTTTGGTGTTCCAAGTAACTAGAGACCTGTGTACTATCACTTTCCATTTGTGTAGAATCACAGTCTTATCTTTGTTGTTTTTGCCTTTTAGCTTATCTGCCCTTCCCTTTTTTCTTTTTGAGTAAATAAATACTGAACATAAACTAATCTCCCCCTAAAATTGTAAAATAGAAAATCTTTTTGTGTTTTTGGATTTTTATACGACAAGGAAATTAGATGCAATAAACGTAGATAAAATAGAAAATTAAAAATTTAACATGTGTCGGACTACGCGTCTGTGTCTTCTGAGATAATGTCACTTTTATTTTTAACACCGTTGACCTCTAGCAGATAGAAAAATCTGGGTTTATCAAACGATTTAGTGTAGAGGTCAGCGCGTTGAAAATCCATGTTTATCTTAACCACATCGATTAATTGTTTTTCATAGCAGTCGCGTATGAAGTGATACTTTATGCCGATGTGTTTAGTTTTTGGGTGTTGAACCGGATTTTTAGTTACAGCTATGGCAGCAGAGTTATCAACAAAGATAGGGGTGTTAGAGATTTGCAAACCGTAGTCTCGCATTTGCTGTTGGATCCAGATAATATGAGAGCAGCAGCTTGCAGCAGCAACGTATTCAGCTTCGCAGGTTGATAAGGAAACCGAGGTCTGCTTTATGCATTGCCACCTGACTAAACGCCTTCCAAAAAACTGATACCCTGCAGATGTAGACTTGAAATTCATCTTGCAGCCGCCATAATCTGAATCACTATATGCCGTTAGCTCGAAGTCATCGTCAGGAGGATACCACAACCCCAGTGTTGGAGTACCCTTCAGATAATGAAAGATTCTTTTCACCCCGATTAGATGATTTACTTTTGGTTTTGCTTGATATCTGGATCACAGACATATGGCATACATGATATCTGGACGAGAGGTAGTGAGATACATGAGAGATCCAATCATCCCACAATACATAGTGGCATCCACCAAATCCCCATTCTCATCAGGAGCCAGATCATGATTTATGGCGAGTGGGTACCGGCAGCAGTGACATTTTCCATATCAAAGCGAGTAAGAATGTCTCCGATATACTTAGTCTCATGCAGAAATATACCGGTAGGTGTCTGGTCCACCTGTAATCCTCGAAAGAACTTCATTTCTCCCATGGCGCTCATTTCAAATTCTGCCCTCATCACAGATTCGAATTCTTTACATAGATCTTCGTTTCGCGAACCGAAGATTATGTCACCCACGTAGATTTGCACCATCAGTAAATCTCCATCTCTTTCTTTAATAAACAGCGTGCAGTAAGTCACACCCCTGCGAAACCCGTGTTTTAGCAGGTGGGTGGAGAGCTTTTCGTACCAGGCTTGAGGAGCTTGATGTAGCCCATACAGAGCCTTGTCCAACATGTAGACTCTGTCCCGATGATAAGGATCTTCGAATCCCTCGGGTTGACTGACGTAAACCTCTTCACGGATTTCCCCATGCAAGAATGCACTCTTTACATCTAGTTGATAGACTTTGATCTTCATGTAAGATGCGTAGGCTACAAAGATGCGGATTGCTTCCATTCTAGCTACTGGGGCAAAGACTTCATTGTAGTCGACTCCTTCGACTTGTCCGAAGCCTTGAACGACCAACCGTGCCTTGTTTCAGATAACGACACCTTGGTCATCCTTCTTGCAACGTAGCACCCATTTGGTGCCTATAACCTTAACACCTTTGGGCCGGTCAACGAGTGTCCACACTCCAAGCTTCTTGAACTATAGCAGTTCCTCTTGCATAGCATTGACCTAGGCCTCATCCTTCAGGGCATCGCTTTGATGTTTGGGTTCGACTTGAGATACAAAGCATTTGAATGCTCCATCATTCACGTAGCCCTTTTCCATAATTGTAGCATAATCAGCCGTGTACAACTGATTTCTCGTCTGCACGCCAGAGTGTAAGTCACCAATGATAAACTCCTGTGGATGATTCGTGCTGATTCTAGTCACAGGTGTTGTAGGGACGACAACTTCAGTGTCCAAATTTGTGACTTGAAGTTCAGGATCCGTATTTCCTGATGCATGTTCAGCAGCTGGTGAACTTTCTTCTTGATCAACATTATGCTCAATGTCTATCTCAGCTGCTTCTTCATCATCTGATGAGTCATCACTTTCGTCCTGATCAGCTGGTGAAGATTCCGATGAACCACTCGCAGGAGTTGTATTGCTAGTATTCAGATCCGGTGTTTTTAGAACATCGTGCATCATCTGAGTAGCAATCTCTTCGTCTGAATCTATTTGTGGAAGGTTGAATGATTTGAAAAAGCCATCGTAGTCGAAGAATGACGATAGACCTTTTCCAGCAGGGGGCAGAGTGAATCGTTGAACGTCGACATTACACCATACTTCGACCTGACCAGTTGAGTTGTTGTAAACTCGTTTATCTGGTATGCTGTATCCTAGAAAGATCCCCTGATCTGCCTTTTCACTGAACTTGCCTTCCGGAGTTTTCTTCAGTAACGTACATGGAGCTCTGAATGGTTCCAGATACTCTAGGTTAGGTTTACGTTTCTGAAGCAACTCATAGCAAGTCTTCCCATGCCTCTTTACAACTGACACACGATTAAGTGTGTAGCAAGCGTTAGCAACAACTTCATTCCAGAACTGCACTGGTAGCTTTGAATCTGCCAACATAGTCCTGGCAGTCTCAATCAAGCTCCTGTTCTTCTGCTCAGCAACTCCATTGATCTGTGGTGTGTATGCAGAGGTAAACTGATGAACAATTCCCTTTTCTTTGCAGAAAGCATCCATCCACTGATTCTTGAACTCTGTTCCATTGTCTGACCAAATCTTCCTAACCTTCAGTTTGTAGAGAGACTCCAGTGTAGTAACGAGCACCTTGAATGACTCAAAGGTTTCTGACTTCGCTTTCAGAAACATCACCCATGAGAACCGGGAGTAGTCATCTGTGACTACAAAGCAGTACCAGTCTCCGACGATACTCTTTGTGCTGACGGGACCGAATAGATCCATGTGCAATAGCTCCAGGGGCATCTCGATAGAATTGAAGTGTTTGGACTTGTGAGATTTCCTGGTCTGCTTTCCCTTCTAGCGTGAGACACAAAAATCAGGAAGTTTGAAGTTCTTAACAGGAGCTCCATCAACTAAGTTGTTATGAATCAGATAATTCATCTTCCTGTGATTAATGTGTCCCATTCTCCTGTTCCATGAGATGAAATCCTTCTCTGTAGCTTTAGACAAAAAGCATTGAACAGTAGACACACTAGTAGAAGCATTAGACATATCTAGAACGTACAGGTCATTATACCTAGAAGCTGACATTAATACCTGGTCCTCTGGAATATCCATCTCTTTCTTCAGAATGTAACACTTCCGATTGTTAAACTTAACTTTAAAGCCCTTGTCACAAATCTGAGACACTAAAAGCAGATTGTTTTCCAATTGTTGAACGAAATTAACTTTATCGAACCTTACCTTTTAATTACCTACTTCTCCTTGTGCGGTAATGTAACCTCTTTTGTTTCCAGCAAAAGAAACATGTCCCCCTTTAATTTGTTTGACATTGTAAAGGAGAGACTTATTGCCTGTCATATGCCTGGATGCTCCGCTATCTACTATCCATGTGTTGGTAGAAGCACTATAGCGGACAACCTGTGCGGATGTAGACGGTCCAGCCATGAAAGCATTTTAAGGTTCCTGTTGTGCTTCAGTTTTAGCAACCAGCTCATTTTCAACAACTGGATTTACTGTAGCTAAGGTCTCATCCATATCAGTATTGTCAAGCTCAGCTGAGTTCTCCCCCTCACTCATAGAGTCTTCATTCAGATCTTTAACAGATGCAATGTTGGCTTCACTATCATATAGGAATCAGAAGGACCAGTCCTGTCCTTCATCACCTTGAGCAACTAATGCAATTGAATCACTGCTGGTTGAAGCTGTCTTTTTCCCTTTATCTTGTTTGTTGAAGGACGAGAACGGGTTCCCATTGCCAGTCTTCTTTGGTTTGACACATTCCCGCTTGAAGTGGCCTTTTTCACCACAGTTGAAACAAGTGACATTAGACTTGTCGAAGCCAAACATAGTATCTTTTGTAGCCACCAAATTCTGTCCCGTCTTCTTCACAAACTTCTTTGCTCGTCGCACAGCACTTGCGAGAGCCCACATTATGTCCATTCTTTCCACTTCATTTTCATCCACCTGCTCGTAGTCTTCATCGGCCAGGTGGCAGTTTCCAATCTTCCCTGTAACCAAACCATCATAAGAATGAACCACCGTAGCAAGGAGATCCATGTGCTCCTTAGGCACTTCCATAGTTACTTTTCCTAGATTTCCTATCACTAACTTCGTTGATTGAGCAACTGTAGGACTTTGTTGAACCCCGGATGAAGCATGTGACTCACTACCAGAAGATGAGCTTTGACCAGTTGCAGAGGATACAATTGACACAAAGGCAGTCTGTAGATGAGCATTAGAGGATTTAGCAGTTGGAGTAGGAGTAACGTTGTAGAGTGATGGATCCTGAGTGTATGCTCCTTTCTATGCCTTGTACTTGTGTCTAACCTCTTCTTCTCTATGTTTCAGGATGAAATCATTGATATCCAAAGTCTCCAGCACTGATGTATCTTAGAGTGGAAATGTATGAATCCCACTTCTCTGGTAGCCCATCAGCCAAGCTTGCCACTTTTTCTTCTTTGGACGTTGTAACACCATGAGTGTGAAGTTCACTCATTAAATGGTAGAAGCGATCTATGATATCATCCATGCTTTCATTCCCAATAGAAGGGAAATTATCAAACTCTTTCTTCAACACTTTAGCCTTCCGTGACTTTAGTGTTGAATTACCTTCGTATCTCTTCTCAAGAGCCTCCCATAACCTTTTGCTCTGCTTATGTTCTGCATATTGATGAAAAATATCTTTGGGAATTGATTGGGTTAACATGGCATAGGCTTTCTTCTCTGTATTGTATGCAAGCTTTTGCGAATCACTTAGTCCAGTTTAAGTCAGGGGTATGCCATCAGCACAAATTGGCATAGTGTAGCCAGTTTCAATAGCATTCCAGAGATTGGTTTCCACTCCATTAAGATGAATCTCAAACCTTTGTTTCCATTGAGGAAATGCATTAAGAGACAATAGCTTGGGTGGTTTATTATGGTTCCCTATCTCATTTTCCAACAGTAAGAGGTTCTAGATCCTGGAGTCCTTCCCTGCCGAGAATGCAAAGTTCTCTGAGTCCATAATGAAGTAGTTTTAAACTTGAAAAGCAAACTGTGTATGCGACTGAGAGAGGGCGACTGGGGGACGACTGAAACACAATCGTGCGATTGAGCTTAGTCGTACGACTGGGCAGGGGATTAGGGCTGTTGTGCGAATGGACAGACCGACTGAGTCAATCGTGCGATTGAACGAGGGATTGAATTAAGTCGTATGATTGGACTGGCGAATGGAGTTCAGTCGTGCAATTTAGTTAATCGTGCGACTGAGACTGCTGAAATCAAGATTTTAACACACTTTGACCTAGAAAACGCAATTTTTACACCCTGGACGTCTGCAACTCGAAAAATACTCAACTTTCAAACATGCACATATAAAAACTTGATTTTGTGCAGAAAGAACGGATGTTTTCGCTTAAAAACGTTGACTTTTTCAAAAACAAGATTGAATCCATGAAGAATCAAGAGCCAAACTTCTGATACCACTTGTTAGGACCGTGTACGGACGGAGTACTAACTGATTCTACGTGAAAACGAATCAAATAGCGTTGAATTCTATTTGATTGGCGATCTAATCAGGGAGAACGTTATCCAGATCAAGCCTAACGATTAGAAAACGTTAAGAATGAAGTAGGAATGATCTAAAACGCTCTGTGAAGTTGGAACGGACGCTCTGTGCGATCTGGGACGGCTATGGTTGTCAATTCTCGAAGTCTTTTTTTTCACGAATTAAGTGGTATTTATAGGTTACAGCTTTCATTCGTACGACTGAGCCAAGCGACTGGCTCAGTCGTGCGACTGAGTCATACGACTGAATCATTCGTACGACTGAGTCAGTCTCATGACTCAATCGTGAGATTGATTCAATCACCTGGTTCAGTCATGCGATTGCCCCATTCGCATGGTCCAGTCGTGCGACTGAATCAGAATACTTAGTTAAACACATTCGTGAACCTTTAACGATTCAGAACTATGTCTAACAGCTGTAAAACTATATAACATGTTCATATATGTGTGTAATAACGAATGATATTAATAGATATGACATTAAACAACCAATAAATATTCATAGAAGAGTTTTTCATTTCATTGACAAAACATTACATATGTGTTACAAGATGAAAGTCTATTACATTGAAGCTCACTAGACTAGACCTAGGGACATGTGTACTAACAACAAGCAAAGGTAGAGCGCTTCGAAATGGTTCGAGCACTCCATGCATGTCGTATGAATGACACCCAATCCGTTTCATCTTATGTACTTAAGATGAAAAGCTACATTGACCGCCTCAAAAGGCTGAATTGTCCCGTCTCGAAAGAGTTGGCTACGGATTTGATCCTCAACTCTTTGTGAAAAAGGTTTGACAACTTTGTCATGAATTATAACATGAACGGATGGAACAAGAACATAAATGAGCTTCACTTTATGCTCAAAACTGCCGAGGCGGCCATGGGTAAAAAGGTTTTACCCGTTCTCACCATCAACGAAGGTGGGAACAAGAAGAGGCCTCACCCCGCACCCAAGGCAAATGTTGCCAACGGCAAAGGGTACGTTAAGGGAAAGGGGAAGGGAGTGGTAAGAGCGCCACCACCAAAACAAGCAGAGAAGAAGCAAAAGGTTGCTTTAAGTGTGGGGAGATTGGACATTAGGCAAGAAATTGCCTAGTCCATCTAAAAGAGTTGCAAGCTAAGAGGGATGCCGGGCAAACCTCAGGTACAATTTTCATGATTCATATTGATCTTAATTTAATAACCTCTAACACATGGGTATTGGATACCGGATGTGGAACTCACATTTGCAACTTATTGCAGGGGTTCAAAAGAAGTAAGGACTTCAAGAAAGGGGATTTTAGCCTCTACATGTGGAATGGGGCAAAGGTTCAATTTGATGGCCTAGGGGACTACATCTTGAAGCTTCTAAATGGTTTGGAAGCAATTTTGAATAATATTTTGTATGCTCCTAGTTTGACTAGGAACATTATTTTTGTTGCCCAATTAAGACAATATGGTTATGTTTTAACGTTTATTGAAAACGAAATTCATGTTTCTTTAAATGGCTTATTTTATTTTAAAGCTATCCTTATTAATGGTATTGATGAATTGGTTCGTGAAAACACATTATATGATAGCTCATTATACCAAACCACCACTAAGAAACTCAAATTGGATTTGAGTGATACCTATCTTTGGCATTGCCGTTTTGGTCATATACACAAAAAGTGCATACAAACACTTCAAAAGAACGGTCTTTTAAAAGCAAGTGAATATGATTCATTTGGTTTATGTGAATCTTGTTTACAAGTTAAAATGACTAAGGCACCTTTTAGTGGCAAACCCGAAAGGGCAAAAGATTTATTAGGCACCATACACTCGGATGTATGTGGTCCTTTTAAGCCAATGACTAGGTACCGTCAGAGATACATCATTACCTTTACCAACGACTATAGTCGATATGGTTATGTGTACTTAATAAGACACAAAGATGAGGCTTTTGAAATGTTCAAAATCATCCAAAATGAAGTAGAAAATCAACTCAATAAGAAAATAAAAATTCTCCGCACCGATAGAGGAGGTGAATACCTAAGTGATGCTTTTAGAGATCATATTAGAAGTTATGGTATCGTCTAACAACTATCTCCACCTGGAACACCACACACAATGGTGCGTCCGAGAGGAGAAATCGAACTCTATTGGATATGGTTCGATCTATGATGGCTAGAAGCTCATTGCCTCTATCATTTTGGGGTTTCGCTTTGCTCTTTGCGGCCCGTATCTTGAATATGGCCCCAACCAAGAAAGTGGAAACAGCACCATTTGAAATATGGCAAGGAAGTGTTCCATCACTGTCATATTAAAGGTATGGGTTTGTGAGGCTTATGTTAAGACTCCCACCTCAAACAAGCTAGAAAGTCGTTCCACTAAGTGTATCTTCATTGGATATTCTAGAGATTCTATGGGATATTATTTCTATGATCCATTGGAACAAAAGGAGTTTGTTGCCAAGAAGGTTGAGTTCTTAGAAGCTAAGTTCCTTACAGAAGGAACTAGCAGTAGAACAGTGGATCTTGAGGAGGATCAAGAACCACAAACTGATACATGTTTGGTTGACACTAGCACTTAAATGAGGAGGTTGAGAGTGATCAACTGGTTGATCAATACACACAAATGTTTGCAGATCTGATAGAATTAGTAATCCACCTGAAAGACACGGATTTTTCATAGATGGATGCTATGTGGTAGATTCTGATGAACCAACCACTTATCATGATGCAATGTCCAATTTGGATTGTGACAAATGGCTAGAAGCCATGAACATTGAGATGCAATTCATGTATGACAACCAGGTATGGGACTTGGTTGAACCACCTCTTAACTCCAAGATAGTTGGAAGTAAGTGGATTTTCAAGAAGAAAACCGACATGCATGGAAACTTGGATACTTATAAAGCTAGACTTGTAGCAAACGGTTTCACTCAAACTCAACTGGTTGATTTTTATGAGACCTTCTCACCCGTTGCAATGCTAAAGTCTATTAGGATATTATTTGCCATAGCTACTCATTATGATTATGAGATTTGGCAAATGGATGTCAAAACCGATTTTCTGAATGGATATCTTGAGGAAGATGTCTCTATGGTTCAGCCTGAAGGTTTTGTCAATCAAAGGCATCCTAATAAAGTATGCAAGTTAAAGAACTCAATCTATGGATTGAAGCAAGCATCAAGAAGTTAGAATCACCGTTTTGATAAAGAAATAATCAAATTTGGGTTCATCAAAAACGCTAATGAATCATGTGTATATAAGAAAGCTAGTGGGAGCATCATCACTTTCCTAGTATTGTAAGGAGGCTGAGTTCTTAGAAGCTAAGATCCTTATGGAAGGAACTAGCGGTAGAACAGTGGATCTTGAGGAGGATCAAGAACCACAAACTGATACATGTTTGGTTGACACTAGCACTCAACATGAGGATGTTGAGGATGATCAAATAGTTGATCAATACACACAAAACTTTCGCAGATCTGATAGAATTAGTAATCCACCTGAAAGATACGGATTTTTCATAGACGGATGCAATGTGGTAGATTCCGATGAACCAACTACTTATCATGATGCAATGTCCAATTTGGATTGTGACAAATGGCTTGAAGCCATGAACGTTGAGATGCAATCCATGTATGAAAACAAAGTATGGGACTTGGTTGAACCACCTCTTAACTCTAAGATAGTTGGAAGTAAGTGGGGTCTCAAGAAGAAAACCGATATACATGGAAACTTGGATACTTACAAAGCTAGACTTGTAGCATAAGGTTTCACTGAAACTCAAGGGGTTGATTATGATAAGACCTTCTCATCCGTTACAATGCTAAAGTCTATTAGGATATTATTTGCCATAGCTGCTCCTTATGATTATGAGATTTGGCAAATGGATGTCAAAATCACTTTTCTAAATGGATACCTTGAGGAAGAAGTCTATATGGTTCAGCCTGAAGGTTTTGTCAATCAAAAGCATCTTAATAAAGTATGCAAGTTGAAGAAATCAATATATGGATTGAAGCAAGCATCAAGAAGTTGGAATCACCGTTTTGATGAAGGGATAATCAAATTTAGGTTCATCAAAAACTCTGATGAAGCATGTGTATATAAGAAAGCTAGTGGGAGCATCATCACTTTCGTAGTATTATATGTCGATGACATTCTACTATTTGGAAATGACATTCCAACCTTGGAGGGTGTAAAAGCCTGGCTTGGAAGTTGTTTCTCCATTAAAAATCTTAGTGAAGCCGCCTATATTTTGGGAATAATGATCTATAGGGATAGATCAAGGCGGTTGATAGGTTTAAATCAAAGTGCATACATTGACAAGATCTTGAAAAGGTTCAAGATGGAAAACAGTATGAAAGGTTACGTACCTATTCAAAGAGGAATGATATTGAGTAAGACTTAATGTCCAAGCTCAAAGGATGAGCAAGACAAAATGAAGGGAATCCCGTATGCGTCTGCTATAGGGTCCATCATGTATGCCATGATATGCACTAGACCGGACGTGTCATGCGCTTTGAACATGACAAGCCGATACCAAAAAAATCCTGGAAGCAGTCATTGGATGGCTGTTATGAACATACTTAAATACCTAAGGAGGAACAAAGATATGTTCCTAATCTATGGATCTGGTGAGGAGGAACTCGTAGTAAAGGGTTACACGGATGCGAGTTTCAAAACTGATCGGGATGACTCACGATCACAATCGGGGTACATTTTCATCTTGATTAAAGGAGCAATTTCTTGGAATAGCTCTAAGCAAGATGTGGTCGCATTATCAACTACAAAGTCAGAATACATCGCCGCTTCATTAGTAGCTCAGGAAGCTACATGGTTAAAGAAGTACATTGCCGATCTAGGGGTGGTCCCTTCCATTTAGGAACCCCTAGAAATTTTTTGTGATAACGAGGGTGCGATTGCTAAAATCAAGGAACCCCGTGCACATCAAAAGACTAGGCACATAAGGGATGAAGTTGAAAAGGGAAATATATGTATTTGCAAAGTTCACATGGATCAAAACATTGCAGATCCACTCACAAAGCTTCTTGAAAAGGCAAAGCATGAAAGTCATACTTGTGCCATGGGACCTCAATATTCTAGTGACTGGATATGATCTTTAATTACTGTATTAAGATATTGTAACCCTTTATTACTTGAATGAATTATTTGATTATAATGATTCAACTAATATTCCTATTTTGCATGTTTAAAATCCATGAGTAAATTATCTAGTCAGAACGTCCGTAGTTGTTCATACTTGTGGGAACAAGTATGAAGGTAAAACTATTATGAACTTGGATTGGTAGATATTCATATGGATGAATATAGAGCAAAAGGTTGCTTCCAAAATTCATAGATATTTGTGGGATGCAAATATTGGACTGACCTGCATCTCAAACATTACTACATGGAATCTTCTTGATTGATCATAAGTAATTTTGAGTAAAGGCGAACATCATTTGGTATTCTCTGAGCTGAGATACATATTGGGTCTTGATATTTACCAAATATTATACTTTGACTTAGTTCTTCGCTGTTCTGAAACATGGCAGTACATAAGTCTGAGTTCAGGTATGATATAAAGTAATTGTGAGAGACGTATGTAGTCAAGATGGGATTTGTCCCTCTTATTCATTGGGAGTAAGATGTCTAAGGCATGATAAAGTTAAATCAATGGAGAATGATCACTCTATGTCTCTGGGATTTAACATGACATCTGTGACAAAAGGATAGATGATTGATTCACCTAAAACATGTCGAGTATGGTACTTGAAGAGGATGATTTTATTGAATGGCACTTAGTCAAACATATTAAGGGTAGTAAACCGTTGTTAGGCGGTATTTACTGCTTGCATTAATCTTCTATGAATCTTGTGCAAGTGGGAGATTTTTGGATCATATATGCCCAAGACACATACAAGATTGATGTGGTTAGTACGTTATGATCCAAGTCAGGTCATACCCAATAACAAGCTCTACAAACACCAATAAATATTTATTTGTTGATGAGATCATACAAATAAATATTGACACCTATTTAGGAAATTGGTTTTCTAAAACATTGCTTTTGTGATAGAACAACATTATATAAACTAAGGGTTGAAAGAGTAAAATTTTAAGTTGTTCATAAGAAATTATTTGTTTCATTATTTAAGTTGTTAAATAATAACAAATAAAAGTGTGTTAATGTTATAAAATTATAATAGGTTTTAATTTTATAAACTAAGGGTTGAAAGAGTAAAATTTTATAAAAGTTTCAAAATGGGGGGAACCCATTTTGAACCAAGTTTCGGTCTCCCCATGTAGGCATTGGGAACTCATCATTAGTCTTGGTTCACACAAGACTTTACTCACTCTTGCACTCTTCCATCATATTCACACATTTCTCTCACACACACTCAAGCAAGAACTCTCTTAAACAAGGCTGAATTTTCGGACTAGAGGCTCAAACAAAGCTAAAAATTTTGGATTCTTGAAGGTGCATTTGTAGAGATTTTGGTGTTGAGCTCCCTAACTAGCTAGGTTCTTGGAAGAGCTTATGGGTATCACAACTTGAGGCTTTCTCTCTTGGGGGCTGGACATTCAAGAACATCATCTTCTTCATCTTATACATCTACAACATATTGTGCAAGAAAGGTTGTTTCTATGAACACCCTATGGTTGTTTTTATGGTTTGATAGCACACTAGTTCACATATATATATATATATATATATATATATATATATATATATATAAGATCCCTGTTCTTGGGGTTTTGTTTTGGCTTAAAATGATTAAAATTTTCATATTATTAACCGTATGTTTAAACCTTAAACCATCTGCGTTTTTATAGTTTAAATGATTAAACTAGCTTTGATTACTTGCTACAAAACCCATCATAACTGTCTAAGTAAAATTTACATTCGGATGAAATTTCTAAAATATCTTCCGAAGCATAAAAACTCTCTTAGGCACTTATATGTTTTTAAGGATCATTTTTCTTCTGAAGGATATTAACTCTCGAAAGCTTTGTTTTTATGGAACAAAGCATCCCAATTTAAAAATTATCTTCCGAAGAAAATTTGTCAAAACTCTTTGAGAAATTCTTCCAAAGCCATGTTGGCTTTGGAAGCTTTTTCAATAAAACTTCCGAAGACATTTTACCTTCGGAAGATTTTCGAATTCCAAGAAAACAACTTTTGAGCAAAAAGCAAACTACTTTTTCATAGGTGGGACCGCCTTCCGGATTTCAAAGTTTATCCTCTTTCATTAACTTTGTCTCAAATCCTTTTCACATATAAACCATGTTAGTTCCCCCTCTTTTATCATCTTCATCTTCTCTCCAAACCTAAATTCTAAGTTTTCTCTGTAAACCATCTTTGTTCATCCTTCCTTCACATCTAAGCTTACTCAAAATAGCCAACCTTGATCGACGAAATGAACCAGATTTTTCTATGCAGTTACACAGGCAACACAATCAAGTTGCACGGTTAAACTCTGAGAAAGATCCCCATTTCTAAGAGGTATGCAAATTCTTTGCCCTGTCTAACTACTTCACCTCCCTTACCATTGATCCTCCTCTCTATGAGGATCATTTGCTTGAATTCTGGAAGACCTGCCAAGAGGTCATTTTGGATGGGGAGAAGGCACTGTCTGCCATAGTGCAGGGGAGAACAGTCTTCATCACTCCGGCCATCATCAACACTCATCTTCAGCTGGATGATGAAGAAGGTGAGGTGCTCCTCCCAAAGTAAGTTGTCAACCATTCTTTTAAGTAGATGGGTTATGAAGGAGATTTCTATGTAAAGACCTTCAGGAAATGGAAGGTCTCACCTATTTTGTCTCCAAGGTTAGTCATCTTGAATCTCAAGTGACTACCTTGCAACACATGGTTAATGATCAGCAACTTGACATATCTTATCTTAAGGAACAACTAGATAGGAGACCCTTAAGAGAAACTCAACCAGGAACACAAGAACCTATGGATGTAATTGACCTAACTCCTAGCTCACCTGTGCAAGAGGGTGATGCTACCAAAAAGGGGGAGGAAGTCATTACAATCACAGAACCTAGGACTTCCTCAGGGAGTATGGACATTGAGGACTCACCATCCTTACTTGCAGTTGTTCATACTCGGCAACTTTCTCAAGTCCATATTGATATGGATAGCATAGACTCAGTCATCAGGAGTCTATTTGAGAAAGGCATCCAAAGAGCAGTATCATCTACACCAACTCTAGCTCACATTTTTGGGTGGAGGTATGATACTACTAGGAGAACTTTTATTCTTCAAAGACTTCAAGAAAGGAACACTGCAGAGTTCAGCCTTAGAGGAAGACAAAGGCAATCTGGCAATACCATCGGTCAACTGGATGTTGAGGCAGACCCTAAGATTAGCTTCAAAGGGAAAACCTTGACTGAAGGCACAGTGGTAGAACCTGAGAGCCCTGTCTCACTACAAACTACTACAGATGTTCAAACCCTTGATGAGACACCTGCTAGTGAAGGTGCATCTCAACCTCTCTCTGGCCAGAGGTTGGAAGCTACACCAAGCAATTAAGGCCAAAGCTCTCTCCACCCTGAGTCACAAAAGTCTATGAGTGATAAAGGGAAAAGGAAACTAACTCCTGAGGAGATTGAGGAGGAGGAGAGAGAGAGGAAAATGAAGCTAAGGGTAGAAAGTTCCTCTACTGGGTCTGCAAGGATCTTGGAAAGTGCTATCAGGGCTGCCCCAGACCAAATACCCCAGATGATGAGTTAAGGGTGGCCAGGATAAACTACTTGCAGACTAAAAACTATAATATTGATAATATCATTTCTCTCCCCTAAGATGAGTTGAATTAACTGGCTGACATAGAACTATCAAAAGAGAGAAAGGAAGAAGAGGATGCTAAGCTTCTTATGAAAATCAAAGAAGAAAGAAGAAGGAAGACGCTCTATAAGCATATGCATGCTCTCTCACCAGTTCAAGAAACTCAGGAACAAGAGGATGTGGTACAACAAGAACCTCAGGTAGAGAAAAAAAAGACCGGATCAATATGATCAACTACCAGAGTGCCACTGGCCTCTATCAAGCTGATACACTTCTTCCCTTACCCTTTGACTACATTGAGTTTGAGTATCTCAAACAACTTGAACTTGATGTATCCAAAGAAAGAAAAATCACCAAAAGAAAGTTAAGGGAAGAAGCTGTAAAATCAAGAGCCTTCATCCATAAGAATTTGAAAAAGTCTGCTGATAGGCAGGAGATGATGAGCTTCTTGAAGCTGTATGGATTCTCCGAATGGAGACTTCGTCCCATGTCTCTATCCACCATGGATGAGCACATCAGGGTGATCAAGCAGAAGATCAAAAGAGGTGAACTTGTTGACTTACACTCCCTACCAAGTCAGGTCCCTCAGGAAGTGGAGGTTAAGGTTGAAACACCTAAGACAACACAACCTGAACCTCCTGCTGAATCTCAACAAACTTCCACTTCTGATCCACAGTAGGGATCTGTCCCCTCCCAGTCTGAACCTGTAAGAGAGGAAGACCCAACGGAGAAAGACAAAGAAGATCAATCAGGTGCTGCAGGCCAATTTTCTCAGTTAAAGAGTTCAAAGAGGAGGAAGAGGATGGTTTTCAAACCAAAGTCAAAGAAGAAGAAGAAGGAAACATCCACCTCCAAACCTCAGGATGAGTCAGAACATCCTGAGGATGTGCAACAAGAGGATGCCCCACCAACTCCAATTCAAGCAGCTCCTCTGGCATCAGGAAGACCCATCTTATCTTGGACATACTCCACAAATCCAGAAAGATGGCGTGTCATAAGAGATGTTCAATCTACCTCTACTTGATCTCTTTAATATGAGAAGATACTATGAGAGTCTGAGTGATCCTAACCATCTCATGAAGAAAGGGATGGTCATCATCATATGAGGACTGTCAATATCTAGAGTCTTTAGGTGTTTTGGTAGCATCAGCGTAGGGGGGGTTTGTAATGTTATTAGTAAGGCTGATGCAACCCAAACACTCAAAGTCTTTCCTGCATGCATGCACATGTACACTAAAGTGGAATGCTTCGGAAGATTCACACTGACTTGGAAATTATTCTAAGTGTGAAATCTTCCAAAGCCAAGACCAATATCTTCCTAAGCCAAAAGATGAAGTCTTCCGAAGCTTCAAGGACAAAGTCTTCCGAAGCCAATCATTGAAAACAGATTTCTTCTGAAGACTTTATATTACATGCTTTATCTAATTTAGTTTTTACCTAAAGTTGAACCACTTTCTGCTACCACTCAGATAAGTCACAACCTTTCATGAGTTGGTGAAAAGGTCCATGCTTTTGGTAAACTATACATTGAGGTCTTGAGTCTGTAACTTTCCACTTTATGTACTTTATCCTTTTTGTAATATATTAGGATGTGAGCTATGGCATGTCATAGTCACTAGTCAAAAGGCAATCTGCCTTTTGACTCTACATGAATTTTGTTGTCTACTTCATGTATCTAGCTGGCCTTCAAAGTATGGCCGGCTGTAGGTCTTAGTATAAGTATTTTCTGGTCCTTGTAACTAAGCAAGTTTTGAGTTGAACTTCGTAAACCACTTTGTAAGGCACTAGTATATCAATATACACTAACCTTGAAAACCAATTGCCTGTGTGTTGCTCTAGTTTCTGTCTCGTTCACATCTTGTGTTTCTTAGTTCTATAAACTCATTCTTATCAGTTCCCCATTTGAATTGTTAAGTGCTGATATGCAGTCTCCTCTTTGTGTTGTGTTGTACAAGAGCATAAGCCCTTCACCCGGTCCTGCACTATGGCAACAAAATTATCAACAAAAATCAGACTGTTAGTAAATTTCAAACCATAGTCACGCATTTGCTGTTGAATCCAGATGATTTGAGAGCAGCAACTAGCAGCATCAACGTATTTAGTTCACATGTTGACAGAGCAATAGACGTCTACTTCTTACATTGCCAGGTGACTAACCGCCTTCCAAAAAATTGACACCCTACAGATGTCAACTTGTAGTTCCTCTTGCCTTCCAAAAAATTGACACCCTAGAGATTAGGAATCATTAGTTCATCTATGGTTGTTTAATCATTTGTCCCAGAGGTTTCAACCAATTCACCGTCATCTGCAGGTGTATATCCATCTGAGTAGTGATCACTAACATCCAGATCTTCCTCTGAATCCCCTGAAGCACCATCGATTGGAGTAGGCGTGCTTGAGTCTAAATTTGGAGTATTCAGGACATCATACATCATTTGAGCAGCCACCTCGTCATCGGAATAAGCAGGAGGAAGATTGAAGGACTTGAAAAATCCATCATAATCAAAGAAAAGTGTTGTACCTTTTCCATCAGGGGGTGGTGTATCTTTGCACATCTACATTGCACCACACTTCAACTTGACCCGTAGAGTTGTTGTAAACTCGTTTGTAAGGTATATTGTATCGTAGAAAAATTCCTTCATCTGCTTTTTCATTAAACTTGCCAGTCTGAGTTTTCTTCAGCAACATGCAGGGAGCTCCAAATGGTTCCAGATACTCCAAGTTTGGTTTACTCCTTTGAAGCAACTCATAGCAGGGTTTACCATGACATTTGACAACTAATACACGATTAAGAGTGTAGCATGCATTAGCAACTGCTTCATTCCATAATTGAACATGCAGTTTTGAATCTGCCAACATCGTCCTTGCAATTTCAATCAGGCTTCGATTTTTGCGTTCAACAACTCTATTCATCTGTGGAGTATAGGCTGAAGAGAATTTATGAACAATCCCTTTTTCTTAACAGAAAACCTCCATCCACTTATTCTTGAATTCAGTGTAGTTGTCTAAACGAATCTTCCTTACTTTCAGCTTATACAGAGACTCCAGTGTAGTAACCAATTGTTTGAAAGATGCAAACGTCTCTGACTTTGGTTTAAGAAACATAACCCATGAAAATCTTGAATAATCATCAGTTACCACAAAACAGTACCAATCTCCTGCAATGCTTTTAGTACTGACAGGGCCTAACAGATTCATATGCAAAAACTCTAGTGCTATCTCAATAGAGTGAACTTTCTTAAAATTTGTGAGATTTCTTGCTCTGTTTCCCTTTCTTGCATGCTATATAGAAATCTAGAAGCTGAAAGTTCTTGACTATAATGCCTTTAATCAGTTGATTTTGATCTAAATGATTCATATTCCAAGGATTAATGTGTCCTATTCTCCTGTGCCAAGAAATAGAATCCCTATTGGTGGCTTTGGAAAGGAAACACTGAGCGGCAGACTCAGTTGTGAAGGCTTTTGACATGTCCAGAACTTACAGGTTATTATATCTTGAAGCTAACATTACAACTTTCTCATCAGGGATAACATAATCCTTCTTCAGAATGTAGCATCTCTTATTATCGAATACAACTTTAAAGCCCTTGTCGCAAATTTGAGAAACTGAGAGTAAATTGTTCTCCAGTTGTTGAACATAGTTGACTTTATCAAACTTTACCTTCTTATTTCCCACTTCACCTTAAGCTATAATATAACCTCCTTTATTTCCCGCAAAAGATTCATGTCCCCCTTTAATTTGTTTGACATTGAAAAAGAGAGATAGATTCCCGGTCATGTGCCTGGATGCGACTGGTTTATAGTTTGAACTTTTGGTTTGCTTTCATCCCTAGGTTTTACCATAGTTAACATGGGTTTGCCGGGAGCTTGTCTGTGTTGCTTTTGGTATTTCAGAGGGCTATTTGATCTTGTTTTAGAAAATCTAAGTTTATTTTCATGAACAAGTTCAGTTTTTTTTCTAGGTGTCTGATAGTAAGGACAATTAGGAGAAATATGTCCTTGTTCTCCACTACAATAACAGGATCTCCCCTCAACAGTTCAGGGAGATCGGTTATGTGGGGGAGAGGGGATCTAGGGCTGGTCTCTTTCCTCTCAACTTTAGGTTTCTGACCTTCTTTCACAAATTTTATTGGTTTGACATTTTGGTTATATTTGACTTTCATTTTGTTGAGATTTTGATGTTGAGCAGTTCTGGACTGAGTTGGTTCTGTAGTTTTAGATTTTAGGACATGAACTTTTGAAGCCACCCAAGAGTATCATTACAATTCTCATCATCCTTGTTTTTAGTGACAGCCCCATGTGTAGTGCCAGAACTAGATGCCTTTTGTTCAGTAACAGATTGTACATTTTTATCGGTGGAATCTGGATCACTGACTAGAGGGGACGTCAACACATGATCCTTGATAGTGTTATTATTTATAGGTTAAAATTTTGTATTAAAAAGGATCGCATATGGTGGTGGCACTACTTTATAACCAAGCCCATCCCCGTTGTTTCTTTCTTTTACTATGTTCTGAACAATGTGAGATGAACTAGCTAGACTGTGAAGTTTTTGATTTAACTATTGGATCCTTTATGCTCAAGACACATAGAACCTTGATGTGGTTAGTACGTTATGATCTAAGTCTGGTCATACCCAATAACAAGCTTAGCAAACACCAATTAATATATTTAATTGATGATATGATCAAGCAATTAAATAATTACACCAATTTGGAGAATGGGTTTTCTAAATAAATGGCATATGAGATGGAACAACTTATAAGGATATTTTTTTCAAGAATATTATTTGTAATGTTATTTAAGTTAGTTAGATAACATCAAATAATAAAAAGAGTGTATGAGTTATAAAATTAAAAGGTTAATTATACAACTCAATTCGACACTAGTTAAAAATTATATTGGGTGATTAAGTTTGGGTGGGAAACCCATTTTGAACCCAAAATTTTGGCCGCCCCCCCGGTATTGTTGGTCCCTTTTGTTTACCTTGAAAATAGAATTAATTTACTAGTCCAACACTCTATCTCTCTCTCTCATACATGCAAAAACCAAAGAAAGAAAAACTCTCCCTTCTTGAAGAAAATCTCGGTTTTGAAAGGGGTTTATAGCAGCTTTCTTCTTCGTTTCTGGTGTTCAAATCCTAGCAACATAAGTGCTTGCTTGATGCTTGAGGGTATGGAAGCTTGAGGAAACCTTTTCCTTGGTGTTTTGGGCGTTCAAGAACATCATCATCTCCCTCATATCACACGGTTTTGAAGAATCCCTGAAAGGTAGTTTCATGGATGTTATTTTGGTTGTTGTTTCATCTTGATAGGTAGTTCATTCATATATGTTTGATCCTATGACATTAGGTTTGTTAATGATACAAAATATATCTTAATTTTCAGTTTACAAAACATAATATTATGGTTTGGTTCCGCTGCATTTTCATGTTTAAATTGTCAAACAACTTTGATATTGAGTCCAACAAACCCAACATTGGCATCTAGAGCCGGATATATGGATAACTAGCTTCAATAGTCCTTGTAAAATTGGTTTTATGGGGTTTTAACAACCTAAAAGGGGCTGTTTTATGATGATATAATGAATCCCAGATCTTTAAGGTTATGTCTTACATGCTTGTGATTAAACCTTGAAAGAAAGTTGTCAAATGGTTGATTATTGTGTTCGGACAAAACCTAGATTTCGGGTTTGTGTTGGCCGAAAATTTGGGGCTGAGATCAAGGGATTCATTGTTATTCTTGGATGTTGTATATGATACATGATTTTGGTGCATAACATAGCATTGACCTTATGATGATTTGGTTTTGGTTGATTGTGATTTGTCATGTTGTTTTGTTTTGAAAGGGTTGTAATATTTGTGTTTGTAATTTGGGTTGTAATTTATTTATTCATTTGGTTATGTAATAAATTGAAGGGCTTTAACAAGTTTATCAAAGCTCATATAATCTTGTTTATATGAAAAACGCAGCGGATTATAAGTTTAAAGCTTGTCAATAAGCTGATTACTAAGCCCATTTAATAAGTAAAACCCAAACCATGGATCCATATGCGAAGTGCATACAATATAGAAATCATTGGATGTTTAGAAGACAACCTTTTGAAGCTGTTAGAAAATGAGATTTTGAAGGAGTGATGGATGAATTTCGTGGCTGAATCTTCAAGCTAGAAGACCTCAAGATGGTTATACCCCAAGCCACCAACGAACACCTTGAATGCTAGGCTTCTTTGACACCAACTTTCAGCAACATAACCCACTTTTGATGCTGTAAATTTTCAGCTTTCTTCCTTCTTCAAACCGATTGAGAGAGAGAGATAGATGAGAGAAATATTGCCTTTGCATGTAAGAGAGAGAGATAGATGAGAGAAATATTGCCTTTGCATGTAAGAGAGAGAGGCTAGAGTTGCAGAGTGTGTATGTGTTTAAGTCTTGTGTATTTAGAAGACAAAGAAGTGGGACCATATGGCTCCTTTGGGCGGCCGAAATTTTTAAAAAAAAGGTTCCCATCTACTTATTTTATTTACATTACCAAAACTCTTTAATCTCTAGTTTATAAAGTTGAAAACCAATTTTTAACTTTTTAAACTTAGCACTCTTTCATTTGTTATCATTTAGCAAAACTAAATAATGAAACAAATAATATTTCATGAACAATTATCCACATAATGATGTTCATCTACAAAGCAATAATTTAGAAAATCCATTTTTCTAAATTGGTGTCATTATTTATTTGTTTGATCTTATCAACTAATAAATATTTATTGGTGTTTGTTTAGCTTGTTATTGGGTATGACCCGAATTGGATCATATCACACTAGCCACATCAACTTAATATGCATCTTGGGCAGATCAGGTCTTTCAACCTCCCACTTGCACAAGATTCATAGAAGGTTGATGCAAGTAGCAAATGACGCCTAGCAACGGTTTGCTACCCCTAATGTATATGATTAAGTGCCATTCAATAACATCATCCCTTTCAAGTACCTTACTTGAATATGATTTAGTGAATCAATCATCTATCCTTTTGTTACAGATGTCATGTTTAATCCCAGGGACACAGAATTGTCATTCTCTGGTGATTTAACTTTAACAGGCCTTAGACATCTTACTCTCAACGAATAAGAGGAACAAATTCCATCTTGACTACATACGTCTCTCACAATCACCTTATATCATACCTGAACCTAGCCTTATGTACTGCCAATCTTTCAGAACAGCAAAGTACTAAGTCAAAGTACAATAGTTGGTGAATATCAAGACCCAATATGTATCTCAGGTCTGAGGATATAATGATATTCGCCTTTACTCAATATCTCTTATGACTAATCACAAAGATTCCATGCAGAAATAGTTTAGAGCGGGTCGGTCCAATATCTATATCCCATAGATATCAATGAACCTTGGTAGCAACCTCTTGCTCTATATTCATATTTTATGAATATCAACCAATCCAAGTTCATTATAGTCTTACATTCATAGTTGTTCCCACAAGTATGATCGACTACGGACGTTTAGAATAACTTACTTATTCATGGATTTAAACATGCTAAAATAGAAGAACAAATGAAAATTATAACCATATAACTAAGTCAAATAACATGAGTTCCCATATCCAAATACAAAATTTGATCAAGTCCAATCACTAGAATATCGAAATCCTAAGGCACAAGTATGACTTTCATGCTTTGACCTATCTAAGAGCTTCGTGAATGGATCCATAATGTTTTGATCGGTGTGAACTTTGCGAATACATATCTTTCCCTTTTCAACTTCATCCCTTATGTAGTTGAATCTCCGTTCAATGTGCCGAGTCTTTTGATGAGCACGAGGTTCCTTGATTTGAGCAATCGCACCTTCGTTGTCATAAAAGTTCTCTAGGGGGTCTTGAATGGTAGCAACAACCCCTAGATCAGCAATGAACTTCCTAAGCCACGTAGCTTCTTGAGCAGCCAATGAAGCGACGATGTATTCTGATTCTGTTGTAGATAGTGCCACTACATCTTGCTTTGAGTTCTTCCAAGAGACTGCTCCTCCATTCATAATGGAGACATATCCCGACTGTGATCGAGAATCATCTCGATCAGTTTGGAAACTCGCATCCATGTAACCCTTTACAACGAGCTCCTCTTCACCAGATACATATATTAAGAACATATCCTTAGTGTTTCTAAGGTATTTCAAAATACTCTTAACAGCCATCCAATGCCTATTACCAGGATTCTGTTGATATCTACTTGTCATGCTTAGAGCACATGACACGTCCGGCCTAGTACATATCATTGCATACATGATGGATCCTATAGCAGATGCATATGGGACTCCATTCATTCTTTCTTTTTCAACCTTTGAACTAGGGCATTGAGATGAGCTCAATATAGTCCCCTTTTGAATATGTACCAAGCCTTTCTTAGAATTCTCCATCTTGAATTTTTTCAAGATCTTTTCAATGTATGCACTTTGGTTTAAACCTATTAACCGCCTTGATCTATCCATATAGTACTTTATTCCCAAATTATAGGCGGCTTCACTAAGATCCTTAATTGAAAAACAGCTTCCAAGCCAGGCTTTTACACCTTCCAAGGTTGGAATGTCGTTTCCAAGTAGTAAAATATCATCAACATATAATACAAGGAAAGTGATAGTGCTCCCACTAGCTTTCTTATATACACAAGCTTCATCAGCGTTTTTGATGAAGCCAAATTTCTTTACTTCATCATCAAAACGGTGATTCCAGCTTCTTGACGCTTGTTTCAATCCATAGATTGACTTCTTTAACTTGCATACCTTGTTAGGATGTTTTGGATCGACAAAATCTTTAGGCTGTTTCATATGGACATCTTCCTCAATATATCCATTAAGGAAAGCAGTTTTGACATCCATTTGCCAAATTTCACAGTCATAATATGCTTCTATGGCGAACAATATCCTGATAGACTTTAGCATTGCCACAGGCAAAAAAGTTTCATCATAATCAACCCCTTGAGTTTGAGTGAAACCTTTTGCTACAAGTCTAGCTTTATATGTATCCAAGTTTCCATGCATATCGGTTTTCTTCTTGAAAACCCACTTACTTCCAACTATCTTGGACTTAAGAGGTGGTGTAACCAATTCCCAAACTTGGTTATCATACATGGATTGCATCTCAACGTTCATGGCTTCTTGACATTTGTCAAAATCAGGTTTTGACATTGCATCATGGTATGTGGTTGGTTCAACCGAATCTACCACATAGCATCCATCCATGAAAAATCCATATCTCTCAGGAGGAACACTAATTCTACCAGATTTGAGAACGCTTTGTATATCTTGATCATCTATATGATCATTCTCAACATCCTCATGTTGATTGCTAGTATCAACCAATTGTGTATCGTTTTGTGAATCTTGAACCTCTTTAAGTTCCACTTCTCTTCCACTAGTTTGTTCCGAAAGAAACTTAGTTTCGAAGAACTCTGCCTTTCGAGCAATAACACTTTCTACTCTGTCGGATCATAGAAATAATATCCAATACAATCTCTAGGATATCCAATGAAGATACACTTTATGGATCGGGCTTCCAGTTTGTTTTGGGTGTTCTCCTTAGGATAAGCATCACACCCCCAAACTTTTAAATATGATAATGATAGAACCCTTCCATGCCATACATCGAAAGGTGTCCTTTCCACTTTCTTGGTTGGGCCATATTTAAAATACGGGCCGCGGAGAGCAACGCGAAACCCCAAAATAATAGAGGTAGTGTACTTCTAGCCATCATAGATCGAACCATATCCAATAGAGTCCGATTCCTCCTTTCAGATACACCATTATGTTGTGGTGTTCCAGGTGGAGTAAGCTGTGAGACAATCCCACAACTTCTAAGATACTCTTGAAATTCACTACTTAGGTATTCACCTCCTCTATTTGTACGAAGAATCTTGACCGTTTTGTTGAGTTGATTTTCTACTTTTCTTGAAGATTTTGAACATTTCAAAAGATTCATGTTTGTATCTTAACAAGTACACATACCCATAACGACTATAGTCATCGGTAAAGGTAATGAAGTATCTTTCACCATTCCTAGTTTTTGGTTTAAAAGGTCCACATACATCTGAATGTATGATCCCTAATAAATCCTTTGCCCTTCCATTAGTCCCACTAAAAGGGGCCTTTGTCATTTTACTTTTTAAACAAGACTCGCATATATCAAATGAATCGTTTTCATCAGTTTTCAAAAGACCATTCTTTTGGAGTTTGCATGCGATTCTTGTTTATGTGACCAAGGCGACAATGCCGAAGATAGGAATCACTCAGATCTTGTTTGAGCCTTTTGGTGGTTGGTGGGTACATTGAGCTGTCATATGTTGTGTTTTCATGAACCAATTCATAAATACCATTGCAAGGTATAGCTTTAAAATAAAACATATGATTTAAAGAAACATGAATATCATTGTCAACAAACTTGAAATCATAATCACATTGTCTTAAACGGGAAACAGAAATAATGTTACTAGTCAAACTAGGAGCATATAATACATTCTTTAAAATGACTTCCAAACCACTTGGAAGCTTCAAAATGTTGTCTCCTTGGGCTTCCACGTGAACCTTTGCACCATTGCGCATGAAGAGACTTATTTCCCCTTTTGCATAATGCTCACTTCTTTTGAACCCCTCTAACAAATTGCAAATATGAGTTCCACATCCGGTATCTAATACCCATGTGTTAGAAGAAATAACATTAAGCTCAACATGTATCATAAAGATTGTACCTGAGGTTTGCCCCGCGTCCCTCTTCGATCTCAACGCTTTGAGATAGACTGGACAATTGTGTTTCCAATGGCCTACCTCACTACACTCAAAACATGGGTCATCTTGAGCAACCTTTTGCTTCTTTTCTATCGGTTTAGGCGGTTCCATTTTTGCTTTACCCTTACCCTTCCCTTTGACGTGCCCCTTCCCTTTGGCAACACTTACCCTAGGATCGGGGAGGTGCCTCTTCCTAATACCACCTTCATTGATCGTAAGGACCGGTAGAACCTTTCTACCCATGCCTGCCTCGGCTGTTTTGAGCATTGAATGAAGCACACCAATGCTCTTGTCCCATCCATTCATGTTATAGTTCATAACGAAGCTATCAAACTTCTTTGATAGGGAGTTGAGGATCAAATCCGTTGCTAACTCGTTGGACACACGACAGTTAAGCCTTTTGAGGCGATCAATGTGGTTCTTCATCATAAGAATGTAAGATGACACCGATTGGGTCTCGTCCATCCGACATGCATGGTGTGCTCGAACGGTTTCGAAGTGCTCCACCCTTGATTTTTGTTGGAACATTTCCTTTAACTGGGTGATCATGTCATAGGCATTGTGGTTCTCAAATTTTTTACAAATCAAGAATCATACTCGCTAGCATGAGACATGAGACTTGCACAGAGTCTTCGGTGTACTTGACCCACTCGGCAAAGGCCTCAATGTCATTTTCATCGGGTTGATCGGGAATGGGATCGTCTAACACATAGGACTTCTTTTCTTGCTTGAGAACGATTCTCAAGTTTCGGTACCAATCTATGAAGTTCCCATGGTTTAGAGGTTCCTTTTCAAGGATTGTTCTTAGTGATAGGTTATGACAGTCCGGATTGCGTTGTTGTTGTTAGCCATCTACAATTTTACAAAGTTCAAATTTTAGTATTTTTAATATCAATGTATTTTGATTATTAATACCCTTTTTTGTCTCATAGACAATTAATAGTCAAAATCTAGAATCCAACGTTACATTTAAATATCGGTTAGGTGACCTTTATCCCTTTATTTAAATTAAGAAGGTAGTCAACGTTTGACAGTTGTAACTATTACAATTTCTAGTGTATGGGATTGGTTAAACATCTTATGTTTGTTTGGCATGTTTATCCTATCAACACCCTTTGTACGTCATGCTTCGGTGATCCTAATGCATGATTTCCAAATTAAGTCGTCCTACTTAGACACATGTGTGGATTTGCTAATATAAGTGGTTAGGTGACCTTTATCCTATAAATATGGTAAACCCACCTCAAACTCATAAGTTCCCTCTAATGTGGTTAGGTGACCTTTATCCCACATCAAGTTCTCAAATGATTCGAGTGTTGTTTAATAGGATGGTGTTTGACTTATTTAAAAGGGATTTGTGTTTTACAAAATTCTAGTTTGGAAAACAATTTTCATACCTTGCATTTGCATGCATTTAAATGCATGATAGTTTGTTTGGAAACTTATTTCAAAGTTCCTTTTAATAACCTATTTAATTATGAAATCAATAACCTTTATTAAAACCAATTCTATTTCTTACTGATTTCTAAGGAACCAATTTTATGCGAGTTGTTGATTTCTTGTTGTTAACTATCCAATTCCACAATAAGATAATATGGGCATTAATCAACCATACATGCATAATAAAACAATCCACAAGTTCATAACCATAGCCAATGGACTTGGCAACACTTGTTAGCCAAAACAAGTGTGCCAAGAGGGTCTATTATAAAGCATAAACATGACACAAGGCATTGAGATGGTGTGCTCCTACTTGATCCCGCATCCTAATGCATCAAGTGTCCATTTTGTGTTTTCATCATTTTGCTTTATTTGGGCTTTCTTTTGGGCTCCAACTTCAGCTCCTAGCTTCCTTGGGCCTCCATGCTTTGGGCTTTGGTTATTGGGCTTAAAACCAATCTTGGGCTATGAGACCCATTTGGGCCTAAAATGGCCCAAACCAAAACCCAAGCCTTGTTGAACCTCTTTTACAAAATATATCCTAATACATTTTACTAGTAAAAGAATTACAACTAATCTACTTATTATTACAAACCAACATAAATAATAAATTGATTACAAAACCCAAATAAATAAATGTTACATCCAAATTGAATAATCAACCAATATCACAACACAAAATACATCCAAACATACATCCAAACATTAAGGTATTGGCTAGGTTATGAACATTTAAATACACGTCCAAATATGTGAGCATTTCAAGTTAAAATGGTTCCCTTTTGAACCCTTAAACTTTCGGCCAAGTTTAACCAAACTGAAAGTTTTGGTTTTGTCCAAACAAACAAGCATTCCATCAATGTGACTTGGTTTTAAAGATTACTACATGCATGTAAAGTATAATCTTTAAAATAAAACAAAAGGGTAACCATTTCAGCCCCTAAAATCTCGGCCATATGGTGTTATACACCACAAAACCCTGAAATGGTATGATCTATACATGTATGCATTCGTATAAGTGGCTCTTGATGCCATTGAAGGGCATTAACAAGTTTATCAAAGTTCATATAATCTTGTTTATATGAAAAACGCAGCGGATTATAAGTTTAAAGCTTGTCAATAAGCTGATTATTAAACCCATTTAATAAGTAAAACCCAAACCATGGATCCATATACGAAGTGCATACAATATAGAAATCATAGGACGTTTAGAAGACAACCATTTGAAGCTGTTAGAAAAAGAGATTTTGAAGGTGTGATGGATGAATTTCGTGGCTGAATCTTCAAGCTATAAGACCTCAAGATGGTTATACCCCAAGCCACCAACGAACACCTTGAATGCTACGCTTCTTTGACACCAACTTTCAGCAACAAAACCCACTTTTGATGCTGAAAATTTTCAGCTTTCTTCGTTCTTCAATACCGATTGAGAGAGAGAGAGATAGATGAGAGAAATATTGCCTTTGCATGTAAGAGAGAGAGGCTAGAGTTGGAGAGTGTGTATGTGTTTAAGTCTTGTGTATTTACAAGACAAAGAAGTGGGACCATATGGCTCCTTTGGGCGGCCTAAATTTTTTAAAAAAAGGTTCCCATCTTCTTATTTTATTTACATTACCAACACTCTTTAATCTCTAGTTTATAAAGTTGAAAACCAATTTGTAACTTTATAAACTTAGCACTCTTTCATTTGTTATCATTTAGCAAAATTAAATAATGAAACAAATAATATTTCATGAACAATTATCCACGTAATGATGTTCATCTACAAAAGCAATAATTTAGAAAATCTATTTTTCTAAATTGGCGTCATCATTTATTTGTTTGATCTTATCAACTAATAAATATTTATTGGTGTTTGTTTAGCTTGTTATTGGGTATGACCCGACTTGGATCATATCACACTGGCCACATCAATTTAATATGCATCTTGGGCAGATCAGGTCTTTCATAACAGATTAGGTGCATTTCTTTTATTAGAAAATTCTATTAGGATATAATTTTGTAATAGGACGATGCACAAGATGAAGACCTAAAGAAGGACATAAAAGGCATGGACACTTGAAGCTTTGGATGTGGATTCAAGTGGGAGTTCATGGACACATATGGTGTGTCATTATTTAACCCTTACGAAAGACCTTATGACAACACTTGTGATGGCAAACAAGTGTAGTCAACTTAGTGGCTATGGTTATGCACTTATGTTTGTATGATTATGCTTGTTTTGGTGTTTGTTGTATGGTTGTTGGTTGATATTTGGATATGCATAACAAACTCATTAACAAACTTAACAAGCTGAAAATTTATGGTTCTTCATCATTAAGTAGTTAATAAAAGGTTAATAAAAGGTTAATAAAAGGATTAATGATTTTAATAAAAGAGGTTTTATTAAAAATGAACCATAGGGTACCTTGTATTTGAAAGCATGCAAATATAAGGTACATAGAGTTTTCTAACCTAGTATTATGAAAACTTAAGATTTTTTTATAAACAAGTTAAACACCATCCTTTTGCATAACACTTGAGTCACTTGGAAACTCTTAATGGGATAAAGGTCACCTAAACATTTTTAGGGAACTTGTGATTTGAGGTGGGGATACCATATTGTGGGATAAAGATCACCTAACCACTTATGTTGGTAAACCCACATGTGTGAGTAAGTAGGGTAACCTGATTTGCAAACCATGTTTACTGTAGGGTAACCTGATTTGCAAACCATGTTTACTGGATCACCTACAATATGGTTTACAAAGGTGTTGATGGGATAAATGTGCCGACCACACATATGATGTTTAAGTCGATCCCATACCCTAGAAGTTGCAAAGGGTTGCAATTGTCAAAACGTTGACTACCTTGTTAATTTAAACAATGGGATAAAGGTCACCTAACCACTATTTAAATGTAATGTTGGATTCTAGAATTTAAAAAAAATTGTGTGAGACACATATAAGAGTTTTAAATTATTAAAAAAAATGGACGATATCGAAAATACTAAAATTGAACTTTGTCAAAATTTTGTAGATGGCCACCAACAATAATGAAAATGAAATCCCATCCGCTCACTCACTATCACTAAGGACATTCTCTAAAAGGAGCGTCTAAACCATAATAACTTTATTGATTGGTTTCGAAACTTGAGAATTGTTCTCAAGCAAGAGAAAGGATCATATGTTTTAGACGATCCGATTCCCGATCAGCCCAATGAAGAGGATGAGGAGGTCTTTATGAATTGGGTGAAATGCACTGAGGACTTGGTCCAAGTGTCTTGCCTCATGTTGGCAAGCATGACACCTGATCTCCAAAAGGAGTATGAACATCATGGAGCATATGACATGATTACCCAGTTGAAGGAAACGTTCCAACAACAAGCAAGGGCGCTTCGAAACGGTTCGAGCACTCCATGCATGTCATATGGATGACACCCAATCTGTTTCAACTTATGTACTTAAGATGAAAAGCCACATTGACCGCCTCGAAAGGCTGAATTGTCCCGTCTCGAAAGAGTTGGCTACGGATTTCATCCTCAACTCTTTGTCAAAGAGGTTTGACAACTTTGTCATGAATTATAACATGAACGGATGGGACAAGAACATAAGTGAGCTTCACTCTATGCTCAAAACTGCCGAGGCGGCCATGGGTAAAAAGGTTTTACCCGTTCTCACCATCAATGATGGTGGGAACAAAAAGAGGCCTCACCCCGCCCCCAAGGCAAATGTTGCCAAGGGTAAAGGGTACGTTAGGGGAAAGGGGAAGGGAGTGGTAAGAGAGCCACCACCAAAACAAGCGGAGAAGAAGCAAATGGTTGCTTCAAATGACCCATGCTTCAAGTATGGGGAGATTGGACATTGGGCAAGGAATTGTCCAGTCCATCTCAAAGTGTTGCAAGCCAACAGGGATGCCGGGCAAATCTCAGGTACAATTTACATGATTCATATTGATCTAAATTTAATATCCTCTAACACATGGGTATTGGATACCGGATGTGGAACTCATATTTGCAACTTATTACAGGGGTTCAACAGAAGTAAGGACTTCAAGAAAGGGGATGTTAGCCTCTACATGGGGAATGGGGAAAAAGTTCAAGTTGAAGACCAAGGGGACTACATCTTGAAGCTTCCAAATGGTTTGGAAGCAGTTTTGAACAATGTTTTGTATGCTCCTAGTTTGACTAGGAACATTATTTCTGTTTCCCAATTAAGACAATATGGTTATCTTTTAACATTTATTGAAAATGAAATTCATGTTTCTTTAAATGGATTATTTTATTTTAAAGCTATCCCCATTAATGGTATTTATGAATTGGTTTGTGAAAACACATTATATGATAGCTCATTGTACCAAACCACCACTAAGAAACTCAAATTATATTTGAGTGATACCTATCTTTTGCATTGTCGTCTTGGTCATATAAACAAGAAGTGCATACAAACACTTCAAAAGAACGATCTTTTAAAGGCAAGTGAATATGATTCATTTGATGTATGTGAATCTTGTTTACAAGGCAAAATGACTAAGGCACGTTTTAGTGGCGAATCTGAAAGGGGACCAATTTATTAGGCATCATACATTCAGATGTGTGTGGTCCTTTTAAGCCAATGACTAGGTACAATGAAAGATACTTCATTACCTTTACCGATGACTATAATCGATGTGGTTATGTGTACTTGTTAAGACACAAACATGAAGCTTTTGGAATGTTCAAAATCTTCCAAAATGAAGTAGAAAATAAACTCAAGAAGAAAATAAAATTTCTCCGCACCGACAGAGGAGGTGAATACCTAAATGATGCTTTTAGAGATCATCTTAGAAGTTGTGGTATCTTCTCACAACTATCTCCACCTGGAAAACCACAACACATGTTGGTACACATATCCCTAGTTCTAGTTCTAGTGAGAACAATTGTAATAGAATGTCATTTTGTAACACTTATGTAATGTTCGAATATATGTAATGAAAAACTCTTCTGTGAATGTTCATTGTTTATTGAATGTTATATCTATTAATATGATTCATTGTTACACGCTTATGTGAACATGTTATATTGGTTTGCCGTTGTTAGACATAGTTCTGTATCATTAAAGGATCTAGAACAAGTTTAACTAAGTCTCATGATTCAGTTGCACAACTGCACCATGCGAATGGGCCAATCACATGACTGAACCAGGGGATTGAGTCAATCGCACGATTGAGCCATAAGACTGACTCAGTCGTACGAATGAATCAATCGTATGACTCAGTCGCATGACTGAGCCATACGCATGGCTCAGTCGTACGAATGAAAGCTGTAACCTATAAATACCACTTAATTCTTTGAAAAACAGAGACATCGAGAGTTATCAACCCTAGCCATTCCTGTTCGTCCAGAGAGTTCCTTCTAACTTCATATAACGTTTCTGATCGATTCTAATCAATTCATAACGTATTCTCATCGTTAGTTTTGATCGGATAAACGCTCTCCCTGATTGAATCACCAATCAAATAGGATTCCGCACTATTTGATCTGGTTTCATGTTGAATCAGTTAGTACTCCGTCCGTACACGGTCCTAACAAGTGGTATCGGAGCCTTGGCTCTTGATTCTTCGTGGATTCAATCTTGTTTTTGAAAAAGTCAACATTTTTTAAGCAAAAGATCTGTTCTTTCTGCATAAAATCCAGTTTTTACGAGTGCATGTGTTAAAAATTCATCTTTTTCGAGTTTCAGCCGATTGGGGTTCTCAAAATTGTGTTTTTGGGTCGAATTGCGTGAAAAGTTTAAAAAAATTTGAAGTCAGCAGTCTCAGTCGCACGATTAACTCAATCGCACGACTGAACTCCATTCACTCGGCTAAATCGCACGATTGGACCAGTCGCTTGTTCAATCGCATAATTGGCCCAGTCGGTTTGACCAGTCGCACAACTGTCCTAGTCGTCTGTCCAGTCGCACGACTAAGCTCAATCACCCAATTGAGTCTCAGTCGCACCCCAGTCTCATACCCAGTTGTATACACAGTTGGTTTTCCAGTTAAAGACTAATTTAATATGGACACTCAGAACTTCGCACGTTCAGCAGGGAAGGACTCCACGATCCAGAATCTATTACTCTTAGAGAATGAGATGGGAACCATAACAAACCACCAAAGCTTCTGTCTCTTGATGATTATCCTCAATGGAAGCAACGGTTTGAGATTCATCTGAATGGAGTAGACACGAACATAAGGAACACTATTAAGACTGGCTACACTTTTCCCGTTGGTGCTGATGGTTTTCCTCTGACACTAAGTGGTTTGACTAAGGCACAAAAGACTACGTACAATGCTGAGAAGAAGGCCTACGCATTGTTGACACAGTCTATTCCTAAAGACATCTTCCATCAGTTTTCAGAACACAAACAGTGCAAAAAGTTATGGGAGGCTCTTGAGAAGAGATATGAAGGTTATGCAACTCTTAAGTCACTGAAGGCGAAAGCGTTGAAGAACGAATTTGATAACTTCTCTTCTATTGGGAATGAAAGTTTGGATGATGTGATCGACCGCTTCTATCACTTGATGAGTGAATTGCACACTCATGGGATTAAAACGTCCATGGAAGACAAGGTGGCAAGTTTGGCTGATGGGTTACCTGTTAAGTGGTATTCATTTGTTTCCACTTTGAGACATAATGCTGTGTTGGAGACTTTGGACATAAATTATTTTATTATGAAGTTGAGGGAAGAAGTGGTTCGAAATAATTACAAGTCTAAGAAGGTAACTACACTCAGAATCCTTCTCTCTATAATATGACTCCTACTACAGCTTCTTCGAGTGCACTGCTACAGACTACTTTCGTGTCTAACACATCTGCAAGCATTTTAAGTACTTCCTCAAGCTGTGACACAGGTGGATCATCAAGCGTCCAATTCAATGCTCCAGAAATTCAATAGACGAAGTTAAATACAGAGAATTTGAGCAACGTAACTGTTGAAGTTGCTAAGGAGCACATGGATCTACTTGCTGCTGTGGTACATTCTTACGATGGGTTAGTTGCAGGAAAGATTGGAAATTGCCACTTAGCAGATGAAGATTATGAACAGGTTGATGAAACAGAGCTTGAACGGATGGATATCATGTGGGCTCTCGCGAGTGTTGTGCGTAGAGCAAAGAAGTTCGTTAAAAAGACGGGACAGAACCTGGTGGCGACAAAGGATACAACTTTTGGATTTGACAAGTCAAAAGTCACTTGCTTCAACTGCAGTGAAAAAGGCCATTTCAAGCGGGAGTGTGTCAAACCGAAGAAAACAGGCAACGGCAACCCGTTTTCATCATTTAACCCGCAGGATAAAGACAGGACTCCAAAGTCAATGTCAACCAGTAATGACTCCAAAGCAATGGTAGCTTAGGGTGATGAAGGACAAGATTGGTCCTTCCATTTCTTATCTGATGGTGAGGCTAACATTGCATCTGTTGAAGATCTGAACGAAGACTCAGCGAGTGAGGGGGAGAACTCAGTTGAGCTTGATACTGCTGATATGGATGAGACCTTGGCTGCTGTTGATCAACTCGTGGAGGATGAACTAAATGTTGAATCTGCAGCACACCAGGAACCCCAGACTGCTTTCATGGCTGGCCCTTCTACATCTGCACAGGTAGAATCAAAAGATGATCTCTTTGACAAACATGCATGTGTTGAATGTGATAAGTTTAGGGAAAGCATTGATCTAAAATTTGCTAGGTTATTAGAACATAATGATAACTTAGTAAATGACTTAAAACTGTGCACTGAAGCAAATCGTATATTAAAATTAAATGAAAGCAGTTTTATGGAGAAAATTGAATTGTTAAGAAAAAAGAGACTGAAGTTGTTACTTTCAACCAAGAAAATGATATAAAGTTTTACTTAAAACAATTGAGGTAACTAAAAAGGAAAGAGCTGTTTTACAAGTTGAAAATGATTCCTTAAAGCAAAAACTACATAGTTTAGCTAGTTCTTCTCATATTTTGAAAAACTTGGTTAAAGAAAGAAACAACAGGGAAGGGCTGGGTTACAAAGGTATTCCTCCACCACATGAAATCCTTCTGAACACCAAACAGAGATTTGTTAATAATAATCCCATCAAGGACCATGTGATGACTACTCCTCTGGCTAGTGATCCGGACACTGCAGTTAAACCTGCTCCTCCGGTTGCTGATCAGAAGACATCAACCTCAGGCATAAAGGATAAAACCATCATTGAAAACCGGGTGGAAGAGAATGTTCAAGCATCTCTTAGGTTGGGTTCAAAATCTATTGTCACACAACCCAAGACTTTAAAAACCACTCAGATTAAACCAGTTAAGCAAGATAACAAAAATCTTCAAAGACAAAGTAATCATAATATTAAACAAGTAAAATTTGTCAAAGAAAGGGAAAATCAAAAGGCTGAGACCAAAAAGCCCATACCTGTAGTGTGCTCCCCACCCCACAAGAGATCTCCTAGTCCTGTTTAGAGGAGATCATGTTATACTTGTGGACAAAGGGGTCACTTCTCTTCGAACTGTCCTAGCTATCAAACACCTAAAATTAAAATTGAACTAGATCAAGATGTTAAACATGTATCTTCAAAATAGAGGTCTAAAACTCCTGTTAGGTCTAAAACACTTCTAGGTCTTTTATCCCTCCCTAACACTACAGACAACACAGACAAGTCACTGGCAAGTCTGTGATGCCTGATGTGAAACCTGTTTTTGAAAAAAAACCTAAAGTTCAAACAATAAATCAGTCATCAGTTTACTACAAACAATCCTTACACAAGGATGGTCTGTGGTAAGCTAAGACATCTGATGTGCCTGATAGTGTTGATAAGCCGAAGGATGAGGTCTCTCAAACTACTAAAGGTCAGTGGGTTGAGTTTGTAATGTGTGATGCCTCTGGGAAACCCAAGCCAGTCAAGGCTTGGGTCCCCCTCCTTAACAAATTATTTTCTTTTGTGTGCAGGCTGTCCGCTATAGTGCTTCTACCAACACATAGATAGTAGATAGCGGGGCATCCAGGCACATGATGGGAAATCAGTCTCTCCTTTTCAACATCAAACAAATTAACAGGGGACATATTTCTTTTGCTGGAAACAAAGGAGGATTCATAATCGTACAAGGAGAAGTAGGTAACGGACAGGTAAAATTTGATAAAGTGAATTATGTTCAACAATTGGAAAACAATTTGCTTTCAGTTTCTCAGATATGTGACAAGGTCTTCAAAGTGATGTTTGACAATCGAAAGTGTTACATTCTGAAGGAGGAGATGGAGATTCCTGAGGAGCAGGTCTTAATGTTAGCATCCAGGTACAACAATTTGTACGTCTTGGACATGTCAAATGCTTCTACTACCGAGTCTAAAGTTTAGTGCTTTTTATGAAAAGCAACAGAGAAGGAGTCTATCTCATGGCACAGGAGAATGGGACACATAAATCATAGGAAGATGAATCATCTGATTCATGACAACTTAGTTGAGGGAGTTAATGTAAAGAACATCAAACTTCCTTATTTTTGTGTCTTGTGCAAGAAGGGAAAGCAGTCCAGGAAGTCTCACAAGACCAAGCATGTTAATTCTATCGAGATGCCACTGGAGCTACTGCATATGGATGTATCCGGTCCTGTCAGCACGAAGAGTATCACGGGAGACTGGTACTACTTTGTTGTCGTGGATGACTACTCACATTTCTCCTGGGTGATGTTTCTAAAAGCTAAGTCAGAAACTTTTGAGTCGTTCAAGGTTCTCATCATGACACTGGAGTCCCTCTACAAACTGAAAGTGAGGAAGATACGTTCAGACAATAGAACTGAGTTCAAAATCAGTGGATGGATGCTTTCTGCAAAGAAAAGGGAATTGTTCATCAGTTCACCTCTGCATACACGCCACAGATGAATGGAGTTGCTAAACGGAAGAATAGGAGTTTGACCGAGACTGCTAGGACTATGTTGGCAGAGTCAAAGCTGCCAGTACAGTTCTGGAATGAAGCTATTGCCAATGCATGCTACACACTTAATCGTGTGTTAGTAGTCAAGCGACATGGGAAGACTTGCTATGAGTTGCTTCAGAAACGCAAATGTAACCTGGAGTATCTGGAACCATTCGGAGCTCCATGTACGTTACTGAAGAAAACTCCAGAGGGCAAGTTCAGTGAAAAGGCAGATCAGGGGACCTTTCTTGGATACAGCATACCAGACAAACTAGTTTACAACAACTCAACAGGTCAGGTAGAATTATGGTGCAATGTCGATGTACAACGATTCACCATCCCCCCTGCTGGAAAAGGCCCGTCATCTTTCTTTGACTATGATGGCTTTTTCAAATCATTCAACTTTCTTCAGATAGATTCAGATGAAGAGATTGCTTCTCAGATGATGCATGATGTCCTAAATACACCGAATCTGGATACCAGTAATGTGACACCGGCTAGTGGTGCATCGGGATCTTAAACAGATGCTCAAGACGATAGTGATAAGTCATCAGATGATGAAGAAGCAGCTGAGACAAGCATTGAGCATAATGTTAATCAAGAAGGAAGCTCATCAGCTGCTGAACATTCATCTGGAAATCCGGATACTGAACCTACTGTCATAAATCTGGATACTGAAGTTGTCGTTCCTACGACACCAGTGACTAGGATTAGTGTGAATCATCCGCTGGAGGCTATAATTGGGGATCTTCACTCCGGCATGCAGACGAGAAATCAGTTGTATTCTGCTGATTACGCTGCAATTATGGAAAAGGGCTTCGTGAATGACGGGGCTTTCAAATGCTTTGTTTCTCAAGTCGAGCTCAAACACGTAAGCGATGCCCTGAAGGATGTGGCATGGGTCAATGCTATGCAAGAAGTGCTGCTACAGTTCAAGAAGCTTGGAGTGTGGACACTCGTTGACAGGCCTATATGAGTTAAAGGGATTGGCACCAAATGGGTGCTACGCAGCAAGAAGGATGACCAAGGTGTTGTTATCAGAAACAAGGCACGGTTGGTTATTCAAGGCTTCAGACAAGTCAAGGGAGTCGACTATAATGAAGTGTTTGCACCTGTTGCTAGAATGGAAGCAATCCGTATCTTTCTAGCCTATGCATCTTACATGAAGATCAAAGTCTATCAACTAGATGTAAAGAGCTCTTTCTTTTACGGGGAAAACCATGAAGAGGTCTACGTCAGTCAACCTGAGGGATTCGAAGATCCTTATCATCGGGACAACGTCTACAAGTTGGACAAGGCTCTGTATGGGCTACATCAGGCTCCTCGAGCTTGGTAAGAGAAGCTCTCCACCCATCTGCTGAAACACGGGTTTCGCAGGGGTGTGATTGACTGCACGTTATTTATCAAAGAGAGAGACGGAGATTTACTGATGGTGCAAATTTATATGGATGACATTATCTTCGGTTCATGAAACGAAGATCTTTGTAGAGAATTCGAATCTGTGATGAAGGCAGAATTTGAAATGAATGCCATGGGAGAAATGAAGTTCTTCCTGGGATTACAGGTGGATCAAACACCTACCAGTATTTTTCTACATCAGACTAAGTATGTCGGAGACATTCTTAGTCGATTTGATATGGAAAATGTCACAGTTGTCGGTACCCCACTCGCCACAAATCATGATGTGGCACCGGATGAGAATGGGGATTTGGTGGATGCCACTATGTATCGTGGGCTGATCGGATCTCTCATGTATCTCACTGCTTCGCATCCAGACATCATGTATGCCACATGTCTATGCTCCAGATATCAAGCCAAACCGAAAGTAAATCATCTGATTGGGGTGAAAAAGATTTTTCATTATCTGAAGGGTACTCCAACACTGGGGTTGTGGTATCCTCATGATGATGACTTTGAGCTAATGGCGTGTAGTGATTCAGACTACGGCGGCTGCAAGATGAACTTCAAGTCTACATCAGCAAGGTGTCAGTTCTTTAGAAGGTGTTTAGTCAACTGGCAATGCAAGAAGCAGACCTCGGTTGCCTTATCAACCTGTGAAGCTGAATACGTTGCTGCTGCAAGTTGTTGCTCTCAGATCATCTGGATCCAACAGCAAATGCGGGACTACGGTTTGCAATTTTCTAACACCCCTATATATGTTGATAACTCTGCTGCCATAGTTGTAACTAAAAATCCTATTCAACACCCTAAAACAAAACACATCGGCCAAAAGTATCATTTCATACGCGATTGCTATGAAAAACAATTATTTGATGTGGTTAAAATAAACACGGATTTCCAACTCGCCGACCTCTACACCAAACCGTTTGATAAACCCAGATTTTTCTATCTGTTAGAGGTCAACAGCGTGAAAAAGAAAAGTGACTTTATTTCAGAAGACACAGATGCTTAGTCCAACACTTGTTCAGTTTTTCAATTTTATTTTATTTTTATTTTTATTTGTTTTAATTTCCTTGTCTTATAAAAATCCAAAAACACAAAAAGATTTTTTGTTTTAGAATTTTAGGGGGAGATTAGTTTACTTTCAGTATTTATATACTTAAAAAAAATAAAAAAAGGGGAAGGGTAGATAAGCTAAAAGGCAAAAACAACAAAGATAAAAAAGTGATTTAATACTATGGAAAGTGATAGTACATAGGCCCGTCAAGTTACTTGGAACACCAAAAATATTCTCAAATTTTTGCAATTTTAGTTTAGTTAAATCACAGAAAATTGTTAGTCCGAGAATTCTAAGTCTAACAAATTGGGAAAATGAAAGTACGCTTATTTGTAACTCTAGTTATACGGAGAAAGTCGATCTAGGGAGGTGCTAGTTCATCATACGATGTGTCGGTAGATTCAACACAATAGACTAGTAGACATCATTGGTGAACTCAATTTAAACTAATCTGTTCAACTGACTGTGGGTTCCCATCTTATCACTGGTTAACACAATCAGCTATTTCCAATTAGCGATGACGAGCAAATAAATGTCACTAAAAGTGTGCGGATGACCACAAAAAGAGCAAAGCATGAAAAAAATGAAAATAAACGCAATCAAGCTGATAACCTATGTTGTTGGTGCGTTATGTGCAAAAGAAAATTTTAAAGATGCTCTAACTAGAAGATAGGTTGTGTGCCTCTCTGCTGTGCGATGGCACTGACCTGAGGATAAGCATAACCTAGATATTCATGAATTCATTGTTGTTTGCCGCCTCTCTGCTATTTGATGGCACGGACCTGAGGCATGGCTTCTCGTTGAAAGATCTATGAATAGTCTCTTCTTGTCAAAATACCCGTAGACCGCTCAAAAGTCTCCTGAGGAATGTTGATTACTACATAAGCGTGGGATCCACAAATGTTGGTTGAAATAATATAACCTAATACATCACAAATATGTGTCAAAAGTCTGTGTATGGATTTAAGTGGACATGTATACTGACAATCGTCGTGAATGCACCGGATGATGCTTAAAATCAATGTGTATTACATATCAGATCAAGCATGATTCCCAGTTAGAACTTAGAAGTCTTAGATGAATGAGAAACTGTGATATGTAAATATGTTAGTTTCCACTTCACTAAATATATAAAAGTTCCAAGTAATTGAGTTTATGCCTGTCTGATTTAAAATGAATCTGTCTTAGAAATGATGTTAATTCTAATAGGCTTTTCTACCCAACCTAAACAAAATCACAAAAACATGTTTATTTTGTTACTTAGTTTTGTCTTTCAGGTTATTTGTAAAGTGTGTCAGTGTCGGACTGTGCTATGTTATTCATGGCTGTGATTGTCACAAAATGAACTTAACGTTAATCTTAAATCAAATTGTTTTTGAAAAAGGTAAATGGATCATGTCCGAGATGATGAGGTGGATAAATGGATCATGTCTGAGATGAACAGGTGGATAAATGGATCATGTCTGAGATGATCAGGTGATTAATGGATCATGTCTGAGATGATCAGGTGGACAAATGGATCACGTCTGACGTGATCAAAAGGTTTTTAATCTTAAATTGGTCATTTCTGAGATGATCAAATGATCAAAATGTTTTATCTATTGTTACAAGGGACTAAGTGTCAATGGGTTAAACAGGAAAAATTTCACCAGTATGACCCATTCGCACGACTAGACCATGAATATGTACCAGTCGTACGATTGGATCATACGAATGAACCCATTCGCACGACTAAACCATGAGTATGGGTCAGTCATACGAATGGACCATACGAATGAGGCCAATCGCAGGATCGGAGGTGACCAACTGTGACAGTCACACGAATGATCCTTAATAGTACGATTCGAGATGACCGAATGAGCGAGTCGTGCGACTGAAGCACAGGTGCACGAATCAGTCGTGCGACTAGGTTCAGTCGCATGACTGAAGTTTCCCTAGTATATATTGAAGGGGAGTCGGTCTCATTCGTCTCATTCACTCAAATCGCCCCTCAGACACACGATACACACATATACTGCCGAAATCTTGTTTGACACTCTTAGACCTGTTGTTGACACGTTCTGACGTTTTGTTTCTACTCTATAGGTACTACACGAAAAGTTTTGGCCAAACAACCGGTTACTACAACATGTAACCGATCAAAAATTGGACCTAACTTAAAACCGACACAAATAGGACAAATAAACCACTAAAACTGAGATTTCTGATCAAATTAAAGTTATTAGAGGTTTAGTCGGTCTTCTGTGAACCTAATGAGCAAATACTCAATGTTTAACATCAAATATTGCTAAAAAATCGAATTTGAATGCACAAACTGTCGGACATGCGATTGGACACACTGATGAACCCCAATCGCACGACTGAGATGGAGGAATGGCTCAATCGGAAGACTGAACCATGCGTCTGAGCTCAGTCGCACGACTGAGGTAACTGCATGTGCGAACATACGCTTAGTCCAGTCGCTTGACTCAGTCGCACGAATGAGCTCAATCGCACGACTAGATCCCAGTCGTGCAGCTCAATCGCACGACTAGATTCAATTGCTCAGTTCAGTCGCACGACTGAACAAAATTTTCAAGTTCGTGAAACAAGTTTGACTTTCTTTGACACGTACTAATGTTTATTTACTTTGTGTCACAGATGGCTAGTCAGTGGCCTATGAGCACTAAGCACAACATATGTGCTTATCTTGATCTCTCTTCCCGCAACGCTGTGGAGTTTGCTGGCATTATTACTTTCTTACGACGCTCGAGGATTTTCCGAGCGATCTCTACGCCATGCACACCTTACCGATCCATACAGCAGGCGTTTTGGGAAGGCGCTGCTTTAGATAGGTCTACTGAGCCCCACACTATCAGGAGTTCGATATTCGGGGAGGCCATCCAGATTACCGAGGAGGATATCTGGACAGTTCTGGAGTTCAGGGATGATACTGATTGCCCCACCCGATTACATCCCCTCATGGTTAGAGGCTGCTTTATGAGGGCTAAGTATTCTGGGGACATCAACACAAGTATGCCCAACAAGGGCAACTTGTGCCCCCAGTTCAAATACTTGGCCCATGTACTTCTGAGATGCATCGCATCCAGGAAGGATGGATTTGATGAGCTTTCAGACCAGATGCAGAATGCATACGCTGCACTGGTGCTGAATCATCCATTCAGATTCTCCAAGATGATCTTCACCTATTTGGTGGAGAACATCGAAGCGAAGGGGAAGGAAAGCTTCTGTATGTATCCGAGGTTTATACACATGATCATTGATCAGAAGCTCCCCTCGCTACCGAAGGAGAAAGAAGATGTTGTTGTCCTGGAGGTCATGGATGACACGACTCTGGGAAGGATGAGGGTATACCGAGGGAAGCAGGTGAAGCCCCCGATGAGGAGATTGTTTGGGCATCTGGCCCGGGAAGACTACGTGGAGCCAATGAAGAGGAAGTGGTGCCACGACGAGAGTGATTCTGACACTGGACCGATAGCGGTTCCTGATGATGACTCAGACGACGATGATAGTGGAGATGGTGGAGATACAGATCCTTCTCACACACAGACCACTACTACTGAGGTTACAACTCCACCATCTCCACACGGTGATCTACAGACAGATGGTTTCCATCAGGACTTCTAGCCTGATAAGGAGGAAGAGTCTGATGAGGAACCACTGACTAGGACGGTGGGCAGCTGAGTGGTTGCCTCCGAGAGGGGATCAGGACGGTTGGTGGACGTCCGGGCGGGTCTGGGGAGACTACTACAGATCCATCATATATCCCAGACCAACCCAGCAGGCAAGGGGAAGCCTCAGGGTCTAGGGGGACTCGGAGGAAGAGGATGGCTCAGCCACAAGGGCTGAAGCCCAAGAGGCGGAGGATCACGCTGATCACTACCTCCACCACCACTTCTACCACTACACCACCTACCACCACTGCACCACCTACCGCACCTACACTATCTACCACAGCTACCTATCATACCACTACCACATCCACTCCACCACCAACTTCATCTATACCACCCCAAATCTTCACTACTACCACCACCACTACTAGTCACCCAGCAGGCCCGTTATCACTTCCCTCCTTTCCATCTAGATCTCCACTACCTCACAGTAGGGTAGAGGAACAGCTCTCAGCATTGAATTGAATGGTGCGGAGACTGTTAGCAGCCGATGACGAGAAGACTGCTCAGATTCGTCAGCTAGTAGAGCTTACTATTGCACAATCTCAGCAGATATCTCAGCAGGCTCAGCTGATTGAGCAGCGGGCACAGTAGATTGCTGCATAGAGCTCAGAGATGTCCCAACTCCAGGAGCAACATGTCCAATCTGCCAAAAGGATAGAGGAGTTGGAGACTAACAACAAGACCATCATCCTGAGGCTCAAAGGATCAAAGGAGGAGCCTCTAAAGATCAGAGAGGGAGATGGAGATGATGGTGATGATGATGACGATGATGATGGTGAAGAGGATGAAGATGATGATCATGATGAGGAGGGTGACGGGGAAGCGGGAGGTAGGAGGGATGATGATGATGATGATAACGATGAAGGGGTTGCAACTGCATCTGCCTCTGCTCCTGGTCAAGAGCAAAGGACAAAGAGGAAACAAGACCAGGGAGCATGAGCGTCTTCCCCGCCTCCCTCACCGTCAGCTGAAGACGCAGAGAGGATTCAAGGCAAAAGTAAAGATTAGATGTTTTACTTTGTTCAACTTTTGTACTTGAAATCATCATTTAATGTTATGAAATAATGTATATATTTATTATTTAGTGTTTGATTATCTTCATTACATACTAACTATTGATGTGTTTCATCTTTATATCAAGCAGATCCAACATCTTAGCAAGATGAGTACGATGTTGCTCCCTTACAGTGATCAAGTCTCAACTGACTATGATACTTGATCTGCAAAGGATCGTCAGCAGGTCCGTGAGTTATATTCCTGAAGAAGGATAAATAATTCACGACCTCACTGATGAGCAACTTGCTAAAATATTCCAGCTGAATCCTGACGAGATAGTGAAGGATGCTCCTACCTTCGATGTGGAGAGTGACGAGGAGCTAAAAGATATAGATGAGATTGAGATAGAAGACGTCACGGCTTAGCATTATCCAGAGTATACTGACCGAGAGGGAAATGTGTTTCCTGATCTGGGTAATACTCTCGGCAGCGATACTTTGGAGAAGCTGAGCCAGAAGGAAAAGAAAGCCGAAGCATCTACATGCCAAGCCCCAGCCTCGGACGCCGATATAGATATCAAAAAGGCTGAATGGGTGGCTTGCTTCTCAGAGATCAGAGCCCAGCGAGCTACAGCTAAGCAAAGTACCTACACCAAGATCTACAAAGTCAAGAAGCATCAGGTGTCAGGGAAGATTATATCGTGTGCTCATTTTGAGGATCTCAACGTGTACGCTGTTAAGAGGGAGAGGGAATCGAGTACTTTAGATTCCCACACGATCTAAAGACTCTCCCTGGTTTTGAGCTCAACCAGCTAGCAAGATTGAAGCTGCTCTATGCTGACACGAAGAAAATGTCAGGTTGGTTTGAGGCTGTGCTGAAACGTGAATATCTTACCAGATGGGTGAACTTCAAACCTCAGCAGGCTACGAGGTACATCAGAAGATCTGAGGTGAACCCTATTACTGGAAGACCAAAGATAGTTCTTAAATGGCACCCTCCGCGTACTATGTCTCGTATTCCATTGAGGGAGATGCCACAAGATTTTGCACCCTATTTTAAATGATGGTATTACGACGGGCGCACTGGTGAGGCCATCATAGTTTTGGATAGGGAAGGGAAGGTAGAGACGATAAGGGTGTTTGACCCTATGTGGCTAACAAACTTGTCTGCTTCTGATGTCTACATCTTGTACAAGTGGCCAACATGTCATACGTTTATGCTTCGCACTTAATATCCATGCTGGTGTTTCTAAGGAAGAACGGGCTAAGAGATTTGAAGAGTTTAAAAGGGAAGTCAAAGATTAGATAGAACTAGGTCCAGGGGGAGTTTGTTGGTACACATGTCCCTAGTTCTAGTTCTAGTGAGCTCAAATGTAATAGACTTTCATTTTGTAACACTTATGTAATGTTTGAATATATGTAATGAAAAACTCTTCTGTGCATGTTCGTTGTTTATTGAATGTGATATCTATTAATATGATTCATTGTTACACGCATATATGAACATGTTATATAGGTTTACAGTTGTTAGACATAATTCTGTATCATTAAAGGATCTAGAACATGTTTAACTAAGTCTCATGATTTAGTCGCACGACTGGACCATGCGAATGGGCAAATCGCACGGCTAAACCAGGGGATTGAGTCAATCACACGATTGAGTCATAAGACTGACTCAGTTGTACAAATGAATCAATCGTATGACTCAGTCGCACGACTGAGCCATACGCATGACTTAGTCGTACGAATGAAAGCTGTAACCTATAAATACCACTTAATTCGTGGAAAAACAAGGACTTCAAGCTTTATCAACCTTAGCCGTTCCTATTCGTCCAGAGAGTTCCTTCCAACTTCATAGAACTTTTCCGATCGATTCTAATCAATTCTTAACGTATTCTCATCGTTAGTTTTGATCGGATAAACGTTCTCCCTGATTGGATCGCCAATCAAATAGGATTCCGCACTATTTGATCTGGTTTCACGTTGAATCAGTTAGTACTCCATCCGTACACGGTCCTAACAACACAACAATGTGTCCGAGAGGAGAAATCAAACTCTATTGGATGTGGTTCGATCTATGATGGCTAAAAGCTCATTGCCTCTATCATTTTGGGGTTTTGCTTTGCTCTCGGCGGCTCGTATTCTGAATATGGCCCTAACCAAGAAAGTGGAATCGACACCTTTTGAAATATGGCATGGAAGAGTTCCATCACTGTCATATTTAAAGGTATGGGGTTGTGAGGCTTATGTTAAGACTCCCACCTCTAACAAGTTAGAATGCCATTCCACTAAGTGTATCTTCATTGGATATCCTAGAGATTCTATTGGATATTATTTCTATGATCCATTGGAATAAAAGGAGTTTGTTGCCAAGAAGGCTGAGTTCTTAGAAGCTAAGTTCCTTACGGAAGGAACTAGCGGTAGAATAGTGGATCTTGAGGAGGATCGAGAACCACAAACCGATACACGTTTGGTTGACACTAGCACTCAACATGAGGATGTTGAGAGTGATCAACTGGTTGATCAATACACACAAAAAGTTCTTAGATCTGATAGAATTAGTAATCCACCTGAAAGATACGGATTTTTCATAGATGGATGCTATGTGGTAGATACCGATGAACCAACAACTTATCATGATGCAATGTTCAATTTGGATTGTGACAAATGGCTAGAAGCCATGAACATTGAGATGTAATCCATGTATGACAATCAAGTATGGGACTTGGTTGAACCACCTCTTAACTCCAAGATAGTTGGAAGTAAGTGGATTTTCAAGAAGAAAACCGACATGCATGGAAACATGGATACTTATAAAGCTAGACTTGTAGCAAAGGGTTTCACTCAAACTCAAGGGGTTGATTTTTATGAGACCTTCTCACCCGTTTCAATGCTAAAGTATATTAGGATATTATTTGCCACAGCTACTCATTATGATTATGAGATTTGGCAAATGGATGTCAAAACCGATTTTATGAATGGATTTCTTGAGGGAGATGTCTATATGATTCAGCCTGAAGGTTTTGACAATCAAAAGCATCCTAATAAAGTATGCAAGTTAAAGAAGTCAATCTATGGATTGAAGCAAGCATTAAGAAGATGGAATCACCGTTTTGATGAAGAAATAATCAAATTTGGGTTCATCAAAAACGCTGATGAATCATGTGTATATAAGAAAGCTAGTGGGAGCATCATCACTTTCCTAGTATTGTATGTCGATGACATCCTACTATTTGGAAATGACTTCCAACAATGGAAGGTGTAAAAGCCTGGCTTGGAAATTATTTCTCCATTAAGGATCTTGCTGAAGCCGCCTATATTTTGGGAATAAAGATCTATAGGGATTGATCAAGGCGGTGGATAGGTTTGAATCAAAGTGCATACATTGATAAGATCTTGAAAAGGTTCAAGATGGAAAACTCTAAGAAAGGTACCATACCTATTCAAAGAGAAACGATATTAAGTAAGACTCAATGTCCAAGCTCAAAGGATGAGCAAGACAAAATGAAGGGAATCCCGTATGCGTCTGCTGTAGGATCCATCATGTATGCAATGATATGCACTAGACCGGACGTGTCATGCGCTTTGAGCATGACAAGCCGATACCAACAAAATCCTGGAAACAGTCATTGGATGGCTGTTAAGAACATACTTAAGTACCTAAAGACGACCAAAGATATGTTCCTAATCTATGGATCTTATGAGGAGGAACTCATAGTAAAGGGTTATAGGGATGCGAGTTTCCAAACTGATCGGGATGACTCACAATCACAATCAGGGTACATTTTTATCTTGAATGGAGGAGCAATTTCTTGGAAGAGCTCTAAGCAAGATGTGGTGGCATTATCAACTACGGAGTCACAATACGTCACGGCTTCATTAGCAGCTCAGGAAGCTGCATGGTTAAAGAAGTTCATTGCCGATCTAGTGGTGGTCCCTTCTATTCAGGACCCCCTAGAAATTCTTTGTGATAACGAGGGTGCGATTGCTCAAATCAAGGAAGCCCGTGCACATCAAAAGACTAGGCACGTTGAACGAAGATTCAACTACATAAGGGATGAAATTGAAAAGGGAAATATATGTATTCGCAATGTTCACACGGATCAAAACATTGCGGATCCACTCACGAAGCTTCTTGAAAAGGTAAAGCATGAAAGTCATACTTGTGCCATGGGACTTCAATATTCTAGTGACTGGATTTGATCATTAATTTTGTAATTAGATATTGTAACCCTTTATTACTTGAATAAATTATTTGGTTATAATGATTCAACTAATATTCCTATTTTGCATGTTTAAAATCCATGAGTAAATCATTTACTCAGAACGTCCGTAGTCGTTCATGCTTTTGGGAACAAGTATGAAAGTAAGACTATTATGAACTTGGATTAGTAGATATTCATAGTAAGACTATTTGGTTATAATGATTCAACTAATATTCCTATTTTGCATGTTTAAAATCCATGAGTAAATGATTTACTCAGAACGTCCGTAGTCGTTCATGCTTGTGGGAACAAGTATCAAAGTAAGACTATTATGAACTTGGATTAGTAGATATTCAAATGGATGAATATAGATCAAAGGGTTGCTGCCAAAGTTCATAGATATTTGTAGGATACGAATATTGGACTGACCCGCGTGTCAAAGTTTTACTACATGGAATCTTCTAGATTGATCATAAGTAAATTTGAGTAAAGGCGAATATCATTTGGTATCCTCCGACCTGAGATACATATTGGGTTTTGGTATTCACCAATGTATTATACCTTAAGCTAGTTCTTCACTGCTCTGAATAATGGACAGTACATAAGGCTATGTTTAGGTATGACACGAGGTGATTGTGAGAAACGTATGTAGTCAAGATGGAATTTGTTCCTCTTATTCATTGAGAACAAGATGTCTAAGGCCTGATTAAGTTAAACCAACAAGGAATAATCATTCTGTGTCCTTGGATTTAACATGACATCTGTAACAAAATGATAAATGATTGATTCACCTAGATCATTTCAAGTTGGATACTTGAAGGAGATGATGTTATTGAATGGCTATTAGTCATGCGTATTAAGGGTAGTAAACCGTTGTTATGCGGTATTTACTGCTTGCACCAATCTTCTATGAATTTTGTGCAAGTAGGAGATTGTTGGATCCTTTATGCCCAAGACACATAGAAACTTGATGTGGTTAGTACGTTATGATCCAAGTCGGGTCATACCCAATAACAAGCTTAGCAAACACCAATTAATATATTTAATTGATGATATGATCATGTAATTAAATAATTACACCAATTTAGAGAAAGAGTTTTCTAAATAAATGGCATATGACATGGAACAACTTATAAGGATATTTTATTCAAGGATATTATTTGTAATCTTATTTAAGTTAGTTAGATAACATCAAATAATAAAAAGAGTGTATGAGTTATACAATTAAAAGGTTAATTATACAACTCAATTAGTGACTAGTTAAAAATTATATTGGGTGATTAAGTTTAGGTGGGAAACCCATTTTGAACCCAAAATTTCGGCCGCCCCCTGGTGTCGTTGGTCCCTTTTGTTTACCTTGAAAATAGAATTCATTTACTAGTCCAATACTCTATTTCTCTCTCTCATACATGCAAAAACCAAAGAAAGAAAAACTCTCTCTTCTTGAAGAAAATCTCGGTTTTGAAAGGGGTTTATAGTAGCTTTCTTCTTGGTTTTTGGTGTTCAAATCCTAGCAACATAAGTGCTTGCTTGATGCTTGAGGGTATGGAAGCTTGAGGACACCTTTTCCTTGGTGTTTTGGGCGTTCAAGAACATCATCATCTCCCACATATGTCACGATTTTGAGCAATCCCTGAAAGGTAGTTTCATGGATGTTATTTTGGTTGTTGTTTCATCTTGATAGATAGTTCATTCATATATGTTTGATCCTATGATATTGGGTTTGTTAATGATACAAAATATATCTTAATTTTCAGTTTATAAAACATAATATTAAGGTTTGATTCCGATGCGTTTTCATGTTTAAATGGTTAAACAACTTTGATATTGAGTCCAACAAACCCAACATTAACGATTCAATTTCAACTTGCAAAATAGCCTTTTCTTTCTTAGTTTCCTCTATTCTTGATAAATATAACTTAATGTTATTTGCTTGATTTAAGGCAACAACCTCGGGTTCCTTATGTTGCTTACCTAATAAATCAAGTTTTTCTTTAAAGCTGCTTTCATTTTGTATTAAAACTCGATTAGCTTCAGTGCATAATTTCGAATCATTTACCAGACTGTCATTGTGATCTAGTAAACTAGCAAATTTTAAGTCTATGCATTCAAGAAATTTATTACATTCTGCACAAGCATGCTTATCAAAAAGTTCATCTTTAGAATTTACATGTGGAGAGCTAGAGGTGTCAGCCATAAATGCAAACTTAGATTCCTCGATGACTGGGGATTCCATGCTAGCAGCAGTCAATTCATCTTCAACCAATTGATCCACAACATCCATAGCTTCTTCAACATCTGAATGAGTATCATCAGCTATGTTATATCCTTTACTAGCTGACCCATCATCAAGATCTTCTATAAGTTCCACATTAGCATCTCTATCAGACATAAATTTGAAGGACCAGTCCTGTCCTTCATCTCCTTGAGCAACCAATGCCTTCGAATCCTGACCTGTTAATGCCACTTTCATCTCTTTGTCCTGTCAGTTGAACAATGGAAAAGGGTTACCATTTCCCGTCTTCTTAGGTTTTACACACTCACTTTTAAAGTGACCCTTTTCAACATAGTTAAAGCATGTAATTTTGGTTTTATCAAAACCGAATGTTGTGTCTTTGGTGGCAACTAGATTCTGACCCGTCTTTTCACAAACTTTTTAGCTCTTCTAACAGCACTTGCCAAAGCCCACATGATGTCCATTCCTTCTACCTCTGTCCCATCTACGTACTCATAGTCTTCATCTGCAATATGACAATTTCCTATCTTACAAGCAAACAAACCATCATACGAATGTACAACCACAACGAGAAGATCCATGTGCTTTTCTGCTACTTCAACAGTAACATTTCGCAGATTCTCGGTCTTCAGCATAGTAGGATTTGAGTCGGGGATACTATATTGGGTTCCAGATGAACCTGATGATTCACTTCCCGAAGAGACACTTTGAGAAGTTCTAGATGCGTTGGAAATAAATGCAGTTTGGAGAGGTGCGCCAGATGGGTGTAACATTATATAGTGAGGGATTCTGAGTGTAAGATCCTTTCTTAGACATGTATTTCAACCGAAGTTCCTCCTCTCTCAACTTTAGGATAAAATCATTGATATCCAGAGTAGCTAAAGTTTCGTTCTGTCTCAGATTAGACACAAACGGATCCCATTTATCTGGCAGACCATCAGCAAAGCTTGCTACTGCTAGGACCGTGTACGTACGGAGTAATAACTGATAATGCGTTAAACCAGATCAAATAGTGTGGAATCCTATTTGATTGGTGATCCAATCAGTGAGAACGACAATCTGATCAATCCTACGATGAAACAAACGTTAAGAATGAACAAGAATTGATCAAAAACAAACTATGAAGTTGGAATGATGAAAAGGGACGCTCTGGACGGCTAAGGTATGTAGGCATTCGAAGTGTTATCAATTGTTCCGTTTTTCCATGAATTAAGTGGTATTTATAGGTTTGGAGCCTTCATTCGTACGATTGAACCATTAGCATGGTTCAGTCGTGCGACTGAATCACACGATTGAGTCATACGCACGACTGAAGGTTCAGTCATGCGACTGAGTCAGTCTTATGTTCCAATCGTACGACTGATCCAGTCTCCTTGTTCTGTCATGTGACTGGTCCATAAGCATGACGAATTCATGCGTATGGTCCATTAGCATGGGCAATTAGCATGAACTATCAAACAACATCAAACCTATATAGTAGTTCATACATGTGCAACACACTGAATATAATGAAATCATGACATAATCAAAATATAAATCAAACATCACAATGCATTTTATATCATTCATTCAAACCATTATATCAATTACACATATGTAAGACATGAAAGACTTTTACATTAACGCTCATAAACTAGGTACATTATCAACAAACTCCCCCTTGGACCTAGTTTCTTTAATTGTCTAAAACTCTTTGTATGCTCTTCGAAAGGCTTGTACTTCTCCTCCTTTGTAATTCCTACATGTATTTCAAATGCAAAGCAGAGTCTTATGACGTGTTGAAACTGGAGAGCTTGTACAATGTCTTGTGATTCATAGAAAAGTGCCCACTTGTACAAGGTATACACATCGTTAGCTGACAAGTTGGATAGCCACATGGGGTCGAATACAAGGATAGTCTCTATCTTTCCTTCTCTATTTAGCACTTTGACTGCCTCACCCGTCCTCCAATCATAATACCACCACTTGAAGTGTAAGTGAAGTCCTGAGGCATTTCCCGCATAGGAATCTTAGACATTGTGTGCGGAGGACTCCACTTCAGCATGATCTTAGGCTTTCCAGTATGGGATGTACCTCGTCGGTTGTTGAGGTCTGAAGTTTACCCACCTGGTGTGGTATTCTTTCCTCAATGCCACCTCAAACCAGCCAGACATCTGTCTTGGATAAGCATATAACAGATTTAGGCATGCCTGCTGGTTGAGCTAAAAACCAGGGAGAGTCTTCAGATCATGTGAAAATTTAAAGTACTCTATTCCCTTCTCCCTCTTAACTGCATAGACGTTAAGATCCTCAAAATATGCCCACACGATGATCTTTCCAAACACTTTCTGATGACGTTTGACTCTATAAAGCTTTCTGTAGGCATTCTGCTTTTGAGGCGCACGCTGGGCTTTCATTTCAGCAAAACAAGCTGCCCATTCAGCCTTTTTTGCATCAACATCAGCATCCGAGGCTTGGGCTTGGCTTTCATCTTTCTCCTTTGCTTTCTCAAGTTCATCCAACTTATCAAAAGTACCACTGTCGAAGGTTTCAACCAAATTAGGGATAGTATGTCCTTCCGGATCAGTGTACTGAGGATAGTGATCAGTAGTGACATCCTCTATCTCGATTTCATCAACATCGTGAAGCTCATCGTTACTTGCCACATCAACTGTAGGAGCATCTTTGACCAACTCGTCCAGATTCAGCCTGAAGATCTCAGCCAGCTGCTCATCCGAGAGGTCATGGATTAGCTCTCCTTCCTCTGGCGTGTAGCTAACAGACCTCTGACTATCCATTGCAAGTCAAGAATCATTGTTAATTGACTCTTAACCTGCTGAAGGGGTTGGACATCAAAATCATCGGTCTGTTTCTTTTCATCTGTTTGATTAAATATTTCAAAACAACACAAGCACATCAGTAATCAAAACAGTTATATTAATAAACATTGACAAACGTTAATTACATAATTGTAATACATATTTCAAAGTACAAGAGATAATCAAAATTAAAACATCTAAGCATTACTCTTCTCATGATCACTGCGCTCTTCAGATTGAGGGGCAGAGGTGAACGGTCCTGATTCTTGTCATCATTTTATGCGTCGTTCCCGAGCCGCAGGATCTGAGGCTGATGCAGATGTATCGCCTTCTGGCTCATCCTCATCTCCCCCTTCCTTATCTTTTCCACTTCCCTCTCCCGTAACATCATCATCATCATCAGACTCATCATCATCAGATGACTCGTCATCATCATCATCATCACCATCATCACCATCCCCTTTAATCTTGACGGGCTCGCATTTAGTGCCCTTTTGCCATACGCGTAGCTGCTTGTTCTTCCTCTCAACCTCCTCAATTCGCTTCACTGATGCCTTTAGAAGATCATTCCGTGTGGTCAAGGCACGGTGAGCTCAGGTCATAGCTCTCTCAAGTTCACCTTCCCTCTCGGTCAGCTGTGTAATCTGCTGACTCTGAGCAGTCGTTTTCTCTGTTAGCTGGGCAATCTGTTTGCCCTACGCAACATTGACAGCCATCAACTGATTCATCTGGTTCGCTCATATATCATCGGTGGCGAGCAGTTTGAGAACAAGACAGTTAAGGCTGGCAAGCTGTTCCTCTAGTCCAATGTTGGGCAGAGAGGATCTCAGAAGTACGGATGAGGTGGAAGGTCGGGCCAGGGATGTGGTGGGTTGAGTGGTGGATGTGGTATATATGGGAGTGGTGGTGGTAGCGGTTTGTGGTGGATGGAAGAGGGTGGAATGGTGGTGGTTTGTGGTGGGATGGATGAAGTGTGTGGAATGGTAGTGGCTGTAGCGGTGGTAGGTGTGATGGGTGTAGTAGATGGGGTGGCTGTGGTGGTGGTAGGTGTGATGGGTGTAGTGGATGGGGTGGCTGTGGTGGTGATAGGTGTAATGGGTATAGTAGATGGGGTGGCTTTGGTGGTGGTAGGCGTGATGAGTGTAGTGGATGTAGTGGCTGTGGCGGTAGAGGAGATCATCAGCACTATACGTGTTCTTTTGGGCTTCTTCCCATATGGCTGAGCCATCCTCTTAAGCCGAGAGCCCCTTGAGCTCTGTCCTTCCCCTCGGCATGGCTGAGGAGAAGAGTATGTAGGGTCAGCAGTGTCTGTCCTCTCTCCCTCAGCCCAGCATCCTCCAACCGCCTCCATACCCCTCTCAGTAGCCACCACAGCACTACCCACAGTACGTGTGATTAGCTCTTCATCCGACTCTTCATCTCCCTCATCATGGAGAAAGTCCCAATGAATAGGCGCCTGCTCCAATCCACCGGGAGCTGATGAACTGACATGTGGGGTGGTGGAGACATAGTATCTTTCTCAGTAGCCCTTGGTGCACTCGGGCCTGTGTCTCCACCACCCTGAGGATAGTCGTCGTCTTCATTGTCATCAACCGGAGCCAGTGTCGGCTCCACATCCGAGTCACTACCATCGTGATGCCACTTTTTCCTAGCTGGCGCCACGTAATCGTCACGGGCCAGATGCCCAAACAGTCTCCTCACCGGGGGCTTCTGTAACACCCCAAAAAGTCAAAACGAGTCATCGTGAATAATGGGCTTAATTTGTGGGTATTTAATAAAGAAAGAAAAATGGATTATGGGCTAATTATGCTAATGGACAAGAGCCTAAGTGGATTGAGGCCCATAATCAGCCCTTAACCCACCCAAAGCAGCCACCATCTTCTCCATTCGAACCCAAAGAACAAAAACTCGTAGAGAGAGAAAGTAGAGAGAGAAAGTGCAAGAAACTCAAGATTTGGAGCTTCTAAGGTCAAGGAATTGAAGATCTGGGTGTTTGTGCATCAATCTCAAGGAAAGGAGCAACAAACAAGGTAAGAATCGACCTCTAAACTCTTCTGTATATCAAACCCGGATTCTAGGGTTTTGGGGTTTTGAAAAGTTCAAAGAAACACATAAAGGTCAAATTTTTACGTATGAAAACGTGTATAAAGGTTAGATATGGCTTCATGGATGGTAAACCAAGGATTTGGACGTAAAAAGTTAGGATTTTGGGTCTGTTCATACAGCAAAACTGGGCCCCGATCCAGCGAATTTAAGAATTCATCCAGCGAAACTATTCACTTATCCAGCGAAACTAAAGGATTTCCAGCGAAACTACAGTTTCGCTACTGCGAAACTACAGTTTCGCTGATAAGTTCACTAGTGCTTAGGTTGTCCTATAGACTTAGCGAAACTAAGAAATTCCAACGAAAGTTGGGCGCTCAAGGCAGCGAATCTGCCAAGCGAAACAGGCAACGAAACTGCCAGCGAAACTAGAAACGAAACTGCCAGCGAAACTGTGGGCGAAATTATGATGAAAATGACGTTTTTATGTATTAACTTTCGTGCAGCTAGAGTATTCAGACTGTAGCTTAAGTAGCTTAGGATTGAAGTTATATAGCTAAGTTCAGGTGAGTTCTAGACCCCCTTATTTAAACGTTTTTTCCATGTTTTAGGGGCTATTATGCATAGTAAACATAACGTTTTCAAGGTAAGGATTTCAATGTGTTTTAACAAGAAAAAACATTTTTCTAAAGTAAAATGTGACATTTAAATAGCTCAGAATAATTTTGGGTGCGCTGACCTGAAAATACAGCCCGGCCCCAGCCAGGGTCGTTGCCCCTTGGACCCCACTAGGGGCTGCTGCCCCTAGGACCCCGCTATCAGGGGTTACCGCCCCCAAACCCCGCTGTCCCGCGGAGGGTCGGTTACGTGTTATGATGACTAGTACTTGGTATGTTGTGTACTTAATAAGCTAAGTATTATATATATTTAAGTGAAAGATAATACCAATGAGAAGTGGAACTTAACGAATGTTACCCCCGGGCCCGTTTGATGATGAAAAGTCTTGCAAGCACTATGATAGACTTCACTTGTGTGAGTCTTACGTATGAAGATGGGTCCGTATTCATGAGCGGGCTATGTGCCTGGCAGTGTTGATCAACTGTCGGGGGTAGCTACCATGAAGATGTGTACCGACAGGGATCGATTAACTGTCGGGGGTAGCTACCATGAAAAATGTGTACCGACGGGGATTGACATTCATTGTCAATCAACTTGGAGATCTTGCTTTATGCAATCTCGCTTATGATGAATTGAAAACATAATGAAAGAATGAAAGATAATGAACGTGTTTAATATGATGCAAGTAATGTTTGAAGTATGATGTATGCGTGTTCATTATATGGAGGATAAAAGCTTATATTCTCTTATTTATATAAAACTAAAACTCACTCAGCGTAGCTGACTTTTTATGCATAATAGTGGACAGGTAAGCGCTGATGCTGAGGATGGCACCACGAAGCTACATGGGGAGATATGGATGGCATTACTGTTAATGAAGTCTTTATTGAAATTAATGAACAAGGAATATGTTTTATGTACATTTAAAGGACAAATGTACGAGTACAATGGGGTTTTTAAGTATTAAATGAATGTTTAATTATTTTCCGCTGCAATGTTTTGTTATTAAACTGATTTTATGCTATGAATTGCCAACTGTGAGGTTTCCCGGGAACGGGGCCTTACAGCTTCACCTGCTTGCCCCGGTATACTTTCATCCGTCCTAGCGTCATATCATCCATGACCTCAAGAGTGACCGCATCATAGCTCTCCTTCGGTAGGAAAGGAAGCTTCTGATCAATGATCATCTTAAGAAAACGAGGGTACATACAGAAGGCTTCCTTCCCCTTGGCCTCAATGCTCTCAACCATGTAGGAGAAAATCATGTTCGAGAAGCTGAAGGGGTGATTCAGCACTAGTGCTACATAAGCATTATGGATTTGGTTAGATAGATCATCAAATCCACCCCTCCGTGAAGCAATGCACTTTAGAATGACATGTTCCAGGTACTTGAACTGGGGAAACATGTTGCTTTTGTTGAGCACACCGGCGTTGATGTCCCCAGTGTACTTCATCCGAAGAAAACATCCCCTTACAGTAAGAGGATGTAACCTGGTTGGGTAGGCAGCATCATCACCCAGGTCTGGTACCCGTCGATGGTCTACTGCAGTTACCTCAATCTCTTGCCAAAAGATGGTGCTCCGAATGCAGTAAGGATCATTAGATCTATCAACTGATGCACCTTCCCAGAAGGCCTGCTGTATAGACTGGTAGGGTGTCCATGGAGAAGATATGGCTATGTAGATCCTTGATCTCCTCAAAAATGTGATAATACCATCAAACTCAGTAGCAATCTGAGTGTTGGCATCCAAGTGAGCACAAATGTTGTGCTTGGTGTTGATGATCCACCTATCTGCCATGTTTCTAAAACACAAGACACATAAACATGAGATTTGTCCATAACAGAAACTGTAGAAATTTAAAATGTTCTGAGATCAGTCTGGTTAAATCGAGCGATTGAGCCATACGACTAAGTTCAGTCGTGCGATTGAGCATGCGGCTGAGTTCAACCGGGCGATTGAGCATGCGGCTGAGTTCAACCGGGTGATTGAGCATGCGGCTGAGTTCAACCGGGCGATTGATCATGCGGATGAGTTCAACCAAGCTATTGAGCATGCGGCTGAGCTCAATATTTCAATTGAGTTCATACGCCTTGTTCATTCGGTTGTTTGAGTTTTTTGCCCAGCTCAATCGTGTGATTAAGTTCATTCGGAGTGTCTATTTGCCTAACTCTCTGTTCGACACTCTACCTTTGAATCTAGGTCAGAACTTGATGTTAAACGTTGTGTTCAGTCTCGTTACATTCGCAGGGACCCGATATATCACTTAAACAATTTTAAATCAACAATCTTGTTCATTTATGTGGTCTATTTTAGGGTTTACCTTTGGTTATTTGATTTAAACAATTTAGGTCACATTAGGTTGGTTTTAACTGGTTGTTTGACCTTGAATCGTTCGCAAATTACCAAACGTATAATCAATGTTAGAACTCAAATCACAAGGTAAACGTAAAAGCTCAAAATTTTGGCAGCATAACAGTGTAAAGGCGGTTTTTGGTAGTTTTTGAAGTCTGGTAGGGATTCCAACCGACTGAGCCTCTATTTATACGGATTAGGGTTTCAGTCGTGCCACTAGACCAAGACGCATGGTTCAACCGTGCAACTGAGGTTCAGTGCGACTGAACCATACTCCTCTTTTCATTCGTACGACTGGCTCAGTCTTGTGGTCCAATCGGATGACAGCCTCATACTCATGGTCCAATCGTATGACCAGCCCCATTCTCATGGTCCAATCATACGGCTGGTTTATACTTATGTTTCAGTCGTACGACTGGTTCATCCTTGTCATCCAATCGTGCGATTGAGTCATACTTATGAGTTTGACTTCATACTTTCAAACTTTTCAATTGTTACTTTTGATTGCTAACACATTGTACGCACCGATCATCTCAGACATGATCCTTTTAATGAAAAACCATATGATCACCTCAGACATGATCCTTTTAATTAAAACCTTTGATCATCTCAGATATGATCTTTTAACTTTGCAATAATTTGGTCACCTCAGACGTGACCCTTTTAAAGTATGATTCGCAGAGTTCATCTTGTTACATAGTCCGACATGAATGCCAATAACAAGAAATGGAAAACAACATGAAACTTAAACAAAACAAGACATAATTTTGTGTTTTTGTTTGAGGTGGGTTGAAAACTATTAAGTTATCATTTAATCGATTTCTCCCCCTGAGCAGAATGGCTTAAGTTTGATTGATCATCTCTGGAGAGATTCATATGGAATCATACAGGTGTATCATAATCATTTCGGACTTTTGGATATATCTTTAAAATAATGATCCTTATTACTCTCAGAGTCACAAGCTTTCACAGGAAATCATACTAGGGCTGTAAGAGGCACACTATGATTTTGACTGTCAAGAGTTGCAGCCATGATGATTATCAGTATTGTTGTCCACTTAAATTCATACATAGACTTTTGACTCACATTGGTGATTAGATTGTATTATTTCAACAAGTATTTGTGGATCCTACACTTATATGGTAATCAACATTCCTCAGGAGATTTTTGAGCGGTCTATGAGTATTGAGACAAAAAGAAACTATTCTAAGAGCTTTCAAAGAGATGCAGAGCCTCAGGTCAGTGCCATTGCACAGCAGAGAGACGCAAACGACAATGAATTCTAGAATATTTAGGTTGTGCTTATCCTCAGGTCAGTGCCATCGCACAGCAGAGAGGCACACAACCTATCTTCTTGTAAGAGCAATTTTTTTTCCTTTACACATAACGCACCAACAACATTAGTCGTTAGTTTGATTGCGTTTATCATTCTTTTCATGTGCTTTGCTCATTCTTATGGTCGTCCGCACACATTTGGGTCGTTTATTTGCTCGTCACTCCTTATTGGAAATGCGTTGATTGCGTTAACCAGGGATAAAATGGAATCCCACAGCCTGTTGAACAATTTAGTTTAAATTGTTTCACCGAAGAAGTCTAGTGTCTATTGTGTTGAATCTACCGACACATCGTAGAATGAACTAGCAACCTCTAGGCCTACTTTCTCTATGTAACCTCAGTAATAGACTAGTGTACCATCATTCTTCCTTTATTTGGCTTAGACTTTTCAGACTTGTAATTTTAATATAACATTATGATCTTTTCAGTCCTTTTAAAGTCCCAAATAATTAGTTCCCTGTGTACTAGTATTTTCCATAATTTTGAATCAATCTCACAGTTTATTATTTGATTTCAGCCTATCTGCCTGCCCCCTTTTTCTTCCTTTTTTTGAAGTAAATAAATACTGGATAAATACTGAACCTAGACTATTCTCCCCTTAAAATTCTAAAACGAAAAACTTTTTGTGTTTTTGGATTTTTAAGACAGGAAAAATAAAGAAAAATAAAATAAAATTAGAAAGACGGACTACAAAGTCGATTCCTCTGGAATCACATTACTTTTCTTTTTCACGCTATTGACCTCTAGTAGATATAAAACCAGAGGTTTATCAAATGCTTTAGTGTAGAGGTCGGTGCATTGAAAATCTATATCTATTTTAACAACATTGGTTAATTGCTTTTCAAAACAATCACGCATAAAGTAATACTTAATGCCGATGTGTTTAGTTTTAGGATGTTGGACTGGATTTTTTGTTACGGCTATAGCAACAGAATTATCAACATAGATAGGAGTGTTAGAGAATTGCAAACCGTAGTCGCACATTTGCTATTGAATCCAGATGATTTGTGAATAGCAACTTGCAGCAGCAATGTATTCAGCTTCACATGTTGACAGAGCAACGGAGGTCTGCTTCTTACACTGCCAGGTGACTAACCGTCTACCAAAGAATTGACATCCTGCTGAAGTTGACTTGTAATTCATTTTGCATCTGCCATAATCCGAGTCACTATATGCTGTAGGCTCAAAATCATCGTCTTGAGGATACCACAACCCGAGTGTTGGAGTACCCTTCAGATAGAAAAAAATTCATTTAACACCAATGAGATGGTCGACTTTCAGTCTCGCCTGATATCTGGAACAGAGACACGTTGCATGCATGATATCAGGATGAAATGCTGTGAGATACATCAGGGATCCAATCATTCCTCTATACATTGTAGCATCAACCAGATCACCATTTTCGTCAGGTGCCACTTCATGATTCGTGGCAAGTGGAGTTCCAGGTGCTAAAGGATTCTCCATATCGAACCGACTTAGGATATCTCCTACATACATGGTCTGATGTAGAAATATTCCCTTTGGTGTCTGATCCACCTATAATCCTAGGAAGAATTTCATCTCCCCCATTGCACTCATCTCAAATTCTGCTTTCATCACAGACTCAAATTCTTTACATAACTCTTTGTTTTTGGAACCAAAAATTATGTCATCAACATAAATCTGTACAAGCAGCAAGTCTCCATTCTTTTCTTTGATGAATAGTGTACAGTCAGTAACTCCTCTGTGAAAATCGAGTTTCACCAGATGAGTTGAGAGTTTCTCATACCATGCTCTCGGGGCTTGATGAAGCCCGTAGAGAGCCTTATCTAGCTTGTAAACACTGTCCCTATGGTAGGGATCCTCAAATCCTCTAGGTTTATTGACATACACTGTCTCACGAGTTTCCCCATGAAGGAATGCACTCTTGACATCTAGTTGATAGACTTTGATCTTCATGTAGGATGCATAGGCTAGGAAGATACGGATTGCCTCCATTCCAGCCACAGGTGCAAACACTTCATTGTAATCAATTCCATCGACTTGTCTAAAGCCTTGAATGACAAGTCGAGCCTTGTTTCGAATTATGACCCCTTTTCCATCTTTCTTGCATTTCAAGACTCATTTAGTGCCAATGACCTTAGCACCTTTTAGTTTATCCACAAGGGTCCATACTCCTAATTTCTTGAACTGTAGAAGTTCTTCTTACATTGCACTGACCCATGCCTCATCATTGAAAGTATCACACACATATTTTGGTTCAAACTGAGACACAAAACATCGATATGCACCATCGTGGAAATATCCCTTTTCCATTACTGAGGCATAATCAGCTGAGTATAGCTGATTTCTGGCCTGTACTCCCGATCTAATATCTCCAATGACATTGTCCAAAGGATGATTAACATTTATCCGGGTTCCAGGAGTAGTGGGAACAACTACTTCATTATCCAGATTTAAAATCTCATGTGTTGTTGGAGTCTGAGGTTCTAATGCTTCGGCAGCTTCTGGTTGGTTTATGGGTGTACATGAATTAGTAGGAACCTGTTCTGCCTGTTCAACATTTTCAGTCTCAACTGCTTCATCATCAGAAGATGAGTTGCTTACGTCAAGTGCTCCCCCTAAAGTATTAGAGGGATCATCTAGTGGAATCGATGATGTTAAGTCTTGTGGTGGTGAGTTGACAACCTCGTACTTCATTTTAGTCAATAACTCATCATCAGTGGGAGAAGACGGTAGATTGAAGGATTTAAAGAAACCATCATAATCGAAGAAGAATGATGGTCCTTTTCTAGCAAGGGGGTGGTGAATCTTTGAACATCAACATTGCACCACACTTCTAGCTGACCTGTTGAGTTGTTATAAACTCTCTTGTCTGGTATGCTGTATCCTTGAAATATACCTTCTACTACCTTCTCACTAAACTTTCCTGTCTGAGTTCTCTTCAGCAGCATGCATGGTGCGCCAAACGGTTCTAGATACTCCAGATTGGGTTTACATCGCTGGAACAATTCGTAACATGTTTTCCCATGTCGTTTGACCACTAAGACTCGATTGAGCATATAGCAAGCATTAGCTATCACCTCATTCCAAAATTGAATTGGCAGTTTCGAGTCAGCTAACATTGTTCTGGCGGTCTCTATCAAGCTCCGATTCTTCCTTTCAGCAACGCCATTCATTTGTGGAGTATAGGCAGAAGTAAATTGATATACAATTCCTCTTTCTTTACAGTATGTCTCCATCCATTGATTTTTGAACTCAGTGCCATTGTCTGATGGGATCTGTCACACTTTTAACTTGTACAGTGATTCCAAGGTAGTAACCAGCTGTTTGAATGAGTCAAATGTTTCTGAAAAGCTTCTGATTTGGCTTTCAGAAACATCACCCAAGAGAACCTTGAGTAATAATATGTTACTATAAAGCAATACCTATCACCAGCAATGCTCTGTGTACTGACAGGACCAAACAGATCCATGTGTAAAAGCTCGAGTGGCAGATCAATTGAATGAACTTTCTTGGACTTGTGAGCTTTCTTGGTCTATTTCCCTTTCTTACATGCCACACAAAAATCAGGAAGTTGGAATTTTTTGATAGTTACTCCTTTTACCAAATCATTTTGTACCAAATGATTCATCTTCCTTGGATTAATGTGTCCCATTCTCCTATGCCAGGAGATTGACTCTCTCATAGTTGCCTTTGACAAGAAGCATTGAACCGTGTGATCAGTTGTGGATGCTTTTGATAGATCCAAGACATACAAGTCGTTGTATCTTGAAGCTGACATAAGAAGTTTATCGTCCTCAATCACATAGTCCTTTTTCAACGTGTAGCACTTGTTGTAGTCGAATACAACCTTAAATCCTTTGTCATAGATCTCTAAAACATAAAGTAAGTTGTTCTGTAGTTGCTGAACGTAGTTGACCTTGTACAACTTAACTTTCTCATTTCCTACTTCACCTTGTGTTGTTATGTAACCTCCTTTGTTCCCAGCAAATGAAACATGCCCGCCTTTAATTTGTCTGACGTTGAAAAGGAGAGATGAGTTCCCTATCATGTGCCTGGACGCCCTGCTATCAATAATCCATGTATTTGTGATAGGACTATAGCGGACACCCTGCACATTCAAAGAAACTTATCAGTTCAGATTTAGGACCCAAGCCTTAAGTAGCTTGGGTGTCCCGGAGGAATCACATATCATAAATCAAGCCATTGACCTTCAGAAGATGAGTGCATATCTTTCTTCTTAATTTCCTCACTATCAGACAAATTACATGATTTTTCTTTCCATCAGCCAGTTTTGTGTAAGGCCTGTTTATGATATACAGACGACTGGCTTATTGTTTGAAATTTAGGTTCACTAATACTCTTTGGTGGAGCAGTAGATCTCCATTGAGTAAAATTTTGTTTGGTATCATTAAGTTCAATTTTCTTTTTGGGAGTCTGATAGTAAGGACACTTTGAAGAGATATGTCCTCGTTTTCCACAATTATAGCAAGATCTTACTTCTACAGATTGAGGAAAATATCTATGAGGGTTCGAGTTTTGTACAGGTGTGTCCTTTTCCTTTTTGGGTTTAATAACTACCTTCTTAGATGTTTCAGTCTGATTAACAAAATTAGTTGTTTTAACATTTTGTACATCTTTAACTTGCGCTTTATTTGGACTTTGACGTGGAGCACGTGACTGGTTAAATGATTTGGTCGTTTTAGATTCAGACATAGACATGTTTGAACCTGACTTTACATTAACTTTTCAAATTGTTTATCCAAATTCACAACAGACATTTTACCTTTAGATTTCAAAACAGTCTCCTTCTGTTTAGTGATCTTTTGTACATGTTTGACTGTGGAATCAGGATCACTCACCAGAGGAGTGGAGACGACATGATCCTTTACTAGGTTGTCATTAACAGGTTTACACTTAGTATTTAAAAGGATTTCATGTGGTGGTGCTACTGCCTTGTACCCCAAACCTTCCTCATTGTTTCGTTCTTTCACTAAGTTTTTAACTATGTGAGAAGAACTAGCCCAACTATGTAGTTTTTGTTTTAATGAATTTTCCTCGACTTCCCAAACTGCTTTTCCCTTTTTGGTCTCTTCTAAAGAATTTAGATAGAATTTATATCATTTGATTGATTTAATGCAACAACCTCGGTTTCCCTTAGTTGTTTTGACAAAAGTTCTATCCTTTCTTTAAAACTGTACTCATTTTGTTTTAAAATACAATTAGTCTCAGTGCATAGTTGTAAATCATTTACTAAGTTATCACTATGTTCTGATAACCTAGCAAATTTCAAGTCAATGCTTTCTCTAAACTTATCACATTCATGACAATCATGTTTATCAAATAACTGGTCTAGAGAACATACCTGAGATGAATCATCTGAGTTAGTCATCAAAGCAGAATCAGATTATTTTGTGACAGGAGATTCTGTACTTGTTGCTCTAAGATCTTCTTCAACCAGGTGATTTACGACGTTCGCAGCTTCTTAAACATCCGACATTGCTTGCTCAGCTGCACCCTCACCTTCACTAGCAGACTCATCATCTACTGCTTCAACAAAGGCAATATTTGATTCTCCGGGAGAAACAAACCTGAAGGACCAGTCTTGTCCTTCATCATCTTGAGCTGTAAGAGCTTTTGTATCCTTACTTGAAGAAGTTGTTCCAATTTGTTCGTTGTCTTAACAGGTGAAGGATGAAAATGGGTTTCCATTTCCTGTTTTCTTGGGCTTTACACATTCACATTTAAATTGCCACTTCTCACCACAGTTGAAGCATGTTACCATGGTTTTGTCAAAACTAAATGTCGTGTCCTTTGTGGCTACTAGGTTCTGTCCCGTCTTCTTGACAAACTTTTTAGCTCTTCTGACTGCACTTGCCAATGCCCATATAATATCCATTCTTTCTAGCTCATTTTCATCAACTTGCTCGTAGTCTTCATCTGCAAGGTGACAATTCCAATCTTCCTGGCAACTAAACCATCATAGGATTGGACAACCGCTGCAAGAAGATCCATGTGCTCCTTTGCAACTTCCACAGTGATATTACCGAGACTCTCGGTCTTCAACTTTGTAGAACTGGCATCATACACTATATATTGAGTGGGAGACGACCTTGACATTTCTGGTGCTGAAGCTGTAGATAAGGCAGTAGCAGATGAATTGGACACATAGGCTGTTTGTAGAGGTGCTCCTGAAATAGCTGGAGACGAAACTGAGTTGTAGAGTGAAGGATTCTGAACATAGGATCCTTTCTTTGATTTGTACTTCATTCTCAGCTCTTCTTCTCTTCACTTCAAGATGAAGTCATTTATGTCCAACGTTACTAAATTGTCATTCTGTCTGAGGTTGGACCCAAATGAATCCCATTTCTCAGGTAACCCATCAACAAAACATGAAACTTTATCTTCCATTGTTGTGGTTACAACATGAGTTTGTAGTTCACTCGTGAGATGATAGAACCTGTCAATGATGTCATCCAGGCTCTCATCCCCAATTGATGAGAAATTGTCAAACTCCTTCTTGAGAGCCTTAGCCTTCAGTGCCTTTAACGTTGCATTGCCTTCATACCTCTTTTTCCAAGGCCTCCCATAGCTTCTTAGACTGCTTATTCTTCGAGAATTGATGAAATATGTCTTTAGATATTGACTGAGTAAGCAGGGCATAAGCTTTCTTTTCAGCATTATGCAAAATCTTTTGTGTTCACTCATTCCTCCCAAAGTAAGTTTAACCCCATTAACACTGACTGGTACCACGTAACCAGTCTCAATAGAAATCCAAAGATTGGGATCAAATCCATTTAAATAAATCTCAAACCGCTGTTTCCATTGTGGATAGTCATCTAACGTAATAAGCTTCGGCGGTTTATTGTGATTTCCTATCTCATTTTCCAGAAGCAGAAGGTTCTGGATGTGTGACTCCTTACCGGCAGTAAACGTAGCAAACTGATCTTCCATTTGTATAAACTTGAGACTCAGAGAACAGAACAATTTCAATCGTCCGAATGGACTATACGGATGGTTCACTCATGCTAGTGAAGTGTGCGATTGAATTCAATCGTGCGATTGGGTTCAGTCGTGCGTATAAACTAGAATAATGGACTAAAACGACTGGGGTTGTTCAGTCGTGCGAATGAAGGAGTGCGAATGGAGTGTACGAATGAGTTTAATCGTACGATTGAGCTATTCGTGCGACTGAAGGCTGTTGTTTTGGCAAAATCTATGGTTTTGAAACTTTGACACAAAAACTCGATTTTTCAAGAGCCATAATCCGTCGTATAATGAACAATCAAAACTTTAAGGTCAGAAAACTTCGAAAACACCTTTTGACTCAAAAAATTAACTCTTTTGAATGAAAGCGTTATGTTTAGCACCAAGAACTAATCGAATCACATGCAAAATCAAGAGCCAATGCTCTGATACCACTTGTTAGGACCGTGTACGTAAAGAGTAGTAACTGATAATGCATGAAACCAGATCAAATAGTGTGGAATCCTATTTGATTGGCCATCCAATCAGTGAGAACGACAATCTGATCAATCTTACGATGAAACAAACGTTGAGAATGAACAAGAATTGATCAAAAACGAACAACGAAGTTGGAATGATGAACAGGCACGCTCTGGACGGCTAGGGTATGTAGGTATTCGAGGTGTTATCAATTGTTTCGTTTTTCCATGATTTAAGTGGTTTTTATAGGTTTGGAGTCTTCATTCGTACGACTGAACCATTAGCATGGTTTAGTTGTGCGACTGAATCATACGGTTGAGTCATACGCATGACTGAAGGTTCAGTCGTGTGACTGAGTCAGTCTTATGTTCCAATCGTACGACTGATCCAGTCTCCTGGTTCAGTCATGCGACTGGTCCATAAGCATGATGAATTCATGCGTATGGTCTATTAGCATGGGCCATTAGCACGAACTATCAAACAACATCAAACCTATATAGTAGTTAATACATGTGCAACACACTGAATATAATGCAATCATTACATAATCAAAATATAAATTAAACAACACAATGCACTTTATATCATTCATTCAAACCATTACATCAATTACACATGTGTAAGACACGAAAGACTTTTACATTAATGCTCATAAACTAGGTTCATTGACTTGTATCAACAGCTACTTTATCCTCCATTGAGGTAGTTACACCATGTGTGTGCAACTCACTTATTAGATGATAAAACCTGTCTATGATATCATCCAAACTTTCATTTCCCATAGACGAAAAGTTGTCACACTCCTTCTTAAGCGCTTTAGCCTTCAGTGCCTTTAAGGTTGCATTTCCATCATACCTCTTCTCAAGAGCTTCCCACAGCTTCTTAGATTGCTTGTGCTCTAAAACCTAATGAAAGATATACTTAGGAATAGACTATGTCTATAAAGCATAAGCTTTCTTCTCAGCATTATGTGCAACCTTCTGTCCCTCATTCATACCACCCAAAGTCAGTTTTACCCCATTAGCACCAACTGGTATAGTATATCCAGTCACAATGGCTGTCCACAAGTTTGGGTCAACACCATTCTGATAAATTTCAAAATGTTGTTTCCATTGCGGATATTCATCCAAAGTTAACAGCTTTTGTGGTTTGTTGTGATTCCCAATCTCATTTTCAAGAAGCAATGGATTCTGGATCCATGAGTCCATCCCCGCAGTAAATCCAGAGTTCTGATCGTCCATGGTATCAAACTTGAAAATTTTTGTATATGACAGAATCAAATGTGCGATTGAAGAGTACGACTAAGTTCAAACGTGCGATTGGAGAGTGCGACTGAGTTCAATCGTGCGATTGAGTTCAACCGTGTAGATTAGCTTAATCGTGCGAATGAGCAGTGCGACTAAGTCCAGTCGTGCGATTGAGCCAATCATGTGACTAAAGCTGTTGTTAATGAAAAATTTAAAACTTTTAAAACTTTGACACTAAAAAAGATTTATCACAAACCCTAATCTACCGTACATTGAAAAGTTAAAACTTTTGAATCAAGCACACTTCAAAAACACTTTTTGGGTAAAAAACAAGAGTCTTTTGAATTAAAACAATGATTTTAACGAGAAAACCAATTGAATCCACGAAGAATCATGAGCCTATGCTCTGATACCACTTGTTAGGACCGTGTATGTACGGAGTACTAACTGATTCAACATGAAACCAGATCAAATAGTGTGGAATCTTATTTGATTGGCGATCCAATCAGTGAAAAGGACAACCAGATCGATCTAACGATTAAACAAACGTTAAAAATGAGTAGAAATCAATCAGGAACGAACTTTGAAGTTAGATGGATGAGCTAAAATGCTCTGGACGGTTAGGGTATAATAATATTTGAAGTATTATGTTTTTCCACGAATTATGTGCTATTTATAGGTTTAGTGTTCAGTCGTACGAGTAAGCCATTTGCATGGTTTAGTCGTGCGACTGATTGATGTGATTGATCCATACGCATGACTGAGCTCCACTAATAGTTCAGTCGTGCAATTGAGCCAATCTTATGTCTAAGTCGTACGACTGATCCAGTCACCTGGTTCTGTCGTGCGACTAGTCCATAAGCATGGTCCATTCGTGCGTGTGGTCCATAATCATGGTCCATTACCATGAATAGTCACAAGACTAAGTCAAACACATTTCTGAATCATTGTTGACTCAGAACTGAGCATAACAACCTCAAACCTATATATATAGTTCATATTGCATGTAATAATGAATGTTATAAGAATATGATATAATCAAGGTTAAGCAAAACATCCAAAAACATATCATTTCATCCAAACACATATCATATTAAGATATTGTTCTCGAATTACATTTGTGTAAGAAGTGAAAGACATAAACATTTAAGTACAATAAACTAGGACCATTGTGTATCAATAATATAAAAGGTGCATTCTTGTACGGTCCAATCACTGAAGATGTGTACGTGAAGCAACCTCCGCATTTTGAGCATGCAGAATTTCCACATCGGGTGTACAAGCTTAGCAAAGCTCTATATGGACTCCATCAAGCACCTAGAATCTATTATGAGACATTGTCACAACACTTAATCCAACATGGATACACAAGAGGGAAAATCGATCAAACTTTATTTATAAAAAAGGATGTTGATGATCTCTTATGTGTGCAAGTGTACGTTGATGATATCATATTTGGTTCTACCAGTCAAATACTGTGCAATGAATTTGAAGAAATCATGAAGTCTCGTTTCAAATGAGTTCTATAGGAGAAATCAATTTCTTTCTTGGACTACAAGTTCATCAATCTGCAGATGGTATATTCATTAATCAAAAGAAGTATGTTAACAAACTCTTGAAGAAATTCAAACTGGAAGATTGTCAGTCCATAAGAACTCCAGCTAACGTAAACTCCAAGATTAAGCCTGATCCAAAGGGAAAATCAGTTGACCAAACTTTATACAGATCTATGATTGGTTCTTTGATGTATCTTACTACATCTAGACCAGACATAATGTATGTTGTTTGTGTATGTGTCAGGTATCAATCGGACCTGAAAGAATCCCACCTAATTGCTATCAAAAGGATATTCAGGTTTCTCAAAGGTAAACCAACTTTAGGGATATGGTATCCTTACGAGGGAAACTTTGAGCTACATGGATATACTGATAGTGATTATGGAGGATGTTGTCAAGATAGAAAATGTCTCTGTTTTTAGATCAAGATTAGTCTCATGGCAGAAACAAACAAATGTCTCTGTTTCAACTGTAGAAGCTGAGTACATAGCTGCGTCAGCATGATGTTCTCAAATCCTTTGGTTACAAAACCAACTGCTAGATTATGGGTTCAATTTCTTAAAACACCAATTTATATTGATAACACTACTGCTATGTTCATTACAGCTAATCCAGTCCAACATTTAAAAACAAAACATATAGAGATTCGATATCATTTTCTTAGAGATAACTCTGAAAAAGTTTTAATCCTTTTGATTCAAATTGAAAATGAAAAACAGTTGGCAGACCTACTTACTAAAGCCTTCTTACCAAGACGGTTTGAGTACTTAGTGGAGTCAATTGGTCTTATTAACCATGTGTAAAACTGGTTTTTAAGTTTCTTTTAGGTTCATTGAATCTTAACATGATCAGAACCTTCCTTATCCAAAAGGTCATAGTAAGAGAACCTGTCATAGTTAATTGCCTGATTGTATTTTATGTGTGTGTGTTTTCTTTATACAGAAAAACCAAATACAAAAGTAGAAAACTGTAACACCTCTGAAAAAAAATGCCCAATTGAAAACCTCTAAATATGATAAAACTCAATAACGTCTGAATTAAGTCGGACTTATAAAAATTTGGAAAAATAGAACTAGCCTTTTTTAGGCCCAATAAGCCCAATAAGGGCCCAAACATACAAACAAGGCCCATTTAAGGCCCAAATGCACGTTTATGAACTAATTAAATGAGAAACCATGAAACGATGAATTATTATGTGATTTAAAATAATTATGGAAAGATCCAAATTAAAAACAGATTCAGAACCCATACCGGGTAAAATCCGGTAATTTAACGCGTTCTAACGTCTAAATTTCATCAGAAATTCTTATATGGCTTGTCATCCAATCTAAGTCGTTTTCAATCTTAACTAATATAATAAATAATGCATGCTAAAAGATTTTTCATCAAACATGCATAAGCAACGGAGATACGTGAGTTAAACGCGAATACCGATTTACACCGGCATATAAATGTCATCTGATACGTCAACCGAGCCTCGTAACATCGTAATTATTCATCTAATAATCATTAATTATCATAACATATTAAATTTGGTTAGTGATGCGTTATCCGGAATAAATGCGTTCCGAAACGCGACCATGACGTGAACCGGGTTATGACCAGGTCAAACCCGAGAATACGTCAGATAAGGTTTTAACGTGACCAACATGGGAAGTTAACGCAAAAAATATCATTTTAATACTTAATTGCATATAATTTGATACTAAAATGATCATAATAACGCTCATTCGAGAAAAACGCGTAAAACCGTAAACGTGGTGATTAGGCGGTAATTTGCTAAATTTGTTTAATTATTCGATATGTTTTTAATACGATAAAATTTATAATCTTGGAATATTTATAACGTTTTGTATAACCGAATCTAATGGGAAAAGAAAAGTTTTAACGTTGCGCGAAAACTTAATCAAACGTGTACGAATTGACCTGTATTCGATCCCATCATCTAACCCTAGTATATAAGCAACTTCTTCCCCACTTTAGGGTTTCAAAAGCAAAATTAGGGCAGAGAGAGAGATCCGCGGCTCCCATCTCCTCCTCCTCTCTTCGGCCGTTTTCCAGCCACCACCGGCCATTCCGGCGACGACCCAGCGAGTGCCATATATCAAATCGAAGCCCTCAGAAAGACGAACACGATAGCAGAGGTGGCTTCTTCTGATTTGCAATGAAGAGGAAGTTATGCAAGAGAGAAGCTAGCGTGGCGGCTAGGGTTCCGGTGAGATTCCGGCCGCCGCAGCCGGCTGCTGCTGGCGGCGAGTGGCGGCGAGTTACACCTATGCTCTTCTTCCTCTCAACGAGATCTTTCCAATGGTGGTAGGCTCACCCTCTAACTCGTAGCAGATTGAATGTTATGAGGCGAAGAAGGTGGCGGCCAGGGTTTTGGTCATAGGTGCTGTTGGTGGTCGACACAACTACGTTTTGTGGGTGTGTTGGTCGCAGCCGTGGGTGTAGACTCGGCAGGAACGAAGGTTGGTGGCTAGTACCGAAGGCTGATGGTGGTGACGGTTCAGATCTATGGTTATCGCAGGTAACGGGGGTCGGTTGCTGTTTAGTTAGAACGTGGTGAAGGTGGTCGAACCGGTTGTGGTTGTGTTGGCTGTCGTGGTTGTCGCGGTCGGTGGTGGTTGATTTAGGGCACCCGACGGCTGCCCGAAGTGGCTGGGATGATAGGATAGGATGCGGTGATGGTTGGAAGCTGTCAAAGTAGTCGGTTTGGTGTCGGTTAGGGCCGTAAGTGTCGATAATGGTGGTGGTGTTGACGGTGGTGATTATGGTTGTGATTAGGGTTGTGTTTAGGGTTGTTGATGGTGGTTAATAGCTGTGCATGTGTCGGTTATGGTGGTGAATAACAATAATGGTGAAGATGGTTGTGATGGTGATTGTTGGTCGAGGTTTTCAAGTATGGTTGTGATGGTGTTTAAGTGATGGCATAGTGATATTGGTCGATGATGTTGAATGTCGAAGTGTAGTCAATTATGGTAACGGAAGTGTTAGGATGGCAAAGTAAGGCTTGGGTCAACAAGGTCAACGAGCAGTCAATGGAAAGGGAACGCGATTAAATCAAGGCGTAAACGAGTGGGTTAGAAAATATAACCGAGTGGAACGTAAAATCGCACGCGCAACGCATTTGAAATTAAAATATAATTTGCATACGTGTTATTTGAGCTCTAAATAATTAAAGGCATAAATTATAAAATACATGGATTATAAACGCATTTGAAATTAAAATATAATTTGCATACGTGTTATTTGAGCTCTAAATAATTAAAGGCATAAATTATAAAATACATGGATTATAAACGAAAATGAACGTCACTTGTTATAATTATTTGATTTAAATGGATGGTTTGGACTTAAGATTTAAATAACAACGCTATTTTTAGAAATCCACCTAGATAAAATATAGGAAGCATTACATTTTTGGAAATGGTTATAATTTGTAATAGATGATACAAATAAGTTTATTTCGTGTAACATATAATCATACAAGACTTAGAGATGTAATTCATAAAAGTACGATTGTACATTTGTATATTTATGCAATGAATATTTAAGTTAACCGACATCTATACGTTTTATTTAAGATAAAAAACCTAAAACGCTATAATGATCTATCATCTTGTTGTTATTAATTGTCGGTCGTCTCATTGTTATTGAAATAAATATTAATTGTAACACTCTTTTTATACAAAATATCGTTAACTATCATCAATAATTGGATTATTTAGCGTCAACCGAGTTAACAAATATGATATAAACGTGAACATTATAAACATCGCTTGAAACATTATATATTACTTACATCGTCAATACAAGTTATTTATAAAGATTTGGAATCCATGATATAAATGGATTTTCTACTTTCTTTATGCTAAGACTCAATTCTTGATTGAATGCATTAATTAACCTAATGTACATGAGTTAATTCATAACAATTAACAAATACACGAGAAGCTAAGCTACATTAAGGATACTAAACACCAACATAAAGTCAACTAAAGAGCTCAACCGCACGCATGTAATGACATCGTGCTAATTCTAAACGTGAATCTTATATGTTCTAATTAGGACCGCTTTGTTGGTGATCATCCTTTTTCTTTATCAGGCTCAGAATTATTTAAGGATACCAGGTGAGTTCTAGTGATCCCTTTTTACTACTGTTTTGGGATGAAACATGCTCTGTTATTTATGAACTTTAATTGTGCTTTACTTGGATTGTATGTGGGATTTATAGTTACCTGCTGATACTTACACCATGATCATTAATTCTTTTGTGAACCGCTTGTTTTATGTGGACAGATCTATTTGTGTAAACCCCCACACACAGTGGCTCCCGCCACAGGGAGGTACCCTACTGAGATCCTGAGGGGTCGTTTGTGGCATGTGACAGGTTTTGTTAAGAAACTATGGTGAACCACTCGGGCAGGTATGGTTCACTGGTTTAGGACTCAATTCTCCTCTCTGAGGTTAACCGGTAAAACACAACTTTAGAAGAGGCTAACCGGGACTGAGTGCAGGGTTGATTATGATACTCCCATGATATTGCAATTATGATTCTTTCCGTTTTATCAAATGAGAATTTTGTTAAGTACATTTGTTTTTTTTATTTTAAGCACTTGAACTCATCAACTTTATGTTGACACAAAACCTTTTTGAGCATGTCTTCAGGTACAGCTAGGGAGAATAGTTAAGCTATAGAAGATACCTAAATCCGAAACAAGAAGTGAGGCTAGGTGTTGAAGACAAAAGTCGAGCCTAAAAGCCTTAGTTACTGAAGCATCAAGAAACATTTTACCAAGAGATTGATCATGACACCTATAGACTGTAGATTTTGGTACCTTGTAAATTGAAACTAAGCCAATATTCTGATGTAAAATGTTACAAGTTGTACTATATTAAACCATTTAGTTTCCACTGCATTTTGGTTGTTGTTTACTAATCGTGACGTCCCGCCTCTCTGTGCCCGGGGTGTGACAAATTGGTATTAGAGCCAAAGGTTGTAGAGAAGTAGGTCTGCTTCGCGAGACCTAAACTACAACCATATGAACCTCATAGGACCACCTTAGTAAGATGACTCTTCTGAGCTTTGCTGAACCAAGGGTTTAGAAATGTGGGTTTTCTTTGCAACACTTAAGCTGTAACCATATATAGGACCAGCCTAGTAAGTTGTTTTCATGATCCAGTGATCCAAAGTCTGCAGCAAGAAGAGGTTTCCTTACGAACACACTTCTTTAACTTATATACCTTAAGGATTACATATATCCCATTAAGAATTCTCTACCCTATAAGAAACCTTGATACATTAGGGCATTACCTATGATAGGTGCACCCGAGTAAACCATGAAAGTATGGAATCTTTTGGAGTCGACTATTAGGACTACTGAATGTCAAGTACTAAGAATGTTAGAAACCAAAGGTGTGCATATAAATTAGGACTTAAATCCTGGAGAGACACTTACATAATTGCACAGTTGACTTTTGTCACTATATGAAACAACTGTTGTTAGCTATACACTCGATACGTCTTGTGTCGTTGCATGAGACAACTGTTATAATGATACTTGTTGGAATGATGATACTTGCTTATATGCCTCATTTGTAAGATGATACGTTTTGGAATTTAGTAATAAGATAGTAACCATGATGCCTTTTTGTTTGTTCTGCTCCCTAGGATAGCATGTAGCTGAATGCTCATTTATTGCTTGATTTGTTGAAACTAACTTTAAGACAATTTTTGGGTTAACAAGAATGTTGGCATAATTCGAATCTAAGTGTGCTTAATTGCAGATGATGACCAAATGATAACTTAACTCCAAGATCTAATTACGCAAAACATGGAACTTATGATGGGATGACTAGAATGATAGTGTAAGGTAAATTGACGATTACGGGTGCACACATAATGGTGAATTTACAGGTACACTTGAATTCTGGTGGGCCCTGTAATGTAAACTAATATCTATGTATAACACTTAAAGAACTAATAAATACAAGAATAAACATAAATATTTGGAATATATTCAATGATTGCATGTTCAAAACTTTCATGCTGGGCGAAAACCATTTGACCCTTGAAGAGCTACCAAGGACAATGTTGCAGTAACTATCCCTTTCTCTTCTTCTCTTTTCTTTTGTTCTACTCTCCTATTGGAATTATAATGATAAGACCATCAGACTCTGAAGATCATTAAATGATGTTCTCAAACTTAACTGGTCTCGTGCTGAGTATGGCACTTCACCTCGTTGTGCGTGTAGAATAGCCATACTATTTTTAGCGATGCCTGAAAATTCCTTCCTACCCAACATTGAATTCGTCAAACTTTTCCCGACATAGTGGGAGACTCCATAACAAGGCTTGTGCAACGGAGAACACACCGGAGTAATAAATTTCCGAGAAACGCCTTTTGTGGTCAATGACATAGAAGACTTGTCACTTCTTTCTTTCTTAGTAGTTCACACTTCATAGGATCTTTCGGATTCTAGAATTCCTCTGATCATTTTCTCAAAGCCTTTGAGGAATATGACTTCTCTCTACCTATTCGTTGTAATGGAACCACCTAACTCAAAGGAATATTCTTAATATCAGCTCCGATTGTGATTGATAATCACCTTTCTTAATACTACGCTCATGAAATCTTTCATCATCTTCAACCGTTAGTCACCTAATGACAATCTTCACATGAAACTTAGGTTGAACTTTTTTGACCCTGCTTTTAACTGACTATGCTGCTGATAAAGTTCTGAGTGCCAGAATATATAGGAAAGAAACCTCCTTCTAAAATCCAGATTCTCCGGAGATAATGATCCAAGTGCCAGGGTTAATTGCCGAGAAAAGCTAACTTTCATGATTCAAGACAAAAATATGAACTTACAACTTCTTTGGATCCCCGATTTTTCCACTCACCCTCTGTTCTTGATTTATTCTCTTAACGAGTAGTGCTACCCACCTTAAGCCCTCTAGCATAACCCTCATCTTTGGAAACGCATGATAGCCGATACGAAAAACTTTAATACCTTGTAAGTTATCTCTACTCGGAGATCTCTACTATTTGAGTGATAAGTTCGTGATTCGAGCGCGAAGATCTGATGTAGAATACGATCTCGAACTATACGATAAGTTATTAGAGTGGTAGTTACCTTCTTGTGCTATCGAGCACCTTGATAAAGTCCTAAACTTGTTCGAATCGATGCGGTCGATAATAATGAAGAATTCATGGGAAGAACTCATGGTCGAACTTAAAGGATGGATTGCTACAAACGATGTACTAAGAAACATAGATATCAGCTACAAGAAATCTCATGTGTTAAATCACTTGAGATCCAACTACAACAAAGTGATAGACATGCAGCAGATTGTAGACAAAGAAAGACTGCATAATCATCCCCGATCGTAAGCGTTGGTGTTATTCCTCTCTAAATTGTCAAACCTCTCTGAAAGTGATTCTCTAATACCTTACCCTAGAACGCTCTGTACAGTCAGAAATTCGAGCAAAAAGTCTTACTCCCATATCTCGTTGGAACAATCGATATGATTATAAAGGATTAGAATCTAAACAAAGTTACTTGCTTCACGAATAGACTCTCTACAGGGCATAGTTACCTTGTAGAATATGGACTGAGGAAGAGGTCATCTAGAAGGTTGACCTTAATTAGGAAGCACTATGAAGGAATTAGTGGAAACGTTTGCAACAATTCTGTAGCTTAAGACAACTGTTGAGGTTGCTCTTAAGGAAATTGAGTTGGAGAATAGAAGAAGTACATATATATAGGGGTACTGGACTTGAAGCTTATATTAAGGAGCTGGTGGAAGGAAAGCAGATTCGAGAGCTGTCAGATAAACAGTTCATAAGACCTGGTATGTCGCCCTGAGGGAACTTAATACTCCTTATGGAAGGAAAATAGAATGCTCCAACTATGGATAGACTACTTAGAGATAAATAAAGTCACCAAGGATAAGTGATACCCTCTCACCAGAGATGTTCACCTGCTTAATCAATTGCAAGACGCTACCTACATCTTAATTGTTATCAGCCATGTTTATACGGAAAACAACATTACACAAGTAACAGTTGAAACAGGATATGGCAAGTACGAAGGTTGCGGTCAAACCCATGTGGGAGGACCTACACAATTCACGAAACTCACGAGGCTCATGGATAGGATTTTGCAGGACATACTTAGACATGTATGTCATTTTGTTACTATTAATAAGCACGGAATTCGAGACAAGTTGCTATAATTTGAAGCTATAAAGTTCCGGGAGAAGTAAAACCCCATTGAGATGCGTCAATGCTTAGGGTTAGGAGAAAGTTGTAGAAGGATTTATAAAAACAAGATTCATGTAGCTATACGACTGGCATCGTTATCCTTGGAGAAATGTGGAAATCGTTTGGGCGCGTATAAGAAGGTTTCACATGTGTGTTGATGCAACGGTACAAGGCAATCTTCTAGACGCCCGATGATTCAAGAAAATATATGGAGAGCTACATTGAGCATGAACTGGAAACTTCCGTAAAATAAAAGGATGCACCTGGATACATTATCAGCGCGACATTACCAACTACACATCAGAATACCAGACCAAGCACAATAGGGTGATCGACAATCGGTAATGTCAACCGCATTGACAAGTGTGGATAAGAGGTCATCATCCACATTGTCCTAAGACATCCGTATTACCAAATGCGAGAGAACAAGTCTTGACTGCATTTGTATCTGCTTACCCTCTTTGACGAATGCAGATAGCCTACAGTTAGGCTTTTCTTCTATTGCCTTCGCCGTATCATTTCTTGAGCTTGTAAATTCTCCTAGCGTTGGTTCCCGAGAGTTTATGGCACATCCTATATCAGGAAACTCTTGACATGCGTCTGATAAGATGAATGGATCTACTCGAAGACTGAGATTATGATATACAGAACCATTTCGGAAAAGAAAGCATACTCGAAGAAGCACTTGGTGGAAGAAAAGACTTAACCCCCTAAGATGGAAATCCTAGAAAGAAGAGGTCGAAGAAAATATTTCCGAGGAAAGCTGAGAAATAAAAAGGAGGCTTTGGAAAGGGAATACCTTCATGTGTGACCTAACCTCTTCATTTTTAGCAATCGGGAAAACTTCTTAGTTTTAGCCTCATAGAAATGATCATGCGATTCCTAGATATTAATCTGTACTCGTTGGGAAAAACCCAATCCTTCTTGCTCTGAAACCATTTATCTAGCGTATCCTGGTTATCCTGACTAATTAAAGGCATGCACGCTAATATCCTCTTCTTTTCAATCGTTCTTAAAATTCTCAGTGAGGACGGTAATACTGTCTGGATTTTGGGAATTGTCTCCTTGCTAGATCTACCTTGTAGGTCGGTGCATTGAACCACAGTGGAGAATCTCTTGTTGTTAATTCTATACTATTGATAAATGATCTGATTGTGAAGCCAAAAATCTGTTCATAATTTGACTCACTGATCCTGTCAAGCATGATTCTAACATTCGGGTAGTTACTTCTGTCCAAATCAAACCTGATTAATTGACACCCAATCATCAACATTTGTCCTGGGATGCTTAGAAAATAACTTTCAATCCTCAAAGTTCATACTATGAGTGTATCACACTCGGAAACAAATATTAACGATACAAAAATTTTGAGGGCGAAATTTCTAAAAGGATGGGAGAATGTAACACCTCTGAAAAAAAATACCCAATTGAAAACCTCTAAATACTATAAAACTCAATAACGTCTGAATTAAGTCGGACTTATAAATGAAAATTTGGAAAAATAGAACTAGCCTTTTTTAGGCCCAATAAGCCCAATAAGGTCCCGAACATACAAACAAGGCCCATTTAAGGCCCAAATGCACGTTTGCGAACTAATTAAATGAGAAACCATGAAACAATGAATTATTATATGATTTGAAATAATTATGGAAAGATCCAAATTAAAAACAGATTCAGAACCCATACCGGGTAATATCCGGTAATTTAACGCGTTCTAGCGTCTGAATTTCATCAGAAATTATTATAATGGCTTGTCATCCAATCTAAATCGTTGTTAATCTTAACTAATATCATAAATAATGCTTGCTAAAAGATTTTTCATCAAACATGTATAAGCAACGGAGATACGTGAGTGAAACGCGAATACCGGTTTTCACCGGCATTTAAATGTCATCTAATACGTCAACCGAGCCTCGTAACATCGTAATTATTCATCTAATCATCATTTATTATCATAACATATTAAATTTGGTGAATGCTGCGTTATCCAGAATAAATGCATTTCGAAACGCGACCGTGACGTGAACGGATTACGACCAGATCAAACCCTAGAATACGTCAGATAAGGTTTTAACGTGACCAACATGGGAAGTTAATGCACAAAATATCATTTTAATACTTAGTTGCATATAATTTGATACTAAAATGATCATGATAATGCTCATTCGATAAAAACACGTAAAACCATAAAGGTGGTGATTACGCGGTAATTTGCTAAATTCGTTTAATTATTCGATATGTTTTTAGTACGATAAATTTTATAATCTTGGAATATTTATTACGTTTTGTATAACCGAATCTAATGGGAAAAGAAAAGTTTTAACGTTGCGTGAAAACTTAATCAAACGTGTACGAACCGACCCGTATTCGAACCCATCATCTAACCCTAGTATATAAGCAACTTTTTCCCCATTTTAGGGTTTCAAAAGCAAAATTTGGGCAGAGAGAGAGATAGATCCACGGCTCCCTTCTCCCCCTCCTCTCTCCGACCGTTTTCCGGCAACCGGCAGCCATTTCGGTGACGCCCTGGCGAGTGCCAAATATCAAATCAAAGCCCTCGGAAAGACGAACACGATGGCAGTGGTGGCTTCTTCTGATTCGCAACGAAGAGGAAGTTATGCAAGAGAGAAGGGGGACGTGGCGGCTAGGGTTCCGGTGAGATTCCGGCCGCCGCAGCCGGCTGCTGGCAGCGAGTGGCGGCGAGTGGCGGCGAGTGACAACTATGCTCTTCTTCCTCTTAACGAGATATTTCCAATGGTGGTAGCGTCACCCTCTAACTCGTAGCAGATTGAAAGTTATTAGGCGAAGAAGGTGGCGACCAGGGTTTTCGTCGAAGGTGCTGTTGGTGGTCGACACAGCTGCATTTTGTGGCTGTGTTGGTTGCAGTCGTGTGTGTAGACTCAGCAGGAACGAAGGGTGGTGGCTAGTACCGAAGGCTGATGGTGGTGACGGTTCAGATCTATGGTTATCGTTGGTAACGGGGGTCGGTTCTGGTTTAGCTAGAAGGTGGTGAAGGTGGTCGAACCGGTTGTGGTTGTGTTGGCTGTCATGGTTGTGGTGGTCAGTGGTGGCTGATTTAGGGCACCCGAAGGCTGCCCGAAGTGACTGGGATGATAGGATAGGATGCGGTGATGGTTGGAAGCTGTCAAAGTAGTCGATTTGGTGTCCGTTAGGGCCGTAAGTGTCAATAATGGTGGTGGTGTTGACGGTGGTGATTATGGTTGTGATTAGGGTTGTGTTTGGGGCTGTTGATCATGGTTAATAGCTGTGCATGTGTCGGGTATGGTGGTGAATAACGATAATAGCGAAGATGGTTACGATGGTGATTGTTGGTTGAGGTTTTCAAGTATGGTTGTGATGGTGTTTAAGTGATGGCATAGTGATGTCGATCGATGATGTTGAATATGGAAGTGTAGTCGATTATGGTAACAGAAGTGTTAGGATGGCAAAGTAAGGCTTGGGTCAACGGGGTCAAGGAGCAGTCAACGGAATGGGAATGCGATTAAATCAAGGCGTAAACGAGTGGGTTAGAAAATATAACCGACTGGAAGGTAAAATCGCACGCGCAACGCATTTGAAATTAAATATAATTTGCATACGTGTTATTTGATCTCTAAATAACCAAAGGCATAAATTATAAAATACATGGATTATAAACGAAAATGAACGTTACTTGTTATAATTATTTGATTTAAATGGATGGTTTGGACTTGAGATTTCAATAACAACGCTATTTTTGTAGAAATCAACCTAGATAAAAGATAGGAAGCATTAAATTTTTGGAAATGGTTATAATTTGTAATAGATGATACAAATAAGTTTATTTCGTGTAACATATAATCATATAAGACTTAGAGATGTAATTCATACAATACGATTGTACATTTGTATATTTATGCAATGAATATTTAAGTTAACCGACATCTATACGTTTTATTTAAGATAAAAGACCTAAAATGCTATAATGATCTATCATCTTGTTGTTATTAATTATCGGTCATCTCATTGTTGTTGAAATAATATTAATTGTAACACTCTTTTTATACAAAATATCGTTAACTATCATCATTAATTGGATTATTTAGCATCAACCGAGTTAACAAATATGATATAAACGTGAACATTATAAACATCACTTGAAACATTATATATTACTTACATAGTCAATGCAAGTTATTTATAAAGATTTGGAATCCATGATATAAATGGATTTTCTACATTCTTCATGCTAAGACTCAATTCTTGATTGAATGCATTAATTAACCTAATGTACACGAGTTAATTCATAACAATTAACAAATACACGAGAAGCTAAGCTACATTAAGGATACTAAACACCAACATAAAGTCAACTATAGAGCTCAACTGCACGCATGTAATGACATCGTGCTAATTCTAAACGTGAATCTTATATGTTCTAATTAGGACCGCTTTGTTGGTGATCATCCTTTTTCTTTATCAAGCTCAGAATTATTTAAGGATACAAGGTGAGTTCTAGTGATCCCTTTTTACTACTGTTTTGGGTTGAAACATGCTCTGTTATTTATGAACTTTAATTGTGCTTTACTTGGATTGTATGTGGGATTTATAGTTACCTGCTGATACTTACATCATGATCATTAATTCTTTCGTGAACCGCTTGTTTTATGTGGACAGATCTATTTGGGGAAACCCCCACACAGTGGCTCCCACCACAATGAGGTACCCTACTGAGATCCTAAGGGGTCGTTTGTGGCATGTGATAGGTTTTGTTAAGAAACTATGGTGAACCACTCGGGCATGTATGGTTCACTGGTTTAGGGCTCAGTTCTCCCTTCTGGGGTTAACCGGTAAAACACTGTTGGACCAAAAGAACCAATAAGCCAAGATCAGGAAAACCTCTAAGTCCCACATGACATCACAACAACTGCTGAAGGCTTCATCAGCAGTTTGACAAAGACTGAAGACTCAACAGCTGAAGATCAAACAACTGAAGAACAACAGCTGAAGATCTAAAGTACCGAAGACTTCAAGTACTGAAGACTCAAGTGCTGAAGACTCAACAGCTGAAGAACTGAAGAACCGAAGATCAACAACTGATGCACAAAGTCTGAAGACAAAGACTGAAGACATCAGCTGATGACAACTACTGAAGTCATCAGCTGATGAAACATCTAAAGATCAAAGTCTGAAGACCAAGTGCTGAGACTTCAGAGTTTGTCACAACAGCTGAAGAAGTTGTCTTCAGTTGTTGTGATGGTTTTACTTTTCAGTAGTTTGTAATTTTCCTTTCAGTAGTTTGTACAACAGCTGAAGAGTTTGTTCTTCAGCTGTTATAGGTCAGTAGTATGTACAATAGCTGAAGAGTTTGTTCTTCAGCTGTTATAGTTCAGTAGCCTGTAAACGACTGAAGAGTTTGTTCTTCAGTCGTTGTACCTTTTCAGTAGTTTCTTTTCAGTACTTGTAATAGGTAGGACACTTAGCATTGTAAGAAGATGTCAGCTGTTATGACATCTTCAGTAGTTTAGGTGTTCTATCAGTAGTTAGTTAAATAACAGTTGATGTCAGTGGTATGTGACATCAGCATTAGGTTATTCTTCTCTATATAAAGAAGATGACCTAATTGTAGCCACTGCTAATAACAACCGCAGTCAAAGCACATTTTGTAAGAAATATTCTCTTTTGCAGAACTTGCATCTTTCTCTATAACTTACTGTTTTATTGTTAAATCTATTGTGTTCTTGCTTGTTTGTCTAATTCTTGAACTAAATCCGTTGCGAATACAACCTAATTGATCAAACAAGAAGCTAAGATCCTGTCAAATGGTATCAGAGCAGTTTAATCATTGATCGATTTAACAATTGATCATTTGAAACTGCTCTTTTGACAGCTACGTTTGATCGAATTAGCAATTTGCAAGAATTAGTTATAGAGATTGATTTTCTGCTGCTTCTGACTGTTAAACTTGAGGTTCTCGTGGTTTTGAGCTAGATTTGTTTTGCTTACCTTGAATTTGACTAAAATCTGAAATGACAACACTAACTAACGATCCTCATAATACTGGCTCCTCACCAAAGCCTCTGATGCTTGTGAGGAGTGAGTATAACATATGGCAACGTCGAATGCTCCACCACTTGTCTGTCAACAGCTCTGGTTGTTGGAAGTCAGTGGTGAATGGACCACACATGCCTATGGTGAGCGTCCCTGAATCAAAAAAGAAGGTTCCAAAGAAACCTGAACAATATTCAGACAAAGATCTTAAGCTGTTCGAAATTGATGCTAAAGCCCATGGAATTTTTGCTATGGCTATTCCAAATGAGATCTACTCAGGGCTTTTACATCATGAAACTGCTCATGATCTCTGGGTTGCTCTGAAGGAACAATTCAGAGGAACCAATGAGGTCTTAGCAAACACTAGAGAAATCCTCGCCCAACAATATGAGACATTCTCTCATAGGAAGGGTGAGACACTGACTCAACAGTATGAGCGATTCTCTTGTCTTATTTCTGAACTAAAAATGGTTAAACAAGAGTATTCAAATAGTCAGATGAACAACCGCTTTCTTAGATCCCTTCCTGAGAGATGGGACACTTATACCATTGTCCTACGCTCCAGTGCAAATCTGGACACTCTATCTCTCACCCAACTTCATGGGAAAATGCTTACATTTGAAAGAGAGATAGAACAGAAAAGAAAGTTGTCATCATCTGGCAAGCTCACTGATGACTTTGTCCTAGGCAATGCTGCCTTGATAGGTCAAGAGTCAGAATATGCTGCATGTGAGAATTCCTATAATGAGCATATTGATTTCTCTTGCAACTCTGAACATGCTTTTGTTGGTGTTGATAGTAGTTCAGGAGGTAGCAGTGATAACTTGTGCTTCCTGATGGAGGACTTGAAGAACATTCCAGATGATGATCTGGAAGAGATGGATATTTTGAGTCAAATGGCTATGATAAATATCAGATCTCAAAAGTTGTACAAGAGAACTGGGAGGAAATTTCCTGGTCTCTCTGGCAAAACCAAAGTTGGTTTTGACAAGAGCAAGTTGAGGTGTCATAAGTGCCAGAGGCTTGGACACTTTGCTAGAGAGTGTAGATCATCTGGATCTAACTCCTCTGCACCCTTTGTTACTTTTCCAAGCAATAGCTCACAGCACAGAGGGCAACACTCCACCAGTTCCAGTCATCCATCACAAGCACAGGCATCACTTGCATACTTTGTGCCTCAGGGTCATATGCCATATCCATACCCCTGTTACTACATGCCTCAGCCTAGTCAAGTTCAAGCACCTCCTGCTTAGTAACAACATGCTCTCCCTGAGCCTCAATCTTCCTAATCTCATCATCAACCCCAACCTCAACAACACAGCTTCTTCACCCCAGGAGTTGTTGACTGGAGTAGTTTACCAGATGACTTATCTGGACAAGAACAACTGTTCCATGGTGCTGGTCAACATGGTGGTGATCATCCTTTTGAAAATCTTGCTCTATTGGCCTTTGAGTCTGTTGATGGGTCATCCTCCAATGTTTCATCACAGGTATCCTCTGAGGCTAAAGCCAGGCTTTGTTCTGATTCATGCATAGCAGCATTTGCTTCTATTAGAGAGGCAAATGTGGCTTTAATTGATAAAAACCTTGAGCTAGAGCAAATCATTTACAAAAAGAAAGCTGAATTTGAGGCTGCACTTAATGATAAAAATGATGAGATTTATAAGCTTAAATGCCAAATAAAAGATGATAAGGCTAGGGAAGATGTACTTCTAGAGAAGTACAGAGACCTCAAGGAAACTCTTGCAACCACCCAAGTAGAGTGTGATCGATGGGTGCAATCCTGCAAGGGTTTTGAAATGCTTCTCAGTAAGCAATCAGCTTCCAATATGAAGTTTGGCATTGGTTATAATCACACTGCTCCTCCTACAGATTTCACTTCAAGAGCAGAAGTTGAATCTGATGGAGAGAGCAATAACCAATCCTTCTCATCATGTGACCTACTATCTGATACAGCATCATCAGAGGTAGAGGTCAGCATTAACTCCCAAAACCAATCAGCTAATGCTACCACAGTCGATGTTTCAAATGCTGACTATCACATGGTAAAGTTGATCAACTCAGGTGTTGTCTCTAGGAGTACTGAAAGTACTGGAGAGCAAGTGATAACACCTGAAGTTCAAACCTCAACTACTGCCAGCACTAAAGAGAAGAAAACTGACAGTAGAAAAGGTTTGAAGACAACTAAAGAAGAGGTCAGGAAAGCAGGTACTACAAGGAAGAAAACTGCTAGTACTGATAGCAAACAGCTGAAGAACAAGTCTTCAGCAGTTTCATCTTCTTTAGTTGATGATCAAAATAAGATGAAGAAAAAGCCATGTGAAGTATGTGGCGTGTTCAATTATCTTACTGATGATTGCTGGTACAAAAGGGGTTCCAAACTCAAACAGAAAAAGGAAATTAAAGAGCACATGAATAAAATGAAAAATGAGTTTAAAACCAAGTTTGTAATAGCAACATCAAAGCCTGAAACCCTAAGCCCAAAAGCAAATCCAAAAAGAAGGTAGGGGTTACTCAGGCAACAGCTGAGGTTGCTCAAAAGAAGATGGTGCAACACAGGAATCCATCATCAGCAAGCCCCAATGTGTCTGAAAAGCTGAAACCTTTATCACAAAGTCAGACACAACTTGTGATGATGGTTCAGCATCTAATCGGAAGAGTCAACCAACTAAATGCTCCTGTGTTAAAACCACAGAAAAGGAAATCCAAGCCAAAAGGTTCCTCTTCTACACCATCTCCTTCACCTCAGGCTGTCACACATAACACACATGTTAGTGTTGCACTTGTTGTTGAGAACAGACCCAAAACCAAAAAGGTTTGGGTCTCTAAAACTAACTAACTTGTTGTAATGATTGCAGGGTTCTTTAACATGCCAAAGAATCATCTGGTATGTAGACAGTGGAGGATCCATGCATATGATAGGAAGCAGGTCTCTTCTTAATGACTACTCTCAAGGAAAGAAGGGATTTGTCTCCTTTGGCAATGATGGAAAGGGTTACATCATTGGAAAAGGCTTTGTTTCCAATAGGGAAATAAGGTTTGATGATGTTAACCATGTGGAGAATCTCAAGTACAATCTCTTGAGTGTCAGTCAAATGTGTGATAAAGGCCATGTTGCCCTTTTCATAAGCCTGAACTGTCGAATTCTATCATCCAGGGTTCTAAATTTGATTGACAAGGTGTTGGATGAATATACTCTCCTGAAGGCCAACAGGACAGGAAGAGTATATGCCTAGATCTTTCCAAAAAGATAGATCTAAAAGGTGCCTATTCTCCAAGGCCTCTACTCAAGAGTCTACTCTATGGCATAGAAGGCTGGGACATGTTAATTTCAAGAACATGAATCAGTTGATAAACCATGGTTTAGTAAGAGGATTGCCTCTGAAGGAGTTGAAGTGTGAAGACAACTGCACTGCTTGGTTAAAGGGAAAACAGCACAAAGTTTCATTCCCTCCAATAGAAGAACCAAAGTCCACTGCATGCTTGCAACTCTTGTACATGGATCTCTTTGGTCCTGTCAAGGTGATGAGCATGGCAAAGAAGAAATACTGTCTGGTAATTGTGGATGATGACTCCAGATATGTATGGACTTTCTTCTTGCACTCCAAGGATGAAGCTGCCAAGGCTATTATGAACTTTATGTTATTTGTGGAGATGCAGTATTCCCTGCAGGTCAAGTGTGTGAGGAGTGACAATGGAACAGAGTTTAGAAACCACACACTTGATGACTTCTACCTGTCTAAGGGAATTAAAAGGCAGTTCAGTATTCCCAGAACTTCTGAACAGAATGGAGTGGTTGAGAGAAAGAACAGGACCTCATTGAAGCTGCAAGGTCAATGCTGGCTGACTCAGGATTGCCACTGACCTTTTGGGCTGAAGCTGTCAACACAGCTTGCTATGTGAAAAATAGAGCATTAGTGAATAAGAGGTTGATGAAGACTCCTTATGAAGTACTTCATCATTTGGCTCCTCTGATTTCCTTCTTTAGAGCCTTTGGGTGTCCATGTTTCATTCTCAACACTAGCAATCCACTCCAAAAGTTTGCTAGTATGGTGGATGCAGGGTATTTTATTGGTTATTCATCAACTTGCAAGGAATACATAGTTTTCAACTGTAGGACAAAGATGGTTGAAGAAACTCTGCATGTCAAGTTCAATGAATCTCCAAAGGACAAGATTCCACAAAACCCTATGGAGTTGTTTGATCTGGACATACTGCAATATGTTCCTTATCAACCTCTAGCTGTTGTGCCTGTCAACAGTTCTCCACCTGGTGGTACTGATGATGATGTAGCCAGTACTCACATCTTTAGGTTTAGTGATAACCTGCCTAAGTCCACAAAACCTGATGCTCCTGTAGCTTCAGCAGTCCTATCCACAATAAATGCTGATGAGATTTCTGCAGGCTCTACTCCTTTTGAGCTGCCATCTCCTACATGGTTTCAAGAATCTTCATCACCATCTGTTGCTGCTGAAAGTCCTACAAACACTTGCACGGATATTATAGTCTATCAAGAGCTGAAGAATCACCCCACATCTTAAATCATTGGTGATATCAATGCTGGAGTTTCAACCAGGAATCAATTGTCCAACTTCTGCTTCTATGCTCTCTTTATCAGTCAGCAAGAGCCAAAGAACTATCATGTTGCTTTAAGAGACAATGGATGGGTCGAAGCAATGCAGCTTGAGCTTCTTCAGTTCAGAAAACAGCAAGTGTGGGAGCTTTTTCCTTTACCCCAAGGTAAGTGTGCAATAGGCACCAAATGGGTATTTAGGAACAAAACAGATGAAAAGGGCCAAATAGTTAAGAACAAGGCTAGACTGGTTGTCCAGGGGTTTGCACAAGAGGAAGGCATCGACTATGATGAGACCTTTGCCCCTGTAGCCAGACTGGAGGCAATTAGATTGTTCTTAGCTTATGCTGCCTTTCACAGTCTTAAGGTTTATCAAATGGATGTCAAAAGTGCCTTCTTATATGGTAAAATAAAAGAGGAAGTTTATGTGTGTCAACCACCAGGTTATGAGGATAATAAACATCCTTATTGGGTTTATAAGCTTGATAAGCCTCTTTATGGGCTGAAACAAGCTCCTAGAGCCTGGTATGAGACACTATCAACTTTTCTTCTGGAGAATAAGTTCACTAGAGGCACCATTGATAAAACCTTATTCATAAAGACTGTAGGACAGCATAAGTTCCTTATTCAAATATATGTTGATGACATCATCTTTGCATCCTCTGATCCACAGTTGTGTGATGAATTCACAAAGCTCATGAAGAAAAAGTTTGAAATGAGTGCTATGGGGGAATTACAGTTCTTTCTAGGTTTGCAAATCAAACAAAGGGTGATGGAATCTTCATTCATCAGTCTAAATACACAAAAGAGTTGTTGAATAAGTTTGATTTACAAACCTATAAGCCCTGTTCTACTCCCATGAGCAGCATCACACAACTGGATGTTGATCAGAAAGGTAAAGCGGTTGATGAAACCATTTACAGATGTATGATTGGGTCCTTGATGTACCTTACAGCTTCTAGACCAGACATCATGTTTGCAACATGTGCCTGTGCTAGATTTCAGGCTGCACCTAAAGAATCCCATTTGATTGCAGTCAAAAGGATCTTTAGATATCTGCAAGGTACCCAATCACTAGGTCTTTGGTATCAACTGGGCATTCTTGCAAATTAGTTGCTTTCTCTGATAGTGAGTATGCAGGATGCAAAGTCACCAGAAAATCCACTTCTGGTGGTTGCCAATTCCTTGGCAATTGTTTAGTTTCTTGGCAGAGTAAGAAACAAACATCAATTGCTACATCCACTACTGAAGCTGAGTACATTGCTTCTTCAAGTTGTACATCTCAGGTACTTTGGCTTCAGAACCAACTTTTGGATTATGGCATTACAGAGACTAAGACTCCATTATTAATGGATAGTGCTTCAGCTCTTTGTATTATTAAAAATCCAGTCCAGCACTCTAGTACCAAACATATAGAGATCAGACATCATTTTATTAGAGATTGTTATGAAAAAGGTCTGATTGATCCAAAGTTTGTACCTAGTGCTGATGAGCTTGCAGACATCTTCACTAAGCCTTTAGATAGTGCCACATTCCAAAATTTGGAACTAAGGCTTGGTATGCTGCAGCTAGAATAATTTGACTAATACTGATGTTCTCAGTTCACAAGTACTGATGAGCATTAGTATGCAAAGGTCAAATATAAGTACTGATGAATCATTAAGTCTTCAGCATTTTCACAACTACTGAAGACTAAAACAATTCAAAGTACCGAAGTACATTATTTGTTGAAAACAGCTGATGTAGTTACAACTACTGATGTGGTTATAACTACTAATGAACAATTTTCAACCAAATAAGTACTGAAGAACAAATTTGTTCACAAGTACTGATGTGTAATCTTACACATAAGTACTGAAGACAATTTGTTCACCAGCTCTGAAGAATAATTTATCTGCACTTATGAACATCTGATCACAAGAGCTGAGGAATAAAATATTCACAAGAGCTGGAGGGCCAATGAAACATCTGAAAGTCAGCCAAAGACTGATGAGTAAATGTAGAGGTCAGAATGAAACAACTGAATTGACGGAAACAGCTGATGAGTAACTTTACTCTTCAGCTGATACCTACATCTGTTGTTTCATACCCAAACAACTGAAGGGCAAAACCATGTCTTCAGTGGTTTCACGACTACTGATCACTAACACCAAGTCCTCAGTTGTTTACAACTGAAGCAAAATCATGTCTTCAGTAGTTCATAACTACTGATGTCAGTAGTTTATAACTACTGAAGGCTAACACCAAGTCTTCAGTTGTTACAACGTCTGAAGATAAAAACCATGTCTTCAGTAGTTTATAACTACTGATGACAAACAACAAGTCTTCAGCCGTTTACAACATCTGAAGGACAAAACCAAGGTCTCAGTAGTTTCATCTACTGAAGACTAATACCAAGTCCTCAGATGTTACAACCGCTGAAGGTTAAAACCACGTCATCAGTAGTTTCAACAACTGATGACTAACACCAAACCTTCAATAGTTTTCTTTTAGCCTATAAATACCCAACCTACCCTTCAGAGCTTTTCATTCTCATTTGACCTAAAAATTGAAAAACTCTAAAACCTCCCATACACCATTAATGGCGACCATGCGACTAAAGCCTCGACACAACTGTGTCGCGTACCTCACCAAATCGCCATTCTGGACAAAGTTCCATCATGTCGTCGATCTGTTGACCGATTCACCCTACCAAACGGCCTTCCTTATCAACCCCACTATATACACCGATTCGCTTGCCCAGTTCTGGATGAACGTAACCGTTCACACCGGAGATAACGATGGCGACGTCTCTCTCCGGTCGTCCATGAACAACCACCCGGTGGTCATTACTCCAGCTACAATCCGACAAACCCTAAAGCTGGAGGATGCCACTTTCCCAACCTCTTACCCCAAAGGCACCCTTGATCTCCCTTTCACTGCCAATGACTATCAGGGTGACCTCGCTGCTTCTACCTTGTTGAAGAAACATTTCCCAGAACCTCAACGGCTTATATTTCATATGGTAAATGTTTGCTTAGCCCCGAAGACATCATCATGGGATCAACTGTCCTCAAGGTGGCAGCACAAGGTGGCAGCAGCTATTATATTCTATCCTTGAGAAACAACCTTTAAACTTCACTGAAATAATCTTTTTAGAACTCAAGGACATGGCCACAAAACCATCTGCCAACCGTTGGATTTTATATCCTCGGTTCATTATGGCCATGATAAAGAGCCAGCTTAATGCTGAGGGACTTGTTGATACTGGGGTCCCTGCCATGGCTGTTTTAGCTGAGGTATACTCCAGGCACAACACTGACCAAACCCTTAAACAGGCTGCCAAGCTGCGAAAACCCACGCAGCTGGAACCCACAGCCTCTACCTCACAATCCAAAGTCCCCACCAAACCCAAACCCAAAAGAAAACCCAAAAAGGCCACTCAGGGAGATGAGTCCCCTGAGGATGCCCCTGCAACACAAATGCAGGAAGTGACTGCTGGTCAGATTCTCCCAGCGGTCACCACGACTCCACCTACCACAACCGCACTGGTTTCCTCTCAACGGGAACCTGATGCAACCATTTCAGGGGCTGCCACACATCTGGAACCTTTCTCAATTGAGGAGGTTGCCATTGAAATGCACCCTCCTCCCCATGTGCACACTGCTTGAAGCCCATCACCCGCTGAAACTGCCCACAAAGCCCTACCCTAATAATCGCCAAAGTATTGACCCATCTAAACACTCCACCCTCTCCCCAGAAACCAATCACAACTGGGGCATCTCCAACCATAGAGAGGGTGGACACAAGTGTTGATGGTAACCCATAACACAGAGAATCACATATCTCATCTCCTAGTGTGGCTAGGGAGATAGGATATTCTGGTGAGGCTGCCACTTCCCCTGCATCAACATATGAGCAGGAAGAAGCTGGTACAAGCAATAAGACCTCACTAGAGGCAACTGCCGATGATGGATCCAATCCGGAGGCTGGAAGTCCCAATAACCAAGAAAAAGGGGCACATGCAACTACTGAGCCACACTCAGTGCATGTACATCCTGACACTGTCAGGAGGTCAGGTGATTCAGGGCAAACTGATGATGACCTGAGCTTCTTCTACGATGTAGTTGCTCAAAACACCATCCTAAAGGATGAGGTTAGCAGACTCAAAGAGCTGCTAGCCAAAATGTCTCAGGATGTAAGTCCATCTGCCACCTTTAACCCACAGATGGCACCTTCACCTGAAGGTCTCATAAACACTCAGCCACTCCCACAAACTCAGCCACCTGCCTCTACTTCTGGCACTAGTTCTCAGGAACAGAACCCTCCTGAGCAATTAGTTGTTATCTTCCAACAATCCCTGCCTCTCATCACACCAATAATCACAGACATTGTGATTAAAACCCTTGATGAGAGGCTTACCTCAACAATACAGCCCATGGTGGAGGATGCTGTAGCCAAGCACTTGCTGATATTCAGCCCCCAACCAATGCACCCAAAAAGGGGGAGACATAGTGCAAGCTAAGAGGAAGAGTGTAGAGGAAGAGAAAGAAGTAGGGAGAGAGGAGGAAAACAAGAGGGAGAAGATTGAGGAGACTGAGAGGGTGAAGGGGAAGGAGAAGGTGAGGGAGGAGAGAGCTGAGCAGATTAAAGTGGCTGAAATCCAAAGGATTTTCATGTCACTTACAAAAAGAAGAAAGGAGAGAAGGAAGGAGAGAAGGTGGTGAGAGACACTGATCTAGCAGTCCTTGTCAAGGAGGCTAATGCTGAGCATAGCCGATAAATGGACTCTGTCATTGATCAGCTGTTCAGGCAAGGCTTTGACAAGGACATTGCCATGCTAGATCAGGAAATTAGGAATATGGAGAGAAAGGAGATAGAGTACTGATGGACCACTTATAGCCAAGAGGAAAAAAAGAGACTGGAGGCTATGAGTAGGTTTATTTCAAAGTATCTGGGGAGACCAGTCCTAGATGTGAAGGCTTGGACCAGGGACAGAATCTTGGCTATAGCCACCAAGATCTGTTCGGCTGGTGATTTTACCAAGGGACCGGTCGCAGAAGCCCTTTCAGAAGCCGGTGCTGGGAACAGGACTTTGCTAGTCAAACAGACTAAACCTGCCCTCATCTCTAGGTTGCTAGCAAAGCCTACCTAAATTCCCACACCAACAACCCAAACACAACCCACAAAACCAACCCCTTCACCATCAAAACCTATTACCGATGATCCACCCTTGCAGAAGAAGAGAAAGGTGTTGAGGCTGCAAGAGGAAGAAGAAGAGGAGGATGAGGAGGATAGACTGCCTCTTTCTGCAGTCATACCCTTACCTAAAGCCAAACCTAAACCATCACTCTCACCTCACAGATGGAAGCTGTGAGGGTCAAGTTAGAAGAAGAAGAGCAGTAGAAGCTTCATGATGCTGAAATGCTAAAATCAATAGATCAAGCTTATGCTGCTTCTACTTCTATCATGAACATGAAGAAGGAAGCTCTGAGACTCTTCACTCTTAAACAAACTTTCCAATATGATAAAGAGAGAGTGAGGACTTGGCCTGATCCTAGGGTGGCTCAGCGGATCAAAAAGAAAGACATTCCTGTGAGATACAAGAGCCAAGTGAAGAAGATCGTAGATGAAGTGATCACAGTGGCTCTTGTAATAACACCCTGGGAGATTGTAGATGAGTTCGAGAAAGCCTATAAGACTAAGCAATCACCCCAAACGATGTTGGAGAATAGGGTGGTTAGGAAAGGCTTAGTCTATAAGAGGCTTGAGAACTTTCGAAAGGATGAGCTCAACCTGCTACTAGAAGGAAGTTATCCTGATGAATTCGCCTATAGGCAGATCACAACTGTTGAGCTCAAGAATGGCAAACAGGCCAAGTTTGTTTCAGAGCTGTACGGCCGTGAAGGATTATTCGAAGGTGAGGCTGAGGACCTATCCAAAGAAGAACAAATTACATTCCTCAGAGCCTACACCAGAGAATCCTACAGGCTCGTACGTGGGAAGTAGGTCTCATGGATGGGACAACAGCCCTGTGTCCAGTTCCCCAAGTCAGGGTTCCCATCCGTACTAAGCCAATCAAACCTTAGAGACCTCTTCCTTGGCCAGTGCTCAATTGGGTCAACTTCTGATCTTATCCAGAAGGAAATAGACCAATCATTCTGCCATCAATAAGTGGGACAATAAATTGCTTAGAGGTTTTGGCTGCATTGGTTCAGGGGAGTTTGTTGGACCAAAAGAACCAATGAGCCAAGATCAGGAAAACCTCTAAGTCCCACATGACATCACAACAACTGCTGAAGGCTTCATCAGCAGTTTGACAAAGACTGAAGACTCAACAGCTGAAGATCAAAAACTGAAGAACAACAGCTAAAGATCTAAAGTACTGAAGACTTCAAGTACTGAAGACTCAAGTGCTGAAGACTCAACAGCTGAAGAACTGAAGAACTGAAGATAGACTGAAGACATCAACTGATGACAATTACTGAAGTCATCAGCTGATGAAACATCTGAAGATAAAAGTCTGAAGACCAAGTGCTGAGACTTCAGAGTTTGTCACAACAGCTGAAGAAGTTGTCTTCAGTGTTGTGATGGTTTTACTTTTCAGTAGTTTGTAATTTTCCTTTCAGTAGTTTGTACAACAGCTGAAGAGTTTGTTCTTCAACTGTTATAGGTCAGTAGTTTGTACAACAGCTGAAGAGTTTGTTCTTCAGCTGTTATAGTTCAGTAGTCTGTAAACGACTGAAGAGTTTGTTCTTCAGTCGTTGTACGTTTTCAGTAGTTTCTTTTCAGTACTTGTAATATGTAGAACGCTTAGTATTGTAAGAAGATGTCAGCTGTTGTGACATCTTCAGTAGTTTAGGTGTTCTATCAGTAGTTAGTTAAATAACAATTGATGTCAGTGGTATGTGACATCAGCATTAGGTTATTCTTCACTATATAAAGAAGATGACCTAATTGTAGCCGCTGCTAATTACAGCCGCAGTCAAAGCACATTTTGAATGAAATATTCTCTTTTGCAGAACATGCATCTTTCTCTATAACTTACTGTTTTATTGTTAAATCTATTGTGTTCTTGCTTATTTGTCTAATTCTTGAACTAAATCCGCTGCAAATACAACCTAATTGATCAAACAAGAAGCTAAGATCCTGTCAAACACAACTTTAGAAGAGGCTAACCGGAACTGAGTGCAGGGTTGATTATGATACTCCTACGATATGGCAACTATGACTCTTTCCGTTTTATCAAATAAGAATTTGTTAAGTACATTTGTTTTTTTTAAATTTTAAGCACCTGAACTCACCAACTTTATGTTGACACAAAATCTTTTTGAGCATGTCTTCAGGTATAGCAAGGGAGAATAGTTGAGCTATAGAAGATACCTAAATCCGAAACAAGAAGTGAGGGTAGGTGTTGAAGACTAAAGTCGAGCCTACAAGCCTTAGTTACTGAAGCATCATGAAACATTTACCAAGAGATTGATCATGACACCTATAGACTGTAGATTTAGGCACCTTGTAAATTGAAACTAAGCCAATATTCTGATGTAAAATGTTGCAAGTTGTACTGTATTAAACCATTTAGTTTCTGCTGCAATTTGGTTGTTGTTTACTAATCGTGACGTCCCGCCTCTCTGGGTCCGGGGTGTGACAAAAACTCAAAATCAAAGATAAAAATATAAAACAAAAACTACAAAAATAGAGTCTTTCTTTGTTAATTCATTTTTAGGAATGAATCTTTTTTTTGCAACATGTGAGAAATGATAGCACATTTGTAAGATCAGTTACATACTTCAATCGACAATAAAGTCTGACATGATCAGATTGATGTGTAGACAAGCTCATGCTACTATACTGAAAAAGTAAATTCTTGTGATCAAACTAAATCATCTATGCATGTATGTGTGTTCATAAGTACTTTTGAGTTGTATTAACTTATCAGATTGATTGGTTGTAAAGTTACAATACTCACACCTGGTGGTGATATGACAAACCACGAGATCTGTTACAAGCATCATCTCACTTCCTTGTTATGAGTCATCATAGACCAGAAGTGATGAGATATCCTCTGTTGTAAGTGATTACAGACCTGGATATTCTCCTTTGATGCAAAAGATGCCAATGTGCACAACCCATTCAAATGGAAGGTTACAGTTGATCAAATGGTTATCCATGATCATTCTCTGCTAAATTAGCAACAGAACTCTGGTTATGCATATATGTCAGGTAATAAGTAGGGAATTTGTGCTTTCATGCATGTCTTGATGATAATTGATCTATCTAAGTATTTGTATGAGTCACATCATGTACCCTAATCAATCCAAGAATTAAAAAAGTAAGTGAGCTGATTCATATGTCAAAAACACTCATTGTCTATCCTTGGATCTTGTGTCTCCTTTACTGTTAAATCTTTGACCTGAAACACACTTGATCATGATTTATTCATTGTCTATGACTATTCACACTTTATTTTATTTTAATGTGCTGATCTTCACTGATATGATCTTACTACACATAATGACTTTATTGTATATATTAGATTTTTATTCTACTTTTATTTTGATTTTCTGCATGTTTTATATGTGCGGGCAATTTAACAATGATTAGTGTGATCTTCTTGAGGCAGCTTGGGAAACTTCTGAGTTTGAAAAACTTAAAAGTTTAGGGGGAGTAATAAAGTAAGAGCTATAAGAAAATCAAAACTAAAATGTTGAATGGAAAGGATGAAGCTAAATGTTCAAAGCATATGTGTGTTTGAAAATGTAAAATTTTGATAATGACAAAATGAGCCTATAAAAATTTTCAAGTGGAAAAGCTTCTTGCAAATCTTGTAAATGAGACAAATTTGTTTAAATTTAAGACTAAAGTGAAGGGAAATTGTATTTTGAAAAATTAAAGTTTAAAATGTCAAAAGTTAAAACTGAGGGACAAAAATGTAAGTTTTGGGGGGAAAATTTGTTAGTACACATGTCCCTAGGTCTAGTCTAGTGAGCTTCAATGTAATAGACTTTCATCTTGTAACACATATGTAATGTTTTGTCAATGAAATGAAAAACTTTTCTATGAATGTTTATTGGTTGTTTAATGTCATATCTATTAATATTATTCATTATTACACACATATATGAACATGTTATATAGGTTTACAGCTGTTAGACATAGTTCTGAATCGTTAAAGGTTCACGAATGTATTTAACTAAGTATTCTGATTCAGTCGCACGACTGGACCATGCGAATGGGCCAATCGCACGACTGAACCAGGAGATTGAACCAATCGCATGATTGAGTCATGAGAGTGACTCAGTCGTACGAATGATTCAGTCGTATGACTCAGTCGCACGACTGAGCCAGTTGCTTGGCTAAGTCGTACGAATGAAAGCTGTAACCTATAAATACCACTTAATTCGTGGAAAAAGAGACACTTCGAGAATTGACAACCCTAGCCGTCCCAGATCGCATAGAGCGTCCCTTCCAACTTCATAGAGCGTTTTAGATCATCCCTACTTCATTCTTAACGTTTTCTAATCGTAGGTTTGATCCGGATAACGTTCTCCCTGATTGGATGGCCAATCAAATAGAAGTCCGCACTATTTGATTTGGTTTCATGTAGAATCAGTTAGTACTCCGTCCGTACACGGTCCAAACAAGTGGTATCAGAGCCTTGGCTCTTGATTCTTCATGGATTCAGTCTCGTTTTTCAAAAAGTCAACGTTTTTAAGCAAAAAGATCCGTTCTTTCTGCTCAAAATCAAGTTTTTTACGTGTGCATGTTTTGAAAATTGAGTCTTTTTCGAGTTACAGCCGTCCAGGGTGTAAAAATTACAGTTTTTAGGTCAAAGTGTGTGAAAATCTCAATTTCAGCAGTCTAAGTCGCATGATTAACTCAATCGCACGACTGAACTCCATTCGCCAGTCCAATCGTACGACTAAATTCAATCGCTCTTCAATCGCACGATTGACTCAGTCGGTCTGTCCATTCGCACAACAGCCCTAATCGCCTGCCCAGTCGTACGATTAAGCTCAATCACACGATTGAGTTTCAGTCGTCCCCCAGTCGCCTTCTCTCAGTCGCATACACAGTTTGCTTTTCAAGTTTAAGACTACTTCATTATGGAGTTAGAGAACTTTGCATTCTCGGCAGGGAAGGACTCCAGGATCCAAAACCTCTTACTGTTGGAAAATGAGATTGGGAACCATAATAAACCACCCAAGCTATTGTCTCTTGATGAATTTCCTCAATGGAAACAAAGGTTTGAGATTCATCTTAATGGAGTGGATACCAATCTCTAGAATGCTATTGAAACTGGCTACACTATGCCAGTTGGTGCTGATGGCATACCCCTGACTTTGACTGGACTAAGTGATTCACAAAAGCTTGCATACAATGCAGAGAAGAAAGCCTATGCCATGTTAACCCAATCAATTCCCAAAGATATTTTTCATCAATATTCAGAAAATCAGCAGAGTAAAAGGTTATGGGAGCTCTTGAGAAGAGATATGAAGGTAATTTAACACTAAAGTCACTGAAGGCTAAATCGTTGAAGAAAGAGTTTGATAATTTCTCTTCTATTGGGAATGAAAGCTTGGATGATATCATAGGTCGCTTCTACCATTTAATGAGTGAACTTCACACTCATGGTGTTACAACGTCCAAAGAAGAAAAAGTGGCAAGTTTGGCTAATGGGCTACCAGAGAAGTGGGATTCATTCATTTCCACTCTAAGATACAACTCAGTGCTGGAGACTTTGGATATCAATGATTTCATCATGAAACTGAGAGAAGAAGAGGTTAAACACAAGTACAAGACAATGAAAGGAGCATACGCTCAGGATCCATCTCTCTACAATGTTACTCCTACTCCAACTGCTAAATCCTCCAATGCTCCTCTGCAGACTGCCTTTGTGTCAAATGTTTCCTCTGCAACTGGTCAAAGCTCATCTTCTGGTAGTGAGTCACATGCTTCATCCGGGGTTCAACAAAGTCCTACAGTTTCTCAATCAACGAAGTTAGTGACAGAAAATCCGGGAAAAGTAACTGTGGAAGTGGCTAAGGAGCACATGGACCTCCTTGCTGCGGTGGTTCATTCTTATGATGGTTTGGTTGTAGGGAAGATTAGAAACTGCCACCTGGCTGATGAAGACTACGAGCAGGTGGATGAAAATGAACCGGAAAAAATAGACATAATGTGGGCTCTCGCAAGTGCTGTGCGACGATCAAAGAAGTTTGTGAAGAAGACGGGACAGAATTTCGTGGTTACAAAGGATACTACGTTTGGCTTCGACAAGTGTAAAGTCACTTGTTTCAACTGTGGTGAAAAAGGCCACTTCAAGCGGGAATGTGTCAAACCGAAGAATACTGGCAATGGGAACCCGTTCTCGTCCTTCAACAAACAAGATAAAGAGTAAAAGACAACTTCAACCAGCAGTGACTCAAAAGCAATGGTTGCTCAAGGTGATAAAGGACAGGACGGGTCCTTCCGATTCCTATCTGATAGTTAAGCCAACATTGCATCTGTTGAAGATCTGAATGAAGACTCACCGAGTGAGGGGGAGAACTCAGCTGAGCTTGACAATGCTGATGTGGATGAGACCTTAGCTGCAGTAAATCAACTTGTTGAAAATGAGCTGCTTGCTGAAACTGAAGCACAACAGGAACCTTAAAATGCTTTCATGGCTGGAACGTCTACATCCGCACAGGTAGAATCAAAGGATGACATGTTTATTAAACACACTTGTATTGAATGTGATAAATTTAGGGAAAGCATTGATCTGAAATTTGCTAGGTTATTAGATCATAATGATAACTTAGTAAATGACTTAAAATTAAGCACAGAGGCAAATAGAGTGCTAAAACAAAACGAGAGCAGCTATAAGGAGAAGATTGATGCATTAAAGAAACAACTTAAAGAAACTGAGGTTGTTGCGTTTAACCAAGAAAATGACATTAAGTTCTATTTAAAGACTACTGAAGAAACTAAAAAGGAAAAAGCTGTTTTACAAGTCGAAAATGAGTCTTTAAAACAAAAACTTCACAGTCTAGCTAGTTCTTCACATATTCTGAAAAACTTGGTTAAGGAACGCAATAACGGGGAAGGTTCGGGTTATAAGGTAGTGCCTCCACCACATCATATCCTTTTGAACACCAAAAAACTTCCTATTAATAATAATCCAATAAAGGACCATGTGGTAACAACTCCTCTGGTCAGCGATCCGGACACAACAGTTAAACCTGTTTCTCCGGCTGCTGATCAGACAACATCAACATCAGGCACCACTGGTAAAATCATCACTGAAAATAGGGTGGAAGAGAATGTTCAAGCATCTTTTAGGTTGGGTTCAAAATCTGCTACAAAACAACCTAAGATATCCAAAACCACCCAAACTAAACCTGTTAAGCAAGATAACAATCATCTTCAAAGACAAAACATCCATAACGTTAAACAAGTAAAATTTATCAAGAAAGGTGAAAGTCAAAGGAGTGACACCAAAAAGTCAGTACCTGAAGTTTACTCACCGCCCCACAAGAGATCTCCGAGTCTGGTTGAAAGGAGATCATGCTATACTTGTGGACAAGGCGGTCACATTTCTTCAAACTGTCCACGCTATCAGACACCCAAAATTAAAATTGATCTAGACAATGAAGTTAAATTGGTTTCAAAACAGAGGTCTAAAACACCTTCTACGTCTTTTACCTCACCTCAATACCATAGACACCACAGACAAGCCACAGGCAAGTCTGTGATGCCTGAGGTGAAACCTATCTTTGAAACTAAATCAAAGGTTCAAACAGTAAATCAGTCCTCGGTTTACTATAAACAATCCTTTCACAAGGATGGTTGGTGGAAAGCCAAAACACCTGAAGTGTCTGAAAGCTTGGATAAGTTGAAGATTGAGGTCCTACCTACTGATAAAGGACAATGGGTCGAGTTCGTGATATGTGATGCCTCGGGGAAAACCAAGCCAGTCAGGGCTTGGGTCCCCCTCCTTAACTAATTATTTTCTATTATGTGCAGGTTTTCCGCTATAGTGCTTCTACCAACGCATGGATAGTAGATTGTCGAGCATCCAGGCACATGATAGGAAATAAGTCTCTCCTTTACAATGTCAAACAAATTAAAGGGGGACATGTTTCTTTTGCTGGAAACAAAGGAGGTTACATTACCGCACAAGGATAAGTAGGTAATGAAAAGGTAAGGTCGATAAAGTTAATTTCGTTCAACAATTGGAAAACAATCTGCTTTCAGTGTCTCAGATTTGTGACAAGGGCTTTAAAGTTATGTTTGACAATCGGAAGTGTTACATTCTGAAGAAAGATATGGAGATTCCAGAGGAGCATGTATTAATGTCGGCATCTAGGTATAAATACCTGTACGTTCTAGATATGTCTAATGCTTCTACTAGTGTGTCTACTGTTCAATGCTTTTTGTCTAAAGCTACAGAGAAGGATTCCATCTCATGGCACAGGAGAATGGGACATATTAATCACAGGAAGATAAATCATCTGATTCATAACAACTTAGTTGATGGAGTTCCTATTAAGAACTTCAAACTTCCTAATTTTGTGTCTCATGCAAGAAGGGAAAGCAGACCAGGAAATCTCACAAGTCCAAACACGTCAATTCTATCGAGATGCCCCTGGAGCTATTGCACATGGATCTATTCGGTCCCGTCAGCACGAAGAGTATCGCCGGAGACTGGTACTGCTTTGTAGTCATAGATGACTACTCCCGGTTCTCATGGGTGATGTTTCTGAAAGCGAAGTCAGAAACCTTTGAGTCATTCAAGGTGCTCGTTACTACACTGGAGTCTCTCTACAAACTGAAGGTTAGGAAGATTCGGTCAGACAATGGAACAAAGTTTAAGAATCAGTGGATGGATGCTTTCTGCAAAGAAAATGGAATTGTTCATCAGTTCACCTCTGCATACACACCACAGATGAATGGAGTTGCTGAGTGGAAGAACAGGAGCTTGATCGAGACTGCCAGGACTACGTTGGCAGATTCAAAACTGCCAGTGCAGTTCTGGAATGAAGCTGTTGCCAACGCTTACTACACACTTAATCGTGTCAGTTGTCAAGAGGCATGGGAAGACTTGCTATGAGTTGCTTCAGAAACGTAAACCTAACCTGGAGTATCTGGAACCATTCGGAGCTCCATGTACGTTACTGAAGAAAACTCCGGAAGGCAAGTTCAGTGAAAAGGTAGATCAGGGGATCTTTCTAGGATACATCATACCATATAAACGATTTTACAACAACTCAACTGGTAAGGTCCAAGTATGGTGCAATGTCAACGTTCAACGATTCACCATCCCCCCTGCTAGAAAAGGTCCATCGTCATTCTTCGACTACAATGGCTTTTTCAAATCATTCAACCTTCCTCTAATAGATTCAGACGAAGAGATTACTACTCAGATGATGCATGATGTTCTAAACACACCGAATCTGGATACTAGCAATCCACCACTTGCGAGTGGTTTATCGGGATCTTCCCCAGCTGATCAGGATGAGAGTGATGACTCATCAGATGATGAAGAAGTAGCTGAGACAGGCATTGAGCATAATGTTGATCAAGAGGAAAGCTCACCAACTGATGAACATGCATCAGGAAATACTGATACTGAACGTCTGGTCACAAATTTGGATACTGAAGCTGTCGTCCCTACGTCACCTGTGACTAGGATCAGTACGAATCATCCATAGGAGGCTATCATCGAAGACTTACACTCCGGAGTGCAGACAAGAAATCAGTTGTATTCTGCTGATTATGCTGCAATTATGGAAAAGGGCTATGTGAATGAAGGAGCATTCAAATGCTTTGTATCTCAAGTCGAACCCAAACACATCAGCGATGCCCTGAAGGATGAGGCCTGGATCAATGCTTTGCAAGAGGAACTGCTACAGTTCAAGATGCTTGGAGTGTGGAAACTCGTTGACCAACCCAAAGGAATTAAGGTGATAGGCACCAAATGGGTGCTTCGTTGCAAGAAGGATGACCAAGGAGTCGTTATCAGAAACGAGACATGGTTGGTCGTTCAAGGCTTCAGACAAGTCGAACGAGTCGACTACAATGAAGTCTTTCCCCCGGTAGCTAGAATGGAAGCAATCCGCATCTTTCTAGCCTACGCCTCTTACATGAAGATCAAAGTCTATCAACTAGATGTAAAGAGTGCATTCTTGCATGGGGAAATCCGTGAAGAGGTCTACGTCAGTCAACCCGAGGGATTCGAAGATCCTTATCATCGGGACAGAGTCTACAAGTTGGACAAGGCTTTGTATGGGCTACATCAGGCTCCTCGAGCCTGGTATGAAAAGCTCTCCATCCACCCGCTGAAACACGGGTTTCGCAGGGGTGTGATTGACTGCACGCTGTTCATTAAAGAAAGAGATGGGGATTTACTCATGGTGCAAGTCTATGTGGATGACATAATCTTTGGTTCGAGAAACGAAGATCTATGTAAAGAATTCGAATCTGTGATGAAGGCAGAATTTGAAATGAGCGCCATGGGAGAAATGAAGTTCTTCCTAGGATTACAGGTGGACCAGACACCTACCGGTACATTTCTGCATCAGACTAAGTATGTCCGAGACATTCTTAGTCGCTTTGATATGGAAAATGTCACTACTGCCGGTACCCTACTTGCCACAAATCATGATGTGGCTCCTGATGAGAATGGGGATTTGGTGGATGCCACTATGTATCGTGGGATGATCGGATCTCTCATGTATCTCACTGCCTCTCGTCCAGATATCATGTATGCCACATGTCTGTGCTCCAGATATCAAGCAAAACCAAAAGTAAATCATATATTCGGGGTGAAAAGAATTTTTCATTATCTGAAGGGTACTCCAACACTGGGGTTGTGGTATCCTCATGACGATGACTTCGAGCTAACGGCGTATAGTGATTCATATTATGGCGGCTGCAAGGTTAATTTCATGTCTACATCAGCAGGGTGTCAGGTTTTTGGAAGGCGTTTAGTCACGTGGCAATGCAAGAAGCATACCTCGGTTGCCTTATCAACCGGCGAAGCTGAATACGTTGCTGCTGTAAGCTGCAGCTCTTAGATTATCTAGATCCAACAGCAAATGCGAGACTATGGTTTGCATTTCTCTAACACCCCTATCTTTGTTGATTACTCTGATGTCATAGCTGTAACTAAAAATCTGGTTCAACACCCAAAAACTAAACACATCGGCATAAAGTATCACTTCATACGAGACTGCTATGAAAAACAATTAATCGATATGGTTAAGATAAACACGGATTTTCAACGTGCTGACCTCTACACCAAATCGTTTGATAAACCCAGATTTTTCTGTCTGTTAGAGGTCAGTGTTAAAAAGAAAAGTGACATTATCTCAGAAGACACAGACGCGTAGTCCGACACATGTTAAATTTTTAATTTTCTATTTTATCTACGTTTATTTCATCTAATTTCCTTGTCGTATAAAAATCCAAAAACACAAAAAGATTTCCTGTTTTAGAATTTTATGGGAGATTAGTTTATGTTCAGTATTTATTTACTCAAAAAAAAGGGGAAGGGAAGATAAGCTAAAAGGCAAAAACAACAAAGATAAGACTGTGATTCTACACAAATGGAAAGTGATAGTACACAGGTGTCTAGTTACTTGAAACACCAAAAAGATTTCAATTTCTGCAATCTTAGTTTAATTTAAACCACATAATATTGTTAGTCAGAGAACTCTATGTCTAACTAAATGGGAAAATGATAGTACGCTTGGGAGTTACTATAATTACACGGAGAAAGTTGATCTAGGGAGGTGCTAGTTAACTATACGATGTGTCGGTAGATTCAACACAATAGACTAGTCGACATCATTGGTGAACTCAATTTAAACTAATCTGTTCAACCGACTGTGGGTTCCCATCTTATCACTGGTTAACACAATCGAGTATTTCCAATAAGGAATCACAAGCAAATAAACGCCACTAAAAGTGTGCGGATGACCACAAAAGGAGCAAAGCATGGAAAAAAATGAAAATAAATGCAATCAAGCTGATAAGCTATGTTGTTGGTGCGTGATGTGCAAAAGAAAATAAGAAATGCTCCAACAAGGAGATAGGTTTTGTGTCTCTCTGCTGTGCGATGGCACTGACCTGAGGATAAGCATAACCTAGATATTCTAGAATTCAATGTTGTTTTCCGCCTCTCTGCTGTGCGGTGGCACTGACCTGAGGATTGGATTCTCTTTGAAAATTCTAAGAATAGTCTCTTCTTGTCTAAATACCCATTCACCGTTCAAAAGTCTCCTGAGGAATGTTGATTACCATATAAGCGTGGGATCCACAAATGTTGGTTGAAATAAAGTAACCTAATGCATCACCAATGTGTGTCAAAAGTCTGTGTATTGATTTAAGTGGACAAGCATACTGACAATCATCATGGATGCACCGCCTGATGTTGATAATCAACGTGTGTTCCATACCAGATCAAGCATGATTCCCAGTTTGAATTTAGAAGTCTCAGATGAATAAAATACTGTGATATGTAAATATGCTAGTTTCCATTTAAATAAATGTATAAAAAGTTCCAAGTAATTAAGTTTATGCCTCTCTGATTCCATAAGAATCTGTCTTAGAAATGATGTTAATGCAAAGAGGCAGTTCTACCCAACCCTAGGAAAATCACAAAAACTTGTTTATTTTGTTACATAGTTTAGTTTTGTTTTAACTTATTTGTAAAGTGTGTCAGTGTCGGACTATGCTATGTTACTTATTCCGGTTAATGTCACAAAATGATCTTAAAGTTAAATCTAAAACAAATTGTTTCTGAAAAGATAAAAGGATCATGTTTGAGATGATCAGGTTGATAAATGGATCATGTCTGAGATGATCAAGTGGATAAATGGATCATGTTGTAGATGATTAGGTGGATAAATGGATCATGTATGAGATGATCAGGTGGATAAATGGATCATGTCTGAGATGATCAGGTGGATAAATGGATCATGTCTGAGATGATCGGGTGGTTAAATGGGTCACGTTTGAGGTGATCGGGTGGATAAATGGATCACATCTGAGGTGATCAACAAGTTTTCATCTAAAAGGGATGATGTTTGAGATGATCAATTGCTCATAATGTTTATCTATTGTTAAACCGAACTAAGGGTCGTAATGGTAAAATGGTCAAAATGTCACAAGTATGGCCCATTCGCACGACTGAACCATAAGTATGGACCAGTCGTACGATTGGAGCATACGAATGATTAAAATCGTATGATTGGACCATGCGATTGAGCCCAATCGCACGATTGGAGGTGACCGACAGTGTTAGACGTCTGAATGAACCTCAATCGTACGATTGGAGGTAAGCGATTGGGTGAATCGTACGACTGAAGCTCAGTCGCACGACTCACTCATGCGACTAGGCTCAGTCGCATGACTCACTCATGCGACTAGGTTCAGTCGCACGACTGGAGGTTTCCCTAGTATAAATACAAGGTGAATCGGCCATCAGTCGCTCCATTCACCCAAATCGCCCTTCACTCGTACGATACGTCGAATCTCTACCAAATTTTCTAATATCCCTATTTACCTGAGATTACTGCTTTCTAACATTGGATATCGGTTATACAGGTAATAATCAGGGTGCATCATAGTTTAAACTGGGGATAGACATCAAGAATCACTCACATTTTGACCTAACAGTAACCGAGACTTAACGGACCAATAAACCATCTTAACTAGAACTTTAAGAACAAATTAATGGTAAAATATATTTAGTCGGCCTACTCTGAGTATAATGAGCCTAATTTCAACGTTTAACATCAAGTATTGCTCAAAAAATGATTTTGAATGGACACACAGTCGAATGAGCAACTGGACACCAGGATGAACTTCAATCTTATGAAAGGTCAACCGACTGAACTCTGTCGTATGGCTCAATCGTAGGATTGACCAGACTGAGTTCTACCAGGTTAACTAGTGCTGATTTGTGTCGTATGGGATCTAATGTCTATATGTCTTGTGTTACAGATTGATGGATGACAGGTGGACCATCAACCCTAAGCACAACATATGTGCACACTTAGATGCTATGACTCGGAATGGTGCCGAGTTTGCAGGGGTCATTGCTTTTCTCCAACGCTCCGGAATCTACAGGGAGATTTCCACACCATGCCACTCCCTACAGGTCTATTCAGCAGGCCTTCTGGGAGGGTGCATCGGTTGACCACTCACAGGAGCCCTACAGCATCAGAAGTTCCATCTTTGGTGTCGATATAGAGATTACTGCTGAAGACATCAGACGAGTACTTGGTTTGGGTGATGATGCAGACTACCCCACCAGACTTCACCCACTGACAGTTAGAGGGTGCTTCTTGAGGATGAAGTACGCTGGGGATATCAACTCAGGTGTACTGAACAAGAGCCACCTGTGTCCCCAGTACAAGTACTTAGCACATGTCATTCTGAAGTGCATAGCTTCGAGGAGGGGTGGGTTCGATGACCTATCAGACCAGATTCAAAATGCCTACGTGGCATTGGTTCTGAACCACCCTTTCAGCTTCTCGAACATGATATTCTTATACCTGATAGAGAATCTAGAGGCTAAGGGTAAAGAAGGATTATGTATGTACCCTAGATTTCTCCAAATGATCTTTGATGAGAAGCTGCTAACACTGCCCAAGGAGAGCCACGATGCTGTGCAATTGGAAATCATGGATGATACGACACTGGGTCGTATGAGAGTATATCGAGGAAAGCAGGTCAAACCCCCAGTGAAGAGACTGATTGGGCATTTGGCAAATGCTGAGTACATGGCGCCTGGGAGGAGAAAGTGGCGCCACGAGGAGAGTGATTCAGATGTTGAGCAAATTGCTCTTCCATCTGTCGACTCCGATGATGATGGTGATACGGGCGGAGACTCAGGGCCTGCTACATCTAAGGGCCCCACTAGACAGTTCACTCATTCACCACCTACACACCCAGATGCCACCACTGCCAGTTTTCAATAGGATTTCTTTCCATCCGATGATGAAGAAGAAAGTGATGAGGAGCCTCTGACGAGGACTGTGGGCAGCAAGGTGATAGCCACAGAGAGAGGCATGAGGGTGGTTGGTGGACGCCTGACGGAGTCTGGGGATGCTGCTGCTGAATCAGATCCCTCAAATGCCCCGGACCCGCTCAGTAGCCAAGGGGGAGCCTCTGTATCTAGAGGCAAGAAGAGGAAGACTATGGCACACCCCTACGGCAAGAAGGGAAAGAGGTTGAGATTTACATTGACATCATCCACCAGCACAGCCACTACCTCAGCCACACCATCCACCACTACCACCACCACTGCTACTACACCTCCAGTCACCACCTCTACCACCTCACACACCACTACCACACTTGCTCCACCACCAACTTAATCTATACCACCACCAATATACACCACTACCACCACCACCACTCCCAGTCATCAAGCCGGCCCATCCTCCTTCCCTAGAGGATCATACCTACCTCCTATTGGAGTGGAGGAACAGCTTGTAGCACTCAACAGAATGGTGCTGAAGCTGTTAGCTGCGGATGAGGAGAAGGCAGCCAAACTTCTTCAGCTTGAGGAGCAAAATGCCTCTCAAGCACATCAGATTCCCCAACTCCAGGAGCAAAATATCCTGTCGACTCAGAAGATTGAGGAGTTGGAGTCTGCTAACAAGAAGATTCTGCTGAAGCTGAAGGGGTCACAAGCTGATCCTCTGAGGATAAGGGAGGGAGATGATGATGACAATGGAGATGATGAAGAAGATGATGAGAGTGATGAGAATGATGACAATAGTGGTGATGATCAAGCCAAGTAGAGGCAAGCTGATGATGATGATGATGATTCCGCTTCAAATGTTGCTGATCCTGGTCGGGAACAACATACAAAAAGAAGACAAGACCATGGATCTACAGCATCTCTTCCATCATCACCTACTACTGGTGCTACCAAGCAGATCTAAGACAAAAGTATATATTAGATGTTTTATTATTTAACTTATGTACTTGAATCATCTTCTGCTGGTTATGTAATTAATGTAATCATTGAGTATGTAATGTTAATTATCTTGAATATATACTAATGATCGTTATGCTTCATGTCTAAATCAAACAGATCCAGCATTTCAGCAAGATGAGTACGATGCTACTCCCCTCCAACAGATCAAGTCTCAACTCACCATGATTCTTGATCTGCAGGGGATTGTCAGAAGGTCTGTGAGTTATACTCCTGAAGAAGGGGAAATAATTCAGGACCTAACTGATGAGCAGATTGCTGAGACGTTCAGGCTAAATCCAGATGAGATCATAAAGGATGCGCCAACCTTTGATGATGCTAGTGATGACGAGCTCAACGATGTTGAAGAAATAGAGATTGAAGACATCACGGATCAGCATTATCCAGAATACACTGACCGAGAGGGATATATGTTTCCATATCTGGTTAACACTCTCGGCAGTGATATTCTTGAGAAGCTCAGCAAGAAAGAGAAAGAAGTAGAAGCATCATCCAGCCAAGCCCAAGCCTCGGACGCTGATGTTGATATCAGAAAGGTTGAATGGGCGGCTTGCTTTGCCAAGATCCGAGCCCAGCGTGAAACTGCAAAGCAAAGCTCCTACACCAAGCTCTACAAAGTAAAGAAGAACATGAAGGTGTCAGGGAAGATTATAGCATGGGCTCACTTCGAGGATCTTGATGTTTATGCGTGAAGAGAGAGAGGGGAATAGGGTACTTCAGATTCCCTCACGATCTAAAGACTCTCCCCGGGTTTGAGCTCAACCAGCTGGCACGACTAAAGCTTCTATATGCTAACCCTAAGAAGATGTTCGGCTGGTTTGAGGCTACCCTGAAAAGGGAGTAAAGGACTAGATGGGTGAACTTCAAACCTCAGCAGGCAACTAGGTACCTCAGGAGGTCTGATGTGAGTCCCATCACGGGTCAACCGAAGATTGTCCTGAAGTGGCGACCTCCGCGCACAATGTCCCGAATTCCACTGAGGGAGATGCCACAGGACTTTACCCCACACTTTAAGTGGAGGTACTATGACTGGCACTCGGGAGAGGTCGTCATTATTTTGGATAAGGAAGGCATGGTGGACACAATAAGGGTGTTTGACCCCATGTGGCTTATCAACTTGTCAGCGTCAGATGTTTATAAGCTATACAACTGGCCATTATTTTTTGACACGCAGGATATAGTGCAAGCACTACAGTTTCAGCATGGCATACAACTATGCTTCGCATTGAATATCCATGCCGGGGCTTCGAAGGAAGAACAAGTGATGAGATTTGAAGAGTTCAAGAAGGAAGTCAAAGTTTAGATAGATCTAGGTCCAAGGGGGAGTTTGTTAGTACACATGTCCGTAGGTCTAGTCTAGTGAGCTTCAATGTAATAGACTTTCATCTTGTAACACATATGTAATGTTTTGTCAATGAAATGAAAAACTCTTTTATGAATGTTTATTGGTTGTTTAATGTCATATCTATTAATATCATTCATTATTACAAACATATATGAACATGTTATATAGGTTTACAGCTGTTAGATATAGTTCTGAATCGTTAAAGGTTCGCGAATGTGTTTAACTAAGTATTCTGATTCAGTCGCACGACTGGACCATGCGAATGGGCCAATCGCACGACTGAACCAGTTGATTGAATCAATCACATGATTGAGTTATGTGACTGACTCAGTCGTATGAATGATTCAGTCGTATGACTCAGTCGCACGACTGAGCCAGTCGCTTGGCTCAGTCTCACGAATGAAAGCTTTAACCTATAAATACCACTTAATTCTTGAAAAAAAAAGACTTCGAGAATTGACAACCATAGCCGTCCCAGATCGCACAGAGCGTCCCTTCCAACTTCACAGAGCGTTTTAGATCATTCCTACTTCATTCTTAACGTTTTCTAATCGTTAGGCTTGATCTGGATAACGTTCTCCATGATTGGATCGCTAATCAAATAGAATTCCGCGCTATTTGATTTGGTTTAACGTAGAATCAGTTAGTACTCCGTCCGTACATGGTCCTAACAAAATTCAAAATTATGAAAATTGTTTGAATATTAGTACATGAACAGTGCTAATATGTCTAAACAGTGTTCAGGTTAAAGATGTGAAAAATATAGAAGTATATGGAATCTCATGCGTCTAACAGTGGACATAAGTTCAAGTAGGAGCATGATGAGTTTTCAAAAATTTTACAAGTGTTTGGGCGTTTCTAATATCCTTATACGCCTGAACAGTTGTCATGCGTCTAAAAAATTGGTTTAAGTGTTTGGCGTTTCAACATGCTCATGTGCCCACACAGTACCAGACGTTTCAAGTGAAAATATTCACCAAGTGTTGGGCCTTTCATATAATCACATGCGCCTGAACAGTGCAAAAGCGCCTCAACAGTGCTTATGCGGCTGAATGGTGCTCATGCGCCTAACCTCATGCACCCATACAGTGCTAATACGCCTAAAATTTTCGCTCAGTATATAAACAACACTTCTCATTTTTCACTCATTCACAATCTCAAAACCCCTGAACACAGTCGATACTTAATTCACCTCATTACACTTAATCTGTTCATCTAATTCTGAAATATTATGATCGAAAGTGTGTATATTTGATTGAAAAACGTAAGTTCACAGTTAGAATCATTCCATTTCAAGTAACTGATTCAAAATCAATCGGGCGTTTCGAATACGTATAGGCGTTTCTAACCCTAAAAATTTGAAAAACTTGAAATAGATGCATTAAAACAGAACTAAGAACTTAAATTGATCATAGATTGTTGATATACACTGAATTTCGAGCAGTTTGATATATGGGACAGTCAATTTCATGAACATTGATCAAAGGGTGTTCTTCATCAGTTCGATGGATGAAGATAAACAGTTTTCAAAATTTGAAATTTTTTAATAAAAAAATTCATAAAAACATAATTGTTAAATAACTTTGACAAAATGTTAGTTGAATTATTGTGTTTAAAACAAACATAAAAGAACTTGTATTTAATATGATTTGGACAGAATTTTTAAAATTCCATAAAAGGATAAGTACAAGTTGATGTAAAACATTAACTAAGTGTTTAAAACATAATAATTCATTAAAATGTAAATCAAAGTTTTTCAAAATCAAATAGTTTTAAAGAAATCAACTTATCTAAAGTTTTTGTGTTCATTTGTGTAGATGGCTGATCTAAAGTTTGAGCCAAAGCATAACGTACCTGCTTTGCTTAACAAGGATGTTCAAGATGCTATATCCTAAGAAGAGATGATTAGATTCCTACTAAGGACAAAGTATGTCTATGCAATATGTTACAAGCCATTGATCTACTCAAGATTGATCAACAAATTCTGGCACACAACTTCAGTAGAAATTGATGATAATGGAATAATCGTGGTAAGAGGTTTTATCACCAATGAAAGAATGCTTGAAGTATATGAAGAATCTATAATGTTTGCTCTTAGATTAGGACACAATGACCCAGCTGATTTGGGTCATCCTGATCATTTCCCAAAGAAACAGTTTTTCAAAGCCAGGGTGTATAACCATTGGAAGTTATTATGCTACATCTTTCAGCATTGCATGTCCAAAAGAAGTGCTGGATGGAATGCATTTCCAGTGGACATTGTATCACCAATAGTTGCCATTGCTACAAACAGAAGATTTAATATGGCAAAGTGTATCCTTAATGGATTTATATGCAACCTTGAAAAAGGTATCAGGAACAAGTATTTGATGTATCCAAGGTTCCTGCAGATGATGGATAAATGAAGAATATCCAAATATTCAAGTTTATGGAGTTGGTGGTGACGTAATGGATCTTGAAGACATGACTGAGATATCATATAAAAGACTAGCCACGATCACTGGAGCTCAAAACGTTCCTATGTTTCAGTATTTGAGGGATGTTGCTAATGATAATGTGGATATCATCTTAGATCACATCCACTTGATAGAAGGTGAACCAGTGGATACAGCTGATCTAGTTGATGAAGCTCCTCAAGTCTTATCTGATGATGATGATGAAGAGAATGATGAAGATGATGATGAAAGTGATCATGCTGATGAAGCTGATGAAAGTTCATCAAGTGATAGTGTTGATGATGGAGCTGATGGTGTAGCTGAGGCACATCAAGCAGATAGTAGTGAGTCTATTGAGCCTGATCATGCTTCTGAGGCACATGATGTTAGTGAAGAAACTACTAACGAAATTACCCATGATGATCAAATGAATGAAGCTCAAGGTGATGAGGAAGCAGAGGATATTGTACAAAATCAAACAATTGATTTTGATTTCATTGATGCTATGTTGTCTGAACCTGTCTTTCAAAGCACAACTCAAATTGAATCTAAAGATATTCCAGTTGTTACAGCACACAATGTGTCTATACAGACTGATGATATCATAGATGTTGATGAGCTAGAAATGTTAAAAGAAATCAATATGGCTCATGAAAAGGAAATAGTTTATTTGAAAGAAGAAAATTTGAAGCTCAAAGAAGTTATTCAAATGAAGGATGCTGAGATGGTTACTGTGGTGAAAGATAAGAATGAAATCATGAGGACTTTTGATGTGATGATAAGAGATTATGATGTAATGGAAGAAAAATTCAAAAAGCTAATTGAAGAAAATGAAATGATGAAAAAAGAGTTAGCAAAAATAAAAGAAACACAAAAGGTTGATTCACCTGAGATTAAGATTGTATCTGAAATCAATCCGATCAACATTGAGGAAACTCCTGCTGTAGACAGGGTAAAAGGAAGTTAGATGAAATAGATGAATCAGTTCTACCCAAGTCTTCATCTAAAATTCAAAAGATCCCTGAAGTTTGGGAGGAAGGTGGAAATTTGTACAAGAGATTATATAAGCATTGGATGATATTAAAGATGAGTTTAATGATAACTGGCATGATGAAGTTATTAAAGATGAAGATATTAATGAAGCAAACTTTGAACAGAAATTCACACCAGTAGAAACAACTCAAGAGGAAATACCAGTTGATTTTGAAGATAGATACAATTTTTTGGTGAGAATGAAGTATAACAGAGTATTCCTGGATGGCTTGACTGTGACTCAGATAAACAAAGAGTATGAAAAGTGTATAACTGCAGAGTCAGTAGCCCAAGTGGATCCAAATGAAATAGTCATGGAGCATGGTGAATGGAACCCACTACAAGAGAGCATTAATGTGGAAGAGATGCCGAGATCTAAACTTCACCATCCTGATCTTGATGAGAGAAGTATTCCACCATTGAGATCTTGGTCACAAGCTAGAAATTATCCTTAAAAGTGGCTGAAGAGACTTCAAGGTGAATCATTGAGGAACCTTGTTAGAAGCTTTCAAGCTACTGAAAAACAATCTAACAAGATGATCATTCTGGATACAGATAATCCTCAATACCTTGAGATAACTAAGAGGACAAGGATGCTGAAACCACAAGAAATCTGGTTGATGGCTCAAAAGACGAATGTGTATGAGAGGAGAAAAGAAATGATGAAGATGTTTCCTGAAATAGAGAACCAAGCTTATAAAGTTTCTTTTGATCATAAACAACTATTCAATAAGGCTAGATCGACTGGAGACTTGGTGAGAAATGTATTGCAAAAAGGACAATCAATCTCTGAGCTGCTAAATGCTATGATTGCTCCTGACTCTACAAACCAAGTTAAGATTTTTGCATGGAAGTATGATGAGATATTTATGCCTTCCTGATTAAATGAGTAAATTCAATGTGTGATGTATATCATTTTTACTCGAGCAATAACAAGCTCCCAGTTTAAGACCTCAAAGGGTTAAATAAACTGCCTTTAATTAACCCAACTGGAGCTAAATGAGGTGATATGTTTGTTAAACTTTTAAGCAAAGGGATAACTAGAGCGTGTGCTTTTCTTAAAATCAGATGTGATCAAGAAGATAAGGAGTATTTTGCTACTTTGAAGAAGAACAGGAAGATTAAAGGAAAATAATTAGAAGATGAGCACTTCTTGATTGAAGTTTATGATGTGTATTTTTAGAAAGTAACTACTCTAGGATTGAAAGTTATAGAAGGGACGCAAAAGTCAAAACCAATCCTGTGATGGTTCTACAACACTGAAACATTTGAGCTCAAATTAGTCCAAAATCTCAAGAACTGGGATGAGGATATGATCACATTGACCCTTCTTTGCAAGGCCGTCACTTGAGATTAAAAGTGACCAACTTTGGAGACTAAATAGGTGCATGTTTTTGTCAGTTTGTGCACATTTATTCTGAGATTCCCCATATTTTCAGTAGAAGAAGCATTGGGGATGAGAGAATTGGACCCAAGTCTTCTTCGTCATCACTAGCTTGTTGTTCTTGGCTGCTAGTTTAACCCTGCTCACAGACAACTTAAGTTGAAGTGTCAATGGGTTGGGTTGCCATGGTTGAGGTGTTAATGATGTAATCACTTACAGAAGTGAGAGCCTCTTCCATATGGATCTCCTGAAGAGGTTCAGGAAGATCCACCTCAATGGGGGGTGGATGATATGGGCTAGATATGGGTGACACAGGAGTACTCATCTCTCTTTGCGTAGGGAGAAAGAAGAGATATTCATGATACTCACTGAGTTCCATATCCTCATCATCATAGAAGTCTAGGCTGAGAATTGGCTGGTTTAGATCTAGAGGCTAGGGATGGTAACTTTCTCCTAAAGGAAGTTCACTAGAGTCTTAAGACTCCGAGTGAAGGCTTAAGGCTTCTTGTGTGATGAGCTCTTCAGTTTGAGCATGACAAACCTCATGATTGATCATTAATGAGATAAGAGTGGTTTGCTCCTAAGGAGAAGTGGGAGCTATAGTGTCTACTTCCTCCTGTATGGGAGGTGATATGGGGGCCTGCATAAGTTGAATAACTTGTGCAAGGTTCGTTTGGATTTTCTTTGGTAGGTGATTGTTATTTATGGTTGTGCGGGTTGTCTTGAAGTGGAAGTTGTTGGTTTAACACTAGCTGGTGCTGCTAGGTTTTTACCTTAAGCAATAAGCTCTAACATTTTTAGGACCAGGGCTATTTTTACCCCTGAGAAGCCAATAATTGACTTTCTCATAGTCTTAAAGATGCCGGGATTCATTTGTCCCTTTAGAAAATTACCTGTTCTCCTCAACTATGAGCCCAATTAATAGTTGAGAATGTGCTTGACATATATCTAGGGAACATATAATATTCTAAGGAGTCCAAATTTGCAAGCAAATTAATGTACACAAATTGTGAATACCTGAACTTGAGCCCTGAACCTTCCCATGGACTATGAAAAAGAGGTCTTCTAGAATTTGGCCACAACCTCCATGCTTGTTACACAAGCTCTGGATGATAACATGGAAGATGTATTTCCATTGAGGAGAAACCTTCCCTTTCTTGAAGGTTCTGAATGAGAAGTCACCTTCATAGCCCATCTACTCAAAGGAGTGGTTTACAACAGATGTTTGGAAGAACAACACCTTCTGCATCATCAAGTCGTAGATGAGAGTTGATAGAAGGTGGAGTGATGAAGATTGTCTTCCCCTGCACTATGGTAGACAGTGCCTTCTCCCCATCCATGGTGACCTCTTGGTAGGTCCTCCAAAAGTCCAAAAGTTGACCCTCATAGAGTGGAGGATAAATAGTGAGGGAGGTGAAGTAGTGAGACAGAGAAAGAAAGCGACAAACCTCTAAGAAAATTGGATCTATCTTAGAGTTTAATAGAGGAACTTGATTGTGTTACCTGTGAAGCTGCATGGAAAAATCTGGTTGATTTCTATGATCAACATTGGCTATTTGTGGTAGCTTTGAGGTGAAGGGAGGTAAGAACAAAGGCGGTGAGTAGGAATTTAGGTTTAGAAAATTTGCAGATTAAGAAGATAGTGAAAGAGGGGGGAACCGTTGGGTATATTTATATGAAATGGACATGAGACAAAGTTAATGCGAAAGGATAAGCTTTGAAATGCGAATTTCAGTCCCATCTCTAAGAAAGTGTACAAAAAGGTAGTTTTCTTAGAAGTTAAAACTCTTTAAAAAGTAATTTGACTTTGGAATATTTGTGAAAAACTTTTGAAGCCAAATTTTGACTTTGGAAGGTATTCCTAAGCTTAGTGAAAAATGGCTTCAGAAAAAAAAATTACTTGTAGCATTTTCTCTTCCGAAGAGTATTTGGTTTCAGAAGATATTAAGTGCTAAAAGTTTTATTCTTAAAGATAATAAATCTTCTGAGACATAATTGCTTTCGGAAGAAATTTGTTCTTCAAATACATATAAGTACATAAAAGCATATTTTGGCTTCGGAAGATATGTTTCATTTCTTCTGAAGGTAAATTTATTCTAGGTAGTTATGTCATGGAAATACTTAAAAATATTCCGAAGGCAATCTTAATGTCTTCCAAAAGAAAGTACACTTGGTAATTTTCAAAATGCTGAGGAATATATTTGAAAAAAATTTCTCCCAAGATAAACTGGGCTTCTGTAGGTGATAAGTTAGACAACTTAGGACACACACTTACTTTTAGAAATAATATAAATTAAGTTTTAAGAAAATCTATTCAAGGATAATCATCCCAATCGCTGATATAAGATATTGAAATCTGTATTCATCAAAACACTTTGTAAACAGATCAGCACATTGTTCATTTCTATTAACCTTGATTAGTTTTATCAATCCTTTTTCATGATTATCTCTAATTAGATGATACCTGATGTTGATATGCTTTGTCTTTGAGTGCTACACAGGATTCTCTATGATAAAGATAACATTATTGTTGTCTTTATGGATGGGAGTCTCTTTGAAGTTATATCCATAGTCCAGCATCTGATTCTGAATCCAAAGTACTTGAGCACAGCAGCTTGCAGCAGCAATGTATTCAGGTTTAGCAGTTGATGTAGATACATAGGATTGTGTTCTTGCATTGCCATGAGGCTATCCTTCCACCAAGTAATTAACATCTCCCAAATGTGGACTTTATAGTCATGTTGTAGCCACTATAGTCACTATCTATATAGGCATACAGATAAAAGTCAAAATTCTTTAGATACCAAAGGCCTAGCTTAGGGGCACCTTTGAGATATCTAAGAGTTCTTTTGACAACAACAAGGTGTGACGTCTTAGGGTTAGCTTGATATCTTGAACATATGCATGTAGCAAATATAATATCAGGCCTACTAGTTGTAAGGTACATGAAAGACCCAATCACAGCCCTATCAAGATGTTCATCTACACACTCCCCCTCAAGATCATGTCTAAGGGAGTGGTTTCTAGCTATGGGTGTCTTTGCAACCTTCATTCAATCATTTTGAATCTTGTATGTCCTGTACATACTTTGACTGACTTATAAAGATAAGATTGTCAACTTGCTTCACTGGAATTCCTAGAAAGAAATTAAGTTCCCCCATGGAACTCATTTCAAATCTATTCTTCTTCAGCTTCTCAAAGTCTTTACAGAGCTTTACATTAGTTGATCCTAAAGATAATGTCATCTACATATACTTGAACTAGCATCAGCTCATTCCCTGTTCCTTTGATGAAGAGAGTTCCTTCTATAGTACCCTTATTGTAGCCATGCTAACAAAGATATTGAGATAGTGTCTCATACCACTTCCTTGGATTTTGGTGCAGCCCATAAAGAGCTTTATCAAGCTTGTAGACATAATCAGGATAATCTGGGTCTTTAAAGCCAAGTGTTTGTTTGACATACACATCTTCATCAATTACCCCATATAAAAAAGCACTTGATATCAAGTTGGTAATGCTTGAAGTCCTTTGATGTTGCAAACGCTAGGAATATCCTAACAGCTTCAAGTCTTGCTACTGGAGCAAAGACATCAGTGTAATCAATTGCTTCTTCTTGTGTGTACTCTTGAACAACCAGTCTTGCCTTGTTCTTGTTTAAAAGTCCCTATCATCTTTCTTATACATAAACACACATTTGGTTCCTATGATAGTCGTCCTTTGAGGAAGAGAACATAGGCTGATGAAGAAGCAGCTCCTCTTGTATTGCTTCAACCTAACTTCCATCCTATAAAGCCTCATCAACTTTCTTTGGCTCTATCTAGGATAAAAAGCAAGAGTATAGAAAAATATTTTTTATGGGTTTATCCTCTTGTTCTCACCCTCTTGTCAACATCTCCAATGATGTTTGTGGTGGTTGTGACTTGTGGGTCCTAAGTTTAGGGATCACAAAAAGTTGATTAGACAGATCTAAATTTGAGATGTTTAGATCTGGTAGGGAAGTGTCTCCCACCACATCAGCATACTTATCAAGAAAATCTTGACCAAATGAGTGTGTGACATCATTGATGTTGTCTTTAATGTAGTGGTTGTCAGCATCAAGAAATTCTTAATCACTGTCAACACTACCATGTCCTCTTATTTTTGAAGTTCCTCCATTTTTGTTTTGTGCCTCTTAGCTAGATTTTTTAGGCACTTCAGATGTATCAGCTTGATTTGTCTTTGTTATGCTGATAGGAGCTTCACCTGTTGGGTTAGTTACAACTGGAGTTAAAGTAGTATTCTTGCTTGGTCTTCTCAGTTCAAATCTTGGGTCAGGATCCTTTGTTATGTATTACATGTAGATCCTGAAACATTTTCACAAGATTTCTTAAAACAGTTGGTAACTAAATCAAGATCAAATAACCAATCAGGACCTTGAACCTTTCATATAGGGAGTGTGCTCATTAAAGATCACATTGGCTGATTCTTCAACTACTCTAGTTCTGAGATTGTATATTCTCTAAGCTTTAGCTTAGGAAGATTATCCAATAAAATGTCCATCATCTGATTTCTTAGCAAACTTGACTACTTGATCATTGGTATTCAAGATGGTGCAGGGACATTCAAATGATCTGAGAAAACCAATGAACGGTCTTCGTTTATGCCACAGTTCATAAGGAGTCTTACCAAGAGTCTTGACTACCAAAACTCTGTTATTCATATAGAAGGCAGTATTACGTGCCTCTGTCCACAAGGTGATGGGTAGTTTTGAGTCAAACAACATGCTTCTTGCAGCTTCAATAAGTTTCATGTTTTCCCTTTCAGTAACACCGTTTTGCTAAGGAGTCCTGGGAGCACAATATTTTCTTGAAATACCCTTTTCATCATAAAATGTGTTAAGGATTTGGTTTTTGAATTCAGTTCCTTGATCACATCTTATGATCTAGATCTTGTGATCATTTTGATTCTCAATTTGTAGAATGAAGTTCTTCAAGATCTCAGGAGTTTCATCCTTAGTTCTAAGAAAGAAAACCCAAATGAATCTTGTCAAATCATTTGTGATCACTAAACAATATGAGGTCCTTCTTAGACTCACTACACTAGTAGGGCTAAAGAGATCCATGTGTAATAAGTGTAGGGAAGTAGTGATAGAGTTCTTTTCCTTTGGCCTGTGAGACACAAAGTGTTGTTAAACTTTTAGGCATGCAACATAGTGATCATCACTTGTAAACTCTTTCTTTGGCACTCCAGTTACCAAGTCATTATTAATTAATTTGTTCATGTTCTTAAAGTTTATATGGCACATTCTCTTATGCCAAAGTAAAGACTCATCACTATTGGCCTTAGATAGAAAGCAAGAAACTTCTCCTGAAGGGGATGTTTCTAGCAAAACCATCTTGTACATGTTCCCTTTCTTGGGTGTTCTAAGCAAGATATGCTCTTGAGGAATGACCAACCCGGGATTGAGAACAATGCACTCATGCTCCGTAAAGTGAATGTTATGTCTCTGGTCATAAAATTTGGATACACTCGGTAAATTGTACCCAAGCTCCTAACAAAGTTTACCTTCTTAATGCTGATCTTACCATTTATGACAATGCCTCTTCGTGTAATGCAACCTCCAGTATCTCCTCCAAAAACAACTGGCCCTCTATCAATTCTTTCAAGTTTTAGAGCAAAGAGCCATTGCCTGTCATGTTCCTGGAATAGCCACTGGCAATAATCCATACATTCTTCTTGGTCCTCATTTGTTCCTACACAATAAAAGAGAGTTAGTTACCCAAGCCTCAGTGGTCATGGGCTCTTCAAAATGAACTTTAGACAATGCAATTTGATCATATACTGAGACTTTGGGGATCATTTGTTGTTGTTAATGAAGAATGCTTAGTCATATGGTATTCCTTTATCTTCCATATCATCTTTGGAAGATTAGACTTGACCTTCAAAGCTTCTAATGTTTTTATAACTTTGGAAGTTTTGGAGACTGACCCTTCGGAAGATGTTGCTTTCACTACTGCAAGCTTCATTGCTTCGGAAGCATTCCTTTCTTCCGAGACCAAATTTCCTTCCGAAGGAAAATTTTCATTTGTATTCATTTTCATTGGAGCATCCAAAAGAAACACAGATTTCTTTCGAAGCCTTCTTATTCTTGCTCCTCTCAGAAGTCTTATTCCTTATTATTTTGACAGTACCTTTGGGATTATAGAAGCAATCCTTAGCAAGATGAGAAGTACTGTCACACATAATGCAGTTAATTTGCTTTCTTCTGACAGTCTTCTTTTCAATGAAACACTGAGATTGATCACTTTCCATCACCATCTTTATCCTTTCAGATGTTGTAGCATGCTTCCTAGGGTGAGGCTTGCCTTTGGAGGTGGATGGTTCATGGTGTGTAGTAGTGTTACATAACTGACCAGCCTTCATTCCTTCATAGGGATGAACTGGACATGAACATGAACTCTTGGTACTAGAGTTCAAAGTTGTATCCTCAGTCTTTACCACTTCAAATCTTGTAGAGATAAAAACTTATTTCTACTTGGAGTTGAAAGTGGCCTTGATCACTTGTGCTCTCTTTGATCTCCTTTTGGTTACTCGGATCAAGTTCTTTCTCTTGGACTTTGTCATCCCTAACTTCTTCTTCGTCTCAGGTGAATAGTGACCCTTGTTAGGATGATCTTCTTCACTCTTCCTAAATCTGTCCTTCACTATCTTCTCTTCATCCTGTTTATCACTAGGATCTATGGATGGAAGCTCATCTTAACTAGTTACGCACTTTGGAGATCTTACAGACAATGGATGGAGCTATCTTAACCAGTCCATGCTTGTTTTGATAACACAATTTGGAATGCAGGGATGAGAATATTATATTGTTGAAGGTCTCTTCTTCAATAACATATTTCTTAGCCTTGGTTAGTTAACTTAGTGATGAGATCTTTGATTTGAGTCCTGAAAAAAGGTATGTTCATGTTTAGGAGTTGAAATGCTTTTCTTTAAGTCTTCTATTTTTAATTTATACTCATTTTTAGCTCTTTTGAAATTAGATTTTAAGATCTTCAAGGACTAAAGTTTAGATATCATCTCTTAGTTATAGGACATATATCTATTTACTTCAGTAATGCATTGTGGGGTACAAACATGTTCCAATACCTTGGTTTCATCCGGATCTGCCATCAGTGCTTGGTTTGGAGACACATCTTCTACCTGGAAACTTCAATCAAAGCCCTATTCTTCCATAGAAACTACAGCTTGTTGTTTGGGCTTCTTAGGGTGTGGAGCTCCCTCAGTGTAGTTTGGCTTGGGTTGTGCCTATCCACTATTTTTCCTGGGTGCCTTGCACTTTCTAGCAAAGTGTCACATCTGGTTACAGTTGTAACACTTCAGTTTGCTCTTGTCCAGTCCAAACTGTCCACTTGATACATTGCAGGAAACTTTCTCCCTGTCCTCTTATAGAATTTCTTGGCTTTATTAGTGAGGAGAGCCATATGTTGAACTATTTCCATATACTCTAGATCATCCGGATGGATACAATCCAAATTTTCAAGGGTGAAGAGAAAGTTTCCTGTGCTTTCATCATGAGACACAAAGGCTTGAGATGAGTTTTCTCTTGGAATGAGCTTCCTTAGATGTAGCACTCCGTTGGTGTCTCTGGGAAGGTAATGAAAGGGCCTTTTGGTGAGTTGGCAGGGTAAGAGATGAAATGGTGTTCTGGTTTTCTATAATCCCTTTCAACCACATGAAGGGCAGAACTCTGTTTGTTGCTAGAGTTTCCAGATGGATTTTACATGTTCATCTCCATCTGGTAACCACTGAGTATGCCATACAACTCAGTGAGAGTAAGGGTCTTGAGATTTTTAGCCCTCTTACACAGTACTGTGTCCATTGTCTAGGAAGAGAGGATGTGAACTTTTTCACAATATCTCTATTTTCTAGTTTCACTCCAACATCCACCATAGTGCCCATAATCTCAACATACCTGAAGTATTGTTGAGTCATGGTTTAACCTGTTTTCAAGGTGAAGTTCTCAAACTGCTACTTCAGAAGGTCTTTCTTGTTTCCTTTGGCTTCAGTAGACCCTTCATACATCGGCTTCAGTGCATCCCAGAGCTGCTCAATAGTTTTGCGCTTCTTGAAGCCTCTGTAGATGGCATTTGGAAGAGCAGCTTGGAGGGCAGTAATGGCTTTCTGGTCTACATCTACTCTTTTTCTATCTTCTTCAGAGTAGTCAGTCACTTCCTTTGGGATCATGCCACCTCCCGCAGCAGCTAAATAGGTGCATTGAATATAAGGTCCTATGGTAACAGACTCCCACATCATGCTGTCTTGTGACTTAATGAAGCCTTCCATTCTTAAACACCAAGTATCAAAATCATTAAGAGTGATTAATGAGGAATTTATCATGTTACTCTTTTCCATATCAGACATAGATGCTTCCATTTAAGATTTTAAGTGCTTTGTTAGAACTGAACATATCTAAGATGGTGAGATTTTACAATCAAGAGCCTGGAATGCTCTAATACCAATACAACCAGTCTCATAATAAGAGAGTGTTAGAACACTTAATAGTTCAAATAGAGAACAGGATTTAAGAACATCATGCAAAGAACACAAGTAATAGTGAGACAGAATTCAAGAACAATATATATGGTTTTCAAGAATGTTGTATATTAATCTTAAGTACTCTTATAAGAGTTACAATGCATAAGTTGTTTTTTAACATACAAGATCCTGAGATACTTTACACTATATCCTACAACCGACTATACTTGAAAAGCCACTTGGAACATTCAAAGACAACAAAATCAATGTAGAGTCAAAAGGCAGATCGCCTTTTTACTGGTGACTATGACATGCCATAGCTCACATCATAATATATTAAAAAGGGATAAAAGTACATAAAGTAGAAAGTTACCAATGTCACACCCTCAATTTCCACGAACGGGGTTTTACCGTTAGGAATGTAACATAACTAGGATATCAGATAAGCACCAGTTACACCAAACGACTTGATAAATTACAAAATATATAAGTTGCTTAATAAAAGTGTAACAAACCAACTATGTTTAAGTATTGCGGAAGCAAAATCAAAAAACATTTGAACGATTGTTACTATTGTGCAAACACGCATCCAAACCAATTTAAGAAAATGTAAACGTAATTAAACCATAAAATCAGTTTATAACTGAATGAAGATGATGTGCAATGAATGAGGTGTTCCTAAGGGTGCCATATCAACGACCTAAGAGAAAACATGCTAAAGTCAGCACAAAAACCGGTGAGTTCACAGATTTATCAAAAAACAGTAATTAATAGTAATGAAATTCTAGATTTAGTAATCAAAGCATATAAGGAGGTAGCTAGCCTACAGCAAGTCACTATGTGTATGAAGTCGCAACAGAGTTAACAGTAATAATAATAATGTATGCCCCGGCAGTGGAATCCCGACCACAACACTGTTAAACAGGCTAACCATTCACCCATTTGACCTCCAGTCAAGCTAGCGCGGACTAGCCCGGGCGGGGTTTGTCAAACCCAGTAGATCTACTAACAATCACTTCACTAGTAACATATTAATGGTCCGAAGAGGAATATTATAACACCATAGTATCATGTATATGCAGTATTACAAAATCTAAAGTATTGTATCGTTTATGAAATCATCATGTTTCTCTTCCCCAAAAACAGTGTATAATCTAAAAGCGGGGCTGTAAACTCACCTTATATGCACAGCAAAATCAATATATGTAAGCATGAACGAATAAGTTTCCGAATAACCTGAATTTCAGCTAATGTATAATTATTATTAATTATTACATATTAATGCAATATTTGTATGGTTTCGCATTTCACGGGTCGGTTACGGTGCCGGTTATCGGTTGCTTCTACTCACATACTCGCACATTCAAGTGTCAACACACTTCGAACGCAATAAACCCAATTATCACGTAAGAAAGTACATTTTATACAATTTAATCATATGACCCTTTTATAAAACTCGTCATGAACGCGTATGACCCAAACATAACACCCTCACATATATTGAATAATTATAAATTACTCACGCAATATATATAAATTCCTACACATCAAGAATGTAATATATTTATTATATACATAGTTATGACACACTTATATGGTATATATGTATGTATATATCATAAACACATAATGCACACATATAATATATATACATATATATATATATCATGCATTCACACATGAAATATGTCCATCACAGTCACACATATGCACCATTATCACCATCCAAATTCCATTGGTCACCCTCACAAACATATCTCCATTTTGCATAAAATAATACATACGCACGTAGCAAGCAAACACAGCCACACATTGCATACACTATACATACACATGACAACTTCCATATCAAGCTCATTCTTATTAAGTTAGCAATATATATTAATAAGTTAGATTCTTGATTTCATCAAGCTCATTCCCCCCCCCCTTTCTTTCTGTCAACCCCAAAACACACATATATATACCGACATAGATACATACACAAGAATATTCTCACATGACACACACACACACATATATATATATGCACACACATTTATACATACCTAAGAACATAGTAGAATATATATATGTATCACTAAACACACTCATCTATATTAGTAATACAACACACACATACAAGAGTTTTGCATTCATCCATGGAATCAAACACACAACTATATGAACCCATACACGGTAGAAGACAATCATATACAATCACATATATACACACCGAATAGACAACCATATATGCATCCATCTATACACTTTTTCATGGAAATCCCACACACAAACTGTTGGTACACATGTCCCTAGTTCTAGTTCTAGTGAGCTTAAATGTAATTGACTTTCATTTTGTAACACTTATGTAATGTTTGATATATGAAATGAAAATCTCTTCTTTGAATGTGTACTGGTTATTGAATGTTATATCTATTCATATGATTGAGTATTATACGCTTATATGAACATGTTATATACGTTTACAGTTGTTAGACATAGTTCAGCATCGTTAAAGGTTCAGGAATATGTTTGACTAAGTCTCATGATTCAGCCACACGACTGGATTATGTGAAATGGCCAGTCCCACGACTGAACCTGGTGATTGAGTCAATCGCACGATTGAGTCATAAGACTGACTCAGTCGTACCATGGTTCAGTCGTACGAATGAAAACTGAAACCTATAAATACCACTTAATTCGTGGAAAAACATAACACTTCGAGAATTCTTAACCCTAGTCGTGCTTGTTCGTCCATAGAGTCCCTTCCAACTTCATAGAATGTTTCTGATCGATTCTAATCAATTCTTAACGTATTCTAATCGTTAGTTTTGATTGGATTAACGTTTTCCCTTATTGGATCGTCAATCAAATAGGATTCCGCATTATTTGATCTGGTTTCACGTTGAATTAGTTAGTACTCCGTACGTACACGGTCCTAACAAGTGGTATCAGAGCCTTGGCTCTTGATTCTTCATGGATTCAATCGCGTTTTTGCAAAAGTCAACGTTTTTTGATCAAAAGATCCGTTCTTTCTGCAAAAAAATCCAGTTTTTACGAGTGCATGTGTTCAAAAGTTAGTCTTTTTCGAGTTTCAGCCGACTAGGGTTTGCGAAATTGTGTTTTTAGGTCGAATTGCATGAAAATTTTGAAAATTTTCAAAGTCAGCAGTCTCAGTCGCATGATTGGCTTAATCGCACGACTGAACTCCATTCGCTCAGCTCAATCGCACGATTGGCCCACTCGCTTGTTCAATCGCACGATTGGCACAGTCGGATTGTTCATTCGCACAACTGTCCTAGTTGTCTGCCCAGTCGCATCCCCAGTCGCACCCCAGTCGCATCCCCAGTCGCATACACAGTTGGTTTTTCAAGTTTTGAGGATAATTATATATGGACACACATTACTTTGCACTCTCAGCAGGGAAGGACTCGAGGATCCAGAATCTATTGCTCTTGGAGAATAAGATCGAGAATCATAACAAACCACCAAGCTTCTGTCTCTTGACGAATATCCTCAGTGGAAGCAACGTTTGAAATTCATCTGAATGGAGTGGATACAATCTTATGGAGCACTATTGCGACTGGCTACACTATGCCAGTTGGAGCTGCTGGTGTTCCACTGACTCTAAGTGGTTTGAATGAAGCACAAAAGACTGCATACAATGCTAAGAAGAAGGCCTATGCTTGGTTGACATAGTCCATCCCTAAGGACATTTTCCATCAGTTATCAGAGCACAAGTAGTGGAAAAAGCTATGGAAGGCTCTTGAGAAACGTTATGAAGGAAATGCTATGCTTAAGTCTCTAAAGGCTAAAGCGTTGAAGAAGGAATTCGATAACCTCTTGTCTATTGGGAATGAAAGTTTGGATGATGTGATTGACCGCTTCTATCATTTGATGAGTGAACTGCACACTCATGGGGTTAAAACGTCCATGGAAGATAAGGTGTCTAGTTTGGCTGATGGGTTACCTGATAATTGGGATTCATTTATGTCCACTTTAAGACATAATGTTGTGCTGGAGACTTTGGACATAAATGACTTTATACTGAAATTGAGGGAGGAAGAGGTACGACATAAGTACAAGTCTAAGAAGGGAAACTACACTCAGAATCCTTCTCTCTACAATGTGACCCTTACTACAGCATCTTCTAGTGCATGTGCGCACACGTCATGTGCATGTGCGTGTGTGCGTAATACGCACACACGCACGTGCACATGAACCTTTAGTAAGAGTAAGGAAACAGTCACAATGGAATCAGAGTCTTTTCCTTTTCCTATTATTGATTTTGAACCAACCTCACCTCATGATGAAGATAATTCCGATCTTCCACTAAGAAAGGTCTCGCCACGAAAACTCAATTACTTATGGATGTAACCACAATTAACATTGGAAAAATAAAAATAATATATATCTTTTTTGGACAATGGGCGAAAGCCCGATCCAGCAATATCGCGTGAGTGGTTCAAAGCTCATCTTCTGGTGATGAGTTAAGTGTTTCATCAGGGGTTCAATGTAGGGATTTAACATGTTTATCAAAAGTTCATATAAGCTTGTTTATATGAAAAAGCAGCGGATTATTAATTTTAAAACATGTTAATATGATGATTATAAACCCATTTAATAAGCAAACCCCAAACCATGGATCATTATACGAAATGCATACAATGAAATGAACATAAGATGTTTGAAATACACAACCTTTGTAGCTGCTCAAAATCGAATTTCTTGAGGTGAAAGAAGATGAAATCGTGGCTGAATCTTCAAGGAAGAAGACCTCAAGATGGTATACCCCAAGCTACCAACGAACACCTTTGATTGCTAGGATTCTTGACACCAATTTTCAGCAACAAAACCTCTTTTGTTAGCTGAAAAATTCAGCTTCTTCTTTGCTACTCAAAATCGAGAGAGAGAGAGAGTTTTTGCGAGAAAAGGGAGCCTTTGCATGTAGGAGAGATGTATGTAAGAGTTGGGAGGTGTGTTTCTTTAAGTCTTGTGTGTTTACAAGACAAAAGTGGGACCACCTTGGCCCTTGGGCGGCCGAAATCCATCTAATGGATTCCCTCCCATTTGTTTTGTAATTGTTACAATTAAACACTCCCTAATCTTTAAATTTTTATAAAGTTGAAACATGTTTTTAACTTTATAAACATAGTACCTTTTATTCGTCACCATTTAGTACCACTAAATAATGAAACAAATGGTACCTCATGAACGATTATCCAAATAATGATGTTCATCTACAAAGGCAATGATTTAGAAAACCCATTTTCTAAATTGCTGTCATTATTTATTTGTATGATCTTACCAACGAATAAATTATCTATTGGTGTTTGTTTAGCTTGTTATTGGGTATGACCCGACTTGGATCATATCACACTAGCCTCATCAATTTAATATGTAACTTGGGCAGATCAAATCCTTCAATCTCCCACTTGCACAAGATTCATAGAAGATTGATGCAAGTAGCAAATAATGCCTAGCAACGGTTTGCTACCCCTAATGTATATGACTAAGTGCCATTCAATAACATCATCCTTTTCAAGTACCTTACTTGAATATGATTTAGGTGAATCAATCATTTATCCTTTTGTTACAGATGTCATGTTAAATCCCAGAGACATAGAATTGTCATTCTCCGTTGATTTAACTTCAACAGTCCTTAGACATCTAACTCTCAACGAATAAGAGGAACAAATTCCATCTTGACTACATATGTCTCTCACAATCACTTTATACCATACCTGAACTCAGCCTTATATACTGCCTTTATTTCAGAACAGCAAAGTACTAAGTCAAAGTACAATACTTAGTGAATATCAAGACCCAATATGTATCTCAGGTCTGAGGATACAATGATATTCGCCTTTACTCAATATCTCTTATGACTAATCACAAAGATTCCATGCAGAAATAATTGAGAGCGGGTTAGTCCAATATCTATGTCCCATAGATATCAATGAACCTTGGTAGCAACCTCTTGCTCTATATTCATACCTTTTGAATATCAACCAATCCAAGTTCATTATAGTCTTGCATTCATAGTTGTTCCCACAAGTATGATCGACTACGGACATTTAGAATAATTTACTTATTCACGGATTTAAACATGCTAAAATAGAAGAACAAATGAAAATTATAACCATATAATTAAGTCAAATAACATAAGTTCCAATATCCAAATACAAAATTTGATCAAGTCCAATCACTAGAATATCGAAGTCCTAAGGCACAAGTATGACTTTCATGCTTTGACCTATCTAGGAGCTTCGTGAATCGATCCGTAATGTTTTGATCGGTGTGAACTTTGCGAATACATATCTTTCCCTTTTCAACATCATCCTTTATGTAGTTAAATCTATGTTCAATGTGCCGAGTCTTTTGATGAGCACGAGGCTCCTTGATTTGGGCAATCGCGCCCTTGTTGTCACAAAAGATCTCTAGGGGGTCTTGAATGGTAGCAACGACCCCTAGATCAGCAATGAACTTCCTAAGCCACGCAGCTTCTTGACAACAAGGGCGCAATTGCTCAAATCAAGGAGCCTCGTGCTCATCAAAAGACTCGGCATATTGAACAGAGATTTAACTACATAAAGGATGAAGTTGAAAAGGGAAAGATATGTATTCGCAAAGTTGATGTTTCAAATGCTGACTATCACATGGTAAAGTTGATCAACTCAGGTGTTGTCTCTAGGAGTACTGAAAGTACTGGAGAGCAAGTGATAACACCTGAAGTTCAAACCTCAACTACTGCCAGCACTGAAGAGAAGAAAACTGACAGTAGAAAAGGTTTGAAGACAACTAAAGAAGTGGTCAGGAAAGCAGGTACTACAAGGAAGAAAACTGCTAGTACTGATAGCAAACAGCTGAAGAACAAGTCTTCAGCAGTTTCATCTTCTTTAGTTGATGATCAACATAAGATGAAGAAAAAGCCATGTGAAGTATGTGGCTTTTTCAATCATCTTACTGATGATTGCTGGTACAAAAGGGGTTCCAAACTCAAACAGAAAAAGGAAATTAAAGAGCACATGAATAAAATGAAAAATGAGTTTAAAACCAAGTTTGTAATAGTAACATCAAAGCCTGAAACCCCTAAGCCCAAAAGCAAATCCAAAAAGAAGGTAGGGGTTACTCAGGCAACAGCTGAGGTTGCTCAAAAGAAGATGGTGCAACACAGGAATCCATCATCAGCAAGCCCCAATGTGTCTGAAGAGCTGAAAGCTTTATCACAAAGTCAGACACAACTTGTGATGATGGTTCAGCATCTAATCGGAAGAGTCAACCAACTAAATGCTCCTGTGTTAAAACCACAGAAAAGGAAATCCAAGCCAAAAGGTTCCTCTTCTACACCATCTCCTTCACCTCAGGCTATCACACATAACACACATGTTAGTGTTGCACTTGTTGTTAAGAACAGACCCAAAACCAAAAAGGTTTGGGTCTCTAAAACTAACTAACTTCTTGTTATGATTGCAGGGTTCTTTAACATGCCAAAGAAGCATCTGGTATGTAGACAGTGGAGGATCCATGCATATGACAGGAAGCGGGTCTCTTCTTAATGACTACTCTCAAGGAAAGAAGGGATTTGTCTCCTTTGGCAATGATGGAAAGGGTTACATCATTGGAAAAGGCTTTGTTTCCAATGGGGAAATAAGGTTTGATGATGTTAACCATGTGGAGAATCTCAAGTACAATCTCTTGAGTGTCAGTCAAATGTGTGATAAAGGCCATGTTGCCCTTTTCACAAGCCAGAACTGTGGGATTCTATCATCCAGGGTTCTAAATTTGATTGACAAGGTGTTGGATAAATATACTCTCCTGAAGGCCAACAGGACAGGAAGAGTATATGCCTAGATCTTTCCAAAAAGATAGATCTAAAAGGTGCCTATTCTCCAAGGCCTCTACTCAAGAGTCTACTCTATGGCATAGAAGGCTGGGACATGTTAATTTCAAGAAAATGAATCAGTTGATAAACCATGGTTTAGTAAGAGGATTGCCTCTGAAGGAGTTGAAGTGTGAAGACAACTGCACTGCTTGCTTAAAGGGAAAACAACACAAAGTTTCATTCCCTCCAATAGAAGAACCAAAGTCCACTGCATGCTTGCAACTCTTACACATGGATCTCTTTGGTCCTGTCAAGGTGATGAGCATGGCAAAGAAGAAATACTGTCTGGTAATTGTGGATGATTACTCCAGATATGTATGGACTTTCTTCTTGCACTCCAAGGATGAAGCTGCCAAGGCTATTATGAACTTTATGTTATTTGTGGAGATGCAGTATTCCCTGCAGGTCAAGTGTGTGAGGAGTGACAATGGAACAGAGTTTAGAAACCACACACTTGATGACTTCTACCTGTCTAAGGGAATTAAAAGGCAGTTCAGTATTCCCAGAACTTCTGAACAGAATGGAGTGGTTGAGAGAAAGAACAGGACCCTCATTGAAGCTGCAAGGTCAATGCTGGCTGACTCAGGATTGCCACTGACCTTTTGGGCTGAAGCTGTCAACACAGCTTGCTATGTGAAAAATAGAGCATTAGTGAATAAGAGGTTGATGAAGACTCCTTATGAAGTACTTCATCATTTGGCTCCTCTGATTTCCTTCTTTAGAGCCTTTGGGTGTCCATGTTTCATTCTCAACACTAGCAATCCACTCCAAAAGTTTGCTAGTATGGTGGATGCAGGGTGTTTTATTGGTTATTCATCAACTTGCAAGGCATACAGAGTTTTCAACTGTAGGACAAAGATGGTTGAAGAAACTCTGCATGTCAAGTTCAATGAATCTCCAAAGGACAAGATTCCACAAAACCCTATGGAGTTGTTTGATCTGGACATACTGCAATATGTTCCTTATCAACCTCTAGCTGTTGTGCCTGTCAACAGTTCTCCACGTGGTGGTACTGATGATAATGTAGCCAGTACTCACATCTTTAGGTTTAGTGATAACCTGCCTAAGTCCACAAAACCTGATGCTCCTGTAGCTTCAGCAGTCCCATCCACAATAAATGCTGATGAGATTTCTGCAGGCTCTACTCCTTTTGAGCTGCCATCTCCTACATGGTTTCAAGAATCTTCATCACCATCTGTTGCTGCTGAAAGTCCTACAAACACTTGCACGGATATTATAGTCTATCAAGAGCTGAAGAATCACCCCACATCTCAAATCATTGGTGATATCAATGCTGGAGTTTCAACCAGGAATCAATTGTCCAACTTCTGCTTCTATGCTCTCTTCATCAGTCAGCAAGAGCCAAAGAACTATCATGTTGCTTTAAGAGACAATGGATGGGTGGAAGCAATGCAGCTTGAGCTTCTTCAGTTCAGAAAACAGCAAGTGTGGGAGCTTTTTCCTTTACCCCAAGGTAAGTGTGCAATAGGCACCAAATGGGTATTTAGGAACAAAACAGATGAAAAGGGCCAAATAGTTAAGAACTAGGCCAGACTGGTTGTCCAGGGGTTTGCACAAGAGGAAGGCATCGACTATGATGAGACCTTTGCCCCTGTAGCTAGACTGGAGGCAATTAGATTGTTCTTAGCTTATGCTGCCTTTCACAGTCTTAAGGTTTATCAAATGGATGTCAAAAGTGCCTTCTTATATGGTAAAATAAAAGAGGAAGTTTATGTGTGTCAACCACTAGGTTATGAGGATAATAAACATCCTTATTGGGTGTATAAGCTTGATAAGCCTCTTTATGGGCTGAAACAAGCTCCTAGAGCCTGGTATGAGACACTATCAACTTTTCTTCTGGAGAATAAGTTCACTAGAGGCACCATTGATAAAACCTTATTCATAAAGACTGTAGGACAGCATAAGCTCCTTGTTCAAATATATGTTGATGACATCATCTTTGCATCCTCTGATCCACAGTTGTGTGATGAATTCACAAAGCTCATGAAGCAAAAGTTTGAAATGAGTGCTATGGGGGAATTACAGTTCTTTCTAGGTTTGCAAATCAAACAAAGGGTTGATGGAATCTTCATTCATCAGTCTAAATACACAAAAGAGTTGTTGAATAAGTTTGATTTACAAACCTATAAGCCCTGTTCTACTCCCATGAGCAGCATCACACAACTGGATGTTGAACAGAAAGGTAAAGCGGTTGATGAAACCATTTACAGATGTATGATTGGGTCCTTGATGTACCTTACAGCTTCTAGACCAGACATCATGTTTGCAACATGTGCCTGTGCTAGATTTCAGGCTGCACCTAACGAATCCCATTTGATTGCAGTCAAAAGGATCTTTAGATATCGGCAAGGTACCCAATCACTAGGTCTTTGGTATCAACTGGGCATTCTTGCAAATTAGTTGCTTTCTCTGATAGTGAGTATGCAGGATGCAAAGTCACTAGAAAATCCACTTCTGGTGGTTGCCAATTCCTAGGCAATTGTTTAGTTTCTTGGCAGAGTAAGAAACAAACATCAATTGCTACATCCACTACTGAAGCTGAGTACATTGCTGCTTCAAGTTGTACATCTCAGGTACTTTGGCTTCAGAACCAACTTTTGGATTATGGCATTACAGAGACTAAGACTTCATTATTAATGGATAGTGCTTCAGCTCTTTGTATTATTAAAAATCCAGTCCAGCACTCTAGTACCAAACATATAGAGATCAGACATCATTTTATTAGAGATTGTTATGAAAAAGGTCTGATTGATCCAAAGTTTGTACCTAGTGCTGATGAGCTTGAAGACATCTTCACTAAGCCTTTAGATAGTGCCACATTCCAAAATTTGGTACTAAGGCTTGGTATGCTGCAGCTAGAATAATTTGACTAATACTGATGTTCTCAGTTCACAAGTACTGATGAGCATTAGTATGCAAAGGTCAAATATAAGTACTGATGAATCATTAAGTCTTCAGCATTTTCACAACTACTGAAGACTAAAACAATTCAAAGTACCGAAGTACATTATTTGTTGAAAACAGCTGATGTAGTTACAACTACTGATGTGGTTATAACTACTAATGAACAATTACTGATGTGTAATCTTACACATAAGTACTGAAGACAATTTGTTCACCAGCTCTAAAGAATAATTTATCTGCACTTATGAACATCTGATCACAAGAGCTGAGGAATAAAATATTCACAAGAGCTGGAGGGCCAATGAAACATCTGAAAGTCAGCCAAAGACTGATGAGTAAATGTAGAGGTCAGAATGAAACAACTGAATCGACGGAAACAACTGATGAGTAACTTTACTCTTCAGCTGATACCTACATCTGTTGTTTCATACCCAAACAACTGAAGGGCAAAACCATGTCTTCAGTGGTTTCACGACTACTGATGACTAACACCAAGTCCTCAGTTGTTTACAACTGAAGCAAAATCATGTCTTCAGTAGTTCATAACTACTGATGTCAGTAGTTTATAACTACTGAAGGCTAACACCAAGTCTTCAGTTGTTACAACGTCTGAAGATAAAAACCATGTCTTCAGTAGTTTATAACTACTGATGACAAACAACAAGTCTTCAGCCGTTTACAACATCTAAAGGACAAAACCAAGGTCTCAGTAGTTTCATCTACTGAAGACTAATACCAAGTCCTCACATTTTACAACCACTGAAGGTTAAAACCACGTCATCAGTAGTTTCAACAACCGATGACTAACACCAAAACCTTCAATAGTTTTCTTTTAGCCTATAAATACCCAACCTACCCTTCAGAGCTTTTCATTCTCATTTGACCTAAAAATTTGAAAAACTCTGAAACCTCCCATACACCATTAATGGCGACCATGCGACTAAAGCCTCGACGCAACTGTGTCGCATACCTCACCAAATCGCCATTCTGGACAAAGTTCCATCATGCCGTCGATCTATTGACCGATTCACCCTACCAAACGGCCTTCCTTATCAACCCCACTATATACACCGATTCGCTTGCCCAGTTCTGGATGAACGTAACCGTTCACACCGGAGAGAACGATGGCGTCGTCTCTCTCCGGTCGTCCATGAACAACCACCCGGTGGTCATTACTCCAGCTACAATCCGACAAACCCTAAAGCTGGAGGATGCCACTTTCCCAACCTCTTACCCCAAAGGCACCCTTGATCTCCCTTTCACATCCAATGACTATCAGGGTGACCTCGCTGCTTCTACCTTGTTGAAGAAACATTTCCCAGATCCTCAACGGATTATATTTCATATGGTAAATGTTTGCTTAGCCCCGAAGACATCATCATGGGATCAACTGTCCTCAAGGTGGCAGCACAAGGTGGCAGCAGGTATTATATTCTATCCTTGAGAAACAACCTTTAAACTTCACTGAAATAATCTTTTTTAGAACTCAAGGACATGGTCACAAAACCATCTGCCAACCGTTGGATTTTATATCCTCGGTTCATTATGGCCATGATAAAGAGCCAGCTTAATGCTGAGGGACTTGTTAGTACTGGGGTCCCTGCCATGGCTGTTTTAGCTGAGGTATACTCCAGGCACAACACTGACCAAACCCTTAAACCGGCTGCCAAGCTGCGAAAACCCACGCAGCTGGAACCCACAGCCTCTACCTCACAATCCAAAGTCCCCACCAAACCCAAACCCAAAAGAAAACCCAAAAAGGCCACTCAGGGAGATGAGTCCCCTGAGGATGCCCCTGCAACCCAAATGCAGGAAGTGACTGCTGGTCAGATTCTCCCAGCGGTCACCACGACTCCACCTACCACAACTGCACTGGTTTCCTCTCAACGGGAACCTGATGCAACCATTTCAGGGGCTGCCACACATCTGGAACCTTTCTCAATTGAGGAGGTTGCCATTGAAATGCACCCTCCTCCCCACAGGCACACTGCTTGAAATACACATCTGGAATCTTGTAAATGAGACAAATTTGTTTAAATTTAAGACTAAAATGAAGGGAAATTGTATTTTGAAAAATTAAAGTTTAAAATGTCAAAAGTTAAAACTAAGGGACAAAAATGTAAGTTTTGGGGGGAAAATTTGTTAGTACACATGTCCCTAGGTCTAGTCTAGTGAGCTTCAATGTAATAGACTTTCATCTTGTAACACATATGTAATGTTTTGTCAATGAAATGAAAAACTTTTCTATGAATGTTTATTGGTTGTTTAATGTCATATCTATTAATATTATTCATTATTACACACATATATGAACATGTTATATAGGTTTACAGCTGTTAGACACAGTTCTGAATCGTTAAAGGTTCACGAATGTATTTAACTAAGTATTCTAATTCAGTCGCACGACTGGACCATGCGAATGGGCCAATCGCAAGACTGAACCAGGAGATTGAATCAATCGCATGATTGAGTCATGAGAGTGACTCAGTCGTATGAATGATTCAGTCGTATGACTCAGTCGCAAGACTGAGCCAGTCGCTTGGCTAAGTCGTACGAATGAAAGCTGTAACCTATAAATACCACTTAATTCGTGGAAAAAGAGACACTTCGAGAATTGACAACCCTAGCCGTCCCAGATCACATAGAGCTTCCCTTCCAACTTCATAGAGCGTTTTAGATCATCCCTACTTCATTCTTAACGTTTTCTAATCGTAGGTTTGATCCGGATAACGTTCTCCCTGATTGGATGGCCAATCAAATAGAAGTCCGCACTATTTGATTTGGTTTCACGTAGAATCAGTTAGTACTCCGTCCGTACACGGTCCAAACAAGTGGTATCAGAGCCTTGGCTCTTGCTTCTTCATGGATTCAATCTTGTTTTTCAAAAAGTCAACGTTTTTAAGCAAAAAGATCCGTTCTTTCTGCTCAAAATCAAGTTTTTTACGTGTGCATGTTTTGAAAATTGAGTCTTTTTCGAGTTACAGCCGTCCAGGGTGTAAAAATTGCAGTTTTTAGGTCAAAGTGTGTGAAAATCTCAATTTCAGCAGTCTCAGTCGCATGATTAACTCAATCGCACGACTGAACTCCATTCGCCAGTCCAATCGTACGACTAAATTCAATCGCTCTTCAATCGCACGATTGACTCAGTCGGTCTGTCCATTCGCACAACAGCCCTAATCGCCTGCCCAGTCGTACGATTAAGCTCAATCACACGATTGAGTTTCAGTCATCCCCTAGTCGCCTTCTCTCAGTCGCATACACAGTTTGCTTTTCAAGTTTAAGACTACTTCATTATGGAGTTAGAGAACTTTGCATTCTCGGCAGGGAAGGACTCCAGGATCCAAAACCTCTTACTGTTGGAAAATGAGATTGGGAACCATAATAAACCACCCAAGCTATTGTCTCTTGATGAATTTCCTTAATGGAAACAAAGGTTTGAGATTCATCTTAATGGAGTGGATACCAATCTCTGGAATGCTATTGAAACTGGCTACACTATGCCAGTTGGTACTGATGGCATACCCCTGACTTTGACTGGACTAAGTGATTCACAAAAGCTTGCATACAATGCAGAGAAGAAAGCCTATGCCATGTTAACCCAATCAATTCCCAAAGATACTTTTCATCAATATTCAGAACATAACCAGAGCAAAAGGTTATGGGAGCTCTTGAGAAGAGATATGAAGGTAATTTAACACTAAAGTCACTGAAGGCTAAATCGTTGAAGAAAGAGTTTGATAATTTCTCTTCTATTGGGAATGAAAGCTTGGATGATATCATAGGTCGCTTCTACCATTTAATGAGTGAACTTCACACTCATGGTGTTACAACGTCCAAAGAAGAAAAAGTGGCAAGTTTGGCTAATGGGCTACCAGAGAAGTGGGATTCATTCATTTCCACTCTAAGATACAACTCAGTGCTGGAGACTTTGGATATCAATGATTTCATCATGAAACTGAGAGAAGAAGAGGTTAAACACAAGTACAAGACAATGAAAGGAGCATACGCTCAGGATCCATCTCTCTACAATGTTACTCCTACTCCAACTGCTAAGTCCTCCAATGCTCCTCTGCAGACTGCCTTTGTGTCAAATGTTTCCTCTGCAACTGGTCAAAGCTCATCTTCTGGTAGTGAGTCACATGCTTCATCCGGGGTTCAACAAAGTCCTACAGTTTCTCAATCAACGAAGTTAGTGACAGAAAATCCGGGAAAAGTAACTGTGGAAGTGGCTAAGGAGCACATGGACCTCCTTGCTGCGGTGGTTCATTCTTATGATGGTTTGGTTGCAGGGAAGATTAGAAACTGCCACCTGGCTGATGAAGACTACGAGCAGGTGGATGAAAATGAACCGGAAAAAATGGACATAATGTGGGCTCTCGCAAGTGCTGTGCGACGATCAAAGAAGTTTGTGAAGAAGACGGGACAGAATTTCGTGGTTACAAAAGATACTACGTTTGGCTTCGACAAGTGTAAAGTCACTTGTTTCAACTGTGGTGAAAAAGGCCACTTCAAGCGGGAATGTGTCAAACCGAAGAATACTGGCAATGGGAACCCGTTCTCGTCCTTCAACAAACAAGATAAAGAGTAAAAGACAACTTCAACCAGCAGTGACTCAAAAGCAATGGTTGCTCAAGGTGATAAAGGACAGGACGGGTCCTTCCGATTCCTATCTGATAGTTAAGCCAACATTGCATCTGTTGAAGATCTGAATGAAGACTCACCGAGTGAGGGGGAGAACTCAGCTGAGCTTGACAATGCTGATGTGGATGAGACCTTAGCTGCAGTAAATCAACTTGTTGAAAATGAGCTGCTTGCTGAAACTGAAGCACAACAGGAACCTTAAAATGCTTTCATGGCTGGAACGTCTACATCCGCACAGGTAGAATCAAAGGATGACATGTTTATTAAACATGCTTGTATTGAATGTGATAAATTTAGGGAAAGCATTGATCTGAAATTTGCTAGGTTATTAGATCATAATGATAACTTAGTAAATGACTTAAAATTAAGCACAGAGGCAAATAGAGTGCTAAAACAAAACGAGAGCAGCTATAAGGAGAAGATTGATGCATTAAAGAAACAACTTAAAGAAACTGAGGTTGTTGCGTTTAACCAAGAAAATGACATTAAGTTCTATTTAAAGACTACTGAAGAAACTAAAAAGGACAAATCTGTTTTACAAGTCGAAAATGAGTCTTTAAAACAAAAACTTCACAGTCTAGCTAGTTCTTCACATATTCTGAAAAACTTGGTTAAGGAACGCAATAACAGGGAAGGTTCAGGTTATAAGGTAGTGCCTCCACCACATCATATCCTTTTGAACACCAAAAAACTTCCTATTAATAATAATCCAATAAAGGACCATGTGGTGACAACTCATCTGGTCAGCGATCCGGACACAGCAGTTAAACCTGTTCCTCCGGCTGCTGATCAGACAACATCAACATCAGGCACCACTGGTAAAATCATCAATGAAAATAGGGTGGAAGAGAATGTTCAAGCATCTTTTAGGTTGGGTTCAAAATCTGCTACAAAACAACCTAAGATATCCAAAACCACCCAAACTAAACCTGTTAAGCAAGATAACAATCATCTTCAAAGACAAAACATCCATAACGTTAAACAAGTAAAATTTGTCAAGAAAGGTGAAAGTCAAAGGAGTGACACCAAAAAGTCAGTACCTGAAGTTTACTCACCGCCCCACAAGAGATCTCCGAGTCTGGTTGAAAGGAGATCATGCTATACTTGTGGACAACGCGGTCACATCTCTTCAAACTGTCCACGCTATCAGACACCCAAAATTAAAATTGATCTAGACAATGAAGTTAAATTGGTTTCAAAACAGAGGTCTAAAACACCTTCTACGTCTTTTACCTCACCTCAACGCCATAGACACCGCAGACAAGCCACTGGCAAGTCTGTGATGCCTGAGGTGAAACCTGTCTTTGAAACTAAATCAAAGGTTCAAACAGTAAATCAGTCCTCGGTTTACTATAAACAATCCTTTCACAAGGATGGTTGGTGGAAAGCCAAAACACCTGAAGTGTCTGAAAGCTTGGATAAGTTGAAGATTGAGGTCCTACCTACTGATAAAGGACAATGGGTCGAGTTCGTGATGTGTGATGCCTCGGGGAAACCCAAGCCAGTCAGGGCTTGGGTCCCCCTCCTTAACTAATTATTTTCTATTATGTGCAGGTTTTCCGCTATAGTGCTTCTACCAACGCATGGATAGTAGATTGTCGAGCATCCAGGCACATGATAGGAAATAAGTCTCTCCTTTACAATGTCAAACAAATTAAAGGGGGACATGTTTCTTTTGCTGGAAACAAAGGAGGTTACATTACCGCACAAGGATAAGTAGGTAATGAAAAGGTAAGGTCGATAAAGTTAATTTCGTTCAACAATTGGAAAAACAATCTGCTTTCAGTGTCTCAGATTTGTGACAAGGGCTTTAAAGTTATGTTTGACAATCGGAAGTGTTACATTCTGAAGAAAGATATGGAGATTCCAGAGGAGCAGGTATTATTATCGGCATCTAGGTATAAATACCTGTACGTTCTAGATATGTCTAATGCTTCTACTAGTGTGTCTACTGTTCAATGCTTTTTGTCTAAAGCTACAGAGAAGGATTCCATCTCATGGCACAGGAGAATGGGACATATTAATCACAGGAAGATAAATCATCTGATTCATAACAACTTAGTTGATGGAGTTCCTGTTAAGAACTTCAAACTTCCTAATTTTTGTGTCTCATGCAAGAAGGGGAAAGCAGACCAGGAAATCTCACAAGTCCAAACACGTCAATTCTATCGAGATACCCCTGGAGCTATTGCACATGGATCTATTCGGTCCCGTCAGCACGAAGAGTATCGCCGGAGACTGGTACTGCTTTGTAGTCACAGATGACTACTCCCGGTTCTCATGGGTGATGTTTCTGAAAGCGAAGTCAGAAACCTTTGAGTCATTCAAGGTGCTCGTTACTACACTGGAGTCTCTCTACAAACTGAAGGTTAGGAAGATTCGGTCAGACAATGGAACAAAGTTTAAGAATCAGTGGATGGATGCTTTCTGCAAAGAAAATGGAATTGTTCATCAGTTCACCTCTGCATACACACCACAGATGAATGGAGTTGCTGAGTGGAAGAACAGGAGCTTGATCGAGACTGCCAGGACTATGTTGGCAGATTCAAAACTGCAAGTGCAGTTCTGGAATGAAGCTGTTGCCAACGCTTACTACACACTTAATCGTGTCAGTTGTCAAGAGGCATGGGAAGACTTGCTATGAGTTGCTTCAGAAACGTAAACCTAACCTGGAGTATCTGGAACCATTCGGAGCTCCATGTACGTTACTGAAGAAAACTCCGGAAGGCAAGTTCAGTGAAAAGGTAGATCAGGGGATCTTTCTAGGATACAGCATACCATATAAACGATTTTACAACAACTCAACCGGTAAGGTCGAAGTATGGTGCAATGTCAACGTTCAACGATTCACCATCCCCCCTGCTAGAAAAGCTCCATCGTCATTCTTCGACTACAATGGCTTTTTCAAATCATTCAACCTTCCTCTAATAGATTCAGACGAAGAGATTACTACTCAGATGATGCATGATGTTCTAAACACACCGAATCTGGATACTAGCAATCCACCACTTGCGAGTGGTTTATCGGGATCTTCCCCAGCTGATCAGGATGAGAGTGATGACTCATCAGATGATGAAGAAGTAGCTGAGACAGGCATTGAGCATAATGTTGATCAAGAGGAAAGCTCACCAACTGATGAACATGCATCAGGAAATACTGATACTGAACGTCCGGTCACAAATTTGGATACTGAAGCTGTCGTCCCTACGCCACCTGTGACTAGGATCAGTACGAATCATCCATAGGAGGCTATCATCGAAGACTTACACTCCGGAGTGCAGACGAGAAATCAGTTGTATTCTGCTGATTATGCTGCAATTATGGAAAAGGGCTACGTGAATGAAGGAGCATTCAAATGCTTTGTATCTCAAGTCGAACCCAAACACGTCAGCGATGCCCTGAAGGATGAGGCCTGGATCAATGCTATGCAAGAGGAACTGCTACAGTTCAAGAAGCTTGGAGTGTGGACACTCGTTGACCAACCCAAAGGAATTAAGGTGATAGGCACCAAATGGGTGCTTCGTTGCAAGAAGGATGACCAAGGAGTCGTTATCAGAAACGAGACACGGTTGGTCGTTCAAGGCTTCAGACAAGTCGAACGAGTCGACTACAATGAAGTCTTTGCCCCGGTAGCTAGAATGGAAGCAATCCGCATCTTTCTAGCCTACGCCTCTTACATCAAGATCAAAGTCTATCAACTAGATGTAATGTTGGACCAAAGGAACCAATGAGCCAAGATCAGGAAAACCTCTAAGTCCCACATGCCACTGCTACAACTACTGAAGACTCCCATCAGTTACAATGTTCTCTTGCTTGAATGTCAGACTCGAGAACATCTGAAGACTCTCATCAGCTATTGTGTTCTCTTGCTTGAATGTCAAACTCGAGAGCATCTTAGCTCCAGCCTTCTGCTGTTATGACAAAGTCTGAAGAACAAAGTATGAAGATCAAAGAACTGAAGAATATCAGCTGAAGACTCCAAAGTACTGAAGACCAAGTACTGAAGTCTGAAGTACTGATCTTACAAGTACTGAAGACTTCAAGTACTGAAGACAAGTACTGAAGAATCAAAAGCTGAAGAACTAAAGAACTGAAGACCTTCTATTGAAGCACAAAGTCTGAAGACAAAGACTGAAGACAACAACTGATGATATCTACTGAAGTCATCAGTTGTTATATCATCTGAAGCCAAGTCTGAAGACCAAGTACTGAAGACTCAGAGTTTGTCACAACAACTGAAGAAGTCTTCTTCAGTTGTTGTGGTGGTTTTTCTTTATCAGTAGTTTATTTCATTTCAGTAGTTGTACAACAACTGAAGAGCATGTTCTTCAGTTGTTATAGTATCAGTAGTTATAAACGACTGAAGAGTTTGTTCTTCAGTCGTTGTAGGATTTCAGTAGTTTACTTTTGTCAGCACTTAGGAACTTTTGTAAGAAGATGTCAGTTGTTGACATCTTCAGTAGTTTTATGTTTTGACAGCTGTAATTTGAATATTCAGTGATGTCAGAAAAGGACATCACCACCATGCTTTTGCCGCCTATATAAGGATGGCAAGCCATACAGTTTTAATTGCCGAAACGTGCGACCAATAGAACATTTATTGCTTCGCAGAACTCTTCTCTCTCTATGTTTATGCTTTAATTGCAATATCTTTTATGTTCTTGCTTTAATTGCTAATTAATGTGCTAAATCCGCTGCAAACATAATCTAATTGATCAACACGAGAGGCTGAGATCCTGTCAAATGGTATTAGAGCAGGTTAATCATTGATCGATCTTACCATTGATCATTTGAAACTGCTCTTTTGATCTCTCAGTTTGATCGAATTAGCAATTTGCAAGAGTTAGTCATAGAGAGTGAGTTTCTGCTGTTTCCGGCCAAAATCTTGAGGTCCTTTGGTGGTTTTGAGTTACGATTGTCGTGTTTAAACTTGTTCTTGACCAAACCCTGAGATGACAACACCAACCAATGATCCTCACAATACTGGTTCCGCGAACCAAGCCTCCGATGCTGGTTAGGAACGAGTATAACATATGGCAAAGACGTATGCTGCACCACTTGGCTGTCAACAGTGCTGGTTGTTGGAAGTCAGTGGTGCATGGGCCATACAAGCCTATGGTGAACGTCCCGGAGTCTAATGAACAGGTTGCCAAGAAACCTGAACAATATTCAGACGAAGATCTAAAGCTGTTCGAAATTGATGCCAGAGCCCATGGAATTTTAGCCATGGCCATTCCAAACGAGATATATTCAGGGCTCTTGCATCATGAGTCTGCTCATGACCTATGGGTTGCTCTAAAGGAACAATTTGGAGGAACTGATTCGGTCTTAGCAAACAATAGGGAAATCCTTGCCCAACAATATGAGACTTTCTCATATAGAAAGGGTGAGACTCTGACCCAGCAGTTTGAGCGGTTCTCTTGTTTAATCTCTGAGCTGAAGATGGTTAAACAAGAGTACTCCAAAAGCCAGATGAACAACAGGTTCCTCAGGTCATTGCCTGAGAGATGGGACACATATACCATTGTCCTACGCTCTAGTGCTGACCTTGACACTCTATCTCTCACCCAACTTCATGGGAAACTACTCACTTTTGAGAGAGAGGTAGAGCAAAAGAGGAAGTTGTCATCTTCTGGCAAACTTGCTGATGACTTTGTCCAAGGTAATGCTGCCTTGATAAGTCATGAGTCAGAATATGCTTCATCAGAAAGTTCTTATGATGAGCATATTTGACTGGGTTTGAGAATGATATTCTCTGTTGATGTGAATCAACAAGGATCAAATATGTTGATTGAGTCAATGATTGAGAGGCGGAATCAAACAATCAATGAACATTTAACACTTGAAATACTCATAAATGCACTTGTATTGATTATCTGAACTGTTACAAAGTAAATGCTAGGGTTTAGCAAGCTACAGTAACAATGCAAGACAACCTCGGATGAAACACAGAATTAGAGGTGTCAAAAGTCAGGAGTTTTAAGTTACAAAGTCTAAAGTCTCAAAAGTCTACTCACATACGAGGTTTCTGATCTATTTATAGGCTGACTTACAGCTTGTACAAAATGACTAAACTACCCTAACTGTACAGAATAGTTTGTCTTCGTACGCATTTGTTCTTAGTCATCCGCATTTGTTAATGCGGATGAGTAAGTCTTCATCAGCATTAGTCTTCTATCTTCCGCATTGGTGTTTGGTCATCAGCATTGACAAATGCGGATGAACAAACACTGAGCGCATTTGTTACTGAACATCCGCATTGGTTAATGCGGATGAACAAAAGTCTTGTCCGCATTTGTCGGTTGTCCGCATTAGTTAATGCGGATGAACAAATACTTGTCAGCATTTGTTCTTGTGCATCCGCATTAACAAATGCGGATAGCAGACACTTGTATTATTTCATCTTGTTGTAGTAACTTCTTGATCCGCATTTCTTCTTGGACTTGGGGAGATTTCCAGCAGAACAACCGTCCACCTCTTGAATTGGCATGTATGATCCTTTCAGGGTCCAACAATAATCCCCCTAAGGATTATACAGCCTATGTACTTCAAGGGTTTAAGGGTTGATGAGGTTGTGAAGATTCTGCTGGGTCTTGTGCGGCAGGAGGATTAGTGTAGGAGGGATCCACAAGAGACTTGATCGTGTTGGAGAAATCTTGTGCTTCACGTAGTTTTTCCTTGTTCAGAACATGGATCTTCATATGTCTCATATTGTGCAATGCCTCACTAGGCATCTTCCTCAGTGAGATGGGCTCCCAGATGGCTACGGTTGACAGACCATCTCTGTGAATTAGGAGATACCCATCCACGTCTACCTCAAGTTTAACAATGTTCCCAAACTGCAAGGGAGTCTTCTTCCTCATTCTCTGATCTCTCTTTCTTTGTACTCGATCATAGGCCAACTTCTGGAGTTTAATGCACTTTAAAAAGAAGAGCATATCAGCTTCACCCAACTTGTTGCTGATCTCCCTGAAGTGCCTTGTGAAGATGTACTGGATGTATGACTCATCAAGCAGTCTGACCTCATATCCACTGAACAATCTGATTTCTGATCCTTCCTTTCCTCCCCACTTCCTTTCAATCACCATCTCATAAGTCTTCTCATCATAAAATACATTTGAGATTGGTATAGAAGTGTGAGTACCAGCAACCACTTTTCTTTTCAATGATTCAGTGGGTTTCACTCTAAGCTCAGGAAATACCACTTCCTCTGCTGGTTTTCTTTGTTTCTTGTCAAGGGGATTGACAAATGATTTATCTTTTCTCATGCAAATTGCCTTTAAGGACTTGAAGTTGTCAGTTCTCTTGAACATCCTTAGAATGTCCTCAAATTCATATCCCCTGAACATTGCTGCATGGTTGATCAGTCTCAGATTAGCAAGTTCCTTCAGATCATGGATCTCCAGAGAGTTCACCAGAGCAGAGTACTCTGTGAAGAATTGGACTAATCCAGATACTCTCTTCACCATAAACATATTCCAGTCACTGTCATACTTCCAAGCAATGATTTTCTGATCAGTTTTTCCTTTGGGAGTAGACACACCTCTGATCATCTCAGCAGTAGTTAACCCTTCATGTAGTTCAATCTGAGATGGTTCAGCAAACCACTCTGGGTATTTGTGAAGAATGGGTACCAATGAGTCATGATCTCTTTGAGTAAGGCTCATTTCTTGAGCAGAGATTCTTGTTCTTGGTTGCTGTCTGGGGATTTGTTCCTCCAGTTTCTTCATCTTATCTTTCTTCTCATTGATCAGCCTAAGGATAGCAGCCCTTAGGGAATTGGTCTTCATGTTCCCAAGTTTCCTTCTGGTGAATCCTTGAGCAGACAGATATTCCTTCATTTCTTTGTCTGACATGCTATAGGGATCAGGAAACAAAGGTTGAGGAGGAGAAGCTGATTTAACTGTTTGTGTCTTCACCTCAGAAGCTTTGGGTGATTGAGTTTTCTCATACTCAGTTTCAATGGTTGGATCTAGTAGACTGTTCAACTTTTCTTCTTCAGCTACCATCCTTTCATAATTCATCCCAAAGACTTCATCAGGGTCATAACCATGGTCAATCAGAAATACGGCCTTTTTCATCAAATCATCAGACTTGGCCTTTTTCATCAAATCATCAGACTTGGCCTTTTCAATCTTTTCAGAAACATAAGGTTCTTCATTCACAGGGATTTTACTGATCACTGGCTTATCAACCATGAATCCACCTGGAATTTCACCTTCTTCTAAATCAATCATCTCACCCTTTTTCTTCATCAATGACTCGGCTTGTTCATGTTCTTCTAAGAATCCAGCAATGGCTGCTAGGCTTCTGGGGTCATCTTTTTGCTTTTTCATTTGAGGTTCTTCTTCTACTATTGGTCTTTTCCCCTTAGCCTTTTCAGATAAGTATTTCCTTTTTCTGGTGTATGTTTGAACTTCAGAAGATGGTTCAGCCATTTCAGCTTCCTTTGGTTGTTCTTCAGATTGTTCCTTTTCAGGACTGTGAACTACAGCAGCTGCTGATTCTTCTTCAAGTACTTGCTGTTCACAAAGCTTCTTAATCAGCTCTTTTTGTTCTTCAGAAAGTGACACAGCAGGCACTAGTTGCATACTCAATTCCTTTTCAATTGGCACAGGAGATTGAGGTATAACAACAAAAGGCTCAGCCTCTGTTCTTTGGTTCATCAAGAAATCCCAGAAGTCATCATCTATGACAAATTCTTCAGCTGAGAACATGTCAAGAGTATTAATCATTTCACTGAAATTAGTCTCTTCAGTGTGAACTTCTTCTGGTTGACTTGAATAACTAATCATTTCCATGCTTGATGATTCATGTTTGGATCCACTTGGTTCTCCTTTCTTTTCACCCTTGGAGATTTCCATCCTTTTGTGTGGAGGTGAGTCATCATCACTGTCTTTGGATGACTCTTTGTCACTGTCATTCTTGTCATCATCTCTTTTCCTCTTGTCATGGCTTTTATCTCCTTCATCTTCCTTATCTTTTTCAGCTTCTTGCTTTAACCTCACAAGCATTTCCAACTCTGAGACTCTTTTATTGAGAGCTTCTACTTGTTTTTCAAGGGCAAGGATGATACTGGACTGTTCTTCTATTATCTCTTCTTGATCCATCATGGCAATAGTTTGGATGTTCAAGGTGTCCACATGACCACTAATTTCTTCTCTTGAACTATGAAGAGCTACTTTCAAAACTTTGATCTCTTCATCTTTAACTTTTCTTTCCTTTTCATACGAATCTTTCACTTCTTTTAATTCCTTTTCCTTCTCATCCAGCTCCAACAATCTATCTTGTAGGACATTTGATCTCCTACTATGCATTTTCTCCAACTTGGCAATTTTCTGAAGTAGGGCAGAAATCATTTCATCCTTCTCATCAGGCTTGTTTACTCCTGATTCAGCATAACTTTCTGAAGGAGCAGCCTCTGATGTTGGTTGCCGTGCAGGCATCTTTATGGTATGATCCTCCTCATCAGGTGATGATTTGGATTCTTCCGATGAGCTAGTAGAATCACCAAACTCTTGTGGTGCAGCCGTAGGTGGAGATGGGATAGGTGTATAGTGAGTGGGAGAATGGATGGGTTGAGTGATTGGTGAGTGAACTGGAGACATGTGGGGAGATATTATGTGATGTGTTTGAGGAGAAGGAATTTGTGATCTGGGAGGTGATGGTATTGGAGGTTGAATAGATGATGAGGCTATATCGGCTTCATGAACATAAGGATCAGTGTGAAGATCACCACCTACATCACCTTGTGGTGACACTGATCCTGGTCTCTCTTCAGTGGTAGCAGCATGCTCATCAACATGTTGTTGAAATTGAGCAGCTTGCGCTTCTTCATGAATAGGCTCATTAGCAGGAGCCTCTTGAACATGTTCTTCTTCTTGATCTATCTGCTGTTGCATCCAAGGCAGCAGAGGAAAGAAAGCTCCACTGTAGAAGTTCCTAGGATCTCTCTTCTTGATATACCTGTAGGACTTTGCATTATAGTGAGGAATGTCCATCACTGGTCCTGTAGGCACAATATCTGGAAATGCTTCATTGATGAAGCATTGAATGAATCTTGGGTACATCAAAACATGTGTCTTCTGCCTTCTTGGATGTTGGATACCAGTCCATTGAATATGTATGCTGACATGTTGAATGGCTGGTTGGTGCATAAGGCACATATGGCAGATGATGTAGTCACTGGGATGTCATTCCATCCAGTTTTCCTCTTGGATAAGCAGTGTTGAAACATGTGAATTAAGAACCTCCATTGCAGATCTACCAATCCCTTTACTATCTGCTTTCCTTCATATCCTCCCTCATAACCAATGTTTGCAAAGAAATTCATGATCTCATCATCTTCAAGCTCTAGAGGAGTGTTTGCATCATCTCCAAACTGCAGACACTGTCTCACTGTTTGCTCAGTAACATCTAGAGTGTGATCATCAGTTATTCTTCCAGTTAGAGTCCTCACACCATTAACTTCAAGAACTTGGGCTGTTCCCCAAAAAGACCTAATGAGAGTCTCATAAATGATGGGTCTGACAGTCATGGCATATGCAACTCTAGTGGTTAGAAGAAATCTAATCATATCTCTTAAGTCAGCTGCTTCTGCTACATCAGGGTCTAGAAATCCGCTGACATTATGGAGTTTGCTCCATGTGAGATTAGCCATTATGTCCTGCAGTCAAGGCATATGAATTAGAATAATGCATAACACCTAAGAACTTGTTCATCACTGTTTGACTTTTATTGGTCAAAATTGTTGTTTCATGTGCAAAGATTCTGAGTAATTTTGAATCATCAGAAGTGTGTGCATAATTAATCTCAATGAGTTCATCATTTCTTGATTTTACAACACATTTTGTTCTTTGATATTATCTCTTTACTTCACCATTTGGATTTCGACATTTGCACTCTACGCACAGACGTAATTGTTAAGAAAAACACTGAATTTCTTGAGGTTTTCTTGAATAATCAGTGAGCATTTGTCGAAATTATCAAGGGTTTAAGAGCATTTTGATTATTTTTACAACTGATTCATAACCTAGGTTACTAAGTTCGATTTGATGTAACAGTTCGACAGTTAGGGTTACACGCAATTCAAATTTTCACCTTTCTTTGATACTACTTGAGTCGTGAATCAAAGAGGAGTTGATTTTGAAGAAGCAAACTTAGAGTTTTTTGATTAAGAATCAGAATGTCGATGGTGAAGATGAACAGTATTTGAAGAAGATGAACAGTGTTTGGGTGGCACTCGTCTCACTTTAAGTCTCTCAGAATTTGTAAAGTATTAAATGATCCTTTGATTTTGATTTATATAGACCATTTAATAAGATTCTGAGAATTTGCTAAGTTTTAAATCACAACTGTGTCAAATGCGGTTGAGAAAATGTCTCTCCGTATTTGTGCACTGTTGCAAATGCGGAAGAGAAAAGTCTACCCGTATTTGTGCACTGTTGCAAATGCGGAAGAGAAAGGTCTACCCGCATTTGTGTACTTGCAAATTCTAGATGTCTATCCGCATTTGCGCACTGTTGCAAATGCGGAAGAACAAATTCCATAATAGATAGAAACTTTTAAGGATTTGAAAACATTTGTACAGAAAGATCAAAATTTTTTTTGAGAAAGGAAACATTTGTACAGAAAGATCAAAATTTTTAAAATTTCTCCCCCTAAAGTTTGTATCCATAATAGATAGAAACTTTTAAGGATTTGAAAAATTTTGAAGGGAACACAATTTTTTTTTTTTTTTTTTTTGATTTTTTGTTGTAATCAGTACAAGAAGTTGAGTTATACCTTTCTTTGGGATCATAACAATCATACCTTTCACAGATGCAAGCAATTTTTTATAAACCAAACATAATCATGAACCTATTGATTGCAGGTATGTTTGTCCTCTTAAACTCATGCTTGATTAATAGTTAGATGCCAGTGATTTTATCATGTTTTGAGTTGATTAGGTATTCAACATGTACCTCACACTCAATAACATGGCAAGGTCAACTGTCTGTATGTAATGCATGGTAGAACTTTCAACAGCTTACATGACCAAGTTACTTAAGTTATGACATCTCATTTACTTGATCCTCATTGGGATTCTTTTATTTGATCCTTTTATGAATTTGATCCACATTGGGATTCTTTAACTTCACTTTGGAAGGTGATCTCTAAGGATTCTTTTCTTTCATTCTCTTTGGAATGTTTTTTTTTTTTTTTTTTTTTTTTTTTTTTTTTTTTTTAAATTCATCCACATTGGATGTGTTCCACTTTGGGAATCTTTTAGGATCGTAACATCAACACTATGTGCTTGTCACTCCAGGTCTTTGCTCAGCAAACAAAGGAGGAACTGATGTGAGTAAAGGAGATTCATAAGTCATCATTACTTGGGGTGTTTAGGTTGCTACACACACGCATTTAGATAAGTCATGCCTTACACATACTATGAGATGACAGCATCACAGTTGAAGACAGGCTTTAATTTATCACTGCATGTAGTTTCTTTCTCAAGTTGAGCCTACCAACATATCAAATAAGTCAAGTCAGTCATTTGAGTTTTCTAAATGAGCATAGTGAATGATATAGTGACTGTAATTATATCATTTCCCATAGGTTAATAGTATACTTCCTGATCTGATTTTTTGAAATGTTGAATGTTTTTGTTGATTTTCATTTTACTCAAGATTAATCATGCCAATAGATTGGACTAGGAATTCAAATCTGGTTGGATCAAATGCCTTAGTAAATAAATCAGCTAATTGATGATCAGTGTGAACTTGCATCAATTTGATTAAACCTTTTTCAGCACAGTCTCTCAAAAAGTGATATCTAATTTCAATGTGTTTAGTTTTTGAGTGTTGTACTGGATTATTTGTTATGAACATGGCTGCTGTGTTGTCAATATGAATTGGAGTGTGCAGAAAGTTAAAACCATAGTCAAGCATCTGGTTTTGAATCCAGAGAACTTGAGAACAGCATGCAGATGCTGCTATATACTCAGCTTCTGCTGTTGAGACAGATACATTGGTTTGCTTTTTGCACTGCCAGGATACCAGTCTGGGACCAAGAAATTGACACCCGCCAGAAGTGGATTTTCTGTTGAAGTTGCATCCCCCATAATCACTGTCAGTATATGCATAGAGATTGAAATCTCCTTCCTTTGGATACCATAATCCAAGAGCAGGCTTGCCCTTGAGATATCTGAATATCCTCTTGACTACATTTACATGAGATTCCTTGGGATCTGCTTGATATCTGGCACACACACAAACACCAAACATAATGTCAGGCCTACTGGCTGTTAGATACATTAGTGAACCTATCATAGAACGATAGTGAGTCTGATCCACTGATTTGCCTTCAGGATCTGGTCCAATCTTCACTTTGGTATCCACAGGTGAGTTCTGATGGACTGACAGTCAGCAAACTTGAATTTCTTCAGCATTGTTTTCACATATTTTGATTGATTGATGAAGATTCCGTCAGCTGTCTGTTGGACTTGTACTCCAAGAAAGAAATTGAGTTCTCCCATAGCACTCATTTGGAATTTTGAATGCATGAGATCTTCAAAGTCTTTGCACAGAGTCTGGTTTGTTGAGCCAAAGATGATATCATCCACATATATCTGAACCAGCAGCATATCCTTTCCTTTTCTTTTTCTGAAGAGAGTCTGATCAATTTTTCCTCTCTCATATCCATTATTAAGAAGGAATGATGAAAGAGTCTCATACCATTTCCTTGGAGCTTGGTGAAGACCGTACAGGGCTTTGTCTAGCTTGTATACCCTGTGTGGATATTCTGGATCTTCAAAGCCAGGAGGTTGACTCACATAGACCTCTTCAGAAATCTTTCCATACAAGAAAGCACACTTCACATCCATTTGATAAACAGTGAATTTCATGGATGCAGAATATGCCAGAAAGATTCTAATGGCTTCTAGTCTGGCTACAGGGGCAAAAACTTCATCATAATCGATTCCTTCTTCTTGTGTGTACCCCTGAGCTACTAGTCTAGCTTTATTTCTAATGACAATTCCCCTGTCATCAGTTTTGTTTCTGTACAACCATCTGGTACCGATAGGATATTGTCCTTCGGGAAGATCTACCAGTTGCCATACTTCTTTTTTCTTGAATTGCAGCAATTCTTCCTGCATTGCTTCAATCCAACTGTTGTCTTGAAGAGCCTCTTTGATATTTTTGGGTTCTGTTTGACATAAAAAGCATGAGAACAAGCAAATGTTGGCAATGCTTGATTTGCTCCTAGTCACCCTTTCATTTAGTTCACCAATGATGTCGTCAACAGGATGATTCTTGTGTATTCTAGTGGTTGGAATTGAGTCACCAGCAATGGTTACATCAAGATTGGAGACATTCAGTTCATCTTGGTGCGAGGCAACTTCTTCTTGTACTGTTGGGGAGTTGTGGAAGAAATCAAATTGTGTTGCAGTTCTTGCTTCAGTATCATCAGTGGGTTGATTACTTCCATCAGTTGAAGTTCTTTCAGTATCAACAGGAGGGATGACACGAGTTTGGGTGGTAACTTCTTCTTGAGTAGTTGTTTCAATAGATGGCATCTCTGATGGAGAGGGTGTTGTACTTGGACCATCCTCAATTGAAGCACTTTGATGTTGAACAGAGTGTCTGATAGGATCAGCTTGTAAAGGAACTTCTTCATTTAGTTGCTCAGAAGAAGTTGGAGGAATCATTGGAAAATCACTCCTTCTTTCTGATAATGATGAATGTACAGCTGGTTGTGGATTTCCTGCATCAGACATGTGAAATTGGTCAAAAGACTTAGTGAATGAGTCAATATCAAATAACCAATCAGGACCATTAGCTGCTTTGGGAAATGAATGTTCTTTGAATTGAACATTCGTTGATTCATCAATAATGTTTAATCTGGGATTAAACACTCTGTAAGCCTTTGATACAGATGAGTATCCTACAAAGAATCCTTCATCAGACTTAGATGAGAACTTTCCCAAATGATCCCGGGTGTTTAATATTGAGACTGGACAACCAAATGACTTGAAAAATCCAATAAATGGTTTTCTTTGAAAAATGAGTTCATATGGAGTCTTGTTACTTTCTTTGACAAGTAAGGTTCTATTTTGTACAAAGCAAGATGTGTTAACTGCTTCCGCCCAGAAGGTGATTGGCAGTTTAGCATCTGCTAGCATGGTGCGTGCTGCTTCAATTAGTGTTCTGTTCCTTCTTTCAGCTACCCCATTTTGTTGAGGAGTTCTAGCTGCACTAAATTGATGAGCTATGCCTTTGATTGCACAAAATGAACTCATATCTTCATTTTTAAATTCTGTCCCATTATCACTCCTGATTGTTTTGACTTTAAGATCAAGTTGATTTTCAATTTTTGTGATTAAATCTTTTATTAATTGGAACGTTTCATTTTTATGAAGTAAGAAGAAGACCCATGTGAATCTAGAAAAGTCATCTATGATCACCAAACAATATTGTTTCTTTCCCATACTCATAACATGAGTTGGACCAAAGAGATCCATATGAAGTAGTTTCAATGGAGTATTGTTGGTGTTCACCAACTTTAGTTTGTGAGACGACTTGTGTTGTTTTCCTTTGAGACATGCAGAACAGTGGTCAACGAAATGAAATTCTTTTTGAGGTAAACCAAAAACATGATTTCCTTTAACCAGTCTGTTCATGTTTTTGAAATTTGTATGTCCCAGTCGTCTGTGCCAAAGTTGTGATTCATCAAAAGATGCTTTTGACAGAAGACATGTTTCTTCTTTTGGTGAAGTTGAGTTGAGGTTTATGACATAAGTGTTATTCTTTCTGGGTGTTTTCAAGACAACCCATTCTTCAGGAATAATAAATCCTGGTCTCAGAATGTAGCAATGTGTCTGTGAAGTGAGTGGAATATTTCTTGTCACAGATCTGAGACACACTGAGAAGATTGAAGTTTAGTTGTTCGCAGTAATTCACTCTGTCAAAGCTCAGCATTCCATTTGTCACAGATCCTTCACCTGTAATTCTACCTCCTTGTGAATCTCCTCCAAATGCCACTGTCGTTCCTTGAATGTGCTTAAAATCATGAAGGAGGGAACGGTCTCCAGTCATGTGTCGGGAACATCCACTGTCCACATACCATATACTGTTGGACCTGTGTGAATGACCCTACAAGCACATAAAGAACTAGTTAGAATGTGAAACCCAAGCCATGATGGTCTTGGGCTTACCGTTTCTATCCATGATAGTAACCTGTTGGTATTTTCCTCTAAACTGGGGCTTTGGTGGTGGGATCATGCTTGATGTATTTCTGAAACTTGATTGGTTTGTTATATCAACTGAGGAATCAGATGAGTATTCAAACCTTTGATCCCTGTTTCTTTTCAGAAACTGGATTCGTTTTTTATTATCAAACTTGTTTCTTGGATTGAGAAAATCATTAGTTTGTCTGACCACTTGATTTCTATATCTTTGACTTCTGTTTGACATTTTCAGATTTTTCATGTCATCATCAGATTTGGAAACTCTGTGATGAGAATGACCATTGATTTTATGTTTATCAAACATGATTGGTGAGATAGGCTTGTTTTGGGGTATCCTCTTTCCCTTTTGATTGAAGAAACAGTCAGACGTGTTGTGATTTGTCATATTGCAGACAGAACAGTATTTGTTGAAATAACAGTTCTTGGTGGTGTGATTGTTCATGTCACAGATGGAACAGTATTGATTATAAAAGCATTTGTCTGTTCTGTGATTAGACCTATCACACACATCACAACGCATGTGCTTGTTTCTAGCCACTGATCCCGGTGTTGAGGATTTAGTAGCTTTGACAGATTTTGAATTTGATTCATTCCGAGGTTTTGATGAGAATGCCTGATCAGCCTTGTTGGTAGATTGTTGCACAACACTACTGACTCTTCTTTTCTTAGGCTGACCTCGCTTTCTCAATTGTTGTCTACATTCTTTTTCAAATTGATTAACATGCTCTTTGTTAAAAATATCAAAGCCAACTCCTTGCTTTGATTTTGAAGTTTGTGGGTCTGAGTGAATTCTAGTTTTTGTGACTCGAACAACTTTTCTTTTAATGGAAGGGGAATCGTTTTCTGACTTGCTTGAATTTTTTGGAGAGTTTGTCTCACTGTCAGATCTGCTTTCAGCAGTTAGATTCACCTTATTAGTTGTTATATTCTTTTCCCTTGAAACTGCAGGGATGAATTTCACAAAAGGAACAGTAGCCTTGGTGGGGCTAGTTGTTCTATTCACACTTACTGTCTTGTCTGAGCACTCCTTAATTTTAATGGGATGTCCTAACTTGATTTTATCCTCATTTGTTTCAATGTAAGCACTGGGTCTGTTTTGAGGATTGGTGACTTGATTTACCATTGTTTTAGGTTCAATAGTGTTAGGCTCATTTTCTTGTTGGAGTGAAACAGATTCAGGCATGACAGTATAGTTATCATTGTATGGTGGTGGACACGAGTTGTATCCAATACCTGACATGTCTTTGGGATCCTTTTGTGAGTCAAGCATTTCTTGCAGCTTAACTGATGACTGTTGAAACTTTTCTAGTTTCAACTCAGTAAGACTGAGTTCAGTTTTAGATTGAGCTAACTTTTCAGTCAGTTGCTCATTCTCAGCTGCAAGAGAGTACTTTTCACCATGCAATTTCTCAATGTCTGAGATGAGAGACTTAATTTTAATTTCAAAGCCTTTAATTTCTCTCTTAAGCATCTCAGATTTAACCTTTTCTTCTTTTATTTTATCAGCTACTTTATGATTGTGCTCTCTATAACCTTGTACTTCATGAATGCATTTATCACTACAAAGGTTAGTTTTTACCTCAGTGGGCATGGGAGAAGGTCCATCATTGATGTGAGCCATGAGTGCATGATTTTGAAATTGAGGCTTCACTTCCTCTGCATACATGCTCCAGTCACATACTCCATCCTGCCTGATAACAAGAGCATTAGCTGATGGCTGATTGCTTCCATAAGCTTGATTGGTCAGTTGAGGTTGAGTCTGTTGTGATTGTTGCTGATGATGATATTGTTGGTTATAACTGTTGGAGTGAAAGCTTGCAATGGCTGTGATGATGACTGGTTTTGTGGAACCCTTTGAGCATTGTGGTTTCTTCTAGGAGCAGTACATTCTCTTGAGAAATGGCCAGTCATACCACAGTTAAAACACTTCACTTTTGATTTATCGTATCCAAGCTTGGTGTTTTCATTCAGGTGAAGCTTTTTACCTTTTCTGAAAAATTTCTTAGCTCTCATAGCTATCATTGCCATTTGCCATTGCAAATCCATTTCCTCTACATCATCTGGATCCATTTCTTCTAAGTCTTCTTGTATCAGATGTGCAGATGTGAGTCTTCCTCCCAAATAGGCTTCAAAGCTTGCAACAAAAGCATTGTAGGTTGCTTTTTGTTCTTCAGATTTTGGATCATCAGGGGTTGGTGTTGTTGGTAATCCTGATGAATGCCTTGTTGAAGCAGGTGGGGATGAGGTTGATGGCCTGCTTGGAGGTTGAGCTGCTATGAATCCAGTGGGTTTAGATTGATCCCTTGATGAGAGAAAGTCATCTTCTTCAGTGATGAAGGCATTCTCAACAGAGTGAGAATCAGTTGGAAACTTGTAAGCCTCCACAACTTTGGGTCCTCCAAGGTTTCTGCTTCTCTCATCTAGTTCCAAAGCTTCAATCTTGGCAATCATAATATCTAGAGTTGTGCTCTCTAGATCAAGAGTGTTCTTTAGCATGGTTACATTTTGTTTCCATGTTTCTGGAAGGCTATGTAACATCTTCTTGTTTAACTCCTTTGACTTGTAGGTGACTCCCATAATCTCTAGATCATTCACCAATTGCACAAATCTATGCAACTGTTTAGAGATAGACTCCCCTTTTGAGTGATGGAATGTCTCATACTGATTCACAAGCTTATCTTTGTTGATTTCAGCCACTTCACTGCTTCCTTCACACATGATTTCAGGGCATCCCATACTGCTTTTGCAGTGCCATACTTTTCCAATCTCTTGAGCACATCCATTTTGAGTGCTTGAGTGAGTATGGAGTAAGCTTTGAGGTCAATCTTGATCTTCTTGTAATCATCGTCATCAAGAGTAAGGTCTTCAATAGGGATTCTTGCAGTCTTGTATAAAGCAGCTTGATCTGCAGATAATGTAACAGGGTTGTGTGGGCCTTTGCAAATAGAGATCCAATAATCAGGATCAACACCTGTAACATAATTCATGAATCTGATTTTCCATTGTTTATATTCAGATTTATGCTTGAGCATGGGTGGTTTTGAAGCATGCCCAAGTTCAGAATAGTTATGTGAGTCCATGGTTAACTTTTGTTTTAACTTGCTTAGATCTGGTTTTAACTGATTTTATGTTTGATTCGTCCAAATAGTCCAAACTTAGTACTGTAACAAAGGATCTGCTGAGAATGTGTGTATTTCAGTGAGACTATTCTGAGTCTTGACTTTAGATGTTCTTGTTTTAATGAAAGTGCAACCTGAAACTGTTTTCGTTCGAAGAACAACTTTGGATGAACAGTAGCAGTTGAGTAGATCTGAGAGTATTTGGTTAGAATACTGAAAAGAGATGTTCGAAATCTCTAAGCAGCAACTCAAGCAACAGATCAATCGGGTTAAACACAGATTTGAGCGGATCTGGGTAATAACCGAGAGCCAAAGCTCTGATACCAATTGACTGGGTTTGAGAATGATATTCTCTGTTGATGTGAATCAACAAGGATCAAATATGTTGATTGAGTCAATGATTGAGAGGCGGAATCAAACAATCAATGAACATTTAACACTTGAAATACTCATAAATGCACTTGTATTGATTATCTGAACTGTTACAAAGTAAATGCTAGGGTTTAGCAAGCTACAGTAACAATGCAAGACAACCTCGGATGAAACACACAATTAGAGGTGTCAAAAGTCAGGAGTTTTGAGTTACAAAGTCTAAAGTCTCAAAAGTCTACTCACATACGAGGTTTCTGATCTATTTATAGGCTGACTTACAGCTTGTACAAAATGACTAAACTACCCTAACTGTACAGAATAGTTTGTCGTTCGTACGCATTTGTTCTTAGTCATCCGCATTTGTTAATGCGGATGAGTAAGTCTTCATCAGCATTAGTCTTCTATCTTCCGCATTGGTGTTTGGTCATCAGCATTGACAAATGCGGATGAACAAACACTGAGCGCATTTGTTACTGAACATCCGCATTGGTTAATGCGGATGAACAAAAGTCTTGTCCGCATTTGTCGGTTGTCCGCATTAGTTAATGCGGATGAACAAATACTTGTCAGCATTTGTTCTTGTGCATCCGCATTAACAAATGCGGATAGCCGACACTTGTATTATTTCATCTTGTTGTAGTAACTTCTTGATCCGCATTTCTTCTTGGACTTGGGGAGATTTCCAGCAGAACAACCATCCACCTCTTGAATTGGCATGTATGATCTTTTCAGGGTCCAACAATATTGATTTCTCTACAAACTCAGAACAAGCTTTTGTTGGTGTCAGTAGTTCAGGAGGAGGTGGTGACAACTTGTGTTTTCTGATGGAGGATTTGAAGGGCATTCCAGATGATGATCTGGAAGAGATGGATATTTTGAACCAAATGGCAATGATAAATATCCGATCTCAGAAGTTCTACAAAAGAACTGGTAGGAAATTCCCAGGACTCTCTGGCAAAACCAAAGTTGGTTTTGACAAGAGCAAGTTGAGGTGTCACAAGTGCCAAAGGCTTGGACACTTTGCAAGAGAGTGTAGATCATCTGGATCTAACTCATCTGCACCCTTTGTGACTTTTCCCAGCAATAGCTCATAGCACAAAGGGCAACCTTCCTACAGTTCTTCCCATCCATCTCAGGCACAAGCACCACCTGCTTATTTTGTGCCACAGGGTCATATGCCTTATCCTTACCCCTGTTACTACATGCCTCATCCTGGTCAACCTCAAGCACCCCCGGCTCAACCACCTCATGCTCTTCCAGAGACTCATTCTTCCCAATCTCATCACCACACACAACCAACAACAAAGCTTTTTCACCCCAACTGCTGTTGACTGGAGTAGTCTACCAGAAGAGCTATCTGGTCAGGAACCACTACTCCAAGATGCTGGTCAACATGGTGGTGATCAACCTTTTGGAAATCTTGCTCTGATGGCCCTTGACTCTGCTGAAGGGTCATCATCCAATGCCTCATCTCAGGTATCCACTGAGGCAAAAGCCAAGCTTTGTTCAGAGTCATGCATAGCAGCATTTGCTTCTATTAGAGAAGCAAATGTAGCTTTAATAGATAAAAATCTTGAGCTTGAGCACACTATTTCCAAAAGAAAAGCTGATTTTGAGGTTGCTCTAAAAGATAAAAATGATGAGATTTACAAGCTCAACTGCCAAATCAAAGATAGTAAAGCTAGGGAAGATGTACTTCTAGAGAAGTACAAGGACCTCAAGGAAACTCTTGCAACCACCCAAGTTGAGTGTGATCGATGGGTGCAATCTTGCAAGGGTTTTGAAATGCTTCTTAGCAAGCAAACAGCTTCCAATGTGAAGTTTGGCATTGGTTATAATCATACTGCTCCTCCCACAGACTTCATTTCAAGAGCAGAAGTTGAATCTGATGGGGAGAGCAATAACCAATCCTTCTCATCATGTGACTTACTATCCTCTAAATCAGCATCATCAGAGATAGATTGTCACATGACCAAAAGGCTGATCAACTCAGGAGTTGTCACTAGTAGTACTGAAGGTACTAGAGAGCAAGTGACAACATCTGAAGTTCCAACCTCAAATACTGTTAGCACTAAAGAGAAGAAAACTAACAGTAGGAAAGGTTTGAGGACAGCTAGAGAGGATACCAGGAAAGCAGTCACTAGGAAGAAAACTGCTAGTACTGATGACAAACAGCTGAAGAACAAGTCTTCAGCAGTTAAATCCTCTTCAGCTGATGATCAGCATAAGATGAAGAAAAAGCCATGTGAGATATGTGGCTTGTTCAATCATCTTACTAATGATTGCTGGTACAAAAGGGGTTCCAAACTCAAACAGAAGGAGCAAATTACTGAGAGCATCAATAAAATGAAGAATGAGTTTGAAACCAAGTTTGTACTGGCAACATCCAAGCCTGAAATCCCTAGGCCCAAAGTTAAATCCAAGAAGGTAGGGATTACTCAGGCAACAACTGAGGTTGCTCAGAAAAAGATGGTACAACATAGGAACTCATCATCAGCAAACTCCAATATGTCTGAAGAGCTGAAAGCCCTATCACAGAATCAGACACAATTGGTGATGATGGTTCAGCAGCTAGTGGGAAGAGTCAACCACTTAGATGCTCCTGTGTTGAAACCACAGAAAAGGAAGTCCAAGCCAAAGGGTTCCTCTTCTGTACCATCTTCTTCACCTCAAGCTGTCACTCACAACACACCTGTTAGTGCTACACCTGTAGCTGAGAACAGACCCAAAGCCAAGCAGGTTTGGGTCTCCAAGACTAACTAACACATGGTTGTGTTTGCAGGGTTCTTCAACATGCCATAGAAGCATCTGGTATGTAGACAGTGGAGGATCCATGCATATGACTGGAAGCAGCTCCCTTCTTAATGACTACTCTCAAGGAAAGAAGGGATTTGTTTCTTTTGGCAATGATGCAAAGGGTTACATCGTCGGAAAAGGCTTTGTTTCCAACGGGGAAATAAGGTTTGATGATGTTAACCATGTGGAGAATCTCAAGTACAACCTCTTGAGTGTCAGTCAAATGTGTGACAAAGGCCATGTTGCCCTTTTCACAAGCCAGAACTGTAGGATTCTGTCATCCAAAGTTCTGAGTTTGATTGACAAGGCATTGGATGAACACACTCTCCTGAAGGCCAACAGGACAGGAAGAGTGTATGCCTTAGATCTTTCCAAAAAGATGGATCTAAAAGGCCATCCTTGCCTATTCTCCAAGGCATCTCCTCAAGAGTCTACACTATGGCATAGAAGGCTGGGTCATGTAAATTTCAAGAACATGAATCAGCTTATAAGCCATGGTTTAGTAAGAGGATTGCCTCTGAAGGAGTTCAAGTGTGAAGATGACTGCACTGCTTGCTTGAAAGGAAAACAACACAAAGTTTCATTCCCTTCAATAGAAGAACCAAAGTCCACTGCCTGCTTACAACTTCTGCACATGGATCTCTTTGGTCCTGTGAGAGTGATGAGCATGGCAAAGAAGAAATACTGCCTGGTAATTGTGGATGATTACTCCAGGTTTGTATGGACTTTCTTCTTGCACTCCAAGGATGAAGCAGCAAAGACAATAATGAACTTTGTGTTACAAGTAGAAAAGCAGTATTCCCTACAGGTCAAGTGTGTGAGGAGTGACAATGGAACAGAATTTAGAAACCACACACTTGATGACTTCTACCTGTCCAAGGGAATTAGAAGGCAGTTTAGCATTCCTAGAACTCCTGAGCAAAATGGAGTGGTGGAGAGAAAGAACAGGACCCTCATTGAAGCAGCAAGGTCAATGTTGGCTGACTCAGGGCTGCCACTGACCTTTTGGGCTGAAGCTGTCAATACAGCTTGCTATGTACAGAATAGAGCCTTAGTAAATAAGAGTTTGATGAAGACTCCCTATGAAGTTCTTCATCATTTGGCCCCTCTTATTTCATTCTTTAGAGCCTTTGGGTGTCCTTGTTTCATTCTCAACACTAGCAACCCACTCCATAAGTTTGCTAGTAAGGTGGATGCAGGGTACTTTGTTGGTTATTCATCAACTTGCAAAGCATACAGAGTCTTCAACTGTAGAACCAAAGGGGTTGAAGAAACTTTGCATGTTAAGTTCAATGAATCTCCAAAGGACAAGATTCCACAAAACCCTGTGGAGCTGTTTGATCTGGACATACTGCAATATGTTCCTTATCAACCTCCATCTGTTGAGCCTGTCAACAGATCTCCACCTGGTGGTACTGAAGATGATGAAGTCAGTACTCACCTCTTCAGGTTTAGTGACAACCTGCCTAATTCCACTGAACCTGATGCTCCTGTAGCCTCAGCAGCTCCATCCACTACAAATGCTGATGAGATTTCTGCTTGCTCTACTTCATTTGAGCTGCCATCCTCTACATGGTTTCAGGAATCTCCATCACCATCTGTTGCTGCTGATGGGTCTACAAACACTTGCACAGATATCATAGTTTTTCAAGAGCTCAAGAATCACCCCACTTCACAAATCATTGGTGATATTCATGCTGGAGTTTCAACCAGGAATCAATTGTCCAACTTCTGCTTCTATGCTCTCTTCATCAGTCAGCAAGAACCAAAGAACTATCATATTGCTTTAAGAGACAATGGATGGGTGGAAGCTATGCAGCTTGAGCTACTTCAATTCAAGAAACAGCAAGTGTGGGAGCTTGTTCCATTACCCAAAGGTAAGTGTGCTATAGGCACCAAGTGGGTATTCAGGAACAAAACAGATGAGAAGGGCCAAATTTTCAAGAACAAGGCCAGACTGGTTGTTCAAGGGTTTGCACAGGAGGAAGGAATCGATTATGATGAGACCTTTGCACCTGTGGCCAGACTAGAAGCAATTAGACTGTTCTTAGCTTATGCTGCCTTTCACAGTCTTAAGGTTTATCAAATGGATGTCAAAAGTGCCTTCCTATATGGAAAAATAAAAGAAAAGGTTTATGTGTGTCAACCACCAGGATTTGAGGACAATAAACATCCTGATTGGGTGTACAAGCTTGATAAGGCTCTCTATGGCTGAAGCAAGCACCTAGAGCCTGGTATGAGACACTCTCAACCTTTCTTCTAGAGAATAAGTTCACTAGAGGCACCATTGATAAAACCTTATTCATCAAGACTGTGGGACAACATAAGCTCCTTGTTCAGATTTATGTTGATGATATCATCTTTGCATCCTCTGATCCAAAGTTGTGTGATGATTTTACAAAGCTTATGAAGCTAAGATTTGAAATGAGTGCTATGGGAGAATTACAGTTCTTTCTGGGTTTGCAAATCAAACAACTGGATGATGGAATCTTCATCCATCAGTCCAAGTATTCCAAAGACTTGTTGAATAAGTTTGATTTACAAACCTGTAAGCCCTGTTCTACTCCCATGAGCAGCATCACACAACTAGATGTTGATCAGAAAGGTAAAGCGGTTGATGAAACCCTTTACAGATGTATGATTGGGTCCTTGATGTACCTTACAGCTTCTAGACCAGACATCATGTTTTCAACATGTGCTTGTGCTAGATTTCAGGCTGCACCTAAAGAATCCCATTTGATTGCAGTCAAAAGGATCTTTAGATATCTGCAAGGTACCCAATCACTAGGACTTTGGTATTCAGCTGGGCATTCATGCAAATTAGTTGCTTTCTCTGATAGTGACTATGCAGGATGCAAAGTCACCAGAAAATCCACTTCTGGTGGTTGCCAATTCCTAGGCAATTGTTTAGTTTCTTGGCAGAGTAAGAAACAAACATCAATTGCTACATCCACTGCTGAAGCTGAGTATATTGCTGCTGCAAGCTGTACCTCTCAAATACTCTGGCTTCAGAATCAACTTCTGGATTATGGCATTACTGAGACTAAGACTCCATTATTAATGGATAGTGCTTCAGCTCTTTGTATTGTTAAGAATCCAGTCCAGCACTCTAGGACCAAGCATATTGAGATCAGACATCATTTTATCAGGGATTGCTATGAGAAAGGTCTGATTGATCCTAAGTTTGTGCCTAGTGCTGATGAGCTTGCAGACATTTTTACTAAGCCTTTGGATAGTGCCACATTCCAAAATTTGGTACTAAGGCTTGGTATGCTGCAGCTTGAATGATTTGACCTATGCTGGTACTCTTAATTCACAACTACTGAAGAGCAAAGGTCAAATCTAAGTACTGATGAGTAATTTTGTCTTCAGCTCTTTCACAACTACTGAAGACTAAACTGACTCCAAGTACTGATGTACATTATTTATTGAAAAACAACTGATGTAGTGAAGTGGATTACAACTACTGATGTATGATTTTCAATAAATAAGTACTGAAGAACAAATTTTGCTCACAAGTACTGATGTGTAATCTTACACAAATACTGAATACAAAATTTGTTCACCAGCTCTGAAGAATTTCATCAGCACTTGTGAACATCTGATCACAAGAGCTGAAGGCATATTCCCAAGAGCTGAAGGGTCAATGAAACATCTGAAAGTCAGCCAAAGAGCTGATGAGTAAATGTCGAGGCTAGTATGAAACAACTGATTTGACGGAAACAGCTGATGAGTAATTTCACATCAGCTAATAACAACAGCTGCTGTTTCATACACAAACAACTGAAGGACAAAACTATGTCTTCAGTAGTTTATAACTACTGACATCAGTAGTTCACAACTACTGAAGGCTAACACCAAGTCCTCAGTTGTTTACAACAACTGAAGCAATACCATGTTTTCAGTAGTTCACAACTACTGATCTCAGTAGTTCACAACTACTGAAGGCTAACACCAAGTCTTCAGTTGTTACAACGTCTGAAGAAGAATACTAGGTCATCAGTAGTTCATAACTACTTAAGACTGACAGTAACTCTTCAGACGTTCACAACATCTGAAGGACAAAACCAAGGTCTCAGTAGTTTCAACTACTGAAGGCTAACACCAAGTCCTCAGATGTTACAACCACTGAAGGTTAAAACCACGTCATCAGCTGTTACAACACCTGATAACTAACACCAAAACCTTCAGTAGTTTTCTTTCAACCTTTGCCCTACCCTATAAATACCCACCTTCAGAGCATTTACTCCTCACTTGACCTAATCCTTACAAACCTCTGAAATTCTCATACACCATTAATGGCGAACATGCAACTGAAACCTCGACACAACTGTGTCGCCCACCTTACAAAATCGCCATTATGGCCCAAATTTCACCAAGCCCTTGATCTTATGCATGACTCACCATACAAACGGCTTTTCTCTTGAACCCCACTCTATACACCGACTCCTTGACGGAGTTTTGGACAAATGTCACGTCCATACCGGAGAGCAGAATGCCGAGGTCTCCCTCCAGTCCTCCGTCAACGGCAAACCCGTGGTTATCACTCCAGCCACCATACGACAAACCCTAGAGCTGGAGGATGCCACTCACCCAACTTCCTACCCCAAAGGTACCCTGGATCTTTCATTCACATCCCATGACTATCAGGGTAACCTCTCCGCCTCCACCTTGTTAAAGAAACATTTCCCTGACCCTCAACGCTTGATCTTCCATATGGTGAATGTCTGTCTGGCTCCCAAGACCTCTTCGTGGGACCAGATGTCCACAAGGTGGCAGCAGGTATTGTATTCTATCCTTGAGAAACAACCTTTAAATTTTACTGATCTTTTATTTTTGGAACTCAAGGACATGGCCACAAAACCTTTTTCTAACCGTTGGAACTTGTATCCACGGTTCATAATGGCCATGATCGAATACCAGCTTCAGGCTGAGGGACTAGTTGGCACTGGGGTTCCTGCCATGGCTGTTCAAGCTGAGGTATACTCCAGGCACAACACTGACCCCACACTCAAACAGGCTGGCCGGCTGCGAAAACCCATGCAGCTGGAACCCACAGCCTCCACCTCCAAATCCACAGTCCCCACCAAGCCAAAAGCCAAAAAGAAGCCTAAAAAGGCTACTCAGGGAGATGAGTCCCCTGAGGATGCCCCTTCCACACAAAGGCAGGATGTGCCTGCTGGTTCGATTCTCCCAGCAGGTACCACGACTCCACCCACCACAACCGCACAGGCTTCCTCTCAACAGGAGCCTGATGCAACCAATTTTGGGGCAACTACATTACTGGGGTCTCTCTCACTTGAGGAGACTGCCATTGAAGAGCACAATCCTCCCCATGTGCATACTGCTTCTAGCCCACATACTGAGGAGACCGCCCCACTAAGCCCAACATTGGTAATAGCCAAAGTGCTGACCGATCTGAGCACTCCACCCTCTCCCAAGAAACCTATTACACCTGGGGAGACTCCAACCGAAGAGGGGGTGGGCACAAGTGCTGATCGGAGCCCACAGCACAGAGAATCAGTTCAATCTCCCAGTGTGGCTAGGGAGATAGAACAATCTGGTGAGGCTGCCACTTCCCCTGCATCAACATCTGAGCAGGGTGAAGATGGTAACATCACTAAGACCTCACCAGAGGCAATGGCCGGTGATGGATCCAATCCTGAGGCCAGAAGTCCCCAGTACCATGAACAAGGGGCACATGTCATTACTGAGCCACACTCAGGACATGTTCATCCTGACAATGTCAGGAGGTCAGGTGATTCAGCTCATGATGATGATGACCTGAGCTTCTTCTACGATGTAGTAGCTCAAAACACTATCCTTGAGGATGAGATAAGCAGACTCAAAGAGCTGCTTGCTCAAATGACTCAGGATAGAAGTCCATCTGCCACCACTACCCCACAGAAGGCACCTTCACCCGAAGGTCTCACAGACACTGAGCCACTCCCACAAACTCAGCCACCAGCCCCTGCTTCTGGCACCAGCTCTCAGGGTCAGAACCCCCCTGAGCAGCTGGATGCTATCCTCCAGAAATCCCTGCCTCTCATCACACCAATCCTTAAAGATATAGTTATTCAAACCCTTGATGAGAGGCTTCCCACATATATACAACCCATGGTGGAGGTTGCCATATCTAAGGCTCTTGCTGATAGTCAAACCCCAACCAATGCAACCAAAAAGGGGGAGACATCAGTGCAAGACAAGAGGAAGAGGGGAGAGGAGGAGAAAGAGGCAGAAAAAGAGGTGGTGGTAGAGAGGGAGTTGGCTGAGGAGAGTAGTAGGGTGAGGGAGAAGGGGAAGAGGAAAGTGAGGGAGGTAGAGCATATAGAAGTGGTTGAAATCCAAAAGGATTTCAGTATCACTGATAAGAATAAGGGAGAGGGAAAGAAGGTGGCTGATCCTGATCTAGCAGCCCTTGTCAAGGAGGCTGATGCTGAGCATAACCGTTCAATGAACAAAGTCATTGAACAGCTGTTCAGGCAAGGCTTTGACAAGGACACTGCTTGCTAGATCAAGAGATCAGGAATATGGAGAGGAGAGAGATTGAGTACCGATGGACTACTCATATCCAAGAGGAAAGACAAAAACTTGAGGCTATGAGTAGGTTCACTTCGAAGTACCTGGGCAGACCAGTCCTTGATGTTAAGGCATGGACCAGGGACAAACTCTTGGCAATAACCACCAAGATTTGTTCGGCTGGTTATTTTACAAAGGGACTGGTCGCAGAGGCCTTATCTGAAGCCGGTGCTGGGAACAGGACACTGCTAGTCAAGCTAACCAAACCAGCCCTTATCTCAAGGCTGCTAGCAGTGCCTGCCAACACTCCCACACCAACAACCCAATCACAACCCACAAAACCAACTCCTTTACCACCAAAACCCGCAGCCAATGATCCACCCTTGAAGAAGAAGAGAAGGGTGCTGAGGCTGCAAGATGAAGAAGAGGATGATGAGGAGGATAGCCTGCCACTCTCAGCAGTTATACCTCTACCCAAAGCCAAACCACAAACCATCAATCCCACCTCACAGCAGGACACTGTGAAGGTTAAGTTAGAAGAGGAGGAGCAGCAGAAAAGACATGATGAGGAAATGCTGAAAAGCATTGACAAATGTTATACTGCTACCACCTCTATAATAAACATGCAGAGGGAAGCTCTGAGATTATTCACCCTCAAACAAACCTTTCAATATGAAAAGGAGAGGGTGAGAACTTGGCCTGACCCAAGGGTGGCTCACAGGATAGTCAAGAAGGACATGCCTGTGAGATACAAAAGCCAGCTAAAGAGAATCGTAGATGAAGAGATCCCTGTGGCTATTGTAATAACACCCTGGGAAATAGTGGACGAATTCGAGAAAGCTTATAGAGCCGGCCAATCACCCTTTCAATGCTAGATAATAGGGTGGTTAGGAAGGGTCTGGTCTATAAGAAGCTTGAGAATTTCCGTAGGAATGAGCTCACTTTGTTGTTAGAGGGTAAACACCCTGATGAGTTTGCATATAGGCAAATCACAACACTTGAGCTCAAAAATGGAAGACAGGTCAAGTATCTCTCAGAGCTGTACGGTCGGGAGGGGTTATTCGAAGGTGAGCCTGAAGACCTGTCCAAAGAAGAACAAATGATCTTTCTTCAGGCTTACTGTAGAGAATCCTACCGGCTTGTACGAGGGAGGTAGATCTCATGGATGGGGCAACAGCTCTGTGTCCAAATCCCCAAGACAGAGCTCCCATCCATACTTAGCCAAACAAACACTTGAGACTACCTCTCTGGCCAGTGCTTATCTGGGTCAACTTCTAATCTGATCTAGAAGGAAATAGACCAATCTTTATGCCATCAATAAGTGGGACATCCAATAATTAGAGGTTTTGGCTGCATTGGTTCAGGGGGAGTTTGTTGGACCAAAAGAACAAATGAGCCAAGATCAGGAAAACCTCTAAGTCCCACATGCCACTGCTACAACTGCTGAAGACTCCCATCAGTTACAATGTTCTCTTGCTTGAATGTCAGACTCGAGAACATCTGAAGACTCTCATCAGCTATTGTGTTCTCTTGCTTGAATGTCAAACTCGAGAGCATCTTAGCTCCAGCCTTCTGCTGTTATGACAAAGTCTGAAGAACAAAGTATGAAGATCAAAGAACTGAAGAATATCAGCTGAAGACTCCAAAGTACTGAAGACCAAGTACTGAAGTCTGAAGTACTGATCTTACAAGTACTGAAGACTTCAAGTACTGAAGACAAGTACTGAAGAATCAAAAGCTGAAGAACTAAAGAACTGAAGACCTTCTACTGAAGCACAAAGTCTGAAGACAAAGACTGAAGACAACAACTGATGATATCTACTGAAGTCATCAGTTGTTATATCATCTGAAGCCAAGTCTGAAGACCAAGTACTGAAGACTCAGAGTTTGTCACAACAACTGAAGAAGTCTTCTTCAGTTGTTATGGTGGTTTTTCTTTATCAGTAGTTTATTTCATTTCAGTAGTTGTACAACAACTGAAGAGCATGTTTATCAGTTGTTATAGTATCAGTAGTTATAAACGACTGAAGAGTTTGTTCTTCAGTCGTTGTAGGATTTCAGTAGTTTACTTTTGTCAGCACTTAGGAACTTTTGTAAGAAGATGTCAGTTGTTGACATCTTCAGTAGTTTTATGTTTTGACAGCTGTAATTTGAATATTCAGTGATGTCAGAAAAGGACATCACCACCATGCTTTTGCCGCCTATATAAGGATGGCAAGCCATAGAGTTTTAATTGCCGAAACGTGCGACCAATAGAACATTTATTGCTTCGCAGAACTCTTCTCTCTCTATGTTTATGCTTTAATTGCAATATCTTTTATGTTCTTGCTTTAATTACTAATTAATGTGCTAAATCCGCTGCAAACATAATCTAATTGATCAACACGAGAGGCTGAGATCCTGTCATGTAAAGAGTGCATTCTTGCATGGGGAAATCCGTGAAGAGGTCTACGTCAGTCAACCCGAGGGATTCGAAGATCCTTATCATCGGGACAGAGTCTACAAGTTGGACAAGGATTTGTATGGGCTACATCAGGCTCCTCGAGCCTGGTATGAAAAGCTCTCCATCCACCCGCTGAAACACGGGTTTCGCAGGGGTGTGATTGACTGCACGCTGTTCATTAAAGAAAGAGATGGGGATTTACTCATGGTGCAAGTCTATGTGGATGACATAATCTTTGGTTCGAGAAACGAAGATCTATGTAAAGAATTCGAATCTGTGATGAAGGCAGAATTTGAAATGAGCGCCATGGGAGAAATGAAGTTCTTCCTAGGATTACAGGTGGACCAGACACCTACCGGTATATTTCTGCATCAGACTAAGTATGTCCGAGACATTCTTAGTCGCTTTGATATGGAAAATGTCACTGCTGCCGGTACCCTACTCGCCACAAATCATGATGTGGCTCCTGATGAGAATGGGGATTTGGTGGATGCCACTATGTATCGTGGGATGATCGGATCTCTCATGTATCTCACTGCCTCTCGTCCAGATATCATGTATGCCACATGTCTGTGCTCCAGATATCAAGCAAAACCAAAAGTAAATCATCTATTCGGGGTGAAAAGAATTTTTCATTATCTGAAGGGTACTCCAACACTGGGGTTGTGGTATCCTCATGACGATGACTTCGAGCTAACGGCGTATAGGGATTCATATTATGGCGGCTGCAAGGTTAATTTCATGTCTACATCAGCAGGGTGTCAGGTTTTTGGAAGGCGTTTAGTCACGTGGCAATGCAAGAAGCATACCTCGGTTGCCTTATCAACCGGCGAAGCTGAATACGTTGCTGCTGTAAGCTGCAGCTCTTAGATTATCTGGATCCAACAGCAAATGCGAGACTATGGTTTGCATTTCTCTAACACCCCTATCTTTGTTGATTACTCTGCTGTCATAGCTGTAACTAAAAATCCGGTTCAACACCCAAAAACTAAACACGTCGGCATAAAGTATCACTTCATACGAGACTGCTATGAAAAACAATTAATCGATATGGTTAAGATAAACACGGATTTTCAACTTGCTGACCTCTACACCAAATCGTTTGATAAACCCAGATTTTTCTATCTGTTAGAGGTCAGTGTTAAAAAGAAAAGTGACATTATCTCAGAAGACAAAGACGCGTAGTCCGACACATGTTAAATTTTTAATTTTCTATTTTATCTACGTTTATTTCATCTAATTTCCTTGTCGTATAAAAATCCAAAAACACAAAAAGATTTCCTTTTTAGAATTTTATGGGAGATTAGTTTATGTTCAGATTTATTTACTCAAAAAAAAGGGGAAGGGAAGATAAGCTAAAAGGCAAAAACAACAAAGATAAGACTGTGATTCTACACAAATGGAAAGTGATAGTACACAGGTGTCTAGTTACTTGAAACACCAAAAAGATTTCAATTTCTGCAATCTTAGTTTAATTTAAACCACAGAATATTGTTAGTCAGAGAACTCTATGTCTAACTAAATGGGAAAATGATAGTACGCTTGGGAGTTACTATAATTACACGGAGAAAGTTGATCTAGGGAGGTGCTAGTTAACTATACGATGTGTCGGTAGATTCAACACAATAGACTAGTCGACATCATTGGTGAACTCAATTTAAACTAATCTGTTCAACCGACTGTGGGTTCCCATCTTATCACTGGTTAACACAATCGAGTATTTCCAATCAGGAATCACGAGCAAATAAACGCCACTAAAAGTGTGCGGATGACCACAAAAGGAGCAAAGCATGGAAAAAAATGAAAATAAATGCAATCAAGCTGATAAGCTATGTTGGTGCGTGATGTGCAAAAGAAAATAAGAAATGCTCCAACAAGGAGATAGGTTTTGTGTCTCTCTGCTGTGCGATGGCACTGACCTGAGGATAAGCATAACCTAGATATTCTAGAATTCAATGTTGTTTTCCGCCTCTCTGCTGTGCGGTGGCACTGACCTGAGGATTGGCTTCTCTTTGAAAATTCTAAGAATAGTCTCTTCTTGTCTAAATACCCATTCACCGTTCAATAGTCTCCTGAGGAATGTTGATTACCATATAAGCGTGGGATCCACAAATGTTGGTTGAAATAAAGTAACCTAATGCATCACCAATGTGTGTCAAAAGTCTGTGTATGGATTTAAGTGGACAAGCATACTGATAATCGTCATGGATGCACCGCCTGATGTTGATAATCAACGTGTGTTCCATACCAGATCAAGCATGATTCCCAGTTGGAATTTAGAAGTCTCAGATGAATAAAATACTGTGATATGTAAATATGCTAGTTTCCATTTAAATAAATGTATAAAAAGTTCCAAGTAATTAAGTTTATTCCTCTCTGATTCTATAAGAATCTGTCTTAGAAATGATGTTAATGCAAAGAGGCAGTTCTACCCAACCCTAGGAAAATCACAAAAACTTGTTTAATTTGTTACATAATTTAGTTTTGTTTTAACTTATTTGTAAAGTGTGTCAGTGTCGGACTATGCTATGTTACTTATTCCGGTTAATGTCACAAAATGACCTTAAAGTTAAATCTAAAACAAATTGTTTCTGAAAAGATAAAAGGATCATGTTTGAGATGATCAGGTTGATAAATGGATCATGTCTGAGATGATCAAGTGGATAAATGGATCATGTTGTAGATGATCAGGTGGATAAATGGATCATGTATGAGATGATCAGGTGGATAAATGGATCATGTCTGAGATGATCAGGTGGATAAATGGATCATGTCTGAGATGATCGGGTGGTTAAATGTGTCACGTTTGAGGTGATCGGGTGGATAACTGGATCACATCTGAGGTGATCAACAGGTTTTCATCTAAAAGGGATAATGTTTGAGATGATCAATTGCTCATAATGTTTATCTATTGTTAAACCGAACTAAGGGTCGTAATGGTAAAATGGTCAAAATGTCATAAGTATGGCCCATTCGCACGACTGAACCATAAGTATGGACCAGTCGTACGATTGGAACATACGAATGATTAAAATCGTACGATTGGACCATGCGATTGAGCCCAATCGCACGATTGGAGGTGACCGACAGTGTTAGACGTCTGAATGAACCTCAATCGTACGATTGGAGGTAAGCGATTGGGTGAATCGTACGACTGAAGCTCAGTCGCACGACTCACTCATGCGACTAGGCTCAGTCGCATGACTCACTCATGCGACTAGGTTCAGTCGCACGACTGGAGGTTTCCCTAGTATAAATACAAGGTGAATCGGCCATCAGTCGCTCCATTCACCCAAATCGCCCTTCACTCGTACGATACGTCGAATCTCTACCAAATTTTCTAATATCCCTATTTACCTGAGATTACTGCTTTCTAACATTGGATATCGGTTATACAGGTAATAATCAGGGTGCATCATAGTTTAAACTGGGGATAGACATCAAGAATAACTTACATTTTGACCTAACAGTAACCGAGACTTAACGGACCAATAAACCATCTTAACTAGAACTTTAAGAACAAATTAATGGTTAAATATATTTAGTCGGCCTACTCTGAGTATAATGAGCCTAATTTCAACGTTTAACATCAAGTATTGCTCAAAAAATGATTTTGAATGGACACACAGTCGAATGAGCAACTGGACACCAGGATGAACTTCAATCTTATGAAAGGTCAACCGACTAAACTCTGTCGTATGGCTCAATCGCAGGATTGACCAGACTGAGTTCTACCAGGTTAACTAGTGCTGATTTGTGTCGTATGGGATCTAATGTCTATATGTCTTGTGTTACAGATTGATGGCAGACAGGTGGACCATCAACCCTAAGCACAACATATGTGCACACTTAGATGCTATGACTCGGAATGGTGCCGAGTTTGTAGGGGTCATTGCTTTTCTCCAGTGCTCCGGAATCTACAGGGAGATTTCCACACCATGCACTCCCTACAGGTCTATTCAGCAGGCCTTCTGGGAGGGTGCATCGGTTGACCGCTCACAGGAGCCCTACAGCATCAGAAGTTCCATCTTTGGTGTCGATATAGAGATTACTGCTGAAGACATCAGACGAGTACTTGGTTTGGGTGATGATGCAGACTACCCCACCAGACTTCACCCACTGATAGTTAGAGGGTGCTTCTTGAGGATGAAGTACGCTGGGGATATCAACTCAGGTGTACTGAACAAGAGCCACCTCTGTCCCCAGTACAAGTACTTAGCACATCTCATTCTGAAGTGCATAGCTTCGAGGAGGGGTGGGTTCGATGACCTATCAGACCAGATTCGAAATGCCTACGTGGCATTGGTTCTGAACCACCCTTTCAGCTTCTCGAACATGATATTCTTATACTTGATAGATAATCTAGAGGCTAAGGGTAAAGAAGGATTATGTATGTACCCTAGATTTCTCCAAATGATCTTTGATGAGAAGCTGCCAACACTGCCCAAGGAGAGCCACGACGCTGTGCAATTGGAAATCATGGATGATACGACACTGGGTCGTATGAGAGTATATAGAGGAAAGCAGGTCAAACCCCCAGTGAAGAGACTGATTGGGCATTTGGCAAATGCTGAGTACATGGCGCCTGGGAGGAGAAAGTGGCGCCACGAGGAGAGTGATTCAGATGTTGAGAAAATTGCACTTCCATCTGACGACTCCGATGATGATGGTGATACGGGCGGAGACTCAGGGCCTGCTACATCTAAGGGCCCCACTAGACAGTTCACTCATTCACCACCTACACACCCAGATGCCACCACTGCCAGTTTTCAATAGGATTTCTTTCCATCCGATGATGAAGAAGAAAGTGATGAGGAGCCTCTGACGAGGACTGTGGGCAGCAAGGTGATAGCCACAGAGAGAGGCATGAGGGTGGTTGGTGGACGCCCGACGGAGTCTGGGGATGCTGCTGCTGAATCAGATCCCTCAAATGCCCTGGACCCGCTCAGTAGCCAAGGGGAGCCTCTGTATCTAGAGGCAAGAAGAGGAAGACTATGGCACACCCCTACGGCAAGAAGGGAAAGTGGTTGAGATTTACATTGACATCATCCACCAGCACAGCCACTACCTCAGCCACACCATCCACCACTACCACCACCACTGCTACTACACCTCCAATCACCACCTCTACCACCTCACACACCACTACCACACTTGCTCCACCACCAACTTAATCTATACCACCACCAATATTCACCACTACCACCACCACTCCCAGTCATCAAGCCGGCCCATCCTCCTTCCCTAGAGGATCATACCTACCTCCTATTGGAGTGGAGGAACAGCTTGCAGCACTCAACAGAATGGTGCTGAAGCTGTTAGCTGCGGATGAGGAGAAGGCAGCCAGACTTCTTCAGCTTGAGGAGCAAAATGCCTCTCAAGCACATCAGATTCCCCAACTCCAGGAGCAAAATATCCTGTCGACTCAGAAGATTGAGGAGTTGGAGTCTGCTAACAAGAAGATTCTGCTGAAGCTGAAGGGGTCACAAGCTGATCCTCTGAGGATAAGGGAGGGAGATGATGATGACAATGGAGATGATGAAGAAGATGATGAGAGTGATGAGAATGATGACAATAGTGGTGATGATCAAGCCAAGGAGAGGCAAGATGATGATGATGATGATGATTCCGCTTCAAATGTTGCTGATCCTGGTCGGGAACAACATACAAAAAGAAGACAAGACCATGGATCTACAGCATCTCTTCCATCATCACCTACTACTGGTGCTACCAAGCAGATCTAAGACAAAAGTATAGATTAGATGTTTTATTATTTAACTTATGTACTTGAATCATCTTCTGCTGGTTATGTAATTAATGTAATCATTGAGTATGTAATGTTTAATTATCTTGAATATATACTAATGATCGTTATGCTTCATGTCTAAATCAAACAAATCCAGCATTTCAGCAAGATGAGTACGATGCTACTCCCCTCCAACAGATCAAGTCTCAACTCACCATGATTCTTGATCTGCAGGGGATCGTCAGAAGGTCTGTGAGTTATACTCCTGAAGAAGGGGAAATAATTCAGGACCTAACTGATGAGCAGATTGCTGAGATGTTCAGGCTAAATCCAGATGAGATCATAAAGGATGCGCCAACCTTTGATGATGCTAGTGATGACGAGCTCAACGATGTTGAAGAAATAGAGATTGAAGACATCACGGATCAGCATTATCCAGAATACACTGACCGAGAGGGAAATATGTTTCCAGATCTGGTTAACACACTCGGCAGTGATATTCTGGAGAAGCTCAGCAAGAAAGAGAAAGAAGCAGAAGCATCATCCAGCCAAGCCCAAGCCTCGGACGCTGATGTTGATATCAGAAAGGTTGAATGGGCGGCTTGCTTTGCCAAGATCCGAGCCCAGCGTGAAACTGCAAAGCAAAGCTCCTACACCAAGCTCTACAAAGTAAAGAAGAACATGAAGGTGTCAGGGAAGATTATAGCATGGGCTCACTTCGAGGATCTTGATGTTTATGCGTGAAGAGAGAGAGAGGGGAATAGGGTACTTCAGATTCCCTCACGATCTGAAGACTCTCCCCGGGTTTGAGCTCAACCAGCTGGCACAACTAAAGCTTCTATATTCTAACCCTAAGAAGATGTTTGGCTGGTTTGAGGCTACCCTGAAAAGGGAGTAAAGGACTAGATGGGTGAACTTCAAACCTCAGCAAGCAACTAGGTACCTCAGGAGGTCTGAGGTGAGTCCCATCACGGGTCAACCGAAGATTGTCCTGAAGTGGCGACCTCCGCGCACAATGTCCCGAATTCCACTGAGGGAGATGCCACAGGACTTTACCCCACACTTTAAGTGGAGGTACTATGACTGGCACTCGGGAGAGGTCGTCATTATTTTGGATAAGGAAGGCATGGTGGACACAATAAGGGTGTTTGACCCCATGTGGCTTATCAACTTGTCAGCGTCAGATGTTTATAAGCTATAAAAGTGGCCATTATTTTTGACACGCAGGATATAGTGCAAGCACTACAGTTTCAGCATGGCATACAACTATGCTTCGCATTGAATATCCATGCCGGGGCTTCGAAGGAAGAACAAGTGATGAGATTTGAAGAGTTCAAGAAGGAAGTCAAAGTTTAGATAGATCTAGGTCCAAGGGGGAGTTTGTTAGTACACATGTCCGTAGGTCTAGTCTAGTGAGCTTCAATGTAATAGACTTTCATCTTGTAACACATATGTAATGTTTTGTCAATGAAATGAAAAACTCTTTATGAATGTTTATTGGTTGTTTAATGTCATATCTATTAATATCATTCATTATTACAAACATATATGAACATGTATATAGGTTTACAGCTGTTAGATATAGTTCTGAATCGTTAAAGGTTCACGAATGTGTTTAACTAAGTATTCTGATTCAGTCGCACGACTGGACCATGCGAATGGGCTAATCGCACGACTGAACCAGTTGATTGAATCAATCGCATGATTGAGTTATGTGACTGACTCAGTCGTATGAATGATTCAGTGTATGACTCAGTCGCACGACTGAGCCAGTCGCTTGGCTCAGTCTCACGAATGAAAGCTTTAACCTATAAATACCACTTAATTCGTGAAAAAAAAGACTTCGAGAATTGACAACCATAGCCGTCCGAGATCGCACAGAGCGTCCCTTCCAACTTCACAGAGCGTTTTAGATCATTCCTACTTCATTCTTAACGTTTTCTAATCGTTAGGCTTGATCTGGATAACGTTCTCCATGATTGGATCACTAATCAAATAGAATTCCGCGCTATTTGATTTGGTTTAACGTAGAATCAGTTAGTACTCCGTCCGTACATGGTCCTAACAAAATTCAAAATTATGAAAATTGTTTGAATATTAGTACATGAACAGTGCTAATATCTCTAAACAGTGTTCAGGTTAAAGATGTGAAAAATATATAAGTATATGGAATCTCATGCGTCTAACAGTGGACATAAGTTCAAGTAGGAGCATGATGAGTTTTCAAAAATTTTACAAGTGTTTGGGCGTTTCTAATATCCTTATACGCCTGAACAGTTGTCATGCGTCTAAAAAATTGGTTTAAGTGTTGGGCGTTTCAACATGCTCATGTGCCCACACAGTACCAGACGTTTCAAGTGAAAATATTCACCAAGTGTTGGGCCTTTCATATAATCACATGCGCCTGAACAGTGCAAAAGCGCCTCAACAGTGCTTATGCGGCTGAATGGTGCTCATGCGCCTAACCTCATGCACCCATACAGTGCTAATACGCCTAAAATTTTCGCTCAGTATATAAATAACACTTCTCATTTTTCACTCATTCACAATCTCAAAACCCCTGAACACAGTCGATACTTAATTCACCTCATTACACTTAATCTGTTCATCTAATTCTGAAATATTATGATCGAAAGTGTGTATATTTGATTGAAAAACGTAAGTTCACAGTTAGAATCATTCCATTTCAAGTAACTGATTCAAAATCAATCGGGCGTTTCGAATACGTATATGCATTTCTAACCCTACAAATTTGAAAAACTTGAAATAGATGCATTAAAACAGAACTAAGAATTTAAATTGATCATAGATTGTTGATATGCACTGAATTTCGAGCAGTTTGATATATGGGACAGTCAATTTCATGAACATTGATCAAAGGGTGTTCTTCATCAGTTCGATGGATGAAGATAAACAGTTTTCAAAATTTGAAATTTTTTAATAAAAAAATTCATAAAAACATAATTGTTAAATAACTTTAACAAAATGTTAGTTGAATTATTGTGTTTAAAACAAACATAAAAGAACTTGTATTTAATATGATTTGGACAGAATTTTTAGAATTCCATAAAAGGATAAGTACAAGTTGATGTAAAACATTAACTAAGTGTTTAAAACATAATAATTCATTAAAATGTAAATCAAAGTTTTTCAAAATCAAAAAGTTTTAAAGAAATCAACTTATCTAAAGTTTTTGTGTTCATTTGTGTAAATGGCTGATCTAAAGTTTGAGCCAAAGCATAACGTAGCTGCTTTGCTTAACAAGGATGTTCAAGATGCTATATCCTAAGAAGAGATGATTAGATTCCTACTAAGGACAAAGTATGTCTATGCAATATGTTACAACCCATTGATCTACTCAAGATTGATCAACAAATTCTGGCACACAACTTCAGTGGAAATTGATGATAATGGAATAATTGTGGTAAGAGGTTTTATCACCAATGAAAGAATGCTTGAAGTATATGAAGAATCTATAATGTTTGCTCTTATATTAGGACACAATGACCCAGCTAATTTGGGTCATCCTGATCATTTCCCAAAGAAACAGTTTTTCAAAGCCAGGGTGTATAACCATTGGAAGTTATTATGCTACATCTTTCAGCATTGCATGTCCAAAAGAAGTGCTGTATGGAATGCATTTCCAGTGGACATTGTATCACCAATAGTTGCCATTGCTACAAACAGAAGATTTAATATGGCAAAGTGTATCCTTAATGGATTTATATGCAACCTTGAAAAAGGTATCAGGAACAAGTATTTGATGTATCCAAGGTTCCTGCAGATGATGGATAAATGAAGAATATCCAAATATTCAAGTTTATGGAGTTGGTGGTGACGTAATGGATCTTGAAGACATGACTGAGATATCATATAAAAGACTAGCCACGATCACTGGAGCTCAAAACGTTCCTATGTTTCAGTATTTGAGGGATGTTGCTAATGATAATGTGGATATCATCTTAGATCACATCCACTTGATAGAAGGTGAACCAGTGGATCCAGCTGATCTAGTTGATGAAGCTCCTCAAGTCTTATCTGATGATGATGATGAAGAGAATGATGAAGATGATGATGAAAGTGATCATGCTGATGAAGCTGATGAAAGTTCATCAAGTGATAGTGTTGATGATGGAGCTGATGGTGTAGCTGAGGCACATCAAGCAGATAGTAGTGAGTCTATTGAGCCTGATCATGCTGCTGAGGCACATGATGTTAGTGAAGAAACTACTAACGAAATTACCCATGATGATCAAATGAATGAAGCTCAAGGTGATGAGGAAGCAGAGGATATTGTACAAAATCAAACAATTGATTTTGATTTCATTGATGCTATGTTGTCTGAGCCTGTCTTTCAAAGCACAACTCAAATTGAATCTAAAGATATTCCAGTTGTTACAGCACACAATGTGTCTATAGAGACTGATGATATCATAGATGTTGATGAGCTAGAAATGTTAAAAGAAATCAATATGGCTCATGAAAAGGAAATAGTTTATTTGAAAGAAGAAAATTTGAAGCTCAAAGAAGTTATTCAAATGAAGGATGCTGAGATGGTTACTGTGGTGAAAGATAAGAATGAAATCATGAGGACTTTTGATGTGATGATAAGAGATTATGATGTAATGGAAGAAAAATTCAAAAAGCTAATTGAAGAAAATGAAATGATGAAAAAAGAGTTAGCAAAAATAAAAGAAACACAAAAGGTCGATTCACCTGAGATTAAGATTGTATCTGAAATCAATCCGATCAACATTGAGGAAACTCCTGCTGTAGACAGGGTAAAAGGAAGTTAGATGAAATAGATGAATCAGTTCTACCCAAGTCTTCATCTAAAATTCAAAAGATCCCTGAAGTTTGGGAGGAAGGTGGAAATTTGTACAAGAGATTATATAAGCATTGGATGATATTAAAGATGAGTTTAATGATGACTGGTATGATGAAGTTATTAAAGATGAAGATATTAATGAAGCAAACTTTGAACAGAAATTCACACCAGTAGAAACAGCTCAAGAGGAAATACCAGTTGATTTTGAAGATAGATACAATTTTTTGGTGAGAATGAAGTATAACAGAGTATTCCTGGATGGCTTGACTGTGACTCAGATAAACAAAGAGTATGAAAAGTGTATAACTGCAGAGTCAGTAGCCTAAGTGGATCCAAATGAAATAGTCATGGAGCATGGTGAATGGAACCCACTACAAGAGAGCATTAATATGGAAGAGATGCCGAGATCTAAACTTCACCATCCTGATCTTGATGAGAAAAGTATTCCACCATTGAGATCTTGGTCACAAGCTAGAAATTATCCTTAAAAGTGGCTGAAGAGACTTCAAGGTGAATCATTGAGGAACCTTGTTAGAAGCTTTCAAGCTACTGAAAAACAATCTAACAAGATGATCATTCGGGATACAGATAATCCTCAATACCTTGAGATAACTAAGAGGACAAGGATGCTGAAACCACAAGAAATCTGGTTGATGGCTCAAAAGACGAATGTGTATGAGAGGAGAAAGAGATGATGAAGATGTTTCCTGAAATAGAGAACCAAGCTTATAAAGTTTCTTTTGATCATAAACAACTATTCAATAAGGCTAGATCGACTGGAGACTTGGTGAGAAATGTATTGCAGAAAGGACAATCAACCTTTGAGCTGCTAAATGCTATGATTGCTCCTGACTCTACAAACCAAGTTAAGATTTTTGCATGGAAGTATGATGAGATATTTATGCCTTCCTGATTAAATGAGTAAATTCAATGTGTGATGTATATCATTTTTACTCGAGCAATAACAAGCTCCCAGTTTAAGACCTCAAAGGGTTAAATAAACTGCCTTTAATTAATCCAACTGGAGCTAAATGAGGTGATATGTTTGTTAAACTTTTAAGCAAAGGGATAACTAGAGCGTGTGCTTTTCTTAAAATCAGATGTGATCAAGAAGATAAGGAGTATTTTGCTACTTTGAAGAAGAACAGGAAGATTAAAGGAAAATAATTAGAAGATGAGCACTTCTTGATTGAAGTTTATGATGTGTATTTTTAGAAAGTAACTACTCTAGGATTGAAAGTTATAGAAGGGACGCAAAAGTCAAAACCAATCCTGTGATGGTTCTACAACACTGAAACATTTGAGCTCAAATTAGTCCAAAATCTCAAGAACTGGGATGAGGATATGATCACATTGACCCTTCTTTTCAAGGTCGTCACTTGAGATTAAAAGTGACCAACTTTGGAGACTAAATAGGTGCATGTTTTTGTCAGTTTGTGCACATTTATTCTGAGATTCCCCATATTTTCAGTAGAAGAAGCATTGGGGATGAGAGAATTGGACCCAAGTCTTCTTCGTCATCACTAGCTTGTTGTTCTTGGCTGCTAGTTTAACCCTGCTCACTGACAACTTCAGTTGAAGTGTCAATGGGTTGGGTTGCCATGGTTGAGGTGTTAATGATGTAATCACTTACAGAAGTGAGAGCCTCTTCCATATGGATCTCCTGTAGAGGTTCAGGAAGATCCACCTCAGTGGGGGGTGGATGATATGGGCTAGATATGGGTGACACAGGAGTACTCATCTCTCTTTGCGTAGGGAGAAAGAAGAGATATTCATGATACTCACTGAGTTCCATATCCTCATCATCATAGAAGTCTAGGCTGAGAATTGGCTGGTTTAGATCTAGAGGCTAGGGATGGTAACTTTCTCCTAAAGGAAGTTCACTAGAGTGTTAAGACTCCGAGTGAAGGCTTAAGGCTTCTTGTGTGATGAGCTCTTCAGTTTGAGCATGACAAACCTCATGATTGATCATTAATGAGATAAGAGTGGTTTGCTCCTAAGGAGAAGTGGGAGCTATAGTGTCCACTTCCTCCTGTATGGGAGGTGATATGGGGGCCTGCATAAGTTGAATAACTTGTGCAAGGTTCGTTTGGATTTTCTTTGGTAGGTGATTGTTATTTATGGTTGTACGGGTTGTCTTGAAGTGGAAGTTGTTGGTTTAACACTAGCTGGTGCTGCTAGGTTTTTACCTTAAGCAATAAGCTCTAACATTTTTACGACCAGGGCTATTTTTACCCCTGAGAAGCCAACAATTGACTTTCTCATAGTCTTAAAGATGCCGGGATTCATTTGTCCCTTTAGAAAATTACCTGTTCCCCTCAACTATGAGCCCAATTAATAGTTGAGAATGTGCTTGACATATATCTAGGGAACATATAATATTCTAAGGAGTCCAAATTTGCAAGCAAATTAATGTACACAAATTGTGAATACCTGAACTTGAGCCCTGAACCTTCCCATGGACTATGAAAAAGAGGTCTTCTAGAATTTGGTCACAACCTCCATGCTTGTTACACAAGCTCTGGATGATAACATGGAAGATGTATTTCCATTGAGGAGAAACCTTCCCTTTCTTGAAGGTTCTGAATGAGAAGTCACCTTCATAGCCCATCTACTCAAAGGAGTGGTTTACAACAGATGTTTGGAAGAACAACACCTTCTGCATCATCAAGTCATAGATGAGAGTTAATCGAAGGTGGAGTGATGAAGATTGTCTTCCCCTGCACTATGGTAGACAGTGCCTTCTCCCCATCCATGGTGACCTCTTGGTAGGTCCTCCAAAAGTCCAAAAGTTGACCCTCATAGAGTGGAGGATAAATAGTGAGGGAGGTGAAGTAGTGAGACAGAGAAAGAAAGCGACAAACCTCTAAGAAAATTGGATCTATCTTAGAGTTTAATAGAGGAACTTGATTGTGTTACCTGTGAAGCTGCATGGAAAAATCTGGTTGATTTCTATGATCAACATTGGCTATTTGTGGTAGCTTTGAGGTGAAGGGAGGTAAGAACAAAGGCGGTGAGTAGGAATTTAGGTTTAGAAAATTTGTAGATTAAGAAGATAGTGAAAGAGGGGGGAACCGTTGGGTATACTTATATGAAATGGACATGAGACAAAGTTAATGCGAAAGGATAAGCTTTGAAATGCGAATGTCAGTCCCATCTCTAAGAAAGTGTACAAAAAGGTAGTTTTCTTAGAAGTTAAAACTCTTTAAAAAGTAATTTGACTTTGAAAAAAATTTCTCCCAAGATAAACTGGGCTTCTGTAGGTGATAAGTTAGACAACTTAGGACACACACTTACTTTTAGAAATAATATAAATTAAGTTTTAAGAAAATCTATTCAAGGTTAATCATCCCAATCGCTGATATAAGATATTGAAATCTCTATTCATCAAAACACTTTGTAAACAGATCAGCACATTGTTCATTTCTATTAACCTTGATTAGTTTTATCAATCCTTTTTCATGATTATCTCTAATTAGATGATACCTGATGTTGATATGCTTTGTCTTTGAGTGCTACACAGGATTCTCTATGATAAAGATAACATTATTGTTGTCTTTATGGATGGGAGTCTCTTTGAGGTTATATCCATAGTCCAGCATCTGATTCTGAATCCAAAGTACTTGAGCACAGCAGCTTGCAGCAGCAATGTATTCAGGTTTAGCAGTTGATGTAGATACATAGGATTGTTTCTTGCATTGCCATGAGGCTATCCTTCCACCAAGTAATTAACATCTCCCAAATGTGGACTTTATAGTCATGTTGTAGCCACTATAGTCACTATCTATATAGGCATACAGATAAAAGTCAAAATTCTTTAGATACCAAAGGCCTAGCTTAGGGGCACCTTTGAGATATCTAAGAGTTCTTTTGACAACAACAAGGTGTGACGTCTTAGGGTTAGCTTGATATCTTGAACATATGCATGTAGCAACATAATATCAGGCCTACTAGTTGTAAGGTACATGAAAGACCCAATCACAGCCCTATCAAGATGTTCATCTACACACTCCCCCTCAAGATCATGTCTAAGGGAGTGGTTTCTAGCTATGGGTGTCTTTTCAACCTTCATTCAATCATTTTGAATCTTGTATGTCCTGTACATACTTTGACTGACTTATAAAGATAAGATTGTCAACTTGCTTCACTGGAATTCCTAGAAAGAAATTAAGTTCCCCCATGGAACTCATTTCAAATCTATTCTTCTTCAGCTTCTCAAAGTCTTTACAGAGCTTTACATTAGTTGATCCCAAAGATAATGTCATCTACATATACTTGAACTAGCATCAGCTCATTCCCTGTTCCTTTGATGAAGAGAGTTCCTTCTATAGTACCCTTATTGTAGCCATGCTAACAAAGATATTGAGATAGTGTCTCATAACACTTCCTTGGATTTTGGTGCAGCCCATAAAGAGCTTTATCAAGCTTGTAGACATAATCAGGATAATCTGGGTCTTTAAAGCCAAGTGTTTGTTTGACATACACATCTTCATCAACTACCCCATATAAAAAAGCACACTTGATATCAAGTTGGTAATCCTTGAAGTCCTTTGATGTTGCAAACGCTAGGAATATCCTAACAGCTTCAAGTCTTGCTACTGGAGCAAAGACATCAGTGTAATCAATTGCTTCTTCTTGTGTGTACTCTTGAACAACCAGTCTTGCCTTGTTCTTGTTTAAAAGTCCCTATCATCTTTCTTATTCATAAACACACATTTGGTTCCTATGATAGTCGTCCTTTGAGGAAGAGAACATAGGCTCCAAACCATTGGCATTTTGAATTGAAGCAGCTCCTCTTGTATTGCTTCAACCTAACTTCCATCCTATAAAGCCTCATCAACATTCTTTGGCTCTATCTAGGATAAAAAGCAAGAGTATAGAAAAATATTTTTTATGGGTTTATCCTCTTGTTCTCACCCTCTTGTCAACATCTCCAATGATGTTTGTGGTGGTTGTGACTTGTGGGTCCTAAGTTTAGGGATCACAAAAAGTTGATTAGACAGATCTAAATTTGAGATGTTTAGATCTGGTAGGGAAGTGTCTCCCACCACATCAGCATACTTATCAAGAAAATCTTGATCAAATGAGTGTGTGACATCATTGATGTTGTCTTTAATGTAGTGGTTGTCAGCATCAAGAAATTCTTAATCACTGTCAACACTACCATGTCCTCTTATATTTGAAGTTCCTCCATTTTTGTTTTGTGCCTCTTAGCTAGATTTTTTAGGCACTTCAGATGTATCAGCTTGATTTGTCTTTGTTATGCTGATAGGAGCTTCACCTGTTGGGTTAGTTACAACTGGAGTTGAAGTAGTATTCTTGCTTGGTCTTCTCAGTTCAAATCTTGGGTCAGGATCCTTTGTTATGTATTACATGTAGATCCTGAAACATTTTCACAAGATTTCTTAAAACAGTTGGTAACTAAATCAAGATCAAATAACCAATCAGGACCTTGAACCTTTCATATAGGGAGTGTGCTCATTAAAGATCACATTGGCTGATTCTTCAACTACTCTAGTTCTGAGATTTTATATTCTCTAAGCTTTAGCTTAGGAAGATTATCCAATAAAATGTCCATCATCTGATTTCTTAGCAAACTTGACTACTTGATCATTGGTATTCAAGATGGTGCAGGGACATCCAAATGATCTGAGAAAACCAATGAACGGTCTTCGTTTATGCCACAGTTCATAAGGAGTCTTACCAAGAGTCTTGACTACCAAAACTCTGTTATTCATATAGAAGGCAGTGTTACGTGCCTCTGTCCACAAGGTGATGGGTAGTTTTGAGTCAAACAACATGCTTCTTGCAGCTTCAATAAGTTTCATGTTTTCCCTTTCAGTAACACCGTTTTGCTAAGGAGTCCTGGGAGCACAATATTTTCTTGAAATACCCTTTTCATCATAAAATGTGTTAAGGATTTGGTTTTTGAATTCAGTTCCTTGATCACATCTTATGATCTAGATCTTGTGATCATTTTGATTCTCAATTTGTAGAATGAAGTTCATCAAGATCTCAGGAGTTTCATCCTTAGTTCTAAGAAAGAAAACCCAAATGAATCTTGTCAAATCATCTGTGATCACTAAACAATATGAGGTCCTTCTTAGACTCACTACACTAGTAGGGCTAAAGAGATCCATGTGTAATAAGTGTAGGGAAGTAGTGATAGAGTTCTTTTCCTTTGGCCTGTGAGACACAAAGTGTTGTTACCCTTTCAGGCATGCAACATAGTGATCATCACTTGTAAACTCTTTCTTTGGCACTCCAGTTACCAAGTCATTATTAATTAATTTGTTCATGTTCTTAAAGTTTATATGGCACATTCTCTTATGCCAAAGTAAAGACTCATCACTATTGGCCTTAGATAGAAAGCATGAAACTTCTCCTGAAGGGGATGTTTCTAGCAAATCCATCTTGTACATGTTCCCTTTCTTGGGTGTTCTAAGCAAGATATGCTCTTGAGGAATGACCAACCCGAGATTGAGAACAATGCACTCATGCTCCGTAAAATGAATGTTATGTCTCTGGTCATAAAATTTGGATACACTCGGTAAATTGTACCCAAGCTCCTAACAAAGTTTACCTTCTTAATGCTGATCTTACCATTTATGACAATGCCTCTTCGTGTAATGCAACCTCCAGTATCTCCTCCAAAAACAACTGGCCCTCTATCAATTCTTTCAAGTTTTAGAGCAAAGAGCCATTGCCTGTCATGTTCCTGGAATAGCCACTGGCAATAATCCATACATTCTTCTTGGTCCTCATTTGTTCCTACACAATAAAAGAGAGTTAGTTACCCAAGCCTCAGTGGTCATGGGCTCTTCAAAATGAACTTTAGACAATGCAATTTGATCATATACTGAGACTTTGGGGATCATTTGTTGTTGTTAATGAAGAATGCTTAGTCATATGGTATTCCTTTATCTTCCATATCATCTTTGGAAGATTAGACTTGACCTTCAAAGCTTCTAATGTTTTTATAACTTTGGATGTTTTGGAGACTGACCCTTCGGAAGATGTTGCTTTCACTACTGCAAGCTTCATTGCTTCAGAAGCATTCCTTTCTTCCGAGACCAAATTTCCTTCCGAAGGAAATTTTTCATTTGTATTCATTTTCATTGGAGCATCCAAAAGAAACACAGATTTCTTTCGAAGCCTTCTTATTCTTGCTCCTCTCAGAAGTCTTCTTCCTTATTATTTTGACAGTACCTTTGGGATTATAGAAGCAATCCTTAGCAAGATGAGAAGTACCGTCACACATAATGCAGTTAAATTGCTTTCTTCTGACAGTCTTCTTTTCAATGAAACACTGAGATTGATCACTTTCCATCACCATCGTTATCCTTTCAGATGTTGTAGCATGCTTCCTAGGGTGAGGCTTGCCTTTGGAGGTGGATGGTTCATGGTGTGTAGTAGTGTTACATAACTGACCAGCCTTCATTCCTTCATAGGGATGAACTGGACATGAACATGAACTCTTGGTACTAGAGTTCAAAGTTGTATCCTCAGTCTTTACCACTTCAAATCTTGTAGAGATAAAAACTTATTTCTACTTGGAGTTGAAAGTGGCCTTGATCACTTGTGCTCTCTTTGATCTCCTTTTGGCTACTCGGATCAAGTTCTTTCTCTTGGACTTTGTCATCCCTAACTTCTTCTTCGTCTCAGGTGAATAGTGACCCTTGTTAGGATGATCTTCTTCACTCTTCCTAAAACTGTCCTTCACTATCTTCTCTTCATCCTGTTTATCACTAGGATCTATGGATGGAAGCTCATCTTAACTAGTTACGCACTTTGGAGATCTTACAGACAATGGATGGAGCTATCTTAACCAGTCCATGCTTGTTTTGATAACACAATTTGGAATGCAGGGATGAGAATATTATATTGTTGAAGGTCTCTTCTTCAATAACATATTTCTTAGCCTTGGTTAGTTAACTTAGTGATGAGATCTTTGATTTGAGTCCTGAAAAAAGGTATGTTCATGTTTAGGAGTTGAAATGCTTTTCTTTAAGTCTTCTATTTTTAATTTATACTCATTTTTAGCTCTTTTGAAATTAGATTTTAAGATCTTCAAGGACTAAAGTTTAGATATCATCTCTTAGTTATAGGACATATATCTATTTACTTCAGTAATGCATTGTGGGGTACAAACATGTTCCAATACCTTGGTTTCATCCAGATCTGCCATCAGTGCTTGGTTTGGAGACACATCTTCTACCTGGAAACTTCAATCAAAGCCCTATTCTTCCATAGAAACTACAGCTTGTTGTTTGGGCTTCTTAGGGTGTGGAGCTCCCTCAGTGTAGTTTGGCTTGGGTTGTGCCTATCCACCATTTTTCCTGGGTGCCTTGCACTTTCTAGCAAAGTGTCACATCTGGTTACAGTTGTAACACTTCAGTTTGCTCTTGTCCTGTCCAAACTTTCCACTTGATACATTGCAGGAAACTTTCTCCCTGTCCTCTTATAGAATTTCTTGGCTTTATTAGTGAGGAGAGCCATATGTTGAACTATTTCCATATACTCTAGATCATCCGGATGGATACAATCCTAATTTTCAAGGGTGAAGAGAAAGTTTCCTGTGCTTTCATCATGAGACACAAAGGCTTGAGATGAGTTTGTCTCTTGGAATGAGCTTCCTTAGATGTAGCACTCCGTTGGTATCTCTGGGAAGGTAATGAAAGGGCCTTTTGGTGAGTTGGCAGGGTAAGAGATGAAATGGTGTTGTGGTTTTCTATAATCCCTTTCAACCACATGAAGGACAGAACTCTGTTTGTTGCTAGAGTTTCCAGATGGATTTTACATGTTCATCTCCAGCTGGTAACCACTGAGTATGCCATACAACTCAGTGAGAGTAAGGGTCTTGAGATTTTTAGCCCTCTTACACAGTAGTGTGTCCATTGTCTAGGAAGAGAGGATGTGAACTTTTTCACAATATCTCTATTTTCTAGTTTCACTCCAACATCCACCATAGTGCCCATAATCTCAACATACCTGAAGTATTGTTGAGTCATGGTTTAACCTGTTTTCAAGGTGAAGTTCTCAAACTGCTACTTCAGAAGGTCTTTCTTGTTTCCTTTGGCTTCAGTAGACCCTTCATACATCGGGTTCAGTGCATCCCAGAGCTGCTCAATAGTTTTACGCTTCTTGAAGCCTCTGTAGATGGCATTTGGAAGAGCAGCTTGGAGGGCAGTAATGGCTTTCTGGTCTACATCTACTCTTTTTCTATCTTCTTCAGAGTAGTCAGTCACTTCCTTTGGGATCATGCCACCTCCAGCAGCAGCTAAATAGGTGCATGGAATATAAGGTCCTATGGTAACAGACTCCCACATCATGCTGTCTTGTGACTTAATGAAGCCTTCCATTCTTAAACACCAAGTATCAAAATCATTAAGAGTGATTAATGAGGACTTTATCATGGTACTCTTTTCCATATCAGACATAGATGCTTCCATTTAAGATTTTAAGTGCTTTGTTAGAACTGAACATATCTAAGATGGTGAGATTTTACAATCAAGAGCCTGGAATGCTCTAATACGAATACAACCAGTCTCATAATAAGAGAGTGTTAGAACACTTAATAGTTCAAATAGAGAACAAGATTTAAGAACATCATGCAAAGAACACAAGTAATAGTGAGACAGAATTCAAGAACAATATATATGGTTTTCAAGAATGTTGTATATTAATCTTAAGTACTCTTATAAGAGTTACAATGCATAAGTTGTTTTTTAACATACAAGATCCTGAGATACTTTACACTATATCCTACAACCGACTATACTTGAAAAGCCACTTGGAACATTGAAAGACAACAAAATCAATGTAGAGTCAAAAGGCAGATTGCCTTTTTACTGGTGACTATGACATGCCATAGCTCACATCATAATATATTAAAAAGGGATAAAAGTACATAAAGTAGAAAGTTACCAATGTCACACCCTCGATTTGCACGAACGGGGTTTTACCGTTAGGAATGTAACATAACTAGGATATCAGATAAGCACCAGTTACACCAAACGACTTGATAAATTACAAAATATATAAGTTGCTTAATAAAAGTGTAACAAACCAACTATGTTTAAGTATTGCGGAAGCAAAATCAAAAAACATTTGAACGATTGTTACTATTGTGCAAACACGCATCCAAACCAATTTAAGAAAATGTAAACGTAATTAAACCATAAAATCAGTTTATAACTGAATGAAGATGATGTGCAATGAATGAGGTGTTCCTAAGGGTGCCATATCAACGACCTAAGAGAAAACATGCTAAAGTCAGCACAAAAACTGGTGAGTTCACAGATTTATCAAAAAACAGTAATTAATAGTAATGAAATTCTAGATTTAGTAATCAAAGCATATAAGGAGGTAGCTAGCCTACAGCAAGTCACTATGTGTATGAAGTCGCAACAGAGTTAACAGTAATAATAATAATGTATGCCCCGGCAGTGGAATCCCGACCACAACACTGTAAAACAGGCTAACCATTCACCCATTTGACCTCCAGTCAAGCTAGCGCGGACTAGCCCGGGCGGGGTTTGTCAAACCCAGTAGATCTACTAACAATCACTTCACTAGTAACATATTAATGGTCCGAAGAGGAATATTATAACACGATAGTATCATGTATATGCAGTATTACAAAATCCAAAGTATTGTATCGTTTATGAAATCATCATGTTTCTCTTCCCTAAAAACAGTGTATAATCTAAAAGCGGGGCTGTAAACTCACCTTATATGCACAGCAAAATCAATATATGTAAGCACGAACGAATAAGTTTCCGAATAACCTGAATTTCAGCTAATGTATAATTATTATTAATTATTACATATTAATGCAATATTTGTATGGTTTCGCATTTCACGGGTCGGTTACGGTGCCGGTTATCGGTTGCTTCTACTCACATACTCGCACATTCAAGTGTCAACACACTTCGAACGCAATAAACCCAATTATCACGTATGAAAGTACATTTTATACAATTTAATCATATGACCCTTTTATAAAACTCGTCATGAACGCGTATGACCCAAACATAACACCCTCACATATATTGAATAATTATAAATTACTCACGCAATATATATAAATTCCTACACATCAAGAATGTAATATATTTATTATATACATAGTTATGACACACTTATATGGTATATATGTATGTATATATCATAAACACATAATGCACACATATAATATATATACATATATATATATAATATATCATGCATTCACACATGAAATATGTCCATCACAGTCACACATATGCACCATTATCACCATCCAAATTCCATTGGTCACCCTCACAAACATATCTCCATTTTGCATAAAATAATACATATGCACGTAGCAAGCAAACACAGCCACACATTGCATACACTATACATACACATGACAACTTCCATATCAAGCTCATTCTTATTAAGTTAGCAATATATATTAATAAGTTAGATTCTTGATTTAATCAAGCTCATTCCCCCCCCCCTTTCTTTCTGTCAACCCCAAAACACACATATATATACCGACATAGATACATACACAAGAATATTCTCACATGACACACACACACACACATATATATATATGCACACACATTTATACATACCTAAGAACATAGTAGAATATATATATGTATCACTAAACACACTCATCTATATTAGTAATACAACACACACATACAAGAGTTTTGCATTCATCCATGGAATCAAACACACAACTATATGAACCCATACACGGTAGAAGACAATCATATACAATCACATATATACACACCGAATAGACAACCATATATGCATCCATCTATACACTTTTTCATTGAAATCCCACACACAAACTGTTGGTACACATGTCCCTAGTTCTAGTTCTAGTGAGCTTAAATGTAATTGACTTTCATTTTGTAACACTTATGTAATGTTTGATATATGAAATGAAAATCTCTTCTTTGAATGTGTACTGGTTATTGAATGTTATATCTATTCATATGATTGAGTATTATACGCTTATATGAACATGTTATATACGTTTACAGTTGTTAGACATAGCTCTGCATCGTTAAAGGTTCAGGAATATGTTTGACTAAGTCTCATGATTCAGCCACACGACTGGATTATGCGAAATGGCCAGTCCCACGACTGAACCAGGTGATTGAGTCAATCGCACGATTGAGTCATAAGACTGACTCAGTCGTACCATGGTTCAGTCGTACGAATGAAAACTGAAACCTATAAATACCACTTAATTCGTGGAAAAACATAACACTTCGAGAATTCTTAACCCTAGTCGTGCTTGTTCGTCCATAGAGTCCCTTCCAACATCATAGAATGTTTCTGATCGATTCTAATCAATTCTTAACGTATTCTAATCGTTAGTTTTGATTGGATTAACGTTTTCCCTTATTGGATCGTCAATCAAATAGGATTCCGCATTATTTGATCTGGTTTCACGTTGAATTAGTTAGTACTCCGTTCGTACACGGTCCTAACAAGTGGTATCAGAGCCTTGGCTCTTGATTCTTCATGGATTCAATCGCGTTTTTGCAAAAGTCAACGTTTTTTGATCAAAAGATCCGTTCTTTCTGCAAAAAAATCCAGTTTTTACGAGTGCATGTGTTCAAAAGTTAGTCTTTTTCGAGTTTCAGCCGACTAGGGTTTGCGAAATTGTGTTTTTAGGTCGAATTGCATGAAAAATTTGAAAATTTTCAAAGTCAGCAGTCTCAGTCGCATGATTCGCTTAATCGCACGACTGAACTCCATTCGCTCAGCTCAATCGCACGATTGGCCCACAGTTATCAGAGCACAAGTAGTGGAAAAAGCTATGGAAGGCTCTTGAGAAACGTTATGAAGGAAATGCTATGCTTAAGTCTCTAAAGGCTAAAGCGTTGAAGAAGGAATTCGATAACCTCTTGTCTATTGGGAATGAAAGTTTGGATGATGTGATTGACCGCTTCTATCATTTGATGAGTGAACTGCACACTCATGGGGTTAAAACGTCCATGGAAGATAAGGTGTCTAGTTTGGCTGATGGGTTACCTGATAATTGGGATTCATTTATGTCCACTTTAAGACATAATGTTGTGCTGGAGACTTTGGACATAAATGACTTTATACTGAAATTGAGGGAGGAAGAGGTACGACATAAGTACAAGTCTAAGAAGGGAAACTACACTCAGAATCCTTCTCTCTACAATGTGACCCTTACTACAGCATCTTCTAGTGCATGTGCGCACACGTCATGTGCATGTGCGCACACGTCATGTGCATGTGCGTGTGTGCGTAATACGCACACACGCACGTGCACATGAACCTTTAGTAAGAGTAAGGAAACAGTCACAATGGAATCAGAGTCTTTTCCTTTTCCTATTATTGATTTTGAACCAACCTCACCTCGTGATGAAGATAATTCCGATCTTCCACTAAGAAAGGTCTCGCCACGACAACTCAATTACTTATGGATGTAACCACAATTAACATTGGAAAAATAAAAAGAATATATATCTTTTTTGGACAATGGGCGAAAGCCCGATCCAGCAATATCACGTGAGTGGTTCAAAGCTCATCTTCTGGTGAAGAGTTAAGTGTTTCATCAGGGGTTCAATGAAGGGATTTAACATGTTTATCAAAGTTCATATAAGCTTGTTTATATGAAAAAACAGCGGATTATTAATTTTAAAACATGTTAATATGATGATTATTAAACCCATTTAATAAGCAAACCCCAAACCATGGATCATTATACGAAATGCATACAATGAAATGAACATAAGATGTTTGAAATACACAACCTTTGTAGCTGCTCAAAATCGAATTTCTTGAGGTGAAAGAAGATGAAATCGTGGCTGAATCTTCAAGGAAGAAGACCTCAAGATGGTATACCCCAAGCCACCAACGAAAACCTTTGATTGCTAGGATTCTTGACACCAATTTTCAGCAACAAAACCTCTTTTGTTAGCTGAGAAATTCAGCTTCTTCTTTGCTACTCAAAATCGAGAGAGAGAGAGAGAGTTTTTGCGAGAAAAGGGAGCCTTTGCATGTAGGAGAGATGTATGTAAGAGTTGGGAGGTGTGTTTCTTTAAGTCTTGTGTGTTTACAAGACAAAAGTGGGACCACCTTGGCCCTTGGGCGGCCGAAATCCATCTAATGGATTCCCTCCCATTTGTTTTGTAATTGTTACAATTAAACACTCCCTAATCTTTAAATTTTTATAAAGTTGAAACATGTTTTTAACTTTATAAACATAGTACCTTTTATTCGTCACCATTTAGTAACACTAAATAATGAAACAAATGGTACCTCATGAAAGATTATCCAAATAATGATGTTCATCTACAAAGGCAATGATTTAGAAAACCCATTTTCTAAATTGCTGTCATTATTTATTTGTATGATCTTACCAACGAATAATTATCTATTGGTGTTTGTTTAGCTTGTTATTGGGTATGACCCGACTTGGATCATATCATACTAGCCTCATCAATTTAATATGTAACTTGGGCAGATCAAATCCTTCAATCTCCCACTTGCACAAGATTCATAGAAGATTGATGCAAGTAGCAAATAATGCCTAGCAACGGTTTGCTACCCCTAATGTATATGACTAAGTGCCATTCAATAACATCATCCTTTTCAAGTACCTTACTTGAATATGATTTAGGTGAATCAATCATTTATCCTTTTGTTACAGATGTCATGTTAAATCCCAGAGACATGGAATTGTCATTCTCCGTTGATTTAACTTCTACAGTCCTTAGACATCTAACTCTCAACGAATAAGAGGAACAAATTCCATCTTGACTACATACGTCTCTCACAATCACTTTATACCATACCTGAACTCAGCCTTATATACTGCCTTTGTTTCAGAACAGCAAAGTACTAAGTCAAAGTACAATACTTAGTGAATATCAAGACCCAATATGTATCTCAGGTCTGAGGATACAATGATATTCGCCTTTACTCAATATCTCTTATGACTAATCACAAAGATTCCATGCAGAAATAATTGAGAGCGGGTCAGTCCAATATCTATGTCCCATAGATATCAATGAACCTTGGTAGCAACCTCTTGCTCTATATTCATAACTTTTGAATATCAACCAATCCAAGTTCATTATAGTCTTTCATTCATAGTTGTTCCCACAAGTATGATCGACTACGGACATTTAGAATAATTTACTTATTCACGGATTTAAACATGCTAAAATAGAAGAACAAATGAAAATTATAACCATATAATTAAGTCAAATAACATAAGTTCCAATATCCAAATACAAAATTTGATCAAGTCCAATCACTAGAATATCGAAGTCCTAAGGCACAAGTATGACTTTCATGCTTTGACCTATCTAGGAGCTTCGTGAATCGATCCGTAATGTTTTGATCGGTGTGAACTTTGCGAATACATATCTTTCCCTTTTCAACTTCATCCTTTATGTAGTTAAATCTCTGTTCAATGTGCCGAGTCTTTTGATGAGCACGAGGCTCCTTGATTTGAGCAATCGCGCCCTTGTTGTCACAAAAGATCTCTAGGGGGTCTTGAATGGTAGCAACGACCCCTAGATCAGCAATGAACTTCCTAAGCCACGCAGCTTCTTGAGCTGCCAATGAAGCGGCGATGTATTCTGATTCTGTTGTAGATAGTGCCACTACATCTTGCTTTGAGCTCTTCCAAAAGACCGCTCCTCCATTCATAATGAAGACATATCCCGACTGTGATCGAGAATCATCTCGATCAGTTTGGAAACTCGCATCCGTGTAACCCTTTACCACGAGCTCCTCCTTACCAGATCCATATATTAAGAACATATCCTTAGTGTTTCAAAGGTATTTCAAAATACTCATAACAGCCATCCAATGACTATTACCAGGATTCTGCTGATATCTACTTGTCATGCTTAGAGCACATGACACGTCCGGCCTAGTACATATCATTGCATTACATGATGGATCCTATAACAGAAGCATATGGGACTCCACTCATTCTTTCTTGTTCAACCTTTGAACTAGGGCATTGAGATGAGCTCAATAGAGTCCCCTTTTGAATAGGTACCAAACCTTTCTTAGAATTCTCCATCTTGAACCTTTTCAAGATCTTATCAATGTATGCACTTTGGTTTAAACCTATCAGCCGTCTTGATATATCTTTATAGATATTTATTCCCAAAATATAGGTGGCTTCACCAAGATCCTTAATGGAAAAACAGCTTCCAAGCCAGGCTTTTACACCTTCCAAGTTTGGAATGTCGTTTCCAAATAGTAAAATGTCATCGACATATAATACAAGGAAGGTGACTGTGCTCCCACTCTTTCTTATATACACAAGCTGCATCAGTGTTTTTGATGAAGCGAAATTTCTTTACTTCATCATCAATATGGTGATTCCAACTTCTTGATGCTTGTTTCAATCCATAGATTGACTTCTTTAACTTGCATACCTTGTTAGGATGTTTTGGATTGACAAAACCTTCAGGCTGTTTCATATGGACATCTTCCTCAAGATATCTATTAAGGAAAGTGGTTTTGACGTCCATTTCCAATATCTCATAGTCATAATATGCTGCTATGGCAAACAATATCCTAATAGACTTTAGCATTGCCACAGGAGAAAAGGTTTCATCATAATCAATCCCTTGAGTTTGAGTGAAACCTTTTGCTACAAGTCTAGCTTTATAGGTATCCAAGTTTCCATGCATATAGGTTTTTTTCTTGAAAACCTACTTACTTCCAACTATCTTAGACTTAAGAGGTGGTGTAACCAATTCCTAAACTTGGTTATCACACATGGATTGCTTCTCAACGTTCATGGCTTCTTGCCATTTGTCAAAATCAGGTTTTGACATTGCATCATGGTATGTGGTTGGTTCATCTGAATCTACCACATAGCATCCATCCATGAAAAATCCATATCTCTCAGGAGGAACACTAATTCTACCAGATCTGCGAACGTTTTGTGTATGTTGATCATCCATATGATCATTCTCAACATCCTCATGTTGATTGCTAGTATCAACCAATTGTGTATCGTCTTGTGAATCTTGAACCTCTTCAAGTTCCACTACTCTTCCACTAGCTTCTTCCAAAAGAAACTTAGTTTCCAAGAACTCTGCCTTTCGAGCAATAAACACTTTCTGCTCTGTCAGATCATAGAAATAATATCCAATATAATCTCTAGGATATCCAATGAAGATACACTTTGTGGATCGGGCTTCCAGTTTGTTTTGAGTGTATTGCTTAGGATAAGCTTCACACCCCCAAACTTTCAAATATGATAATGATGGAACCCTTCCATGCCATACTTCGAAAGGTCTCCTTTCCACTTTCTTGGTTGGGGCCATATTTAAAATACGGGCTGCGGAGAGCAATGCGAAACCCCAAAATGATAGAGGTAGTGTACTTCTAGCCATCATAGATCGAACCATATCTAATAGAGTCCGATTCCTCCTCTCAGACACACCATTATGTTGTGGCGTTCCAGGTGGAGTAAGTTGTGAGGCAATCCCACAACTTCTAAGATACTCTTGAAATTCACTACTTAGGTATTCACCTTCTCTATCTGTACGAAGAATCTTGACCATTTTCTTGAGTTGATTTTCTACTTCATTCTTGAAGATTTTGAACATTTCAAAAGATTCATGTTTGTGTCTTAACAAGTACACATACCCATAACGACTATAGTCATCGGTAAAGGTAATGAAGTATCTTTCACCATTCCTAGTCATTGGTTTAAAAGGTCCACATACATCCGAATGTATGATCCCTAATAAATCCTTTGTCCTTTCATTAGTCCCACTAAAAGGGGCCTTTGTCATTTTACCTCGTAAACAAGACTCGTATACATCAAATGGATCATCTTCATTAGTTTTCAAAAGACCATTCTTTTGGAGATTTTGCATACGATTCTTGTTTATGTGACCAAGGCGACAATGCCAAAGATAGGAATCACTCAAATCTAATTTGAGCTTTTTGGTGGTTGCTTGGTACATTGAGCTATCATATGTTGTATTTTCATGAACCAATTCATAAATACCATTACAAGGTATAGCCTTAAAATAAAACAAATGATTTAAAGAAACATGAATATCATTGTCAACAAACTTGAAATCATAATCATATTGTCTCAAACGGGAAACAGATATAATGTTCCTAGTCAAACTAGGAACATATATTACATTCTTTAAAATGACTTCCAAACCACTTGGAAGCTTCAAAATATAGTCTCCTTGGGCTTCCACGTGAACCTTTGCACCATTGCCCATGAAGAGACTTATTTCCCCTTTTGCATAATGCTCACTTCTTTTGAACCCCTGCAACAAATTGCAAATATGAGTTCCACATCCGGTATCTAATACCCATGTGTTAGAAGAAATAACATTTAGCTTAACATGTATCATAAAGATTGTACCTGAGGTTTGCCCGTCCCTCTTCGACCTCAACGCTTTGAGATAGACCGGACAATTGCGTTTCCGATGGCCTACCTCACCACACTCAAAACAACGGTCATCTTGAACAACCTTTTGCTTCTTTTCTTTCGGTTTGGGCGGTTCCACTTTTGCTTTTCTCTTTCCCTTGACGTGCCCCTTCCCTTTGGCAACGCTTGCCCTAGGTCGGGGAGGTGCCTCTTCCTACTACCTCCTTCATTGATCGTAAGGACCGGTAGAACCTTTCTACCCACGCCTGCCTCAGCCGTTTTGAGCATTGAATGAAGCTCACCAATGCTCTTGTCCCAACCATTCATGTTATAGTTCATAACAAAGCAATCAAACTTCTTTAATAGAGAGTTGAGGATCAAATCGATTGCCAACTCGTTGGACACACAAAAGTTAAGCCTTTCGAGGCGATCAATGTGGCCCTTCATCTTAAGAACGTAAGATGATACCGATTAGGTCTCGTCCATCCGACATGCATGGAGCGCTCGAACCGTTTCAAAGCGCTCCACCCTTGATTGTTGTTGGAACATTTCCTTCAACTGGGTGATCATGTCAAAGGCATTATGGTTCTCAAAGTCCTTTTGCAAATCGGGATTCATACTCGCTAGAATGAGACATGAGACTTGGACGGAGTCCTCGGTGTACTTGACCCACTCGGTAAAGGCCTCAACGTCATTTTCATCGGGTTGATCGGGAATGGGATCGTCTAACACATAGGACTTCTTTTCTTGCTTGAGAACTATTCTCAAGTTTCGGTACCAATCCATGAAGTTCCCATGGTTTAGACGTTCCTTTACAAGGATCGTTCTTAGTGATAGGTTATGGACGGTCGGGATTGCGTTGTTGTTGTTAGCCATCTACAATTTTACAAAGTTCAAATTTTAGTATTTTGATATTTGAGCATTTTTTATTACTAATAACCTTTGTGCCTCATAGACAATTAATAATTAAAATCTAGAATCCAACGTTACATATAAATATCGGTTAGGTGTCCTTTATCCCTTTATTTAAATTAACAAGGTAGTCAACGTTTGACAATTGTAACCTATTACAATTTCTAGTTTTATGGGATCGATTTAAACATCTCATGTTTTGTTTGGCATGTTTATCCCATCAACACCGTTTGTACGTCATGCTTCGGTGATCCTAATGCATGATTTCCAAATCAAGTCGTCCTACTTAGACACACGTGTGATTTTACTTATATAAGTGATTAGGTGACCTTTATCCCACAAATATGGTAATTTCACCTCAACTTCACAAGTTTCTATATTTATGGTTAGGTATGCCATAAATAAGTTACAGGTGAATTGAGTGTTGTTTAAAAGGATGGTGTTAAACTTGTTTTAAAAGGGTTTTTGAAGTTTCTAAAATTCTAGTTTTAGAAAAGGCCTTTTATACCATACAACTTGTATGCATTCAAATGCATGGTATTATTTGAAAAACTATTTTCAAGGTTCCTTTTAATAAAACCCATTTTTATTAAATCATTAACCCTTAATAAACACATTTTATTAATCCCTTTAATGATTATAAAGAACCATTTTTATGCTTGATTTATCATAGTTGTTTAACTGGTTTGTCTATTTTCAATTAAAATATTAAACTCAACCAAAACAACCAAACAATCAACCAAACATAAAAAAATGAAAAAAATAAGTGCATAACCAAAGCGAACTATTTTGATCACACTTGCTTGCCATAACAAGTGTGTCAAGTGGTCATTCCTACCGTAAAACATGACACATTGTTGAGTTGATGAACTCCCACTTGAACTTGCATCCAAATGCTTCAAGTATGCCTTTTGAGTTATGATTCCATCATCATCCTTAGGCTCCTTCTTTGTCTTACAAATCAGCCCCAAAAATACATATTACATAGAAAAAGTCCTAATATATTTTTTCTAGTAAAATAAAGTGCAAGTTAATCTACTTATTACATACCAAATGGAATGAATAAATTACATTGCCTTTATTACATTCAAATGAATCACAACCACAAATAATCAATCACAAGGTCATGGCTAGGTTTTGTGCACTAAAAACATATCCAAATATGTACATATTCATCGATTTTGGGCAGCCCATTTTAACCCATGTTCTTGGCCAACATAAACCAAGAACAAATGGGTTTTGTCGAAACAAACAACTATCTTATGATCTAAAATTTAAAGATCCTTACATGCATAAAGTAACATCTTTAAAATTCAAAAGGGGTGACCATTTCAGCCCTTTAACTCTCGGCCATATGGTGTTACACACCACAAAACCGTGAGCTAGTACATCTTGTACATGTATGCATTCGTATAAGTGGCTCTTGATGCCATTGAAGGGATTTAACAAGTTTATCAAAGTTCATATAAGCTTGTTTATATGAAAAACGCAGCGGATTATTATTTTTAAAACATGTTAATATGATGATTATTAAACCCATTTAATAAGCAACCCCAAACCATGGATCATTATACGAAATGCATACAATGAAATGAACATAAGATGTTTGAAATATGCAACCTTTGTAGCTGCTCAAAATCGAATTTCTTGAGGTGAAAGAACATGAAATCGTGGCTGAATCTTCAAGGAAGAAGACCTCAAGATGGTATACCCCAAGCCACCAACGAACACCTTTGATTGCTAGGATTCTTGACACCAATTTTCAGCAACAAAACCTCTTTTGTTAGCTGAGAAATTCAGCTTCTTCTTTGCTACTCAAAACCGAGAGAGAGAGAGAGTTTTTGAGAGAAAAGGGAGCCTTTGCATGTAGGAGAGATGTATGTAAGATTTGGGAGGTGTGTTTCTTTAAGTCTTGTGTGTTTACAAGACAAAAGTGGGACCACCTTGGCCCTTGGGCGGCCGAAATCCATCTAACGGATTCCCTCCCATTTGTTTTGTAATTGTTACAATTAAACACTCCCTAGTCTTTAAATTTTTATAAAGTTGAAACATGTTTTTAACTTTATAAACCTAGTACCTTTTATTTGTCACCATTTAGTAACACTAAATAATGAAACAAATGGTACCTCATGAACAATTATCCAAATAATGATGTTCATCTACAAAGGCAATGATTTAGAAAACTCATTTTCTAAATTGGTGTCATTATTTATTTGTATGATCTTATCAACGAATAAATTATCTATTGGTGTTTGTTTAGCATGTTATTGGGTATGACCCGACTTGGATCATATCACACTAGCCACATCAATTTAATATGTATCTTGGGCAGATCAAATCCTTCATTCAACACAGTTCTGCTGAAGCTCAATCGACAAAGGTAGTGATAGAGAATCTGGGCAACGTAACTGTGGAAGTGGCTAAGGAGCATATGGATCTACTTGCTGCTGTAGTACATTCTTATGACGGGTTAGTAGCAGGAAAGATTGGTAATTGCCACTTGGCCGACGAAGATTATGAGCAAGTGGATGAAACTGAGCTGGAGCGGATGGATATCATGTGGGCTCTCGATAGTGTTGTGCGTAGAGCAAAGAAGTTTTTTAAGAAGATGGGACAGAATCTGGTGGCTACAAAGGATACAACATTTGGATTCGACAAGTCAAAAGTCACCTGTTTCACCTACTGTGAAAAAGGCCATTTCAAGAGAGAGTGTGTTAAACCTAAGAAGACAGGCAATGGCAACCCGTTTTCATCATTTAACAGGCAGGATAAAGACAAGACTCCAAAGTCAACATCAACCAACCATGACTCCAAAGCAATGGTAGCATTGGGTGATGAAGGACAAGACTGGTCCTTCCGTTTCCTGTCTGATGGTGAAGCTAACATTGCATCGGTTGATGATTTAAACGAAGACTCAGCGAGTGAGGGGGAGAACTCAGTTGAGCTTGATACTACTGATTTGCATGACACTATGGCTGCTATTGATCAACTAGTGGAGGATGAACTAAATGCAGAATCCGAAGCACACCAGGAACCCCAGGCTGCTTTCATGGCTGGCACCTCTACATCTGCACAGGTAGAATCGAAAGACGATCTCTTTGATAAACATGCTTGCGTTGAATGTAATAAGTTTAGGGAATGCATCGATCTGAAATTTGCTAGGTTTTTAGAACATAATGATAACTTAGTAAATGACTTAAAACTGTGCACTGAGGCCAATAGAGTATTAACGCAAAATGAAAGCAGCTTTGAAGAGAAAATTGATTTGCTGAGAAAATAATTAAAAGAAACTGAGGTTGTTGTCTTTAACCAAGAAAATGACACAAAGTTTTACTTAAAAAAATTGAGGAAACCAAAAAGGACAGAGCTGTTTTACAAGTCGAAAATGAGTCCTTAAAGCAAAAAACTACACAGTCTAGCTAGTTCCTCTCACATGTTGAAAAACTTGGTTAAAGAAACAAACAACGGGGAAGGGCTGGGTTATAAAGTTGTGCCTCCACCACATGAGATCCTCCTGAACACCAAATAGACAATTGTTAACAATAATCCCATCAAGGACCATGTGGTGACTACTCCTCTGGTCAGTGACCCGGACACTATAGTTAAACCTGCTCCTTCGGTTACTGATCAGAAGACATCTACTTCACGCACAAAAAATATAAAACCATCATTGAGAACAGGGTGGAAGAGGATGTTCAAGCATCTCTTGGGTTGGGTTCAAAATCTGCTATCACACAACACAAGATTTCAAAAACCACTCAGTCTAAACCGGTTAAGCATGATCACAATCATCTTAAAAGACAAAGTAATCATAATGTTAAACAAGTAAAATTTGTCAAAGAAGGTGAAAATCAAAAGGTTGAGACCAAAAGTCCCATACCTGAAGTTTACTCCCCCCCACAAGAGATCTCCTAGTACTGTTGAGAGGAGATCATGCTATACTTGTGGACAAAGAGGACGCATTTCTTCATACTGTCCTCGCTATCAGATACCTAGGCTTAAAGTTGAACTAGATCAAGAAGTTAAACAATCTTCTTCAAAACCAAGATCTAAGACTCCTGTTAGGTCTAAAACACCTGCTAGGTGTTTTACCCCTCCCTAACAGCACAGACAACACAGACAAGTCACTGGCAAGTCTGTGATACCTGAGGTGAAACTTGTTTTTGACAATAAATCTAAAGTTCAAACAGTAAATCAGTCATCGGTTTACCACAAACAATCCTTACACAAGGATGGTCTGTGGAAAGCTAAAACATCTGATGTGTCTGATAGTGTTGATAAGCTGAAGGATGAGGTCTCTCCAACTGCTAAAGGTCAGTGGGTTGAGTTTGTGATGTGTGATGCTTCTGGGAAACCCAACCCAGTCAAGGCTTGGGTCCCCCTCCTTAACTAATTATTTTTTCTATTGTGTGCAGGTTGTCCGCTATAGTGCTTCTACCAACACATGGATTGTAGATAGCGAAGCATCCAGGCACATGACGAGTAGTCAGTCTCTCCTGTTCAATGTCAAACAAATTAAAGGGGGACACTTTTCTTTCACTGGAAACAAAGGAGGATACATTACCGCACAAGGAGAAGTAGGTAATGGACAGGTAAAGTTTGATAAAGTAAATTTTGTTCAACAGTTGGAAAACAATTTGCTGTCAGTTTCTCATGTGACAAGGGCTTCAAAGTGATGTTTGACAATCGGAAGTGTTACATTCTGAAGAAGGAGATGGAGATTCCTGAGGAGCAGGTTTTAATGTGAGCATCAAGGTACACCGATTTATACGTCTTGGACATGTCAAATGCTTCTACTACTGAGTCTACTATTCATTGCTTTTTATCAAAAGCAACAGAGAAGGAGTCCATCTCGTGGCACAGGAGAATGGGACACATAAATCATAGGAAGATGAATCATCTGATTCATAACAACCTAGTTGAGGGAGTTACTGTAAAGAACTTCAAACTTCCAGATTTTTGTGTCTCGTGCAAGAAGGGAAAGCAGACCAGGAAGTATCACAAGACCAAGCACGTTAACTCTATCGAGATGCCCCTAGAGCTACTGCATATGGATCTATTCGGTCCTGTCAGCACGAAGAGTATCGCGTGAGACTGGTACTGCTTTGTCATTACGGATGACTACTCACATTTCTCTTGGGTGATGTTTCTGAAAGCTAAGTCCGAATCCTTTGAGTCGTTCAAGGTGCTCGTCACAATACTGGAGTCTCTCTACAATCTGAAGGTGAGGAAGGTACGTTCAGACAATGGAACTGAGTTCAAGAATCTGTGGATGGATGCTTTCTGCAAAAAAAGGGAATTGTTTATCAGTTCACCTCTACATACACGCCACAGATGAATGGAGCTACTGGATGGAAGAATAGGAGCTTGATCGAGACTGCAAGGACTATGTTGGCACATTCAAAGATGCCAGTACAGTTCTGGAATGAAGCTGTTGCCAATGCATGCTACACACTTAAACGTGTGTTAGTAGTTAAGCGGCATGGGAGGACTTGCTATAAGTTGCTTCAGAAGCGCATACCGAACCTGGAGTATCTTTAACCATTCGGAGCTCCATGCACGTTACTGAAGAAGACTTCGGAGGGCAAGTTTAGCGAGAAAGCAGATCAGGGGATCTTTCTTGGATACAGCATACCAGACAAACGGGTTTATAACAACTCAACAGGCCAAGTAGAAGTGTGGTCCAATGTCGATGTGCAAAGATACACCACCCCCTGCTGGAAATGGTCTATCATCATTCTTCGATTATAATAGCTTTTTCAAATCGTTCAACCTTCCTCAGATAGATTCAGATGAAGAGATTGTTGTTCAGACGATGTACGATGTTTTAAGTACACCGAATCTAGATATCAGCAATATGACACCAGCCAGTGGTGCTTCGGGATCTTCAACAGCTGCTCAGGATGAGAGTGATGAGTCATCAGATGATGAAGAAGCAGCTGAGACAAGCAATGAGCATAATGTTAATCGAGAAGGAAGCTCATCAGCTGCTGAACATGCATCAGGAAATCCGGATACTGAACCTACCATCACAAATCTGCATACTGAAGTTGTCATTCCTACGACACCTGTGAGTAGGATCAGTGTGAATCATCCCCCGGAGACTATCATTGGGGATCTTCAGTCCGGTGTGCAGATGAGAAATCAGCTCTACTCTGCTGATTATACTGAAATTATGGAAAAGGGCTACGTGAATGACGGGGCTTTCAAATGTTTATTTCTCAAGTCGAGCCTAAACACGTAAGTGATGCCCTAAAGGATGAGGCTTGGGTCAACGCTATGCAGGAAGAGCTGTTACAGTTCAAGAAGCTTGGAATGTGGACACTCATTGACAGGCCCAAAGGAGTTAAAGTAATAGGCACCAAATGGGTGCTACACTGCAAGAAGGACGACCAATATGTCATAATCAGAAACAAAGATAGATTGGTTGTTCAAGGCTTCAGACAAGTCGAGGCAGTCGACTACAATGAAGTGTTTACACCTGTGGCTAGAATGGAAGCTATCCATATCTTCCTAGCCTATGCATCCTATATGAAGATCAAAGTCTATCAACTAGATGTAAAGAGTGCATTACTTCATGGGGAAATCCGTTAAGAGGTCTACGTCAGTCAACCCGAGGGATTCGAAGATCCTTATCATCGGGACAGAGTCTACAAGTTGGACATGGCTTTGTACGGGCTACATCAGGATCCTCGAGCTTGGTATGGGAAGCTCTCCACCCACCTGCTAAAACACGGGTTTTGCAGGGGTGTGATTGACTGCACGTTGTTTATCAAAGAGAGAGAGATGGAGATTTACTAAGGGTGCAAATTTATGTGGATGACATTATCTTCAGTTCACGAAACGAAGATCTATGTAAAGAATTCGAATCGGTGATGAAGGCAGAATTTGAAATGAGAGCCATGGGAGAAATGAAGTTCTTCCTGGGATTACAGGTGGATCAAACACCTACCGGTATTTTCTGCATCAGACTAAGTATGTTGGAGACATTCTGAGTCGATTTGATATGGAAAATGTCACTGTTAATGGTACCCCACTCGCCACAAATCATGATGTGGCACCTGATGAGAATAGGGATTTGGTGGATGCCACTATGTATCATGGGATGATCGGATCTCTGATGTATCTCACTGCCTCACATCCAGATATCATGTATGCCACATGTTTATGCTCTAGGTATCAAGCCAAACCAAAAGTAAATCATCTGATTGGGGTGAAAAGGATTTTTCATTATCTGAAGGGTACTCCAACACTGGGGTTATGGTATCCTCATGATAATGACTTTGAGCTAATTGCGTATAGTGATTCAGACTATGGCGGCTGCAAGATGAACTTCAAGTCGACCTTAGCAGGGTGTCGGTTCTTTGGAAGGCGTTTAGTCACTTGGCAATGCAAGAAGCAGACATCTGTTGCTTTGTCAACATGTGAAGCTGAATACGTTGCTGCTGCAAGTTGTTGCTCTCAGATCATTTGGATTCAACAACAAATGCGGGACTACGGTTTGTAATTTTCTAATACCGCTATATTTGTTGATAACTCTGCTGCCATTGCTGTAACTAAAAATCATGTTCAACACCCTAAAACAAAACACATCGGCATAAAGTATTACTTCATACGTGATTGCTATGAAAAACAATTAATTGATGTGGTTAAAATAAACACGGATTTTCAACGTGCCGACCTCTACACCAAACCGTTTGATAAACCCAGATTTTTCTATCTGTTAGAGGTGAACGGTATGAAAAAGAAAAATGATGTCATTCTAGAATAGACAAATGCTTAGTCCAACACTTGTGTAATTTCTTTTTCTTTTTCCTTTTCTTTTTATTTTGTTTTATTTATCTTATTTCAATTTCCTGTCTTAAAATCAAAAACACAAAAATATTTTTGGTTTTAGAATTTTAGGGGGAGATCAGTTTAGTTTCAGTATTTATTTACTTAAAAAAAAGGGGGGGGGGAGGGCAGACAAGCTAAAAAGGCAAAAACAAAATATTTAAGAATATGATTCAATGCTTTGGAAAGTGATAGTACACAGGCGTCGAGTTACTTGGAACACCAAAAGATTTTTAATTTTTGCAATTTTAGTTTAAATTAAATCACAGAAAATTATTAGTCAGAGAATTCTAAGTCTAACAAATTGGGAAAATGATAGTACGCTTCTTTGTTGCTGTAATTACACAGAGAAAGTAGATCTTGGGAGGTGCTAGTCCACTATAGGATGTTTCGGTAGATTCAACACAATAGACTAGTAGACATCATTGGTGAACTCAATTTAAACTAATCTGTTCAACTGACTGTGGTTTCCCATCTTATCACTTGTTAACACAATCAGTTATTTCCAATAAGCGGTGACGAGCAAATAAACGCCACTAAAAGTGTGTGGATGACCACAAAAAGAGCAAACCATGAAAAATGAAAATAAACGCAATCAAGCTGATAACCTATGTTGTTGGTGCGTTATATGCAAAAGAAAATTTTAAAGGTGCTCTAACAAGAAGATAGGTCGTGTGCCTCGCTGCTGTGCGATGGCACTGACCTGGGGATAAGCATAACCTAGATATTCTACAATTCATTGTTGTTTGCCGCCTCTCTGCTGTGCGGTGGCACTGACCTGACGCTTGGCTTCTCTTTGAAAGCTCTATGAATAGTATCTTCTTGTTAAAATACCCATAGACCGCTCAAAAGTCTCCTGAGGAATGTTGATTACCATATAAGCTTGGGATCCGCAAATGTTGGTTGAAATAATATAACCAAATACATCACCAATATGTGTCAAAAATCTGTGTATGGATTTAAGTGGACAAGTATACTGACAATCGTCATGGTTGCACTGCCTGATGTTCAAAATCAATGTGTGTTACATATCATATCAAGTATGATTTCCAGTTAGAGCTTAGAAGTCTCAGATGAATAAGAAACTATGATATGTAAATATGTTAGTTTCCGTTTCAATATATATATATAAAAGTTGCAAGTAATTGATTTATGCATGTCTGATTCCATATGAATCTGTCTTAGAAATGATGTTAATGCTAATAGGCTACTCTACCCTACCCTAACAAAATAACAAAAACATGTTTATTTTGTTACTTAGTTTAGTTTTTCAAGTTATTTGTAAAGTGTGTCAGTGTCTGACTGGGCTATGTTATTCATCTTTAAATAGGTCACACAATGAACTTAATGTTAATCTAAAATCAATTGTTTCTGAAAAAGTAAAAGGATCATGTCTGAGATGATCAGGTGGATAAATGGATCACGTCTGAGGTGATCAAGTGGATAAATGGATCACACCTGAGGTGATTAGGTGGATAAATGGATCACGTCTGAGGTGATCAAGTGGATAAATGGATCACATCTGAGGTGATCAGGTGGATAAATTGATCACGTCTGAGGTGATCAAAAGATTTTTAATCTTAAATTGGTCATGTCTGAAATGATCAACGACTCAAAATGTTTTAACTACTATTATAAGGAACTAAGTGGCGAATGGTCAAAAAGTCAAAATTTCATAAATATGACCCATTCGCATGACTGGACCATATGTATGGACCAGTCGTGCGATTGGACCATATGTATGGACCAGTCGTGCGATTGGACCATACGAATGAGTCCAATCGCACGATTGGAGGTGACCGACTGTGACAGTCATACAAATGATCCTCAATCGTACGATTGGAGATAACCCAATGGGAGAGTCATACGACTGAAGCTCAGTCGCACGAATCAATCATGTGACTAGGTTCAGTCACACGACTGAAGGTTGCCCTGGTATAAATAGAGGGGGAGTCGGTCTCAGACGTTCCATTCACTCAAATCGGCTTTATATCGTACGACCCAAACCCATATTGCCAAAATTACATTTGATCATCATAGACCATTGTTCGACATTCTCTGACGTTTTGTTTTGATTCTATAGGTACTGCATGACAACATTTGTACGAATAATCAGTTACTACAATGTCAAAAAGTTCGAAACGATGACCTAAAGTTAACCGAACCAAATATGACTAATAAACCACTAAAACTAAGCATTTTGATCAAAACAAAGTTATTAGGGGTTTAGTCGGTCTTCTGCGAACCTAATAAGCCAATCCTCAACGTTTAACATCAAGTATAGCTCAAAATTTGAATTTGAATGAACCAACAGTCGGACATGCGATTGGACACCCTGATGAACTTCAATCGCACGACTGACCGAGGCGAATGGCTCAATTGCACGACTGAGATGAACGAATGGTTCAATCGCACGACTGAACCATGCGTCTAAGCTCAATCTCACGACTGATGTAAACGGATGAGAGAACATACGACTAAGTCCAATCGCATGACTCAGTCGTACGTATGAGATCATTCACACGACTAGAACTCAGTCGCACGGCTCATTCGCATGACTAGATCTTAGTCGCACATCTCATTCGCACGACTAGATCTTAGTCGCTCAGCTCAGTCGCACGACTGAACAAAACTTTCAAGTTCATGAAACAAGTCTGGTATTCTCTAACACATACTAATGTTTATTTACTTTGTGTTACAGATGGCTAGTCGGTGGACGATGAGTACCAAACACAACATCTGTGCTCATCTTGATCGCTCTTCCCGTAACGCTGTGGATTTTGCTGGCATTATCATATTTCTACGTCGTTCGAGGATTTTCCGAGCGATCTCTACGCCATGCACACCTTATAGATCCGTACAGCAGTTTTTTTGGGAAGGCGCTACTGTTGATAGGTCCACTGAGCCCCATACTATCCGAAGTTCTATATTTGGGCAGGCCATCGATATTACTGAGGAGAATATCTGGACAGTGTTAGAGTTAGGGGATGATACTGACTGCCCCACCCGATTACATCGCCTCACTGTTAGAGGTTGTTTCATGAGGGTTAAGTACTCTGGGGACATCAATGCAAGTATGCTCAACAAGAGCAACTTGTGCCCCCAGTTCAAATACCTAGCCCATGTACTGCTGAGATGCATCGCCTCCAGGAAGGGTGGGTTCGACGAGCTCTCCGACCAAATGCAGAACGCCTACGTGGCGTTGGTGCTGAATCATCCATTCAGATTTTCTAGGATGATCTTCACCTACATGGTGGAGAACATAGAGGCAAAGGGGAAAGAAAGCTTCTGCATATATACACGCTTTCTGCAGATGATTATAGATCAGAAGCTCCCCTCGCTGCCCAAGGAGAAGGAGGATGTTGTTGTCCTCGAGGTGATGGATGACACCACCCTTGGGAGGATGAGGGTGTACCGGGGGAAGCAAGTGAAGCCCCCGGTAAGGAGACTATTTGGGCATCTGGCCCGTGAAGACTATGTGGCACCGACGAAGAGGAAGTGGCGCCACAGCGATAGTGATTCAGATACAGAGCCGATAGTTATTCCTGATGATGACTTAGAGGATGATGATAGCGGTGATGGTGGAGATACAGGTCCGTCTCATACTCAGACCACTACTGCTCATGTTACATCTCCACCATCTCCACACGGTGATTTAGAGACTGTAGGGTTCCATCAGGACTTCCAGCCTGATGAGGAGGAGGAGTCTGATGATGAGCCATTGACTAGGACGGTGGGCAGCCGGGTGGTTGCCACCGAGAGGGGGATTAGGACGGTTGGTGGATGTCCGGGCGGGTTAGGGGAGGCTACTTTAGATCCATCATACACCACAGACCAGCCCAGTAGCCAAGAGGGAGGATTCGGGTCCAGGGGGACTCGGATGAAGAGGATGGCTCAGCCCCATGGGATGAAGCCGAAGAGACGGAGGTTCACGCTTATTTCTACCTCCACCACCTTTACTACTACACCACCCACCACCACTACACCACCCACCACCACTACACCACCTACCACCACTATACCACCTACCACAGCCACCCCCCATACCACTCCACCTATTCATACTCCACCACCCATATTCACCACAACCACTGCTACCACCACCAGCCACCAAGCTGGTCCTTCTACATTCCCCACCGGATCATCCCTCCCTCCTGTTGGAGAGGAGGAACAGCTGGTAGCACTAAACAGAATGGTGCTGAAGCTGTTAGCCGCTGATGTGGAGAAATCTACACAGCTATGTCAGCTGGTGGAGCTAAATGCTTCCCAAGCTCAGTAGATCTCACAGCAGGCAGAGCAGATCACCAAACTCGAAGAGCACAAGGATGAGTCTGCCAAGAAGCTGGAGGAGTTGGAGGCTGCAAACAAGAAGATCATGCTCCAACTAAAAGGATCTAAAGAGTAGCCTCTAAAGCTTGGTGAAGGAGATGATGATGGAGATGATGATGAGGATGATGATGAAGAGGATGAAAGTGGTGATGATGATGATGTGAGTGGTGATGAAGCTAGAGGTAGGCGGGATGATGATGATGACGATGAAGGAGATGCAGTTGCATCTGCCTCTGCTCATGGTCAAGAGCAATGGACTAAGAAGAAACAAGACCATGGAGCTTCATCAGCCCCACCTACCTCAACATCAGCTCAAGACACAGAGAGGATTCAAGACAAAAGTAAAGATTAGATGTTATATTTTGTTCAGCTTTTGTACTTAAAATCATTATTTGATGTTATGTAATTAATGTATATATTTATTATTCAGTGTTTGATTATCTTGATTACATACTAACTATTGCTGTGCTACATGTTTAAATCAAGCAGACCTAGCATTTCAGGAAGATGAGTATGATGTTGCTCCCTTACAGCTGATCAAGTCTCAACTGACTATGATACTTGATCTGCAAGGGATCGTCAGGAGGTCTTTGAGCTATACTCCTGAAGAAGGAGAAATAATTCATGACCTCACTCATGAGAAACTTGCTGAAATATTCCAGCTGAATCAGGATGAGATAGTGAAGGATGCTCCTACTTTTGATGTGGCTAGTGACGAGGAGCCGAATGATATAGACGAGATAGAGATCGAGGACGTCACAGTTCAGCATTATCCAGAGTATACTGACCGAGAGGGAAATGTGTTTCCCGATCTAGGTAGTACTCTCGGCAGTGATACTTTGGAGAAGCTGAATCAGAAGGAAATGGAAGTAGAAGCATCTTCAAGCCAAGCCCCAGCCTCGGATGCCGATGTAGATATCAGAAAGGCTGAATGGGCGGCTTGTTTCTCAGAGATTCGAGCCCAGCGCGTTGCAGCTAAGCCAAGTACCTACACCAAGATCTACAAAGTAAAGAAGCATCTGAAGGTGTCAAGGAAGATTATAGCATGGGCTTATTTTAGGGATCTTAACGTTTACACAGTGAAGAGGGAGAGGGGAAGCGAGTAGTTTAGATTTCCACATGATCTAAAGACTCTCCCTAGTTTTGAGCTCAACCAGCTGGCACGACTGAAGCTGCTTTATGATGACCCGAAGAAAATGTCAGGCTGGTTTGAGGCTGCGTTGAAACGACAGTATCTTACTAGGTGGGTGAACTTCAAACCTCAACAGGCTATGAGGTATATCAGAAGATCTGTGGTAAACCCCATTACTGGAAGACCAAAGATAGTCTTGAAATGGCACCCTCCGCGCATGATGTCTCGTATACATTTGAGGGAGATGCCACAAGACTTTACACCCTTTTCAAATGGTGGTACTATGACTGGCGCATAGGAGAAGCTATCATTGTTTTGGATAGGGAAGGAACGGTGGATACAATAAGGGTATTTGACCCAATATGGCTAATAAACTTGTCCGCTTCTGATGTCTACACATTGTACAAGTGGCAACTGTTTTTGATACGCAGGATATAGTGCAAGCACTTCAGTTCCAACATGTCATATGCTTATGCTTTGCACTTAATATCCATGTTGGGGTCTCTATAGAAGAACGAGCTAAGAGGTTTGAAGAGTTTAAAAAGGAAGTTAAAGATTAGATAGAACTAGGTCCAAGGGGGAGTTTGTTGGTACACATGTCCATAGTTCTAGTTCTAGTGAGCTTAATGTAATTGACTTTCATTTTGTAACACTTATGTAATGTTTGATATGTGAAATGAAAAACTCTTCTTTGAATGTGTATTGGTTATTGAATGTTATATCTATTCATATGATTGAGTATTATACGCTTATATGAACATGTTATATAGGTTTAGGGTTGTTAGACATAGTTCTGCATCGTTAAAGGTTTAGAAATGTGTTTGACTAAGTCTCATGATTCAGTCGCACGACTAGACCATGCGAATAGGCCAGTCGCACGACTGAACCAGGTGATTGAGTCAATCGCACGATTGAGTCATAAGACTTACTCAGTCGTACGAATGAATCAATCGTACGACTCAGTCGCACGACTGCGCCATACGCATGGCTTAGTCGTACTAATGAAAACTGAAACCTATAAATACCACTTAATTCGTGGAAAAACATAACACTTCGAGAATTCTTAACCCTAGCCGTGCTTGTTCGTCCAGAGAGTCCCTTCCAACTTCATAGAACATTTCTGATCGATTCTAATCAATTCTTAACGTATTCAAATCGTTAGTTTTGATCAGATTAACATTTTCCCTGATTGAATCGCCAATCAAATAGGATTCCGCACTATTTGATCTAGTTTCACGTTGAATTAGTTAGTACTCCATACGTACACGGTTCTAACACAAACAAATACACACCCATGCTACACACAAAAACCAAAACACACACACACATAAACACATAAACACCCACGGTTCACACACATAACAAACCTAAACACACATACACACAGTCTGCATGCAACTTATACACACACATACCAATCATCCTCGGCTAACCCAAACGGCCACAAGACAACGCCCACGAACCCGGTTGCACACTAAACCAACCACCATAAACCGTAATGTACCCGATGAGTAAGGAACGAAACTACAACGAAACACGAATGCAAACAAAACAATGGAAATAACCGTACCTAATGGGTTGCAAGAACCGACTACCGCGGCTGCCCAGAGTTGTTCTAGTCGAAGAAACTTGCAGAACGGTAACGACCCGAGATGAGGGAGATCACCGGAGGGGATTTGGAGTCGAATGCTTGTGATAAGTGTCTCCGAAGATGTTGATAGCCTGTGGAACAAGGGCTGCCGAGAGGAGGCTTGTGCTTGGGCGATGACAGGGTACTATTTGGGTGAATTAGGGATGTTTGATGGGTGCAAGAATGAATGAATCGGTTATAGGCACATGGGACGGGAGGTTTGTTTAATTAGAATTTAACTTTTGGCAATGGGCACAAGAGGTCCCTTAACTTAGTGTAAATTACATTTTATGGTTGAATTAGTTTTAGTACAAATAAGATTAACTATTAGTACTTATTATAATGATAGTTCTTTTAATTTAATTGATAAAATTAGGTAATTATCAAGTTTCAAAGAATGACGTTAACCTGAAAAATACGGGGTGTCACAACAAACTTAAGACCTTAATTTACATTTGCAAAAGCATGGACCTTTTCACCAACTCAGGCAAGTTGGTGAGTCTTCAGAGTTACAGCGAAAAGTGGGTCAGCTTTATGCAAAAGTACATTCGAGAAAAGCATGTTCTTCTGTCTCTTAGGAAGAAATCGGTATTCACTTCATTTGGTTTTAGAAGACTTTGTCATTGAAGTTACAGAAGACTTCATCTTTGGATTCGGAAAATTTGGTCTTTGGCTTCAGAAGATTTTATACTTGGAACAATTCTTGTGCAGAGTATAAAGCTTTTGGAGCAACTTTGGCTTCGGAAGATTTTATACTTAGAATAATTCTTGTTCTAAGCATAAAACTTCCAGAGATACTTCAACTTGGTACTGAGTGCATGCATGAAGGAAGCCTTTGGTTGCTTTGGTTGCATATTAAACCTTACAGTTTTCATAAATCATAGGACTCATAGTGATGGTATAAGCTACCCTTGTAGTAAGAATGAATCTGATCATATCTCTAAGATCAAAAGCTTATGGCACCTCAGGGTTAAGAAGACAATTGATATTATGTTGTATACTGTAACACCCCAACCCGAGTAGGGTTGACGTGTCACACAAACAGTAATCAGAGTTTATAAATGATAAAATTGAAGTACTACGAAACATTCAAATCCTTATATAGGTCCAAATAATTTAAATAAAGTCTTAAAATCAAAATACTATTAAGTCTTATTTATCCAGTTGTTCTCATCCTAACTTCTTGAGTTAACACTCTTCACTCGTTCCCCTAAGCCCCTTGAGTACCTGCTATAAACATAAGAGAAAACAACAAAAGAAAACACGGATGAGCCAAAGAATGCTCAGTAACGGAAGTAAACAATAGCAATACCGTGATCAATAACGATAACAATAAGATAATCAAGTTGAAAATCAAATAATAATGATCATCTAAAAGGAATACCCATATGAGCCAATAATAATAACACTTAACAATGTGTACATTAGCTGCAGTTCTAATGCACCAATTTGTGAGATAGGAATGTGGGCACACACACCTAACCATCTCACCAATAAACAATAACAATGATATACTAGGATCGATCCATACGCCCCCTTTAACACTAATTAATATGTGCAACAACTTAGCACGTAATAATAATGTAGAGACGCTGTGGTCTAATCGCTCTGCCTCAGATAGAGCACGTCACTTGTGCCACAATGACGCCCTATGTCCCCATAGGTGGATGTGCTCGGGTACGGAGGTAAATAATATAATCAAGTCAATATAACACAATAAGTTACACTAGAGCTCATAACCCTTAATCAAGGTTACAAGTTGTGATCAATAATTTAGGAAACATGTGATAATGAGTACAAAGAAATTAATCCTATCACATGCAAACAATGTCAACTATACAATAAGCACTTATGACAATAATCTTATGGATTTAATAAACAACAAGTCAAGTTTTGAATTCAAGATAAAAATCAAGAACGAGAGGTATTCATGCTACGAGAGAGGAAGGGTTGGAATCCATACCTTATGCAATAGTAATTATATCTATATATTGAGAGCTAATTTCCTTAAATGGGACGGACCCTCCCTCGACCCTGCGAAAACGCGTGAGCTCTTTGCAGCACCAGGTACACCCTTTTATTATATCTATATATTGAGAGCTAATTTCCTTCCAAACGATCAAAAGAACCTACATACGTCAACGTCTATATTAGATTTAGATTGTGATTTCATGAGGTGGTTTGTTTTATTAGTTTGTATGTTAAGTTTCCCTATAATATTTCACCAGTATACTACTACGACATTATCGACAACGCTTCTAATATTGCAAAGCTTAATTTCATTATTTTAAATGACAATATTGTTTATAATAATAATAATTAAGTTATGCGTTGGAACACAAATCGATTTACACATATTATAAGTTATTATATTAATTAATTCTTTATAACTCCCACAACACAAAAAAAAATCCAGTTAATCCTTTATATAAAAGAAAATCACGTTTTCTGTTTTGTCAAATTAGAAGCTATTCAAATTTAAAAATAATATATAAATGCTTAAGTTCAAAAAAAAAAAAAATTAACCAATTCATGTTTGTTTCTAATTAAACATGGCCCACTACAGGAGTCTATCATATGCATGAATTCAATTTACAAAGAATCATTCCATGAGTTTAGTAAATATTAATGTTCTCTGTTTCGTGCATCTATATTTGGATTACTTATAGTGTCCATGTTTGCATCACAATCATTAAAGAATTATGTGTTTAGCTTCGTCTTCTACACTAGGATCACAAAATCTTATATTTCTTCATATGTAATTATCTGATATACCATAATAATTTAAGAGAGCTTAATGATACCTTATGTCAAGTAGAACTCTTGATCGCAAGAGTCACCAGAGACCTTCGGACAATAAGTCGTTCGATTCTGTAGAGAGTTAGACACTCGACAATGATGATCATCAATCAACGGAAACTCTTCGGGGCCTTTAACGGTTTAGCATTCAAGAGTGTTATTTGTTGTATTATCGAGTTACGAAACCGAAAAGGATATATCAAATGCAAACTAATGGATATTACAGTACCTTGGTTTGGAAGAGGGATCGTTAACCGTCACAACGCGCCGTCGGTGTTCACCGAGAATCATAAGAGGTCGAAAAGGCTGCTATGGTGTTCCAGCGGTGTTAACCTTTGTAGGTACAAATCGGTGTCTGTGGCTCGTAACGCAAGGAAGACGAATGACAGCTTGTTGGTTTACCGGATTTGCGCAACCACAAGAATAAAAGCAGAGATTCAGGAAAGTGGTGAAGTAGGTGAAGATTTCATGAGTTTCGACCATTGTTCGTATTGCCTATTTAATGGTGGAATTGATCCTTTAGTTATGGAAATTTGTTGAAAAGATAAGGATTGAATTCAACTAAATTTTAAAATTTAATCGTATTATAAGAGATAAGGTGACATGATTTGATTGTTTAAGGGAATTTAAAATTTTATAATTATCAAGGTTGTTTTAATTATTATTTATATTATTATTTGCTAATTTTAGATTTACTTGTTTGTTATCAGGTATTTCATTTCTACCCGTCTTAAATTAATTTCGTCCTTGAAATTCTAACTAGAAGTAGCATGAATCCTTTTTAACTATGTTATAAATACAACTAATATTTTTCTACGCACACATAACTTACAAATAGAGTAATCATAAACGATTGAGGTCAGAAAACATATACTTAGTTGTTGAAAAGGTATGGGTACTGTGAACGAATCATTTCTTCCGTCTCCCACGTCGCTTCTCGTTCAAAATGATTTTTCCATAAGACTTTAACGAATGGTATAGACTTGCGTCTCATAATTCGTTCTTGACGATCAATAATAGCTTCAGGTTCCGCTTCATAAGAAAGATCTTCTTGAATCGCGTGAAGAGGGTAACTAATAACGTGCAACAGATGATAGTTGTATCCTCTCAACAAGGATACATGAAAGACGTTATGAACATGAGAGAGTTGCGGCGGCAATGCTAAACGATACGAGACTTCTCCAACCCTTTCAAGAATCTCAAACGGACCGATAAAACGCGGACTTAACTTTCCTTTAATTCCAAATCGACGTAGGCCACGACAAGGTGACAGTTTGAGAAACACATGATCTCCGACTCTAATTTCCAACACTCGTCAGTGTTGATCGGCGTAACTCTTTTGTCTAGTATGGGCTTCTTTCAACTTCTCTCTGGCAATGGCAACTTTGTCATTAGTAATTCTAACCAATTCCGGTCCTTCGATTATCTTCTCTCCGACCTCATTCCAGCATATTGGTGCTCTACATTTTCGACCATATAAAAGCTCAAAAGGAGCCATATTAATGCTAGCCTGCCAACTATAATTATATGCGAACTCAACTAAGCATAGAAACTCATCCTAATTGCCTGTCCATTCGAGTGCGCATGCTCTAAGCATATCTTCCAAAGTCTGAATAGTGCGTTCTGATTGTCCGTCAAAATCTACGGATGAAAGGCGGTACTATATCTTAACTTTGTTCCCCAAGCGTTTTGGAAACCCTTCCAAAAGCGTGACGTGAAACGCGGATCTCTATCACGTACAATCGATGATGGCGTGCCATGAAGTTGAATAATATCTTGTAGAAATACCTCTGATAATTTGCTAACTGAGTAACCCTGCTGGATGGGCAAGAAATGAGCTGACTTTGTGAGTCTATCAACTACGACCCAAATGGCATCATTCTTCTTGAATGTTTTTGGTAGGCCTGTAACAAAGTCCATGGAAATATCATCCTATTTCCACACAGGAATATCTAATGGTTGCAGTAATCCACTAGCTCTTTGATGCTCAATTTTACTTGCTGACAAGTTAAACAATGGCTCACATATTTAGCTACCTCTTCTTTCATACCCTCCACCAAAAGTTCTGCCTTAGATCTCTATATATCTTGGTGGCTCCCGGGTGAATAGAGAAAGGTGAGCTGTGTGCCTCTGCTAATAAGGAGTCACGAAGGGTTGAATCATCTGTCACACATAACTTATTCCCACGCCAGATAACTCCTTGTTCATCAACTCGAAACTCAGATTGTTTTCCTATCTTCAAATTTTGTAATATCACCCAAAGTTCTCCATCTTGATTTTGAGCTTCCTTGATCCGTGTGATAATATCAGATTCTATCCTCATCTTGGCTAGATATCCGTTAGATTCACCAAACTGTAACCCGACTTCCATTCTATCAAGATCTGAGATAATCTGTGGTTGGATTTGAACACATGCCACGCCACCTGCACTATTCCGACTGAGAGCATCTGCCACGACATTCGCCTTGCCTGGATGGTACTGGATATTGGCATCATAATCCTTGAGTAGTTATAACCATCTCCTCTGCCTCATGTTGAGTTCCTTTTGAGTGAAAATATACTTAAGGCTCTTATGATCGGTGAAGATGTCACATGTCTCTCCATACAAATAATGTCTCCAAATCTTTAATGCAAACACTACAGCTGCAAGCTCTAAGTCATGTGTAGGGTAGTTTACTTCATAAGTTTAAGCTATCGGGAAGCACAGGCAATAACTTTAGCATACTGCATAAGAACACACCCGAGTCCCTTCTTCGATGCATCACTATTAATTTGGTACCCGCCAGAACCCGAAGGTAAAGTAAGAATAGGGGCAGATACTAGTCTTTTCTTCAGTTCCTCAAAACTCTTTTCTCTATCCTCGTTCCAAGTAAAGTTTACACCCTTTCTCATAAGTTGAGTTAGAGGCAACGCCAAATGAGAGAAACCTTCCACAAAACGTCGGTAATAGCCCGCTAAACCAAGAAAACTACGAACTTCAGTGACGGATGTCAGTCGAGGCCATTTAGTAATACCGGTGCCCCCCATGGTGAAGCACTTGGTCTAATGAATCCGAGTTGTAATAGCTCCTGCAGTTGTTCTTTCAATACCTTCAACTCTACTGGGGCCATCCGATAAGGTGCCTTAGAAATAGGTTCAGCCCCGGGAATTAAATCAATAGTGAATTCCACTTCACGCTCAGGTGAAAACCCTAGCAGTTCTTCAGGAAAAACATCAGAGAATTCCCGAACAATAGGAAAGTCTTCAATACGAGGAGTATCCACTGATGTATCTTTTATAGCAGCTATGAACCCCTCACATCCACGAGATATAAGCTTTTGGGCTTTCAGAGAAGAGATGATTTTGAGAGACTTTCGAGGTAGGCTCCCTTGGTAAACTAAGTCAGCATTTATTGGATCACCAAATAGCACACGACGAGTTTGACACTCCATGGTAACCTGGTGTCGTGTTAACCAATCCATACCAAGAATAATATCGAAATCACCCATATTCATAGGAAATAGGTCAGCCTCTCTAATGATTGATTCAATCTGAATAGGACAATTTTGGTACACTTGAGAAATAACAATCGATTCTCCAACAGGAGTTTAAATCACCAATGTAGGCTCTAGAGTAGTAGGCGTGATCATAAGATGCTTTATGAATAGATGAGATACTATTGAGTGTGTGGAGCCAGTATCAAACAATATAGAAATATCATAGTCACCATAACGAAGTATACCACAAATCGTACCTATGCATTGATAACTAATGAGATACTAACGATGGTAAAACTAGAATCAATGGAAGTAGATTATGATTACTAGAATGAAATAGTACGGGAAGATGTACCTGGAGCATTAGCAGCTTCCCCTGCAGTTAGTGCGAATACTCGACCTCCAGTAGTGGGTGGCGCATTGGCTCCCTTAGCATCATTCTCTGGTCGGTTCCTCGCCTTTGGGCATTGACTAACCCTATGCTCCATATCTCCACAACCAAGACAAGCTCCTGTAAGTCGACGACAACTTCCGGGATGATGCTTTCCACAATGAGTACACATCGGATGTCTAGAAGGATTGCCTTTTGATTCACCAGTTGAGCTGCAATTGGTTGTTAACAGGGCATCATTTGACCTTGACTTCGAGACTTACCATGCCATGGCTTAGTGTTCTTCCCCGATCCTTTATTTTTCTAACGATCATTTCCATTTCGGTCAGATCCTTGAGATGACTCCACCGCCGGCCTGAATACGAGTCCCATATCTACTTCGCTTCCTATTGTCCTCAAATTTCAATAAAAATTCCTTTCTCTCCAGGTCTACCCTTTTTGCAGCCCTGACTGCTTCCTCAACATTGTTGAAAGTGGAGTGAATAATAGCCTTACGAATCCGATCACATACTGCCCATTGATACTTTTCAGCCCGTTCCTCAGGTGGTCCAGCAGAAGCACCTAGAAATCCCAACAATCGATAAAACCGGTCTATAAAATCAGTGAGTGATTCATCATTTCATTGATGGATGTTATCATACTCCCGTCTGTATGCTGCTTTATCCACATTCGTAAAATACTTGTCGAAGAATATGGCACAAAAATCATTCCAAGATAGAGTCTCCACGAACTGTTCGCCTCCTCTTTCAGCTACAATATTCTCCCACCATACTTGAGCATCTTCCTCCAGCTTATAAGCAGCTAAACCCGCCCTGTACTGCTGATCAACTCTAAGCACGGAGAAATTTTTCTCAATGTGAGCGATCCAATCTTTGGCCACTGCAGGTGTAGCCGCCTTAGTGAAAGATCGAGGTTTTTACATTGGAAATCGCAATAGCTAGACATTTGCACCAGTCGCGTTTCGATTCGGGTTCGGATCTGGATTTGGATTTGGGTTTGGATTTCGATTAGGATTTGGGTTTGGATTCGGATTCGGATTAGGGTTTGGATTTGGGTTTGGATTTGGGTTTGGATTACGTACTGCATCAATCAAAGTCGGTAGTATAGCAGTAAGTGCTTGGGTCATAGCACCAACAATGTTTGGATCAGGTCCACTCGACCCACTAGAATTTCGTGAAGTACGACGGGGAGGCATCTAGAATGAAAACATACCAAATTAATCAGAACAAATTGAATTAGAAATACCCATATCATATATAGAGAGCCTAACCCAATATCTACCCAATCCTCACATGTCTTAATTATTTAGTTTAAGTTTTCTACAGGAAGGTGCCTAAGCTCTGATACCATAACTGTAACACCCCAACCCGAGTAGGGTTGACGTCTCACACAAACAGTAATCAGAGTTTATAAATGATAAAATTGAAGTACTACGAAACATTCAAATCCTTACATAGGTCCAAATAATTTAAATAAAGTCTTAAAATCAAAATATTATTAAGTCTTATTTATCCGGTTGTTCTCATCCTAACTTCTTGAGTTAACACTCTTCACTCGTTCCCCTGAGCCCCTTGAGTACCTGCTATAAACATAAGAGAAAACAACAAAAGAAAACACGGCTGAGCCAAAGAATGCTCAGTAACGGAAGTAAACAATAACAATACAGTGATAAATAACGATAACAATAAGATGATCAAGTAGAAAATCAAATAATAATGATCATCTAAAGGGAATACCCATATGAGCCAATAATAATAACACTTAACAATGTGTACATTAGCTGCAGTTCTAATGCACCAATATATGAGATAGGAATGTGGGCACACACACCTAACCATCTCACCAATAAACAATAACAATGATATCCTAGGATCGATCCATATGCCTCCTTTAACACTAATTAATATTGCAACAACTTAGCACGTAATAATAATGTCAAGACGCTGTGGTCTAATCGCTCTGCCACAGATAGAGCACGTCACTTATGCCACAATGACGCCCTATGTCCCCATAGGTGGATGTGCTCGGGTACGAAGGTCAATAATACAATCAAGTCAATATAACACAATAAGTTACACTAGAGCTCATAACCCTTAATCAAGGTTATTAGCTGTGATCAATAATTTAGGAAACATGTGATAATGAGTACAAAGAAATTAATCCTATCACATGCAAACAATGTCAACTATACAATAAGCACTTATGACAATAATCTTATGGATTTAATAAACAACAAGTCAAGTTTTGAATTCAAGATAAAAATCAAGAACGAGAGGTATTCATGCTACGAGAGAGGAAGGGTCGGAATCCGTACCTTATGCAATAGTTATTATATCTATATATTAAGAGCTAATTTCCTTCCAAACGATCAAAAGAACCTACATACGTCCACGTCTATATTAGATTTATATTGTGATTTCATGTGTTGGTTTGTTTTATTAGTTTGCATGTTAAGTTTCCCTATAATATTTCACCAGTATACTATTACGACATTATCGACAATGCTTCTAATATTGCAAAGCTTAATTTCATTATTTAAAATGATAATATTACTTATAATAATAATAATTAAGTTATGCATTGGAACACAAATCGATTTACACATATTATAAGTTATTATATTAATTAATTCTTCATAACTCCCACAACACAAAAAAATCCAGTTAATCCTTTATATAAAAGAAAATCACGTTTTGTGTTTTGTCAAATTAGAAGCTATTCAAATTTAAAAATAATATATAAATGCTTCAGTTTAAAAAAAATAAAAAATTAACCAATTCATGTTTGTTTCTAATTAAACATGGCCACTACAGGAGTCTATCATATGCATGAATTCAATTTTCAAAAAATCATTCCATGCGTTTAGTAAATATTAATCTTTTCTGTTTCGTGCATCTATATTTGTATTACTTATAGTGTTCATGTTTGCATCACAATCACTAAATAATTATGTGTTTACCTTCGTCTTCTACACTAGGATCACAAAATCTTATATTTCTTCATATGTAATTATCTGATATACCATAATAATTTAAGAGAGCTTAATGATACGTTATGTCAAGTAGAACTCTTGATCGCAAGAGTCACCAGAGACCTTCGGACAATAAGTCGTTCGATTCTGTAGAGGGTTAGACACTCGACAATGATGATTATCAATCAACGGAAACTCTTCGGGGCCTTTAACAGTTTAGCGTTCAAGAGTGTTATTTGTTGTATTATCGAGTTACGAAACCAAAAAGGATATATCAAATGCAAACTAATGGATACTACGGTACCTTGGTTTGGAAGAGGGATCGTTAACCGTCACAACGCGGCGTCGGTGTTCCCCGAGAAACAAAAGAGGTCGACAAGGCTGCTATGGTGTTCCAGCGGTGTTAACCTTTGCAGGTACAAATCGATGGCGGCGGCTCGTAACGCAAGGAAGACGAATGACAGCTTGTTGGTTTACCGGATTTGTGCAACCGCAAGAATAAAAGCAGAGATTCAAGAAAGTGGTGAAGTATGTGAAGATTTCATGAGTTTCGACCATTGTTCGTATTGCCTATTTAATGGTGGAATTGATCCTTTAATTATAGAAATTTGTTGAAGAGATAATGATTGAATTCAACTAAATTTTAAAATTTAATCGTATTGTAAGAGATAAGGTGACATGATTTGATTATTTAAGGGAATTTAAATTTTTATAATTATCAAGGTTGTTTTAATTATTATTTATATTATTATTTGCTAATTTTAGATTTACTTGTTTGTTATCAGGTATTTCATATACTCCATTTGAAATTAGCCATTATTTGCACAAGAGACATATATGCAAGACAATATGACGATGGTAAATTATGTTCCATCAGTTTGACTTTAAAGGCATGAGTCGATGTTTGTCATTCTTTTGTGTTAAATAAGTAAATCTATCATCTACTATTCATAACAAACTTCTTTTAACTATTATTTCACTTGATTATCATGTTGGCTCATTTGAATAAGAAACCCTTGTTCATTGAGGATTTCATCAAATCTATTTTGTTGAATAAATCAAGTTAATAATCATCTCAAGATGTATGTTATGGTCCAAATAGTAGTTATTTGTTTATTAATGTTCATTGTTTTTTTGTTTATGAACCTTAGGTTCATCATTGGTTAGTCAATAAGGTTGGTTCGATTGATTAAGAACAGGAAATCACCTTGTTATTGATACTACTGTTGTAGATAATCGATGTATGAAGATGAAGATGTTAGAATCTTGGCTTCAATCAAAGATGAATGGATTATTCTAAAATTCGGATGATAAGAACACTCGTTGCACTATTTGGTTTCTCAAATTTGAAAAGTATTAAATGTTGTATGAATTCAAGTTTAAAAAGGCGGAGCATTATTGTTTTTGAATTTCATAAGTGTTGGATGAAGAAATGCGAGTTTAAGAATTTGAACCACTTTTGTTGACTGTTCATTGCAAAAACAAATGCGGATGAATAACACTTATCCGCATAGTTATTGTTACCCATGATAACTAATGTTGTTGAAGAAAAAAGTTTTCAATTGTTGTCAACCGCATAAACAAATACGGTGAACGGTACCTCATCCACACAAACAAATGCGGTGAACAATGCGGTGAACAGCTGACATCTTCTTACAAAATGCTAAGTGTTACTACTTATTACAAACTACTGATAAGAAAAGAAACTACTGAAAGCTACAACGACTGAAGAACAAACTCTTCAGTCGTTTACAAACTACTGAAAGGAAAATTACAACTACTGAAAGTAAAAGACTGAAGGGTAAACCATCACAACAACTGAAGACTACTTCTTCAGCTGTTGTGACAAACTCTGAAGCTTCAGCACTTGGTCTTCAGACTTTAACTTCAGATGATTCATCAGCTGATGACTTCAGTAGTTGTCATCAGCTGATGTCTTCAGTCTTTGTCTTCAGACATTGTTCATCAGTTGTTGATCTTCAGTACATCAGTTCTTCAGCTGTTGATCTTTAGTACTTTGTCTTCAGCACTTGAGGCTTCAGTACTTGAATCTTCAGTACTTGATGCTTCAGTACTTGAAGTCTTCAGCTGTTGATCTTCAGTTCTTTGATCATCAGTTGTTGAAGTCTTCAGTATTTGTCAAACTACTGATGAAGCTTTCAGCAGTTGTTGTGATGTCTTGTGGGACTTAGAGGTTTTTTCTGATCTTGGCTCATTGGTTCTTTTGGTCCAACAATCTCCCCCTGAACCAATGCAGCCAAAATCTCTAAGCAATTTATTATCCCACTTATTGATGGCAGAAAGATTGGTCTCTTTCCTTCTTGATCAGCTTAGAAGATGACCTAATTAAGCACTGGCCTGGGAAGAGGTCTTTGAGATTTGGTTGGCATAGTATGGATGGGAACCCTGACTTGGGGAACTTAACACAGGGCTGTTGTCCCATCCATGAGACCTACTTCCCATGTATGAGCCTGTAGGATTCTCTGGTGTAGGCTCTTAAAAACATAACTTGTTCCTCCATGGTAAGGTCCTCAGCCTCACCATCAAACAATCCTTCACGCCCATACAACACTGAGACATACTTGGCCTGTTTACCATTCTTGAGCTCAACTGTTGTTATCTGTCTGTATGCAAATTCATCTGGATGAACACCCTCAAGTAACATATTGAGCTCATTTTTCCTGAAGTTCTCCAACCTCTTATAGACTAACCCCTTTCTCACCACCCTATTCTCCAACAACTTTTGGGGAGGCTGGTTAGCCTCATAGGCCTTCCTGAAGTCTTCAACTATCTCCTAGGGTGATACCACAAGGGCCACAGTGATCACTTCATCTACAATCTTCTTTACCTGGACCTTGTATCTCAATGGATTATCTTTCTTTATAATCCTGTGAGCCACCCTGGGATCAGGCCAAGTTCTCACCTTGTCCCTTTGATATTGAAATGTGTTGGCAAGGGTGTATAGTCTCAGAGCTTCTTTCCTCATATTAATTATAGATGAAGAAGCAGCATAAGTTTTGTCTATGCTTTTCAGCATCTCATCATCATGAAGCTTCTGCTGCTGTTCTTCTTCTATCTTTACCTTTACAGCTTCCATCTGTGAGGCAGGAATGATGGGAGTGATGGATAAAGATTTGGGTTTAGGCAAAGATAGGACTGCAGAGAGAGGCAGCCTATCTTCTTCCTCATCATCCTCTTCTTCTTCTAGCCTCAGCACCCTTCTCTTCCTCTTCAAGGGTGCATCATCGGCTATGACCAGTCCTTTAGTGAATTCCCCAGCCGAACAGATCTTGGTGGCTATAGCCAAGATGCTGTCCCTGGTCCATGACTTAACATCTAGGACTGGTCTCCTAAGATACTTCGAAATAAACCTTGTCATAGCCTCAAGTCTCTCTCTTTCCTCTTGGCTATAACAGGTCCATCGGTACTCAATCTCCTTCATCTCCAATTTTCATATCTCCAAATCTAGCATGCCAGTGTCACTATCAAAGCCTTGCCTGAAAAGCTGATCAATGTTGTTGTCCATTGATCGGCTATGTTCAGCATCAGCCTCCTTGACAAGGACAGCTAGATCAGTCTCCATCTTCTTCTCTCCCTTCTTCTTTTGTAAGTGACATGAAAGTCTTTTTGACTTTCAGCCACATTTACCAATTCAGTTCTTTCCTCTCTCTCCTTCTCCTTCACCCACTCAGTGTTCTCAACCAACTCCCTCTCTTTTTCCACCTCTACCTCCACTTCCTTCTCCTTCACTTCCTCCTCTACTCTCTTCCTCTTAGCTTTCACTGATGTCTCCTCCTTTTTGGTTGCATTGGTTGCAAGGGTTGGACCATCAGAAAGCGAATTAGCCACAGCAGCTTCCACCAAGGGCTGTATTGTAGAGGGAAGCCTCTCATCCAGGGTTTTTATCACAATGTCTGTGATTATGGGTGTGATGAGAGGCAGGGATTGTTGAAAGATAGCAGCTAATTGCTCAGGGGGGTTTTGACCGTGAGAACTAGTGCCGGAAGCAGGGGCAGGTGGGTGAGTTTGTGGGAGTGGCTGAGTGTATTTGAGACCTTCAGGTGAAGGTGCCATCTGTGGGTGTATGGTAGCAGATGGACTTTGTTCCTGAGACATTTTGGCAAGCAGCTCTTTGAGTCCGCTCACCTCAGCCTCAAGAATGGTGGTTTGAGCAACTACATCAAAGAAGAAACTCAGGTCATCATCAGTTGACGCTGAATCACCTGACCTCCTGACAGAGTCAGGATGTACATACGCTGAGTGTGGCTCAGTGTTCACATGTGCCCCTTGTTCTTGGTTCTGGGGACTTCCAGCCTTCGGATTGGATCCATCATCGGCAGTTGCCTCTGGTAAGGTCTTATAGATGGTACCAGCTTCATCCTGCTCATGTGCTGATGCAGGGGAGGTGGCAGCCTCACCAGAATATCCCATCTCCCTTGCGACACTGGGAGATGAGACCTGTGATTCTCTGTGTTGTGGGCTCCCATCAACACTTGTGTTCACCCTCTCTTCGGTTGGAGTTTTCCCAGTTATGATTGGTTCCTGCGGAGAGGGTGGAGTGTTAAGATGGTCAACACTTCTGCAATAATTAAAGTAGGGCTTTTAGGGGCAGTTGAAGTAGGAGATGGGGTAGAAGCAGTATGCACATGGGGATGAGTGTGCGTTTCAATGGTAACCTCCTCAATTGAGAAAGGTTTCAGATTTGCGGCAGCCCAAGAAATGGTTGCATCAGGCTCCTGTAGAGAGGATGCCTGTGCAGTTGTGGTAGGTGGAGTCGTGGTGATTGCTGGGAGAATCTTGCCAGCAACCACTTCTTGCCTTTGTTGTGCTGGGGCATCCTCAGGGGACTCATCTCCCTGAGTAGCCTTTTTGGGTTTCTTTTGGGTTTGGGTTTGGTGGGGACTTTGGACTTGGAGGTGGAGGTTGTGGGTTCTAGCTGCGTGGGTTTTCGCAGCTTGGCAGTCTGTTTCAACGTTTGGTCTGTGTTGTGCCTGGAGTATAGCTCAGGAAATATAGCCAGGCAGGGACTCCAGTGCCAACTAGTCCCTTAGCTTGTAGCTGGTTCTCTATTATAGCCATTATGAACCGTGGATATAGTATCCAACGGTTAGCAAAAGGTTTTGTGGCCATGTCCTTGAGTTCCAAGAAAATTATTTTAGAAACATTTAGTGGTTGTTTTTCAAGGATAGAATACAATACCTGCTGCCACCTTGTTGACATCTAGTCCCATGTGGATGTCTTCGGGGCTAAAGAAACATTTACCATGTGAAAAATGAGGCGTTCGGGGTCATGGAAATGTTTCATTAGCAGGGTAGAGGCTGATAGGTCACCCTGATAGTCATGAGCAGCAAAAGAAAGATCAAGGGTGCCTTTGGGGTAGTCGGTTGGGATGGTGGCATCATCCAGTTTTAGGGTTTGTCGGATGATTTCTGGAGTGATGACCACCTGTTTGGTGTTGACGAACGACTGGAGAGAGACCTCGGCGTCGTTCGCTCCAGTTTGGATGGTGACATTCGTCCAGAACTGTGATAGGGAATCGGCATAGATAGTGGGATTGAGGAGAAAGGCCGTTTGAAGTGGGGAATCGACCATGAGATCAATGACGTGATCAAACATGGGGATTTTACCAAGTAGGCAACACAGTTATGGAGAGGTTTAAGCTGCATGGTCGCCATTAATGGTGTATGGGAGGTTTTAGAGTTTTTGAAATTTTAGGTCAAGTGAGAATGAAAAACTCTGAAGGTAAGGTTGGGTATTTATAGGGTTTATGAACCAGTTAAAAGGAAACGACTGAAGGTTTGGTGTTAGTCATCAGTTGTTTGAAACTACTGATGACATGGTTTTAACCTTCAGAGGTTATAACATATGAGGACTTGGTGTTAGTCTTCAGTAGTTGAAACTACTGAGACCTTGGTTTTGTCCATCAGATGTTGTGAGCGATTGAAGACCTGTTAGTCATCAGTACTTATAAACTACTGAAGACATGTCTTCAGACGTTGTAAACAACTAAAGACTTGGTGTTAGTCTTTAGTAGTTGTAAACTACTGACATCAGTAGTTGTGAACTACTGAAGACATGGTTTTGCTTCAGTTGTTGTAAACAAGTGAGGACTTGGTGTTAGTCATTAGTAGTTGTGAAACTACTGAAGACATGGTTTTGTCCTTCAGTTGTTTGGATATGAAACAGCAGATGTTGGAATCAGCTGAAGAGTAAAGTTACTCATCAGCTATTGCCGTCAATTCAGTTGTTTCATTCTGACCTCCACATTTACTCATCAGCTCTTTGGCTGACTTTCAGATGTTTCATTGGCCTTCAGCTCTTGTGAATATTTATTCCTCAGCTCTTGTGAACAAATGTTCATTGCTTGATGAAATAAATTACTCTTCAGAGCTTGTGAACAATTTTTGTCTTCAGTACTTATGTGTAGAATTACACATCAGTACTTGTGAACAAAATTTGTACTTCAGTACTTATTTGTTTGAAAACTATACATCAATAGTTATAACCACATCAGTTGTTTGCAACAAATAAGATACTGCAGTACTTTGAAGCATTTTAGTCTTCAGTAGTTGTGAAAAATGCTGAAGACTAAATTACTCATCAGTACTTATTTTGACTTTTGCATACTAATGCTTATCAGTACTTGTGAACTGAGAGCATCAGTATTAGTCAAATTATTCTAGCTGCAGCGTAACAAGCCTTAGTACCAGATTTTGAAATGTGGCACTATCTAAAGGCTTAGTAAATATGTCTGCAAGCTCATCAGCACTAGGCACAAAATTTGGATCAATCAGACCTTTTTCATAGCAATCCCTTATAAAATGATGTCTGATCTCAATATGTTTGGTCCTGGAGTGTTGGACTAGATTTTTAACAATACAAAGAGCTGAAGCACTATCCATTAATAATGGAGTCTTAGTCTCTGTAATGCCATAATCCAAAAGTTGGTTCTAAAGCCAGAATACCTGGGATGTACAACTTGCAGCAGCAATGTACTCAGCCTCAGCAGTGGATGTAGCAATTCATGTTTGTTTCTTACTCTGCCAAGAAACTAAACAATTGCCTAGGAATTGGCAACCACCAGAAGTGGATTTTCTGGTGACTTTGCATCCTGCATAGTCACTATCAGAGAAAGCAACTAATTTGCAAGAATGCCTAGTTTAATACCAATGACCTAATGATTGGGTACCTTGCAGATATTTAAAGATCCTTTTGACTGCAATCAAATGGGATTCTTTAGGTGCAGCCTGAAATCTAGCACAGGCACATGTTGCAAACATGATGTCTGGTCTAGAAGCTGTAAGGTACATCAAGGACCCAATCATACATCTGTAAAGGGTTTCATCAACCGCTTTACCTTTCTGATCCACATCCAGTTGTATGGTGCTGCTCATGGGAGTAGAACAGGGCTTACAGTTTTGTAAATCAAACTTATTCAACAAATCCTTTGTATACTTGGACTGATGAATGAAGGTTCCATCAGCCCTTTGTTTGATTTGGAACCCTAGAAAGAACTGTAATTCTCCATAACACTCATTTCAAACTTTTGCTTCATGAGCTTAGTGAATTCATCACACAACTAGGGATCAGAGGATGCAAAAATTATATCATCTACATAAATTTGAACAAGGAGCTTATGCTGTCCCATATTCTTAATAAATAAAGTTTTATCAATGGTGTCTCTAGTGAACTTATTCTCTAGAAGAAAAGTTGATAATGTCTCATACCAGGCTCTAGGAGCTTGTTTCAGCCCATAAAGAGCCTTATCAAGCTTATACACCCAATCAGGATGTTTATTGTCCTCAAAGCCTGGTGGTTGACACACATAAACTTCCTCTTTTATTTTACCATATAAAAAGGCACTTTTGACATCCATTTGAAAAACTTTAAGATTGTGAAAGGAAGCATAAGCTAAGAACAATCTAATTGCCTCCAGTCTGGCTACAGGGGCAAAGGTTTCATCATAATCGATGCCTTCCTCTTATGCAAACCCCTGTACAACCAGCCTGGCCTTGTTCTTAACAATTTAGCCCTTTTCATCTGTTTTATTCCTAAACACCCATTTAGTGCCTATTGCACACTTACCTTGGGGTCAAGGAACAAGTGTTGGATTCTGTATGCCCAAGACACATAGAACATTGATGTGGTTAGTACGTTGTGATCCAAGTCGGGTCATACCCAATAACAAGCTTAGCAAACACCAATTAATATTTAATTGATGATATGATCATGCAATTTAATAATTGCACCAATTTAGAAAATGGGTTTCCTAAATAAATTGTATGTGAGAAAGAACAAATTATAAGGATACTTTGTTCATGGATATTATTTGTTATGTTGATTAAATTAATTAAGCAACAACAAATAATAAATATGTGTGTGTATATTATATATAATTAAGAGGTTAATTATGTATAATACTAAAAGTCTTGTAACATTTTGTAAAATGAAATTTCAAAAGGGAAAACCCTAAGTAAACAAAGGGTTGGGCCGCCCCCTTTGCTATTCCCTCTCTTGATTTTTCGTTTTCCTTTTCTCTCAAGGATTTAGAGAGATGAATCCTCTCAAGAACACACACCTACATTCAGATCTTTTTCTCTCATTTCTCACATGCAAAGAGTCACAACACATGAATCTTTCTTTTGGAAGAAGGATCTTATGGATGGAACAAATGGTTTCACGGTTGGAACAAAGCTGTCACGGCTGGAACAAGGTTCCAGCAGCCTTCTTAATTCGATTTTGAAGGATGTCAAGGCTGAAAAAGTGGTTCACGGTTGGAACATGCATGTCACGGCTGGAACAAGGTTCCAGCAGCCTTGTTCATTCGACTTTGAAGATGTTCAAGGCTGGAACATATGTGTTCACTGCTGAAACAAGTTCCAACAGCCTTGTTCATTCGTTTTTGAAGATGTTCAAGGCTGGAACATATGTGTTCACGGATGAAACAAGATCCAGCAGCTTGCATGACTCGATTTGGTGCTACAAATCCTAGCAAAAGGGTGTTGCTTTGAGGCTTGTGGGTATGGACACTTGAGAACACCTTCTCTTGGTGTTTTGGTCATTCAATGGCAGCCCCCTTTCAGATAAGTCCACGTTTTTCAGATTTGACAGCTTCTAAATCTTTGGTTGCATGTTCATTGTTGATCACATTTTCAGCATCTTTGTGTGTTGGTTTTTCAGCAACTTTTGACAGCACAAAAGAAGCTGCATGTTCACGTTTTCAGCAGCTTGGGTGTTGGCTTTTCAGCCACATTTTGACAGCATACAAAGGTTAATAGATGACATGAAATATGACATCTATTGTTGAGCTTTTGCCCATCCAAAACCAGCATCATCTTCATGATACATCACGGTTTTGACAGCTTCTTAAAGGTAGTTCATAGTGTGGATTTGGTTGTTTGTTTGCTACTTGATAACTAATCAATTCACATATATATGATCCTATTGATTTGGGTTTTTGTTTTCATCTTAAAACAACATATAGAACATAAGATTTTCAGCTCTAAAATTGGTTTTAAAGCCATGCATCCGCTGCGTATTTCAAATGTTTAAAAGGTTAAACATAGATTTTGTGTTCTAGTAAACCCATCAATGGCATCTAGAGCCGGTTATGTGGATGATTAGTTTCATATGTTCTTGTATATTTGGATATATAAGGTTTAACAACCTCAATAGGGCTGTTTTGTGATGATTTGATGATACCCCAACCTTTCAAAGTTGTAATCATGCATGCTTATGATTGGATCTTGAAAGGAAAATATCAAATTGGTTGATTATGTTTTTGGTTGGACAATAGACCCTAAATTCTTAGTTTGTGTTGGCTGAAAATTTAGGGTCAAATGGGGTTCATTTTGGTTCTTGAAATGATGTATGTGGATACATATATTAGTGCATAACATAGCCTTGACCATGTGTGTTTTGGTTTTGGTTGATTGTAATCTTGTCATGTTGGTTGTATTCATTCTTTATGGGTTGTAATAATCCTTTTGGTGTTTCTATTTGGGTTGTAATTTATTTATTCATTTGGCATGTAATAAATGGATTAGGAGTATTTTTCTTTTACTAGAAAATATGTATTAGGATATATATTTTGTAAAAGAAGATGCTCGGGAAGGAAGCACAAAAGGAAGACACAAAGGATGGACTTGAAGCATTTGGATGCAAGTTCAAGTGGGAGTCTTTAAAGACCTCATCATTTGTGTTGTGTTGAACCCTTAGGAAAGACCTTATGACAACACTTGTGATGGCAAACAAGTATAGTCAACTTAGTGGCTATAGTTATGCACATATGCTTGTATGATTGTACTTGTTTGGTTGTTTGTTGTGTGATTGTTATTTGACATTTGGATGTGCATAACAAACTAATTAACAAACTTAACAAGCTGAATTTTATGGTTCCTAATCATTAAGTGATTAATAAAAGGTTATTAAAAGGATTAGTGATTTAATAAAAGAGGTTTTATTAAAAGTGAACCATAGGATACCTTGCATTTGAAAGCATGCAAATACAAGGTAAATAGAGTTTTCAAACTAGAATCAATGAAAACTAAAAATCCCTTTTTCAAACAAGTTTAACACCGTCCTTTTGCACAACACCTAAGTCATTTGGAAACTCTTAATGGGATAAAGGTCACCTAACCATTTTGAGGGAACTTATGACTTAAGGTGAGAATACCACATTGGTGGGATAAAGGTCACCTAACCACTTGTGTTGGTAAACTCACACGTGTGTGCAAGTAGGGTAACTTGATTTGCAAACCATGTTGAATGGATCACCTAAAATATGGTTTCCAAATGGTGTTGATGGGATTAACATGCCGACTTTACATATGACGTTTAAAGTCGATCCCATACCGCTAGAAGTTGCAAAGGGTTGCAATTGTCAAATATTGACTACCTTGTTAATTTGAATAATGGGATAAAGGTCACCTAACCATTATTTGAATGTAACGTTGGATTCTAGATTTTAATTATTAATTGTCTATGAGACATAAAGGGTATTAATAATTAAAATGAAATTTTTTGAAATACTAAAAAGAACTTTGTAAAATTTTTAGAATGACCGCAAACAATAATGCTACCACCCCGACCGTCCATACCCTATCACTGAGAACTATTTTAGAGAGGGATCGTCTCTACCATAATAACCTTATGGACTAGTCTCGAAACTTAAGAATTGTTCTCAAGCAAGAGCAAAGGCATATGTCCTTGACGATCCCTACACCTAACCAACCCGACCCCGACGATGTTGAGGCCATTCCCGATCCTGAGGCAAATGTTGCCAAAGGAGAAGGGCACATCAAAGGCAATGGGTAAGGGTAGATCAAAGCGGAACCTCCAAAACCTAAGCTTATGAAGCTTAAGGTAATCGAAAACGATCCATGCTTTATGTATGGTGAGATAGGTCATTTGAAAGTGATTCATCCAACCTATCTCAATGAGTTGAGAAATAAAAGGGATGCTGGGCAAACCTTAAGTATAACTTTCATAATCCATATTAACTTAGGTGTTATTTCCTAAAAGCACATGGGTAATTGGATACCTCATATGGAACTCACTATTGCAATTTGTTGCAAGGGTTTAAAAGAAATAAGCACCTTAAGAAAGGAGACTATGTTTTGAAACTTTCAAAAGGTTTGGAAGTTGTTCGTCAAAACATGTTTATATGCTCCTAGTTTGACTAGGAACATGATTTAAGTTTCCCTTTTAAAGCAATATGGTTATGATTTAAAGTTAGTAAATGATGGTATTTATATATTTATATGGATGATATATATTGTTTTAAGGCCATGCCTTCTAATGATATTGTGAATTGGTTCATGATGATTCGTCCTATAATAACACATTATACCTATCATACACCAAGAGACTTAAAATGGTTTAAGTGACTCTTATTCTTGTCATTGTCATCTTGGTTACATAAACAAGAATCGGACTTAAACACCTTAAAAGAATGGTCTTTTAAAAGCAAATGAAAATTGTTCATTTGATAAGTGTGAATCTTGTTTACAAGGTAAGATGAACAACACGCCCTTTAGTGGTACTAATGAGAGGGCAAAAAGACTTATTAGGAATCATACATTTGGATGTATGTGCTCCTTTTAATACAATGACAAGGTATGGTGAAACTTACTTCATTACCTTAACCGACGATTATAGTCGCTATGGTTATGTGTACTTGATGGCACACAAACATGAAGAATTTGAAATGTTCAAAACTTCAAGAATGAAGTAGAAAATCAACTCGATAGAACTACCAAAGTTCTCAATTTAGATAGAGGAGGTGAATACCTAAGTGAAGCCTTTTGAGATCATCTAGGAAGTTGTAAGATTGTCTCACAACTTACTCCTCACAGAACACCATAACATAATGGTGTGTCTGAAAGGAGATCGAACCCTATTGGATATAGTTCGACCTATGATGACTATAAGCTCACAACCTCTATAATTTTGGGGTTTCGCACTACTCTCCGCGACTCGTATTTTGAATATAGCCCAAACCAAGAAAGTGGATTCGACGCCTTTTGAAATATGAAATTGAATAGTTCCATCGCCATCATATTTAAAAGTAGGGGTTATGAAGCTTATGTTAAGCTTAACACCCAAACCAACTGCAAGTCGATTCACTAAGTGTATATTTGTTGGATATATAAAAGGATTGTATAGGATACCACTTCTTTGATCCAACAGAGCAAAAGGTATTCATTGCTCAAAAGGCAGAGTTCTTGGAAGCCAAGTTCCTTATGGAAGGAATGACGCATAGAACAGTGGAATTTGATGAGGATCAAGATCCACAAGCCGATACACGTTTGGTTGACACTAGCAATCAATAAGAGGTTGTTGATCATGATCAAGAGGTTGATCAATACACACAAAACGTTCGCTGATCTGGTAAAGATAGCATTTCACATGAAAGATGTGGATTTTTCATAGATGGATGCTACGTTGTTGACTCCGAAGAGCCAACTACATACCATGATGCAATGTCCAATTCGGATTGTGACATGTGGCTAGGAGCCATGAACGTAAAGATGCAATTCATGTATGACAACCAAGTTTGGGAATTGGTTGACTCTTCACTTAACTCCAAACCGGTTGGATGCAAGTGGGTTTTCAAGAAGAAAACTGACATGCATGAAAACTTGGATACTTACAAGGCAAGACTTGTAGCAAAAGGTTTCACTCTAAGTCAAAGGTTTGATTATGATGAAACCTTCTCGCCAATCGCAATGCTAAAGTCATCCTGATAAAGTATGCAAGCTAAAAAATATCAATCTATGGATTGAGACCAGCATCGAGAAATTGGAATCAACGTTTTGATGAAAGATCAAGAAATTGGGTTTCATCAAGAACGCTAACAAGGATTGTGTGTATCAAGGGGCTAGTGGGAGTACAATTACGTTCTTAGTATTGTATGTTGATGACATACTATACTTGGAAATTATCTTTCCAAAAGGGATCTCCGTGAAGCCGTCTCTATTTTAGAAATAAAGATCTAGAGGGATAGATCGAGGCGGTTGATAGGGTTAAACCAAAGTGCATACATTGATAAAATCTTGAAAAGGTTCAAGATGGTAAACTCTAAGAAAGGTATAGTACCTATTCAAAGAGGGACAACATTGAGTGCATCTCAATGTCCAAGCTCAAACGATGAGCAACATCGTATGAAGGACATCCCATATGCGTCTACTATAGGATCCATCATGTATGCGATGATATGCACTAGACTGGACGAGTCATGCGCGTTAAGCATGACAAATAGATATCAGCAGAATCCAAGTAACAGCCATTGGATGGTTGTTGAATGTATATTGGAATACCTTAGGAGGACTAAGGATATGTTTCTAATATATGGATCTGATGAAGAGGAACTGGTTGTGAAGGGTTACACGAATGTTAGTTTCCAAACTGATCGAGATGATCCTCGATCACAATCAGGGTACATCTCCATTATGAATAGGGTAGCATTGTCCACTACAGAATTCGAATACATAGCCGCCTCATTAGCAGCTTGGGAAGCTGCATGGATAAAAGGTTTATCACCAGTCTAAGGATGGTCTCTACCATTCAAGACTCCTTAGAAATCTTTGTGATGACGAGGGTGCGATTGTTCAAATCAAGGAACCCCGTGCACGTCAAAAGATTAGGCACAATGAGCAGAGATTCAGCTACATAAGGGATGAAGTTGAAAAGGGAAACATATGTATTCGCAAAGTTCACTTTGATCAAAATATTGCGGATCCACTCACGAAGCTCCTTGAAAGGGCAAAGCATGAAAGTCATACTTGTGCCTTAGGACTTCGATATTCTAGTGATTGGAATTGATCTGTTTAGTATTAATATTATTAATATGGAACAATTATAATACTTAACTTATCTATGTATTTACGATATTTTAAGTAATGTTTCCTTTTAGCATGTTTACATCCATGAATAATTTTATTATTCTAAATGTCCGTAGTCGGTCATATTTGTGGGAACAAATATGAATGTAAGACTATTATGAACTTGGATTGGTGGATATTCATAAGGCATGAATATAGAGCAATTGGTTGCTGCCAAGGTTCATAGATATTCGTGGGATACGAATATTGGACTGACCCGCATCTCAAATCTTACTACATGGAATCTTATTGATTGATCATAAGTAAATTTGAGTAAAGGCGAATATCATTTGGTATCCTCTGACCTGAGATACATATTGGGTTTTGATATTCACCAAGTGTTATACCTTGAGCTAGTTCTTCACTGATATGAGATAATTGTCAGTACATAAGGCTATGTTCAGATATGACATAAGGTGATTGTGAGAAACGTATGTAGTCAAGATGGGATTTGTTCCTCTTATTCGTTGAGAGTATGATGTCTAAGGCCTGATTAAGTTAAATCAACAAGGAATGATCATTCTGTGTCCTTGGATTTAACATGACATCCGTAACAAAAGGATAAATGATTGATTCACCTAAATCATTTCAAGTTGGATGCTTGAAGGGGATGATGTTATTGAATGGCTTTTAAGTCACGCGTATTAAGGGTAGTAAACCGTTGTTAGGTGGTATTTACTGCTTGCATCAATCTTCTATGTATCTTATGCAAGTGGGAGATTGTTGGATTCTGTATGCCCAAGACACATAGAACATTGATGTGGTTAGTACGTTGTGATCCAAGTCGGGTCATACCCAATAACAAGCTTAGCAAACACCAATTAATATTTAATTGATGATATGATCATGCAATTAAATAATTGCACCAATTTAGAAAATGGGTTTCCTAAATAAATTGTATGTGAGAAAGAACAAATTATAAGGATACTTTGTTCATGGATATTATTTGTTATGTTGATTAAATTAATTAAGCAACAACAAATAATAAATATGTGTGTGTATATTATATATAATTAAGAGGTTAATTATGTATAATACTAAAAGTCTTGTAACATTTTGTAAAATGAAATTTCAAAAGGGAAAACCCTAAGTAAACAAAGGGTTGGGCCGCCCCCTTTGCTATTCCCTCTCTTGATTTTTCGTTTTCCTTTTCTCTCAAGGATTTAGAGAGATGAATCCTCTCAAGAACACACACCTACATTCAGATCTTTTTCTCTCATTTCTCACATGCAAAGAGTCACAACACATGAATCTTTCTTTTGGAAGAAGGATCTTATGGATGGAACAAATGGTTTCACGGTTGGAACAAAGCTGTCACGGCTGGAACAAGGTTCCAGCAGCCTTCTTAATTCGATTTTGAAGGATGTCAAGGCTGAAAAAGTGGTTCACGGTTGGAACATGCATGTCACGGCTGGAACAAGGTTCCAGCAGCCTTGTTCATTCGACTTTGAAGATGTTCAAGGCTGGAACATATGTGTTCACTGCTGAAACAAGTTCCAACAGCCTTGTTCATTCGTTTTTAAAGATGTTCAAGGCTGGAACATATGTGTTCACGGATGAAACAAGATCCAGCAGCTTGCATGACTCGATTTGGTGCTACAAATCCTAGCAAAAGGGTGTTGCTTTGAGGCTTGTGGGTATGGACACTTGAGAACACCTTCTCTTGGTGTTTTGGTCATTCAATGGCAGCCCCCTTTCAGATAAGTCCACGTTTTTCAGATTTGACAGCTTCTAAATCTTTGGTTGCATGTTCATTGTTGATCACGTTTTCAGCATCTTTGTGTGTTGGTTTTTCAGCAACTTTTGACAGCACAAAAGAAGCTGCATGTTCACGTTTTCAGCAGCTTGGGTGTTGGCTTTTCAGCCACATTTTGACAGCATACAAAGGTTAATAGATGACATGAAATATGACATCTATTGTTGAGCTTTTGCCCATCCAAAACCAGCATCATCTTCATGATACATCACGGTTTTGACAGCTTCTTAAAGGTAGTTCATAGTGTGGATTTGGTTGTTTGTTTGCTACTTGATAACTAATCAATTCACATATATATGATCCTATTGATTTGGGTTTTTGTTTTCATCTTAAAACAACATATAGAACATAAGATTTTCAGCTCTAAAATTGGTTTTAAAGCCATGCATCCGCTGCGTATTTCAAATGTTTAAAAGGTTAAACATAGATTTTGTGTTCTAGTAAACCCATCAACAAGCTCCCACACTTGCTGTTTTCTGAACTGAAGAAGCTCAAGCTGCATTGCTTCAACCCATCCATTGTCTCTTAAGGCAACATGATAATTCTTTGGCTCTTGTTGACTAATGAAGAGGGCATAGAAGCAGAAGTTGGACAATTGACTCCTGGTTGAAACTCCAGCATTGATATCACCAATGATCTGAGACATTGGGTGATTCTTTAGCTCTTGATAGAGTATAAGATCAGTGCAAGTGTTTGTAGGACCTTCAGCAGCAACAGATGTTGATGAAGATTTTTGAAACCATGTAGGAGATGGTAGCTCAAATGAAGTAGAGCTTGCAGAAATCTCATCAGCATTTGTTGTGGATGGAGCTGCTGAAGCTACATGAGCATCAGGTTTAGTTGACTCAGGCAGGTTTCACTAAACCTTAAAAGGTGAGCACTGGCATCTTCATCATCAGTACCACCAGGTGGAGAATTGTTTTCAGGAACAACAACTGGAGGTTGATAAGGAACATATTACAGTATGTCCAGATCAAATAACTCCACAGGGTTTTGTGGAATCTTGTCCTTTGGAGATTCATTGAACTTCACATGCAAAGTCTCTTCAACCATCTTTGTCCTATAGTTGAAAACTCTGTATGCCTTGCAAGTTGATGAATAACCAACAAAATACCCTGCATCCACCTTTGATGCAAACATCTGGAGTGGATTACTTGTGTTGAGAATGAAACAAGGACACACAAAGGCTCTAAAGAATGAAATCAAAGGAGCCAAATGATGAAGTACTTCATAAGGAGTCCTCATCAACCTCTGATTCACTAATACTCTATTCTGCACATAGCAAGCTGTGTTGACAGCTTCAGCCCAAAAGGTCAATGGCAATCCTGAGTTAGCCAGCATTGACCTTGCAGCATCAATGAGGGTCCTGTTCTTTCTCTCCACCACTCCATTTTGTTCAGGAGTTCTTGGAATGCTGAACTGCCTTTTGATTCCCTTTGATAGATAGAAGTCATCGAGTGTGGTTTCTAAACTCTGTGCCATTGTCACTCCTCACACACTTGACTGGAAGGGAATACTGCTTCTCCACATATAACACAAAGTTCATTATAGCTTTTGCAGCTTCATCTTTGGAGTGCAAGAAGAAAGTCCATACAAATCTGGAGTAATAATCCATAATTACCAGACAGTTTTTCTTCTTTGCCATGCTCATTACTCTGACAGGACCAAAAAGATCCATGTGCAGAAGTTGCAAGCATGCATTGGACTTAGGTTTTTCTATTGGAGGGAATGAGACTTTGTGTTGTTTCCCCTTTAAACAAGCAGGGCAGTTGTCTTTACATTTGAACTCCTTCATTGGCAACCCTCTTACTAAACCATGGTGTATCAGCTGGTTCATGTTTTTGAGATTCACATGACCCAGCCTTCTATGCCATAGAGTAGATTTTTGAGGAGAAGCCTTGGAGAATAGGCAAGGATGGCCTTTTAGATCAATTTTCTTTGAAAGATCTAAGGCATATACTCTTCCTGTCCTGTTGGCCTTCAGGAGAGTATATTCATCCAACACCTTGTCAATCAAACTCAGAACTTTGGATGACAGAATCCGACAGTTCTGGCTGGTGAAAAGGGCAACATGGCCTTTATCAAACATTTGACTGACACTCAAGAGATTGTACTTGCGATTCTCCACATGGTTAACATCATCAAACCTTATTTCCCCATTGGAAACAAAGCCTTTGCCGATGATGTAACCTTTTGCATCATTGCCAAAGGAAACAAATCCCTTCTTTCCTTGAGAGTAGTCATTAAGAAGAGAGCTGCTCCTTGTCATGTGCATGGATCCTCCACTGTCTACATACCAGATGCTTCTTGGCATGTTGAAGAACCCTGTAATCATCATAACCAGTTACTTAGTTTTGGAGACCCAAACCTTTTTGGTTTTGGGTCTGTTCTCATCAACAGATGTAACACTAACTGGTTTGTTATGTGTGACAGTCTAAGGTGAAGGAGATGGTGTAGAAGAGGAACCTTTGGCTTGGATTTCCTTTTCTGTGGTTTCAACACAGGAGCATCTAATTGGTTGACTCTTCCTATTAGATGTTGAACCATCATAACAAGCTGTGTCTGATTTTGTGATAAAGCCTTTAGCTCATCAGACACATTAGTGCTTGCCTGTGATGGGTTCCTGTGTTGCACCATCTTCTTTTGAGCAACCTCAGCTGTTGGCTGATTAACCCCATCCTTCTTTTTGGATTTTTTTTTGGACTTTGGGGTTTCAGGTTTTGATGTTGCTGGTACAAACATAGTCTTAAACTCAGTTTTCATTACATTCATTTGCTCTTTAATTTTCTTCTTTTGTTTGAGTTTGGAACCCCTTTTGTACCAACAATCATCAGTAAGATGATTGAACAAGCCATATATTTCACATGCAATCTTCTTCATCTTTGGTTGATCATCTACTAAAGAAGATGAAACTGATGAAGACTTGTTCTTCAGCTGTTTACTGTCAGTACTTACAGTTTTCTTCCTTGCAGTACTTGCTTTCCTGACATCCTCTTTAGTAGTCTTCAAACCCTTTCTACTGGCAGTTTTCTTCTCTTTAGTACGGACAATAGTTGGGGTTTGAACTTCAGGTGTTATCACTTGCTCTCCAGTACTTTCAGTACTTCTAGAGACAACATCTGGGTTGATCAACTTTTTGATCATGTGACAGTCAGCATTTGAACCATCAGCTGTTGTAGCATCAGCTGATTGGTTTTGTGAGATTTTAATGCTGACTTCAACTTTGATGATGCTGTATCAGATAGTAGGTCACATGATGAGAAGAATTGGTTATTGCTCTCTCCATCAGATTCTACTTCTGCTCTGGAAGTATAATCTGTTGGAGGAGCAATGTGATTATAACCAATTCCAAACTTCACATTGGAAGCTGATTGCTTAATCAGAAGCATTTCAAAACCCTTGCAAGATTGCACCCAGCGATCACACTCTACCTGGGTAGCTGTAAGTGTTTCCTTGAGGTCTCTGTACTTGTCAACAAGTACCTCTTCCTAGCCTTATCATCTTTGATTTGGCATTTAAGCTTATAAATCTCATCATTTTTGTCATTAATCACAGCCTCAAATTCAGCTTTTCTTTTGGAAATGTTTGCTCTAGCTCAAGGTTTTTATCAATTAAAGCCACATTTGCCTCTCCAATAGAAGCAAATGCTGCTATGCATGAATCAGAACATATTTTGGCTTTAGCCTCAGAAGATACCTGTGATGAAGCATTGGAGGATGACCCATCAGCAGACTCCAGGGCCATGAGAGCAAGGTTCCCAAAAGGATGATCACCACCATGTTGACCAGCACCAGGAAGCAGTTGTTCATGACTAGATAAATCATATGGTAAACTACTCCAGTCAACAACTCCTGGGGTGAAGAAGCTGTGTTGTTGAGGTTGGGTTTGATGATGAGATGGAGAAGGTTGAGGCTCAGGGAGTGCATGTGGTTGCTGAGCAGTGGGTGCTTGAACTTGTCTTGGCTGAGGCATGTAGTAGCAGGGGTATGGGTATGGCATATGACCCTGAGGCATAAAGTATGTAGGTGATGCCTGAGCTGGTGATGGATGACCAGAACTGGTGGTATGTTGCCCTCTGTGCTGTGAGCTATTGCTTGGAAAAGTCACAAAGGGTGCAGAGGAGTTAGATCCAGATGATCTACACTCTCTAGCAAAGTGTCCAAGCCTATGGCACTTGTTACACCTCAACTTGATCTTGTCAAAACCAACTTTGGTTTTGCCAGAGAGAGCAGGAAATTTCCTGCTAGTTCTCTTGTAGAACTTTTGAGATCTGATATTTATCATTGCCATTTGACTCAAAATATCCATCTCTTCCAGATCATCATCTGGAATGCCCTTCAAGTCCTCCATCAGAAAGCACAGGTTATCACTACTACCTCCTGAACTACCATCAACACCAACAAAAGCATGTTCAGAATTAGTAGAGAAATCAATATGCTCATCATAGGAACTCTCTGATGCAGCATATTCTGACTCTTCACCTATCAGTGCAGCATTGCCTGATACAAAGTCATCAGTGAGCTTGCCAGAGGTGGGCAACTTCCTTTTCTGCTCTATCTCTCTCTCAAATGTAAGCAGTTTCCCATGAAGTTGGGTGAGAGATAGAGTATCCAGACTTGCACTGGAGCGTAGGACAATAGTATAAGTGTCCCATCTCTCAGGCAGTGATCTGAGGAAACGGTTGTTCATCTGACTATTGGAATACTCTTGTTTAATATTTTTAGCTCAGAAATAAGACAAGAGAATCGCTTAAACTGTTGAGTCAGTGTCACACCCTTCCTATGAGAGAATGTCTCATATTGTTGGGCGAGGATTTCCCTAGTATTTTCTAAGACCCCATTGGTTCCTCCGAATTGTTCCTTCAGAGCAAACCAGAGATCATGAGCAGTTTCATGATGCAAAAGCCCTGAATAAATTTCATTTGGAACTGCCATAGCCAGAATTCCATGGGCTTTTGCATCAATTTCGAACAGCTTAAGATCTTCGTCCGAATATTGATCAGGTTTCTTCTCAACCCTCTCATTAGATTCAGGAACACTCGCCATAGGCTTGTGTGGTCCATGTACCACTGACTTCCAACAACCAGAGCTGTTGACAGACAAGTGCTGGAGCATACGACGTTGCCATATGTTATACTCATTCCTCACAAGCATCGGAGGCTTTGTTCAGGAACTAGCATTGTGAGGATCATTAGTTGGTGTCGCCATTTCAGATTTAAAGCAAATTCAAGGTAAACAAAACAAATCTAGCTCAAAATCACGAGAACCTCAAGTTTAAAGGCCAAAAGCAGCAGAAACTCAATCTCTATAACCGATTCTTGCAAATTTGCTAATTCGATCAAACGTAGATAGCAAAAGAGCAGTTTCAATGATCAATTGTTAAATCGATCAATGATTAACCAGCTTTGATACCATTTGAAAGGATCTCAGCATCTAGTTTGATCAATTAGGTTGTATTCGTAGCGGATTTAGCACAAGAATTAAACAAACAAGCAAGAACACTAATGATTTTGCATGTAACAGTAAAGTTATAGAGAGAGAGAGTGAACAATTCTGCGAAAAGGTGTTTTCTATTGAATCACACGCTTTGGCAATGTTTACAATTAGGTCATCTCCCTTTTATAGTAAGAATGACGTCAGCTAATGTCACTTGATGGTGACATCAAACCGTTATTCTAACAAACTACTGAAAACACCTAAAGTACTGAAGATGTCAAACAGCTGACATCTTCTTACAAAATGCTAAGTGTTACTACTTATTACAAACTACTGATAAGAAAAGAAACTACTAAAAGCTATAACGACTGAAGAACAAACTCTTCAGTCGTTTACAAACTACTGAAAGGAAAATTACAACTACTGAAAGTAAAAGACTGAAAGGTAAAGCATCACAACAACTGAAGACTACTTCTTCAGCTGTTGTGACAAACTCTGAAGCTTCAGCACTTAGTCTTTAAACTTTAACTTCAGATGATTCATCAGCTGATGACTTAAGTAGTTGTCATCAGCTGATGTCTTAAGCCTTTGTCTTCAGACTTTGTACATCAGTTGTTGATCTTCAGTACTTCAGTTCTTCAGCTGTTGATCTTCAGTACTTTGTCTTCAGCACTTGAGGCTTCAGTACTTGAATCTTCAGTACTTGATGCTTCAGTAGATGAGTCTTCAGTACTTGAAGTCTTCAGTTGTTGATCTTCCGTTCTTTGATCTTCAGCTGTTGAAGTCTTCAGTCTTTGTCAAACTGCTGATGATGCTTTCAGCAGTTGTTGTGATGTGTTGTGGGACTTAGAGGTTTTTTCTGATCTTGGCTCATTGGTTCTTTTGGTCCAACAATTAACTACCACCAAATGAGGATTTTTGATTAAGGTTGCATCCCCCATAGTCACTGTCTGTGTATGCATATAAGTTGAAGTTTTCTTCTTTAGCATACCATAAGCTAAGTACAGGTTTGCTCATAAGATATCTGAATAAATAGTTCAAGACATAAACATGAAACAATTTGGGATATGCATACTCCAAACCTGATGTAGGGTCTACTTGTTTTTAGATACATGAGAGATCCTATCATTGATCGATGGTGTGTTTGATCAACAGATTTGCATTCTGGATTAGGACCAATCTTCATTTTGGTATCTACATGTGTATGAATTGACTGATAGGATGTAACATGGAACTTCTTTAGCATTTAATCCACATACTTCGACTAATTAATCAAAATCTCATCTATTTTTTGTTGTACTTGCAACCTTAAAAAGAGGGTTAATTCTACTATAGCACTCATCTAAAACTTCGAATGAATGAGGTCTTAAATTTCCTTGTAGAGTTGTTTGTTTGTTGAGCCAAAGATGATATTATCCACATATATCTGAACAAAAAGTAGCTCATAACCTTTCTTCTTTCTAAATAATGTTTGGTCAATCTTTCTTCTCTAATACAAATATTCAAAAAGACAAGATGACAATGTCTCATACCATTTCTGTAGGGCTTAATGTAGACCATACAAAGTTTTTTCTAGCTTGTATACCCTATGGGGAAAATCCGTGTCTTTAAAGGCTAGTAGTGTACTTTATATCCACTTGGTACATGCTAAACTTCATAGATTCTGAGTATGTAAGAAATAGTGTGATTGCTTCTCATCTACCGACAGATGTAAGTACTTTATCATAATATATTCCATCTTCTTATGTATACCCATATGTTATGAATCTTGATTTGTGTCAAAGGACAATGCCTCTGTCATCAGTCTTGTTCCTGTAGAATCACTTGGTTTCGATAGGATATTGTTTGTCAGGATGGTCAACCAGTCTTCTTGTTTCCTTAATTAAAGTAACTCTTCCTGCATTTTCTCTATCCATATATACGTATAAACGCACATAAGATTAGATTAACTTTACACTTTATTGAGTTGATTTTAAGGTAAGTTTTATGTCCAAATTATCTAATCAGTGCAAAGTCCAAAAAATGTCAAGTGTGTGATACTAATGTGCTGAGTAGTCCTATTGAAACAAATGCTGTCAATAGTGAAAAACACTAATGCGGTCAACAATTCTGCAAACAAATGCAAGGAATAGTGTCGGTCCTTAGCACTTGAATGAATCATAAATACGATGAATAGCGTATTTAAAGAAATATGATGAACAGTTGATAAGCAAATACAAAGAACAGTGAAATTCTCGAAAAATGTGATGAATAATAGTACCCTTTAGAAAATGCCATGAACAGTGTTCAAGCTAAATGTGATGAAAAGTGTTTGAACCTTTTTCTCTGATTTGATGAATTGATTTGATGTTTTCATTCAAATTTGTTGTAAAACTCACTGATTAGGAACTGTAGCTAATCATAAGTCATTTTCCTCAGAATCACATGGTAATTTGATGATTTGGGTTGGATTTTTATGTATGTTTGATCAATGTAGCAGTATCTTCAATTCATGACGAATTTAAAGTGTGAACTGGTTCAAACAATATGTAAGTCTCATTGGATGCAAAATCAATTGTGTGAAACACAATGATAAGCAAATCATTTAATATTTTGACCGATAATCAAGAAGAAATAGTGGGTTCTTTAAATAGTGGGTTTCTAGTTAATTTCGAGAGCCAAGGCTTTGATCCCAATTGACTGGGATAGAATCAACGAGAATCAAATATATTGGTGGATTTCTATGATGATCGTAGCATAAAGGCAATAATCAATGATCAAAACAAGTAGAAATACTCATAATGTTGATTGTATATTGATAATAAGCATTTATAGTACAATTAGGGTTTCTATGTAATCAGGGTGCAAAAGTTGTGTAAGAGTTACAAATATGTGATAAACTGTATTTTATTATTGGTCTGATACAATGATCTGTATAATGAGTTAACTAACTTTACATAAAAGCTTGAAATACTAAGTAGATGTTACGAACCAACTATATCCGCATTGGTTATTCTTCAGCCGCATTTGTTGTTGACACATCCGCATTTGTCTTTGTGTATGTACAAAATATGTGTTGTATTGTTGACTTAGTCATAAGTATTTGTTTTTACTTAACCAACATTAGTCTATGTGGTTAGACAAATGCTCATCGGTATTTGTGTTTGTTCATCCTCGAAGACTAATGCGGTTGAAAAAATACGTAGCCATTTCTTCTGTTCGCATATGTGTAAACATCATACACATTCATCCATACTTGTAATATTTCCAGCCAAAACAACTTTCATTACTACTACAATTTGCATGCATGATCTCTTTAGGGTCCAACATCATGCACTAAATAATTTAAGACAACTTATGCTCTAACAAGAAATTTAAGTCAGTATTTTTCATAAATCACATTCGCCCAATTTAACATGTTACGTATGCACGTTTCATCCTAAAGGTTTAAATCGAGGACCCGTGGGTGATATGAATTTTTTTTTTTCCAAATATATAAAAATAATATATGTTATGCTTTTGCTCATGAGTTTCAACGGATCCTTGTATCCTAGTGCCGACTGTTTATAAAATAATGTTCACTCGACCCAAGTCATAACTCGTCATGAACAGTAATTAAATATACACATACAATATATATTTATCTAATTTATTACATCATAATATGATGCAAATTTAATAATATATAATAACATTCATATTATGTTTACAAGATTCAACTTCAACAAAAAATTGCCACACTTAAAATATTGTTAGTTTTTTGAAGACCCGACATATATTTACATTTTAAACAAAAATATATAATACTTACAAATTTCCTTAATAAGTCAAACTTGAATACTCCGAAGCATGTATCTATATGTATAGAAATAGTCAGGGTTTTCAAAATATATATACGCTACATGAACTCTTTAAAGTACGCATAACATAAAAAAAAATTTCTCATCCTTCATAAAAATACACATAACCTAGTCTTGTGGTAAGATATAAACTTTACAAATTAAAGTGTGGTGTTGCTATCCATCTTTTTTTTATACAATATTACCTACATACAACAATATATGTGTATATGTATATATATATACTAGCAAGGTCCCCGCACGTTGCGCCGGGAGTTTATGTAACTTTTTACAGTAATAAAAGATCATAGGTTGGTACCAATAAAAAAGTTACATGGTGAACAGTTTTGTTGTTGCTATGATCAATCCTACATTCTGCTACTTATGAAAACCGATGGGACGTTTAGTTCGTTAATTGTTTTTCAAGGGAATTAGAATTGAAAAATCAAATGACTACTTCTCTGCCTATTAAAAAAATCAAATATTACTAAAATATCCCCATCTTCTTCATCAACCTTCAATCCTTAATCAAAATCAAATCTCTTAAGAATGATTATAGACCTTATGTAACAAACTAAATATAATAATGAAAAAAATCATTTGCATATCGAAATTAACAAAGTTGCTATCAAAAGAATAGAAACATGGAAAAATCTAGATGATGTGTGAATAAATGAATTTAAATACTTGTGAATTGTGAATTGTGAATTGTGAATTGTGAATTGTGAATTGTGAATTGTGAATTGTGAAATGTGTAAAGGAAATTTATAGGCATCTTCCATTTGAATAATTCTGTAAACGTGAATTGTGAATTGTGATTTGATCTGGCACATTTCCCAACATGTATGTCCAGTTGTGAATAATTCTGGCACATTTCCCAATAATTATTATATAATAAATAAATTCATTATTACAATTAATAAAACATAAATAAATTCTTTATTACAATAACTAAAACATAAATAAATTCATTATTACAATTAATAAAACATAAATAAATTCTTTATTACAGTAACTAAAACATAAAAAAAATTACAGATCATCAGGAGGATCTTGATATGGAGGTATCCACATTTGATTATTATGTTTAAACCTCCACCTAACTTGTGGATAATCTGCGATCATGTCCATCCGTATAAGATGTTCACGATCAACAAATCCGGACATAACTACCGGCCCGTTTAAACTTGCCACGTTGTCAGGGCTGAGAATATGTAAAGACTCGGCAAGTCGTGTAACATATGTACCACCACAAATATGTCCGGTTTTCTTTGTACCCGTGCAAGAAGTAAAATAATCAGCAAGCATATATGCCAGATTACAAGGCCTCCTTTTAATCAAACAAAATAAAAAGAACAAATCCTTTTTAGTCACCCCACCACTAGTCATCCTACGTCCAGCTATAGTATGACCAATAACGCGATGAAGATATCTATACAACGGATTGTTCATTCTTGTAGCTTTTGTTTTATTGTTAGGTATATATTGGCCATCACCAATTTCTTCCCAAAATATTTCATCATTATAATCTTCTGGAAATTGTGTAAGACCTTCCAAAAAATCAGATTGATGGGTCTCTTGAACTGTATATAAACCCATCAAAACACCAAAATCGGCCACTGAATAATTACGTGGCACCCCCCCGAGAACAAAACTGATAGCATCGGTATCACTGTTAAAAAAATATAACTTCAATTAAATGTAAACATGAAATTATATATAATCCAATTAAATTTGTATACCTGTAGTTATGATTGTTCGAATCGAAATTAAAAGTGGAGAAAAACTCCAAACAAAGCTCCTTATATTGTGGACCACTAATTGCAAAAAATCTTCTCCACGGCTCGTTCATCATGTCACGAGCACGAGTAAATTCCCCCACGTCCCGTAACAAACTCCAAGATATCGAACGTGAAGCCTCAAATTCTTTATCTAAAAGTTTCTGAAGTCTTTTATATTCACCTGACCCTCGTCGAAACTGGAGCCAAGGATGATTAGAAACACGAACCGACGCTGTGTCTTGACGTGAACTTGAAGCCATTACCTACAATAATTAAAATTAGTAACACAATAAAATATATATTAAACTAGTTTATTAGAATAATACTAATAAACAAACCTTTATAATAAATAATGAGAAAGATGAGGAAGTTGATGAAGATGAAGAAGATGATTGAAGGAATGGATAGAGAGGAGAGGTATGGAGGTGTATAAATGATTGAACGGTAGTTTGAGTGGATGGGGAAATGGGCATCTTAAATCGACCAAAAGTTAAACGACCGTTTGAGAAAAAGTAAACGACCGTTTGAAGATTCCTAAACGACCGTTTACAGATTATTAAACGACCGTTTACAGATTATTAAACGACCGTTTGCAGCAAAACATACGACCGTTTTCAGCATCATATACGACCGTTTGCAGCTTTCTAAACGGCCATTTACAGCCTTCTAAACGACCGTTTACTACGATCCATAAAATCACTGGTGTATGAAACACAACACCCTTCTACAAAAGCAGGTGCCCAGACTTTGCAAATGGGTGGCCTAAACACAGTCTCTTAAATGAGTCGCCAACATGTGCAACCCTCAATCAGTTGTCAATGTCACGTCACTTCATATACAATGACCGCAAGACCTGAAAACTTTTATTATTCAAAATCACCAAATTCAATCAAAACACCCATACGAAAGATTTTGCATTAGCAACATAGACATAACGACTGCATTGCATAGCAACTAAGGTAAAGATCCGCGCATTGCAGCGGGAGGGACATAAAAGCTCAACCAACGTGAACCTGCTGCTACCGAAATAAATATAAATCATATGGACGAGTTAAAAATATATATAGTACAAAGTTGAAGTTGGTACATGTTACATTCAATAAGCATAAGTAAAATACTTGTATCACATGCTTTTGTTTGTTGTAAGTGTAGCTAACTTTAGGAGCATTAAAAATAAGTGGATTCTAATCATATAATATCTGTAGAAAAAACAGTCCCAAACATCCGCTAATAAAAAATGATAACCGCAATATCATTAACAAAAATTGGTAAGCATCATCATTAACAACAAAAGATGATATTTATTTTAAAGCACAATTCTTTCATGAAAGAATAACATTTTTTACACAAGAAGTCAACAAAACAAAGATATGACCACTACTTTGGATATAGACAGCCAGAACCAAAATGAAACAAAATGTTAAACCACGACCCTTCTTTCATTTGCTTCTTAATTGCTATATTTTGACCTTTAATGTCAAACAAGATAATCCCCCGCTTTAAATTGAAGCAAGACTAAAATCCCAACTTTAAGAGTTTCTATGCATAAAAGTACACATTGGACCATATTGAACCCATTTTTATTTGTATTTTTAAATCTATAGGTTGCATATAAAACCTAGATTGAATCAACCCAATTATAAGAAAAGAGCTCGAACTACCCCTTTAAATAGTAATTTAATATATGCTACTTTAGATGTTGTGATTAGTGAAGCATAGTAAGAAACCACACAGTGACGGCTCAAATAAATGTACGATTCTTTATAAGCATCACTTATTGTTTACGGCATATCTTAAACATCATGCCCAATTTGAAGATGAATTAATAGAAACTAAGTGACTAATATTCAACCTAACTAAACTAATCAAGCTTGTAAGATGATGATTTGTATGGATGTATGGATAACCGGTACCTTTGTATGAAACTCTTTCTCACCTTGTTTTGAATTGGTTTCCAGAACTCTAACTGCAATGGTCTGACCAATGGTTATACAAGCTTTGTAAATGGAACCAAATGGCCCTTTGCCTGTAATGGAAGTAAAATCAGATGTTGCTTAGTGTATATCCTATTTGATCCTATTTGATTTCCAAAAGCAAAAAAACATTAGTCTTGATGACACTGAACTTTAAACAAAACTATAACCAATCAACTACAAAGGTCCCGTACAGATTAACGGATACCCCAATTTATTCTTTGTATTGGTTCAAACTTAAAACGGTGCAAAGACCACAATACAAGAACATACAAAATCGTCACTTTGAGCTTACCTCAAACCTAAAACATTGTGACAAGAAGAAAAATTATATTTATAAATAATTATCAAATGAAAAATCAGATATAGCATGGCATGTACAAATATATTGAAACGAAAAGAAATATGCCACGTAAACATTTTTGAAAAATAAGCAAAAAGATAAAATAAAAAATGAAGCAATAGCATATTGAGTACTAACCCGTTTGAAACTAAAGCAATAAAAGTCTTGTTAACACATATCCCAAATCACACTTGAAGATTAGATGTCACTGATAGTTCAATGCCTTGTTGGTCGATATAGCCAGTTCCATTTTGTTCGAGCAAAGCCTACAACATATCAAAAGTTGTAACTGATTACGCATCACGGTTAAAGATTAGAGCAATTGCATACGTGACCCACACACATTACTATATCACATATGCTAATTAGTCTAATGATTTTCAACATAGTTATGTTTTAAATATATAACGCATTAATTGGAGCTAATATCTTTTAATCTATATGAATGATTATGTTGTAGAGTAAAAACAACTCATCAAAATACAAATACTTGAAGTATGTTACTGCCTATTGCTTCTATAGTTATAATCTATTGATGTATAAAATTCAAGATGTTATTGCATCTTCTTTATTGACTATGCTTGTTGCATGATTGGTTATTATAAGATTAGCTCAATACCAGTTTGTAGTTTAATATACTCAATCCTGAATTTTCATATTTTGTATTTGTTTGCTCTGCCTACCTTTATACCTTAAAAAAGGCAAGTATGCTTTACCATTTTAGTGTACAAGCTATACAACCAAATTAGTTAAAAAGTGTTACTTTACATAATGTTGGAGCATATATTGTCATATATACTGTGTCCGTCGCTTGTCGAATAGTCTAGGCTTAATGTTATACACATTGTAAACACATGAAACTGGGTCATTCGCAGGAGTATATGCGAATGAGACTCAGTCGTACGACTGAGCCATGCTAATGGACCAGTCGTGCGACTGAGAGATGCGATTGGGGCATTCGTAAGACTGAACCATAAGAATGGTCCAGTCATACGATTGAACCATACGCATGGTCCAGTCGCACGATTGAACCATACACATGGTCCACTCGCACGAATGGGCCCAGTCGCATCTGATATGGGCCGAAGCCTATATATACCAGTTTCATTGTATAGAAACCTAAGGGTTTTTTTGATGTTGTGCCCGGGGCCTAGGTGCTGCCGGATGAGAGGGGAGATCATGCTCGATCTCCCCTTGCCAAAAGTTGGGATTCTTAAGTTGTAACGAGCTTAAAATCATTATGTTTTATCAATGAAATCATTCGATTATCGTTTGCACTATTGTATGTCTTTTGGTTTATCACGTTCCGTCAAGAACATGCTCGGATGTTTACCGATCCAGTGACTTCGTAACTGGTATCAGAGCCAGGTTACTGCTAGAATGATCTAACAATCATTCTAGCAACCCGAGCTCTTGATCTCTGGATCTATTTCATTCGCACGACTGACCTATTCGGTGTCTGGAACAGCTTCTTGCACGAATTTTTCCCTAAACCATTTTTATCAGTCGGGAAGCCTTCTGAAAAAGTTTGGTAAAATAAATTTTTTTGGGAAAATTATCGGGTCATTTTTTCGGTTCATGTTCAGGTCAATAGTGAAGTTTTTCTTGGAAAGTCTATGCAAGAGTTGAGGATGAGCAAAGTACATTCACCCTGAGGTTCTTATGTCAAACAAGTTCGATGGATACCCCATTATTTGATCTTATTAGGACCGTGTACGGACGGAGTACTAACTGATTCAAACGTGAAACCAGATCAAATAGTTTGAAATCTTATTTGATTGGAGATCCAATCAGGGAAAACGTTAACAAGATCAAACCTAACGATTAGAAAACGTTAAGAACGAACTAGGAATGATCTGAGACGTTTTATAAACTTGGAAGGGACGAAAGGGCACTCTGGGTCGACTAGGGTTATGAATATTCGAAGTGTTCCGTTTTTCCACGAATTAAGTGGTATTTGTAGGTTACAGCTTCCATTCGTACGACTGAGCCAAGCGACTGGCTCTGTCGTACGACTGAGTCATACGATTGATTCATTCGTACGACTGAGTCAGTCTTATGACTCAATCGTGCGATTGACTCAATCACCTAGTTCAGTCGTGCGATTGGTCCATTCGCATGGTCCAGTCGTGCGACTGAATCAGGATACTTAGTTAAACACATTCTTGAACCTTAACTGATTCAGAACATATCTAACAACTCTATAACCTATATAACATGTTCATATATGTGTGTAACAACAAACAATATTAATAGATATGACATTAAGTAATCAACTAAACATTCACTGAAGAGTTTTTCATTACAATGATTAAGCATTACATCTGTGTTACAAGATAGAAGTCTATTACATTTGAGATCACTAGACTAGAACTGGGGACATGTGTACCAACAAACTACCCCTTGGACCTAGTTCTATCTACACTTTGACTTCTTTCTTGAACTCTTCATACCTTTTCACCATTTCTTCTCTTGAGACCCCATAATGAATATTCAGTGCAAAGCAGATACGTATGACATGTTGGAACTGCAGTGCTTGCATAATATCCTGTGTGTCAAAAAACAGTGGCCACTTGTATAGAGTATGAACATCAGAAGCAGACAAGTTAGTTAGCCACATAGGGTCGAACACTCTGATTGTGTCCACAGATCCTTCCTTATCCAAAACAATGACTGCCTCTCCAGAGCGCCAGACATAATACCACCACTTAAAATGTGGGGTAAAGTCCTGTGGCATCTCCCTCAAGGGAATTCTGGACATAGTACGCGGAGGGCGCCACTTCAGGACAATCTTAGGTAAGCCAGTAATGGGACTCACTTCAGACCATCTGATGTAACGTGTGGCCTGCTGTGGTCTGAAGTTAACCCATCTAGTCCTGTATTCCCTCTTCAGGGTAGCCTCAAACCAGCCTGACATTTTCTTCGGATCAGCGTAATAACTTCAGGCGCGCCAGCTGGTTGAGCTCAAAACCAGGGAGAGTCTTCAGATCATGAGGAAATCTGAAGTACTCGATACCCCTCTCCCGTTTACTGCATACACCCCAAGGTCATCAAAATAGGCCCAAGCAATGATTTTCCCTGACACCTTCAGGTTTTTCTTGACTTTGTAGAGTTTGGTGTAGGTACTCTCTGTCGCTATAGCATGTTGGGCTCGGACCTCGGCAAAGCAAGCCGCCCATTCAGCCTTTCGAATATCAACATCAGCGTCCGAGGCTTGGGCTTGGCTCGTTGAGGCTTCTGCTCTCTTCTCTTTTTCACTGAGTGTACCAAGAATATCACTGTCGAGAGTGTTTACCAAATCTGGAAACACGTTTCCCTCTCGGTCAGTGTATTCTGGGTAGTGCTGATCTCTGATGTCTTTAATATCTATTTCTTCAACGTCGTTGAGGTCAGCATCATCAGCATCATCAAAAGTCGGTGCATCTTTAACAATTTCATCTGGATTTAGACGAAATATTTCAGCAAGCTGCTCATCAGTAAGGTCGTGAATTATTTCTCCTTCTTCAGGAGTATAACTCACCGACCTTCTGACGATCCCCTGCAGATCAAGAATCATTGTGAGTTGAGACTTGATTAGTTGGAGGGGAGCAACATCATGCTCATCTTGCTGAAATCCCTTATCTGTTTAATATCAACATGTAGAGCAGCAATCATTAGTATAAACTCAAGTTAAATAAACATTAATCATTAAATATTTACATGAGGTTCATAAACATCAACAGAAGAATCAAGTATAAAAGTTTAAGAATAAAACATCTAATCAATACTTTTGTCCTGGATCCTGGCTAGATCTTCTGCAGATGGGGAGGTCGGAGGGGCAGCAGCTGATGCTCCCTGGTCCTGTCTTCTCTTAGTCTGCTGCTCATGACCAGGGGCAGATGCAGATGCATCTCCTTCATCTTCATCACCATCTCTTCCTTTATCCTCATCATCACCTCCCTTATCATCATCATCACTATCCTCTTCTTCATCATCTTCCTCATCATCATCATCTTCATCATCACCATCATTGCCAGGTCCCTCTCTTATCTTAAGAGGATCAGCTTGAGAACCTTTCAGCTTGAGCATAATCTTCTTATTCGTAGACTCCAACTCTTCTATCTTTTGAGTCGACAGGACATTCCGTTCCTGGAGTTGGGCAATCTGAGTTGCTTGAGAAGCATTTTCCTTCTCAAGCTGAAGTAGCCTCGCTGTCTTCTCTTCATCAGCAGCTAGAAGTTTTAGCACCATCCTGTTGAGTGCTGCTAGCTGTTCCTCCACTCCAATGGGAGGGAGGGGTGAACCTGTAGTAGCAGAGGACAAGCCAGCTTGGTGGCTAGTGGTGGTGGCTGTGGTGGTGGTGAATATTGGAGGTGGAATGTGAGTGGATTGTGGAGTGGGATGTACTGTAGTAGTAGGTTGGGTGGTGGTGATAGGTGGTGGAATGGGTGTAGTTGTTGCTGTGGTAGCTTGGGTAGTTTGGGTGGTTGAGGTAGTGGTGGTGGATGTGGTAGTAGTAAGCAGAGTAAGCCTTCGGCGTTTGGGCTTCTTCCCGTGGGGCTGAGCCATTCTCTTTAGCCTGGATCCCTTGGATCCTGATGCTCCCCCTTGGCTGATGGGAGTGTGGGGTATAAGATGGGTCTGCCGTAGAACCCCCAGACTCTCCCAGGCGTCGACCAACCTCCCGAATCCCATGCTCAGTCGCCACAACCCGGCTGCCCACTCTCCGGGTTAGAGGCTCTTCATCAGACGCCTCTTCATCTTCAGGCTGGAATCCTTGATGGAATCCTACCGTCTCTAACTCTTCGGTTGGGGATGATGGAGATATACCATGTGCTGCTGTAGAAGTGTTCTCTTGACCTGGATCTCCACCATCATCGCCATCATCATCTGAGTCATCACTCGGCACAACGATTGGCTCTGTATCAGACTCACTGTCATCGTGGTGCCACTTCCTCTTCGAAGGCGCCACATAATCTTCCCGGGCCAGATGCCCAAACAAACTCCTTACCGGGGTTTCACCTGCTTCCCCCGGTAGACTTTCATCCTCCCCAATGTAGTGTCGTCCATAACCTCTAGGACGACTGCATCTTCTTGAGCTTTGGACAGTTGAGGAAGCTTTTGCTCGACAATCATCTGGATGAATCGCGGGTACATACAAAAGCTCTCTTTTCCCTTAGCTTTGATGTTCTCCACCAAATAGGTGAAGATCATCCGAGAGAAGCTGAAAGGGAAGTTCCGCACCAGAGCAGCAAATGCATTCTGCATCTGGTCTGACAAATCATCAAACCCGCCTTTCATTGAGGCTAAACATCGTAGGAGTATATGGGCAAGGTACTTGAACTGGGGGCTCAAGTTGCTCTTGTTGAGCATACTCGAGTTTATGTCCCCGAGTACTTTCCCCTCTAAAAGCAGCCTCGGACGGTTAGGGGATGCAGACGTGTTTGGCAATCAGCATCCTCCCCTAACTCAAGTACCGTCCGTATGTCCTCCTCTGATAGCTCGATATCTTGACCAAAGATAGAGCTTCTGATAATATACGGCTCCTTGGACCTATCGACCACAGCGTTTTCCCAAAACGACTGTTGTATCGATCGATAAGGTGTACACTGTGCGGAGATCGCTAGGTAGATTATCACCAAGAACTACTTGAAAAACCCCTTTTCCCAGCTATTGTTACCATGAACAAGAAGAGAGAAGAGAGATTTTTTGGTGTGTGTTTTGCATGTCTTGGGAGAATGAGAAGCAAGAGTGTTGAACTAGTTAATGTGTGTCTATCTTCAAGAAGCAAAGGAACCAGTTACAAAATACGGGGGCGGCTGAAATTCAAGTTAAAAGGGGTTCCCCTCCTTTTTTTTTCTTTTAAAGACATACACACATTATTGAACTAGTCTTGTAATTTTTATACAATTAACCTTTTAATTGTATAAGTTACACACACTCTTATTATTATTTGATGTCATCTAACTCATTTAAATAACACTCCAAATAATTATTGTTGAACATCAAATTCTAATAAGTTGTTCCTTCTCACTTACAATCTTTTTAGAAAACCCATTTTCTAAATTTGGTGTTAATATTTAATTGCATGATCATATCATCAATTAAATATTAATTGGTGTTTGCTAAGCTTGTTATTGGGTATAACCCGACTTGGATCATAACGTACTAACCACATCAATATCCTATGTGTCTTGGGCATATAGAATCCTACAGTCTCCCACTTGCCCAAGATTCATAGAAGATTGATGCAAGCAGTAAATACCGCCTAACAACGGTTTACTACCCTTAATATGCATGACTTATGGCCATTCAATAACATCATTCTATTCAAGTACCCTACTTGAAATGATTTAGGTGAATTAATCATCTATCCTTTTGTTACAGATGTCTTGTGAAATCCAAGAACACAGAATGATCGTTTCTTGTTGATTTAACTTATTAGGCCTTAGACATCTAACTCTCAACGAATAAGAGGAACAAATTCCATCTTGACTACATACGTTTCTCACAAACACCTCGTGTCATACCTGAACATACCCTTATTACTGTCCACTATTTCAGGACAGTGAAGAATTAGCTCAAGGTATAGTACTTGGTGAACATCAAAACCCAATATGTATCTCAGGTCGGAGGATACCAAATGATATTAACCTTTACTCAAATTTACTTATGATCAATCAATAAGATTCCATGTAGTAAAATTTGAGATGTGGGTTAGTCCAATATTTGTATCCCACAAATATCTATGAACCTTGGTAGCAACCCATTGCTCTATATTCATCCTTATGAATATCAACCAATCCCAGTTCATAATGATCTTACCCTCACACTTGTTGCCACAAGTATGAACGACTAAGGACATTTAGAGTAAACAATTTACTCATGGATTAAACATGCTAAATTGGAACATTAATTGAAGCATTATAACCAAATAATTTTATTTAAATAATAAAGAGTTCCAAATATCCAAATACAAAATTTACAGATCAAACCCAATCACTAGAATATTGAAGTCCCATGGCACAAACATGACCTTCATGCTTTGCCTTTTCAAGGAGCTTCGTGAGAGGATCCGTAATGTTTTGATTCGTGTGAACTTTGCGAATGCATATCTTTCCCTTTTCAACTTCATCTCGTATGTTGTTGAATCTCCGCTCAATATGCCTAGTCTTCTGATGAGCACGAGGTTCCTTGATTTGAGCAATCGCACCCTCGTTATCATAAAAGATCTCTAGGGGGTCCTGAATTGAAGGGACAACCCCTAGATCGGCAATGAGTTTCTTCAACCATGCAGCTTCTTGAGCTGCCAATGAGGCGGCTTCGTATTCTGATTCTGTAGTTGATAGAGCCACCACATCCTGCTTGGAGCTCTTCTAAGAGACCGCTCCCCCATTCAGAATGAAAATGTATCCCGATTGTGACCGTGAATCATCACGATCGGTTTGGAAGCTCGCATCCATGTAACCTTTTACAACGAGTTCCTCATCACCAGATCCATAGATTAGGAACATATCTTTCGTCCTCCTTAGGTGCTTAAGTATGTTCTTAACAGCCATTCAATGACCGTTTCCAGGATTTTGCTGGTATCGGCTTGTCATGCTTAAAAGCATGACACGTCCGGTCGAGTGCATATCATCGCATACATGATGGATCCAATGGCAGATGCGTATGGGGTTGCCTTCATTTTATCTTGCTCATCCTTTGAGGTAGGACATTGAGTCGTACTCAATATCGTTCCTCTTTGAATAGGTACGGTACCTTTCTTAGAGTTCTCCATCTTGAACCTCTTCAAGATTTTATCAATATATGCACTCTGATTTAAACCAATCAACCGCCTCGATCTATCCCTATAGATCTTCATTCCCAGAATATAGGTGGCTTCACCAAAATCCTTAATGGAAAAACAACTTCCAAGCCAGGTTTTTACACCTTCCATGGTTGGAATGTCATTTCCAAATAGTAGTATGTCATCAACATACAATACTAGGAAAGTTATTGTGCTCCCGCTAGCCTTCTTATACACACAAGCCTCATCAGCATTTTTGATGAAGCCAAATTTCTTTACCTCCTCATTAAAACGGTGATTCTAGCTTCTCGATGCTTGTTTCAATCCATAGATTGATTTCTTTAACTTGCATACTTTATTAGGATGTTTTGGATCGACAAAACCTTTAGGCTAAACCATATAGACATCTTCCTCAAGATATCCATTTAGGAAAGCGGTTTTGACATCCATTTTCGAAATCTCATAATCATAATGAGCAGCTATGGCAAACAATATCCTTATAGACTTTAGCATCACAACAGGTGAGAAGGTTTCATCATAGTCAACCCCTTGAGTTTGAGTGAAACCCTTTGCTACAAGTCTAGCTTTATAAGTATCCAAGTTTCCATGCATATCGGTTTTCTTCTTGAAAACCCACTTACTTCCAACTACCTTAGAATTAAGAGGTGGTACAACAAGTTCCCAAACTTGATTGTCATACATGGATTGCATCTCAACATTCATGGATTCAAGCCATTTGTCACAATCCGAATTGGACACTGTATTATGGTATGTAGTTTGTTCATCTGAATCTACCACATAGCATCCATCCATGAAAAATCTGTATCTTTCAGGTGGATTACTAGTTCTACCACTTCTGCGAACGTCTTGTGTGTATTGATCAACCCCTTGATTATCCTCAACATCCTCATGTTGAGTGCTAGTTTCAACCAAACATGCATCGGGTTGTGGTTCTTGGTCCTCTTCAAGATCCACTATTCTGCTACCAGCTCCTTCCATAAGGAACATTGCTTCTAAGAACTCACCCGCTCTGGCAACAAACACCTTTTGTTCCAGTGGATCATAGAAATAATATCCCATAGAATCTCTAGGATATCCAACAAAGATACACTAGGTGGATCGGACTTCTAATTTGTTTGGGGTGGGAGTCTTAACATAAGCCTCATAACCCCAGACCCTTAAGTATGATAGGGATGGAACTCTTCCATGCCATATCTCAAAAGGTGTCCTTTCCACCTTTTTGGTTAAGGCCATATTTAGAATACGGGCCGCAGAGAGCAAAGCGAAACCCCAAAATGATAGAGGTAATGTGCTTCTAGCCATCATAGATCGGACCATATCCAATAAGGTTCGATTTCTCCTCTCAGACACAACATTATGTTATGGTGTTACAGGTGGAGTGAGTTGTGAGACAATCCCACAACTCCTAAGATGATCTTGAAAGGCATCACTTAGGTATTCGCCTCCTCTATCGGTATGGAGAACTTTAATTGACTTGTTGAATTGATTTTCTACTTCATTCTTGAAGATTTTGAACATTTCAAAAGCTTCATCTTTGTGCCTTAATAAGTACACATACCCATAGTGACTATAATTATCGGTAAAGGTAATGATGTATCTTTCACCATTCCTAGTCATTGGTTTAAAAGGACCACATACATCCGAATGTGTGATTCCTAATAATTCTTTTGCCCTTTCGGTAGTTCCATTAAAGGGTGCCTTAGTCATCTTACCTTGTAAACAAGATTCACAAACATCAAATGAATCACATTCATTTGTTTTTAAAAGACCATTCTTTTGAAGTGTTTGTAAACGTTTCTTGTTTATATGACCAAGACGACAATGCCAAAGATAGGTATCACTCATGTCCAACTTGAGTTTCTTGGTGTTACTTTGGTACAATGAACTATTTAAAGTATTTTCATGAACCAATTCATAAATACCATTAATGGGAATAGCTTTAAAATAGAACATACCATTTAAAGAAACATGAATATCATTTTCAATAAAGGATAATACATAATCATAATGTCTTAATTGGGATACAAAAATAAGTTCCTAGTCAAACTAGGAGCATACAAAACATTCTTCAAAATAACTTCCAAGCCACTTGGAAGTTTTAGGATATAGTCCCCACGAGCTTCAACTAAGACTTTAGTTCCATTGCCCATGAAGTGGCTTACATCCCCTTGATTGAAGTCCCTACTTCTTGTGAACCCCTTCAACAAATTGCAAGTATGAGTTCCACATCCGGTATCTAATACCTATGTGTTTGAAGATGTAACATTAAGATGAATATGAATCATGTATATTGTACCTGAGGTCTGCCCGGCATGCCTCTTTGCTTTCAACTCTTGGAGATGGACAGGGCAATTCCTTGCCCAATGTCCTATCTCCCCACACTTGAAGCATTGGTCATTTGTAGCAACCTTTTGCTTTTTCTCTTGTGGTTTGGGTGGCACCCTTTCCACCCCTTTCCCTTTTCCCCATACGAGTCCTTTACCCTTGGCAACCTTTGCCTTGGGTGCGGGATGAGGCCTTTTGTTGTTCCCACCTTCATTGACGGTGAGAACGGGTAAAACCCTTTTACCCATGGCCGCCTCGGCCATTTTGAGCATTGAGTGAAGCTCACCAATGCTCTTGTCCCAAGCATTCATGTTGTAGTTCAACATGAATGTCTCGAACTTCTTGGTAAGGCCATTTCGGATCAAATCCGTGGCCAATTCCTTCGATACGGGACAATTAAGCCTCTCGAGGCGGTCAATATGACTTTTCATCTTAAGTACAAAAGATGAAACAGATTGGTTGTCGTCCATGCGACGTGCATGGAGTGCTTGAACCGTTTCGAAGCGCTCAACCCTTGCTTGCTGTTGTAACGTTTCCTTCAGCTGGGTTATCATGTCGTAAGCTCTGTGATGTTCATACTTCTTTTGGAGATCCGGAGTCATGCTCGCTAGCATGAGACAAGACACTTGGATGGAGTCCTCAGTGTACTTTAGCCAAACGTTGTAGGCCTCCTCATCATCCTCAGTAGGTTGATCGGGGATAGGGTCGTCTAAAACATATGATCTTCTCTCTTGCTTGAGAACGATTCTCAAGTTTCGATACCAATCAATAAAGTTGTTATGATTTAGACGTTCCTTTTAGAGGAACGCTCGTAATGATTGGTTGGACGCGGATGAGTTATCGTGATTTTCATTATTGGTGGCCATCTACAAAATTTAACAAATATCAATTTTAGTATTTTCGATATTGCTATTTTTAATAATTAATGCCTTTTAAGGTCATTTTTATATTAGAATATAGAACCCAATATTACATTTAAATTGTGGTTAGGTGACCTTTATCCCACGATTTAAATTAATAAGGTGGTCAACGATTGACGGTTGCAACCATTTGCAACTTCTAGAGGTATGGGATCGACTTTAAACATCATATGTAAGGTCGGCATGTTAATCCCATCAACACCATTTGGAAACCATATTGTAGGTGATCCATTTAACATGGTTTGCAAATCAAGACATCCTACTTACACATACGTGTGAGTTTGCCAAAATGAGTGGTTAGGTGACCTTTCTCCCACTAATATGGCATTCTCACCTTAAGTCATAAGTTCCCTCAAAGTGGTTAGGTGACCTTTATCCCACTAAGAGTTCCCAAGTGACTTAAGTGTTGTGTAAAAGGATGGTGTTGATCTTGTTTTAGAATATTTAGAGGTTTCATAATTCTAGTTTAGAAAACTCTATGTACTTGTATTTGCATGCTTTCAAATACTAGATACCCTATGGTCCTTTGATTAAAACCTATTTTAATAATTAAATCATTAAATCATTTTAATAACCTTTTATTTCCTTTTAATGATTAAGAACCATTTAATTAGATTGTAAAGTTCATATAAAAGTTTGTTAAAGCAAATATCACATACATGCTATCAACCACAATAATATAAACAAAACAACATAGCAAATGTGCATAACCATAGCATCTAAAGAGGTCCACACTTGTTTGCCATCACAAGTGTGGTCCAAAGGCATTCCTAAGGGTCACAAACAAATCATATAGAAAGCTTCCAAAAGCCTCCCACTTGAAACCGCATCCAAAATGCTCCATGTTTCTCCTCTGTGCTTCCAATCCATAAATCTTCACATTACAAGATATAAAGTCCTAATACAAGATATCTGTTAAAATGAAAATGCACCTATTCTATTTATTACAACCCAATAATAAATAAATTACACTTGAAACAAAGCACAAATAATAGATAATACAACCCAATTGAATGAATGAATACAACCATTACAAACATCCAAACAACACAAGGTCAATGGCTAGGTTATGCACTAAAATAAACATCCATCATATCATCCAAAATATAACTTTAAATCCCCTAAAAACCCATGATTTTTCAGCCAACATAAACTGAAAATTTCGGGTTTAGATGTTGTCCAAACAACACAACATATCAACATATATATCTTTAAAGATTTAATCACAAGCATGTATAATATAACCTTGAAAGTTGGGGATTCAACAAAACAGAAATATAGAAGCCCTTGTTATAAAGTCCATAAAACAAAATTTTTTAAAGACCATGCAAGCTAGCTATCCACATAACCGGCTCTAGATGCCATTGATAAGTTTGTTAGAACACAAAATGTAGTTTAACCGATTAAACTTTCTGAAAAACGCAACGGAAGTTTAGCATTATAACATGTTTATAAGCTGAAATTTTTCATGTTCTAAAGATGTTTTAAGATGGAAAAACAAACCCAAATCAAAAGGATCTTTAATATGTGAATAAGCAAGCTATATACTTATGTAAATGCACATAAAATCACAGCTACATGGAGCTGTGATTACTACCTTTCAGCAGCAGAAAAACGACCAAGAATGAAGGTGTTAGATGCTCCAAAAACGACCAAGACTTCAAGAGAAGAAGTCCTTAAGCTTGTATACCCAAAGCTCTTTGCAAACACCTCTTCTTGCTAGGTAGATTATCACCAAGAACCACTTGAAAAACCCCTTTTCCCAGCTGTTGTTACCGTGAACAAGAAGAGAGAAGAGAGAGTTTTTGGTGTGTGTTTTGCATGTCTTGGGAGAATGAGAAGCAAGAGTGTTGAACTAGTTAATGTGTGTGTATCTTCAAGAAGCCAAGGAACCAATTACAAAATAGGGGGCGGCCGAAATTCAAGTTAAAAGGGGTTCCCCCCTTTTTTTTTCTTTTAGACACATACACACATTATTGAACTAGTCTTGTAATTTTTATACAATTAACCTTTTAATGGTATAAGTTACACACACTATTATTATTATTGATGTCATCCAACTCATTTAAATAACACTTGTAAGGCCCCATTCCCGGGAAACATCACAGTTGGCAATTCATAGCATAAAATCAGTTTAATAACAAATCATTGCAGCGGAAAATAATTAAACATTCATTTAAAACTTAAAAACCCCATTGTACTCATACATTTGTCCTTTAAATGTAAACAAAACATATTCCTTGTTCATTAATTACAATAAAGACTTCATTAACAGGGATGCCATCAATATCTCCCCAAGTAGCTTCATGGTGCCATCCTCAGCATCAGCGCTTACCTGTCCACTATTATGCATAAAAATTCAGCTACGCTGAGTGACTTCTAGTTTTATATAAATAAGAAAATATAAGCTTTTATCCTCCACATAATGAACACGCATACATCATACTTCAAAACATTACTTGCATCTATTAAACATGTTCATTATCTTTCATTCTTTCATTACATTTTCACTTCATCATAAGCGAGATTGTATAAAGCAAGATCTCCATGTTGATTGACATCGAATGTCAATCCCCGTCGGTATACGTTATCCATGGTCGCTACCCCTGACGGTTGATCGATCCCCGTCGGTACACATCTTCATGGTAGCTTCCCCCGACAGTTGATCCACACTGCTAGGCACATAGCCCACTCATGAATACGGATCCATCATCATACATCATAGTGCTTGCAAGACTTTTCATCATTAACCGGGCCCGAGGGTAACATTCGTTAAGTTCCACTTCTCATTAGTATTATCTTTCACTTAATATATATATATATATATATATATATATATAATACTTAGCTTATTAAGTACACAACATACCAAGTACTAGTCATCATAACACGTAACCGACCCCCCGCGGGACAGCGGGTGTTCGGGGGCGGCAGCCCCTGATAGCGGGGCCTAGGGGCAGCAGCCCCTAGTGGGGTCCAAGGGGCAACGCCCCTGGCTGGGGCCGGGCTGCCAGGTCAGCGCCCCCGAAAATATTCTGAGCTATTTAAATGTCACATTTTACTTTAGAAAAATGTATTTTCTTGTTAAAACACCTTGAAATCCTTACCTTGAAAACCTTAAGTTTACTATGCATAATAGCCCCCAAAAACATGGAAAAATATTTAAATAAGGGGGTCTAGAACTCACCTGAACTTAGCAAATAGCTTCAATCCTAGGTTACTTAAGCTATAGCCCAAATACTCTAGCTGCACGAAGGTTAATACACAAAAACGTCATTTTCCTCATAATTTCGCTCACAGTTTCGCTGGCAGTTTCGTTGCCAGTTTCGCTGGCAGTTTCGCTGCCAGTTTCGCTGGCAGTTTCGCTGCCAGTTTCGCTGGGCAGCACTTCTGCCAGTTTCGCTAGACAAATCCGCTGTCTTGAGCGCCCAACTTTCGTTGGAATTTCCTAGTTTCGCAATGTCTAAGGGTCAACCTGGGCACTGGCGAACTATCAGCGAAACTGTAGTTTCGCCCCAGCAAAACTGTAGTTTCGCTGGAACTTCTCTTAGTTTCGCTGCATAGTTTCGCTGGATGAGTGCACAGTTTCGCTGGATCGGGGCACAGTTTCGCTGGATGCATATCAATGATGAACCAGCCCGTTTTTAACCCAAAATCTTAGCTTTTTACGTCCAAATCCTGGGTTTACCTTCCATGAAACCATTTCTAACCTTTTTACACGTTTTCACACGTAAAAATTCGACCTTTATGTGTTTCTTTGAGACTTTTAAAACCCCAAAGCCCTAGAATCCAGGTTTGATCTACAGAAGGCATTATAGGTCGATTCTTACCTTCTTTGTTGCTCCTTTCCTTGAGATTTGATGCATAAACACCCAGATCTTCAATTCCTTGACCTTAGAAGCTCCAAATCTTGAGTTTCTTGCACTTTCTCTCTCTACTTTCTCTATCTATGAATTTTGTTGTTAGGGTTGGAATGGAGAAGATGGTGGCTGCTTTGGGTGGGTTAAGGGCTGATTATGGGCCTCAATCCACTTAGGCTCTTGTCCATTAGCCTAATTAGCCCATAATCCATTTTTCTTTCTTTATTAAATACCAATAATTTAAGCCCATTATTCACGATGACTCGTTTTGACTTTTCGGGGTGTTACAAGTCTCCCCCACTTATTTAGGTTTCGTCCTCGAAACCTGTCAGTCATCAAACAATTGAGGATAAAATTTCCTCATCTCCTCCTCGGCCTCCCACGTAGATTCTGATCCTTTTCGGTGTCTCCACTGTACTCGTACAAGTGAAACTACTTTATTACGTAAGTGTTTCTCCTTCCAATCCAGGATGGCCACCAGCTGCTCTACATAGTTCAGTCGCTCGTCGACTTTAATGTCCTCTAATGGTATAAATGCATCGTCGTCTGCTAGACATTTCCTAAGATGAGATACATGGAACGTAGGGTGAATTCCACTCAACTCATCAGGTAATTCTAGTCTATAGGCCACTTCCCCTGCCCTTGCGATAATACGGAAAGGCCCTATGAACCTTGGGTTTAACTTTCCCCTTTTTCGATACCTAATGATCCCTTTCCAAGGCGATACTTTGAGCATAACCTTGGCACCGACCTGGAACTCTATCGGTCTACGCCTCTTATCAGCATAAGACTTCTGGCGATCTTTTGCGGCTTTCATGAACGCCTTAATCTTAGCTAACTTCTCGGTCGTGACCTCAATCACTTCAAGACTCCCCAACTCCTTTTGCTCGATGTCACCCCAACACACGGGCGTTCTGCACTTTCTACCGTACAACATTTCGTAGGGTGGCATACCTTTGCTGGCGTTGTAGCTATTATTATATGAGAATTCCGCCAACGGTAAATGCTCATCCCAACTTCCTCCAAAGTCGATTACACACGCTCGTAGCATGTCTTCTAACATTTGAATCGTTCTTTCCGACTGACCATCCGTCTGGGGGTGGTAAGCCGTACTAATATGCAGTCTAGTCCCCATTGAGTCGTGAAACCTCTTCCAGAACTTGGACGTAAATCGCGTGTCCCTATCCGAAACGATAGACACTGGCACGCCGTGTCGAGCCACGATCTCCTTGATAAATAGCTCTGCCAATCTCTCAGAGGAATACGTCTCAAGAATTGGTAGGAAATGGGCGCTGTTTGTTAGACGGTCAACAATCACCCAGATCGTGTCGCTTCCTCTCGCCGTGCGAGGTAGCATCGTGATGAAGTCCATTGTGATGTGTTCCCATTTCCATTCGGGGATATCCAAAGGCTAGATCTTTCCATATGGCTTTTGGTGCTCTGCCTTCACTTGCAGACAAGTCAAGCACTTGCTTACGTACTTAGCCATATCTCGCTTCATTCCTGGCCACCAGTAATCTTTCTTCAGATCTTGGTACATTTTCGTGGCACCAGGATGAATGGAATAGCGAGTTTTGTGAACCTCGTCCATGATCTTCCCCCTCAAATCCCCATAGAGAGGGATCCACATCCGCCCAGATCGGGTTCTAACACCCAGGGTGTTTTCCCCCAAATCTGAAACCTGCCCTTTCATTCTTTCAGAGTTGACTCTGTCTTCTCTTAATGCTTCATCCTGAAACTCCCTCACCTGTTTCATAACATCAGGCGTCGTGATTATTTGGCAAGCCCTGACCCGAATTGGTTCGGGTCGTCCCTTCCTGCTAAGGGCGTCAGCAACCATATTGGCCTTGCCTGGATGGTAGTGAATTTCGCAATCATAATCTTTGATAAATTCCAACCACCTCCTCTGCCTCATGTTGAGTTCCTTTTGTTCGAAGAAATATTTCAGACTCTTATGATCAGTGAAGATGGTGCACTTCACCCCATACAGGTAGTGCCTCCAAATCTTCAACGCAAACACCACCGCGGCCAACTCCAAATCATGGGTAGGATAATTGGCCTCGTGGGCTTTTAATTGTCTAGAAGCATAGGCTATCACCTTCCCTCGTTGCATCAACACGCAACCCAATCCTGCATATGAGGCATCCGAGTAGACTACCAGGTCCTCGTTTCCCTCAGGTAGCGACAGGACAGGGGCTTGTGTTAATCTTATCTTTAGTTCTAGGAAGGCGTTCTCCTGATCAGTACCCCATTCATACTTCACGTCCTTTCGGGTCAGCTTAGGCAAAGGAGAAGCTATCTTGGAGAAATCTTGGATAAACCTCCTATAGTAACCTGCCAGACCTAAGAAACTGCGAATCTCGGTTGGCGTCTTTGGAGGTTCCCATTGCCTTACTGCTTCAACCTTTGCAGGATCCACCCTGATCCCCTCGGGATTAACCACATGACCCAGAAATTGAACTTCGCGAAGCCAAAATGCACATTTAGAGAACTTAGCATATAACTTCTCGCTTCTGAGTGTCTCCAACACCTCTCGAATATGATCGGCATGTTCTCCTTCACCTTTTGAATAGATCAAAATATCATCGATAAACACTATTACTAATCTATCCAACATAGGCCGACATACCCGATTCATAAGGTCCATAAAAGCAGCTGGCGCATTGGTTAAACCAAAGGACATTACGAGAAATTCGTAGTGTCCATAACGCGTACGTAACGCTGTTTTAGGAATATCTTGTTTTTTCACCTTCAGTTGGTGGTAACCAGTCCGCAGGTCTATCCTTGAAAACCAGCTGGCACCCTGAAGTTGATCGAACAAGTCGTCGATCCTTGGTAACGGGTACCGATTCTTTACGGTCAGCTTATTGAGCTCGCGATAGTCAATGCACATCTGCATGCTACCATCCTTCTTCTTGACGAATAAAATTGGAGCACCCCATAGAGAGATACTCGGCCGGATGAAACCCTTATCCAATAAATCTTGCAACTGGTCCTTCAGTTCTACCATCTCTTAAGGAGCTAATCGATATGGTGCTTTTGCGACGGGCTGTGCTCCCGGTAGCAAATCAATCTGGAATTCGATTTCGCGTTCCGGCGGCACACCAATCAGGTCTTCAGGAAAGACGTCAGGAAACTCGTGCACTACCGGCACGTCTGATAATTGTGGCTCTGGTGCGTCCACATCTTTTACATAGGCCAAGTAAGCGCTACACCCACGTCTCGTGTACTTTTCAGCTGTGATCATCGACACGACCTTCGGCACACAGCGCACCTTATCCCCACGAACAGTAACAGAACTACCATCGGGCGCTGTTAGATGAATTATTTTCTTGCTACATACAATATTGGCTTCATGGCTAGCTAACCAATCCATGCCTAACACCACATCGAAACCTCCTAAGGCCATAACATGCAACCGAGCAGGGAACTTACAATCTTCTAACTCAATCAGGCAATCCTCAATCACTTCAGTTATCTTAGTGGACTTACCAATGGCTGTTTCTACATAAAAGGGCTCGTCTATCTTTCTAATCTTAACATGCAATAGACGACAAAAGGCAGTAGACACAAAACTCCTACTAGCACTAGAATCAAAGAGCACAGAAGCATATTCGTGATCCACCAAAAACATACCTGAAACTACTTCTGGGTCTTCCCTGGCCTCCTCACGAGTTATGTTGAACGCCCTGGCCTTTGCCTTTGAACCGTCACCCTTTTCCTTATCTCTAGCCTTAACCGCTCCCGATCCTCCTGATTTCCCTTTCTTCCAGTCCTTCTCCGTATGTCCTATCTCGCCACACTGGTAACACTTCACCGCCTTGCAATCTCTAGCATAGTGACCCTCGCCCCCACATTTAAAACACTTTTTAGTCCCAACTCTACACTCCCCAAAATGGCGTTTTCCACATTTTCTACAGGCACCCCCTTCACCTGTATTTCCCTGTCTCCCTGATTGATCCTCAGCTCTCATCCTCTTCTCTCCACCCCTAAAGTTATCACCTCTGCACCTCTTCCCATTTCCATTCTTGTTCCCACTCCATTTCTCCACCTTCTTCTACACAGGTATTGGGTCTCTCTCATCGTACAACCTTCCAGCTAAATCCACCACAGACCTAAACGTGCCTGGTCTAGCCGCAATCATGTGCCTCCTGATGTCCACGGGCAAACCCTGCATGTATCTCTTGATCTTCTTGGATGCAGGTGTTACCATGTCTGGCACAAGTCTTGCAAGTTTATTGAAGTTGGAGGTATACTCTTGATGAGTCATATTCCCAGCCTCCAAATACAAGAAATCCTTCTCAATCTTGTCTAATTCCCGATGGGGACAATACTCTTCTAGCACCAACTCCTTCAACTCAGACCACCTCAGTTTGGCTATCGATCGCTTTCCTTCAGCCTGGACAATATTGTCCCACCAGCACAGCGCTGTGTCGACGAAAGAATGAGTGGCAAACTTAACTTTCTGATCTTCACGACATTCACTAATTTCCAATACCGCTTCCATCTCTCTGATCCAATGATGAGCGGCAGTTGCATTGCCGTTACCGTCAAAGGTTGGGGGCTTGCACCTCTGAAATGCCCCATAGTTGCACCCCCTAGTCATCTCTCTCTCAACCTCCTCCTCATTGTCGTCATCATGGATTACCACCTTAGGGTTTAATGGCTCCTCTTCAGATTCCTCCGTCCTCCCAGTGGACCTTCCAGAATTCTTCTCATTTTCCTTCTCCTTCTTATCAGCTTTCTCTCCATCCTTAACTGCTTTGAGCACCGCATTCACCACCGAGGGTAAGACATCTTGCATGACATTGTAGACTTCATCGGCAATAGCCTCCTTCACAGTGGATTTGAGGGTGGCTGATCCCTCACCCTCTGGTTGACTATGGAGGTCTGACTCCTCGTGAACAGTTTCGGGAGCCTTAGCTTTGCTCCGGGTGACGTGTGGTGTAGTAGTACGACCACCTCAAGGACGTCCACGTGTAGCCTTTCCAGTTTTCCTACCCGCCATATCTAATTCCTATATGATTTAAACACCGAAATGGTCATTCAAGTTAATTGCTTAGATCATTACGAGTATGGTAAGTCCTTAATTACAGTGGCCAAGTATGATTAACTACTTACCTTACCCTCCTGTCCCAAGCAATCACTATCCTAACACATGTTAGTATTCAAATCTACACACATATAAACAAATAGCACACGCACGTATTGCCAGTTCACTTGAAATATTTTACCTGATGGCACGTAGCTACTTGGGTCGGCATCCTTCATTTGGTCCCATTCTCAGTTTAAGTTTAGGTTTGAAAATGTTTTACCCATTTCTCTTAAACTTTGGCTCTGATACCAACTTGTAAGGCCCCGTTCCCGGGAAACCTCATAGTTGGCAATTCATAGCATAAAATCAGTTTAATAACAAAACATTGCAGCGGAAAATAATTAAACATTATTTAAAACTTAAAAACCCCATTGTACTCATACATTTGTCCTATAAATGTAAACAAAACATATTCCTTGTTCATTAATTCCAATAACGACTTCATTAACAGGGATGCCATCCATATCTCCCCAAGTAGCTTCGTGGTGCCATCCTCAGCATCAGCGCTTACCTGTCCACTATTATGCATAAAAAGTCAGCTACGCTGAGTGAGTTCTAGTCTTATATAAATAAGAAAATATAAGCTTTTATCCTCCATATAATGAACACGCATACATCATACTTCAAAACATTACTTGCATCATATTAAACACGTTCATTATCTTTCATTCTTTCATTATGTTTTCACTTCATCATAAGGGAGATTGCATAAAGCAAGATCTCCATGTTGATTGACAATGAATGTCAATCCCCGTCGGTATACGTTATCTATGGTCGCTACCCCCGACGGTTGATCGATCCCCGTCGATACACATCTTCATGGTAGCTTCCCCCGATAGTTGATCCACACTGCTAGGCACATAGCCCGTTCATGAATACGGATCCATCATCATACATCAGACTCACATAAGTGAAGTCTATCATAGTGCTTTCAAGACTTTTTATTATCAACCGGGCCCGGGGGTAACATTCGTAAAGTTCCACTTCTCATTAGTATTATCTTTCACTTAATATATATAATACTTAGCTTATTAAGTACCCAACATACCAAGTACTAGTAATCATAACACGTAACCGACCCCCCGCGGGATAGCGGGTGTTCGGGGGCGGCAGCCCCTGATAGCGGGGTCCTAGGGGCAGCAGCCCCTAGTAGGGTCCAAGGGGCAACGCCCCTGGCTGGGGCCGGGCTACCAGGTCAGCGCGCCCAAAATTATTCTGAGCTATTTAAATGTCACATTTTACTTTAGAAAAATGTATTTTCTTGTTAAAACACCTTGAAATCCTTACCTTGAAAACCTTATGTTTACTATGCATAACAGCCCCCAAAAACATGAAAACACATTTAAATAAGGGGTCTAGTACTCACCTGAACTTAGCAAATAGCTTCAATCCTAGGTTACTTAAGCTATAGTCCAAATACTCTAGCTGCACGAAGGTTAATACACAAAAACGTCATTTTCCTCATAATTTCGCTCACAGTTTCGCTGGCAGTTTCGCTGCCAGTTTCGCTGGGCTACACTTCTGTCAGTTTCGCTAGACAGATTTTGCTGTCTTGAGCGCCCAACTTTCGTTGGAATTTCCTAGTTTCGCAATGTCTAAGGGTCAACCTGGGCACTGGCGAACTTATCAGCGAAACTGTAGTTTCGCCCCAGCGAAACTGTAGTTTCGCTGCATAGTTTCGCTGGATGAGTGCACAGTTTCGCTGGATCGGGCACAGTTTCGCTGGATGCATATCAATGATGAACCAGCCTGTTTTTAACCCAAAATCTTAGCTTTTCATGTCCAAATCCTTGGTTTACCTTCCATGAAACCATTTCTAACCTTTTTACACGTTTTCACACGTAAAAATTCGACCTTTATGTGTTTCTTTGAGACTTTTAAAACCCCAAAACCCTAGAATCCGGGTTTGATCTACAGAAGGCATTATAGGTCGATTCTTACCTTCTTTGTTGCTCCTTTCCTTGAGATTTGATGCACAAACACCCAGATCTTCAATTCCTTGACCTTAGAAGCTCCAAATCTTGAGTTTCTTGCACTTTCTCTCTCTAGTTTCTCTCTCTATGAATTTTGTTGTTAGGGTTGGAATGGAGAAGATGGTGGCTGCTTTGGGTGGGTTAAGGGCTGATTATGGGCCTCAATCCACTTAGGCTTTTGTCGATTAGCCTAATTAGCCATAATCCATTTTTCTTTCTTTATTAAATACCCATAAATTAAGCCCATTATTCACGATGACTCGTTTTGACTTTTCGGGGTGTTACAACACTCCAAATAATTATTGTTGAACATCAAATTCTAATAAGTTGTTCCTTCTCACATGCAATCTTTTTAGAAAACCCATTTTCTAAATTTGGTGTTAATATTTAATTGCATGATCATATCATCAATTAAATATTAATTTGTGTTTGCTAAGCTTGTTATTGGGTATAACCCGACTTGGATTATAACGTACTAACCACATCAATATCCTATGTGTCTTGGGCATATAGAATCCTACAAAATCTGCCGCATTGCGGGAAGTCATATCAAGATGAGCACATATGTTGTGCTTCGTGCTCATGGTCCATCTGCTTTCCATCTGTTCACACACAACAAATAAACATTAGTACATGTTGAAGATAGCTAAAGTAAGTTAATGAACTTTAAACCTTGGTTTAGTCGTGCGACTGAACACACGACTGAGACCTAGTCGTGCGATTAAATTCATTCGTACGACTGGGTCATGCGATTGGACTTAGTCGCAAGACTTCTCATACGTTTACCTCAGTCGTGCGACTGAGCTCATATGCATTGTTCAGTCATGCAATTGAGTCAATCGTTCATCTCAGTCATACGATTGAGTCAATCGTTCATCTCAGTCGTACGTTGAGGTTCATCAAAGTGTCCAGTCGTTCATTCGACTGTTTGTCCATTCAAATTTGTGTTTTGAGCTATACTTGATGTTAAACGTTGAAATTGTGCTCATTACACTCAGAATAGACCGGCTTAGTATCTTTTATGTTTGGTTTGAACTTTTAGTTAAGTTTAGGTGGTTAATTTGTCCATTTTGTCCTCGGTTACTGTTAGGTCAAAATTTGAGTGATTCGTGTTGTCATCGTTCGATTTTATTGATGAACCACTTCAAATATTACCTGTATAAGCAGAAGAGAAAGTCAAAACACACGAATATATGGTAAAAGTGAATCAAACAAAATTTTGGCAGCGGTTCTTTAAGTCATACGTATAGATGGACGATTTGGGTGAATGGACGACTTAGGCCGATACGACCTGTATTTATACTAGGGCAACTCCCAGTCGTGCGACTGAGCCCTGTCGCATAGGTCAGATGTGCGACTGAGCCTAGTCACATGAGTGCAACATGCAACTGAGTCTCAGTCGTGCGATTCACCCATTTGGTCATCTCCAATCGTGCGATTGAGGGTCATTCGTACGACTGTCACAGTCGGTCACCTCCAATCGTGTGATTGGGCTAAGTCGTATCGTCTATTCATACGACTTGACTCATTCGTATGCTTCAATCGTACGACTGGATCATACTTATGGTTCAATCGTGCGACTGGCCATACTTGTGACATTTTGACCTTCTTACCATACGACACTTTGTTCCATTTAACAGTAGATAAACATTATGAGCACGTTGATCATCTCAGACATGACCATTTAAAATACGACTTTTTGATCACCTCAGAAGTGATCCATTTATCTACCTGATCATCTCAGACATGACCCATTTATCCACCCGATCACCTCAGACGTGATCCATTTATCCACCCGATCACCTTAGACGTGATCCATTTATCCACCTGATCACCTCAGACATGATCCATTTATCCACCTGATCACCTCAGACGTGATCCTTTTAACCTTTCAGAAACAATTTGTTTAGATAAACGTTAAGCTCATTTGGTGACGTTTACAGAGAACATTATGCACAGTCCGACATTGACACACTATACATATAACTTGAAAATTTTAAACTACGAACAAAACAAACATCTTTTTGTGAGTTTTGTTAGGGCAGGTTAGTGTAGCCTATTAGCATTGACATCATTTCAAGGACAGACTCATATGGAATTAGACAGGCATAAACGCCATTACTTGGAACCTTTTATTTGTATTTAACTTTAAACACTTGCATAACTTACATATCATAGTTTTTCACTCATCTAAGACTTCTAAGATCTAACTGGGAATCATGCTTGATATGATAAGTAACACCCATTGATTTTGAGCATCAGGTAATGCAGCCACAACGTTTGTCAGTATACTTGTCCACTTAAATCCATACACAGACTTTTGATACACATCAGTGATTAATTAGATGAATTAGGTCAACAAGTGTTTATGTGTTCCACAGGTATATGGTAATCAATCTTCCTTAGGAGATTTTTGAGCGGTCTTAGGACATAGAAAATTTGGTTCAAAGAATTTTCAAAGAGATGCTAAGCCTCAGGTCAGTTGTTGGAGCATATATAGTGTGTCCCGTCGCTTGACGAATAGTCTAGGCTTAATGTTATACACCTTGTAAACACATGAAACTGGGTCATTCGCAAGAGCATATGCGAATGAGACTCAGTCGTACGACTGAGCCATGCTAATGGACAAGTCGTGCGACTGAGAGATGCGATTGGGGCATTTGTAAAACTGAACCATAAGAATGGTCCAGTCGTACGATTGAACCATACGCATGGTCCAGTCGTACGATTGAGCCATACGCATGGTCCAATCGCACGAATGGGCCCAGTCACATCTAATATGGGCCGAGGCCTATATATACCAGTTTCAATGTGTAGAAACCTAAGGGTTTTTTTTGATAGTGTGCCCGGCGCCCAGGCGCTGCCGGATGAGAGGGGAGATCATGCTCGATCTCCCCTTGCCAAAAGTCTTGATTCTTAAGTTGTAACGAGCTAAATCGTTATGTTTTATCAATAAAATCATTCGATTCTTGTTCGTACTTTAGTTTATCTTTTGGTAGTTTATCCTTCCGTCAAGAACACGCTCGGATGTTCATCGATCCAGTGACTTCACATCAGTGCCATCGTACAGCAGAGAGGCGCAAACAACAATGAATTCTTAGAACGGATAGGCTATGCTAAACCTCAGGTCAGTGCCATCGCATAGCAGAGAGGCGCAATACCTATCTTCTTCTTAGAGCAGTATATTTGAATATACATTGTTTTCAGTGACATTTGTCATCTTTTGCTCTGTTTTCAAGTCTTTGCTCACATTTTTGGCATTTGCTTGCTCCTCACCCCTTATTGGAAATTGATTGATTGTGCAGACCAGGGATACCATGAAACCCACAACTTGCTGAATTATTTAAGTTTAAGCCAAATCACTGACGACGTCTACTGATTTATTGTGTTGAATCTACAGACATATCGTACAATGCACTGGCAGCACCCTAGATCTACTTTCTCTGGGTAGTTACAGTACCAACCAAGCGTACTATCATTTTCCCAATATGTTAGACCTAGACTTCTCTGATTTATAATTTTCTGTGATTTAATTAACCTTGCAAAACATAAAATCTTTTTGGTGTTCCAAGTAACGTGACGCCTGAGTACTATCACTTTGAAGCCCTTGTCATATATTTGAGACACTGAAAGCAGATTTTTTTCTAATTGTTGAACAAAATTGACTTTGTCGAATCTTACTTTTGCATTACCTACTTCGCCTTGAGCGGTAATGTATCCTCCTTTGTTACCAGCAAAGGAAACGTGCCCTCCTTTAATTTGTTTGACATTGAAAAGGAGAGACTTATTTCCTGTCATGTGCCTGGAAGCTCCGCTATCTACAATCCATGTATTGGTAGACGCACTGTAGCCGACAACCTGCACATAATTGAAAACAATTAGTTAAGGAGGGGGACCCAAGCCTTAACTGGCTTGGGTTTCCCAGAGGCATCACACATTATGAACTCTACCCACTGTCCTTTGTCAGTTGGTGGGACCTCAACCTTCAGTTTGTCACTGCTATCCGACAAATCAGACATTTTACCTTTCCACATACCATCTTTATGAAAAGATTGTTTGTGATAGATAGTTGATTGATTAACAGTTTGAACCTTTTGTTTAGTTTCAAGAACTGGTTTCACGTCAGGCATCACAGACATGCCAATGACTTGTCTATGTTGTCAGTGGTGTTGAGGAGATGTGTAAGACCTAGCAGGTGTGTTAGACCTAACAGGAGTCATAGATCTCCGTTTTGGGAACTGAGTAACTTCTTTGTCCAGTTCAATCTTAACCCTAGGTGTCTGATAGCGGGGACAACTAGAAGATATGTGACCTCGTTTACCACAAGCGTAACAGGATCTCCTTTCAAAGGGACTAGGCGATCTCTTGTGGGGTGGGGAGTAGACCTCAGGTATGGGCTCTTTGGTCTTGGTCTTTTGATGTTCACCTTCCTTGACAAACTTAACTTGTTTAACATTATGATTTATTTGCCTTTGAAGATAAGTGTTATCTTTCTTAACCGGTTTAGTTTGAGTGGTTTTGGAAATCGTGGATTGTGTGTTAGTAGACTTTGAACCCAACCCAAGAGATGCTTGAACATTCTCTTCCACCCATTTTTCAGTAATTTCATTTCCAGTTGTGCCTGATGTTGAGGTTTTCTGATCAGCACCCGAAGAAACAGTTTTAACTGCTGTGTCCGGGTCACTGACCAGAGGAGTGGTCACCACATGATCTTTAATTGGATTATTATTGATTGGACGTTGTTTGGTGTTCAATAGAATCTCATGTGGTGGGTGCATAACTTTATAACCCAAACCCTCCCCATTGTTGCGTTCCTTAACCAGGTTTTTCAAAATATGCGAGGAGCTCGCAAGACTATGAAGTTTTTGTTTTAAAGACTCATTTTCAACTTGTAAAACTGCTTTATACTTTTTAGTTTCTTCAATGGTCTTTAAATAGAACTTAATATCATTCTCTTGGTTGAGTGCAACAACTTCAGTCTCTTTTAGTTGTTTCTTTAATGCGTCAACCTTTTCTTTGTAACTGCTTTCATTTTGTTTTAAAACTTTGTTAGCCTCTGTGCACAAATTTAAGTCCTTTACTAAGTTATCATTATGATCTAATAACCTAGGAAATTTTAAGTCAATGCTTTTCTGAAATTTTTCACATTCAACACAAGCATGTTTAGCAAACAGTTCATCTTTTGATTCTACATGTGCAGATGTGGACGTTCCGGCCATGAAAGCATTTTGAGACTGTGGTTGTGCTTCAGATTCAGCATTCAGCTCGTTCTCAACAATTTGGTTAACGACAGCTAAAGTCTCATCCATTTCAGCAGTATCAATCTCAGCTGATCTCTCCCCCTCACTCGCTGAGTCTTCATTCAAATCTTCCACTGATGCTATGTTGGCTTCACTGTCAGATAAGAATCGGAAGGACCAATCCTGTCCTTCATCACCTTGAGCAACCATAGCTTTGGAGTCACTGCTTGTTGGAGCTATCTTTTTCTCGTTATCTTGTTTGTTGAAAGATGAGAATGGATTCCTGTTGCCAGTCTTCTTTGGTTTGACACATTCCCTCTTGAAGTGGCCTTTTTCGCCACAATTGAAGCAAGTGACTTTGGACTTGTCAAACCCAAATGTAGTATCTTTGGTAGCCACTAGATTCTATCCCGTCTTTTTCACAAACTTCTTAGCTCGTCGCACAGCACATGCTAAAGCCCACATTATATCCATCCGTTCCAGCTCATTTTCATCCACCTGCTCGTAGTCTTCATCAGCCAAGTGGCAGTTTACAATCTTCCCGGCCACTAAACCATCATAGGAATGAACTACCGCAACAAGTAGATCCATGTGCTCCTTTGCAACTTCCACAGTTACTTTTCCTAAATTTTCAGTCATTAACTTCGTTGATTGAGTAAGTATAGGACTTTGTAGAACCCCAGATGCACCATGTGACTCACTAGTAGATGATGAGCCTTGATCAGTAGATGGTGAAGCATTTGACACAAAAGCCATTTGCAGAGGAGCGCTGGAGGTTTTGGAAGTAGAAGTAGAAGTAGGAGTAACATTGTAGAGTGATGGATCTTGAGTGTAAGCTCCTTTCTTCGTTCTGTACTTGTGTCACACCTCTTCCTCTCTCAGTTTCAGGATGAAGTCATTAATATCCAAAGTCTCCAAAACTGAGTTATAGCGTAAAGTGGAAATAAAGGAATCCCACTTCTCTGGTAGACCCTCAGCCAAGCTTGCAACTTTATCTTCTTTAGACGTCTTAACCCCATGAGTGTGAAGTTCACTCATCAGATGGTAGAAGCGATCAATAATCTCATCCAACTTTCATTCCTAATAGAAGAGAAGTTGTAAAACTCTTTCTTCAACGCTTTAGCCTTCAGTGACTTAAGTGTTGAATTGCTATCGTATCTCTTCTCAAGAGCTTCCCATAACTTTTTGCTCTGTTTGTGCTCTGAGTATTGATGGAAGATGTCTTTGGGAATCGACTATGTCAACATTGCATACGCTTTCTTTTCAGCATTATAGGCAACCTTTTGTGCATCACTTAGTCCACTTAAAGTCAACGGTATTCCATCAGCACCAACGGGCATGTTATATCCAGTCTCAATCGAGTTCCACAAATTGGTATCAACACCATTTAGATGAATTTCAAATCTTTGTTTCCACTGAGGAAATTCCTCAATAGATAGTTTAGGTGGTTTATTATGATTTCCAATTTCATTTTCCAGTAACAGAAGGTTCTCGATCCTAGAGTCCTTTCCAGCTGAGAAGGCAAAATTTTTGGAGTCCATTTTGTCTTTCTTTAAACTTGAAGAGTGAACTATTTGGGCGACTAGAGAGTACGACTGAGAGGCGACTGACACAAACAGTGTGCGATTGAACTCAATCGTACGACTGGACAGGCGATTATGACACTTGAGCGACTGGACTGACAGACTGACTCAACCGGGCGATTGAACAAGCGACTGAGTTCAATCGTACGATTGAACTAGGCGACTGGACTTCAGTCGTACGATTGGGATAATTGTGCGTTTGAGACTGCTGAAATCGAGGTTTTTCACACACTTTGACCTAAAACGCAAGTTTTTACACCCTAGACGGCTGAAACTCGAAAAAGATTGAATTTTCAGAACATGCACACGTAAAAACTTCATTTTGAGCAGAAAGAATGGATCTTTTTGCTTAAAAACATTGACTTTTTCAAAAGCATGATTGAATCCATGAAAGAATCAAGAGCCAAAGCTCTAATACCACTTGTTAGGACTATGTACGAATGGAGTACTAACTGATTCAAACTTGAAACCAGATCAAATAGTGCGGAATCCTATTTGATTGGCGATCCAATCAGGGAAAACGTTAACAAGATCAAACCTAACGATTAGAAAATGTTAAGAACGAACTAGGAATGATCTGATAAGTTTTATGTGTTGGGTTTGTTGGACTTAAACAATGTTGTTTAACCATTTTAAACAAGAAAACGCAGCGGAATATGAACTTAATTTCATATTCTATAATCTGAAAATTAAAGTTCATGATATTGTTTCAACAAACCCAAAGACAAAGGATCATATATATGTGAATAGATTAGTTATCAAGAAGCTAACATAACAACCAAATCAACACAATTTACTACCTTTAGAGGCTGTCAAAACCGTGATGCATGCTGTTAAAACCGTGGATCTATGATGAAGATGAACTACCTTATTCATGCTCTTTGTATGCTGTCAAAAGTGGCTGAAAAACCAACTACCAAAGCTGCTGAAAACGTGAACAATAGTGAACTTGCAGCTCTTTGTATGCTGTCAAAAACCAACACACAAAGATGCTGAAAATGTGATCAACAATGAACATGCAGCCAAAGATTTAGAAGCTGTCAAAACTGAAAAACGTGGACTTATCTGAAAGGGGGCTGCCATTGAATGACCAAAACACCAAGAGAAGGTGTTCTCAAGTGTTCATACCCACAAGCCTCAAAGCAACACCCTTTTGCTAGGATTTGTAGCACCAAATCGAGTCATGCAAGCTGCTGGATCTTGTTTCAGCCGTGAACACACATGTTCCAGCCTTGAACATCTTCAAAATCCAATCATCAAGGCTGCTGGAACTTGTTTCAGCAGTGAACACACATGTTCCAGCCTTGAACATCTTCAAAATCGAATGAACAAGGCTGCTGGAACCTTGTTCCAGCCGTGACATGCTTGTTCCAACCGTGAACATCCAACATGGATGTTAATCTCTTTGTTCCAGCCATAAGATCTTTCTTCCAAAAGAAAGATTTATGTTTTGTGACTCTTGCATGTAAGAAATCGAGAGAGAGAGATCTGAAAATAGAGAGTGTGTGTGTGTTCTTGAGAGATCCACATCTCTAACCCCTTGAGAAGAAAAAAAAACGAAATTGAAGAGGAGAAGCACAAGGGGCGGCCGAACCCCCTTGTTATGTTAGGGTTTTCCCTTAAAATCTCTTTTATAAAATTTCACAAGAGTTTAAGTATTATACCTAATTAACCTTTTAATTTTGTATAATATACACACATACATTTATTATTTGATGTTGCTTAATTAATTTAAACAACATAACAAATAATATCCATGAACAAAATATCCTTATAATTTGTTCTTTCTTACATACAATTTATTTAGAAAACCCATTTTCTAAATTGGTGCAATTATTTAATTGCATGATCATATCATCAATTAAATATTAATTGGTGTTTGCTAAGCTTGTTATTGGGTATGACCCGACTTGGATCACAACGTACTAACCACATCAATGTTCTATGTGTCTTGGGCATACAGAATCCAACAATCTCCCACTTGCACAAGATACATAGAAGATTGATGCAAGCAGTAAATACCGCCTAACAACGGTTTACTACCCTTAATACGCGTGACTTAAAAGCCATTCAATAACATCATCCCCTTCAAGCATCCAACTTGAAATGATTTAGGTGAATCAATCATTTATCCTTTTGTTACAGATGTCATGTTAAATCCAAGGACACAGAATGATCATTCCTTGTTGATTTAACTTAATCAGGCCTTAGACATCATACTCTCAACGAATAAGAGGAACAAATCCCATCTTGACTACATACGTTTCTCACAATCACCTTATGTCATATCTGAACATAGTCTTATGTACTGACAATTATCTCATATCAGTGAAGAACTAGCTCAAGGTATAACACTTGGTGAATATCAAAACCCAATATGTATCTCAGGTCGGAGGATACCAAATGATATTCGCCTTTACTCAAATTTACTTATGATCAATCAATAAGATTCCATGTAGTAAGATTTGAGATGCGGGTCAGTCCAATATTCGTATCCCACGAATATCTATGAACCTTGGCAGCAACCAATTGCTCTATATTCATGCCTTATGAATATCCACCAATCCAAGTTCACAATAGTCTTACATTCATATTTGTTCCCACAAATATGAACGACTACGGACATTTAGAATAATAAAATTATTCATGGATGTAAACATGCTAAAAGGAACATTACTTAAAATATCGTAAACACATAGATAAGTTAAGTATTACTATTGTTCCATATTAATAATATTAATACTAAACAGATCAATTCCAATCACTAGAATATCGAAGTCCTGAGGCACAAGTATGACTTTCATGCTTTGCCCTTTCAAGGAACTTCGTGAGTGGATCCGCAATGTCTTGATCAAAGTGAACTTTGTGAATACATATCTCTTCCTTTTCAACTCTATTCCTTATGTAGTTGAATCTCCGCTCATTGTGCCTAATCTTTTGATGTGCACGAGATTCCTTGATTTGAACAATCGCACCCTCGTCATCACAAAGATTTCTAAGGAGTCTTGAATGGTAGAGACCATCCTTAGACTGGTGATAAACCTTTTATCCATGCAGCTTCCCAAGCTGCTAATGATGCGGCTATGTATTCGTATTCTGTAGTGGACAATGCTACCCTATTCATAATGGAGACGTACCCTGATTGTGATCGAGGATCATCTCGATCAGTTTGGAAACTAGCATTCGTGTAACCCTTCACAACCAGTTCCTCTTCATCAGATCCATATATTAGAAACATATCCTTAGTCCTCCTAAGGTATTCCAATATACATTCAACAACCATCCAATGGCTGTTACTTGGATTCTGCTGATATCTATTTGTCATGCTTAACGCGCATGACTCGTCCAGTCTAGTGCATATCATCGCATACATGATGGATCCTATAGCAGACGCATATGGGATGTCCTTCATACGATGTTGCTCATCCTTTGAGCTTGGACATTGAGATGCACTCAATATTGTCCCTCTTTTAATAGGTACTATACCTTTCTTAGAGTTTACCATCTTGAACCTTTTCAAGATTTTATCAATGTATGCACTTTGGTTTAACCCTATCAACCGCCTCGATCTATCCCTATAGATCTTTATTTCTAAAATAGAGACGATTTCACGGAGATCCCTTTTGGAAAGACAATTTCCAAGTGTAGTATGTCATCAACATACAATACTAATAACGTAATTACACTCCCACTAGCCCCTTGATACACACAATCCTTGTTAGCGTTCTTGATGAAACCCAATTTCTTGATCTTTCATCAAAACGTTGATTCCAATTTCTCGATGCTGGTCTCAATCCATAGATTGATATTTTTTAACTTGCATACTTTATCAGGATGACTTTAGCATTGCCATTGGCGAGAAGGTTTCATCATAATCAACACTTTGACTTAGAGTGAAACCTTTCGCTACAAGTCTTGCCTTGTAAGTATCCAAGTTTCCATGCATGTCAGTTTTTCTTCTTGAAAACCCACTTGCATCCAACCGGTTTGGAGTTAAGTGAAGAGTCAACCAATTCCCAAACTTGGTTGTCATACATGAATTGCATCTTTACGTTCATGGCTCCTTGCCACATGTCACAATCCGAATTGGACATTGCGTCATGGTATGTAGTTGGCTCTTCGGAGTTAACAACGTAGCATCCATCTATGAAAAATCCACATCTTTCATGTGAAATGCTATCTTTACCAGATCAGCAAACGTTTTGTGTGTATTGATCAACCTCTTGATCATGATCAAGAACCTCTTATTGATTGCTAGTGTCAACCAAACGTGTATCGGCTTGAGGATCTTGATCCTCATCAAATTCTACTGTTCTATGCGTCATTCCTTCCATAAGGAACTTGGCTTCTAAGAACTCTGCCTTTTGAGCAATGAAAAACATTTGTTCTGTTGGATCAAAGAAGTAGTATCCTTTACAGTCCTTTTGAATATCCAACAAATATACACTTAGTGAATCGACTTTCAGTTGGTTTGGGTGTTAAGCTTAACATAAGCTCCATGACCCATAATTTTAAATATGATAGTGATGGAACTATTCCATTCCATATTTCAAAAGGCGTCGAATCCACTTTCTTGGTTTGGGCCATATTCAAAATATGAGCCGCGAAGAGTAGTGCGAAACCCCAAATGATACAGGTGTGCCATCAAGTACACATAACCATAGAGACTATAATCGTCGGTTAAGATAATGAAGTAAGTTTCACCATACCTTGTCATTGTCTTAAAAGGACCACATACATCCAAATGTATGACTCCTAATAAGTCTTTTGCCCTCTCATTAGTACCACTAAAGGGCGTGTTTGTCATCTTACCTTGTAAACAAGATTCACACTTATCAGATGAACATTTTTCATTTGTTTTCAAAAGACCATTCTTTTAAAGTGTTTAAATCCGATTCTTGTTTATGTAACCAAGATGACAATGACAAGCATAAGAGTCACTTAAACCATTTTAAGTCTCTTGGTGCATGATTGGTATAATATGTTATTATAGGATGAATCATCATGAACCAATTCATCAACATCATTAGAAGGCATGGCCCTAAAATAATATACATCATCCATATAAATATAAATACCATCATTTACTAACTTTAAATCATAACCATATCGTTTTAAAAGGTGAAACTTAAATCATGTTCCTAGTCAAACTAGGAGCATATAACATGTTTTGAAGAACAACTTCCAAACCTTTTGAAAGTTTCAAAACATAGTCTCCTTTCTTAAGGTGCTTATTTCTTTTAAACCCTTGCAACAAATTGCAATAGTGAGTTCCATATGAGGTATCCAATTACCCATGTGCTTTTAGGAAATAACACCTAAGTTAATATGGATTATGAAAGTTATACTTAAGGTTTGCCCAGCATCCCTTTTATTTCTCAACTCATTGAGATAGGTTGGATGAATCCCTTTCAAATGACCTATCTCACCATACATAAAGCATGGATCGTTTTCGATTACCTTAAGCTTCATAAGCTTAGGTTTTGGAGGTTCCGCTTTGATCTACCCTTACCCATTGCCTTTGATGTGCCCTTCTCCTTTGGCAACATTTGCCTTAGGATCGGGAATGGCCTCAACATCGTCGGGGTCGGGTTGGTTAGGAATAGGATCGTCAAGGACATATGCCTTTGCTCTTGCTTGAGAACAATTCTTAAGTTTCGAGACTAGTCCATAAGGTTATTATGGTACAGACGATCCCTCTCTAAAATAGTTCTCGGTGATAGGGTATGGACGGTCGGGGTGGTAGCATTATTGTTTGCGGTCATTCTACAAATTTTACAAAGTTCTTTTTAGTATTTCAAAAAAATTTCATTTTAATTATTAATACCCTTTATGTCTCATAGACAATTAATAACTAAAATCTAGAATCCAACGTTACATTCAAATAATGGTTAGGTGACCTTTATCCCATTATTCAAATTAACAAGGTAGTCAATATTTGACAATTGCAACCCTTTGCAACTTCTAGCGGTATGGGATCCACTTTAAACGTCATATGCAAAGTCGGCATGTTAATCCCATCAACACCATTTGGAAACCATATTTTAGGTGATCCATTCAACATGGTTTGCAAATCAAGTTACCCTACTTGCACACACATGTGAGTTTACCAACACAAGTGGTTAGGTGACCTTTATCCCACCAATGTGGTATTCTCACCTTAAGTCATAAGTTCCCTCAAAATGGTTAGGTGACCTTTATCCCTATTAAGAGTTTCCAAATGACTTAAGTGTTGTGCAAAAGGACGGTGTTAAACTTGTTTGAAAAAGGGATTTTTAGTTTTCATTGATTCTAGTTTGAAAACTCTATTTACCTTGTATTTGCATGCTTTCAAATGCAAGGTATCCTATGGTTCACTTTTAATAAAACCTCTTTTATTAAATCATTAATCCTTTTAATAACCTTTTATTAATCACTTAATGATTAGGAACCATAAAATTCAGCTTGTTAAGTTTGTTAATTAGTTTGTTATGCACATCCAAATGTTAAATAACAATCATACAACAAACAACCAAACAAGTACAATCATACAAGCATATGTGCATAACTATAGCCACTAAGTTGACTACACTTGTTTGCCATCACAAGTGTTGTCATAAGGTCTTTCCTAAGGGTTCAACACAACACAAATGATGATGTCTTCAAAGACTCCCACTTGAACTTGCATCCAAATGCTTCAAGTCCATCCTTTGTGTCTTCCTTTTGTGCTTCCTTCCCGAGCATCTTCTTTTACAAAATATATATCCTAATACATATTTTCTAGTAAAAGAAAAAAATACTCCTAATCTATTTATTACATGCCAAATGAATAAATAAATTACAACCCAAATTGAAACACCAAAAGGATTATTACAACCCATAAAGAGTGAATACAACCAACATGACAAAATTACAATCAACCAAATTCAAAACACACATGGTCAAGGCTATGTTATGCACTAATATATGTATCCACATACATTATTTCAAGAACCAAAATGAACCCCATTTGACCCTAAATTTTCAGCCAACACAAACTAAGAATTTAGGGTCTATTGTCCAAACAAAAACACAATCAACCAATTTGATATCTTCCTTTCAAGATCCAATCATAAGCATGCATGATTACAACCTTGAAAGGTTGGGGTATCATCAAATCATCACAAAACAGCCCTAATAAGGTTGTTAAACCTTATATATCCAAATATACAAGAACATATGAAACTAGTCATCCACATATCCGGCTCTGATACCATTGTTGGGTTTGTTGGACTTAAACAATGTTGTTTAACTATTTTAAACAAGAAAACGCAGCGGAATATGAACTTAATTTCATATTCTATAATCTGAAAATTAAAGTTCATGATATTGTTTCAACAAACCCAAAGACAAAGGATCATATATATGTGAATAGATTAGTTATCAAGAAGCTAACATAACAACCAAATCAACACAATTTACTACCTTTAGAGGCTGTCAAAACCGTGATGCATGCTGTTAAAACCGTGGATCTATGATGAAGATGAACTACCTTATTCATGCTCTTTGTATGCTGTCAAAAGTGGCTGAAAAACCAACTACCAAAGCTGCTGAAAACGTGAACAATAGTGAACTTGCAGCTCTTTGTATGCTGTCAAAAACCAACACACAAAGATGCTGAAAATGTGATCAACAATGAACATGCAGCCAAAGATTTAGAAGCTGTCAAAACTGAAAAACGTGGACTTATCTGAAAGGGGGCTGCCATTGAATGACCAAAACACCAAGAGAAGGTGTTCTCAAGTGTTCATACCCACAAGCCTCAAAGCAACACCCTTTTGCTAGGATTTGTAGCACCAAATCGAGTCATGCAAGCTGCTGGATCTTGTTTCAGCCGTGAACACACATGTTCCAGCCTTGAACATCTTCAAAATCCAATCATCAAGGCTGCTGGAACTTGTTTCAGCAGTGAACACACATGTTCCAGCCTTGAACATCTTCAAAATCGAATGAACAAGGCTGCTGGAACCTTGTTCCAGCCGTGACATGCTTGTTCCAACCGTGAACATCCAACATGGATGTTAATCTCTTTGTTCCAGCCATAAGATCTTTCTTCCAAAAGAAAGATTTATGTTTTGTGACTCTTGCATGTAAGAAATCGAGAGAGAGAGATCTGAAAATAGAGAGTGTGTGTGTGTTCTTGAGAGATCCACATCTCTAACCCCTTGAGAAAAAAAAAAAACGAAATTGAAGAGGAGAAGCACAAGGGGCGGCCGAACCCCCTTGTTATGTTAGGGTTTTCCCTTAAAATCTCTTTTATAAAATTTCACAAGAGTTTAAGTATTATACCTAATTAACCTTTTAATTTTGTATAATATACACACATACATTTATTATTTGATGTTGCTTAATTAATTTAAACAACATAACAAATAATATCCATGAACAAAATATCCTTATAATTTGTTCTTTCTTACATACAATTTATTTAGAAAACCCATTTTCTAAATTGGTGCAATTATTTAATTGCATGATCATATCATCAATTAAATATTAATTGGTGTTTGCTAAGCTTGTTATTGGGTATGACCCGACTTGGATCACAACGTACTAACGACATCAATGTTCTATGTGTCTTGGGCATACAGAATCCAACATTATGAACTTGGAAGGGACGAACAGGGCGCTCTGGGTCGACTAGGGTTATGAATATTCAAAGTGTTCCGTTTTTCCACGAATTAAGTGGTATTTATAGGTTACAGCTTCCATTCGTACGACTGAGCCAAGCGACTGGCTCAGTCGTGCGACTGAGTCATACGATTGATTCATTCGTACGACTGAGTCCGTCTTATGACTCAATCTCTCAATCGTGCGATTGACTCAATCACCTCGTTCAGTCGTGCGATTGGCCCATTCGCATGGTCCAGTCGTGCAACTGAATCAGGATACTTAGTTAAACACATTCTTCAACCTTAATTGATTCAGAACATATCTAACAACTCTATAACCTATATAACATGTTCATGTATGTGTGTAACAACAAACAATATTAATAGATATGACATTAAGCAATCAACAAAACATTCACTGAAGAGTTTTTCATTACAATGATTAAGCATTACATCTGTGTTACAAGATAGAAGTTTATTACATTTGAGATCACTAGACTAGAACTGGGGACATGTGTAACAACACATAAGCACATACAACACCCTATGATCAAAACAAAAATAGTAGTAGTTTACACGAGCATGTATTATATCAATAAGATTACTAATTCCAGCATAAACCAGTTCACACAAAGAATAAAAAACAATATGCCTACATAGAAGGATCATAAAATTCTGTCTTCTTTGACTCACATACGCATATAGACCCAACAAAAAAGTTCAACAAATTGCATACATGAAAATAGATATTTATTCTAGCTAATCCCCTAAATTCAAATAGGGTTGTTAAAGGCAAGAACTCACCTATCATCAGGGTAGTTTTACTCCACCTAATCATTGAATGGAGGTTTAGTCAGTCATTTAACATACTCTTTGAAATGGTACAAACACTCAAAAAGCTCATTAAATACTCAAATATAAGAACAATGATTGCATAACTGAAAAAATTCGGTCAAAACAAACAAACATACCTAATAACATCTCACTCATAAATTAGGGTTTGGGAAGGGTTAGATGAGGGCAAACCTTAGCTCCATCCCATGACATAGAGGGGATACTCTCATTATTATTATTTTTCTTGTTGTTCTTGTGGACACATGTTAGTATCGCAATTAAAATGGTGAAAAAATCATGGAACACTAAATTAAACAATAAAGAAGGTGCATATTGTACAAAAAGTTAAAACACAACCAGATTATACATCTCAATGTTGTGTAACCTAATATATTGTAACATCCGGATATTTTAAAAGATGTAAAAGTAGAATAAAAAGAAGGAAATGCAAGTTAACCCAAGTGGAGGGGTTAAATGTGTCAAAGAACAAAGTAATATATTATATTTTGTACAAAAGAGCGTGGCCGCCCATACACAGCTTCACATCACCTTTTGCAATCTGTTTTTAGAGAGAGAAAGAGCAGAAGCTCACGGACTTTGAAGAGGAACAAGAAGAAGCCTAGTTTAAGGTAAGAATTTGTGTAATTAAGTTGTTCTTTGCTAGACTTAGCCTTGGTTGTATGCTTACATGTGTTTGTGTGTTCGGTGTGTGTGTTTTTAGTGGGTTTTGGGTGCTAGAAACGTTTGAAAAGCTCAAGAGAAGGGTTTAAACTTGAAGAGCAACAAAGGTGAGTTCTAGACCCTGTATTTTACTTGTTTTAATTATTTGGGGCTGAAAATGTGCGTAAACCAGTTTTTAAAAGTTTGTTTGAATACTAGTATGTGTCTACGTATGCATGATGATGTTTTGATGGTTGCTATATGTTAGTTAAACTTAGAATGGTGTTATTAAGCTTAGATCATGTAAGAGAAATGATTGGGACAGATAATATGTTATGAATTTGCCAAATAGGTTACTCAACCGCCTGAATAGTACCCCAAACGCCTAAAATTTGCCTTAGAAAGTTTAAGTCAGCCCATAAGCCTAAACAGGGCCCAACCGCCCAAACAGTGCCCCAACCGTCTAGAAAATGCCTTAGAAATTCTAATTGTTATCCCATGCGCCTGAACAGTAGCCCATGCATCTAAGATTTAGACTCGGACGCCTAAGTATGGACCAAACGTCCAAATAATGCCCATGCGTCTGAGATGGCCCAAACGCCTAAGTGTAGAGACGCTCAAATAGTGCCCATGCGCCTAAACAGGCCTCATGTGTGTGCATAGTGCTCATGCGCCTATGACACTTAGAATATTTTCTGAAATTTTGACTAAACAGAATCATTAGAGTTTGACCCAAGGTTGACCTAGGGGTTTTAATTGCTATTATATTTGCATTATTATAAGTTATTCCTATGGTCATAGTAGTTATTATTGTGTGACTTATGTGGTGTGCCTATGATCATAAATGCAAGTATTATCTTTAACAAAGTGAAAGAGTAATTACATTCTAAGACAACTTTTAGATAAATTAGTGATAGTATTTATTAATGATATCCTGATTTATTCTAAGAGTGAGGAAGAACATGCCGGCCACATGCGCGAGGTATTGGAGACACTCAGGAGAGAGAAGTTGTATGCTAAATTCTCTAAGTGTGCTTTTTGGTTGCGCGAGGTTCAATTTTTGGGTCATGTTGTTAAAGCTGAAGGAATCATGGTGGACCTGGCAAAGGTTGAGGCGGTGATGCAATGGAAGTCTCCAAAGACGCCATCCGAGATCCGTAGTTTCTTAGGTTTCGCGGGCTACTATAGCAGGTGCATCCAAGATTTCTCCAAGATAGCCTCACCTTTGACTAAACTGACCCGCAAGGATGTGAAGTTCTTATGGGGTCAAGATCAAGAGAAGGCTTTTGAGGAGTTAAAGATGAGGTTGACGCAAGCCCCTGTCTTGACATTATCCGAGGGCAGTGAAGACCTAGTTGTGTGTTAATGCAACGTGGAAGGGTGATTGCCTACGCATCCCGATAGTTGAAGACCCACGAAGTCAACTACCCTACACACGATTTGGAGTTAGCAGTTGTGGTTTTCGCGTTGAAGATTTGGAGACACTACTTATATGGTACTAGGTGCACGATCTTCACCGGCCATAAGAGTTTAAAGTACTTCTTTGAGCAGAAGTATCTCAACATGAGGTAGAGAATGTGGTTAGAGATCATCAAGGATTACGATTGTCAGATCCACTACTATCCGGGCAAGGCCAATGTGGTGGTCGATACCCTGAGCTAAAAAGAGAGACCCGAGCCAATTCGAGTGGAGGCATACCAGTTAGTGATGACCTCGAATTTTATGACTAAAGTGAAAGAATTTCAGAATGAGGTGTTGAAACAAAATCGCCTCAACTCTAAACGAATGAGAGGTCTAGTGGCGGAACTAGGAGAAACCACCCACGGGGTTAGAACCTACTTTGGACGAATGTGGATTCCCTGTTTTGGAGATCTACTAGGGCGAATTATGGATGAAGCTCACAAGATCGATACTCCATTCATTCCGGTGCCACCAAGATGTATCAAGACATGAAGAAGGACTACTGGTGGCCGGGTATGAAACGTGACGTGGTAGAGTATGTGAGCAAGTGCCTTACTTGCTTGCAAGTGAAGGCATAGCATCAAAAGCCTTACGGGAAAATCCAACCATTGGATATACCCGAGTGGAAGTGGGAGCGCATCACCATGGACTTAATTACGAAGTTACCGCGCACGGTTAGGGGGTACGATGCCATCTGGGTGATTGTTGATCGTCTAACCAAGAGTGCTCACTTTCTACCTATCCACAAGACACACTCATCCGAAAGACTGGCGGATCTGTTCCTCAAGGATATTGTAGCTCGTCATGGTGTGCCGGTGTCTACTGTATCGGATCGTGACACCCGATTCACATTGAAGTTCTGGAAGAGATTCCATGATGCGATGGGGACTAGGTTACACATTAGCACGGCTTATCATCCGCAAATAGATGGTCAGTATGAAAGAACGATTCAGACGCTCGAGGATATGCTTCAAGAATATGTAATCGATTTTGGAGGAAGTTGAGATGATCACCTACCGTTAGCAGAATTCTTATACAACAATAGTTATCATGCCAACATTGGCATGCCACCATACAAGATGCTATACGGTAAAAGGTGTAGGACGCCTGATATTAGGCGGAAAGAACTGGGAGGTGTCGAGGTGATTGAGGCTATGACTGACAAGTTGGAAAAGATCAAAGCCTTTATGAAGGTGGCGAAAGATAGACAAAAGTCGTATGCTGACAAGAGGCGAAGGCCGATAGAGTTCAAGGTTGGCGACCGAGTGATATTGAAGGTCGCACCTTGGAAGGGAATCATCCGATTCAGGAAGCGAGGTAAGATAAGCCCGAGATACATAGGACCTTTCCGAATCGTCGCACGAGTAGGAGAAATGGCCTATCGACTTGAATTGCCAGATGAGTTAAGTGGAATTCATCCCACATTCCACGTATCTCATCTGGGAAAATGATTAGCTGATGAAGACATGGTTGTACCACTGGAAGATATCGTGGTGGATGAACGGCTCAACTATGTAGAGCAACCAGTGGCGATCGTCGATCGAAAGGAGAATAGACTAAGGAATAAAGTGGTTCCACTAGTACGAGTACAGTGGAAGCACCAGAGGGGTTCCGAGTATACGTAGGAGACTGAAGAGGAAATGAGGCAACATTACCCACAACTAATTGAAAAATAACAGGTTTCGGGGATGAAACCTATATAAGGGGGTGGACTTGTAACACGCGGATATTTTAAAAGATGTAAAAGAAAAATAAAACGAAGGAAATGCAAATTAACCCAAGTGGAGGGGTTAAATGTGTCAAAGTGCAAAGTAGTATATTATATTTTGTACAAAAGAGCATGGCCCCCTATACACAACTTCACATCACCTTTTGCAATCGGGTTTTAGAGAGAGAAAGAGTAGAAGCTCTCGGACTTTGAAGATGAACAAGAAGAAGCCTAGTTTAAGGTAAGAATTATTGTAATTAAGTTGTTCTTCGCTAGACTTAGCCTTGGTTGTATGCTTACATGTGTTTGTGTGCTCGGTGTGTGTGTTTTTAGTGGGTTTTGGGTGCTAGAAACGTCTGAAAAGCTCAAGAGAAGGGTTTAAACTTGAAGAACAACAAAGGTGAGTCCTAGACCCCGTATTTTACTTGTTTTAATTCTTTGGGGCTGAAAATATATGTAAAACTATTTTTACAAGTTTGTTTGAATACCGGTATGTGTCTATGTATGCATGATGATGTTTTGATGTTGTTATATGTTAGTTACACTTAGAATGGTGTTATTAAGCTTAGATCATGTAAGAGAAATGATTAGGACTGATAATATGTTAAGAATTTGCCAAACAGGTTACTCAACCACCTGAACAGTACCCCAACAGCCTAAAATTTGCCTTAGAAAGTTTAAGTCAGTCCATACGCCTAAACAGGGCCCAACCGCCCAAACAGTGCCCCAACAGTCTAGAAAATGCCTTAGCAATTCTAAGTGTAATCCCATGCGCCTGAACAGTAGCCCATGCGTCTAAGATTTAGACTTAGACGCCTAAGTATTGACCAAACTTCCAAATAGTGCCCATGCGTCTGAGATGGCCCAAATGCCTAAGTGTAGAGACGACCTAATAGTGCCCATGGCCCTAAACATGCCTCATGCGCCTGCATAGTGCTCATGCGCCTAGGACACTTAGAATATTTTCTGAAATTTTGATTAAAACAGAATCATTAGAGTTTGACCCAAGGTTGACTTAGGGTTTTTAATTGCTATTATATTTGATTATTATAAGTTGTTCCTATGGTCATAGTGATTATTATTGTGTAACTTGTGTGGTGTGCCTATGATCATAAATGCAAGTATTATCTTTAACAAAGTGAAAAAGTAATGATAAAGACAAGTCAAACAGAATTAAAATGTTAACAAGTCTTGCAAGCATATAGGAGGTGCCTGACCATGTTGTCGTTAGCTCAACTGTGACGCGGGTTAGGTACCCCGAATAGTGCACATAGGGCCAATCAATTGAGATTGGTGGACCTTTGCAGCATACCCTAGGTGATTGGGCCTGCCTTGTGTACTTTAATCAGAGCCCATTGAGAGACCAGAGGCCAGCACCAGTTTCCCCACGCATATAGTTTTGGGTATTGCTTATTGGTCTACATAGATAGTGAAAGATAAAGTTAAAAGAGTATAAAATGAACAAGGCATAGAGTAAAGAAAGAAAGCATTTCCTTGTTGTATAGTTGATGTATGCCCACGTACAAGAGTAAGAGAAGTATTTTTATAAAAAGAGTATTTTCATATATATATATATATATATATATATATATATATATATATATATATATACACAAGGTATTTTAATACTTTTAAAACTAGAACTCACTCAGTAACACTGACTTTTGTACATTTTCTGTTGGCAGGTAATTGTTGCTGAGGATGGCACGAGGGTGAAGCTACTCGACAGGGAAAGACTGACATACATTCCTATTATATGATATTGTTGTTTTCTAATACAATTAAAAAATCTTTTGGTAATTTAAACATTATGGTAGTGCTTAATAACAGTATCTTTTGATAATAGAGAATGGATTTTGCTAACGTGATTCCGTTGTTTATTTAAAGAAATGCATATTAATATGTATCTATGACGCAATGAATGACCAACTATGAGGTGTCCGGGAGGGGGGCCTTACATATATCACCTTAATGATAGCAGAAGCCCTATAAATCTCTTTTTTATAGCATTTCCCAAACCATCTGCATTACCTGCAAACAATTAACAGCATACAACATCAAAATACTATTGGTACCTATCATAGACTTGACTCATTTTATAGGTTTGAAATCCTTACCCCAGTTAATATATGTCTTGTTGACAATTCATTTAGAAAAAGGAGACTAGGTAAGATAAAATAACACACCCCACCCATGAACATATTGGTACACTTTAATCACGGAAACTTAGTATTTAGAAAGAACAAGGAATATAAGCTCCATCTCCAAACGAATCAGATTATTGGCACATAATTCTGAAACTAAGAAAGTTAATTGATGAGATTAAGTTACTGTTCATAGTAATGCCATAGATCTTGTTTGATTTTTATCTAAATCTCACTCTCTCTCTTATGTTACTAAAATAAAAATCAGATATAAAAAAACAAAATTCCTAGTTATACAACATATTACCGGTTGACATGCACAATATGTGCAAGTTATGCCCTATTGAAAACAGCTGATTGAGTGTTGGTAAAAAGAACCTGTCAATACAATAGTTCAATAGCATACAATCAATAGCTTGCCTGGAAGCATCTGATTTGAAATTGAGAACCCATGATAAAAAAACTCATAGGTGTAATAAATGCTAGAGACTTGATAAACTTGCAAGATTTAAAAGGAAAAATAATTAGAAAAAATTATTAGGGTTCCAACCGTACATGGATTCATCATCCGGACGGGCGATGACCAGCAGGACATTTCTTTTTCGCAAAGATCCATCTAATACATTCAAAAGGCGATTATCGAAGGAACCAAAAAATTGGGAATATAAACGGTGTAGCAAACACTTCTTGGATCACCATCACTAACCATCATTATTTAAGAAGGAAGATTGATATGGATAGAATGACGCATATAATACTTTGCAGATGGAAGCCAACCAAAATACAGCTACTGAAGCAAATATCATGAACCACTCCATCTACTTACTCCTGCATACAAAACTCTTTAACATATAACTTTAGGTTGAAATTGATTCAATTATTTAAGGAATTTGACAAAATCTGAAGGAATAGGTTTTACATTGTTCTCAACAACAAAATCTTATAATAACATTATTTTTTGTTGTTGGTTTGTACTAAATTCAAGAATAACCAAGTATACTTACTCCTATACTAAATTCAAGTCTCATAGATATTTTATCAAACAACTTGTAGCATTACAATAATCAAATCTTGAGATGCCAAGTAAGATTCAAATCATTCACATAATTACATGTTTAATCTACTGAGAAGTCACTGGATCGATGAACATCCGAGCACGTTCTTGACAGAAGGTGATAAACCAAAAGATAAACAAAAGTACGAACAATAATCGAATGATTTTATTGATAAAACATAACGATTTTAAGCTCGTTACAACTTAAGAATTACAACTTTTAGCAAGGGGAGATCGAGCATGATCTCCCCTCTCATCCGGCAGCACCTAGGCCCCCTGGCAGACTATCAAAAACCCTTTTTTCGTTTCTACACATTGAAACTGGTATATATAGGCTTCGGCCCATATTAGATGCGACTGGGCCCATTCGTGCGATTGGACCATGCGTATGGTTCAATCGTACGACTGGACCATGCGTATGGTTCAATCGTACGACTGGACCATTCTTATGGTTCAGTCTTATGAATGCCCCAATCGCATCTCTCAGTCGCACGACTAGTCCATTAGCATGGCTCAGTCGTACGACTGAGTCTCATTCGCATATGCTCCTGCGAATGACCCAGTTTCATGTGTTTACAAGGTCTATAACATTAAGCCTAGACTATTCGTCAAGCGACGGACACACTATATATGACAATATATGCTCCAACAAATTCCCCCTTGGACGTTGCTTGCGAATAGTAGATAACACCTCTTACAATCTTCAGTCAATCTTTGCTCTGGTTTCGAATAGAATCAAACGAATAACCATATTAGCCAATGTTGCCGATACGTCAGGTTACTACAATATTCCTGAAAATGAATTTAGGCACAATAGCTTTCGTTTACTTTGCAGAACACCATCATAGCAGTAAGATTCCCCAAATGATTGATTTTTCCAGATAATGACATGAACAGTTTTCCATTGCTTCAATCTTCACACAGGCTAATCTAATTAGCATTAACACCTGCAGAAATTCCCCCTCACATTCAGCATATCCCAATATATAAACAATGTGCTCTCCTGGCGTCTTCATATGGTGTATTGGGCAAAAGGTTGAAGGTTCCAATCCACAGCTGACAATATCAAACAAATCAGCATGCACGTAGATTCATCATCAAAACCTGCTCATATCATCATCTTTCTGATTGCGTCTCAACTATGATAATCATGGATTGCCTCCAAGAAGCTGAATCCTCTCTGTGCGGTAGTAAATATTACTTGGTTGGCCCATAATTAGTCAGATGCTCCTGACTACCCCACAAAATCAGCACCGACAGTTGATATCTTCTCTTCTCTCTTTCGTGTTCTAACAACATTCACCTATTCTAGAAGTCCAACGAATAATGGGGTATCCATCGAACTTGTTTGGACAAAAGAAACTCAGGGTGAATGTGCTTTGCTCATATTGACCCAAAAATGACCTGATAATTTTCCTGAAAAAATTTTATTTTGCCAAACTTATTCAGAAGGCTTCCCGACTGATAAAAATGGTTTAGGGAAAAATTCGTGCAAGAAGCTATTCCAGACTCTTTTTTTGGTCTGGTACACAGCTCATTCGTGCGACTGGAACAGACAAATGAAGACATACATGCAAATGGGTGATTCGTGCGAATGGGTGATTCGTGCGAATGGATACTCCGAATGGGTCAGTCGTGCGAATGAAATACACGAAAGGGTCAGTCGTGCGAATGAATGTCCATTCGTACAAATGGACATACGACTGGTTCAGTCGTACGAATGGACCATACGAATGGTTCAGTCGTGCAAATGAGGCCCAGTCACATGGCCCAATCGCATGAACGGGTCTGAACGCAGATTTTCTGATCTGCAGCCGCCAGGGCTGCCAAAAACCCTAATCCGACGAATTTAACATGATTCGAACCAAAATAGACATCATCAGATTCGCAAGGGAGATCAGAACGTGGTTTCGAGTTCGATTTTAACATAGAAACAACACACGCCACGAGATCAGAGCAAAACATGAAGAACACGGAGAAGACGAAGTATGTTTAATGTCAAAGAACCTGAAATAGATCCAGAGATCAAGAGCTCGGGTTGCTAGAATGATTGTCAGATCATTCGAGCAGTAACCAGCTCTGTACCAATTGTAAGGACCGTGTACGGACGGAGTACAAACTGATTCTTCGTTAAACCGGATCAAATAGTGCGGAATCCTATTTGATTGGCGATCCAATCAAGGAGAACGTTAACAAGATCAAACCTAACGATTAGAAAAAGTTAAGAACGGACTAGGAATGATCTGAGACATTCTATGAACTACGAATGGACGAACAGGACACTTTGGGTCGACTAGGGTTATGAATCTTCGAAGTCTTTTTTTTATCCACGAATTAAGTGGTATTTATAGGTTACAGCTCTCATTCGTACGACTGAGCCAAGCGATTGGCTCAGTCGTGCGACTAAGTCATACGATTGGTTCATTCGAACGACTGAGTTAGTCTTATGACTCAATCGTGCGATTGACTCAATTACCTGGTTCAGTCGTGCGATTGGCCCATTCGCATGGTCCAGTCGTGCGACTAAATCAGGATACTTAGTTAAACACATTCTTGAACCTTTAATGGTTCAGAACTATGTCTAACTACTGTAAACCTATATAACAAGGTCATATATGCGTGTAACAATAAATAATATAGATAGATATAACATTAACAACCAATAACCCTATATAGAAGAGTTTCTCATTTGTATTAATCAAACATTACATAAGTGCAACAAGAAAGGAAAGTCTATTACATTTAAGCTCACTAGACTAGAACTGGGGACATGTGTACCAACAAACTCCCCCTTGGACCTAGTTCTATCTAGACTTTGACTTCTTTCTTGAACTCTTCAAATCTCTTTACCCTTTCTTCGCTTGAGACCCCAGAATGAATATTCAGTGCAAAGCAGATACGTATGACATGTTGGAACAGTAGTGCTTGCATATGATCCTGTTTGTCAAAAAACAGTGGCCACTTGTATAGCGTATAGACATCCGACGCTGACAAGTTCATCAGCCACATGGGGTCGAACACTCTGATTGTGTCCACAGACCCTTCCCTATCCAAAACAATGACTGCCTCTCCCAAACGCCAGTCGTAATACCACCACTTAAAATGTGGGGTAAAGTCCTGTGGCATCTCCCTTAGTGGAATTCTGGACATAGTACGCGGAGGGCGCCACTTCAGGACAATCTTCATTAATCCAGTAATAGGACTCACTTCAGACCTTCTGATATAACGTGTGGCCTGCTGTGGTCTGAAGTTGACCCATCTAGTCCTGTATTCTCTTCTCAGGGCAGCTTCAAACCAGCCTGACATTTTCTTCGGATCAGCGTATAATAACTTCAGGCGCGCCAGCTGGTTGAGCTCAAAACCCGGGAGAGTCTTCAGATCATGAGGGAATCTGAAGTACTCGATACCCCTCTCCCGTTTTACTGCATACACCCCGAGATCATCAAAATAGGCCCACGCAATGATTTTCCCTGACACTTTCATGCTTTTCTTGACTTTGTAAAGTTTGGTGTAGGTACTCTTTGCTGTTGCAGCATGTTGGGCTCTGACCTCTGCGAAGCAAGCCGCCCATTCAGCCCTTCGAATATCAACATCAGCATCCGAGGCTTGGGCTTGGCTTATTGAGGCTTCTGCTCTTTTCTCCTTTTCACTGAATTGAGAAGTCACTTGATCGATGAACATCTGAGCACGTTCTTGACGGAAGGTGATAGACCAAAAGATAAACAAAAGTGCGAACAATAATCGAAAGATTTTATTCATAAAACATAATTATTTTAAGCTCGTTACAACTTAAGAATTACAACTTTTGGCAAGGGGAGATTGAGCATGATCTCCCCTCTCATCCGGCAGCACCTAGGCCTCCGGGCAGACTATCAAAAACCATTTTTCGTTTCTACACATTGAAACTGGTATATATAGGCTTCGGCCCATATTAGATGCGACTGGGCCCATTCGTGCGATTGGACCATGCGTATGGTTCAATCGTACGACTGGACCATGCGTATGGTTCAATCGTACGACTGGACCATTCTTATGGTTCAGTCTTACGAATGCCCCAATCGCATCTCTCAGTCGCACGACTGGTCCATTAGCATGGCTCAGTCATACGACTGAGTCTCATTCGCATATGCTCCTGCGAATGACCCAGTTTCATGTGTTTACAAGGTGTATAACATTAAGCCTAGACTAGTCGTCAAGCGACGGACACACTATATATGACAATATATGCTCCAGCATCTACATTCTGACAATAAATTCAATATATCCATGTTAACATGTAAAAAAAGAATTGAAACAACCAGTAAACAACAAAATTCATAACAGGCAAAAAGGTTCTAACCTTCTAACTTTGATGGCACCGATTAAAATGAAATAATCACATGTTTCATTTCATGGGGATGATTTGTACTCTCTTTATTCACCGGATTAACCTACAAGACCCGATTAGAACCGATTGAAATACCCGTGCTTTACCCGAACCGTGCACTTTATAACAGGTGAGGTTCCAGGTTTCGATTTCATCCTAATCATTAGGGCTTGACTGTGAGAAAGCAATCTAAAATCGTTGTTTTACTGATGTGGTGGAAGACGACGCTGGAGAGCTTGTTTGTTGGTGTGGCTGTGTTGTTGGTATGGTGGTAACCGCCGGTGCGCTGGTGGTGTTGTTAGTGAGGTCCGGCGCCCACACATGCAGCATCTTATCCACTTCTCTGTGATTCATTCTATAAACCGATGATTAAATTGAAGAGTTGATGGAACTGAAGTGTTTGCAATTAAAGGGGAAACCGAGAAGGGATAAAAAGCTGGAATGGGAGATGATGAGACGGAGGCGGAGGCAAGGCTGCTGAGAATCAAAAACCAACCGGGGAAGGGACGGGGTGCGTCTTACGAGGGTAGGTAAAATTACCAATGTAGTCATGGTTTATGTATTATAAGGTAGTAAAGATAAACATATATATATCTCTACTACTATATAATAGAGATAGGTATGGCAAACGGGTAATTTCATATGGATTTGTAAGACGCGCCCATTCAGTTCATCCCTACACCCCCTATTCACTCCGGCAAGTTGTAACCGTCTCCATTCCGTTGGTCATTAAATGTGAAATCCCTGCTTGTATTCATGTCCTTTCATCAGGTGAATGGTTATTAAAGCCACTAATTCAAATCCCTAGCCCACATGTATATGTAGTTCCATATGCGAATTCGAGAATCGCGATGCGTCCCTTGAGTGTCATCCTCACCTATGACTTTTTCACGCCTCTTCTCTGGGGCCCCTAGATTTTTAGTTATGAGGATCAATTTTTTGCAGATTGAAGTTATCATCAGTGTAGTTCATCATAGACGAATGATCCGTTGATGCCAAGCAATGAAGAATAGGTATCATCTTCTAATCTCCAACTTATGTTTAGATGTTTCGGTCATGATGTAATATCTAGGGTTTCTAATAGCTTTACATGTTTTGGATATTAAAGGCGTTGATGAACCATAAGGATTAACATAATTTTGGATATTAACAGGCGTTGATGAGCCCTATAAGGATTAACATAATTTTGGATATTAACATGTATTTTCGTATTGATCTTGCTAAATCAAAGTGGATGTTTTTCCTTTGTTTGATGTATTTATTATGGTTCGATTACATGTATATTTGATTTGTTACTAAATATTGATATGGATGTTGCAGACTTGTAGTAGCTTTCACTTGGGACAGAGAGTGATTCAAATTGCAAGCAGATCTCCAAATGTTTAAATTGCATTCTTTCTATACCAAGGTAGTTGTTTTGTATAAACAATTTATTAAGTTTCTTATGTCATAATGCTTCTTTAAGCATATAATTAGCTTTAATTCCAAACACACTCTTGCTAACCTTGTGTAATAAAAAGAGTTCCCTTAAGCTGCTTAAAAGGAATGAAATATGAACATGGAAACTTGTTTTCTTTAGGTTTTTATGAAAATTGTTACTTCTCTTGGCAAACAATTATACTAGTTGAAAGATGAAGCAGGCATTAAAGGAACTAAATGATTTAAGACACCCTAAAATATCAAAAGTAGAAAACTCAAAAGCAAACATATGGATTATGAACTACCTAATATTCACAAATATGCACATTATAGGACCAAATATATCCATAAGCCTATGCTAAAAGATGAAGATTGCTATATAATTCATTAATTATTATTATACAAAATTATTTGTTAGATTGTATTAATGAGGCTGATAAGTATTTGTGTTTTGTTCATTAATTTGAGAATTGTTGTAGCTCATGGTGTGCTATTTGGAATATGCTCACAGTTGAATGGGTCTTATTCTCGACTCTAGTTTGAACGTACATCTTGGAGTTGTTTTTTAAGTATAGATCAAAGATGATACAGCAACAACAAGTATGGGTTCATTAGTCATGCCAGTCAGCTTATCAACAATGGCCTCAAAAAAGGTTAGTTTTATTCTCCTAATTAGAAAGGGCCCCTAATTTTGTTTCGCTTAGGGCCCCTAAAAATGTTGGGCCGGCCGTGATGCAATGTTATCCCATTGTTTTTATTAGTATTTCTATTAATTAATAGTGCAGTGGTAATTGGCAGTTTTGATCGGTAGTGGAACACTGTTATGGAATAGTGGGAGTAGTCATTAATTAACTGTTTTTGACATTTTGCTTATTCTATTGTATGTATTTTAAATTTTTAATAGGGAAAATCCTTTTTCTAAAGAAAAGTGTATGTATGTCCAGTGCAATAGATTTAGTTTGAGGTTGCCGTATTGTCACACCCTCAATTTCCACAAACAGGGTAATACCCTTAGGCGCGTGACATACCGGGATCTCAGCCATTAGTTACACAAAACAGAACAACATTTTTATAACATTATTACTCATTTACATTAAAGATTCCCAAATCAGAGTTAGATAAGAAAACATGACAGATATTGCGGTAGCGTATATGTTTATCATTCAAACGGCACGACACGTGCAAAAACCAAATAAAATATAAGTTGTTGATACATGTTAATGTACCTAGTTTATAAGCTTAAATGTAAAGTCTTTCATGTCTTACACATGTGTAATTGATGTAATGATTTGAATGAATGATATAAAGTGATTGTGATATTTGATTTGTATTTTCATTATGTCATTATATCATTATATTGAATGTGTTGCACATGTATGAACTAACTATATAAGTTTGATGTTGTTTGATAGTTCATGCTAATGGCCCATGCTAATGGAGCATATGCATGAATTCATCATGCTTATGGACCAGTCACATGACTTAACCAGGAGACTAGATCAGTCGTACGATTGAAACATAAGACTGACTCAGTCGCACGACTGAATCTTCAGTCGTGCATATGAATCAATCGCATGATTTAGTCACACGACTAAACCATGCTAATGGTTCAGTCGCGCGACTGAAGACAGGAAACCTATAAATATCACATAAATGGTGGAAAAATATAACACTTCGAATACTTGCGTAGCTTAGCCGTCCAGAGCGTCCACGTTCATCATTCCAACTTCATAGTTCGTTTCTGATCAATTCTTGTTCGTTCTTAATGTTTGTTACATCATAGGATTGATCAGATTGTCCTTCTCACTAATTGGATGACCAATCAAATACGATTCCGCACTATTTGATCTGGTTTCACATATTATCAGTTAGTACTCCGTACGTACACGGTCCTAACAAGTGGTATCAGAGCCTTGGCTCTTGATTTTACATGTGATTCGATTAGTTTTTGGTGTTAAACTTAACGTTTTTATTCAAATGAGTTAATTTTTTGAGTCAAAAGGTGTTTTTAAAGTTTTCTGATCTTAAAGTTTCGATTGTTCACAATACGGAAGATTAGGGTTCTTGAAAAATGACGTTTTTGTGTCCAAGTGTCAAAACCATCGATTTTTCCAAAACAGCAACCTTCAGTAAATAGCTCATTCGTACAATTGAACTCATTCGTACACCCCATTCACACGACTGAACTCAGTCGCATCCTTCATTCGCACGACTGAACAGCTCCAGTCGTTTGAGTCCATTCGTGTAGTTCATACGCACGACTGAATCCAATCGCATGATTGAAATCATTCGCACCCTTCATTCGCACGAGTGAACCATCCATATAGTCCATTCGTACGATTGAAATTGTTCTGTTCTCCAAGTTTCAGGTTTATACAAATGGAAGATCAGTTTGCTGCGTTTACTACCGGGAAGGACTCACGCATCCAGAACCTTCTGCTTCTGGAAAATGAGATAGGAAATCATAATAAACCGCCGAAGCTTATCACGTTAGATGATTATCCACAATGGAAACAACGGTTCGAGATTTACTTAAATGGAGTTGATCCCAATCTTTGGACTTCTATTGAGACTGGTTACGTGGTACCAGCCAGTGCTAATGGGGTTAAACTTACTTTGGGGTGAATGAGTGAATAACAAAAGACTTTGCATAATGCGAAAAAGAAAGCTTATGCCCTACTGACTCGGTCAATACCTAAAGACATATTTCATCAACTCTTTGAGAATAAGCAGTCTAAGAAGCTATAGGAGGCCTTGGAAAAGAGATATGAAGGCAATGCAATGTTAAAGGCACTAAAGGTTAAGGCTCTCAAGAAGGAGTTTGACAATTTCTCATCAATTGGAAATGAGAGCCTGGATGACATAATTGACAGGTTCTATCATCTCATGAGTGAACTGCGCACTCATGGTGTAACCACATCAATGGAAGATAAAGTTTCAAGTTTTGCTGATGGGTTACCTGAGAAATGGGATTCATTTGTGTCCAACCTCAGACAGAATGACATTTTATCAACGTTGGACATAAATGACTTCATCTTGAAGTTAAGAGAAGAAGAGCTGAGGATGAAGTACAAGTCAAAGAAAGGATCCTATGTTCAGAATCCTTCACTATACAACTCAGTTTCGTCTCCAGCTGTTTCAGGAGCACCTCTACAAACAACTTATGTGTCTAATTCATCTGCTACTGCTTTGTCCACAGCTTCAGCACAAAAAACGTCAGGGTCATCTCCTACTCAATATACAGTGCATGAAGCCAATTCTAAAAAGTTGAAGACCGAGAATCTTGGTAATATCACCGTGGAAGTTGCAAAGGAGCACATGGATCTTCTAGCAGCGGTATTCCAATCCTATCATGGTTTAGTTGCCGGGAAGATTGGAAATTATCACCTTGCAGATGAAGACTACGAGCAAGTTGATGAAAATGAACTACAAAGAATGGATATTATGTGGGCCTTGGCAAGTGCAGTCAGAAGAGCTAAAAGGTTTGTCAAGAAGACGGGATAGAACCTAGTAGCCACAAAGGACACGACGTTTGGTTTTGACAAAACCATGGTAACATGCTTCAACTGTGGTGAGAAGGGGCATTTTAAATGTGAATGTGTAAAGCCCAAGAAAACAGGTAATGGAAACCCATTTTCATCTTTCACCCGTCAAGACAAGGAACACATTGGAACTGCTTCCTCAAGCAAAGATACAAAGGCTCTTACAGCTCAAGATGATGAAGGACAAGACTGGTCCTTTAGGTTTGTTTCTCCTGGAGAATCAAATATTGCCTTTATTGAAGCAGTAGATGATGAGTCTGCTAGTGAAAGTGAGGGTGCAGCTGAGCAAGCAATGTCGAATGTTGAAGAAGGTGCGAACATGGTAAATCACCTGGTTGAAGAAGATCTTAGAGCAACAAGTTCAGAACATCCTGTCACAAAAGAATCTGATTCTGCTTTGATGACTAACTCAACCGATTCCTCACAGGTAAGTTCTCTAGACCAGTTATTTGATAAACATGACTGTCACGACTGTGATAAGTTTAGAGAAAGCATTGACTTGAAATTTGCTAGGTTATCAGAACACAATGAGAACTTAGTAAATGATTTACAACAATGCACTGAGGCTAATCGTATTTTAAACAAAAATGAGTGCAGTTTTAAAGAAAAGATAGAACTTTTGGGAAAACAACTAAGGGAAACCGAGGTTGTTCCATTAAATCAATCAAATGATATAAAGTTTTATTTAAATTCTTTAGAAGGTACCAAAAAGGAAAAATCAGTTTTGGAAGTCGAGGTAAATTCATTAAAACAAAAACTGCATAGTTAGGCTTGTTCTTCTTACATAGTTCAAAACTTAGTGAAAGAACAAAACAATGGGGAAGGTCTGGTGTACAAGGCAGTAGCACCACCACATGAAACCCTTTTAAATTCAAAGTGTGGACCTATAAATGACAACCCAGTAAAGGATCATATGGTAACCACTCCTCTGGTTAGTGATCCTGAGTCCACAGTCATACCTGTTCAGAAGATCACTAAACAAAAGGAGGCTACTTTGAAATCTAAAGGTAAGATGCCTGTTGTGAATTTTGATGAACAATTTGAAAAGGTTAATGTAAAGTCAGGTTCAAACATGTCTATTTCTAAATCTGAAACGGCCAAATCAGTTAACTAGTCACGTGCTCCACTTCAAAGTCCAAATAAACAAAAGGCTAAAGATGTACAAAATGTTAAAACAATTAATTTTGTTAATCAGACTGAAACATCTAAGAAGGAATTCATTAAACCCAAACAGACAAAGGTCACACCTGTGCAAAATTCAAACCCTCATAAATATTTTCCTCAATCTGTAGAAGTAAGATCTTGCTACAATTATGGAAAACAAGGACATATCTCTTTAAAGTGTCCTTACTATCAGACTCCCAAAAAGAAAATTGAACTTAATGATACCAAACAATGTTTTAATCAAAGGAGATATACTACTCCACCAAAGAGTATTAGTGAACCTAAAGTTCAAACAATAAGCCAGTCGTCTGTCTATCACAAACAGGCCTTACACAAAACTGGCTTATGGAAAGAAAAGTCAAGTAATTTGTCTGATAGTGAGGGAGTTATGAAGAAAGATATGCCCTCATCTTCTGAAGGTCAATGGGTTGAGTTTATGATGTGTGATTCCTCCGGGACAACCAAGCCAGTTAAGGCTTGGGTCCCAAATCTAAACTGATAAGTTTCTTTGAATGTGCAGGGTGTCCGCTATAGTGCTATCACAAATACATGGATTATTGATAGTGGGGCGTCTAGGAACATGACATGGAACTCGTCTCTCCTTTTCAACATCAGACAAATTAAAGTGGGACATGTTTCATTTGCTGGGAACAAAGGAGGTTACATAATAGCACAAGGCGAAGTAGGAAATGAGAAAGTTAAGTTTAACAAGGTCAACTACGTTCAGCAACTACAGAACAACTTACTTTCTGTTTCCCAGATCTGTGACAAAGGATTCAAGGTTGTATTTGACAACAAGAATTGCTACATGTTGAAAAAGGACAATGTGATTGAGGAGGATAAAGTTCTTATGTCAGCTTCAAGATACAACGATTTGTATGTCTTGGATCTATCAAAAGCATCCACAACTGATCACGCGGTTCAATGCTTCTTGTCAAAGGCAGCTGAGAAAGAGTCAATATCCTGGCATAGGAGAATGGGACACATTATGTTAGGACCGTGTACGGGCTGGTACTAATCAAATGTACGTGAAACCAGATCAAATAGTGCGGAATCCTATATGATTGACGATCCGATCAGGGAGAACGTTAATCTGATCAAAACTAACGATTAGAAAAAGTTAAAAATTGATTAGCAATGATCAGGAACGCTCTATGAAGTTGGAAGGGACGACTTGGACGTTCTGGGACAGCTAGGGTTGTGAATTCTTGAAGTGTTTTGTTTTTCCACGAATTAAGTGGTATTTATAGGTTTCAGTCTTCATTCGTACGACTGAGCCATGTGTATGGCTCAGTCGTGCGACTGAGTCATACGATTCACTCACACGTACGACTGACCCACACGATTGATTCATTTGTAAGACTGAGCCAGTCAAATGCGTCAATCGTGTGTTTGGCCCAATCAGATGGTTCAGTCATGCGACTGGCCCATTAGCATGGTCCAGTCATGCGACTGGATCATAAGCCTTGGTTAAACACATTCCTGAACCTTTAATGATATAGAACTATGTCTAACAACTGTAAACCCATATAACATGTTCATATAAGCATGTAATAAACAATAATATAAATAGATATGACCTTCAATACCCAATAATCATTCAAGAAGAGTTTTCATTACATATATCAAAACATTACATCAGTGTAATCAAAGTGAAAGTTATTTACATTTAAGCACACTAGAACTAGAACTAGGGACATGTGTACCAACACATTAATCCAAGGAAGATGAATCATTTGGTACAGAATGATTTGGTAAATGGAGTAACTATCAAAAACTTCCAACTTCCTGATTTTTGTGTGGTGTGTAAGAAAGAGAAACAGACCAAGAAAGCTCACAAGTCCAAGAAAGTTCATTCAATTAATCTTCCACTCGAGCTTTTACACATGGATCTGTTAGGTCCTGCCAGTACACAGAGCATTGCTGGTGACAGGTATTGCTTTGTAATAACAGATGATTACTCAAGGTTCTCTTGGGTGATGTTTTTGAAAACCAAATTAGAAACTTTTGACTCATTCAAATAGCTGGTTACTACCTTTGAATCACTCTACAAGTTGAAAGTATGACAGATCCGATCATACAATGTTAATGAGTTCAAAAATCAGTGGATGGAGACATACTGCAAAGAAAGAGGAATTGTACATCAACTTACTTCTACCTACACTCCACAAATGAATGGCGTTGCTGAAAGGAAGAATCAGAGCTTGATAGAGACCGCCAAAACAATGCCCGTTGACTCGAAACTGCCAAGTCAATTTTGGAATAAGGCGATAGCTAATGCTTGTAACACGCTCAATCGAGTCTTAGTGGTCAAACGATATGGGAAAACATGTTATGAATTGCTCCAGCGACGTAAACCCAATCTGGAGTATCTAGAACCGTTTGGCACACCATGCATGCTACTAAAGAAAACTCAGACAGGAAAGTTTAGTGCGAAGGCAGTAGAAGGTATATTTCTTGGATACAACATACCCGACAAGAGAGTTTATAACAACTCAACGGGTCAGGTAGAAGTGTGGTGCAACGTTGATGTTCAAAGATTCACCACCCCTGCTGGAAAAGGACCGTCATTCTTCTTCGATTATGATGGATTCTTTAAATCCTTCAATCTACCATCTTCTCCCACTGATGATGAGTTATCGACTAAAATGTTGTACGAGATTCTCAACTCACCACCACAAGACTCAACAGCATTGATTCCACTAGATGCTTCCTCTAATACTTTAGGGGGAACACTTGATGTAAGCGACTCATCTTCTGGTGATGAAGTAGTTAAGACTGAAAATGCAGAATAGGCAGAACAGGTTCCTGCTAATTCAAGTACACCCACAACTGAACCAGAAGCTACCGAAGCGTCGAAACCTCATACTCCAACAGCACATGAGATTCCAAATCTGGATAATGAAGTTGTTGTACCCACCACTCCCAGATCTTGACTTAATGTATATCATCCTCTGGATGATGTCATATGGGATGTACAATCGGGAGTTCAAACAAGAAGTCAGCTATACTCAGTTGATTATGCCTCCGTCATGGAAAAAGGCTATCTTCACGACGGTGCGTTTTGATGTTTTGTGTCACAATTTGAGCCAAAATATGTTAGTGAAGCCTTAAACGATGAGGCGTGGGTCAGTGCCATGCAAGAAGAGCTCCTACAGTTTAAGAAGCTAGGCGTATGGTCAATGGTGGATAGACCGAAAGGTGCTAAGGTCATTGGCACTAAATGGGTCTTGAAATGCAAGGCTCGACTTGTCGTTCAAGGTTTTAGACAAGTCGAAGGCATCGATTACAATGAAGTGTTTGCACCTTTGGCTAGAATGGAAGCAATCCGTATCTTTCTAGTCTATGCATCTTACATAAAGATCAAAGTCTATCAACTAGATGTAAAGAGTCTATTCCTTCATGGGGAAATTCATGAGACAGTATATGTCAGTCAACCCGAAGTATTTGAAGATCCCTACCATCGGGACAAAGTTTACAAGCTGGATAAGGCTTTCTACGGGCTCCATCAAGCCCCGAGAGCATGGTATGAGAAACTCTCAACTCATCTAGTGAAACATAGTGTTCGAAGAGGAGTTATTGACTGTACACTATTCATCAAAGAAAAGGATGGAGACTTACTACTTGTACAGATTTATGTTGATGACATAATGTTCGGTTCCAAAAATGAAGAGTTATGTAAAGAATTTGAGTCTGTCATGAAAGCACGATTTGAGATGAGTGCAATGGGGGAGATGAAATTCTTCCTAGGATTACAGGTGGATCAGACACCAAAGGGAATCTTTCTACATCAGACCAAATATGTCGGAGATATCTTAAGTTGGTTTGATATGGAAAATGCTTCAGCAGCCGGAACTCCACTTGCCACGAATCATGACATGGCACCCGACGAAAATGGTGATCTGGTTGATGCTACAATGTACAGAGGAATGATTGGATCCCTGATATATCTCATAGCATCTTGTCCAGATATCCTGTATGCAACATGTCTCTGTTCCAGATATCAGGCAAAATCGAAAGTCAACCATCTCATTGGTGTCAAAAGGATTTTCACGATCTGAAGGGTACTCCAACACTCGGGTTATGGTATCCTCATGATGATGATTTTGAGCTTACAGCGTATAGTGACTCGGATTATGGCGGATGCAAAATGAATTACAAGTCAACATCAGCAGGGTGTCAAATTTTTGGTAGACGGTTAGTCATCTGGTAGTGTCAGAAGCAGACCTCCGTTGCTCTGTCAACATGTGAAGCTTAATACGTTGCTGCTGCAAGTTGCTATTCACAAATCATCTGGATTCAATAGCAAATGCACGACTACGCTTTGCAATTCTCTAACACTCCTATCTATGTTGATAATTCTGCTGCTATAGCCGTAACAAAATATGCAGTCCAACATCCTAAACCTAAACACATCGGCATTAAGTATCACTTTATACGTGATTGTTTTGAAAAGCAATTAATCGATGTTGTTAAAATTAATACGGATTTCCAACGCGCCGACCTCTATACAAAAGCATTTGATAAACCTCAGTTTTTATATCTATTAGAGGTCAATGGTGTGAAAAAGAAAAGTGATGTGATTCTAGAGGAATCGAGTTTGTAGTCCGTCTGTCTAATTGTATTTTATTTTATTTTATTTTATTTTTCTTTATTTTTCCTGTCTTGAAAATCCAAAAACACAAAAAGATTTTCGGTTTTAGAATTTTAGGGGAGAATAGTCTAGGTTCAGTATTTATTCAGTATTCATTTACTTAAAAAAAGGGGGGGCGGGCAGATAGGCTGAAATCAAATCAACACTGTGAGATTGATTGAAAATCATGGAAATGATATTACACAGGGAACTAATTGTTTGGGACTTTAAATGGACTGAAAAGATCATAATGTTATATTCAAATTACAAGTCTGAGAAGTCTAAGCCAAATAAAGAAAAAATGATAGCACACTAGTCTGTTACTGAGGTTACATAGAGAAAGTTGGCCTAGAGGTTGCTAGTTCATTGTACGATGTGTCAGTAGATTTAACTCAATAGACAACTAGACTTCTTTGGTGAAACAATTTAAACTAAATTGTTCAACAGGCTGTGGGCTTCAATCTTATCACTGGTTAACACAATCAACGCATTTCCAATATGGGGTGACAAGTAAATAAATGCCGCAAATGTGTGCGTATGACCCTAAGAATGAGCAAAGCACATGAAAAGAATGATAAACACAATCAAACTAATGACGAAAGTTGTTAGTGCGTTATGTGTAAAAGAAAAAAATTGCTCTTACAAGAACATAGGTTGTGCGCCTCTCTGCTGTGCGATGGCACTGACCTGAGGATAAGCACAACCTAAATATTCTAGAATTCACTGTGGTTAGCGCTTCTCTGCTGTGCGATGGCACTGACCTGAGGCTTAGCATCTCTTTGAAAGCTCTCAGAATAGTTTCTTCTTGTCTCAATACCCGTAGACCGCTCAAAAATCTCCTGAGAAATGTTGATTACCATATAAGTGTGGGATCCACAAATGCTTGTTGAAATAATACTATCTAATCACCAACAGAGTCAAATGGGATCCACAAATGCTTGTTGAAATAATACTATCTAATCACCAACAGAGTCAAATGTCTGTGTATGGATTTAAGTGGACAACAATACTGATAATCGTCATGGCTGTAACTCTCGACAGTCAAAATCCTTGTGTGCCTCTTACAGCCCTAGTATGATTTCCTGTGAACGCTTGTGACTCTGAGAGTAATAAGGATCATTAAGTTAAAGATATATCCAATAGTCCCAAATGATTATGATACACCTTTATCTATACTATCTTAATATTCATTTGACAAGGGTAAGAATGTCATTTCACTCAAATCTCTTAAATTTAAGAGATGTATAAGTTCTCTTGCCTATGGTACAAGCAGAAGAGTAGAAAAGGGAAGTACAGTAGAGCAAAAAAGAACCAAAGAAGTATAGTACAAGCCATGTTCGGTGTCATAGACCAAAGAAGACAAAAGAAGAACCGCAGAGCAAAGAAGAACCGCCAAGACCGCCCAGACCAGCTGTTCGGTTTCACAGAACCGCCAAGACCAAAAAGAAGATCTGCGACCTTCTTTTCTTCTCCAGATCTGAACATGGCTAAAAAACTTCCACTTCTCGATCGATTTTTAAATGAGCGGGCATTGGTGCTACTCAAATGGGCGGGCATTTTCAAATTGGCACATATCTGATTTATAGTTCTTCACATCTGGTGCTACTCACGAGGTTTGTAGTTCTTCACTTCAAAACGTGAAGAACTAATCGATTTATACACTTTGAAGGTTGAGGATTTCAAATTTGGTGAGTGTTGCTCTTCTCTTCCTCTTTTATTTACCAATTTGGTTTTCATGTATGTGATTAGTAGAATGTTAGGGTTTTTGTTTATGTTGCAAATTTGGGGTTTTTTTACCAAGAGAGAGCTTTTTGTACGTTAGGGTTTTTGTTTATGTTGCAAATTTGGGGTGTTGTCCATGAATGCAGTTTAAGGTAGGTGAAGAAGATGAACAATAGGGCTGGTTGTTGTTTGTTAGATTTCTATAAATGTGAAATTGAACTGCATTTGCTTGTGTTAGGTTCTGGGAAATTAATATCTTTTATTTCTTTTCTGTTTATTGGTTTCCAATACCAAAGTGGAACAATTTGGGTCAAGTGGACAGATGTCTCATTAGCTGAAACTCGTTTCATTAGGTGGAACAATTTAGGTTAGAAAGGTATGTATATAATGAAACTCATTTCACAGAAGTTTATTTTCTCCTACAAAGTAAACAAAGCTTGGTCCCATACTTCTTTCTGCAATGGCCCCTCATTAACAGGTGTTTCTTTCACCACATAGGTGACATCTTTGTTACATCGATATGTCCAGAAGCTTATATGATACGGCTTAATATGAGCTCTCTGATGTGTTTCTAATGAACTTCAGTTATTTTTCTTTTAATTGCTCAAGACACTAGCTTAATCATAAACAAAATTGACTTTGTATGATAATGAATACAACAATATTTTGTGCAGAAAATTGGATATCAGTTCTCTATTAGAAAAACACTAGGTTTAATCTCAAAGATCAATGTGATGTAAAAAAAGGGAGTGTTTTTTTGTGCATCTCAGATTTTTTTCCTCAATCATGTTTGTGTAATTAGGGCAAGGAATTTGGTTCTATTTACCTTGCTTGAATGTGTAATTAGGGCAAGGAATTAGGTGCTGAAGGGACATATATATGCTTAGATTTATAAATCCATTGAACTTTCTAAGATCTGAATCAAAATGTAATCATCATGGACTGAAAGAAAATAAATTATAGCCTAATAGTTATACTCAACTTTGGCTAAAAATTAAGGTGATTAGTTCAGGGTCATGAAGCTTATTGCTATGCTTTTTAAAGCCGTCAACAGTGTGGTGTTGATGTTGGGTTTGTTAGAACACTAAAACATAGTTTAACCTTTTAAACTTTCAGAAAAACGCAGCGGATGTTAAGGATTATAACAAGTTTATAATCTGAAAATTTTGTGTTCTAAATGTAGTTTTAAGATGGAAAACAAAACCCAAAACAATAGGATCTTAAATATGTGAATGGACAAGCTATGAACATACACAAATGTACATAAAATCACAGCTATATGAAGCTGTGATTTGCTACCTTCTTCCAGCAGAAAAATCGACTAAGATGAAAGGTTTTGGATGTTTGAAATGGCCAAGAACTCAAGTGTAGAGGTCCTCAAGTGTCTATACCCCAAGCTCTTGCAATACACCTTCTTGTTAGGAAGATTCAACACCTTAATGAACACAAAACAGCCCTCAAAAATCCTGATGCTGCTGCCCTTTGGCCGAAGCTGTTAGAGAGAGATAGAGAGAGTTTCTTGTTGTTCTTAGTTACATGTGTCTTTCAAAATGAGAGGAGAGCTGATTTAATTAGTGGAAGGGAGACAACAAATGCATGTGTGTTAAGTCTCCAAGGGAATATGTTGGTGGAAACATGAAAAGCATGCATGCATGATGTTCTTCTCAAGAAAACAACCACTCAAACAATTCAAGTGGAGGGGGGACGGTTTCATTTTTATAAAAGAGAGACCTCTTTTATAAAATTAAACATTAACACACATGTATATATATTGCCTACTCTTTTAACTAATTTATACAATTAACCAATTAATTGTATAAGTAGTATACTCTCATTATTATTTGGTGTTATACAACTAATTTAAATAACACTTCAAATAATATTATTGAACAAAATATCCTAATAAATTGTTCCATCTCATATGCAACTTATTTAGAAAACCCATTTTCTAAATTGGTGTAAATATTTAATTGCATGATCATATCATCAATTAAATATTAATTGGTGTTTGCTACGCCTGTTATTGGGTATAACCCGACTTGGATCATAACGTACTAACCACATCAATATTCTAAGTGTCTTGGGCATATAAAATCCTACAATCTCCCACTTGCCCAAGATTCATAGAAGATTGATGCAAGCAGTAAATGACGCCTAACAACGGTTTACTACCCTTAATACGCATGACTTATAGCCATTCAATAACATCATCTTATTCAAGTACCTTACTTGAAATGATTTAGGTGAATCAATCATCTATCCTTTTGTTACAGATGTCATGTTAAATCCAAGGACACAGAATGATCATTCCTTGTTGATTTAACTTCATCAGGCCTTAGACATCTAACTCTCAACGAATAAGAGGAACAAATTCCATCTTGACTACATACGTTTATCACAAACACCTCGTGTTATACCTGAACATACCCTTATGTACTGTCCACTATTTCAGGACAGTGAAGAATTAGCTCAAGGTATAATACTTGGTGAATATCAAAACCCAATATGTATCTCAGGTCGAAGGATACCAAATGATATTCGCCTTTACTCAAATTTACTTATGATCAATCGATTAGATTCCATGTAGTAAAATTTGAGATGCGGGTTTGTCCAATATTTGTATCCCACAAATATCTATGAACCTTGGTAGCAACCCATTGCTCTATATTCATCCTTATGAATATCAACCAATCCAAGTTCATAATAGTCTTACCCTCACACTTGTTCCCACAAGTTTGAACGACTACGAACATTTAGAGTAATTAATTTACTCATGGATTAAACATGCTAAATTGGAACATTAATTGAAACATTATAACCAAATAATCTTATTCAAATAATAAAAGTTCCACATATCCAAATACAAAATATACAGATCAAATCCAGTCACTAGAATATCGAAGTCCCATGGCACAAGTATGACCTTCATGCTTTGCCTTTTCAAGAAGCTTCGTGAGAGGATCCGCAATGTTTTGATCCGTGTGAACTTTGCGAATACATATCTTTCCCTTTTCAACTTCATCTCGTATATAGTTGAATCTCCGCTCAATGTGCCTAGTCTTTTGATGAGCACGGGGTTCCTTGATTTGAGCAATTGCACCCTCGTTATCACAAAAGATCTCTAGGGGTCCTGAATGGAAGGGACAACCCCTAGATCGGCAATGAATTTCTTCAACCATGCAGCTTCTTGAGCTGCCAATGAGGCGGCGACGTATTCTGATTCTGTAGTTGATAGAGCCACCACATCCTGCTTGGAGCTCTTCCAAGAGACCGCTCCTCCATTTAGAATGAAGATGTATCCCGATTGTGACCGAGAATCATCACGATCGGTTTGGAAACTCGCATCCGTGTAACCTTTTATAACGAGTTCCTCGTCACCAGATCCATAGATTAGGAACATATCTCTTGTCCTCCTTAGGTATTTAAGTATGTTCTTAACAGCCATCCAATGACTGTTTCCAGGATTTTGCTGGTAACGGCTTGTCATGCTTAAGGCGCATGACACGTCCGGTCGAGTGCATATCATTGCATACATGATGGATCCAATAGCAGATGCGTATGGGATTCCCTTCATTTTATCTTGCTCATCCTTTGAGCTTGGACATTGAGACGTACTCAACATCGTTCCTCTTTGAATAGGTACGGTACCTTTCTTAGAGTTTTCCATCTTGAACCTTTTCAAGATCTTATCAATGTATGCACTTTGATTCAAACCAATCAACCGCCTTGATCTATCCCTATAGATCTTTATTCCCAGAATATAGGCGGCTTCACCAAGATCCTTAATGGAAAAACAACTTCCAAGCCAGGTTTTTACACCTTCCAAGGTTGGAATGTCATTTCCAAATAGTAGTATGTCATCAACATACAATACTAGGAAGGTTATTGTGCTCCCACTAGCCTTCTTATACACACAAGCTTCATCAGCGTTTTTGATGAAGCCAAATTTCTTGACTTCCTCATCAAAACGATGATTCCAGCTTCTCGATGCTTGTTTCAATCCATAGATTGATTTCTTTAACTTGCATACCTTATTAGGATGTTTTGGATCAACAAAACCTTCAGGCTGAACCATATAGACATCTTCCTCAAGATATCCATTTAGGAAAGCGGTTTTGACATCCATTTGCCAAATCTCATAATCATAATGAGCAGCTATGGCAAACAATATCCTTATAGACTTTAGCATCGCAACAGGTGAGAAGGTTTCATCATAATCAACCCCTTGAGTTTGAGTGAAACCCTTTGCTACAAGTCTAGCTTTATAAGTATCCAAGTTTCCATGCATATCAGTCTTCTTCTTGAAAACCCACTTACTTCCAACTACCTTGGAGTTAAGAGGTGGTACAACCAAGTCCCATACTTGATTGTCATACATGGATTGCATCTCAACGTTCATGGCTTCAAGCCATTTGTCACAATCCGTATTGGACACTGCATCATGGTATGTGGTTGGTTCATCAGAATCTACCACATAGCATCCATCCATGAAAAATCCATATCTTTCAGGTGGGTTACTAGTTCTACCACTTCTGCGAACGTCTTGTGTGTATTGATCAACCCCTTGATCTTCCTCAACATCCTCATGTTGAGTGCTAGTTTCAACCAAACGTGTATAGGGTTGTGGTTCTTGATCCTCTTCAAGATCCACTGTTCTACTGCCAGCTCCTTCCATAAGGAACTTTGCTTCTAAGAACTCACCCTTTCTGGCAACAAACACCTTTTGTTCCAGTGGATCATAGAAATAATATCCCATAGAATCTCTAGGATATCCAACAAAGATACACTTGGTAGATCGGACTTCCAATTTGTTTGGGGTGGGAGTCTTAACATAAGCCTCACATCCCCAAACCCTTAAGTATGATAGGGATGGAACTCTTCCATGCCATATCTCAAAAGGTGTCCTTTCCACCTTTTTGGTTGGGGCCATATTTAGAATACGAGCCGCGGAGAGCAAAGCGAAACCCCAAAATGATAGAGGTAATGTGCTTCTAGCCATCATAGATCGGACCATATCCAATAAGGTTCGATTCCTCCTCTCAGACACACCATTATGTTGTGGTGTTCCAGGTGGAGTGAGTTGTGAGATAATCCCACAACTCCTAAGATGATCTTGAAAAGCATCACTAAGGTATTCACCTCCTCTATCGGTACGAAGAACTTTAATTGACTTATTGAGTTGATTTTCTACTTCATTCTTGAAGATTTTGAACATTTCAAAAGCTTCATCTTTGTGCCTTAATAAGTACACATACCCATAGCGACTATAATCATCGGTAAAGGTAATGAAGTATCTTTCACCATTCCTAGACATTGGTTTAAAAGGACCACATACATCCGAATGTATGATTCCTAATAAATCTTTTGCCCTTTCGGTAGTTCCACTAAAGGGTGCCTTAGTCATCTTACCTTGTAAACAAGATTCACAAACATCAAATAAATCACATTCATTTGTTTGTAAAAGACCATTCTTTTGAAGTGTTTGTAAACGTTTCTTGTTTATATGACCAAGACGACAATGCCAAAGATAGGTATCACTCAAGTCCAACTTGAGTTTCTTGGTGTTAGTTTGGTACAATGAACTATTTAAAGTTTTTTCATGAACCAATTCATAAATACCATTAATGGGAATAGCTTTAAAATAGAACATACCATTTAAAGAAACATGAATATCATTTTCAATAAAGGATAATACATAATCATATTGTCTTAATTGGGATACAGAAATAATGTTCCTAGTCAAACTAGGAGCATACAAAACATTCTTCAAAATAACTTCCAAACCACTTGGAAGTCTTAGGATGTAGTCCCCACGAGCTTCTACTAAAACTTTAGTTCCATTGCCCATGAAGAGGCTAACATCCCCTTGTTTGAAGTCCCTATTTCTTGTGAACCCCTGCAACAAATTGCAAATGTGAGTTCCACATCCGGTATCCAATACCCATGTGTTAGAAGATGTAACATTAAGATCAATATGAATCATGTATATTGTACCTGAGGTCTGCCCGGCATCCCTCTTTGCTTTCAACTCTTGGAGATGGACAGGATAATTCCTTGCCCAATGTCCTATCTCCCCACACTTGAAGCATGGGTCATTAGTAGCAACCTTTTGTTTCTTCTCCTGTGGTTTGGGTGGTACCCTTACCACCCCTTTCCCCTTTCCCTTAACGGGTCCCTTACCCTTGGCAACCTTTGCCTTAGGTGCAGGATGAGGCCTCTTATTGTTCACACCTTCATTGATGGTGAGAACGGGTAAAACCCTTTTACCCATGGCCGCCTCGGCCGTTTTAAGCATTGAGTGAAGCTCACCAATGCTTTTGTCCCATGCATTCATGTTGTAGTTCAACACGAATGTCTCGAACTTCTTGGTTAGGCCATTTAGGATCAAATCCGTGGCTAACTCCTTTGAGACGGGACAATTTAGCCTCTCGAGGCGGTCAATATGACTTTTCATCTTAAGTACATAAGATGAAACAGATTGGTTGTCGTCCATACGACATGCATGGAGTGCTCGAACCGTTTCGTAGTGCTCAACCCTTGCTTGCTGTTGGAACGTTTCCTTCAGCTGGGTTATCATGTCGTAAGCTCCGTGATGTTCATACTCCTTTTGGAGATCCGGAGTCATGCTCGCTAGCATGAGACAAGACACTTGAACGGAGTCCTCAGTGTATTTCAGCCAATCGTTAAAGGCCTCCTCATCATCCTCGCTAGGTTGATCGGGGATAGGGTCGTCTAAAATATATGATCTTCTCTCTTGCTTGAGAACAATTCTCAAGTTTCGATACCAATCAATAAAGTTGTTATGATTTAGACGTTCCTTTTGGAGGATCGCTCGGAGTGATTGGTTTGACGCGGATGAGTTATCGTGATTTTCATTATTGGTGGCCATCTACAAAATTTAACAAAGATCAATTTTAGTATTTTTGATATTGCTAATTTTAATAATTAATGCCTTTTAAGGTCAATTTTATATTAAAATCTAGAACCCAACATTACATTTAAATTGTGGTTAGGTGACCTTTATCCCACGATTTAAATTAATAAGGTGGTCAACGTTTGACGATTGCAACCATTTGCAACTTCTAGAGGCATGGGATCGTTTAAACATCATATGTTTATCACGGCATGTTTATCCCATCAACACCTTTTATAAAACATATTTTAGGTGATCCATTCAATATATTTTACAAATCAAGTCGTCCTACTTACACACACGTGTGAGTTTACTATATAAGTGGTTAGGTGACCTTTATCCCACAGGTATGGTATTCTCACCTCAAGTTACAAGTTCCCTCAAAGTGGTTAGGTGACCTTTATCCCACTAGGAGTTTGCAAGTAACCTAAGTGTTGTGTAAAAGGATGGTGTTTAACTTGTTTGTTAAATGTTTAGAGGTTTCATAATTCTAGTTTAGAAAACTCTATGTACTTGTATTTGCATGCTTTCAAATACAATGTACCCTATGGTTCTTTGATTAAAACCTATTTTAATCTTTTAAAATCATTAAACCATTTTAATAACCTTATATAAACTTTTAGAACCATCAATTTTCAGCTTGTTAAGATGTTAATGAGTTTGTTATTCATGTCAAAACATCAACCATTCAAACAAACAACAAACATTTAAACAAGCATAAACATTAACAATCATATGTGCATAACCATAGCCCTTATGTTGACAACACTTGTTTGCCATCACAAGTGTTGTCATTTGGTCTTTCTAAGGGTCAAACACATCATAAAAGTTCCAAGAACCTCCCACTAGAAACCGCATCCAAATGCTCCATGTTTCTTGTGTCTTCTCTTTTGTGCTTCCAATGTGTATGTCTTCATATTACAAGATATAAAGTCCTAGTACAAGATATCTAGTAAAATGAAAATACACCTAATCTATTTATTACAACCCAATAATAAATAAATTACATTTGAAACAAAGCACAAATAACATATAATACAACCCAATTGAATGAATGAATACAACCATCATGAATATCCAAACAATCACAAGGTCTATGGCTAGGTTATGCACTAAAACATCCAATGATCAAATCATCAAAATATATAATGAAACCCCACTTAAAACCTTTAAATTTCAGCCAACATAAACTGAAATTTTTGGTTTTAAATATTGTCCAAACAATCAACATATCAACATACATATCTTTCAAGGTTTAATCACAAGCATGTGTAATGTAACCTTGAAAGTTGGGGTTTCAACAAGACATGATATTCCAGCCCAAAACCAGCCTATAACATGTCTAATAACATCTTTTAAAACCAATTTCAAAAGATAAAACAAGCAAGTCATCCACATAACCGGCTCTTGATGCCATTGTTGGGTTTGTTAGAACACTAAAACATAGTTTAACCTTTTAAACTTTCAGAAAAACGCAGCGGATGTTAAGGATTATAACAAGTTTATAATCTGAAAATTTTGTGTTCTAAATGTAGTTTTAAGATGGAAAACAAAACCCAAAACAATAGGATCTTAAATATGTGAATGGACAAGCTATGAACATACACAAATGTACATAAAATCACAGCTATATGAAGCTGTGATTTGCTACCTTCTTCCAGCAGAAAAATCGACTAAGATGAAAGGTTTTGGATGTTTGAAATGGCCAAGAACTCAAGTGTAGAGGTCCTCAAGTGTCTATACCCCAAGCTCTTGCAATACACCTTCTTGTTAGGAAGATTCAACACCTTAATGAACACAAAACAGCCCTCAAAAATCCTGATGCTGCTGCCCTTTGGCCGAAGCTGTTAGAGAGAGATAGAGAGAGTTTCTTGTTGTTCTTAGTTGCATGTGTCTTTCAAAATGAGAGGAGAGCGGATTTAATTAGTGGAAGGGAGACAACAAATGCATGTGTGTTAAGTCTCCAAGGGAATATGTTGGTGGAAACATGAAAAGCATGCATGCATGATGTTCTTCTCAAGAAAACAACCACTCAAACAATTCAAGTGGAGGGGGGACGGTTTCATTTTTATAAAAGAGAGACCTCTTTTATAAAATTAAACATTAACACACATGTATATATATGCCTACTCTTTTAACTAATTTATACAATTAACCAATTAATTGTATAAGTAGTATACTCTCATTATTATTTGGTGTTATACAACTAATTTAAATAACACTTCAAATAATATTATTGAACAAAATATCCTAATAAATTGTTCCATCTCATATGCAACTTATTTAGAAAACCCATTTTCTAAATTGGTGTAAATATTTAATTGCATGATCATATCATCAATTAAATATTAATTGGTGTTTGCTACGCCTGTTATTGGGTATAACCCGACTTGGATCATAACGTACTAACCACATCAATATTCTAAGTGTCTTGGGCATATAAAATCCTACAGTTGAAGTATTGTACTATTGTTTGGGTTTAAAAGAATGTCCTTGTTTTACTAAAGTCTGTGCAAGAACTGATTTAATTAGCATTATCTTTATGTTTATATAGACGCGAAACCTCTTATTATATAGTTCTTTTTTATTAAAATAATTAGATACAAAGATAAAAGATTAAATGTTATACTAGGTGTTTGTGAGAACAAGTTGGTTCAGGGGATGTGGATTTATTGCTTTACAACAGCAATGTGATGCATTGTCTGTAGAAACATCAAACATTCTGGAGTATTTGGTCTTATAATTATTTGATTAAAATTACTGATTAGCTTTGTCTATACTCTAAATTTGTGTTCATGCTAAAACTTCAAAAAATTTTATTGCATTAAACCATTGAACCCGGGGTTTACATGTTATTGATTGAAAAGGTAGACAAAGTAGCATAGTTTTTATAAAGCGGATTATTTCCTAGGGGTAGACTTCATGCATAACAAGCACAATCTTTATGTTTCACAAACTATCTTCCTCTTTAAATTATAAACATGAAAGTGATGTTTGTTAGAAACAGTACAGAATAGGTTATTGTTGTATGGTGAGGAACATGACTGGTATGCCAATGGTAAAATCTGCAAATGAATCTTAATCCCTTGTCACCTATATGCAGATATGGAAAATGGTCTGCATTTAAGATAGTGCAGTTAGGGAAGTATCTAGAATATATTATGTGGTATAAGTGTTTATATCTCAGACTCATGCTTGTAATAGGAATGGTTGTCTTCATATCCCTATATTAGGTTACGTGGCACATTGGCATGTTTATTAAATAGACAATTGATGATTCTATACATATGATTTTTCTTTTAACTAACCTATATTCATGTTGTATTTATGAGGTTACATCTGTAGCATTTACAGATGACAATTATGTCATTGTTTTATTTTGGCCTTTCCATTATCAAAAAGAAATAAAGATGACGTATAATTATCGACATTAAATGAATCCCTTTCAATACGAGATAAGTATAATTTTCTTTAATGTCGATAATTAACATACAAAATTTCCACTCATCTGCCTAAAATTTTGATTTTGGATACCTGATCATGATTATTTGTAAGATCAAGTGACAAATATTATGATCTGGTCATTGCAGGCTCTATGAAATTGTTGAATTCGTTCGTTCTGAAAGCTACTTATACTCAAAAAATTCCCAGTCTTGCTCAATTCAATCAACAGGTACAATCACATACACATTCGTCCCAAAATATGTAGCATTTGGCTTTATAGATAGTTTATGTTACTTATGCATTGTTTACAGAATTGTGCAGTTGTTAATGGACTATTTTCTTTTTAAAGGGTGATTGTTGTTCTAAGGGGACTATGTTTACAGATAGTATAGATGAACAAAAAAATTAGTAATTGTTTCTTGATTTTGGAACATATATGAGCATCATGTTCGTCGTAAATGATTTTTGTTTTGATGTTTTGATGGGCGGATTACATTCACAGTTCCACAAATCTATTGAAATAAGCCTCAAAAAAGCTTTTTTTTCAGCAACAGCACCTGGTCTAGAGTATTTCTGAACATCTTCTCGGGTTCGATTGTGAGAAAATGAAGACCATTTTTCTTAATCCAATGGTTCGTTCAGGAACCGCCCAAATGAAATCGATGTTGTTAAGGCTCGAAGTGGGTCTCCTTGTATTAGATAGTAATGCATCAGTGTCAATGACCCTCCAAAAAGTCAAAATTGTATCTTTTGGGGAAGGAGGTCAATAGGTCATGATGAATATGACATATATAGATACAAAATCTTGAGCAAAAACCAAATTTTTTAGGGTCTAGATAGTGATTATCAAAAGTAGTCCAAACAGCAAAAAAGATAACTAATTTGACACTCAGAAGTTCAAAAGTTTGACTTTTGTAGGACCTTGCAAACAATACTTGTTCACCAAAAGTAAGCATACGTGCAGAATCTTGAGCCAAAAAGTAAGCATGCATGCAGAATTATAAAGAAAAAAAGCCATCAATTTAGTTGTAGGCAAACAACTCCATATTACCAAAATCCAATCGGGATGTTTGACTCTAAAAGTCAAATTTTGGATCTGTTGTGACAGAAAACTAACATATGACATATCAAGTAGTACACATACAAAATCTTTATAAAAACACATGAATTTCAAGAAAACCAAACGCAACTGAATGAAAAAGATCACAGATATAATAATCAACACTTGATAATTACAATGTTTCACTCTAACAAAGTCAAATCTAGACTCTTAAACACCAGAACTTAAGAATCTTGATCAAAACCTTGAAATTTCAAGAAACTTCAAGAATTAAATGCCACAAATTAGATATAATCAAAGCCTAATTGGGATTCAAATCATCTGTGCAAACCCTGTAGAATGAAAAGCGAGTACCCTGCTTATTAAGATAGTATAGATAACCGGATGACTTATTCCATCAGCTTTATGAAATTCAATTCAGTTAGACCAAGGAAACCAAATTCATATATATTGGGCTATGGAAACCAAACCAATAAACTCGAACCCAAACCAACGAACACCCTATATGAGGTGTCTTCATTTAGCCTGAAAAAGACGTGAGCCCCCTCACCCCAAGGGCACAATTCATTTCATGATCGAACCAAACACTTGTGTCAATAAAAATTTGAACTTACGTGGATGAAGTTTTGGATGTGTATATAAGTTATTGTTATACACTTATACTATACAAAGTAGAATGGCAATTTTTTTACCAAAGCTTATGCTATTAGGTGATTACTAACTTTGATCTTATGAATCTGTTGAACACTTAATGAAAAATTTAAACTAATGCGTTTTAGTGTCTAAATCTCAGGCTTGATTTTCATGTGGTTCAGCTCTTCTTCGTTTGTTTGCCTTCACTTGGAATCTCCTGCTCTATCTCTCTCTCTACACATACAAATCATTTATGGGGTCCTCATGGACCCTTTTCCAGTATTAGTTTATATGGTATGGACTGTTTTAGGGAGTGTAGGTGTAAATAACGGGAAATGACAAGTTCCTTACTTAATCTTACTTGCATTTTTAATCTTTTACATCGTTTATGTCTTTATGATAAGCTCAATGTTTCTTTTCGCAAATATGACTTTAGAGTTGGTGCTTGAATCCATCAAGGTTGATGCAGCAAACAAACTGGTTTTTATTCTTATTTTTAACCTTGCTCAGTTAATATATTTTCTTGTTAGATTTTGGTGGTATTTAGCTATCATAGTTGTTCTTGAACTTGCCTTGGACCAACAGTGGGATTTCCAACCAATTCTGGCATTTCGTCATTTTAGCTTCTACATGGTGAAGCATTATACACACACACACATTAGCACTTAATATAATGATCTATTTATTCAAGTTCTGTTCATGTTATTTATCGTATAGAGGAAACCAAAGTCCTTTGTTTGTCCAGCAGATAATTAGAGATTTGTTTGTATTGAATCACAGTATGGCTATTCTTTAAAGTATTGTCAGATCTAACTTATAACTCATGTTTCAAGTACATGGGAAAAAGGAACTTATAAACCATGAAAATGTTGTTTGTGCTTTGTCAAAATTAGCAGAATTAGTACATGGTTAGATCTGACAAGAAGCAAAGCATATATCATTGAGGAAAAACATCTTACGATAGTTCCACAAAGACTGTGTTCATGTTTATTTGAACTTATGTGGATTCATGGGTTTAAGTTATTAATAAAATTTTGACCAAGTAGCTTTATGTTTGTATGTAAATTTTGTTCTTATTGATACCGTACAATTCACAATCAACCACCATCTCTTATAGCAAAAGACTTATAAACTTTAGCAGCATAAGTATCGTTGCTTTAGAGCAATCAACCAAGAAGATTGGCTCCAGTACGTGGAAATTACAGAAAGTAACCAGTTAATGTTTACCTTGAAATAGTCAAACCAAGACAAAGTCAAATATTGTTCTCCGATTCTTTTATCAATATCATACCACTAACTCATTATAGAAACTAAATCTGTTGTACCAGTTATAGAAAACTTGATTTTAAAAAAATTTGATTGAGAGCACTCAATTTCCCATAATCCATCTATCCTTGAAATGAGATTTTGACCAAGTAGCTTTATGTTTGTATGTAAAACTTATTGAAATATTAATCATTATTATAAATAATATCTATTGAAATTGGCTTGTTATCCAAAACTTGATAAAGATCAATTGGGTCCATTGAAATGAAATGCGATTTTGTTTCATATGAGTTTATACTACTATTATATATGTGTTTTTATGACCAGGGATCAGCAATTATACGTTTTGTATTTGCAGTGATCGTGTATATTTGATATTTTTAACTGGATATCTGAGAAAGAAAAGTTAACCATATGTCATTAGTTCATTACTTGTGTAGGCCACCAAAATTTCCCATCTATTTTAGCCCAGACGACAGTTCCAGGAGTTGTGCATACTTCACTGCTTTCTGTTGGTTGTGATCTATTAGGGGTGAGCTCCAACGCATCATCTCTATCATTATCATTATTTTTATTTACAGACATAATAATAATAAGCAACCTTTAATGTATCATAAAACAAAGAATACCAAAAAGATGTAAATATGCAGCCCTTATACATCATTACATATACAAGAATACCAAAAAGGATGAAAACATGCATCACTGAAAGTCTGCATTGGGTTACAGCGTTACAGCTGATTTTAAGTCCCATATCTAGAGCTTCTTACATGAAATATGCATGCATTCTTACATAATATATATATGCTTGAAGTACCTTGGCCTGGTAGTTGAAGACGACAAGGCGTAGGCGCCTTTAAGGCCAAAGGTTAACCCAAGACACAAGGCACTTAAAAAGCTAGAGCTTTTTTAAGCAAGTCGTAAAGTATAAGGTCTTATGTTTCTTTAATAAATGTTTAATGTTTCATATAGTATCGTTCATTTTTCTTTTCATATTTATGACTTTAATCTATACCTTATAGGAAAATTCTTTTGTTTGTGGAACGATGATTGGGTATATTCTTGGGTTGTGGTCATATAAACCATATGTTTTTTACTATTAGTTTCTCTATTTTTTAGAAATTGAAAAAGGATGTTCTCTAAAGTAGAGGCATTTGAATGTATTTAATTCTTATGAATTTTAAAATTTTTTAAATAAATCAAGTGAGTAATTTTCAGTCAAAGAGGAGAAAATACAAGAAAGTCCTAATCAAGAATTAGTAGCGGTAAAAAAGAAAGTAACACAAGAATCTTCCAGTTTGGACACCGATGAAGAATGGTGGTCGAAGCATATTGATGAGGTCATTGAGATTTGTAAGGCTTATGACAAAAAATGATCTCATCAAATCCAAGTAGTTGACATGCGGATATTTATTTTTAACGTACTATGTTTATGACTTGTAATCTCTTATTCATGTGCTCAGATATTTAGTTTTGACGTACTATGTTTATGAAAATATTTTATTATTCGTGTGCTATTATTTAATTGAGTTTTGTGATGCTCATGACATAAATAGACTATACAATAGAAACCACGCATATATTCAGAAAACAAATATCGCATTGTGAAATATGTCGATGTCGTCGCCGCCGCATCGCGCGGGTTCCTTACTAGTGATTCCATATGAATCTCTACAGAGATGATCAATCAAACTTAAGCCGTTCTACTTAGGGGGAGAAATCGGTTAAATGATAATTTAATTGTTTTCAACCTACCTCAAAATCAAAGAAAAACACAAAATATGTCTTGTTTTGTTTAGGTATCAAGTTGTTTTCCATTTCTAGTTAGTGTCTTTCTTGTCGGACCATGTAACAAGATGAACTCTGTGAATCATACTTTAAAAGGGTCACGTCTGAGGTGACCAAATTATTGCAAAGTTAAAAGGATCATATCTCAGATGATCAAAAGGTTATAATTAAAAGGATCACGTCTGAGGTGATCATATTGTTTTTCATTAAAAAGATCATGTCTGAGATGATCGATGCGCATAATGTTTATCAATCAAAAATTACAATTGAAAGTTGGGGAAAGTATGAAGTCAGCTCATAAGTATGACTCAATCATGCGATTGGAACATAAGTATGAACCAGTCGTACGATTGAATCATAAGTATGAGCCAAAATGTACGATTGGACCATGAGAATGGGGCTGGTCATACAATAGGACCATGAGTATAAGGGTGTCATACGATTGGACCACAAGACTGAGCCAATCGCACGAATGAAAAGAGGAGTTTGGTTCAGTCGCACGATTGAGCCATGCGTATGGGTCCAGTCGCACGACTGAAACCCTAATCAGTATAAATAGAGACTCAGTCGGTCGGAATCCCCACCAGACTTCAAAAATTTCCAAAAACCGCTTTTACACTGTTATGCTGCCAAAATTTTGAACTTTAAGTTTACTTTCTGATTTGAGTTCTAACATTGATTATACTTGTCTACAGGTAATTTGCGAACGATTCATGGTCAAACAACCAGTTAAAACAAATCTAATGTGACCTAATTTGTTAAATCAAATAACCGGGAGTTAAACCCTAAAATAGACCACTTAAATGAACAATATTGTTGATTTAAAGGTATTTAAGTGATATATCGGGTCCCTGCGAACCATATGAACCCAAAGACAATGACTAATTTCACTTGATACCAAGATTCAAGATTATGGTGTCGCACAGGGGTGCATACGATTGGACAGACTGATGAACTCCAATCGTATGATTAAGCCAGTAGCATGCTTCAATCGCACGATTGAACCAATCGGTGATTCAGTCGTACGACTGACTCAATCGTATGGGCTTGCATATGACTGAATTCAATAGCATGGTCAATCATACGACTGAATCCAGTCGTATGCTTCAATCGCACGATTGAACCATATTGGTCAAAATCTATTATAAGTCAAAATGTTTATCAATTATGATCAGAACTAACTTGTTTGCCACTTGTAATGCAGAAATATGGCTGATCGTTGGACGATAAGTACTAAGCACAACATATGTGCTCATTTGGACCCCATATCTTGGAATGCTTCTGAGTTTACAGAGATTATAGCTTTTCTTCGACGTTCTAGGATCTTCAGGGCTATATCTACACAGTGTACTCCATACAAATCACTCCAGCAGACCTTCTGGGAAGGGGCCACCGTTGATAGGTCCACTGAGCCATACTGTATACGGAGCTCGATCTTCGGACAGGAGATCAGCATTACTGTAGCTGATCTCAGGCAAGTCCTGGAGTTGGGAGATGATGAGGATCACCCAACAAAGCTTCACCCTCTGACGGTTAGGGGGTGCTTTCTACGGATGAAGTACACTGGGGACATCAACGCAGGTGTGCTCAACAAAAGCTATCTGTGTCCCCAATTCAGGTACTTAGCATAAGTGATTCTGAAGTGCATTGCTTCGAGGAGAGGGGTTTTGACGAGCTCTTAGATCAAATCCAGAATGCCTATCTGGCTCTGGTGCTGAACCACCCGTTCAGTTTCTCCCAGATGATCGTCTCGTATATGGTCGAGAATATAGAGGCCAAGGGGAAGGAAGGGTTCTGCATGTACCCAAGATTTCTACAGATGGTCATAGATCAGAAGCTTCTTTCCCTGCCATAGGAGAACGACGACGGTGTGGTGCTTGAGGTGATGGACGATACCACCTTGGGCAGGATGAGAGTGTACCGGGGGAAGCAGGTCAAACCCCCGGTCAGGAGGCTGTTTGGGCATCTGGCCATGAGGATTACGTGGCTCTAGCTAGGAAAAAGAGGCGTCACGACGATAGTGATTAGGATGTTGAGCCGATACTGGCTCCGGTTGATGACGAGGACAATGACAATGACGACGGATCGTCAGGGTGGTGGAGATACAGGCCCGAGTGCACCAAGGGCCACTGAGATAGATACTATGTCTCCACCACCCCCACATGTCAGTTCATCAGCTCCCGGTGGATTGGTGCAGGCACCCATCCATCGGGACTTTCTTCATGATGAGGGAGATGAGGAGTAATATGAAGAGCCACTCACACGGACTGTGGGCAGTCGTGTGGTGGCTACAGAGAGGGGCATGGAGGCGGTTGGAGGACGCCGGGCTGAGGGAGAGAGGACAGACACAGCTGATCCTACATACTCTCCTCCTCATCCAAGCCCTAGGGAAGTACAGAGCTCAAGGGGCTCTCTGCTTAAGAGGATGGCTCAGCCACATGGCAAGAAGGCCAAAAGAAGACGTATAGTGCTGATGACCTCCTCTACCACCACAGCCACTACATCCATTACACCCATCACACCTACCACCATCACAGCTACCCCATCTACTACACCCATCACACCTACCACCACCACCACAACCACCACCACCCCACCCACTTCATCCATCCCACCATAAATCACTACCACCACCATTCCACCCACTTCATCCATCCCCCAACAAACCACTACCACCACCACTCACATATATACCACATCCACCACTCCACCCACCCATCCCAGGCCGGACCTTCCACCTCATCAGTTCCACTGAGATCCTCTCTGCCAATGTTGGGCTAGAGGAACAACTTGCCAGCCTCAACCGTCTGGTTCTCAAACTGCTCGCCACCGATGATATACGAGCAAACCAGATGAATCAGTTGATGGCTGTCAACACAGCACAGGGAAAACAGATTGCCCTACTAACAGAGAAGATGACTGCTCAGAGTGAACAGATTACATAGCTGACTGAGAAGGAAGTTGTACTTGAGAGAGCTATTGCCTGAGCTCACCATGCCTTGACCACATAGAATGATCTTCTGAAGGCATCGGTGAAGCGTATTGAGGATGTTGAGAGGAAGAACAAGCATCTACGCCTAAGGCTAAAGGGAACAAAAGGCGAGCCCCTCAAGATTAAAGGGGATGGTGACAAGGGTGATGATGATGATGATGACGAGTCATCTAATGATGATGAGTCTGATGATGATGATGATGTTAGGGGAGAGGGAAGTGGGAAAGATAGGGAAGGGGGAGATGAGGATGAGCCTGAAGGTGATGCATCTACATCAGCCTCAGATCCTGCGGCTCAGGAACGGTGGACAAAACGATGAGAAGAATCAGGACCGTCCACCTCTGCCCCTTAATCTGAAGAGCATAGTGATAAAGACAAGTGTAATGATTATATGTTTTAATTTTAGTTATCTCTTGTACTTTCAAATATGTCTTACACTTATGTAATTAATGTTTATCAGTATTTATTAATATAAATGTTTTGATTACTGATGTGTTTGTGTTGGTTTGAAATGATTAATCAAACAGATGAAAAGCAACAGACTGATGAATTTGATGTCCAACCCCTTCAGCAGGTTAAGAATCAATTAATAATGATTCTTGACTTGCAAGGGATAGTAAGACGGTCTGTTAGCTACACGCTAGAGGAATGAGAGATAACCAAGACCTGTCGGATGAGCAACTGGCTGAGATCTTCAAGCAGAATTCAGACGAGTTGGTCAAGGATGCTCCCACAGTTGATGTGGCAAGTGACGATGAGCTTCATGTTGTTGATGAGATCGAGATAGAGGATATCAGTACTGATCATTATCCTCAGTACACTGATCCGGAAGGACTGTTATCCCCAATTTGGGTGAAACATTCGACAGTGGTACTTTTGATAAGTTGGACGAAATGGAGAAAGAAAAGGAGAAAGATGAAAGTACTGCCCAAGCTATAGACGAAAGTGTTGATGCCAAAAGGCTGAATGGGCAGCGTGTTTTGCTAAAATGAAAGCCCAGCGCGCGCCTCAAAAGCAGAATGCCTACACAAAGCTTTATAGAGTCAAAAGTCATCAGAAAGTGTCTGGAAAGATCATCGCATGGGCGTATTTTGAAGATCTTAATGTATATGCAGTTAAGAGGGAAAAGGGAATAGATTACTTCAGATTTCCACATGATCTGAAGACTCTCCCTGGTTTTGAGCTCAACCAGCTGGCATGCCTAAATCTGTTATATGCTGATCCAAGGAAGATGCCAGGTTGGTTTGAAGCGGCATTAAGGAAAGAATACTATACCAGATAGGTAAACTTCAGACCTCAACAACCAACGAGGTACATCCATAGGTCTGAAGTGGATCCTATAACTAAAAAGCCTAAGATTGTGCTGAAGTGGAGTCCTCCGCGCATAATGTCTAAGATTCCTACACGGGAAATGCCTCAGGACTTCACTCCACACTTCAAGTGGTGATATTATGATTGGAGGATGGGTGAAGAAGTCATAGTGCTAAATAGAGAAGGAAAGATAGAGACTATTCGGGTATTCGACCCCATGTGGCTAACCAACTTGTCAGCTAACGATGTGTATACATTATACAAGTGGCCACTGTTCTATGACTCGCAAGATATTGTACAAGCTCTCTAGTTTCAACACGTCAAACGACTTTGCTTTGCATTTGAAATACATGCAGGAGTTACTAAAGAGGAGAAATACAAGAAATTTGAAGAACATATACAGAGTGCTAGACAATAGAGGAAAACTAGGTCCAAAGGGGAGTTTGTTGATACATGTTAATATACCAGTTTATGAGCTTAAATGTAAAAGTCTTTCATGTCTTACACATGTGTAATTGATGTAATGATTTGAATGAATGATATAAAGTGAATTATGATGTTGATTTGTATTTTGATTATGCCTTTATATCATTATATTGAATGTGTTTCACATGTATGAACTAACAATATAGGTTTGATGTTGTTTGATAGTTCATGCTAATGGCCCATGCTAATGGACCATACACATCAATTCATCATGCTTATGGACCAGTCGCATGACTGAACCATGAGACTGGATCAATCATACAATTGAAACATAAGACTGACTCAGTCACACGACTGAATCTTCAGTCGTGCGTATGAATCAATCGCATGATTCAATCGCATGACTGAACCATGCTAGTCGTTCAGTCGCACGACTGAAGATAGGAAACCTATAAATACCACATAATTTATGGCAAAATATAACACTTCGAATACTTGCGTACCCTAGCCGTCCAGAGCGTCCCTGTTCACCATTCCAACTTCATAGTTCATTTCGGATCAATTATTGTTCGTTCTTAACGTTTGTTACATCGTTAGGATTGATCAGATTTTTGTTTTCACTGATTGGATCACCAATCAAATAGGATTCCGCACTATTTGATCTGGTTTCACGCATTATCAGTTAGTACTCCATACGTGCACCATCCTAACATAAGTTTCTAGAAATGTAAATGTATCTAGTTGACTCAAATAATGATGAAATGTGATATGAGATGATCCTAATGTGCACGTCTTAGGAACCTGAAAAAAACATGCTAAGTGTCAACATAAGGTTGGTGAGTTCACAGGTTTTGATAAATAGAATATAATGTAAACAGATACAGTAAACATAGTAATATCATTAGATAGCTAGTCTATTTAACCAGTTACTAAGTGTATGAAGTTCGCAACCGAAGCTGACTCTCACTCCCCAACCTTCACGGTGGAATCGTCGAGATGCGAGGGTTAAGATTGTTCACAGCCACGTAACGCTACCATTTAATAAAAATATTATTATCATAAGGTTTAAAATGCAAATTACAACCATAAGTCTCTAACAAAAAATAAACATTTCATAAGATAAATATTCCAAGACAATTTATTCATTTATCTAGGTCCAAAGCCTAGATGTGAGCACACTTCAAAAGATGACATCAAACTTGAGCATTTCTTGAAACATGTTAAAAATAAAAGGTCAACTATGAAAGTTGGTGAGTTTCCATGGGTTAAGTATACCTAATGTTGATACATATTGATGTACCTAGTTTATGTTATGAAATGTAAAATTCTTTCATGTCTTACATATATTTAATCGATGTAATGATTGAATGGATGATATTTGAAGTGCATTGTGATGTTAATTTACGTTTGTTTATGTCATGATATCATTATATTGAATGTGCTGCACATGTATGAACTAACTATATAGGTTTGATGTTGTTCTACATGGTTCTATGCCAATAAGAACTTAGAAGTATGTTTAACTTATCCATGTGATAGTTCATGCGAATGGACCATGCTAATAGATCATACGCATGAAGCTTATGGACCAGTCGCATGACTGAACAAGAAGACTGGATCAGTCGCACGACTGAGAAATAAGATTGAGTCAGTCGCATGACTGAACATTCAGTGGTGCGTATGAGTCAATCGCATGATTCAGTCACACGATTGAACCATGCTAATGGTTCAGTCATACGATTGAAGACAGGGAACCTATAAATACCACGTAATTCATGGAAAAACATAACACCTAGAATACATACATACCCTAGCCGTCTAGAGCGTACCAAAACGTCAATCCAAGTTCATAGTTCGTTTCTGATCAATTCTTGTTCATTCTTAACATTTGTTTCATCGTAGGATTGATCAGATTGTTTTTCTCACTGATTGGATCGCCAATCAAATAGGATTCCACACTATTTGATTTGGAGTAACGTAGAATCTGTTAGTACTCCGTACGAAATCGGTCCTAACAAGTGGTATCAGAGCCTAGGCTCGTGATTTTGCATGGATTCAATTGGCTTTGGTGTCAAAACTAAAGTTTCTATTCAAAAGATACACTCCTTCTCTTCAAAAACTTGTTTTTGTCGAGTTTCTGTGTCAATAGTTCGACTTGTTCCCATACAACAGATTAGGGTTCTTTAAAATTCGTAAATTTTGAGTTAAGTGTTCAAAAGTCGATTTTTTCTCGCAACAGCAGCTTCAGTCGCACGATTGGCCCAATCGCATGACTGAACTCATTCGCATAGTTCAATTGCACGACTAAACTCATTCGTATAGTTCATTCGCACGGTCGAAGCTTTCCATTCGGTTGACCTCATTTGTCATGTTCATTCGCACGACTGAATCCAATCGCACGATTGAAGCCATTCGCATCCTTCAATCGCACGGTTGAACCAGTCGGCTGTCCAATCGCATAAGTCAATCTGTCCTATTCTTTGTTCATCAAGTTTACATATATGGAAGATCAGTTCTCTACATTTACTGCTGGAATGGACTCACGCATCCAGAATCTTCTACTTCTGGAAAGTGAGATAGGGAACCACAACAAACCGTCAAAGCTGTTAACGTTGGATGAATACCCACAGTGGAAACAACGGTTTGAAATCTACCTAAATGGAGTTGACCCCAATCTGTGGATGTTTATTGAGACTGGTTACGTGGTACCAGTCAGTGCTAATAGGGTAAAGCTCATATTAGGAGGTATGAGTGAAGCCCAGAAGACTATGCATAATGCTGAAAAGAAAGCATATGCCTTGTTGACACAGTCAATACCTAAAGACATTTTTCATTAGTTTTCTGAGAACAAGCAGTCTAAAAAGTTATGGGAAGCCTTAGAAAAGAGATAAGAAGGCAATGCAACTTTGAAGGCACTCAAGGCAAAGGCTCTTAAAAAGGAATTTGACAATTTCTCACCAATCGGGAAGGAGAGCTTAGACGATATCATCGACAGATTCTATCATCTTATGAGTGAGTTTCACACTCATGGTGTGGTTACATCCATGGAAGACAAAGTCTCTAGCTTTGCTGATGGGTTACTAGACAAATAGGATCCATTTATGTCCAATTTAAGGCAAAATGATACTCCTGCTACCTTGGACATAAGTGACTTCATTTTAAAGCTCATGGAGGAAGAACTGCGTCAGAAGTACAAGTCAAAGAAAGGATCCTACGCTCAGAATCCTGCTTTATACAACTCAGTTTCACCTCCTACTCGTCAGGTACTCCATTACAAACTTCTTTTGTATCAAACTCTTCTGTTCCTTCTCAGTGTAGCCCATCAGGTATCGACACGTCTGGGTCATCTGGAACCCACTACATAGTTCCTGAAGCAAATCTTACGAAGTTAAAGATTGAGAATCTCGGGAATGTGACTGTGGAATAAGAGAAAGAGCATACGGACCTTCTAGCTACAGTTGTCTAATCTTATGATGGTCTGGTTGCTGGAAAGATTGGAAACAGTCATCTTGCTGATGAAGATTACGAGCAAGTTGATGAAACTGAGTTAGAACGCATGGATATCATGTGGGCATTAGCTAGCGCTGTTAGAAGAGCAAAGAAGTTTGTGAAGAAGACAGGATAGAACTTGGTGGCAACTAAAGATACTACATTAGGATTTGACAAAACCAAGGTCATGTGCTTCAACTGTGGTGAGAAAGGGCATTTCAAGCGGGTGTGTGTTAAGCCCAAGAAGACTGGAAATGGAAATCCATTTCCCTTTTTCAATCATCAGGAAAAGGATAAGATTGGGACATCAACAGCAAGTAAAGACTCTAAAGCTTTGGTTGCTCAAGCTGAAGAAGGGCAAGACTGGTCCTTCCGATTCGTATCCGAGGGTGAATCTAACGTTGTGTTTGTCGACACCTTGGATGACGGATCTGCAAGTGAGGGAGACATAGCGGCTGAGCATTCACGTTCAGATGTTGAAGAAGCTGCGGATGTCATTGATCACTTAATGGAAGAAGAGCTTAGTGCAGCAAACACCAAACAGTCAGTTGCTGAAGAGTCTGACACTGCACTGATGGCTGATTCGTCTGGTACCTCACAGGTAAATTCTAAAGACGAATTATTTGATAAATATGCTTGTTCTGAATGTGACAAATTTAGATAAAGCATTGATTTAAAATTTGCTAGGTTATTAGAACACAATGGTAATCTGGTAAATGATTTGCAACTCTACACTGAAGCAAATCGTGTGCTAAAACAAAATGAGTGCAGTTTCAAAGAAAAGATAGAACTTCTGGGGAAACAATTGAGGGAAACTCAAGTTGTTTCTCTTAATCAATCAAATGATATTAATTTCTATTTAAATTCTTTGGAAGAAACAAACAAGCAAAAAGCAATTTTGGAAGTTGAAGTTGAATCATTGAAACAAAAACGACATAGTTTGGCAAGTTCTTCACACATAGTTCAAAACTTAGTGAAAGAACGAAACAGTGGGGAAGGTTTGAGTTATAAAGTAGTACCACCACCACATGCTATCATTTTGAATACTAAATGTAGACCAGTAAATAACAACCTAGTTAAGGATCATGTTGTGTCTACCCCTCTGGTCAGTGATCCAGATTCTACAGGTAAACCTGTGAAGTCGGTAACCGAACAGACTAATACTACTTTGGAATCTAAAGATAAGATGGCTGTTGAGGATTTAACTGATAAAATTGAAAAATTTATCTTAGAATCAGGTTCACAAACATCTATTCCAGAACCTAAAACAGTTAACTCAAAGATTCCTAAACGTGGTAATCATCAATGTCCAAATCAACATAAGACAAAAGATGTTCAAAAAGTCAAGACAATTAAATTTGTTAAAGAAGGTGAGACATCTAAATAGGAAGAAAAATTACCAAGCCCCCAACCACACTCAAACCCACATCAAAAATTTCCACAATATGTAGAAGGGAGATCTTGCTACAGTTGTGGAAAACGAGGACATATCTCTTCAAATTGTCCTTATCATCAGACACCAAAAAGGAAAATTGAACTTTTTGATGAAAAACCTAAATTTTCTAAAACCAGATCTGATACTCCTCCAAAATACTAAGGGCCATACAGACAAGCTGAAAGCAAGGCTGTGTCACCCAAGGTTAAACCTAGGATTATTAGTGAAACTAAAGTTCAAACCATTAGCCATTCATCTGTTTACCACAAACAGGCCTTACACAAAACTGGGTTATGGAAAGAAAAAACAGGTAACGTATCTGATAGTGTTGACAAGAAGAAGAAAGATGTGCCCCTAACCTCTAAAGGACAGTGGGTTGAGTTCCTGATGTGTGATACCTCTAGGACACCCAAGCCAGTTAAGGTTTGGGTCCCAAACTTGAATAAATATATCCTTTGTATGTGCAGGTGTCCGTTACAGCGCTATCACTAACACCTGGATTATTGATAGTGGGGCGTCCAGGCACATGATCGGGAATTCGTCTCTCCTTTTCAACGTCAAACAAATTAAAGGGGGACACGTGTCCTTAAATAAAGGAGGATATATCACCGCTCAAGGCAAAGTGGGAAATGAGAAAGTCTAGTTTGATAAGGTCAACTATGTTCAGCAACTGCAAAATAACCTGCTTTCTGTCTCCCAAATCTGTGATAAAGGATTCAAAGTTGTATTTACAAAAAAGTTGTATTCAAAGTTGTCTTGGATTTATCAAAAGCCTCCATATTTGATCATTGATATTCGAACATTGTTCTCTTTCCTTTGTTCTAGTTCATGATCTGAACAAACTGAATCGACTGCACAGTGCTTCCTGTCAAAGGCGACTGAAAAGGAGTCAGTCTTGTGGCATTGACGAATAGGACACATCAATCCGAGGAAGATGAACCATCTGGTTCAGAATGATCTGGTAGAGGGAGTTCCTGTCAAGAACTTGTGACATCTGTCACCAAAAGGTCCGTCAATTAACGTGTTTCTGTTAACTTCTCTTTGAATGTTCATTCCTCACCTTTATAAACTATTCGTGTGAATGTTATACTTGCTTTATCATCTTTTACACTTGCGTTCTTATCGTTAGTGTTATATCCTTAAAACCTTTACAATTGTCCTTACCGTTAATAGTAAATATACCATTTTTATATATTATTATGGTTATTAATAAAACCATTTTTAAGTTACAAATATCATTATTTGCACTTTTATCGTTGATATAACTAGCCGAGTAAGGTCGTTTTTAACCGAAACAAACTTGGGAACTCGGGGGCTAAGTGCAGGGACCAAACATGACATTTTGCCAAACTAGGGATGGGTATATAAACCCCCTTTTTCCAGCCCTAGCCACCTTATTTCATCTTCTTCTTCATCTTCTTCTCCTTCTATTTTCTCCTCCTCCTTACACCGAACCGCCCAGCTGAGACTACTCCTTTCTTGCAAGTAGACGACCTTGGTCGTCCCTTTTCTTGCTTGTTTACCGCTGCACTTTAAGTGTTTCGGGTGCTCGGGGCCAACCCTAGCACATGAGGTCGTGTGCGTGCGTGTGTTGCCTTTCTGAGTGTTCTTCTTGTTTGCACATGTTTGAAATATGTTTCTGGAAGTCCTTGAGGCGTAAATCTCCTGCACAAAGCAGCCAAAGGCTGCTCTGCATTTCTGCTGTCGCGAGTCTGCTGTTCAGGCGACTAGGTCTGCCGTGCGAATGGGTGTGTCATGCGACTGAGTCGTGCGACTGTGTCTATCGTGCGACTGAGTCGTGCGACTGGGTGTGTCGTGCGATTGAGTCGTGCGACTGAGTGTATTCATGCGATTGAGTTGTGCGACTGAGTGTTGTGCGGTACGACTGAAGGCCGAGTCGCACCAATGAAGGTTCAATTGTACGAATGAAGCTGATTCGTACGAATGAAGGTTGATTCATGCGGATGGAGTGTTGAGTCGTGCGTCTAGTCCTATCGTGCGATTGGAGTGGTTGTGTGTGAGTTTCTTTTTATGTGTGGTGTGTGTTTGTCGTGTGATGTTAAGGTGACATCAACACAGGTACCGTTTCTAATGGCAACCTTTAAAAATTGACATTATCAAACTTATTAATGTTATTCCATAGTCAAATGAACATAACATTTTAAAATTATCAACAATCGATTTTTAACGCTAATATTTGCTAAGTATTTCTCTAATAACAATGACACTTATACACAAATATCATTGGCAATGGCAATGATTTCTAGTACTTGGATCTACATAAGATCTAATACTTATGTCTGTTTGTGTGTGTTACGCGTGACCGAACCAATGCAACCCAAAGCGACCGAACGTTATTACTTTCTTTATACGTATCATTAATGCTTAATAATAACTGTCAATAGGTGTTTGACCGTTTACTACATACAACATTTGGAAACTTTGATCATTCATACTTACCACTTAACAAGTGAGTTTCATGGCCCCTTTTTATGCTTATACAATATTTCAATCATTTGCAAACATGGGGGAAAATTATGCTCACCCACTTTCTTATGCTGTACAATTTACATTCAATTTACATACTTGGAATCAACATGATACTGTTTTGTGAGTACTTATCTGATACATACATGAGTCGTTGTGTGGTACTTTCTTTACAACCATTTCATTCCGGTGTTAGAACCGACGCATAGGTATTGGTAGTACTACTGGGTTGACACCCCCACCCTCGTTTGTTGGTGTACTAGTTGGTACCAACAGTGGCCAGGAACGGGCCCTTGGGTGAATATATTCCGACAAGTTGCTATGTGTACGTCATTAGGTTTGGTTGTAAAGCTCATGGTTATGTGATTTTGCTTACTTATAATTGTATGCACTGTATTCCACAACAACTACTATACAACATCAATTACTTATTTACTATTTAAACCTGTGATCTCACCAACAAATTTTGTTGACCATTTTGAGCATACCTTTTTAGGTGACAATGCTAATTGAGGTTCTAGGTGTGTCGCCTTAGTGCAGATCCTAGGATGCATTTTGAGACTAAACATACTTGACAAACATTGATTTTGAATCATTGTTGTAGTCTATTTAACAATCTTCATACTTTTGATACTTGTTCTCGGGTTGTGGGAATTTCATTACAATGTTAATATTTTGGTTATGTGAATCAAGTACAAGTGTATGCTTATGGCTAGGTTGTCGTGAATATTGACTAAACACGACACAAGTCTACTTTGTGTCGGGTGTTGTCATGACACGTTTTATTATCCATTACATATATTGCATCTCTATTATTAACAATATGTTATGACGATACCGTCTCGTTACATCCCCGTGTTTCCGCTCTCAGCGGGGGTGTGACAGACTGGTATCAGAGCCATTGTTTATAGAGAATTTGGCAAATCACTTGACCTAGACTATAACCTAGGAACCTTCATGTAGGATGCATGCTAGGATTGGCTTGCATCTAGTCTTACATGTATGTTCCTCTATACTTGTTCTTTATCTCTATACTTGTTCTTGGTCTCTATGTCTTGTTATCTGACCATCCTGAGGAAGGCACTATTACTCTTACCCTTTTCTCACAGGATGCCTTCTACTAAAATCTTCCATCCCTATGCGTGCTGCATTATACTATTAGGTTAGGATACCCACCCTGAAGGGATCTTCACAGATCACGCGAAGCGTTGATCTCGGGTAATGAGTCCGACCCTGAGATAGTTATGCCTAAAGTCCCGAAAGAGGAAGGGATAGGTAACTTTTGATAGACCAATTGAGATTACATGCTTGAATTTTATTTGTTATGATGGACTACTATTGCAATACTATTGGCCCATGGACATGAGAACTTACACGATCTTTGCATGATCTGGAGTTGGGCGCTGTGGTATTTGCACTTAAGATATGGAGGCATTACTTGTATGGAACCAAATGCATCATTTACACGGATCATAAGAGCCTTCAACATATCCTGGATCAGAAGGAACTTAATATGAGCCAGCGACGTTGGGTAGAACTCTTTAGCGACTACGATTGTGAAATCCGGTATCATCCGGGGAAAGCGAACGTGACGGCTGATGCTTTAAGGCGCAAAGAACGCGTGAAACCACTACGTGCTCGAGCGTTGGGATTGACTATTCAAACGAATCTGAAAGCTCAGATCCAAATTGCACAAAGTGAAGCATTGAAAGAAGAAAACCTTACGGGAGAAGAATTCCAGGGGTTGGATAAATAGATGATTTGCAAGGATGATGGTATACAGTACTTCATGGATCGTATATGGGTACCCAAATAGGGAGGTGTACGTACCTTAGTCTTGGATGAAGCGCACAAGACACGATACTCTGTTCATCCTGGTGAAGACAAGATGTACCACGATCTTAAGGATCTGTACTGGTGGTCAGGAATGAAGAAAGACATAGCTATGTATGTGAGCAGATGCTTGACATGCTCAAAAGTTAAGGCTGAACACCAGAAACCATGGGGATTATTACAGCAACCTGAAATTCCCGAGTGGAAATGGGAGAATATTGATGGATCTTATATGCCCAAGTCACATACAAGATTTATGTGGTTAGTACGTTATGATCCAAGTCGAGTCATACCCAATAACAAGCTATACAAACACCAACAAATATTTATTTGTTGATAAGATCATACAATAAATATTGACACCTATTTAGAAAATTATTTTTCTAAACATTACTTTTGTGATAGAACAACATTATATGGATAGTTTGTTCATGAGATATTTATTAGTTTGTTCATGAGATATTTATTTGTTTCATTACTTAAGTTGGTTAAATAATGACAAATAAAAGTGTATTATGTTATAAAATTAAACTAGGTGTTAATTTTATAAACTAGAAGGTTGTAAGAGTGGATTTTATAAAATAACAAAAATGGGTGGGAAACCTAATTTTGAAGAGGGTTTCGGCCGCCCCCTTGGGCATGGGGACTCCCCCTTTATGTCTTGGAAAAACACACTCTTTGAACTAACTTGCACTCTTCCTCTTTGAACACACTTTCTCTCTAATAAAAAAAGCTCTCTTCTCCCTTTTCTTTCTTAGCTGAATTTTCGGATTCAAGAAGAGAATTTGAAGGCTTTCTTGGCTGAAAATTCGAGTTTGCAAGAAGGGACTTGGGTCTTGGTGTTCTTCTTCCTAACAAGATTGGGTGTTTTGTTTAGGCTTGTGGGTATACAAGTTTGAGGCTTTCTTCCTTGAGGGCTGCACATACAAGGACTTCATCATCGTCATCTCTTCCCTACTAAAACATCTTGTTCTTGAAAGGTAGTTCAAGAACATCCTATGGTTGCATTTTCGTTTTTGATAGCATGTTATTTCATATATATATAAATGATCCTTGTTCTTGGGTTTTAGTTTTGGTTTAAAATGATCAAAATTTCAGATTATTAACCATATGTTTAACCTCTTATCCGCTGCGTTTTATACCTTAAATGATAAACAAGCTTTGATAAACATGGCTAAAACCCAACAATGGTATCTAGAGCCGGTTATATGCAATGCATGCTTCAATAGTCCTTGAAAAATTCGTTTTGTGGGACTTTAAAACCCCTTTAGGGGCTGCTATGTTCATGTATTATGAATCCCCAAACTTTCAAAGTTATATCACACATGCTTGTGATTAAACTTTGAAAGACATGTATGTTAAATTGTTTGTTTGTTCGGACACAATAAAACCCAAAATTTCAGTTTGTGTTGGCTGAAATTTCATGGGTTTTAGTGGGGATTCATTGTTGTTTTGGATGATATGATCATTGTTCATTATGGTGCATAACCTAGCCCTTGACCTTGTGTTATTTGGATGATTGTAATGGTTGTATTTATTCATTCAATTGGGTTGTATAATCGTTTATTTGTGCTTTGTTTAAAGTATAATTATTTATTATTGGGATGTAATAAATAGATTAGGTACTTTTCATTTTACTAGAAATCTTGTATTAGGATATAATATCTTGTAACATGAAAATGTACGCGTTGGAAGCACGAAGGGAAGACACAAGAAACATGGAGCATTAAGATGCGGTTTCAAGTGGGAGGATCATGGAAGCCTTGTTTGTGTTGTGTTTTGTCCCCTAGGAATGTCCTATGGACCACACTTGTGATGGCAAACAAGTGTGGCCACTTTATATGCTATGGTTATGCACTAATATTGGGTTGATTCATGGTTGTTTGTTTATGGTATTATGGTTGATTGCTTATATATGATGTTTGCTTAACAATCCTTTCAATGATCATAACAAACTATCAAAATAGTCCTTAATCATTAAAAGGTAATAAAAGGTTATTAAATTTTTTTAATGATTTTAAAGATTAAAAGGGTTTTAATCAATGTACCATAGGGTATCTTGTATTTGAAAGCATGCAAATATGAATACATAGAGTTTTCTAAACTAGAATTATGAAATCTCTAAATATTTTAGAAATGAGATCAACACCGTCCTTTTACACAACACTTGAGTCACTCGGGACTCTTAGTTGGATAAAGGTCACCTAAACATTTTGAGGGAACCTGTGACTTGAGGTGAGAATGCCATATTCGTGGGATAAGTAGGGTGTCTTGATTTGCAAACCGCTTATTTTGGCAAACTCACACGTGTGTGTAAGTAGGGTGTCTTGATTTGCAAACCATGTCAAATGGATCACCTACGATGTGGTTTCCAAATGGTGTTGATGGGATTAACATGCCGACTTTACATATGATGTTTCAAATCGATCCCATACCTCTAGAAGTTGCAAATGGTTGCAACCGTCAATCATTGACCACCTTATTAATTTAAATCGTGGGATAAAGGTCACCTAACCACTATTTAAATGTAATGTTGGGTTCTAGATTTTAATATGAAAATAACCTTAAAAGGTATTAATTATTAAAATAACAATATCGAAAATACTAAAATTGATCTTTGTTAAAATTTTGTAGATGGCCACCAATAATAATGATAATCATGATAATTCATCAACGTCCGCCCAATCTTTACGAGTGATTCTCCAAAAGGAACGTCTAAATCATAACAATTTTATGGATTGGTATCGAAACTTGAGAATTGTTCTCAAGCAAGGGAAATGATTATATGTTTTAGACGACCCTATCCCCGATCAACCTAGTGAGGATGATGAGGAGGCCTATAACGATTAGATGAAGTACACTGAGGACTCCATCCAAGTGTCTTGCCTTATGTTCGCAAGTATGACTCCGGATCTCCAGAAGGAGTATCAACATCACGGAGCTTATGACATGATAACCTAACTGAAGGAAACGTTCAAACAGCAAGCGATGGTTGAGCGTTTCAAAACGGTTCAAGCACTCCATGTATGTCGTATGGACGACAACCAATCGGTTTCATCTTATGTACTTAAGATGAAAAGTCAAATTGACCGCCTCGAAAGGCTAAATTGTCCCGTATCAAAGGAATTGGCCACGGATTTGATCCTCAATGGCCTTACCAAAAGGTTCGAGACGTTCGTGTTGAACTACAACATGAATGCTTGGGACAAAAGCATTGGTGAGCTTCACTCTATGCTCAAAACGGCCGAGGCGGCCATGGGTAAAAGGGTTTTACCCGTTCTCACCATCAATGAATGTGGGAACAAGAAAAGGCCTCATCCCGCACCCAAGGCAAGAGTTGCCAAGGGTAAGGGACCCGTACGGGGAAAGGGAAAGGGGTGGCAAGGGTGCCACCCAAAGCACAGGAGAAGAAGCAAAAGGTTGCTTCCAATGACCCATGATTCAAGTGTGGGGAGATTGGACATTGGGCATGAAATTGTCCTATCCATCTCCAAGAGTTGAAAGCAAAGAGGGATGCCGGGCAGACCTCATGTACCATATACATGATCCATATTGATTTAAACTTAATATCCTCTAACACATGGGTATTAGATACCGGATATGGAACTCACATTTGCAATTTGTTGCAGGGGTTCAAAAGAAGTAGCAACTTCAACAAAGGGGATGTTAGCCTCTACATGGGCAATAGGGCTAAAGTTCAACTTGAAGCCCGTGGTGACTACATCTTGAAACTTCCAAATGGTTTGGAAGTAATTTTGTACAATGTTTTGTATGCTCCTAGTTTGACCAGGACCATTATTTTCGTAGCCCTATTAAAACATTTTGGATGTGTATTATCATTTCTTGGAAATGAAATCCATGTTACTTTGAATGACATGTTTTACTTTAAAGCTATTCCCATCAATGGTATCTATGAATTGGTTCGTGAAAATACATTGAATGATAGCTTATTGTACCAAACTAGTACCAAGAAACTCAAATCGGATTTGAGTGACACTTACCTTTGGCATTGCCGTCTTGGTCATATAAACAAGAAAAGAATACAAACACTACAAAAGAATGGTCTTTTAAAAACAAGTGAATATGATTCATTTGATGTATGTGAGTCTTGTTTAGAAGGTAAAATGACCAAGGCACCTTTTAGTGGCAAAGCCAAAAGGGCAAAGGATTTATTAGGTATCATACATTCGGATGTATGTGGTCCTTTTAAACCTATGACAAGGTACAATGAAAGATACTTCATTACCTTTACTGACGACTATTGTCGATATGGGTATGTGTACTTGTTAAGACACAAAGATGAAGCTTTTGAAATGTTCATGATCTCTCAAAATGAAGTGCAAAATCAACTCAATAAGTCAATTAAAATTCTCCGCACTGATAGCGGAGGTGAATACCTACATGATGCTTTTAGGGACCATCTTAGAAGTTGTGGGATTGTCTCACAACTATCTCCACCAGGAACACCATAACATAGTGGCGTGTCCGAGCGGAGAAATCGAACTCTATTGGATATGGTTTGATCTATGACGGCTAGAAGCTCATTACCTCTGTCATTTTGGGGTTTTGCTCTGCTCTCTGCGGCCCGTATTTTGAATATGGCCCCAACCAAGAAAGTGGAAAGGACACCTTATGAAATATGGCATGGAAGGGTTCCATCATTTTCATATTTGAGGGTGTGGGGGTGTGAGGCTTATGTGAAGACTCCCACCTCAAACAAGTTAGAATGTCGTTCCACTTAGTGTATCTTTATTGGATATCCAAGAGATTCTAAGGGATATTATTTCTATGATCCAATACAACAAAAAGAGTTTGTTGCCAAAAAGGGTGAGTTCTTGGAAACCAAGTTCCTTATGGAAGGAACTGGTGGTAGAACTGTCGATCTTGAAGACGATTAAGAACCACATCCCGATACACGTTTGGTTGACACTAGCACTCAACATGAGGATGTTGAAAATGATCAAATAGTTGATCAATACACAGAAAACGTTTGCAGATCTGGTAGAACTAGTAATCCACCTGAAAGATATGGATTTTTCAATGATGGATGCTATGTGATAGATTCCGATGAACCAATCACATACCATGATGTGTTGTCCAATTCGGATTGTGACAAATGGCTTGAGGCCACGAACGTTGAGATGCAATCCATGTATGACAATCAAGTATGGGACTTGGTTGTACCACCTCTTAACTCCAAAGTAGTTGGAAGTAAGTGGGTTTTCAAGAAGGAAACCGATATGCATGGAAACTTGGATACTTATAAAGCTAGACTTGTAGCCAAGGGTTTCACTCAAACTCAAAGGTTTGACTATGATGAAACTTTCTCACATGTTGCGATGCTAAAATCTATTAGGATATTGTTTGCCATAGCTGCTCATTATGATTATGAGATTTGGCAAATGGATGTCAAAACCGCCTTCCTAAATGGATATCTTGAGGAAGATGTCTATATGATTCAGCCTGAAGGTTTTGTCGATCCAAAACATCCTAACAAAGTATTCAAGTTAAAGAAATCAATCTATGGATTGAAGCAGGCATCAAGAAGTTGGAATCACCGTTTTGATGAAGAAATAGTCAAATTTGGGTTCATCAAAAACGCTGATGAAGCATGTGTATATAAGAAAGCTAGTGGGAGCATCTTCACTTTCCTAGTATTATATGTCAATGACATTCTACTATTTTGAAATGACATTCCAACCATGGAAGGTGTAAAACCCTGGCTTGGAAATTGTTTCTCCATTAAGGATCTTGGTGAAGCCATATTTATTTTAGGAATAAAGATCTATAGGGATAAATCATGGAGGATGATAGGTTTAAATCAAAGTGCATACGTTGACAAGATCTTGAAAAGGTTCAAGATGGAGAACTCTAAGAAAGGTATTGTACCTATTCAAAGAGGAACAATATTGAGTAAGACTCAATGTCCAAGCTCAAAGGATGAGCGAGACAAAATAAAGGGAATCCCATATGCGTCAGCTATAGGATCCATCATGTATGCAATGATATGCACTAGACCGGACGTGTCATGCGCTTTGAGCATGACAAGCCGATGCCAACAAAATCCTAGAAGAAGTCATTGGATGGCTATTAAGAACATACTTAAGTACCTAAGGAGGACTAAAGATATGTTCCTAATCTATGGATCTGGTTATGACGAACTCATTGTAAAAGGTTACACGGATGCGAGTTTCCATACCGATCGTGATGATTCATGATCACAATCGGGATGTATTTTCATTCTGAATGGAGGAGCGGTCTCTGGGAAGAGCTCTAAACAGGATGTGGTGGCTTTATCAACTATAGAATCTGAATACGTTGCCGCCTCATTGGCAGCTCAAGGCATGGTAGAAGAAATTCATTGCCGATCTAGGGGTTGTCCCTTCCATTCAGGACCCCCTAGAGATCTTTTGTGATAACGAGGGTGCAATTGCTCAAATCAAGGAACCTCGTGCTCATCAAAAGACTAGGCACATTGAGCGGAGATTCAACTGCATACGAGATGAAGTTGAGAAAGGAAAGATATGTATTCGCAAAGTTCACACACATCAAAATATTGCGGATCCTCTTACGAAGCTCCTAGAAAAGGCAAAGCATGAAGGTCATACCTGTGCCATAGGACTTTGATATTCTAGGGATTGGATTTGATCTGTAATTTCGTATTTGGATATTTGGAACTCCCTTATTACTTGAATCAAATTATTTGGTTATAATATTTCAATTAATGTTCCAATTTAACATGTTTAAATCCATGAGTAAATTATTTACTCAGAATGTCCGTAGTCGTTCATGCTTGTGGGAACAAGTATGAGAGTAAGACTATTATGAACTGAGATTGGTAGATATTCATATGGATGAATATAGAGCAAAGAGTTACTGCCAAAGTTCATAGATATTTGTGGGATGCAAATTTTGGACTGACCTGCATCTCAAACATTACTACATGGGTCTTGATAATTACCAAATATTATGTTTTGACTTAGTTCTTCGCTGTTCTGAAACATGGCAGTACATAATTCTGAGTTCAGGTATGTTATAAGGTAATTGTGAGAGACGTATGTAGTCAAGATGGGATTTGTCCCTTTTATTCGTTGAGAGTAAGATGTCTAAGGCCTGATAAAGTTAAATCAATGGAGAATGATCACCCTGTGTCTCTAGGATTTAACATGACATCCGTGACAAAAGGATAGATGATTGATTCACCTAAAACATTTCAAGTATGGTACTTGAAGAGGATGATGTTATTTAATGGCACTTAGTCATACGTATTAAGGGTAGAAAACCGTTGTTAGGCGGTATTTACTGCTTGCATCAGTCTTCTATGAATCTTGTGCAAGTGGGAGATTGTATGATCTTATATGCCCAAGACACATACAAGATTGATGTGGTTAGTACGTTATGATCCAAGTCGGGTCATACCCAATAGCAAGCTATACAAACACCAACAAATATTTATTTGTTGATAAGATCATACAATAAATATTGACGCCTATTTACAAAATTGATTTTCTAAATATTACTTTTGTGATAGAACAACATTATATGGATAGTTTGTTCATGAGATATTTATTTGTTTCATTATTTAAGTTGGTTAAATAATGACAAATAAAAGTGTGTTATGTTATAAAATTAAACTAGGTGTTAATTTTATAAACTAAAAGGTTGTAAGAGTGCATTTTATAAAATAACAAAAATGGGTGGGAAACCCATTTTTGAAGAGGGTGTCGGCCGCCCCCTTGGGCATGTGGACTCCCCCTTTTTGTCTTGGAAAAACACACTCTTTGAACTAACTTGCACTCTTCCTCTTTGAACACACTTCCTCTCTCAAAAAAAAAGCTCTCTTCTCCCTTTTCTTTCTTAGCTGAATTTTCAGATTCTAGAAGAGATTTTGAAGGCTTTCTTGGCTGAAAATTCGAGTTTGCAAGAAGGGACTTGGGTCTTGGTGTTCTTCTTCCTAACAAGATTGGGTGTTTTGTTTAGGCTTGTGGGCATACAAGTTTGAGGCTTTCTTCCTTGAGGGCTGCACATACAAGGACATCATCATCTTCATCTCTTCCCTACTAAAACATCTTGTTCTTGAAAGGAAGTTCAAGAACATCCTATGGTTGCATTTCCATTTTTGATAGCATGTTATTTCATATATATAAATGATCCTTGTTCTTGGTTTTAGTTTTGGTTTAAAATGAACAAAATTTCAGATTATTAACCATATGTTTAACCTTATATCCGCTGCGTTTTATAGTTTAAATGGTAAACTAGCTTTGATAAACATGGCTAAAACCCAACAAATATAGCCATGGATTTCATTACCAAACTCCCTAGAACAAGTAGCGGGCATGACTCGATATGGGTTATAGTGGACCGTATGACGAAGTCAGCTCATTTCTTACCATCCGAGAGGATTACAAGATGGATAAGTTGACGAGATTATACATAAAGGAGTTCGTGACATGGTACGGAGTGCCGGTGTCAATCATATCCGACCGTGACAGCCGATTTACTTCACGATTTTGGCAGACACTGTAGAAAGCGATGGGCACTCGATTAAATATGACTACCGCCTATCACCCACAAACAGATGGTCAAAGTGAACGAACAATACAAACGTTGGAACACATACTCAGGGCTTGTGTAATCGACTTTGGTGGTAGCTGGGACACTCACTTACCATTGATTGAGTTCTCTTACAACAACAAGTACCATACGAGCATTGGGTGCGCTCCATTTGAAGCATTGTATGGGAGGAAATGTAGATCTCCAGTTTGTTGGGTAGAGATTGGTGAAAGCCAGCTGACAGGCCCAGAGATCATTTAGGAAACAACAAACAAGATTTTCCTAATCAAAGACAGGCTAAAAGCTGCCAGAAATCGCCAAAAGAGCTATGCCGACAACCGTCGGAAGCCTCTAGAATTCAATGTTGGGGATCGGGTTTTACTCAAAATCTCTCCTTGGAAAGGGATTGTTTGACTTGGAAAGCAAGGGAAGTTAGCCCCAAGATACGTAAGACCATTTGAGATTACAGAAAGAATCGGTCCGGTAGCTTACCGATTAAGGTTGCCACAAGAACTTAGCGGTGTACATGATACTTTTCACGTGTCGAACCTCAAAAAGTGTTTGGCCGACGTGTCTCTTCATGTACCAATTAAGGAAATCAAGATCGATGAAAAGCTTTATTTTATCGAAGAACCTATAGAGATCATGGACAGAAAGGTCAAACGACTAAGGCACAGCAAGATACCGATCGTCCGCGTAAGATGGAACTCCAAACGAGAACCAGAATTCACGTAGGAATGGGAAGATCAGATGAAACTCAAACAACCACATCTATTCGAGGATGACACTTTTGGACCTAACACCAGTTGAATTTCGGGACGAAATTTTCTCAACTGGGGGATACTGTGACATCCATCACCAAAAGGTCCGTCAATTAATGTATTTATGTTAACTTCTCTTTGAACGTTCATTCCTCACCTTTATAAACTATTCGTGTGAATGTTATACTTGCTTTATCATATTTTACACTTGCGTTCTCATCGTTAGTGCTATATCCTTAAAACCTTTACAATTAACCTTACCGTTATCAGTAAATATACCATTTTTATATATTAGTATGGTTATTAATAAAACAATTTTTAAGTTACAAATATCATTACATGCACTTTTATCGTTGATATAACTAGCCGAGTAAGGTCGTTTTTAACCGAAACAAACATGGGAACTCGGGGGCTAAGTGCAGGGACCAAACATGACATTTTGGCAAACTAGGGCTGGGTATATAAACCCCCTTTTTCCAGCCCTAGCCACCACATTTCATCTTCTTCTTCATCTTCTTCTCCTTCCATTTTCTCCTCCTCGTTTCACCGAACCGCCCCGTTTCTTCGCGTTTTCACCGGCAAAGCCTCGGCTACAGCTGAGACTACCCCTTTCTTGCAGGTAGACGACCTTGGTCGTCCCTTTTCTTGCTTGTTTACCGCTGCACTTTTAGGGTTTCGGGTGCTCGGGGCCAACCCAAGCACATGAGGTTGCATGGGTGCGTGTGTTGCCTTTCTGAGTGTTCTTCTTGTTTGTACATGTTTGAAATGTTTTTCTGGAAGTCCTTGAGGCATAAATCTCGTGCACAAAGCAGCCGAAGGCTGCTCTACAGCAGTCGCGATTCTTCTATTCAGGCGACGGTGTCTGCCGGGCGATTGAGCCGTGCGACTCGCTATGTCGTGTGACTGAGCCGTGCGACTGGGTGTGTGGAGCGACTGAGCCATGCGACTGGGTGTGTCGTACGACTGAGTCGTGTGACTGTGTCTATCGTGCGACTGAGTCATGCGACTGGGTGTGTCGTGCGATTGAGTCATGCGACTGGGTGTGTCGTGCGATTGAGTCATGCGACTGAGTGTATTCATGCGATTGAGTTGTGCGATTGAGTGTTGTGTGGTACGACTGAAGGCCGAGTCGCATGAATGAAGGTTCGATCGTACGAATGAAGCTGATTCGTACGAATGAAGGTTGATTTGTGCAGATGGAGTGTTGAGTCGTGCGTATGGTCCTGTCATGCGATTGGAGTGGTTCTGTGTGAGTTTCTTTTTGTGTGTGGTGTGCGTTTGTCGTGTGATGTTAAGGTGACATCAACACGGGTACCGTTGTTAATGACGATCTTTAAAAATTACACTAACAAACTTATTAATGTTATTCCAAAGTCAAATCAACATAACATTTTACAATTATCAACAATCAATTTGCAACGCTAATATTTGCTAAGTATTTCTCTAATAACAATGACACTTATACACAAATATCATCGACAATGGCAACGATTTCTAGTACTTGGATCTACATAAGATCTAATACTTATGTCTGTTTGTGTTTGTGTTACACGCGACCAAACCAATGCAACCCGAACCGACCGAACGTTATTACTTACTTTATACGTATCATTAATGCTTAACAATAAATGTCAATAGGTGTTTGACCGTTTGCTACATACAACATTTGGAAACTTTGATCATTCATACTTACCACTTAACAAGTGAGTTTCGTGGCCCCTTTTTATGCTTATACAATATTTCAATCATTTGCAAACATGGGGGAAAAGTATGCTCACCCACTTTCTTATGCTGTACAATTTACATTCAATTTACATACTTGGAATCAACGTGATACTGTTTTATGAGACTTATCTGATACATACATGAGTCGCTGTGTGGTACTTTCTTTACAACCATTTAATTCCGGTGTTGGAACAGACGGATAGGTATTGGTAGTACTACTGGGTTCACACCCCCACCCTCGTTTGTTGGTATACTAGTTGGTACCAACAGTGGCCAGGAACAGGCCTTGGGTGAATATATTCTGACAAGTTGCTGTGTGTACGTCATTAGGTTTGGTTGTAAAGCTCATGGTTATGTGATTTTGCTTACTTATAACTATATGCACGGTATTCCACAACAATTACTATACAACATCAATTACTTATTTACTATTTAAACCTACGAGCTTACCAACAAATTTTGTTGACTATTTGAGCATTTCTTTTCAGGTGACAATGCTAATTGAAGATCTAGGTGTGCTGCCTTAGTGGAGACCCTAGGATGCATTTTTGAGACTAAACATACTTGACAAACATTCATTTTGAATCATTGTCGTAGTCTATTTAACAATCTTCATACTTTTGATACTTGTTCCCGGGTTGTGGGAATTACATAACAATGTTAATATTTTGGTTATGTGAATCAATTACAAGTGTATGCTTATGGCTAGGTTGTCATGAATATTGACTAAACACGACCCAAGTCGCCTTTGTGTCGGGTGTCGTCATGACACGCTTTATCAGCCATTACATATATTGCATCTCTATTATTAACAATGTGTTATGAAGATCCCGTCTCGTTACATCCCCGTGTTTCCACTCTCAGCGGGGGTGTGATAGAACTTCCAGCTTCCAGATTTCTGTGTCTCTTGCAAGAAAGGAAAACAGACCAAGAAGTCTCACAAAGCTAAGAAAGTCAACTCTATCGAATTTCCACTCGAGCTTCTACACATGGATCTGTTTGGCCCAGTCAGCACAAGCAGTATTACCGGAGACCTGTATTGTTTTGTTGTGACTGATGATTACTCCAGATTCTTTTGGGTAATATTTCTGAAAGCATAGTCTGAAACGTTTGAATCATTCAAGCATCTAGTTACGACACTGGAATCTCTTTACAAGCTGAAAGTTAGAAAGATTCAATCAGACAACGGCACGGAGTTCAAGAATCAGTGGATAGAGACGTTCTGTCAAGAGAAAGGTATTGTTCATCAATTCACTTCTGCATATACTGCACAGATGAACGGTGTCATGGAGAGGAAGAATCAAAGTCTGATTGAGACTGCAAGAACAATGCTAGCCGATTCAAAACTGCCTATTCAATTCTGGAACGAGGCAGTGGCTAATGCTTGTTACACGCTGAATCGGGTCCTAGTGGTCAAACACTATGGAAAGACATGTTATGAATTACTCCAGTGATGTAAACCTAACTTGGAGTATCTCGAGTCGTTCGGTGCACCTTGCATGCTATTGCAGAAGAATCAAACTGGAAAATTTTGTGAGAAGGCAGAAGAAGGTATTTTTCTTGGCTATAGTATACCAGACAAGCGAGTGTTCAACAAATCAACGGGTCAGGTAGAAGTGTGGTGTAACGTTGATGTTCAAAGGTTCACCACACCTGCTGGAAAGGGACCTTTCTTCTTCTTCGATTATGATGCATTCTTCAAGTCTTTCAATCTACCATATTCTCATTCTGATGATGACGTAGTTGCTCCGAAGATGTATGATGTGTTGAACTCTCCGACATTAGACACTACATCGTCTGCTCCGTTAGATGATACTTCAAGCCTTTCAGGTGAAGAACTTGAGGTAAGTGATTCTTCCTTTGATGATGAAGCAGTTGAGACAACAAATTTGGATTAGACAGAACAGGTTCCTGCTACTACAACTACACCCATAGCTGAATCTGAAGTCGCTAACATGTCGGAACCTCACACTCCAACAGCAAATGAGACACCAAATCTAGATAATGAGGTAGTTGTTCCCACTACTCCTGGAACTCGGATACACGTTCATCATCCCCTAGACAACGTCATCGGGGATATTCTATCGTGAGTTCAAACTAGAAATCAGTTATATTCAGCTGATTATGCCGCAGTGATGTAAAAGGGCTATATTCATGATGGTGCCTATCGCTGCTTTGTCTCTCAAGTTGAGCCTAAGTATGTAAACGAGGCATTACAAGATGAGGCATGGGTAAGTGCTATGCACGAAGCTATTCGTATCTTCCTAGCCTATGCATCCTATATGCAAATCAAAGTTTATCAATTGGATGTGAAAAATGCCTTCCTTCATGGTGAGATTCGTGAAACAGTGTACGTAAGTCAACCCGAGGGATTTGAGGACCCTTATCATTGCGATAGAGTGTATAAACTGGACAAGGCTTTGTATGGGCTTCATCATGCCCCTAGAGCCTGGTATAAGAAACTCTCTACTCATCTGCTTAAACATGGTTTTCGTAGAGGGGTTATTAACTGTACACTGTTTATCAAGGTGAAAGATGGTGATTTACTACTGGTTCATATTTACGTGGATGACATCATCTTTGGTTCAAAAATCAAAGTTTTATGTAAGGAATTCGAATCTATGATGAAAGCTGAATTTGAGATGAGTGCCATGGGAGAAATGAAGTTCTTTCTTGGGTTACAGGTGGATCAGACACCCAAAGGAATCTTCCTGCATCAGACAAAGTATGTAGGAGACATTCTTAGTCGGTTTGACATGCAGAATACAACTGTTGTTGGAACTCCACTTGCCACAAATCACCATGTGGCACCCGATGAAAATGGTGATCTGGTAGATGCTACTATGTATCGAGGGATGATCGGATCTCTTATGTACCTCACAGCTTCTCGTCCTGATATCATGTATGCCACGTGTCTCTATTCCAGATATCAGGCTAAACCAAAAGTAAATCATCTCATCGGGGTTAAACGGATATTCCATTATCTAAAGGTACTCCAACACTCGGGTTGTGGTATCCTCATGATGATTTTAAGCTTACAGCATAGAGTGACTCGGACTACGGTGGTTGCAAGATGAATTACAAGTCAATATCAGTGGGTTGTCAGTTCTTTGGAAGACGGCTAGTCACCTGGCAGTGTAAGAAGCAGACGTCTGTTGCTTTGTCAACATGTGAAGCTGGATACGTTGCTGCTGCAAGTTGCTGCTCACAAATCATATGGATTCACCAGCAAATGCACGACTACGGTTTGTAATTTTCTAACACCCCTATCTTTGTTGATAATTCTGCTGCAATTGCTGTAACCAAAAATCTGGTCCAACACCCTAAGACTAAACATATCAGTATTAAATATCACTTTATACGTGACTGTTTTGAAAAGCAATTAATCGATGTGGTTAAAATTAATATGGATTTTCAACGCGCCGACCTCTACACAAAAGCATTTGATAAACTTCGGTTTTTTTTATTTATTAGAGGTAAACGGCGTGAAAAGGAAAAGTGATGTGATTCCAAAAGAATCGAGTTCATAGTCCGCCTTTTTGTCTATTTTAATTTTTCTTTATTTTAATTATTTATGTCCTAAAAGTCCAAAAACACAAAAAGATTTTTGGTTTTAGAATTTTAGGTGGAGATTAGTTTAGTTTTAGTATTTATTTACTGAAAAAAAAGAGGCGGGCAGATAGGCTAAAAGCAAATCAAATCTGTGAGATTGATTCAAAACTATGGAAAATGATAGTACATAGGGAACTAATTTTTTAGGCCTGAAAAGATCGAAAGACTATAATTAAAATTTCAAGTCTACGATGATTAAGCCAAATAAAGGAAAAATGATAGTACACTAGTCTGTCACTGAGGTTACATAGAGAAAGTAGACCTAGGGGGTGCTAGTACATTGCACGATGTGTCGGTAGATTTAACACAATAGACAACTAGACCTCGTTGGTGAAACAATCTAAACTAAACTGTTCAACAGGCTGTGGGTTTCTATCTTATCACTGGTTAACACAATCAAATAAATTCCAATAAGGGTTGACGAGCAAAATAAACGCCACAAATGTGGGCGGACGACTATAAAAGTGAGCAAAATACATGAAAAAAAATTGATAAACGCAATCAAACCAATGACTAATGTTGTTGGTGCGTTATGTGTAAAAGAAAAAGGTGCTCTTACAAAAGATAGGTTGTGTGCCTCTCTGCTGTGCGATGGCACTCACCTGAGGATAAGCACAACCTAAATATTCTAGAATTCATTGTTGTTTGCACCTCTCTGCTGTGCGATGGCACTGACCTGAGGTTTAGCATCTCTTTGAAAGCTCTTAGAATAGTTTCTTCTTGTCTCAAAACCAGTAGACCGCTCAAAAATCTCCTGAGGATTGTTGATTACCATATAAGTGTGGGATCCACAAACGCTTGTTGAAATAATAAAATCTAATCACCGATGTGAGTTAAAAGTCTGTGTATGGATTCAAGCGGACAACAATACTGACAATCGTCATGGCTATAACTCCTGACAATCGAAATCATTGTGTGCTTCTCACAGCTGTAGTACGATTTCCTGTAAGTGCTTGTGACTCGGTGAGTAATACGTATCATTACTTTAAACATATATCAAGGAGTCCCAAATGATTATGATACACCTGTATGATTCCATATGAATCTCTCCAAAGATGATAAAACCAAATTGAAGTTGTTCTACTCAGGGGGGTAAATTGTTTAAATGATGCTTAAAAGTTTTCAACCCACCTCACACAAAAACACAAAAATATGTCTTGTTTTGTTTAATTTCAAGTTGCTTTTATGTTTAAGTAATCTTTTTGCGTCAATTTCGAACTATGTAACAAAATGAACTCTGTGAATCATACTTTAAAAAGGGATTACGTCACAGGTGACCCAAACTGTTTTAAATTAAAAGGATCATATCTGAGATGATCAAGGTTAGAAAGTTAAAAGGGTCACATCTGAGGTGACCAAACTATGTATATTAGAAGGATCACGTCTGAGGTGATCAAATGGTTTCTCGTTAAAAGGATCATGTCTGAGATGATCGGTGCTCAAAATGTTATATCAATCAAAGTTAAAAACTGAAGGTTTGACAAGTATGGAGTTAACTCATGACTATGAATCAATCGCACGATTGTATCACAAGAATGAGTCAATTGTATGATTGGACCATGAGTATGATTCAGTCATACGATTGGACCATAAGTATGAGATAGTCATGCGATTAGACCACAAGACTGAGCCAGTCGCACGACTGGAGAGAGGAGACTAAGCTAGTTGTACGATTGAAGAGAGGTGTATGAGTCAGTCGCATGACTAAACCTCAGTCGAACGATTGAGCCATGCGTATGGGTTCAGTCGCACGATTGAAACCCAAAACAGTATAATAGAGGCTCATTCGATCGCTATCTCTACCAGACTTCGAACTTTCCAAAACCCACCTAAGCCCTGTTACTCTGCCAAAATTTCAAACTTTTGAGATTGCATTCTGCTTTGTGTTCTAACCCTTAGTATAGTCATCTACAGGCAACTTGCGATAGGAATCGGGACAAATGAACGGTTTAATCGAACCAAAATGACCGAAATTGTTAAAACTAAAACCTGGACTAAAACCCTAAAATAGACCACTTTAATGGACAGTAACGTTGATTCAAATGACTTTAAGTGATATCTCTAGTCCCTGCGAACAATATGACCCCAAAACGACGTCTAATTTCACTTAATTCAACATACATTAACGTGTATGGTGAATTAATTGGATAATGAGTTTATCTTGATCATTCTATTCGCAAACTGATGAACTTCAGTCGCACATTGAGCCAGTCGCACGATTGAGCCAGTCGCATGCTTCAATCGCACGATTGAATGAATCGGTGATTCGGTCGCACGACTGACTCAACCGCATGGCCTTGTACACGACTGAACTCAGTCACAGGCTCAATCGTATGACTGAACTCAGTCGTATGGTTCAATCCCATGATTGAACCAGTTTGTCTAAATCTATTCCAAGTCAAGTGTTTATCTCTTATGAGTGTAACTAATGTGTTGGTTTCTTGTATTGCAGCAAAAATGGTTGATAGATGGACGATAAGCACCAAGCATAACATATGTGCTCATCTAGATTCTACGTTCCGAAATGTTGCTGACTTCACCGGGATTATAGCCTTCCTACAAAGATCGAGGATCTTAAAGGCTATGTCTACTCCTTGCACTCCTTATAGGTCGATCCAACAGGCATTCTGGGAGAATGCTATGGTTGACCGGTCTACTGAGCCTTTTTGCATTTGGAGTTCTATCTTCGGTCAAGATATAGAGATTGATAAAGACGAACTACGGCGAGTCTTGGAATTGGGTGATGACGGACCACACCCAACCAAGTTGCATCCCCTAATGGTAAGGGGATATTTTCTCAGGATCAAGTACACCGGCGACATCAAAGTCGGCGTGCTAAACAAGGGCAACATGTGCTTGCAATTCAAGTATCTGGCACATGTGATCCTAAAATGCATAGCCTCCAGGAGAGGAGGATTTGATAAACTGTTACTAAAGCTTCAATAGCAACATTCCCACAATTATTCTCTGACATACTTCGAGAATCATCCACAGCAATGACAACTTGATAATTTGGCTTATTCGGCCGGGTCCGTCTCTACCATATTTTATCTTTTCGATAGTCACTTGCAATGTAAGATGATGCTCAACAGACAGACGAGTATGATGTCGTCCCCCTTCAGAAATCAAGAAGCTGAGTCTTGATTTGCAAGGGATTGTGCGACGATTTGTGAGTTATACACCCGAGGAGGGAGAGATCATTCATGATCTCACAGATGAACAGCTGGCTGATATGTTCAGACTCAACCCGGATGAGCTAGTCAAGGACGCTCCCGAGGTTGATGTCATGAGTGATGAAGAGCTGCAGGGCGTCGATGAGATTGATATAGAGGATATCACAGCACAAGAGTATCCACAGTACACTGACCAATAGCGAAATGTTATCCTTGATTTGGGTGAAACATTTGGCAGTGATGCGTTCGGAGCTCTTGATGCTCAAGAGAAAGAGAAGGAGAAAGCAGAAGGGAAAACCCAAGCTTCGGACACTGATGTTAACATCAAGAAAGCTGAATGGGCAGTTTGTTTAGAAGACATGAGAGCCCAGCGAGCACCGCCAAAGACTAACGCCTACACCAAACTCTACAAAGTCAAGAAGCATCAGAAGGTGTCGGGCAAGATCATTAGCGGCGTATTTTGAAGACTTGGATGTGTACGCAGTAAAGAGAGAGAGAAGGGAATAGAGTACTTCAGATATCCGCATGATGTGAAGACTCTCCCTGGTTTTGAGTTAAACAGGCTTGCCTGTTTAGACCTTTTGTACGCCAACCCCAGGAAGATGTCGGGGTGGTTTGAGATGGCGTTGAAGAAAGAGTACCACACCAGGTGGGTCAACTTCTGGCCTCAATAGCCTAAACGGTTCATCAATAGGACCGAAGTTGATCCACATACTGGAAAGCCTAAGGTAGTGCTGAAGTGGAGTCCTCCACGCACAATGTCAAAGATCCCATTGCGGGAGATGCCTTAGGACTTCACTCCACACTTCAAATGGTGGTACTACGACTGGCGAACGGGTGAAGCGTTCATAGTTTTGCACAAAGATGCTCAGATTGAGACTATCTGGGTGTTTGAACCTATGTGGCTGACCAACTTGTCCAAAGATGATGTCTACAATCTATTCAAGTGGCCACTATTCTATGACACGTAGGACATCATACAAGCTCTACAGTTCTAACACGTCATAAAACTCTGCTTTGCATTTGAGATACATGCAGGAGTTACACAAGAAGAGAGGTACAAGATGTTCCAAGAGCACGTGAAGACTGTTAGACAATAGAGTAAACTAGGTCCAAGGGGGGGTTTGTTGATACATGTTGATGGACCTAGATTATGTTATGAAATGTAAAAGTCTTTCATGTCTTACATATATGTAATCGATGTAAGGATTGAATGAATGATATTTGAAGTGCATTGTGATGTTAATTTATGTTTGTTTATGTCATGATATCATTATATTGAATGTGTTCCACGTGTATGAACTAACTATATAGGTTTGATGTTGTTCTACATGGTTCTAAGTCAATAAGAACTTAGAAGTATGTTTAACTTATCCATGTGATAGTTCATACAAATGGACCATGCTAATGGATCATACGCATGAACATATCATGCTTATGGGCCAGACGCACGACTGAACCACAAGACTGGATCAGTCGCATGACTGAGACATAAGATTGAGTCAGTTGCACGACTGAACATTCAGTCGTGGTTATGAGTCAATTGCATGATATAGTAGCACGACTGAACCATGCTAATGGTTTAGTCGTACGACTGAAGACAGGAAACCTATAAATACCACGTAATTCGTGGAAAAACATAACACTTCAAATACATACGTACCCTAGCCTTCCAGAGCATACCAAAACGTCAATCCAAGTTCATAATTCGTTTCTGATCAATTCTTGTTCGTTCTTAATGTTTGTTTCATCATAGGATTGATCAGATTGTTGTTCTCACTGATTAGATCTCCAATCAAATAGGATTCCGCACTATTTGATTCGGTATAACGCAGAATCTATTAGTACTCAGTACGAAATCGGTCCTAACACATAAATATAGAAAACGTTTTACAAGTAGCAATTCATGTGCATGGTTATGCATTATGCAAGTTTATAGAACACATATAGCTACAAGCAAACCTTAACAGATTACAAGATTACAAGATTAAACGATTAGCTAAGTGTACTTGATCCCCATAGTGCTCAAGAATACGACACTAGGGCTACCAAATAGGCTTATCAGGCCCATAGATCTATGACGTCACCAGGCTAGCAATAGTTAATGATTGTCAACATATAATGTATCTCATATAACACTCACAATAATACAAATAACCATGACAAAAATAAGTATGAATCGCATGTGCGTTACAAGCATAAAAGGTTTACAAGTGTAAGTATATAAGGTTAACATGTTTCACCCAAAAGTTGTGAAATAAGGTAAAAAAAAGGGGGGCATGAATAACTCCCATGGATTATATGGATGAACAAATAAGAAAGTCTTATACAAGATGTCGAGGACTCGTTAAAGTTCAACCTAAATGAATGACGCGTTAAGTTAATCATGATGATTATGGTGTTATATTTATAATCCATTTAACCCGTGATTTTTTAAAATATAATATACTTACTATTTGTTATCATTTTGGTATTTAACCGGTTATATAAGAATTTTAATGATTAACACTATTAATAAAAGTTAAACTTTAATTATCAAATGGGTGTTATTTACTATTTAAATAAGATAGTAATTTTATAGATTTACATGATTAAAATATTTATTTTATTTACATTAAGTATACATTTAGATATGTACATATATATTCATTTTCTTAAAAATGTGTATGAACAAATTTCTAACTATATTATATTAAAAAACAATAACGAATTTGTTAAATTGAAATTATTTAAAAATTAAATGGAACTCATTACAATTTGAGATTAATAATAAATTGTATTTTATAATTTTTTTTGAAATAAAAGAAATGGAAATTTCTTAATTTAAATTTTTAAGAAACTTTAAAGAAAATGTTTTATTTATTTTCAATATAAGAATGATTCTATATGGTTATTAATGATTTTAGAATATATATATATATATATATATATATATATATATATATATATATATATATATGTAGAAACCTAAAGGTATAATATTAAAAAAAATTTAAAAATATTATGGTAGGGCCTCGGGTTCGAACCCGGGCCCTTTACCACAGCCATAAACTAACAAACCACCAGGCCAAATGCCCGGTTTGTGTTACTTTTAACAAATCAATTATGAAATCCTTTTTCTCCATAAAACCCTAATTTCACATAATTCCTAAAATCAATATTGATCAAATTGACCATCCAATCGAGGGTATACCCGTTTTTAATTACCTGACTTCGATGAAATTTGAGAAAACAACATGACGAACAGGTCGACGGTTCTTGTTTGAATAATTCGATATGTGTGTGTATTTTGTATCAAATTGAGAGTTCAGAGAGTTTAAAGGAAGTGTTTTGGGCATTAGCCCTCTACTTTATAGTTCCAATTCGTACGATTTGGTGCCCAACGGCACCAAGGTTAATGTCGGAGGTTACAGGTGGGTTTAAATGACATTAACCACGATTTCAATTGGATTTAAGGCTAATAATGAGTTTATCTTGATCATTCTAAACAACATAAACCAATGCTCCTGCTGTCTTTACGGATCTCATGAATCGAGTATGCAAGCCTTATTTAGACAAGTTTGTGATTGTCTTCATTGACGACATACTTATCTATTCCAAGTCCAAAACCGATCATGAACTTCACTTACGACAAGTTCTTGAACTGATGAAGAAAGAACAGTTGTACGCGAAGTTCTCGAAGTGCGAATTTTGGCTTGAGGAGGTTCAATTTCTAGGACACGTGGTGAATAGCCAAGGAATTCACGTTGACCCTGCAAAGGTGGAAGCTGTGAAAAATTGGTGTGTTCCTACGACTCCAACTGAAGTTAGTTCCTTCCTTGGTCTTGTTGGTTATTACCGGCGATTCATTGCCAACGTTTCTAGAATCGCGAAGCCGCTTACTTCTTTGACTCAAAAGAATAAACCATTGGAGTGGGGGTCCGAGCAAGAGGAAGCCTTTGAAGCATTAAAGAACAAGTTGTGCAATGCTCCTATCTTAACCCTGCCCAGTGGAAATGACAATTTCACCGTGTATTGTGATGCATCTAAACAAGGCCTTGGTTGTGTTCTTATGCAACGAGGACAGTCTTAGCATATGCATCGAGACAATTGAAGGTCCACGAGGTAAATTACACGACACACGATCTTGAACTTGGTGCTGTGGTTTTTGCCTTAAAGATTTGGAGGCACTACCTTTATGGTACGCAATGTATAGTTGTTGGAGCTGTATAAGATAGTCTATATTATCAACACGGACAAAGTAAACAAAAGTAATCATCGCGGTCAAAGTCAAGAAAAGTCAAACGTCGAGTACGAGATGAAGAAACGAGATGAGACGTTGAAGATTTAGATGACTAGGAGTTTTATTGTAATAAATATATTTTGTATCAACAAAGTATATTTAAATATGTTTTAGTCAGTTTTAGGTTTTATATTTAATTTTCCTAATTAGTTCAAGTGTAGGAGCTTAATGTGACTTTAGTGAATATTATATTCACTATAAATAGATAAGTTGTAATTAGGGTTGTAGAGCTTGAATGAGCTTTTGATTGGGGTTTCCATGTAAACAACACTGATTGCAATCAAATTGAGATCAAATTGGGGTTTTATTTGGTATTGTTCATTGTTCATCTTTTATTCATATTTTATATACTTTTGATCCAAAATCTTCATCAATTTCATGATTCATGATTCAAAGCTGTTAGGGACCAACAATTTGGTATCAGAGCCTAAAGGAGATCCTATTGAGTCATTATTGTTGAAGATTGTTACCAATTTTTGAAGATTAAAGAAAAGTTTTAGGGAAAGAAAGTGGGTTTCTATAGAGAGAAACTAGATCTGAATCTCAAATCTCATCACAAGCATCGACAAATCATCAGATCTGAATTACATACAACATAGTTTGTAACAACAATCAAATTTACATAAGAAATCTACAACAAAGTGACAGATTTAGACATTTTCTCCTACACACACAAGTGTGTGTGTTCTTGGTGTTCTTGGAGCTTCAACATCTTCATCCAGCGAATTTAGCATCATTTTAAACGAAAGTTCAATGTTTCCAGCCAAAATACAGTTTCGTCCGGCGAAACTCCGGCAAATTTTAAGGCGAAACTATAATTCCGGCGAAACTGCATATTTTCCAGCGAAACTAGAAACTCCAGCGAAACTAGAAACTCCAGCGAAACTATAAAACCTACGAAATTATGAAACTTCAAATTGCGAATTTAAGAAAAGTTCGGGAAAACTAAAAGAAAATTGTTTCTGCGAAATTAAAAACAATGGTTCCTCCATCCTGCACCAACAACCACAAACCAACATAACCAAACAACCATAGTCTTGCCATCATCATCGCCATCACCTAACCACAACCACTTTCACCACTGTTGTCCTTACGGTCGAGCACCACCACAACCACCCCATCTCCGCTGAAACCAACCACCCCACCTTCCGATGCAACACCAACTTGCCCTTTCTTTTCACGGACCACCATCACTGGAAATCCCAAACCACCACCCATAGACACATCCGAACCCACACCACTCCCAACCCCACCCCACCTTGGTGGATCCTTTGTCGACCACGGCTCACTGCCCACCGGCAGATGCCCATGGCCACCGCACCAACCACCTGTGACCGCGACACCCACATCACCACAACCACCCTTCCCGTCGACCACCACAGCTGCAGCCTTCATTATGAACCCAGCCACCATAGCAAACCCTCCCAATCGACCCTCTCACCCCCCCCCCAGATCGATTGATCCATCCCTCCCACCATGAAATCAACTCAGATCTATCCTCACCACCATGAAATCAATCCAAAAAGAAAAGAAAGGTAGAAGAAGAATCATAAAAATCTAAGGGGTCAAAGCAATTAGGGTCATGAACCAGTACACCACGGATGGTGCAAGCGGTGCATTTTAGTGCTTCTAGGGTTCCGTCGTCACCCGACGGCATAAACTCACCGCAACCGTAGGTAATGTTGCCACCCATGTTGGCAGCGTGGTTCTTGACGGAGATCAGCGTCACCGGAGCTTAGATCAACCCTCTATACCTTCGCACCGTCGTCGTCTTCAAGAGCTTAGATCCGACGGAGATCGGCGTCACCGGAGCTTCGGCGCCGGCGAAGCGATCCCGATCCAACCCATGACCCACAGTTTCAGAAGATGACTCCCTAATCAAGTGGTTGTTGGTTTAAGGTGTTGAATGTTGTGTGTGTTTGTGAGTGTTTTAAAGCAGAGAGATATTTGAGTTGTAGATCTAGGATTTGAAGAGAAGTGAGAGAGAGAGCTGTGCAATAACATCCTCTAAAAAAACAAACAAAAAAATATAGATTGATATAAAAATATATTTTAATATATTTTTCCCGGGGAGAATAGCTTGACATAGATTTATAACATCAGCTTGACCTCAGTTGCTAAGATTGCATAGCATGACATTTAAAAATATATTTTTCCAGGGGAGAATATTATTTACTAATTTTTTGGGAAAAATGTTTTTTTTTGTTTTGGGCGTTAAAGTGAATTTAATATTTTAAATGAAAATGTCCTTTTCTAATGATCTCGAATCAGACAATTCCATAATGGCACAAAGTCAGTTTAATAGTTTTGCAGGTATGAAGAATGAAAAGTTGTCTAATTTCATTGATCGATTTATATCTGTGACAAATAATCTAAAGAAGCATGACCCCCAACTCACCAACTATGAACAAGTTCAACAGCTTCTTAAATCTCCTCCACCCGAGTGGAGTTCTCAGGTTAAAATGGTTAAGAAAGAAAGAAAATTTCTTGATTACAAGTTGATAGATGTGATCAACAAGTTGAAATCTGCTGAGCTGGATATCAAGAGAAGAGAATTTCATATAGCCGTGTTTCCATCTCAAACTAACAGACTGAATGTATCTATTATCTCTTTTGCGACAAACATTCTTGATTACAAAACCGAGATGATTGAGAGGTTGAAGTCGATGTAAATTCATTCTGATTCAACTACTGAAATCAAGGAGACTGTAAAAGAGTATTGTGAAGATTTGAGAGGTGGTAATGGAAGTGGACATGATTGTGAGAGAACTGATGCTAATAAAGTTGAGAAAAATAATAAAGGAAAGAAGGAAACCGAGGATGAAGAGACACTAAAGGCCAAGGAAGAGGAACAAAAAAGAAACATAAGGGTCTGCAACTGCGAGAAAGCCATGGAAGTTGAGACAAATTGTCATGGGACTTCCATACGAGATAGTTCAGGATATGTGTTCTTCTGCTTGTAAAATTCGTTTATTTGGTGAGTATAAAGCTAATAGGTTACTTTTAGATAACCAAAAGGAATTAACCACCATAAACACGTAACTTAAAAATAATGATGCCAAGTATTTCATAAAGTTAAATGAAGCTTTAAAAGAAAATGATCATTTAAAACGAACTCTTCTTGAAAGAAATGTTCAAATTAATCTTTTAAGCGAAAGAGTCACCTTGGATGAATTTGAAACAAGCAAGCTTAAAACAAAGCTTGATAGATGGACCATATCCGGAATGAAACAGGAAGAGCTACTGTGTAAACAAAGGGGAGCAAGGATTAAAACGGGAGTGGGTTGTGGTGAAAATCCATATGTCTATCCTCCTTATAGCACCCATTGTTACTCTCCTATGCCTCAACCTCATCCATCTAATGATTTGATTGAAGCTACAGACACTAATAGTTTAAATGTAGGTTTAAGCAGCGTTAATCCTAAAGAGGTTAGAGATATGCAGGATTCTCCTGTAGGTTTGGGATTCCTCAGGAAGGGATCTAATAAAATGATTAATGATGATTCCACCTCTGGTGTTCTAAAACCAATATTAGTTTCTTCTCCATTCTTCTTCAACAAATTCAAAACAGGCAACATTCCTTTGTTTCTTCCTGTCAGGTTTGTCAAAGAAGGAACTGTTGTTGAATCATCAGGAAATCAGAATCCTATAACCGAAGCCGACATAAAAGAAGGTGTCAATCACGATCCGTTGGAGAAAGATCTATGTATAGGAGACTGGATAATCTTTGATGATGAATCAAACACAGAGGAGCGTGTTGGTTCCTCATAGATCAAGATATCTCCTGAAAGTGTCAAGTCTCAAAAGCATCCAGAAGCTGAATCAATACTAATACAGATCTCTACTCCTAGTATAAAACAATCCAGTCAAGTGAAGATCTCCTTCACTGTTCAGCACGGGAAACTTCAGAACAAGCAAGAATCTGTTACAAGCTCAAAGCAATCCTCATCCCCACCTTCAACACATGGATCAGTCAAGCATCATAAGCCTTTTAAGGCTTTTTTTAAGTGTGGAAAAGAAGGTCATGTGGTAAAGAAGTGCCCTCAAAGACTTGCTTCGAATGGTAAAGGCAAACCGAATTGCTTCTCCAGATGTAAGTCTACAAAGAATGTTCCAGACGGTAAAGGAAACACGAGTTGCTTCTCTGGATCAAGAGGTAAAAAGCACACATCTTTGAATGGTTGGATGAAAAACCCTCCATCCATACCTTTTCATGTGAAGCCAGTTTCACATGGTTCAAAGATGAAAATGACCAAAGGTTCAAAACCAAATTCTTTTCCTTCTGGTCTTAAACAGAAAATGATTTCAAAATTTAATTCATTCAAATCCAAATTAATTGAACCAAAACAAATTTGGCAAATTAAAAATAAGGATACAAAAATCCCTGATCTTTCCACAAATTGTTTGTTGAATCAGGTTACTTCTACTGTTGCAAAAGGAACACCCTATACTACGAAGGCCAGGGTTTCCCTTTCAAACTAATCCGTTTATGAGTTCATGAACATTTCAGGATCACTGTTAGTAATCCGGTTTGCTGACAGAGATTGTTCCTAATTCAAATTTAAGGTGGATCAAACAGGTTTAGGTCATGGTATTTTATCCATAATCTGGATTTTCATCTGCACAATAACAGTTCTCACTTCATCATCACTGCACATTTCTTGAGAATTCATTTCTTATCTTCATATCAATATAGTTTGGAAGACCTTCTTTGGTAAATTTCTATTTTTGTACAATTTTAAAATATAAACAAAATATAAAATAATAATAATAATAATATAAAAAATTGGTTTGCAAAAATAAAATTTAGGGGGGAGTATATCAAAACTAAATAAAAAATAAATGAAAAGAGAACTGGGAACTTGATTCGAGATGACTGAGAAATGATTGTATATCATCTTGAAATGCTTGTTCTTGCATGTCTTGCATTTTAAAATGAGAAATGATAGTAACTGATGTTGTTATCTGATTCACATCTTATTTTTAACAAACAGATTCTTTAATGATCTGCTTGATAGACTCAGCCTAAAGTATAAACTAGACAGTAACATGATGATTTTAATTAAAATATATGCTTAAGGATGTCTGGATTTACGCAATCATTTTGGCCTGCATGAAAACTGAGTCCCGACAAAAATTGGACTGAGATTTGATCTTTCACCCACCATGATGCAAATCATATAAGCCATATCTTTTTGCCAAGTTTGGTGTATTTATGTGTCTTATGTTTGTGCTAATCTCCTCTGCTGTACGGAAGTACTGACTTGGAGTGATGATCTCCTTTGTTGTATGATAGTACTGACCTGAAGCTCTTATCGGCACAAGATTAAATGGTCATCTCCTTTGTTATACGTGAGTATAGACCTGGAGCTTACACCATTTTGATCACAGTTGTGTCAAATCATCTAATGATGAATTCATCACAGAATACAATATTCTATTGATAATGATTTGCATTCTAATGCACAAGCCTTGTTCCATAAAGATCGTAATAAAATTCAAGAAATCTTGAGGTTGGGTGAGGGTTTTTGCCAAATGATTGTGGGGTTCTAGCATTCTAAAGTGCTTAATCGAACCTTAACGAATCATCTGATGCTTGTTGAAAAAGATAGGGCGTGGGTTTAAATGGACAAACATATAGGCAATCGTTATTGATCCGTTTGAGAATTCCAAAATCATTCAAATACTGTGATTTGATTCAGTTATTAGTGTGATCTCATTTCTTGTCGATGATTAATTTCATCTTTGTCCTAAAGTATATCTTGAGGATGTGATCTCATGATCGATTCAGTTCTCGGTAACTAAAAAATTATACATATATATATATATATATATATATATATATATATATACACACACACACACACACATAAAATAAAATTAAAAAAAATTAATTAATTAAAATTATAATAAATTTTCATTTCAATATTCATTTAGGTCTTCCATATTATGTTGTCATAATTCTATAATTTTTATGCATTTCACAGAATATTGCGCACAAACGAACATGGGTTCGCTTGTTTTCATACACAGATAAACACGGGTTTATTTTGTTAAAATGAAATGATCTAATTAGAAATGTCAAGATTGTGTTTAAGAATGTGTTTCAGATTTTTGCTGTAAGTGATGGCCGATCATCAGTCGAGCAGTGTACCTGAACAGAGAACCTGTTCCTCACGTTTGCCGAAGATACCGAGCTAGGAATCCTCCTCCTACATCTTCTGAAGCACTCAAAATTAGAGTTTTGGGAAAGCTGTTCCAATAACTTTAAAAAGTACGCACTGAAAAAGGGGGAGCATATAAATAGGGGGAGATTATAAGATGAATAATTTTTCTCATCAGATTCAGAAAACTTCAAGTTGAAGATATTTCTACGATTGACTTGTCGGTGCTGATCTTGTTTGAGAACGTTGATAATGATAGACTAAGGGGAAGTATTGTTGGAGCTGTATAAGATATAGTCTACATTATCAACACGATCAAAGTCAACAAAAGTCAACATCACGGTCAAAGTCAAGAAAAGTCAAACGTCGAGTACGAGATGAAAAACCGAGATGAGACGTTCAGGATTTAGATGACTAGGAGTTTTATTGTAATAAATATATTTTATGTCAACAAAATATATTTAAATATGTTTTAGTCATTTTTAGGTTTTATATGTTAATTTTCCTAATTAGTTTAAGTCTAGGGGCTTAAGGTGTCATTAGTCAATATTATATTTACTATAAATAGATAAGTTGTAATTAGGGTTGTAGAGCTTGAATGAGCTTGTGATTGGGGTTTCCATATAAACAACACTGATTGTATTTAAACTGAGATCAAATTGGGGTTTTATTTGGTGTTCTTCATTGTTCATCTTTTATCCATATTTTTATATACTTTTGATCCAAAATCTTCATCAATTTCATGATTCAAAGCTGTTAGGGACCAACAATAGTCTACATCGATCACAAAAGCCTTCATCACATTTTGATCAAAAAGATCTCAGTATGAGACAACGTCGTTGGGTTGAGTTGATTAGTGATTATGACTGTGACATTCGTTACAACCCTGGGAAGGCAAATGTCATAGCCGATGCACTAAGTCGTAAGGTCTATAACAAGATGGTCTCACTTCAAAAAGTTCATGATCAACGACAATGGTTTGACACTGGGAGAATTTGATATCGTGATCCGTTTTGATGTCAACGAGACTCCTGTGCTGCTACAAAATTTGAGGATTGAAAGCGACATCGAGATTAGTATTTTAGTGACTCAACAAGCGGTTCAACAAGAAGGAAGAATGGGAGAGGAATTACAGCATAATCTTCTAGCTCAACTAGAAACGAAACCCAGTGGGTTAATGTATTTCGTGAATCGAATTTGGGTTCCGAATCATGATAATCTTCGTACCTTCATCATGAACGAAACTCATCAAACTCGTTATTCTATTCATCTTGGCCCCGATAAGATGTATATGGACATGCGTGGTCAATATTCGTGGCCTGGAATGAAGAAAGACAGGCGACTTATGTAGCTAAGTGTCTTGCGTGTACGAAGGTTAAAGCCGAACATCAATGTCCAAGTGGATTACTTGAAGAACCCGAGATTCCTATGTGGAAATGGGAACACATATCCATGGACTTCATAACTAAACTACCTCATACCTCTCGTGGTCATGAAAGCATATGGGTGATCATTGACCGATTGACCAAGTCGGCATATTTTATGCTAATACGTGACACTTACAAAACATCAAGGTTGGCTCGTATTTACATTGATGAAATTTCTTGTTATCATGGGGTACCTTTGCATATCATATCCGACCGAGACGCTCGTTTCACTTCGTATTTTTGGTCATTTATGCAAGAACTGTTGGGTACTCAACTGGATCTAAGCACGGTTATCATCCTCAAATGGATGAGAAAATCAAGTGAACTATCCAAACCTTGGAGGATTTGCTACGTCTTTGTGTCCTTGACTTTGGTAGTGACATGGATACGCATTTACCGCTCGCGGAATTTTCGTATAACAACAGTTATCACTCTTGTATCAAGAAGGCACCTTTCGAAGCGCTTTATGATCGTAAATGTCATTCTCCGATTTGCTGGACCAACATTGGTGAAAACATTATCACTAGTCCTGAACTTATACAAGAAACGAACGATACAGTCTCCATAATTTGCAAGAACCTTGAAGTGGCGAGAAGTCGACAAAAGAGCTATGCCGATAAGCGACGTAAGCCGTTAGAATTCCAAATTGGAGATATGGTTCTTCTTAAGGTCTCACCATGGAAGGGCGTTGTTCGCTTTGGTAAGAAGGGTAAACTGGCTCCATGATTTGTAGGACCTTTCAAGATTCTAAAAAGGATCAGGAAAGTGGCTAATAAACTGGAACTACCTTCCAACCTTAGTGGAGTTCATCATGTTTTCCATGTCTCAAATTTGAGGAAGTGTTTGGCTGATGAAAGTCTGCATGTCCCGTTGGATGACATCCAGATCGACGAGTCATTAAACTTTGTCGAGAAAACTGTCAAAATCATGGATCACATTATGAAGAAGACTAGAACCACAACTACCTCAATCGTCAAGGTTCACTGGGAGAATAAGCTAGAGCTGAGTTTACTTGGGAGCGTGAGGAACATATGAAGAAGAGATACCCGCACTTGTTCGTTTAAGTTTCACTCTTAACTTCGGGACGAAATTCTTAAAAGTTAGGAAGACTGTAAGCTTTTAGATTTTTGTTAAATAAATGTTAACTCGGTTATATTCTTGTAAGGACCAGTTACGTCATTTATGAAACTTTGAGGGCTTGTTTATGCTTATTTCTTAGTTAGTCTTTAAATATTTAATTTGGAAGTAAATAATTTAATTATTAAAATGAACATACTACTACTGCTAGTACTACTACTACTACTACTACTACTACTACTACTACTACTACTGCTACTACTACTGCTGCTGCTACTACTGTTACTGCTGCTACTGCTGCTCCTGCTGCTGCTCCTGTTCCTGCTGCTGCTGCTCCTGCTGCTCCTGCTGCTGGTGCTCCTGCTGCTGCTGCTCCTGCTGCTGCTCCTGCTGCTGCTGCTCCTGCTGCTGCTGCCGCCGCCGCCGCCGCCGCCGCTACAACTACTAATACTACTACTAATACTACTACTAATACTAATACTAATACTACTAATACTAATACTAATAAAATAATAATAATTACTAATACTAATAAAATAATAATAATAATAATAATAATAACAACAACAACAATAATAATAATAGTAATTATAATAATAATACAAGTAATAGATATAATAATAATTACTAATACTAATAAAATAATAACAATAATAATAATAATAATAATAATAATAATAATAATAATAATAATAATAATAATAACAATAATAATAATAACAGTAATTATAATAATAATACAAATAATAGATATAATAATAATAATAATATTACTAATAATAATAATAATGCTAATAATAATAATAATAATTTATAAAAACTATTTAAACTTAAAAATGTTCAAAACTCAAAGTTAATTAATTTCAAGGTGTTAGTTTTGACATTTTACAAACTTTAAATGAAAGTTTGGCATAAAATAAAAAAAAGATCAAACCGCAGGGACCATTTGTGTAATTTTGAAAACCCGAACCCAAAACTCCTCTTTCTCTCTCCCCGCGAATCCGGCAAGTCTCCGGCGAGCTACGGCGAGGCCCCAAACCAGCTTGAACCCAACGAAATACCAACCCAAATCGTTCCAAACATTTCGTGGAAATGATTCGAACCTATTAAAGAACTTTAGTTGGGTTTTAACATCGATTGTGAGTGGATACACGATCGGGTAACGGCCGATCATCAAACCCACAACATACGATCATTAAAACTTGATAATTATCAAATTAATTGAACCCACACAATCGTCTAACCGTTTCTAATCAATTACTAAATGAAATTTCAGTCTAAATACCTGAATTATCACAAACGAGTACCCACATTCGCGACTTCTCACACTCAACCGAATCCCTTCGTCTCCACGTTGTCATATTCAATTGACAGAGGGATTCAATTCTTGGCTATCTACTGAAGCTTCACACGAATCTAATTCGGTTTTCATCATCGTTTGCCTATCAATCGGGTTCGGCTACAGCCACAGTTCCTTCTACATCTGTTCTTGTCGATTCGATCATTATTCTAGTAATTAAACCCACATACACACTCGGTTTCATATGGGCAATCAAAGCCCAAAGTTTGATTTCATTAACATTATCGATTTGGTGTTCAATTTGAGTCCAACCGAATCTAGGGTTCATACGAATTGGGGATGGTTTGCAACTTTCGTTTTTAAAACTTGGGAACCAATACATGACATGACCACGACCCTTAACTTGATGGTAAACCACATTCACGTTGGTCCCGGGTTCGAACCCGGGCAACCTCACTTATTTTTTGGGGGTTTTCTAGCCTTTAAAAAAATATGCAAAAATTTCTAAAAAATATAAAAATCAGTTTTATAAACTTGAATTATTTTTAAAGTTATTCCATTATTTTCTATAAAATTTATTTCTTTAAGCAACTTTAACATTTGCTTATAGATATTATTTACAAATGTTATAAATAGTTAGTTTTATAAAAATGGACTCTAAATAATAATTTAAATCATTAAATTATTAGTGGACAGTATATTATCTTTAATTATAGATTATAAAAATTTATTTACACTTTATATTTAAACCTTATCAATTATTATAGCTAAATTCTTTTCTATTTTAAATCACTTAGATGATATAACTCTTTTCATTGAATTAAAATATAAATTATTTCATTATATAATTTTATTTACTTGTCAAAACCCCACAATTCTATTGAAACCCTAGTTCTCGTTAGAACCTTAATCTTGTAATATATACGTTTAGGTGCCCTGTAAAGGAATTCGTTGGATTATCGTTTAATTCTTATTATCATCTGATATACATACATCAAGTGAGTTTCTCATGCCCCCTTTATTATTTCACACCTTTTGGGGTGAAACATGTTAACATATGAACTTACAGTTGTAAACTCTTATTCTTGTAACGCACATGCAATTCATACTTATTTTTATCATGGTTATTTGTATTATTATGAGTTTTATATGAGATACATTATACGTTGACAATCATTAACTATTGCTAGCCTGGCGACATCATAGATCTATGGGCCTGACAAGCCTATTTGGTGGCCCTAGTGTCGTATTCTTGAGCACTATGGGGACCAAGTGCACTTAGCTAATCGTTTAACCTTGTAATCTTGTAATCTGTCAAGGTTTGATTGTAGCTATATGTGTTCTATAAACTTGCATAATGCATAACCATTAACGTGAATTGCTACTTGTAAATCTTTTCCTAATTTATGTATGCATATCCCATGAAAACTCACTAACTATCATAGTTGACCTTTTATTTTTAACATGTTTTAGGATATGTTCAAGTTTGATGTCATCTCTTGAAGTGTGTTCACATCTAGGATTTGGACCTAGATAAAAGAATAAATTGTTTTGGAATATTTATCTTATGTTATGTATATTTCTTGCTTGAGTCTTATGGTTGTAATTTGCATTTTAAAACTTATGGTAATAATATTTTTATTAAATGGTAGCGTTATGTGGCTGTGAACAATCTTAACACTCACATCTCGACGATTCCGCCGCTAAGGTTGGGGTGTGACAGAGATTTGCAACCATTGCGGCATTGTTTGGTGCATGGTGACAGGTAGCCACCAACTGTCCATACTTACCGCACAAGGTACAGGGCACGGAGCGTTTCCCGGATGATGGTAACTACAGACATTGCACATTGGTAGAGGACCAGCATAGGCCCTAGCTACAGGTGCTTATGCCACAGGTACAAGTTGTCTTTGAGATGCCTTAGGTGCAGCCACAACAAAGTTACGAGTTGGTATGAACTTGCATTTCTAGTTGTTGTTGTAAGATGAATCAGTCTTTGTCTCCTTAGCAGCTTCAGGAACCGTCTTCTCAACCTTCTTAGCACCCTTGACAGACATGGTGTCCGCTCGTATATGATTCTCGGTAAGTTGAGCGATGATAGTAATGGCTTTCTCTAAAGTTATGGGCCGACTACCCACCATAACATCTTGGATTTGGGGTGGTACCCCTTGGTGAACTTCTCGATGTTGTGAGGAACAGGTGTCGACCATATGGGGCAACAGAATGCTTAACTCGTGATGCCTAGTTGAGTAGGCCAAGTGATCACCACCATCTTGTTTGAGGTTCTAAAACTCCTCCTCTAGCTTTTGAAATTCACTTCTCAGGCAAAACTTTGCGATTGCAATATTTTTTAACTCGTCCCAAGTCGGTGCTAACATAGCATCAGCACCACGGTTCCTTTTCTCGCTATTCCACCATTTAAGTGCCCTTTGTTGGAGCATACTAGTGGCATAACGAACTTTGAGTGCCTCGGGACACTCACAGTTGATAAATATATTTTCCTTTCTTTCGAACCACTCGAGAGGTCTAGTGGCTCCTTCCTTTCCACTATAGCTAGTAGGCTTGCATGAACTAAAATGTTTGAACGTGCAGGTTGGGTTGTTGTGTCCTTGGTTCGCGCTATTTTCTCCTTGTCCATTTTCATTGTTGCTAGAGTTAGTCATCATGGTGTTATTCAATTCAGCAACCATGGTTTGTATGACAGCAGCCATTTGTCGAGCAATCATGGCGGCTAACTTACGGTTGGAACTTCCACGCTTTCCATCGTAACGAGACATGCTGGATACAAAATAAGTTAGTCACAGGAATTTGGAGATAAAAGGACAGTAAATCAATCAAGGATTATTCAAGATTTGTAAAATACACATGGAATGTTTCCATTTGGTAATGCATTACCATTTGGAAACGTTGACATGTCAAGGTAAATTGACCCATTTCCCTTGGAAACTCGTGTATGTTGACAATAGTTTATCACTTATCGCAGAAATCCATAGGTAAGCATAATTAATCCCATACGATTTATGTGAAATGCTTACCTTAGCCCAAAGGCTTTTTGTCAGGAAATCTAGAATACAGGTGTGTATGTGTCACACAATATTTCTTAGGTTCATGGAATCAAAACCTTGATGAGATTTTCATAGATTAGACATAAAGTCTAAAGATTTAAACCTTCGATATAAAGCGCATGATCCCACGTGTCTTCGAGAATAAGTTTAGGAAATGTCATTCGTCGAGGAGAATAAAGAATTAAGAATAAGTCTAGGGAAGACAAGCAACCAAGTTTAATCAATTACAAGGCAAACCTAACTAAAGGAATTAAGTTGCACATAAAAGGGCATCCTTAAAGAGATAGCATCATGTAGCATGCAACAATATATATTTACAAGAATATAAAGATTCTTCTATAAGGTTCATGCATAAACTATAGTCTAGGTCACCATTTCTAATAACCTAAATCCCTATAGTTATGGGCTCTGATACCAATCTGTCACACCCCAACCTTAACGGCGGAATCGTCGAGATATGAGGGTTAAGATTTGTTCACAGCCATATAACGCTACCATTTAATAAAAATATTATTACCATAAGTTTTAGAATGCAAATTACAACCATAAGTATCAAACAAGAAATAAACATAACATAATATAAATGTTCCAAGACAATTTATTCTTTTATCTAGGTCCAAATCGTAGATGTGAGCACACTTCAAGAGATGTGTCACATCCTCAATTTCCACAAACGGGGTTTTACCGCCAGGCGTGTGACATAACCAGGATCTCAGATAAGCATCAGTTACACCAAACGACTCGACAATTACAAATCATATAAGTTGCTTATAATGAAATAAACCAACTTGTTTAACAATAGTTTTGGAACACGCAAACACGCGCCCAATCCAATTTATATAAAGGAAATGAAATTAAATCTTGAAAACAGTTTGGGATGAATGCGGAATGACATGCAGTGGATGCTGTGCTCCTAAATGTGTCATTTCAATGTCCTGAGAGAATATATGCAAAAGTCAGTACAAGACTGGTGAGTTCATAGGTTTATCAGAAAACAGTAAGTATCAGTAATGTAATTCCCGGATTTAGTAATCAAGCATATAATGGGTAGCTAGCCCATAGCAATCACTATGTGTATGAAGTCGCGACCGAGCTGACATGTAATCAATAGTAATAATGTAGCCCTGGCTGTGGTTTCCCCACCACAACACTGTAAAACAGCCTAACCGTTCACCGTTTGACCTCCAGTCAAGCTAGCGCGACTAGCCCGGGCGGGGTATGTCAATCCAAGTAGATCTACTAACAATCACCTCACTATTAGCATATTAACGATCCGAAGGGCAAAGTATAACACCATAGTATCAGGTATATGCAGTATTTACAAAATAAAAACCCAATGTAATGTAACATTTATGAAAGCACCATCTTTCTCTCCCCCAAAAAGAGTATAATGTAAAAGTGGGGCTGTAAACTCACCTGGTATGCGTAACAACTATTTAAAGTTTACTTGGAGAATAAGTGAACCAACAACCTTCAGAGGTTACCTAGATCATGTAAGTGCATAAGTACGTGTAAACCGAGAACATGTGGAACTCTAAGCACACACAACCAATGACTCAAGGTTTCAGAAAAATAGAAATGTTTGACCCGGTTGACCGTTTGACCCGTTGGTGACATTATGAGTTGTAATTCCTTTAAGTAACATAATCATTCCTCAAGCATGGTTAACAGACATCATAACAATTAATTTCCAGTCCCAAACATGATGTCCTAATTAGTAATCATCATTCAACATCATACATGATCATCAAGTTCCATACAAGCCAATTAACACATTTCATCACAATAAGTATTCTTAATAAATACTCTAGCATGATACTAACATCAAGAACATGTCCAATTCACAACTTATACCATCAAAATAAATTCTAGTATTACTAACATTACATGCAAAAGCCAAGTAAATATGCTACAGATTGTAGGTATTCGTTTTCCAGAACCTGCGTTTTCCGGCAGATTCTAGGTATTCGGAAGATACGGTCAAACACATAACCAACCAAGGATTTAGGCCAAGGCCAAACTCCAGTAGGCTCTCCTATGAGTCAATTAAGCATGTGAAAAGTTGTTTTAGGTTTTAAGTGCCTGGAGTTATTAGAAAAACTAAAAATGTTACAGCAGCTCTCAACCGGAGTGCTGCTGGAGTTAGCTTGCCAAATTGTGCATAACTCCCATTTGAAAATAGCTATTGTGTTAATTCTTTTTCTGGATTTAAAGGATTCCTAGGAAAAATGTTTGACCATAGGTTTTGGTCTCAGTTTTTATGAAATGAAAATGGCACATCAAAGAAGTCAACACATACATTCTGTCCCAGAGGACAGAATTGACCCTTCTAGCCAAAACAAGAAAAACACCAACTTAATCACCTCCAATTGGAGTGTGGTTACCCTTTCTGGAAACTAGACTCAGTAACAAACAATTTGGGCACCAGAAACACATCATTTGGACCTATTATGACCTGTTTGTGGCACATAGAAAGTGAGTCTCAGAATCTGTCAGAAAGTTTGTTTCTAACCACACTTCACTGAAATGATCATAACTCACGTTTTACATGTCCAAATTGGACAAGGTTGGATATTTTGAAAACTAGACTCCATGAGGAACATGTTAGACTCAAGAAAACTAGGTTTTGGAGTCGTCTTCATTTGGTTATGTCATGATGAAAAAGAGTATGCAATCTGCCAGATATCAGAACGTGTACACATTTCACATTTGTCATACCCCACATACCACATAACGATTTCCCAATACAAAAATCATTTTTAGAGAAGGTCATAGAACCTATTAGAACATTTCTAACATACACAACCAACTCACAAACAACCTGCCACATACGCAGCAAGAAGCACAAACACAACCTAACTAACATCATGAAATCATCACACAACCATCAATTTCAAGTAGTTAACCTCAAATTCGAAATAGGGTTCATTATCAAGAACATCAATCTAACATCTAGGCACTCAGCCAACCTAATGAACCCACACAAAACATCAAACTAACCTTTGATTCTTGCAATAGAACACAAATTGATGCTTGTAACTTGTTGTATTGCTTGAAACCGAAACAAAATCGCAGCTAATTGCTTGTTCTTGGCTGATATTCGAAGGGAGAAAGGTGTAGAAGAAGAGAGACGGCCAAAAATGATGTTCTAGAGTTGTGTTTTTAGTTTTTAATTCCTTTAATTACCCATGTTACCCTTTTACCCCTTGCATTTTGAATTCTTATGAAAAGTAAGCTTTAAACTCTTTTAAAAGTGTTTTTAACTAAATTAATAAGCATGTAAACTCATGGTAAAATCTATACATTTGATCTTTATAAAACAAAAAACATATGAATTTGTACACATGTTTTCACGTTATGTGATTAATTCTCAATTTACATGTAAAACACACAAGCACATAAACATAACGCAATAATCACATAATCAGTTAAATTATCATTAATTAATCATTATTACTTATCATTAGGTCACCAACGTTAAACGACAACCAGTGTGTGCTCAACACACGTGTATGCAAGACTCAACGAGACTAAAGGAGTTTCGTAACGTAAAATTTCCGGGTGTCAGATTATCCCCATGTTGAAAGAATTTTCGTCCCGAAAATTGGAACACTGGGTCAGCGTACATAGTGAGTAAACAAGGCATTGTGAGCAAACTATTTAGTTATCCAGCACGTAGACGTGCTATGGTTTCTGAGAGATTAGGAAATAAATCCAAAATAAAGGAACGTAATGTTCTTAAGGTTTCATAAGAGTTGTGACATTATCCCCATGTTGAAGGGAATTTCGTCACGAAATTGAAGGAAAGGATATCTCACAACTGTATCTTAGGAATTGGAAATTTGATCATTGAACAGTTGCGGATACTTCTTTTTCATTTGATCTTCGCGTTCCCAGGTAAACTCTGGTCCACGCTTTGAGTTCCACCTAACACGCACAATAGGGATCTTGCTACGTTTTAGGGTTTTGACTTCTCGATCCATGATCTCCGCTGGTTCTTCAACGAAATGTAATTGGTCATCTATCTTTAATTCCTCCAATGGCACGATCAATGATTCGTCAGATAGATATTTCATCAGATTGGATACGTGAAACACATCGTGTATCCCCTGAGTTCTTCAGGTAAATTCAACTGATAGGCTACTGGGCCAATCCGTTTGACAATCTCAAATGGCCCCACGTATCTAGGGCTTAGCTTCCCACGCTTGCCAAAACATATTACTCCTTTCCATGGCGCGACTTTTAAAAGTACCTTGTAGCCAATCTGGAATTCCAATGGTTTACGACGCTTGTCAGCATAACTTTTCTGTCGATCACGTGCCGCTACCATCCAATTACGTATTTGTACAATCTTTTCAGTTGTTTCATGCACTAGTTTCGGAACAGTAAGTTGGCTTTCTCCAATCTCTGCCCAACATACAGGTGACCGGCAATTACGTCCGTATAGTGCCTCAAATGGTGCGGCTTTAATTGAGGTGTGATAACTGTTATTGTTGGAGAACTCAACCAATGGTAGATGAGTTTCCCAACTGCTGCTGAAATCGATCACACAAGCACGCAACATGTCTTCTAGTGTCTGGATCGTACGCTCACTCTGGCCATCGATTTGCGGGTGATACGCAGTGCTCATATCTAGTCGTGTTCCCAATGATCGTTGTAATGACCGCCAGAAATGAGAAGTGAACCGAGCGTCACGATCAGATATAATAGATACTGGCACGCCATGCCGAGAGACTATTTCTCTTAAGTAAAGGCGTGTCAGTTTCACCATTCGGTCCGTCTCCCGGATTGCTAGAAAATGTGCGAATTTTTATAAGCGATCTATTATAACCCAAATGGTGTCGCATCCGCTGCGAGTCCTGGGTAACTTCGTAATAAAGTCCATTGAAATCTGCTCCCATTTCCACACTGGGATTTCTGGTTGCTGGAGTAAGCCGAATGGTTTCTAGTATTCCACCTTAACTTTGGAGCAAGTTAAGCATCTGCTTACATATGCGGCGATCTCCGCTTTCATGTTCAGCCACCAGTAAAACTCCTTTAGGTCTTGATACATCTTATCTGAACCTGGATGAACTGAGTAACGTGTCTTATGAGCTTCATCCATTACCAGTTCTCTCAAGTTCCCGTACAGTGGTACCCAGATCCATTCCATGAAGTAACGGATTCCATCGGTTTTGATCTCCAACTGTTTCTCCATGCCTCGCATGGATTTGGCTTTCAGATTCTTAGTCTTTAAGGCCTCACTTTGAGCAGCCTTGATTTGCACAGGTAGATCAGAATGTATGGTCATCTGTAATGCGCGCACCCGACGAGGTCTTAATGTTTCTTTCCGACTAAGGGCGTCGGCTACCACATTAGCTTTACCCGGGTGATACTTGATTTCACAATCGTAGTCATTGAGTAATTCCAACCACCGTCGTTGTCGCATATTCAATTCCTTCTGATCGTATATGTGTTGGAGGCTCTTGTGATCCGTATAGATCATACACTTGGTTCCATATAAGTAGTGTCTCTAGATCTTCAGGGCAAACACTACAGCTCCCAATTCCAAATCATTCGTTGTATAGTTTTTCTCATGCACCCTGAGTTGTCTAGACGCATAAGCTATGACTTTGTCACGTTGCATCAGTACGCATCCCAAACCCTGGATGGAAGCATCACAGTAAACAACAAAGTCATCAGTCCCTTCTGGTAAGGCAAGGATTGTTGCAGTGCAGAGTCTGTCTTTAAGCGTTTGGAACACTGTTTCCTTTTTGCTACACCACTTGTAAACAGTTCCCTTATTGGTCAGGGCAGTCAAAGATTGTGCAACTTTTGAAAACCCTTCAATAAATCGTCTGTAATAGCCTGCCAAACCAAGGACTTGTCGCACCTCGGTAGGCGTCTTCGGTGCTGGCCAATCGTTGATGGCTTCAATCTTTGATGGATCCACATGTATACCCTTGTCGTTCACCACATGCCCAAGGAAATGCACTTCACGCATCCAGAAGTCACATTTCAAGAATTTAGCATAAAGTTGTTCATTCCTCAACAATTCTAGTATGGTTCTCAAATGTTCCTTATGATCTTCCTTATTCATGAGGTCCATGAAAACTGCTGGGGCATTGGTCAGTCCGAACGGCATTACAGCAAACTCATAATGTCCATAGTGAGTCCGGAATGCCGTCTTTGAAATATCCTCTTCTCGAACCCTTAACTGATGATAACCCGATCTCAACTCAATCTTGGAATAGTAGCTAGATCCTTGCAATTGGTCGAACAAGTCATCGATACGCGAAAGTGGATACTTGTTCTTGATCGTCACCTTGTTTAATTCGCGGTAGTCAATACACATCCTGAAGGTTCCATCTTTCTTTTTAACGAAAAGCACTGGAGCTCCCCAGGGTGAAGAGCTGGGACGTATGAATCCTTTGTCTAACAACTCTTGCAATTGCTTAGACAGCTCTTCTGTTCGTTCGGTGCCAGATGGTACGGCGCCCGAGCGATCAGAGTCGCTCCGGGTGCTAATTCAATCTGGAATTCCACCTGTATGTGTGGAGGAAGGCCAGGTATGTCTTCAGGAAATACCTCGGGAAAGTTTCTTACAACTGGAATATCTTCGATTCGCCTTTCATCCGTCTTCGTTTCAGTAACAAGTGCCAATAAGACAAGGTGTCCTTTCCTGAGACATTTCTGAGCCTTCAAATATGATATGATGCCGACCACCGCACCCACCTTATCAACTTACACTGTAAGAATTTCATCATCTGAATTGGGTAACTTGATCAGCTTCTCCTTGCAAATGATCTCAGCAATGTTCTTGGATAACCAATCCATCCGGACCACTACATCGAAGCTACCGAGTGTGACAGGAACAAGGTCTATGCGGAAAGTGTGTCCAGATAAGCCTAGCTTACAGTTTCTAAACACTTGGGTTGATGTTATTGTCCTACCATCAGCTATTTCTATGGTGTACTCAGAAGTCAAGTTAGTAGGTACCATTCCTAGTACTTTGCTAAATTTATAGATACATACCTTTTATCAGCACCGGAGTCAAATAAAACAGAGGCGTAACATCCATTAATAAAGAATCTTCCAGATACTATAGTAGGGTTGGTTTGAGCCTCACCTGAGCCCATGATGAAAGCTCTGCCTCTACCACCATTGTTATTGTCGTTAGACTTATTAGTAGCACCGCTATTTTCATTCCTTTTTAGCTTTGGACATTCCCTTTTAAAGTGACCGGGTTGACCGTATTTATAACACCCAGTACGGTTATAGTTTTGCTGCTGCTGAGGTGTTTTTCCCGAGAGGTTTACCCTGCAGTTTTTAGCAACGTGCCCAAACTTTCCACACCTCTCACAAGTGTTCCTTGTGTATTGTCCAGCATGATGGAACTTACATTTGTTGCACTCGGAATATTTCCATGATAGCCACCCGAATTCCCTATGTCATGAGAATATTGGGACGGGTTGAACTTCTTGTGTTGGGGTTGATGAGTAGAGGATCAAGATTGCTTCCCGCTGGCAGATGGTTCCCATTTCCTCTTGTTATCATTGGAACCAGATGAAGCACCACGCTGGGGTAGTTTACCCTGAGTGATAGCCTGGTCAGTCAGCTTGTGGGCCAGTTGGACAACTTCTTGAATGGTAGCTGGTCTAGCAGTGGTGACCATGCTCTGTATTTCTGGTACTAGTCCATTGATGTACCTTTCAACTCGTTTGTAAGCCGGGTTGATCATAGTGGGACATAAGGTAGCGAACTCGTGGGAACGAGTTGTGTAGGCTTCAACCTCGGAACCCACCATTTTTAAATTCCAAAATTCAGTTTCTAGTTTCTGGACTTCATCTCTAGAACAGTATTCCTCTTTCAGCAAACTCTTGAATTCTTCCCAAGTCATGGCATTTGCAGCTTCAACACCCAACATCTGGACTTGCGTATTCCACCAGCTCAGTGCAACACCATCCATGGTACCAGCAGCATATTTCACCCTACTCTCAGTAGCGTAGTTACAGATTTCAAACACCGACTCCAGCTTTTCGAACCAACGGAGCAGTCCCACTGCTCCCTTAGTTCCCCTGAATGGATTAGGTTTGCAGTCCATAAAGGACTTGTAGGTGCAAACTGGTTGTCAATTGGGATTCTATCACAGACGGTTTTGGCTTGCCAACGCTACGGTAACACTCTGATTGATTAGCGCCACAAATTCTGCAGGCGTCATGGAGATGTTACCTCTCCCGCGTCCACGTCCTCTTCCAGACATTCTTTAAATTACCATATACATAAATAAGTAAATATCCAACCAGATATCAAAATCTAAAGCTATCAGTTGCATGAAATTAACCCCTTTGTCTTGGAATGAAAAGGAAGAGTGGTCCAAGAATTTAAAGTAACAGACAAGCTAGAGGATCAGTTCGAATCCGAGGGATTATGACACATGTCATGGTTTGAATTTTATCCGAATTCGAGGTAAGAGTGAGCATTCATACAAGTAGAATTGAAGGATAGTTTCCACATCAGTAGCTATGTTCTATGAAAACCGAGACTTTCTTGCTCAAGGTGTAGAAATGATGACTTATACCGACTACAACATTACCACCCTACCAAATTCACCGGACTTAGCATGCACGACAAATTACAATTACGTGTGCACCCGTAATGGTAATTTGCTTTGCATGATCACGCCCGGTTCCTCCTATCAGGCTAACATATCTTATCAAGTACAGTGGTCATCAACGATAGGAGTACCAAATATGTAAGTATTATGTCGGGGTCGATCAATCAAAGTATACGAAAGGATCAGTAAGGTTCAGGAAATTCATAAGTAACCTCTCCCGTGACTCACAGCAACTCGGAGCCACCATCCCTGTAGTCGTAAGCACACAGGGATATGTTAAAGCAAAAGTTCTCAGGCAACCAAATTAAGTAAGTACAGCTTAGTAATCTATGTGTGTGTAACTAATGCAAATCCAACTATAGTCAAAAATGCAATGCAAATGAGATGCCAGGTTCATTTTAGTTCGCTATAACTAATGCTCTTATACCAATCTGTTACACCCTCAATTTCCATAAACGGGTTTTACCACAAAGCGTGTGACATAACCAGGATCTCAGATAAGCATCAGTTGCACCAAACGACTCGACAATTACAAATCATATAAGTTGCTTAGTAATAATGAAATAAACTAACTTGTATTTAAGTATTGCGGAAGTGAAAATAGGAAAAACATTTAACAATAGTTTTGGAAAACGCAAACACGCGCCTAATCCAATTTATGTAAAGTAAATGAAATTAAATCTTGAAAATAGTTTAGGATGAATGGGGAATGACATGCAGTGGATGCTGTGCTACTAAACGTGCCATTTCAATGTCCTGAGAGAAAACATGCAAAAGTCAGTACAAGACTGGTGAGTTCATAGGTTTATTAGAAAACAGTAAGTATCAGTAATGTAATTCTCGGATTCAGTAATCAAAGCATATAATGGGTAGCTAGCCCATAGCAATCACTATGTGTATGAAGTCGCGACCGAGCTGACATGTAATCAATAGTAATAATGTAGTCCCGGTGGTTTCCCCACCACAACACTGTAAAACAGGCTAACCGTTCACCCGTTTGACCTCCAGTCAAGCTAGCGCGACTAGCCTGGGCGGGGTATGTCAATCGCAGTATATCTACTAACAATCACCTCGTTATTTACATATTGATGGTCCGAAGGGCAAAGTATAACACCATAGTATCAGGTATATGCAGTATTACAAAAAAAAACCCAATGTAATGTAACGTTTATGAAAGCAGCATGTTTCTCTCCCCCAAAAAGAGTATAAAGTAAAAGTGGGGCTGTAAACTCACCTGGTATGCGTAACAACTATTTAAAGTTTACTTGGAGAATTGTGAACCAACAACCTTCAGAGGTTACCTAGATCATGTAAGTGCGTAAGTACGTGACAACTGAGAACATGTGGAACTTTAAGCACACACAACCAAAGACTCAAGGTTTCAGAAAAATAGACATGTTTGACGCGGTTGACCCGTTTGACCCGTTGGTGACATTATGAGTTGTAATTCCTTTAAGTAACATAATCATTCCTTAAGCATGGTTAACATACATCATAACAATTAATTTCCAGTCCCAAACATGATGTCCTAATTAGTAATCATTATTTAACATCATACATGATCATCAAGTTCCATACAAGCCAATTAACACATTTCATCACAATAAGTATTCTTAATAAATACTCTAGCATGATCCTAACATCAAGAACATGTCCAATTCACAACTTATACCATCAAAAAAATTCTAGTAGTACTAACATTACACGCAAAAGCAAAGTAAATATGCTACAGGTTGTAGGTATTCGTTTTCTAGAATCTGCGTTTTCCGGCAGATTCTAGGCGTTCGGAGGATACGGTCAAACACAACCAACCAAGGATTTAGGCCAAGGACAAACTCCAGTAGGCTCTCCTATGAGTCAATTAAGTATGTGAAAAGTTGTTTTCGGTTTTAAGGGCCTGGAGTTATTAGAAAAACTAAAAATATTACAGCAGCTCTCAACCGGAGTGCTGGTGGAGTTAGCTTGCCAAATTGTGCATAACTCCCATTTCAAAGTAGCTATTGGGTTAATTATTTTTCTGGAGTTTAGAGGATTCCTAGGAAAAATGTTTGTTCATAGGGTTTGGTCTCAGTTATTATGAAATGAAAATGGCACATCAAATAAGTCAACACATATATTCTGTCCCAGAGGACAGAATTTGTTGGACCAAAGAACAATTGAGCCAAGATCAGAAAAACCTCTAAGTCACACAAGACATCACAACAACTGCTGAAAGCTTCATCAGCTGATTGACAAAGACTGAAGACTTCAACAGCTGAAGATCAAAGAACTGAAGATCAACAGCTGAAGACTTCAAGTACTGAAGAATCATCTACTAAAGCATCAAGTACTGAAGACCTCAAGTACTGAAGCCTCAAGTGTTGAAGACAAAGTACTGAAGATCAACAGCTGAAGAACTGAAGTACTGAAGGTCAACAACTGATGTACAAAGTCTGAAGACAAAGACTGAAGACATCAGCGGATGATAACTACTGATGTTATCAGCTGATGAAATATCTGAAGTTCAAAGTCTGAAGACCAAGTGCTGAAGCTTCAGAGTTTGTCACAACAGCTGAAGAAGTCGTCTTCAGTTGTTTTGATGGTTTTACATTTCAGTAGTTTGTAATTTTCCTTTCAGTAGTTTGTAAACGACTGAAGAGTTTGTTCTTCAGTCGTTGTAGCTTTCAGTAGCTTCTTTTCTTATCAGTCGTTTGTAATAAGTAATAACACTTAGCATTTTGTAAGAAGATGTCAGCTGTTTGACATCTTCAGTAGTTTAGGTGTTTTCAGTAGTTGGTTAGAATAACGGTTTGATGTCACCATCAAGTGACATCAGCTGACGTCATTTCTTCAATAAAAGTAGATGACCTAATTGTAATCCTTGCCAAAGCGTGTGATTCAATAGAAAACACCTTTTTGCAGAATTGTTCTCTCTCTCTATAACTTTACTGTTACATGCAAAATCATTTGTGTTCTTGCTTGTTTGTTTAATTCTCGTGCTAAATCCACTGCGAATACAATCTAATTGATCAAACTAGAAGCTGAGATCCTTTCAAATGGTATCAGAGCTGGTTAATCATTGATCGATTTAACTATTGATCATTGAAACCGCTCTATTGCTATCTACATTTGATCGAATTAGCAATTTGCAAGAATTAGTTATAGAGATTGAGTTTCTGCTGCTTCTAGCCATTAAACTTGTGGTTCTCGTGGTTTTTGAGCTAGATTCGTTTTGTTTACCTTGAATTTACTTGAAATCTGAAATGGCGACACCAACTAATGATCCTCACAATACTGGTTCCTCAACAAAGCCTCCAATGCTTGTGAGTAATGAGTATAACATATGGCAATGTCGTATGCTCCATCGCTTGTCTGTCAACAGTTCTGGTTGTTGGAAGTCAGTGGTACATGGACCACACATGCCTATGGTGAGCGTTCCTGAATCAAATGAGACGGTTTCGAAGAAACCTGAACAATATTCGGACAAAGATCTTAAGCTGTTCGAAATTGATGCTAAAGCCCATGGAATTCTGGCTATGGTAATTCCAAAGGAAATTTATTCAGAACTTTTGCATCATGAAACTGCTCATGATCTCTGAGCTGCTCTGAAGGAACAATTCGGAAGAACCAATGAGGTCTTAGAAAACACAAGGGAAATCCTCGCCCAACAATATGAGACATTCTCTCATAGGAAGGGTGAGACACTGACTCAACAGTTTGAGCGATTCTCTTGTCTTATTTCTGAGCTGAAAATGGTTAAACAAGAGTATTCCAATAGTCAGATGAACAACCGTTTCCTCAGATCGCTGCCTAAGAGATGGGACACTTATACCATTGTCCTACGCTCCATTGCAAATCTAGATACTCTATCTCTCACCTAACTTCATGGGAAACTGCTTACATTTGAGAGAGAGATAGAGCGGAAAAGGAAGTCGTCCACATCTGGCAAGCTCACTGATGACTTTGTATCAGGTAATGCTGCACTGATGGGTCAAGAGTCAGAATATGCTGCATCAGAGAGTTCTTATGATGAGCATATCAATTTCTCTACCAATTCTGAACATGCTTTTGTTGGTGTTGATGGTAGTTCAGGAGGTAGCAGTGACAACCTGTGCTTTCTGATGGAGGACTTAAAGGGCATTCCAGATGATGATCTAGAAGAGATGGATATTTTGAGTCAAATGGCAATGATAAATATCATATCTCAAAAGTTCTACAAGAGAACTGGCAGGAAATTTCCTGGTCTCTCTGGTAAAACCAAAGTTGGTTTTGACAAGAGTAAGTTGAGGTGTCATAAGTGCCATAGGCTTGGACACTTTGCTAGAGAGTGTAGATCATCTGGATCTAACTCCTCTGCACCCTTTGTGACTTTTCCAAGCAATAGCTCACAGCACAGAGGGCAACATACATCCAGTTCTGGTCATCCATCACCAGCTCAGGCATCACCTGCATACTTTATGCCTCAGGGTCATATGCCATACCCATACCCCTGCTACTACATGCCTCAGCCAAGTCAAGTTCAAGCACCCACTGCTCAGCAACTACATGCACTCCCTGAGCCATAACCTTCTCCATCTCATCATCAAACCCAACCTCAACAACACAGCTTCTTCACCCCAGGAGTTGTTGACTGGAGCAGTTTACCAGATGATTTATCTGGTCATGAACAAATGTTTCCTGGTGCTGGTCAACATGGTGGTGATCATCCTTTTGGGAACCTTGCTCTCATGGCCCTGGAGTCTGCTGATGGGTCATCCTCCAATGCTTCATCACAGGTATCTTTTGAGGCTAAAGCCAAGCTTTGTTCTGATTCATGCATAGCAGCATTTGCTTCTATTAGAGAGGCAAATGTGGCTTTAATTGATAAAAACTTTGAGCTAGAGCAAACCATTTCCAAAAGAAAAGCTGAATTTGAGGCTTTGATTAATGATAAAAATGAGGAGATTTATAAGCTTAAATGCCAAATCAAAGATGATAAGGCTAGGGAAGAAGTACTTCTAGAGAAGTACAAAGACCTCAAGGAAACTCCTGCAGCAACCCAGGTAGAGTGTGATCGATGGGTACAATCCTGCAAGGGTTTTGAAATGCTTTTGAGTAAGCAATCAGCTTCCAATGTGAAGTTTGGCATTGTTTATAATCACACTGCTCCTCCAACAGAATATAGTTCCAGAGCAGATGTAGAATCTGATGGAGAGAGCAATAACCAAGCCTTCTCATCATGTGACCTACTATCTGATACAGCATCATCAGAAGTAGAAGTCAGCATTCATTTCTCACAAAACCAATCAGCTGATGCTAAAACAGCTGATGGTTCAAATGCTGAATGTCACATGATCAAAGAGTTGATCAACTCAGGTGTTGTCTCTAGAAGTACTGAAAGTACTGGAGAGCAAGTGATAAAACCTGAAGTTCAAACCCCTACTACTGTCAGTACTGAAGAGAAGAAAACTGTCAGTAGAAAGGGTTTGAAGACTACTAAAGAGGATGTCAGGAAAGCAAGTACTGCAAGGAACAAAACTGCAAGTACTGACAGCAAACAGCTGAAGAACAAGTATTCAGCAGTTTCATCTTCTTTAGTAGATGATCAACATAAGGTGAAGAAAAAGCCATGTGAAATATGTGGCTTGTTCAATCATCTTACTGATGATTGCTGGTACAAAAGGGGATCTAAACTCAAACAAAAAGAGAAAATTAAAGAGAAAATGAATGAAATGAAAAATGAGTTAGAGTCTATGTTTGTACCAGCAACATCAAAATCTGAAACCCCAAAGTCAAAGAAGAAATCCAAAAGGAAGGATGGGGTTAATCAGGCAACAGCTGAGGTTACTCAAAAGAAGATGGTGCAACATAGGGATCCATCACCAGCAAGCACTATTGTGTCTGAGGAGCTGAAAGCTTTATTACAAAGTCAGACACAACTTGTGATGATGGTTCAACATCTAATGGGAAGAGTTAACCAATTAGATGCTCTTGTGTTGAAACCGCAGAAAAGGAAATCCAAGCCAAAAGCTTCCTCTTCTACACCATCTCATTCGCCTCAGAATGTCACACATAACAAACCAGTTAGTGTTACATCTGTTGATGAGAACAGACCTTAAACCAATAAGGTTTGGGTCTCCAAAACTAACTAACTTGTTATGATGATTGCAGGGTTCTTCAACATGCCACAGAAGCATCTGGTATGTAGACAGTGGAGGATCCATGCACATGATAGGGAGCAGCTCTCTTCTTAATGACTACTCTCAAGGAAAGAAGGGATTTGGTTCCTTTGGCAATGATGCAAAAGGTTACATCATCGGCAAAGGCTTTATTTCCAATGAGAAAATAATGTTTGATGATGTCAACCATGTAGAGAATCTCAAGTACAATCTCTTGAGTGTCAGTCAAATGTGTGATAAAGGCCATGTTGCCCTTTTCACAAGCCAAAATTGTCAGATTCTGTCATCCAAAGTTCTGAATTTGATTGACAAGGTGTTGGATGCATATACTCTCCTGAAGGCCAACAGGACAGGAAGAGTATATGCCTTAGATCTTTCAAAGAAGATAGATCTAAAACGCCATCCTTGCCTATTCTCCAAGGCCTCTCCTCAAGAATCTACTCTATGGCATAGAAGGCTGGGGCATGTTAATCTCAAAAACATGAATCAGCTGACAAGCCATGGATTAGTAAGAGGGTTGCCTTTGAAGGAGTTCAAATATGAGGAAAACTGCAATGCATGTTTAAAGTGGAAACAACACAAAGTCTCATTCCCTCCAATAGAAGAACCTAAGTCCAATGCCTGCTTGCAACTTCTGCACATGGATCTCTTTGGTCCTGTCAGAGTGATGAGCATGGCAAAGAAGAAATACTGTCTGGTAATTGTGGATGATTATTCCAGATTTGTATGGACTTTCTTCTTGCACTCCAAAGATGAAGCTGCAAAAGCTATAATGAACTTTGTGTTATATGTGGAGAAGCAGTATTCCCTTCCAGTCAAGTGTGTGAGGAGTGACAATGGCACAGAGTTTCAAAACCACACACTTGATGACTTCTATTTGTCAAAGGGAATCAAAAGGCAGTTCAGCATTCCAAGAACTCCTGAACAAAATGGAGTGGTGGAGAGAAAGAACAGGACCCTCATTGAAGCTGCAAGGTCAATGCTGGCTGACTCAGGATTGCCATTGACCTTTTAGGCTGAAGCTGTCAACACAGCTTGCTATGTGTAGAATAGAGTATTCGTGCATCAAAGGTTGATGAAGACTCCTTATGAAGTACTTCATCATTTGGCCCCTTTGATTTAATTCTTTAGAGCCTTTGGGTGTCCTTGTTTCATTCTCAACACAAGCAATCCACTCTAGAAGTTTGCATCAAAGGTGGATGCAGGGTATTTTGTTGGTTATTCATCAACTTGCAAAGCATACAGAGTTTTCAACTGTAGGACAAAGATGGTTGAAGAGACTTTGCATGTGAAGTTCAATAAATCTCCAAAGGACAAGATTCCACAAAACCATGTGGAGTTATTTGATCTGGACATACTGTAATATGTTCCTTATCAACCTCCAGCTGTTGTTCCTATCAACAGTTCTCCACCTGGTGGTACTGATGATGAAGATGCCAGTACTCACCTTTTTAGGTTTAGTGATAACCTGCCTGAGTCCACTAAACCTGATGCTCCTGTAGCTTCAGCAGCTCCATCCACTACAAATGCTGATGAGATTTCTGCAAGCTCTACTTCATTTGAGCTGCCATTTCCTACATGGTTTTAAGAATCTGCATCAACATCTGTTGCTGCTGAAGGTCCTACAAAGACTTGCACTGATCCTATTGTCTATCAAGAGCTGAAGAATCGCCCAATGTCTCAAATCATGGGTGATATCAATGCTGGAGTTTCAACCAGGAGTCAATTATCCAATTTCTGCTTCTATGCTCTCTTCATCAGTCAGCAAGAGCCAAAGAATTATCATGTTGCCTTAAGAGACAATGGATGGGTAGAAGCAATGCAGCCTGAGCTTCTTCAGTTCAAAAAGCAGCAAGTGTGGGAGCTTTTTCCTCTACCCCAAGGAAAGTGTGCAATAGGCACTAAATGGGTGTTTAGGAGTAAAACAGATGAAAAGGGCCAAATTGTCAAGAACAAGGCCAGGCTGGTTGTTCAGGGGTTTGCACAAGAGGAAGGCATCGATTATGATGAAACCTTTGCCCCTGTAGCCAGACTGGAGGCATTTAGATTGTTCTTAGCTTATGCCGCCTTTCACAATCTTAAAGTTTTTCAAATGGCTGTCAAAAGTGCATTTTTATATGATAAAATAAAAGAAGAGGTTTATGTGTGTCAACCACCTGGTTTTGAGGATAATAAACATCCTGATTGGGTGTATAAGCTTGATAAGGCTCTTTATGGGCTAAAGCAAGCTCCTAGAGCCGGGTATGAGACATTATCAACTTTTCTTCTGGAGAATAAGTTCACTAAAGGCACCATTGATAAAACTTTATTTATTAAGAATGTGGGACAACATAAGCTCCTTGTTCGAATATATGTAGATGATATAATTTTTGCATCGTCTGATCCCCAGTTGTGTGATGAATTCACTAAGCTCATGAAGCAAAAGTTTGAAATGAGTGCTATGGGAGAATTACAGTTCTTTCTAGGGTTGCAACTCAAACAGAGGGCTGATGGAACCTTCATTCATCAGTCCAAGTATACAAAGGATTTGTTGAATAAGTTTGATTTACAAAACTGTAAGCCTGTTCTACTCCCATGAGCAGCACCACATAACTAGATGTGGATCAGAAATGTAAAGCGGTTGATGAAACCCTTTACAGATGTATGATTGGGTCCTTGATGTACATTACAGCTTCTAGACCAGACATCAAGTTTGCAACATGTGCCTGTGCTAGATTTCAGGCTGCACCTAAAGAATCCCATTTGATTGCGGTCAAAAGGATTTTTAGATATCTGCAAGGTACCCAATCACTAGGTCTTTGGTATTCAACTGGGCATTCTTGCAAATTAGTTGCTTTCTCTGATAGTGACTATGCAGGATGCAAAGTCACCAGAAAATCGACTTCTGCTGGTTGCCAATTCCTAGGCAATTGTTTAGTTTCTTAGCAGAGCAAGAAACAAACATCAATTGCTACATCCACTGCTGAAGCTGAGTACATTACTGCTGCAAGTTGTACATCCCAGGTACTTTGGCATCAGAACCAACTTTTGGATTATGGCGTTACAGAGACTAAGACTCCATTATTAATGGATAGTGCTTTAGCTCTTTGTATTGTTAAAAATCCAGTCCAGCACTCTAGGACCAAACATATAGAAATCAGACATCATTTTATTAGGTATTGCTATGAAAAAGGTCTGATTGATCCAAAGTTTGTGCCTAGTGCTGATGAGCTTGCAGACATAATTACTAAGCCTTTAGATAGTGCTACATTTCAAAATCTGGTACTAAGGCTTGGTATGCTGCAGCTAGATTAATTTGATTAATTCTGATGCTCTCAGTTCACAAGTACTGATGAACATTAGTATGCAACAGTCAAAAATAAGTACTGATGAGTAATTTAGTCTTCAACATTTTTCACAACTACTGAAGACTAAAATGATTCAAAGTACTGAAGTATATTATTTATTGCAAACAACTAATGTAGTTACAACTACTGATGTGGTTATAACTACTGATGTATAGTTTTCAAACAAATAAGTACTGAAGAACAAATTTTGTTCACAAGTACTGATGTGTAATTCTACACATAAGTACTGAAGACAAAAATTGTTCACAAGCTCTGAAGAATACTTTATTTCATCAAGTCCTGAACATTTGTTCACAAGAGCTGAGGAATAAATATTCACAAGAGCTGAAGGCCAGTGAAACATCTGAAGGTCAGCCAAAGAGCTAATGAGTAAATGTGGAGGTCAGAATGAAACAACTGAATTGACGGCAACAGCTGATAAGTAATTTTACTCTTCAGCTGATTCCAACATCTGTTGTTTCATATCCAAACAACTGAAGGACAAAACCATGTCTTCAGTAATGTTAACTACTGAAGACTAACACCACGTCCTAAGTTGTTTACAACAACTGAATCAAAACCATGTCTTCAGTAGTTTTACAACTACTGATGACTAACACCAAGTCTTCAGTTGTTTACAACGTCTGATGAAATGTCTTCAGTAGTTTATAACTACTGATGACAAATAGGTCTTCAGTCATTCACAACATCTGAAGGACAAAACCAAGGTCTCAGTAGTTTCAACTACTGAAGACTAACACCAAGTCCTCAGATGTTATAACTTCTGAAGGTTAAAACCACGTCATCAGTCGTTTCAACTACTGATGCCTAACACCAAAACCTTCAGTCGTTTCCTTTCAGCTGTTTCCTAAACCCTATAAATACCCAACCTTACCTTCAGAGCTTTTCATTCTCACTTGACCTAAAATTTCAAAAACTCTGAAACCTCCCATACACCATTAATGGCGACCATGCAGCTTAAGCCACGACACAACTATGTCGCATACCTCACAAAGTCACCATTTTGGACCAAGTATGATTACGTCCTTGATCTCATGTAACACCCTCAATCTCACATCAAAATAATATAGTAAGGAGGGTGCTACTAGTTGAGTTATAATAACAATTCAGAGACTACAAATGCAGGAATTTTACATGTATTAAAAAATGTTTACATCGTTAACAATATTCACAAGAGTTTAACCGACAATTCAAAACTTTGTTAAACTTCAAGTACTTCATTCCCAAAACCCAACATTTGTGGCTAGTAACATACACCATAAACGGAAGCTAACTCTGTGGGGGACCATCACGAGCACCTCTATTACTACCTGGCAGGCATAAGAAAACAAACACAAAATCAGATAAACTGGTGAGTTCTAACATACACCACATTTCAATAATAATAACTCATCCATTGTTACCACACCGTATGATTCACGCACGCATTCATCAGTCCATTTATTTATCCTAGCATTGATATGCATATCGAATACCCACAAGGTATTTATGGACATCTTTTTATCAATTTTAACTTGGTGGGTCAAACCTCCACCTTGTGCGTTGACGGGTCAAACCTCCGTCTATAGTTTGGTGGGTCAAACCTCCACCTCGCGCGTTGACGGGTCAAACCTCCATCTATAGTTGGCGTTGACGGGTCAAACCTCCGTCTATAGTTGGTGGGTCAAACCTCCACCTCGCCATTCACCACAATTTACCACTTTCAACTCTTATTCACAGTTTCTATTTATTTATATGCATGCCAGTGCCCGATTTTGTCAAACAACATTTATCAAACGGTACTGACACATAAAAAGGGCAATTATAACTCACCTTAATCCTTTCAGCAAGTGTTTACCAATCCAAATACACTAGGGCAGCTAAAACTTCTCCTTTTCAAAGCAAATCTAAAACAACAACCCTAACTTAGTGAAATCACCCCTAGCTGACCACTTCACATGACTAAGGCTATGCGATTGGACTCATTCGTACGACTGAACATGCGACTGAGCTTAGTCGTACGAATGGGCCATACGACAGAGGTGCGAATTAGCTATAACAGGGTTTGTGCGAATGACCTCCATTCGTGCGATTGGTGCTTGCGACTGAACTTCAGTCGAACGTTTGAACAATGCGATTGACTCAGTCGCATGAATGGGTCATGCGACTTGGCTCATTCGCCTGAAACGGATCAGCAGTTGTGTTCTTGACATATTTGATCCAAAACTCAAGTTTTAACCATTTGGATTATACCATATTCACAACAGAACATATATACTTCATTTACAACCGTTTCGGGTCCTTATTTCATCAAATTTCACAATAACTAGGATCCGAACCCTCACTTTTTAGCTTAATAGAAAGATTGAACAGAAACCCCAATTTAAAACATGTTTTTGGATCAATTTCAATCACATACACAGCTTAACATATTCAAGAATCGATCCGTACCAAGCAAAAACTTACCAAAACGGAGCTAGTTTGATCAATTTGGGCAAGAACAGGGTGGTTGGGATCGAGAGGAACAAGGGAATGAAAAATACTGCAGATGAAATCTGCTTTTAAACACCCTTCACCGCCCTACTTATCCTACATGCCTATTTTAGCCGCCATACTCAGTCGCACGACTGGACCCATTCGCACGGCTCAATCGTACGACTGAGCCCATACGCCCGTTATTCGTGCGATTTGGGCCTCATTTGTACGCATGGCGTGCGACTGAACATTAATCCTAATAAATAAATAAATATCAAACTTTTTGGATGTTACAAGTCTACCACCTTATTTAGGGTTTCGTCCTCGAAACCTAGCTAAAACAACTGAGGGTAGTTCCGTCTCATCTCTTCTTCTGGTTCCCAGGTTGACTCAGATCCTTGGCGATGTGCCCACTGCACCCGGACTAAACTAAAGCTTTTATTTCTAAGTTTCTTCTCCTTACGATCTATAATGGCCACAGGTTGTTCAACATAATTAAGTTTCTCATCAACCTCAATATCATCTAATGGTACATATTGAGTTTCGTTAGCTAAGCATTTTCGTAACTGGGAGATGTGGAAGGTTGGATGAATAGTACTCAGTTCTTCTGGTAGATCTAATTTATATGCTACATACCCCACTTTCTCTATTATTCGGAAAGGTCCAATAAAACGTGGACTTAATTTGCCCATTTTTCTAAATCGAATGATGCCTTTCCATGGAGAAACTTTTAACAAAACAAAATCCCCAACTTTAAATGCTAATGGTTTCCTTCTACGATCTGCATACGATTTCTGCCTGCTTTTCGCTTCTCTAATACCATTTTTAACTACTTCAAACTTTGACATTGTTTCTTCAACTATTTCACTATTCCCCAATTCCCGTTGCCCTATATCTCCCCAATAAAGTGGAGTTCTACACTTTCTTCCGTACAACATCTCAAATGGAGACATCTGAAGGGTAGCTTGATAACTGTTGTTGTATGCGAATTCAGCTAAAGGAAGATGACTATCCCAGCTACCTCCAAAATCTATACTACATGCCCGTAGCATATCCTCCAATGTCTGAATAGTTCTTTCCCTTTGGCCATCTGTTTGGGGATGATAGGCTATACTAAAGTAAAGTTTAGTTCCCATTACTTCATGAAATTTCCTCCAATATCTAGAAGTAAATCTAGCATCTCTATCAGACGTGATACTTTTCGGAACTCCATGCAATCTAACTATTTCTTTAGTAAAGATATCAGCTAACTTTTCCACCGAATAAGTTTCCCGTATTGGTAGAAATAAAGCACTCTTGGTTAGCTGGTCTACCACTACCCAAATAGTATCATAGCCATTTGGTGTAAGGGGCAACTTCACTATAAAATCCATAGTCAGATCATCCCACTTCCAAATTGGAATAGCTAATGGCTGCAATAATCCATAAGGTTTCTGATGTTCAGCTTTTACTTGGGCACAAGTCAAACATTTATTTACATACTGCATCACATTAAATTTCATCCCTGGCCACCAATAATCATGCTTTAAATCTTGATACATCTTAGTCATGCCTGGGTGAATGGAATACCTAGATTTGTGAGCCTCATCTAATATCATATCGCGTAAAGCCAACGGAACCCACATTCGACCAAATCTGATTTTAACACCATGGCTATTTTCTTTTAAATATTTTTCTGGACCAACCATTCTTTCTCTCTTAATGTTTCCTTCTTTTAATGCTTCCTGTTGGGCTTCTTTCAGCTGTTGCATAAAATCAGGAGTAATCACAAGTTTATACGCTTTAACCATAATCGGTTCGTACTTCTCCTTTCTGCTCAATGCATCAGCAACCACATTTGCTTTCCCAAGGTGATACAAAATTTCACAATCATAATCTTTGATTAATCCAACCATCGCCTTTGTCTCATATTCAAATCTTTTTGCTCAAATAAGTATTTCAGGCTCTTATGATCAGTAAAGATGGTACATCTCACTCCATATAAGTAATGTCGCCATATCTTAAGAGCAAAAACTATAGCTGCTAATTCTAAATCGTGGGTTGGGTAATTGACTTCATGGGTCTTCAACTGTCTAGAAGCATAAGCAATAACCCTCCCACGTTGCATTAAAACACACCCCAATCCCTGATATGACGCATCAGAATATATCACTAAATCATCTACACCTTCTGGTACGGCCAATACTAGAGCTTGTGTTAATCGGTTCTTCAGTTCCTGAAAAGCAACTTCCTGTTCTTTATTCCATTCATACTTAACGTCCTTTCAAGTTAATTTCGTCAATGGAGAAGCAATTTTAGCAAAATCCTGAATGAATCTCCTATAGTATCCTGCCAGTCCTAAGAAACTACGAATTTCTGAAGGACTTTTAGGAATCTCCCAATTCATCACGGCCTCAATCTTCGCAGGATCCACCAATATTCCATCCGCATTTACCACATGGCCCAAAAACTGCACTTCTCTTAACCAAAATTCACATTTCGAGAATTTTACATACAACTTATTCTTTCTTAAGGTTTCCAATACTTCTCGAATGTGTCAAGCATGATCTCCTTCGTTCTTAGAATATATCAAAATATCATCTATAAACACAATTACCGATTTATCCAACATTGGTCTACATACCCTGTTCATCAGATCCATGAACGCAGCAGGAGCATTCGTTAACCCAAATGACATTACCAAAAATTCATAATGCCCATATTATGTACGAAAAGCTGTCTTGGGTATGTCTTCCTCTTTCACCTTTAATTGATGATATCCGGATCTAAGATCTATCTTTGAGAACCAATTAGCACCTTGGAGTTGATCAAACAAATCGTCTATACGAGGTAATGGGTATTTATTCTTGACAGTCAGCTTGTTTAGTTCTCTGTAATCTATGCACATCCTTAAACTGCCATCTTTCTTCTTTACAAACAGAACTGGAGCACCCCACGGCGAAGAGCTGGGTCGGATAAAACCCTTGTCTAATAATTCCTGTAATTACTTCATGAGTTCCTTTAACTCAGCCGGTGCAAGTCCATAAGGGGTCTTAGCGACAGGTTTTGCCTCAGGTGTTAAATCAATTCTAAACACAATTTCTCTCTCAGGAGGTATACCGGGTAGATCCTCAGGAAATACATCGGGGAAATCACAAACCACTGGAACATCTTCTAATTTCTTCGTCTTCTTAGCAGTATCAACTACATATGCCAAAAATGACTCGCAACCCCTACTCTATAATTTCTCAGCCTTAATCATAGATATGACCTTCACCACACTATCATGATTATCACCAAAAACCGTTACCAGATTACCATCTGGTACACGCAGCCCAATCATCTTTCTTTTGCATATTATCTGAGCCTCAAACGTAGATAACCAGTCCATTCCCAATACTACATCAAAACCTCCTAATTTCATCATGTGTAACCTAGCAGGAAATTTTACACCTTCTAATTCAACAAAACAATCGTCTATTACTTCACTAACAACTATGAATTCATTAGAGGCAGTCTCTACTGAAAAAGCAACATCTAACTTTGATGGTCTAACTTTTATTAAGGCGTGAAATTTTATTGATATGAAACTTCTAATAGCCCCCGAATCAAATAAAACTCTAGCAGGTACATCATTAACAAGAAACGTACCCGACACAACATCCGGTAATGCCTTAGCCTCCTCCGTACTCATTGTAAATGCTCTCCCCGCAGTACTGCTACTACCACTTGTACTGACTTTACTTGATCCTCCCACTGCACGAATAGGAACCGGTCCAGGTCTAAGTTTTGGACATTCAGATTTCATATGTCCCATCTCCCCGCATCCATAACACCGAAGTTCTGGACATCTAGAAACGAAATGTCCAGGCTTCCCACATTTACGACATGCCGGGTGATTCAATCTACATTCTCCTCTACGAAACTTCCCACACCTATTGCACCAAGGAAGGGGACCTACAAAGCCCCTAGCATTAAACTTTCTCTTCTGCGGCCCACTCTGTCCATACATAGGCTTAGAACTCAGTGAAGTTTCCTGAAGACTAACCACTTCTTCTTTCACCACAGGTTTCTCGGACTCAGCGACTTCCTCATACATATCTGCAGCCAAATTTACTGTGGCTTGGTAAGTAGAAGGAGAATTAGACTTTACTAGCATTCTCACCTTAGGGGGTAGTCCCTAGATATATCTAGTAATCCTTTTCGCCTCAGGCATTACTAAATGAGGTACCAAGCGCGCCATTTCTTCAAATCTAGTAGTATACTCTTTATGACTTAAACTACCTGCCTGAAACTGTAAAAACTTGATCTCAATTCTGTCCATCTCGCCCTTCGGACAGAACTTTTCTATCACTAATGCTTTAAAAGTTTCCCACGTCATCTGGTTCATGGCGGCCTCACCCATGGCCTGTTCTACTGTATCCCACCAATACAACACTTCTGCTTGAAAATAATGCACTGCAAAGCCCACCTTCTGATCTTCCTTGCATCTACTAAGTTTAAACGCTGCTTCCATCTCTCGTAACCATTTATAAGTCACTACTACATCCTTCTGGCCTTCAAACTTAGGCAGGTCACGTTCCTAAAAATGCTTATATGACACTGGTCTCTCCACTACAGGCTCAACAATAACAGGTGGAGGAGTTGGTTGGGAAGATGATTCACCACCTTTCCTAAGGTCGCTCAACATTTCGGGTAAGGTAGTACGCAACACTCGGGCGACCTCATCACCTATAGCCGCCTTAAGTTCATCACCCGAGATCCTAGCTTCAGGTCTAGAATTTGTATTGCTGGTTTTCTCCATTTACGATCAGAAATAAACCATAATCAAATAATGAGTGATACCAGGATGTTGCATATAATGTAAATTGCTCATAACATTGGCCAGGTGTTATCAATTATTTACTTATTCACACCATCCTGCCTCTTCTCATTATCCTTTCACAGTTTATTTCTAACCATATCTAAACCACAGAATCATGCATACACATAATACTAATCTTTTAATTCAAACAATCACTTTCATTCAACACTTGACTGAATTATAACTAACAATTAAATACTCATTCACACAATATTCCACCCCACTTCCGGTTGTAGATACTGGCACTTCCCATATAATCAGTTAAAGTTTGAAACAATTAATTGTTCAAATCTCTTTAACTAAGGCTGTGATACCAACTTGTAACACCCTCAATCTCACATCAAAATAATATAGTAAGGAGGGTGCTACTAGTTGAGTTATATTAACAATTCAGAGACTACAAACGCAGCGGAATTTTACATGTATTAAAAACTGTTTACATCGTTAACAATATTCACAAGAGTTTAACCGACATTTCAAAACTTTGTTAAACTTCAAGTACTTCATTCCAAAACCCAACATTTGTGGCCAGTAACATACACCATAACCGGAAGCTAACTTTGTGGGGGACCATCACGAGCACCACTATTACTACCTAGGAGGCATAAGAAAACAAACACAAAATCAGATAAACTGGTGAGTTCTAACATACACCACATTTCAATAATAATAACTCATCAATTGTTACCACACCGTATGATTCACGCACACATTCATCAGTCCATTTATTTATCCCAGTATTGATATGCATATCGAATACCCACAAGGTATTTATGGACATCTTTTTATCAATTTTAATTTGGTGGGTCAAACCTCCACCTTGCGCGTTGACGGGTCAAACCTCCGTCTATAGTTTGGTGGGTCAAACCTCCACCTCGTGCGTTGATGGGTCAAACCTCCGTCTATAGTTGGCGTTGACGGGTCAAACCTCCATCTATAGTTGGTGGGTCAAACCTCCACCTCGCCATTCACACAATTTACCACTTTCAACTCTTTTCCACAATTTCTATTTATTTATATGCATGCCAGTGCCCGATTTTGTCAAACAACATTTATCAAACGGTATTGACACATAAAAAGGGCAATTAGAACTCACCTTAATGCTTTCAGCAAGTATTTACCAATCCAAATACACTAGGGCAGCTAAAACTTCTCCTTTTCAAAGCAAATCTAAAACAACAACCCTAACTTAGTGAAATCACCCCTAGCTGACCACTTCACACGACTAAGGCTATGCGATTGGACTCATTCGTACGACTGAACATGCGACTGAGCTTAGTCGTACGAATGGGCCATACGACAGAGGTGCGAATGAGCTATAACAGGGTTTGTGCGAATGACCTCCATTCGTGCGATTGGTGCATGCGACTGAACTTCGGTCGCACGTTTGAACAATGCAATTGACTCAGTCGCACGAATGGGTCATGCGACTGGGCTCATTCGTCTGAAACGGATCAGCAGCTGTGTTCTTGACATATTTGATCCAAAAACTCAACTTTTAGCCATTTGGATTATACCATATTCATAACAGAACATATATACTTAATTTACAACCGTTTCGGGTCTTTATTCCATCAAATTTGACAATAACTAGGATCCGAACCCTCACTTTTTAGCTTAACAGAAAGATTGACCAGAAACCCCAATTTAAAACATGTTTTTGGATCAATTTCAATCACATACACAGCTTAACATATTCAAGAATCGATCCGTACCAAGCAAAAACTTACCAAAACGGAGCTAGTTTGATCAATTTGGGCAAGAACAGGGTGTTTGGGTTCGAGAGGAACAAGGGAATGAAAAATACTGCAGATGAAATCTGCTTTTAAACACCCTTCACTGCCCTACTTATTCTACATGCCTATTTTAGCCGCCATACTCAGTCGCACGACTGGATCCATTCGCACGGCTCAATCGTACGACTGAGCCCATACGCCCGTTATTCGTGCGATTTGGGCCTCATTTGTACGCATGGCGTGCGACTGAACATTAATCTAATAAATAAATAAATATCAAACTTTTTGGATGTTACATCTCATGGTTGATTCCCCACTTATTCTCTATCCCTGTTCTGGACGAATGTCACCATCCAGACTAGAGCGAACGACGCCGAGGTCTCTCTCCGGTCGGTCGTCAACACCAAATAGGTGGTTATCACTCCAGCACTCATCCGACAAACCCTAAAACTGGATGATGCCACCTTCCCCACCGACTACCCCAAAGGCACCCTTGATCTTTCTTTTGCTGCTCATGACTATCAGGGTGACCTATCAGCCTCTACTCAAGAAACATTTCCATGACCCTGAACGTCTCATGTTTCACATGGTCAATGTTTCCTTAGCCCCAAAGACATCCTCATGGGACCAGATGTCCATAAGGTGGCAGCAGGTATTGTATTCTATCCTTGATAAACAACCACTAAATTTTACTGAAATAATCTTTTTGGAACTCAAGGACATGGCCATAAAACCTTTTGCAAACTATTGGATTTTATATGCACGGTTCTTAACGGCCATGATCGAAAACCAGCTTCTAGCTGAGGGACTAGTTGGCACTGGAGTCCCTGCCATGGCTGTATTGCCTGAGGTATACTCCAGGCACAACACAGACCAAACATTGAAACAGGTTGCCAAGCTGCGAAAACCCACACAGCTGGAACCCACAGCTTCCACCTCCAAGTCCAAAGTCCCCACCAAACCCAAACCCAAAAAGAAACCCAAAAAGTCTACTCAGGGAGATGAGTCCCCTGAGGATGCCCCTGCACAACAAACGCAGGAAGTGACTGCTGGCCAGATTCCCCCAGCAATCACCACGACTCCACCTACCACAACCGCACAGGAATCCTCTTTACAGGAGCTTGATGCAACCATTTCAGTGGCTGCCACCAATCTGGAACCTTTCTCAATTGAGGAGGTTACCATTGAGAAGCACACTCCTCCCCATGTGCATACTGCTTCTACCCCATCTCCTACTGCAACCGCCCCTAAAAGCCTTACATTAATTATTGCAGAAGTGTTGACCCATCTTAACACTCCACCCTCTCCCCAGAAACCAATCTTAACTGGGCAAACTCCAACCGAAGAGAGGGTGGACACAAGTGTTGATGGGAGCCCACAACACGGAGAATCACAGGTCTCATCTCCCAGTGTGGCAAGGGAGATGGGATATTCTGGTGAGGCTGCCACTTCCCCTGCATCAGCACATGAGCATGAAGAAGCTGGTACCATCAATAAGACCTCACCAGAGGCAACTGCCGATGATGGATCCAATCCGAAGGCTAGAAGTCCCCACAACCAAGAAAAAAGGGCACATGCAACTACTGAACCACACTCAGTGCATGTACATCCTGACTCAGTCAGGAGGTCAGGTGATTCAGTGCAAAATGATGATGACCTGAGCTTCTTCTTTGATGTAGTTGCTCAAAACACAATCCTTGAGGATGAGGTGAGCACACTCATAGAGCTGCTCACCAAAATGTCTCAGGATCAAAGTCCATCTGCCACCATAACCCCAGAAATGGTACCTTCACCTGAAGGTCTCACAGACACTCAACCACTCCCAAAAACTCAGCCACCTGCCCCTACTTCTCGCACTAGTTCTCAGGAACAAAACCCTCCTGAGCAATTAGTTGCTATCTTTCAACAATCCTTGCCTCTCATCACACCCATGATCACAGACATTGTGATCAAAACCCTGGATGAGAGGCTTCCCTCTACAATACAGCCGTTGGTGGAGGCTGCTATGGCCAAGTCGCTTTCTAATAGTCAAACCCTAACCAATGCAACCAAAAAGGGGGAGACATCAGTGAAAGCCAAAAGGAAAAGAGTAGAGGAGGAAGTGAAGGAGAAATATGTGGAGGTAGAGTTGGAAAACGATAGGGAGAGAGTTGAGGAGACAACGAGAGGGAGAGAGTTGAGGAGACTGAGAGGGTGAAGGAGAAGGAGAGGGATACTGATCTAGCTGTCCTTGTCAAGGAGGCTGATGCTGAACATAGCCGATCAATGGACAAAATCATTGATCAGCTGTTCAGGCAAGGCATTGACACTGACACTGCCATGCTAGATCAGGAGATAAGGAAATTGGAGATAAACTCGATTGAGTACCGATGGACCAGTTATAGCCAAGAGGAAAGAGAGAGACTTGAGGCTATGACTAGGTTTATTTTGAAGTACTTGGGGAGACCAGTCCTAGATGTCAAGTCATGGACCAATGACAGCATCTTGGCTATAGCCACCAAGATCTGTTTGGCTGCGGAATTCACTATGGGACTAGTCATAGAAGCCCTTTCTGAAACCGGTGATGGGAACAGGATTTTGCTAGCAAAACAAACCAAACCTTCACTCATATCCAGACTGCTAGCAAAGCCTGCCCAATCTCCCACACCAACACAAACCCAAACACAACCCACAAAACCAACCCCATCACCATCAAAACCCACAGCCGATGATGCACCCCTGAAGAGGAAGAGAAGGGTGCTGAGGCTACAAGAAGAAGAAGAGGATGATGAGGAAGAAGATAGACTGCCTCTCTCTGCAGTTATATCCTTACCCAAAGCCAAACCTTTACCCATCACTCCTGCCTCACAGATGGAAACTATGAAGGTTAAACTTAAAGAAGAACAACAGCATAGGCTACATGATGAGGAGCTGTTGAAAAGAGTAGATAAAGCCTATGCTGCTTCCTCATCAATAATAAATATGAGGAAACAAGCTCTGAGATTATTCACTTTAAGGCTTACATTTCAATTTCAGATAGACAAAGTGAGTATTTGGCCCGATCCCAGGGTGTCTCACAGGATCATGAAGAAAGACATTCCAAAGAGATACAATGGCCAGGTGAAAAGGATTGTAGATGAAGTGATCTCCTTGGCCATTGTAGTATCACCCTGGGAGATCATAGAAGACTTCAAGAAAACCTATCAGGCTAACCTCCCACCACGAAAGATGTTAGAAAATAGAGTGGTTAAAAAGGGGTTAGTCTACAAGAGGTTTGAGAGTCTTAAGAGAAATGAGCTCAGTTGTTCTTAGAGGGTAATCACCCTGATGAATTCGCCTATAGGGCCATAACAACTGTGGAGCTCAAAAGTGGCAAACAGGTCAAATACATCTCAGAGCTCTATGGGCCTGAAGGATTATTTGAGGGCGAGGCTGAAGTACTTACCATGGAGGAACAAGTTATGTATTTAGAAGCCTACCCAGAGAATCCTACAGGCTCATAGTTGGGAAGTAGGTCTCATAGATTGGACAACAGCCCTGTGTCTAGTTCCCCAAGTCAAGGTTCCCATCCATACTATGCCAAACAAATTCTTGAGACCTCTTCCCAGGCCAGTGCTTAATTGGGTCATCTTCTAATCTGATCAATAAGGAAAAAGACCAATCTTCCTGCCATCAATAAGTGGGACAATAAATTGCTTAGAGGTTTTGGCTGCATTGGTTCAGGGGGAGATTGTTGGACCAAAAGAACCAATGAGCCAAGATCATAAAACCTCTAAGTCCCACAAGACATCACAACAACTGCTGAAAGCTTCAACAGCTGATTGATAAAGACTGAAGACTTCAACAGCTGAAGATCAAAGAACTGAAGATCAACAGCTAAAGACTTCAAGTACTGAATAATCATCTACTGAAGCATCAAGTACTGAAGACCTCAAGTACTGAAGCCTCAAGTGCTGAAGACAAAGTACTGAAGATCAACAGCTGAAGAACTGAAGTACTGAAGATCAACAACTGATGTACAAAGTCTGAAGGCAAAGACTGAAGACATCAGCTGATGACAACTACTGATGTTATCAGCTGATGAAATATCTGAAGTTCTAAGTCTGAAGACCAAGTGCTGAAGCTTCAGAGTTTGTCACAACAGCTGAAGAAGTCGTCTTCAGTTGTTGTGATGGTTTTACATTTCAGTAGTTTGTAATTTTCCTTTCAGTAGTTTGTAAATGACTGAAGAGTTTGTTCTTCAGTCGTTGTAGCTTTCAGTAGTTTCTTTTCTTATCAGTCATTTGTAATAAGTAGTAACACTTAGCATTTTGTAAGAAGATGTCAGCTGTTTGACATCTTCAGTAGTTTAGGTGCTTTCAGTAGTTGGTTAGAATAACGGTTTGATGTCACTATCAAGTGACATCAACTGACGTCATTTCTTCAATAAAAGGAGATGACCTAATTGTAATCCTTGCCGAAGCGTGTGATTCAATAGAAAACACCTTTTTGCAAAATTGTTCTCTCTCTTTATAACTTTACTGTTACATGCAAAATCATTTGTGTCTTGCTTGTTTGTTTAATTCTTGTGCTAAATCCGCTACGAATACAACCTAATTGATCAAACTAGAAGCTGAGATCCTTTCAGAATTGACCCTTCTAGCCAAAACAAGTAAACACCAACTTAATCACCTCCAATTGGAGTGTGGTTACCCTTTCTGAAAACTAGACTCAGTAACAAACAATTTGGGCACCAGAAACACATCATTTGGACATGTTATGATCTGTTTGTGGCACATACAAAGTGAGACTCAGAATCTGTCAGAAAGTTTGTTTCTGACCACACTTCACTAAAATGATCATAACTCACGTTTTACACGTCCAAATTGGACAAGGTGGGATATTTTGAAAACTAGACTCCATGAGGAACCTATTAGACTCAAGAAAACTAGTTTTTGGATTCGTCTTCATTTGGTTATGTCATGATGAAAACAGAGTATGCAATCTGCTAGATATCAGAACGTGTACACATTTCACATTTGTCATACCCCACATACCACATAATGATTTCCCAATACAATAATCATTTTTAGAGCAGGTCATAGCACCTATTAGAACATTTCTAACATACACAACCAACTCACAAAATAACCTGCAACATATGCAGCAAGAAGCACACACACAACCTAACTAACATCATGAAATCATCACACAACCATCAATTTCAAGTAATTAACCTCAAATTCGAAATAGGGTTCATCATCAAAAACATAAATCTAACATCTAGGCACTCGGCCGACCTAATGAACCCACACAAAACGTCAAACTAACCTTTGATTCTTGCAGTAGAACACGAATTGATGCTTGTAACTTGTTGTATTGCTTGAAACTGAACCAAAATCACAGCCAATTGCTTGTTCTTGGCTGATTTTCGAAGGGAGAAAGGTGTAGAAGAAGAGAGGCGGCCAAAATTTGTCACACCCTCAATTTCCACAAAAGGGGTTTTACCGTTAGGTGTGTGACATACCAGGATCTCAGACACAGTCATATCGAACGACACTATATGAATTTAAAAATAAACATTTGACTTCATTCAGAGGAACATAAACGAAATTAACAACGGTGCGGAAGCCTATACATGATATGTAAATCCATTACATGAAAGTTACAAGTGCCAAGTCTAAACAAAATGTTCAATGCAAGAAAATAAGATCGATGAATGCATGTCCTGAGTGTGTTCCTAAAGCGTGCATCATGACTTTATGCGGTCCTGTGACCTGAGAAAACATGCTAAAATGTATCAACATAAAGTTGGTGAGTTCACAGGTTTAATCAACAAGAAATGTGTCAGAAAGAATTTCAATGGTTTAGTATATAAAGCATATGGTTAGGTAGCTAGCCTATGATCATGTTACTTAGCGTTTCAAACCAAAGCTGACTGTTTACGTGTCGTATATGTTTATTGTATCCCCGTCACGTCTCACCAGACAGTGACAAATGTTAGGTCAATAATGCACCCGTTTGACCTCCAATCAAGCTAGCGCGACTAGCCCGGGCGGGGTTTGTCAGACCCAGTAGTACTACTCAGAATTACCTCGCTACACATTACTAACGGTTCGAAAATGTCAGGACTGTTATGTGTGTTTGCACTAACGTAACAAGCGATATTAATAATACTAAAACCATTTATGTAAATCTGTTTGCATGTTTTCTCCCCCAGAAGGAAAGAAAGTAAAATAGGGGCCGTGAAGACTCACAGGTTAAGTAGTAAGTATGTAGGATGAAAGCCTCCCAAGTGTTGTTTACAATGAACTGTCAAACACCTATTGACAGTTATGTTAAGCGTTAATGTTGTGTCTAATGTTAATAGAAATGTCTAGTCGAGTCGGGTAGCATTACTTCGGTCATGGGTGACACACACACAAGCAGGCATACACATATCAGAACTTATGTAGATCCCAAATGGGTTGTCGTTAATTGTAAATGGTTAGGTTATTTTAGATTGAAAAACTATGTGCTTGTTGATAGCATTGACTTTAATCTTTGTGGTCAAGAAATGACACTTTATTGATGTTACTTTATCATCACACGATAGGCACACCGCACACAAGAAGAATTCACTCATAATGACTCCAATCGCACAACAAGACTAGACGCACGACTGGACACTTCATTCGCACGAATGGGCCTTCAATCGTACGAATCAACTTCACTCGTACGATTGAACCCTCATTCGTGCGACTCAGCACTCAGTCGTACCACACATCACCCATTTGCATGACTCAATGGCCATTCGCATGACTGAACCTTCATTCGTGCGATTGGACCTTCAGTCGTGCGATGCATAGTCGCACACATTCATCCGTTTGACTCAATCGCACACACCCTCAATCATATGCATTCAATCGCACGACAGGCACATACGCCTGGACTCAGTCGCACGACTCACCCCAGTCGCACCACTCAGTCGCACGACACGCCCAGTCGTACGGCTCAGTCGCACGACTAGCACAGTCGCGAACTGCAGCAGATCGCGACTGCTGGTGGGGCTGAACAGCCTTCGGCTGTTCCGTGTGTGGTTTTCACAAATCAAGGACTTCCAGAAACTATTTTCTAACATGTCTAAGTAAAATGCACATGCTGATTGACATCACACGCACCCCCATGACCTCATGCATTCGGGTTGAACCCGAGCACCCAAAACCCCAAATTCGCAGAAGTGTACAAGCAATAAAATGGACGACCGAGGTCGCCTACCTACTTAAATGTGTTATCTCAGCTGTAGCTATGATTTCCCCGGCGAAAACGAGCTCAAACGAGGTGATTGTCGGTGCTAGGAGGTGGTAGAGAGGTGGAGCAGGAGATAGTGAAGAAGAAGAAGAAAAGGGAGTGGAAATGAAACTTAGGGCTGGTAAAGGGTTTATATTCCCAGCCCTAGTTTGGCAATTTGTCACGTTTGGTCCTCGCACTTAGTCCCCGAGTTCCCGAATTTATTTCGGTTGATAGCGACGTAAATGGGCGAGCTATGTTAATTTAGAGGATTCCTTAAGTAATCCCGTTTATTTGAATCCTCTACAAACACCATTTTGTATTTTGAAAAATAGGGTTATTCCTCATGTTAGTATTACATACCATAACATGTTTAACGATGATGGTGGCGATGCTTGTAAATGTTTTATGTAATAACGAGAATGTAACAATGAGAACGAGAACACTCTGAATGGTGTTAACCTGAAATTACGGTGTGTCACATTATCCCCTTGTTGAGGGAATTTTCGTCCCGAAAATTAGAACATCATGTTACGAGGTTCAACGGGGGATATGCGGCTCAACGGTTTATAACGTATGCTGAATAGAGTTTCTGCATATCTTAAGAGGTAGACGCCTGATTCTAGAACAGTTGTGGGTACTTCTTCTTCATCTGGCCCTCGCGTTCCCAGGTAAAATCTGGTCCACGCTTTGAGTTCCAACGGACCTTGACGATAGGGATACGACTACGTTTGAATGTCTTGAGCTCTCGGTCCATAACTTCCACTGGTTCCTCGATCAAACGTAGTTGTTCGTCAACCTGTATCTCGTCTAATGAAACGACGAGAGTCTCGTCTACAAGAAATTTCCTCAGGTTTGAAACATGGAACACATTATGTACTCTACGGAGTTCTTCGGGTAGGTTCAGCTGATAGGCCACGGGGCCGACCCGTTTAACAATCTCAAACGGTCCCACGTATCTAGGGTTCAGTTTCCCACGCTTTCCAAAATTAATCAAACCCTTCCAAGGTGACACTTTCAAAAGCACCTTGTCAACTATTTGAAATTCTAACGGTCGCCGACGCTTATCAGCGTAACTCTTCTGTCGGTCACGCGCTGCCGCCATACGATTATGGATCTGAACGATCTTTTCGGTCGTCTCGTGTACAAGTTCGGGGCCGGTAAGTTGACTTTCCCCAACTTCCGCCTAACAAATAGGTGATGGGTACTTGCGCCCATACAGCGCCTCGAATGGAGCAGCTTTGATCGATGTGTGGTAGCTATTATTGTAAGAAAACTCAACTAGCGGTAAGTGAGTTTCCCAACTGCTGCCAATATCTATCACGCAGGCACGCAACATGTCTTTTAAAGTCTGGATTGTACGCTCACTCTGGCCATCGGTTTAAGGGTGATATGCGGTGCTCATATCCAACCGCGTTCCTAATGATCGTTGTAAGGATTGCCAGAAGTGTGAAGTGAATCGAGCGTCACGATCAGAGATAATGGAAAGTGGCACACCGTGCCGAGAGACTATTTCCCTTAGGTAGATACGACTCAACTTCTCCATGCGGTCAGTCTCCCGGATTGCCAGAAAATGCGCGATTTCATCAAGCGATCCATGATCACCCAAATGGTATCGCATCCGCTAGGAGTTTTTGGTAGTTTTGTGATGAAATCCATTGATATCTGTTCCCACTTCCATACTGGAATTTCCGGTTGTTGAAGCAAACCAGATGGTCGTTGATACTCCACCTTAACTTTAGAACAGGTTAAACATCTGCTCACATAGGTGGCGATATCAGCTTTCATGTTTGGCCACCAGTAAAGAACCTTCAGATCGTGATACATCTTGTCCGAACCAGGATGGATAGAGTACCGTGATTTGTGAGATTCGTCCATTACTAGCTCTCGTAGGTCTCCATACAAGGGAACCTATGCTCGGTCCATGAAGTAGCGGATTCCATCGGAAGTGGTTTCCAGTTGCTTCTCCATGCCTCGTCACGATTCGGCTTTCAGGTTCTCGTCTTTTAACGCTTCAAGTTGTGCATTGCGGATTTGATCGAATAAACCGGTGTAAATGGTGAGTTGTAAAGCTCGAACTCGTCTTGGCTTAGATGTCTCCTTATGACTTAAGGCATCTGCTACTACATTAGCCTTGCCCAGATGTTACTTGATCGCACAATCGTAGTCGTTCAACAATTCAACCCAACGACGTTGTCTCATATTTAGCTCCTTCTATTCAAAGATGTGCTGGAGACTCTTGTGATCGGTGTAACCGGTGTACTTGGTACCGTACAAGTAGTGTCTCCATATCTTGAGTGCAAACACGACTGCTCCCAACTCTAGGTCATGTGTCGTGTAGTTCTTCTCATGAACCTTCAATTGTCAGGATGCATAAGCAATCACCTTCTTGCATTGCATTAGCATGCAACCAAGTCCTTGCATAGAAGCATCACAGTAAACTACAAAATCATCTGTTCCCTCAGGCAGGGATAGAATCGGTGCCGTACAGAGTTTCTGCTTCAGAACCTAAAATGCGGATTCTTGGTTGTCACCCCAAGTGTACGTAGTACCCTTATGAGTTAATGCGGTGAGAGGTTAAGAAATCTTTGAAAACCCTTCGATGAACCATCGATAATAGCCAACCAACCCGAGAAACTGTCGTACCTCGGTCGGAGTCTTAGGCGTAGCCCAGTTCTTGATGGCTTCTATTTTTGCCGGGTCAACAGGTATCCCATTCTCATGACCACGTGACCCAAGAAGTGGACCTCTCGTATCCAGAAGTCACACTTTGAAAATTTAGCATACAATTATTCTCGTTTTAGCAGCTCCAGTATCAGCCTTAGGTGTTCCTCATGTTCTTCCTTATTCTTTGAATAAATAAGGATGTCATCGATGAAGACAATGACGAACTTGTCCAACTAGGGTTTGCACACTCGGTTCATGAGGTCCATGAATACCGCTGGCGCATTGGTCAACCCGAATGGCATAACCAAAAACTCGTAGTGGCCATACCTAGTTCTGAAAGCAGTATTTGAAATGTCTTCATCTCGAATCCTTAGTTGATGATATCCTGACCTCAGATCTATCTTGGAATAGAAACTCGACACTTGAAGTTTATCGAACAAATCATCGATGCGCGGGAGAGGGTAACGATTCTTAACCATTTCCTTGTTCAGTTCCCTATAATCAATACACATACGAAAGGTTCCGTCCTTCTTCTTGACAAACAGGACTGGGGCTCCCCACGGTGATGAGCTAGGTCTAATAAACCCTTTATCTAAGAGTTCCTGCAATTCTGTAGACAGCTCTTGTAGTTCTTTTAGAGCTAATCTGTACGGTGCTCTCGCAATAGTGGCGGCTCCAGGTACCAAATCAATCTAGAACTCGACTGGCGATGCGGTGGGAGACCAGGTAGGTCTTCAGGGAAGACCTCAGGATAATCACGTACAATAGGAATATCTTCAATCTTCTTTTCCTCGGTTTCTTTTTCGGTGACCATAGTAAGGAGAGCGGTATGACCCTTACGCAAGCACTTCTGGGCTTTCATGTAGGAGATGATTCCTGAGACCGTACCACTCCTTTCGCCCTGGACTGACAAAATTTCACCACTAGAAAGTGGTACACGAACGATTTTCTCACCGCATATGATCTCAGCTTGATTTTTGGACAACCATTCCATTCCAACAACTACATCGAAGCTACCAAGTGTGACAAGCATCAGATCTATATCTAACTCATGACCACATAATCCTAGCCTACATCCCTTAGTGATGTGAGGTGCCTCGATTAGTTTCCCGTCAGCTAATTCTACAGTGTAACTAGGCTCTACATCAGCTAAGGTTACATCTAAATACTTATTGAACTTGTTGGAAACAAAACTCTTGTCAGTGCCGGTAACAAACAGTATAGAAGCAAAACAACCATTCAGGGAAAACGTACCAGTAACCACATTCTGATCATTCCTTGCCTCGCCAGAACCAATCACAAAGGCACGACCTTTAGCATTGCTTCCATTGTTGCCCTTGTTTCCACTCTTCAGTTGTCGGCAATCCTTCCTGTAGTGGCCCTCCTTACCACACTCATAACAGCCTCTAGTCACTCCGCCCTTGCGTTGTTGTTGGGGTTGTTGCTGAGTCATCAGTTCACCCCTGCAGTCTTTAGCAGCATGACCCATCTTTCCACACCTTTGACAACGGAGTCGATCACACTGGCCATGATGATGAAAGTTGCACCGGTCACACTTCGGATACTTGCCGCATAGTTGCTCGATCCCTGACCATTGTTGTTGTTGTTGTTGTTCTGATTGTTGTTGGTGAAGCTTCTTGATGAGTCAAACTTTCTGGTCTGTTGTTGCTAGGTGTTATTGGAGCTTGAAGACTTGCTGTTGTTACCATCCCATTTCCTTTTATGATCAGATGAACAAGAAGCAGCGCCACGTTTAGGCAAAGTACCCTGTGCCACTGCCTGATCAGTGAGTTTGTGAGCAAGTCGGATAGCCTGTTGAATAGTGACAGGATCAGAAGCCATGACACTAGCTTGGATTTGAGGAGCTAAACCATCAATGTACTTCTCAATCCGTTTGCAGGCCGGGGTCACCATCTGAGGACATAAAGCAGCCAACTCGTGTGAACGAGTCGTATATTCCTCAATTTCAGAGCCAATCATTCTAAGATTCCAGAATTCACTTTCCAGCTTCTGGACTTCATTCCTCGGGCAGTATTCTTCCTTCATCAGTATCTTGAAATCATCCCAAGGCATACCGTTAGCAGCATCAAGTCCTAAGGTCTGGACCCGTGAGTTCCACCATGTCAAAATTGGTCCTTCCAGTGTGCCAGAGGCGTACTTGACATGACTTCCAGCAGGACAGTTGCACATGGCGAACACTAACTCGAGCTTCTCCAGCCAGCGAAGCAGTGTGACAGCACCCTCAGAACCACTGAAAGAGTGAGGCTTACAATCCATAAACATCTTGAAGGTACAGACTGTTGGACCTCCTTGATTCAGATTCTGGTTGTTCTGGTTCTGATTGCGGGCCTGTTCATAGGCTGCAAGCGCATCAGCAACACGCTCATTGATGATAGCATTTAACTCATCTTGAGTCATGTTGATGGTTCCTCGTCCACACTGGCGTCCAACTCTTCTTCCAGACATGATTTCTTCAATTCACAATACATAATAGTCACTAATCGGATAATAATTATGGATAAAATAAATTGTATCATACTAGTAGGAATTAAGGATTTGTTTGCATATCAACAATGAGGCTTTATGAGAACCGAGACTTCATGTCTCCAAGTATGGAAATGAAAATTTGTACTGATTATGTCCGTTATCACTCAATAGAGTTGCCAGAATTCTCATTCACGACAAATTACAATTACGTGTGCACCCGTGATTCTAGTTTGCTCTGCATGGTCACTCATGGTTCTTTCTATTTGAGATAACATACCTTGTCAAGTACCAAGTGTTATCAATGATAAAGGTATCATAGATATATTTATTATACCAAGGGTCAAATAACTAAGGAGGTACAAAGGATTCGGTTAAGATAACAATAGGGAATCAAAACAATTTGGCCTTTTTCCCTTTGAAGTTCTAGGCGTTTAAATGTCTAAGTCCGATTTTCTGATAGACTTTGAATCTTAGTCGTCCCTCATTTACTGTTCAGACTAGTGTAGAAGATAGGATTTGTTGGGAATGGCAACAAGTGTGAAAGAGTTGGAAGAGTGTGGTGTTTTTCTCTTTGTTTGTCATCGTTAGGCTAGCCGTGCGAGTTAGAAAGGTTTCCGTGTTCTAAAGTGGTAACGTTAGGTTCAATTCGTCGTTGCTTCAACTCCGAGAGCGAAGAATCAAGTGTAAATTTTGGAAGTGAGCGAGCGGGATTCTCCGCCCCTCTTTTAGTTGGTAATGATACATGCGACATACCGATAATGTTATGTTCGTTCAGTAATGTAATGTTAGTATGCTAGGAGGATGTTCGTACAACAGTTGCAATCATGTAAAAGTGTCTGTGCGATACTAGTGTCGTGTCTAAGGCTATAGTCTAGATGCAATGCAATCCTAGTTCTCTATAACCTGTGGCTCTGATACCAATCTGTCACACCCTCAATTTACACAAACGGGGTTTTACCGTTAGGCGTGTGACATACCAGGATCTCAGACACAGTCATATCAAACGACACTATATGAATTAAAAATAAACATTTGACTTCATTCAAAGGAACATAAACGAAATTAACAACGGTGCGGAAGCGTATACATGATATGTAAATCCATTACATGAAAGTTACAAGTGCCAAGTCTAAACAAAATGTTCAATGCAAGAAAATAAGATCGATGAATGCATGTCCTGAGTGCGTTCCTGAAGCGTGCATCATGAGTTTATGCATTCCTGTGACCTGAGAAAACATGCTAAAATGTGTCAACATAAAGTTGGTGAGTTCACAAGTTTAATCAACAAGAAATGTGTCAGAAAGCGTTTCAATGGTTTAGTATATAAAGCATATCGTTAGGTAGCTAGCCTATGATCATGTTACTTAGCGTTTCCAACCGAAGCTGACTGTTTGCGTGTCGTATATGTTTGTTGTATCCCCGTCACGTCTCACCAGACAGTGACAATGTTAGGTTAATAATGCACCCGTTTGACCTCCAATCAAGCTAGCGCGACTAGCCCAGGCGGGGTTTGTCAGACCCAGTAGTACTACTCAGAATTACCTCGCTACACATTACTAACGGTTCAAAAATGTCATGACTGTTATGTGTGTTTGCACTAACGTAACAAGCGATATCAACAATACTAAACTATTTATCTAAATCTGTTTGCATGTTTTCTCCCCCAAAATGAAAGAAAGTAAAATAGGGGCCGTGAAGACTCATAGGTTATGTAGTAAGTATGTAGGATGAAAGCCTCCCAAGTGTTGTTTACAATGAACTGTCAAACACCTATTGACAGTTATGTTAAGCGTTGATGTTGTGTCTAGTGTTAATAGAAATGTTTAGTCAGATCTGGTCGCATTGGTTCGGTCGTGGGTGACACACACACAAGCAGGCATACACATATCAGACCTTATGTAGATCCTAAATGGGTTGTCGTTAATTGTAAACGGTTAGGTTATTTTAGATTGAAAAAGTATGTGCTTGTTGATAGCGTTGACTTTAATCTTTGTGGTCAAGAAATGACACTTTATTGATGTTACTTTATCATCACACGATAGGCACACCGCTAACAAGAAGAATTCACTCACAGTGACTCCAATCGCATAACAAGACTAGACGCACGACTGGATACTTCATTCGCACGAATGGGCCTTCAATCGTACGAATCAACTTCACTCGTACGATTGAACCCTCATTCATGCAACTTAGCACTCAGTCGTACCACACATCACCCATTCGCACGACTCAACGGCCATTCGCTCGACTGAACCTTTATTCGTGCGATTGGACCTTCAGTCATGCGATGCATTGTCGCACACATTCATCCGTTTGACTCAATCGCACACACCCTCAATCGTATGCATTCAATCGCACGACACGCACATACGCCTGGACTCAGTCGCACGACTCACCCCAGTCTCACCACTCAGTCGCACGACACGCCCAGTCGTACGGCTCAGTCGCACGACTGGCACAGTCGCGAACTGCAGCAGATCACAACTGCTGGTGGGGCTGAACAGCCTTCGGCTGTTCCGTGCACGGTCTTCACACATCAAGGACTTCCAGAAACTCTTTTCTAACATGTCTAAGTAAAACGCACATGCTGATTGACATCACACGCACCCCCAGGACCTCATGCATTTGGGTTGAACCCAAGCACCCGAAACCCCAAATTCGCAGAAGTGTACAAGCAATAAAATGGACGACCGAGGTCGCCTACCTGCTGTAAATGTGTTATCTCAGCTGTAGCTATGATTTCCCCGGCGAAAACGAGCTCAAACGAGGTGATTGTTGGTGCTAGGAGGTGGTAGAGAGGTGGAGGAGGAGATAGTGAAGAAGAAGAAGAAAAGGGAGTGGAAATGAAACTTAGGGCTGGTAAAGGGTTTATATACCCAGCCCTAGTTTGGCAATTTGTCACGTTTGGTCCTCGCACTTAGTCCCCGAGTTCCCGAATTTGTTTCGGTTGATAACTGTAGGATTCTGTGTGCCCAAGACACTTAGAATATTGATGTGTTTAGTACGTCATGATCCAAGTCGGGTTATACCCAATAACAAGCTTAGCAAACACCAATTAATATTTAATTGATGATATGATCATGCAATTAAATATTTACACCAATTTAGAAAATAGGTTTTCTAAAAAGGTTGCATGTGAAATAGAACAAATTATTAGGATATTTTGTTCAAAGATATTATTTGTAATGTTATTTATATAAGTTAGATGACATTACAAATAAGTAGGGGGAGTAATTAGTTTATGCAATTAAAAGGTTACTTGCATAAATTTCTAGTTGAAAGGCTTGTCAACCAATATAATGTGTTATATTTTTGAGAGGGAAAACTCTAATTTTTTGAAGACTTTGGCCGCCCCCTTGGTCTTATTTGATTGGACCATTTTTCCTTGATAGATGCAAGCCTTTACTAGTGATTTTACTCCCAATCAACTCTCATTTTTCACATGCAATTTTGAAAGCAAAAACTCTCTCTATCTCTCTCTCTTGCTCTCGGCTTTGGCAGCTGGGATTTTGAGGTTTTTGGTCTTCATTTGGTGAACTCTACCTAGCAAAGAGTGGTGTATGCTTCACAAGCTTGGGGTATAATCACTTGAGGACTCCTCCTTGAAGTCTTGGTCGATTTAGAAGCATCATCTACCCCTTTTTGGTCGAAATTTGCTGCTGAAATGGTAGATATCACAGCTTATTCAAGCTGTGATTTTATGTACGTTTTATATGTTCATAGCTTGTTCCATTCATATATTTAAGATCCTATTGATATGGGTTTTGTTTTCATCTTAAAACCACATTTAGAACACGAAATTTTCAGATTATAAACTTGTTATAATCCTTTACATCCGCTGCGTTTTCTGAAAAGTTTAAAAGGTTAAACTATGTTTTAGTGTTCTAACAAACCCTTCAATGGCATCAAGAGCCGGTTATATGGATGGCTTGCTTGATTTATCTTTTGAAATTAGTTTCAAAAGATGATTTTAGACATGTTATAGGCTGGTTTTGGGCTGGTGTATCATGTTTTGTTGAATCCCCAACTTTCAAGGTTACATCACACATGCTTGTGATTAAACCTTGAAAGATATGTATGTTGATATGTTGATTGTTTGGACAATATTTAAAACCAAAATTTCAGTTTATGTTGGCTGAAATTTGAAGGTTTTAAGTGGGGTTTCAATATATATTTTGATGATTTGATCATTGGATGTTTTAGTGCATAACCTAGCCATTGACCTTGTGATTGTTTGGATGTTTATGATGGTTGTATTCATTCATTCAATTTGGTTGTATAATCTATTATTTTTTTTGTTCCAAGTGTAATTTATTTGTTATTGGGTTGTAATAAATAGATTAGTCATTTTCATATTTCTAGAAATCTTGTATTAGGACATTATTTCTTGTAATATGAAGATGTACGTGACAAAAGCACAAAGAGAAGACACAAGAAACATGGAGCATTTGGATGCGGTTTCTAGTGGGAGGTTCTTGGAACTTTTATGATGTGTTTGACCCTTAGAAAGACCAAATGACAACACTTGTGATGGCAAACAAGTGTTGTCAACATAAGGGCTATGGTTATGCACATTATGTATGTTATCTTTATGACTTGTTTGGATGTTTGTTATTTGATTGTATGATTGAAATTTAGACATGCATTACAAACTAATTAACAAACTTAACAAGTTATAAAAATGATGGTTCTTAATCATTAAAAGGTAATAAAAGGTTATTAAAATGTTTTAATGATTTTAAAGATTAAAATAGGTTTTAATCAAAGAACCATAAGGTACCTTGTATTTGAAAGCATGCAAATACAAGTACATAGAGTTTTCTAAACTAGAATTATGAAACCTCTAAACATTTAACAAACAAGTTTAACACCGTCCTTTTGCACAACACTTAAGTCATTTGGAAACTCTTAATGGGATAAAGATCACCTAACCATTTTGAGGGAACTTGTGACTTAAGGTGGGAATACCACATTGGTGGGATAAAGGTCACCTAACCACTTATGTTGGTAAACTCACATGCGTGTGCAAGTAGGGTAACTTGATTTGCAAACCATGTTGAATGGATCACCTAAAATATGGTTTCCAAATGGTGTTGATGGGATTAACGTGCCGGCTTTGCATATGATGTTTTAAAGTCGATCCCATACCTCTAGAAGTTGCAAATGGGTGCAATCGTCAATTGTTGACCACCTTATTAATTTAAATAGTGGGATAAAGGTCACCTAACCACAATTTAAATGTAATGTTGGGTTCTAGATTTTAATATAAAATTAACCTTAAAAGGCATTAAATATTAAAATTAGCAATATCGAAAATACTAAAATTGATCTTTGTCAAATTTTGTAGATGGCCACCAATAATGAAAATCACGATAACTCGTCCGCGTCAAACCAATCACTACGAGCGATCCTCCAAAAGGAACGTCTAAATCATAACAACTTTATTGATTGGTATCGAAACTTGAGAATTGTTCTCAAGCAAGAGAGAAGATCATATGTTTTAGACGACCCTATCCCCGATCAACCTACCGAGGATGATGAGGAGGCCTTTAACGATTGGCTGAAATACACTGAGGACTCCGTCCAAGTGTCTTGTCTCATGCTAGCGAGCATGACTCCGGATCTCCAAAAGGAGTATGAACATCACGGAGCCTACGACATGATAACCCAGCTGAAGGAAACGTTCCAACAACAAGCGAGGGTTGAGCGGTTCGAAACGGTTCGAGCGCTCCATGCATGTCGTGTGGACGACAACCAATCTGTTTCATCTTATGTACTTAAGATGAAAAGTCATATTGACCGCCTCGAGAGGCTAAATTGTCCCGTCTCGAAGGAGTTGGCCACGGATTTGATCCTAAATGGCCTAACCAAGAGGTTCGAGACATTCGTGTTGAACTACAACATGAATGCATGGGACAAAAGCATTGGTGAACTTCACTCAATGCTCAAAACGGCCGAGGCGGCCATGGGTAAAAGGGTTTTACCCGTTCTCACCATCAATGAAGGTGGGAACAACAAGAGGCCTCATCCCGCACCCAAGGCAAAGGTTGCCAAGGGTAAGGGACCCGTATGGGGAAAAGGGAAAGGGGTGGTAAGGGTACCACCCAAACCACAAGAGAAGAAGCAAAAGGTTGCTACTAATGACCCATGCTTCAAGTGTGGGGAGATAGGACATTGGGCAAGGAATTGTCTTGTCCATCTCCAAGAGTTGAAAGCCAAGAGGGATGCCGGGCAGACCTCAGGTACAATATACATGATTCATATTAATCTTAATGTTACATCTTCAAACACATGGGTATTGGATACCGGATGTGGAACTCATATTTGCAATTTGTTGCAGGGGTTCACAAGAAGTAGGGACTTCAAGAAAGGGGATGTTAGCCTCTTCATGGGCAATGGAACTAAAGTCTTAGTTGAAGCTCGTGGGGACTACATCCTAAGACTTCCAAGTGGTTTGGAAGTTATTTTGAAGAATGTTTTGTATGCTCCTAGTTTGACTAGGAACATTATTTCTGTATCTCAACTAAGACATTATGATTATGTATTATCTTTTATTGAAAATGATATTCATGTTTCTTTAAATGGTATGTTCTATTTTAAAGCTATTCCAATTAATGGTATTTATGAATTGCTTCATGAAAATACTTTAAATAGTTCATTGTACCAAACTAACACCAAGAAACTCAAGTTGGACTTGAATGATACCTATCTTTGGCATTGTCGTCTTGGTCATATAAACAAGAAATGTTTACAAACACTTCAAAAGAATGGTCTTTTAAAAACAAATGAATGTGATTCATTTGATGTTTGTGAATCTTGTTTACAAGGCAACATGACTAAGGCGCCTTTTAGTGGAACTACCGAAAGGGCAAAAGATTTATTAGGAATCATACATTCGGATGTATGTGGTCCTTTTAAGCCAATGACTAGGAATGGTGAAAGATACTTCATTACCTTTACCGACGACTATAGTCGCTACGGGTATGTGTACTTATTAAGGCACAAAGATGAAGCTTTTGAAATGTTCAAAATCTTCAAAAATGAAGTAGAAAATCAACTCAATAAGTCAATTAAAATTCTCCGTACTGATAGAGAAGGTGAATACCTAAGTGATGTTTTTCAAGATCATCTTAGGAGTTGTGGGATTGTCTCACAACTCACTCCACCTGGAACACCACAACATATGGTGTGTCTGAGAGGAGGAATCGAACCTTATTGGATATGGTCCGATCTATGATGGCTAGAAGCACATTACCTCTATCATTTTGGGGTTTCGCTTTGCTCTCCGCGGCCCGTATTCTAAATATGGCCCCAACCAAAAAGGTGGAAAGGACACCTTTTGAGATATGGCATGGAAGAGTTCCATCCCTATCATACTTAAGGGTTTGGGGATGTGAGGCTTATGTTAAGACTCCCACCCCAAACAAATTGGAAGTCCGATCCACCAAGTGTATCTTTGTTGGATATCCTAGAGATTCTATGGGATATTATTTCTACGATCCACAGGAACAAAAGGTGTTTGTTGCCAGAAAGGGTGAGTTCTTAGAAGCTAAGTTCCTTATGGAAGGAGCTGGCAGTAGAACGGTGGATCTTGAAGAACATCAAGAACCACAACCCGATGCACGTTTGGTTGAAACTAGCACTCAACATGAGGATGTTGAGAATGATCAAGGGGTTGATCAATACACACAAGACGTTCGCAGAAGTGGTAGAACTAGTAATCCACCTGAAAGATATGGATTTTTCATGGATGGATGCTATGTAGTAGATTCTGATGAACCAACCACATACCATAATGCAATGTCCAATTCGGATTGTGACAAATGGCTAGAAGCCATGAACGTTGAGATGCAATCCATGTATGACAACCAAGTTTGGGAACTTGTTGTACCACCGCTTAATTCCAAGGTAGTTGGAAGTGGGTTTTCAAGAAGAAAACTGATATGCATGGAAACTTGGATACTTATAAAGCTAGACTTGTAGCAAAGGGTTTCACTCAAACTCAAGGGGTTGATTATGATGAAACCTTCTCACCTGTTGCGATGCTAAAGTCTATAAGGATATTGTTTGCCATAGCTGCTCATTATGATTATGAGATTTGGCAAATGGATGTCAAAACCGCTTTCCTAAATGGATATCTTGAGGAAGATGTCTATATGGTTCAGCCTGAAGGTTTTGTTGATCCAAAACATCCTAATAAAGTATGCAAGTTAAAGAAATCAATCTATGGATTGAAACAAGCATCGAGAAGCTGGAATCATCGTTTCGATGAGGAGGTCAAGAAATTTGGCTTCATCAAAAACGCTGATGAAGCTTGTGTGTATAAGAAGGCTAGTGGGAGCTCAATAACCTTCCTAGTATTGTATGTTGATGACATACTACTTTTTGGAAATGACATTCCAACCTTGGAAGGTGTAAAAACCTGGCTTGGAAGTTGTTTTTCCATTAAGGATCTTGGTGAAGCCGCCTATATTCTGGGAATAAAGATCTATAGGGATAGATCAAGGCGGTTGATTGTTTTGAATCAAAGTGCGTACATTGATCAGATCTTGAAAAGGTTCAAGATGGAAAACTCTAAGAAAGGTACGGTACCTATTCAAAGAGGAACAATATTGAGTACGACTTAATGTCCAAGCTCAAAGGATGAGCAAGATGGCATGAAGGCAATCCCATACGCATCTGCTATAGGATCCATCATGTATGCAATGATATGCACTCGACCGGACATGTCGTGCGCCTTAAGCATGACAAGCCGTTACCAGCAGAATCCTGGAAACAGTCATTGGATGGCTGTTAAGAACATACTTAAGTACCTAAGGAGGACGAGAGATATGTTCCTAATCTATGGATCTGGTGACGAGGAACTCGTTGTAAAAGGTTACACGGATGCGAGTTTCCAAACCGATCGTGATGATTCTCGGTCACAATCGGGATACATTTTCATTCTGAATGGAGGAGCGGTTTCTTGGAAGAGCTCCAAGCAGGATGTGGTGGCTCTATCAACTAAAGAATCAGAATACGTCGCCGCCTCATTGGCAACTCAAGAAGCTGCATGGTTGAAGAAATTCATTGCCGATCTAGGGGTTGTCCCTTCCATTCAGGACCCCCTAGAGATCTTTGTGATAACGAGGGTGCGATTGCACAAATCAAGGAACCCCGTGCTCATCAAAAGACTAGGCACATTGAGCGGAGATTCAACTACATACGAGATGAAGTTGAAAAGGGAAAGATATGTATTCGCAAAGTTCACACGGATCAAAACATTGCGGATCCTCTCACGAAGCTCCTTGAAAAGGCAAAGCATGAAGGTCATACTTGTGCCATGGGACTTCGATATTCTAGTGATTGGATTTGATCTGTAAATTTTGTATTTGGATATGTGGAACTTTCTATTATTTGAATAAAATTATTTGGTTATAATGTTTCAAATAATATTCCAATTTAGCATGTTTAATCCATGAGTAAAATGTTTACTCTAAATGTTCGTAGTCGTTCACACTTGGGGGAACAAGTTTGAAGGTAAGACTATTATGAACTTGGATTGGTTGATATTCATAAGGATGAATATAGAGCAATGGGTTGCTACCAAGGTTCATAGATATTTGTGGGATACAAATATTGGACTAACCCACATCTCAAATTTTACTACATGGAATCTTATTGATTGATCATAAGTAAATTTGAGTAAAGGCGAATATCATTTGGTATCATCCGACCTGAGATACATATTGGGTTTTGATATTCACTACGTATTATATCTTGAGCCCATTCTTCACTGTCCTGAAATAGTGGACAGTACATAAGGATATGTTCAGGTATAACACGAGGTGCTTGTGAGAAACGTATGTAGTCAAGATGGAATTTGTTCCTCTTATTCGTTGAGAGTTAGATGTCTAAGGCCTGATTAAGTTAAATCAACAAGGAATGATCATTCTGTGTCCTTGGATTTAACATGACATCTGTAACAAAAGGATAGATGATCGATTCACCTAAATCATTTCAAGTAGGGTACTTGAAAGGTATGATGTTATTGAATGGCTATAAGTCATGCGTATTAAGGGTAGTAAACCGTTGTTAGGCGGTATTTACTGCTTGCATCAATCTTCTATGAATCTTGGGCAAGTGGGAGATTGTAGGATTCTGTGTGCCCAAGACACTTAGAATATTGATGTGGTTAGTACGTCATGATCCAAGTCAGGTTATACCCAATAACAAGCTTAGCAAACACCAATTAATATTTAATTGATGATATGATCATGCAATTAAATATTTACACCAATTTAGAAAACTGGTTTTCTAAAAAGGTTGCATGTGAAATAGAACAAATTATTAGGATATTTTGTTCAAAGATATTATTTGTAATGTTATTTATATAAGTTAGATGACATTACAAATAAGTAGTGGGAGTAATTAGTTTATGCAATTAAAAGGTTACTTGCATAAATTTCTAGTTGAAAGGCTTGTCAACCAATATAATGTGTTATATTTTTGAGAGGGAAAACTCTAATTTTTTGAAGACTTTGGCCGCCCCCTTGGTCTTATTTGATTGGACCATTTTTCCTTGATAGATGCAAGCCTTTACTAGTGATTTTACTCCCAATCAACTCTCATTTTTCACATGCAATTTTGAAAGCAAAAACTCTCTCTATCTCTCTCTCTTGCTCTCGGCTTTGGCAGCTGGGATTTTGAGGTTTTTGGTCTTCATTTGGTGAACTCTACCTAGCAAAGAGTGGTGTATGCTTCACAAGCTTGGGGTATAAGCACTTGAGGACTCCTCCTTGAAGTCTTGGTCGATTTAGAAGCATCATCTACCCCCTTTTTGGTCGAAATTTGCTGCTGAAAAGGTAGATATCACAGCTTATTCAAGCTGTGATTTTATGTACGTTTTATATGTTCATAGCTTGTTCCATTCATATATTTAAGATCCTATTGATATGGGTTTTGTTTTCATCTTAAAACCACATTTAGAACACGAAATTTTCAGATTATAAACTTGTTATAATCCTTTACATCCGCTGCGTTTTCTGAAAAGTTTAAAAGGTTAAACTATGTTTTAGTGTTCTAACAAACCCTTCAATGGCATCAAGAGCCGGTTATGTGGATGGCTTGCTTGATTTATCTTTTGAAATTGGTTTCAAAAGATGATTTTAGACATGTTATAGGCTGGTTTTGGGATGGTGTATCATGTTTTGTTGAATCCCCAACTTTCAAGGTTACATCACACATGCTTGTGATTAAACCTTGAAAGATATGTATGTTGATATGTTGATTGTTTGGACAATATTTAAAACCAAAATTTCAGTTTATGTTGGCTGAAATTTGAAGGTTTTAAGTGGGGTTTCAATATATATTTTGATGATTTGATCATTGGATGTTTTAGTGCATAACCTAGCCATTGACCTTGTGATTGTTTGGATGTTTATGATGGTTGTATTCATTCATTCAATTTGGTTGTATAATCTATTATTTTTTTTTTGTTCCAAGTGTAATTTATTTGTTATTGGGTTGTAATAAATAGATTAGTCATTTTCATATTTCTAGAAATCTTGTATTAGGACATTATTTCTTGTAATATGAAGATGTACGTGACAAAAGCACAAAGAGAAGACACAAGAAACATGGAGCATTTGGATGCGGTTTCTAGTGGGAGGTTCTTGGAACTTTTATGATGTGTTTGAACCTTAGAAAGACCAAATGACAACACTTGTGATGGCAAACAAGTGTTGTCAACATAAGGGCTATGGTTATGCACATTATGTATGTTATCTTTATGACTTGTTTGGATGTTTGTTATTTGATTGTATGATTGAAATTTAGACATGCATTACAAACTAATTAACAAACTTAACAAGTTATAAAAATGATGGTTCTTAATCATTAAAAGGTAATAAAAGGTTATTAAAATGTTTTAATGATTTTAAAGATTAAAATAGGTTTTAATCAAAGAACCATAAGGTACCTTGTATTTGAAAGCATGCAAATACAAGTACATAGAGTTTTCTAAACTAGAATTATGAAACCTCTAAACATTTAACAAACAAGTTTAACACCGTCCTTTTGCACAACACTTAAGTCATTTGGAAACTCTTAATGGGATAAAGGTCACCTAACCATTTTGAGGGAACTTGTGACTTAAGGTGGGAATACCACATTGGTGGGATAAAGGTCACCTAACCACTTATGTTGGTAAACTCACATGTGTGTGCAAGTAGGGTAACTTGATTTGCAAACCATGTTGAATGGATCACCTAAAATATGGTTTCCAAATGGTGTTGATGGGATTAACGTGCCGGCTTTGCATATGATGTTTTAAAGTCGATCCCATACCTCTAGAAGTTGCAAATGGTTGCAATCGTCAATCGTTGACCACCTTATTAATTTAAATAGTGTGATAAAGGTCACCTAACCACAATTTAAATGTAATGTTGGGTTCTAGATTTTAATATAAAGTTGACCTTAAAAGGCATTAAATATTAAAATTAGCAATATCGAAAATACTAAAATTGATCTTCGTCAAATTTTGTAGATGGCCACCAATAATGAAAATCACGATAACTCGTCCGCGTCAAACCAATCACTACGAGCGATCCTCCAAAAGGAACGTCTAAATCTTAACAACTTTATTGATTGGTATCGAAACTTGAGAATTGTTCTCAAGCAAGAGAGAAGATCATATGTTTTAGACGACCCTATCCCCGATCAACCTACCGAGGATGATGAGGAGGCCTTTAACGATTGGCTGAAATACACTGAGGACTCCGTCCGAGTGTCTTGTCTCATGCTAGCGAGCATGACTCCGGATCTCCAAAAGGAGTATGAACATCACGGAGCCTACGACATGACAACCCAGCTGAAGGAAACGTTCCAATAGCAAGCGAGGGTTGAGCGGTTCGAGCGCTCCATGCATGTCGTATGGACGACAACCAATCTGTTTCATCTTATGTACTTAAGATGAAAAGTCATATTGACCGCCTCGAGAGGCTAAATTGTCCCGTCTCGAAGGAGTTGGCCACGGATTTGATCCTAAATGGCCTAACCAAGAGGTTCGAGACATTCGTGTTGAACTACAACATGAATGCATGGGACAAAAGCATTGGTGAACTTCACTCAATGCTCAAAACGGCCGAGGCGGCCATGGGTAAAAGGGTTTTACCCGTTCTCACCATCAATGAAGGTGGGAACAACAAGAGGCCTCATCCCGCACCCAAGGCAAAGGTTGCCAAGGGTAAGGGACCCGTATGGGGAAAAGGGAAAGGGGTGGTAAGGGTACCACCCAAACCACAAGAGAAGAAGCAAAAGGTTGCTACAAATGAGCCATGCTTCAAGTATGGGGAGATAGGACATTGGGCAAGGAATTGTCCTGTCCATCTCCAAGAGTTGAAAGCCAAGAGGGATGCCGGGCAGACCTCAGGTACAATATACATGATTCATATTAATCTTAATGTTACATCTTCAAACACATGGGTATTGGATACCGGATGTGGAACTCATATTTGCAATTTGTTGCAGGGGTTCACAAGAAGTAGGGACTTCAAGAAAGGGGATGTTAGCCTCTTCATAGGCAATGGAACTAAAGTCTTAGTTGAAGCTCGTGGGGACTACATCCTAAGACTTCCAAGTGGTTTGGAAGTTATTTTGAAGAATGTTTTGTATGCTCCTAGTTTGACTAGGAACATTATTTCTGTATCTCAACTAAGACATTATGATTATGTATTATCTTTTATTGAAAATGATATTCATGTTTCTTTAAATGGTATGTTCTATTTTAAAGCTATTCCAATTAATGGTATTTATGAATTGGTTCATGAAAATACTTTAAATAGTTCATTGTACCAAACTAACACCAAGAAACTCAAGTTGGACTTGAATGATACCTATCTTTGGCATTGTCGTCTTGGTCATATAAACAAGAAACGTTTACAAACACTTCAAAAGAATGGTCTTTTAAAAACAAATGAATGTGATTCATTTGATGTTTGTGAATCTTGTTTACAAGGCAAGATGACTAAGGCGCCTTTTAGTGGAACTACCGAAAGGGCAAAAGATTTATTAGGAATCATACATTCGGATGTATGTGGTCCTTTTAAGCCAATGACTAGGAATGGTGAAAGATACTTCATTACCTTTACCGACGACTATAGTCGCTACGGGTATGTGTACTTATTAAGGCACAAAGATGATGCTTTTGAAATGTTCAAAATCTTCAAGAATGAAGTAGAAAATCAACTCAATAAGTCAATTAAAATTCTCCGTACCGATAGAGGAGGTGAATACCTAAGTGATGTTTTGCAAGATCATCTTAGGAGTTGTGGGATTGTCTCACAACTCACTCCACCTGGAACACCACAACATATGGTGTGTCTGAGAGGAGGAATCGAACCTTATTGGATATGGTCCGATCTATGATGGCTAGAAGCACATTACCTCTATCATTTTGGGGTTTCGCTTTGCTCTTCGCGGCCCGTATTCTAAATATGGCCCCAACCAAAAAGGTGGAAAGGACACCTTTTGAGATATGGCATGGAAGAGTTCCATCCCTATCATACTTAAGGGTTTGGGGATGTGAGGCTTATGTTAAGACTCCCACCCCAAACAAATTGGAAGTCCGATCCACCAAGTGTATCTTTGTTGGATATCCTAGAGATTCTATGGGATATTATTTCTACGATCCACTGGAACAAAAGGTGTTTGTTGCCAGAAAGGGTGAGTTCTTAGAAGCTAAGTTCCTTATGGAAGGAGCTGGTAGTAGAACGGTGGATCTTGAAGAAGATCAAGAACCACAACCCGATGCACGTTTGGTTGAAACTAGCACTCAACATGAGGATGTTGAGAATGATCAAGGGGTTGATCAATACACACAAGACGTTCGCAGAAGTGGTAGAACTAGTAATCCACCTGAAAGATATGGATTTTTCATGGATGGATGCTATGTGGTAGATTCTGATGAACCAACCACATACCATAATGCAATGTCCAATTCGGATTGTGACAAATGGCTAGAAGCCATGAACGTTGAGATGCAATCCATGTATGACAACCAAGTTTGGGAACTTGTTGTACCACCGCTTAATTCCAAGGTAGTTGGAAGTAAGTGGGTTTTCAAGAAGAAAACCGATATGCATGGAAACTTGGATACTTATAAAGCTAGACTTGTAGCAAAGGGTTTCACTCAAACTCAAGGGGTTGATTATGATGAAACCTTCTCACCTGTTGCGATGCTAAAGTCTATAAGGATATTGTTTGCCATAGCTGCTCATTATGATTATGAGATTTGGCAAATGGATGTCAAAACCGCTTTCCTAAATGGATATCTTGAGGAAGATGTCTATATGGTTCAGCCTGAAGGTTTTGTTGATCCAAAACATCCTAATAAAGTATGCAAGCTAAAGAAATCAATCTATGGATTGAAACAAGCATCGAGAAGCTGGAATCATCGTTTCGATGAGGAGGTCAAGAAATTTGGCTTCATCAAAAACGCTGATGAAGCTTGTGTGTATAAGAAGGATAGTGGGAGCTCAATAACCTTCCTAGTATTGTATGTTGATGACATACTACTTTTTGGAAATGACATTCCAACCTTGGAAGGTGTAAAAACCTGGCTTGGAAGTTGTTTTTCCATTAAGGATCTTGGTGAAGCCGCCTATATTCTGGGAATAAAGATCTATAGGGATAGATCAAGGCGGTTGATTGGTTTGAATCAAAGTGCGTACATTGATCAGATCTTGAAAAGGTTCAAGATGGAAAACTCTAAGAAAGGTACAGTACCTATTCAAAGAGGAACGATATTGAGTACGACTCAATGTCCAAGCTCAAAGGATGAGCAAGATGGCATGAAGGCAATCCCATACGCATCTGCTATAGGATCCATCATGTATGCAATGATATGCACTCGACCGGACGTGTCGTGCGCCTTAAGCATGACAAGCCGTTACCAGCAGAATCCTAGAAACAGTCATTGGATGGCTGTTAAGAACATACTTAAGTACCTAAGGAGGACGAGAGATATGTTCCTAATCTATGGATCTGGTGACGAGGAACTCGTTGTAAAAGGTTACACGGATGCGAGTTTCCAAACCGATCGTGATGATTCTCGGTCACAATCGGGATAAATTTTCATTCTGAATGGAGGAGCGGTTTCTTGGAAGAGCTCCAAGCAGGATGTGGTGGCTCTATCATCTACAGAATCAGAATACGTCGCCGCCTCATTGGCAGCTCAAGAAGCTGCATGGTTGAAGAAATTCATTGCCGATCTAGGGGTTGTCCCTTCCATTCAGGACCCCCTAGAGATCTTTGTGATAACGAGGGTGCGATTGCACAAATCAAGGAACCCCGTGCTCATCAAAAGACTAGGCACATTGAGCGGAGATTCAACTACATACGAGATGAAGTTGAAAAGGGAAAGATATGTATTCGCAAAGTTCACACGGATCAAAACATTACGGATCCTCTCACGAAGCTCCTTGAAAAGGCAAAGCATGAAGGTCATACTTGTGCCATGGGACTTTGATATTCTAGTGATTGGATTTGATCTATAAATTTTGTATTTGGATATGTGGAACTTTCTATTATTTGAATAAAATTATTTGGTTATAATGTTTCAAATAATATTCCAATTTAGCATGTTTAATCCATGAGTAAAATGTTTACTCTAAATGTCCGTAGTCGTTCACACTTGTGGGAACAAGTTTGAAGGTAAGACTATTATGAACTTGGATTGGTTGATATTCATAAGGATGAATATAGAGCAATGGGTTGCTACCAAGGTTCATAGATATTTGTGGGATACAAATATTGGACTAACCCGCATCTCAAATTTTACTACATGGAATCTTATTGATTGATCATAAGTAAATTTGAGTAAAGGCGAATATCATTTGGTATCCTCCGACCTGAGATACATATTGGGTTTTGATATTCACCAAGTATTATATCTTGAGCCCATTCTTCACTGTCCTGAAATAGTGGACAGTACATAAGGATATGTTCAGGTATAACACGAGGTGCTTGTGAGAAACGTATGTAGTCAAGATGGAATTTGTTCCTCTTATTCGTTGAGAGTTAGATGTCTAAGGCCTGATTAAGTTAAATCAACAAGGAATGATCATTCTGTGTCCTTGGATTTAACATGACATCTGTAACAAAAGGATAGATGATCAATTCACCTAAATCATTTCAAGTAGGGTACTTGAAAGGTATGATGTTATTGAATGGCTATAAGTCATGCGTATTAAGGGTAGTAAACCGTTGTTAGGCGGTATTTACTGCTTGCTTCAATCTTCTATGAATCTTAGGCAAGTGGGAGATTGTAGGATTCTGTGTGCCCAAGACACTTAGAATATTGATGTGGTTAGTACGTCATGATCCAAGTCGGGTTATACCCAATAACAAGCTTAGCAAACACCAATTAATATTTAATTGATGATATGATCATGCAATTAAATATTTACACCAATTTAGAAAATAGGTTTTCTAAAAAGGTTGCATGTGAAATAGAACAAATTATTAGGATATTTTGTTCGAAGATATTATTTGTAATGTTATTTATATAAGTTAGATGACATTACAAATAAGTAGTGGGAGTAATTAGTTTATGCAATTAAAAGGTTACTTGCATAAATTTCTAGTTGAAAGGCTTGTCAACCAATATAATGTGTTATATTTTTGAGAGGGAAAACTCTAATTTTTTGAAGACTTTGGCCGCCCCCTTGGTCTTATTTGATAGGACCATTTTTCCTTGATAGATGCAAGCCTTTACTAGTGATTTTACTCCCAATCAACTCTCATTTTTCACATGCAATTTTGAAAGCAAAAACTCTCTCTATCTCTCTCTCTTGCTCTCGGCTTTGGCAGCTGGGATTTTGAGGTTTTTGGTCTTCATTTGGTGAACTCTACCTAGCAAAGAGTGGTGTATGCTTCACAAGCTTGGGGTATAAGCACTTGAGGACTCCTCCTTGAAGTCTTGGTCGATTTAGAAGCATCATCTACCCCCTTTTTGGTCGAAATTTGCTGCTGAAAAGGTAGATATCACAGCTTATTCAAGCTGTGATTTTATGTACGTTTTATGTTCATAGCTTGTTCCATTCATATATTTAAGATCCTATTGATATGGGTTTTGTTTTCATCTTAAAACCACATTTAGAACACGAAATTTTCAGATTATAAACTTGTTATAATCCTTTACATCTGCTGCGTTTTCTGAAAAGTTTAAAAGGTTAAACTATGTTTTAGTGTTCTAACAAACCCTTCAATAACGATGTAAATGGGCGAGCTATGTTAATTTAGAGGATTCCTTAAGTAATCCCGTTTATTTGAATCCTCTACAAACACCATTTTGTATTTCGAAAAACGGGGTTATTTCTCATGTTAGTATTACATACCATAACATGTTTAACGATGACGGCGGCGATGCTTGTAAATGTTTTATGTAATAACGAGTATGTAACAATGAGAACGACAACAGTCTGAATGGTGTTAACCTGAAATTACGGTGTGTCACAAAAATGATGTTCTAGAGTTGTGTTTTTAGTTTTCAATTCCTTTAATTACCCATGTTACCCTTTACCCCTTGCACTTTGAATTCTTATGAAAAGTAAGCTTTAAACTCTTTTAAAAGTGTTTTTAACTAAATTAATATGCATGTAAACTCATGATAACATCTATACATTTGATCTTTATAAAACACAAAACATACGAATTTTTACACACGTTTCCACGTTACGCGATTAATTCTAAATTTACATGTAAAACACACAAGCACATAAACATAACGCAATAATCACATAATCAGTTAAATTATCATTAATTAATCATTATTAATTATCATTAGGTCACTAACGTTAAACGACAACCAGTGTGTGCTCAAGACACGTGTATGCAAGACTCAACGAGACTAACGGAGTTTCGTAACGTAAAATTTCCGGGCGTCATAAGATGATATCAAACTTGAACATTTCCTGAAATATTTTAAAAACAAAGGGTCAACTATGAAAGTTGATGAGTTTCCATGGGATATGTATACATAAATATAGCAAAAGATTTACAAGTAGCAATTCACGTCAATGGTTATGCATTATGCAAGTTTATAGAACACATATAGTTACAATCAAACCTTGACAAATTACAAGATTACAAGATTAAATGAATAGCTAAGTGTACTTGGTCCCCATAGTGCTCAAGAATACGACACCAGGGCCATCAAATGGGCTTGTCAGGCCCATAGATCTATGACGTCGCCAGTCTAGCAATACTTAATGATTGTCAACATATAATGTATCTCACATAAAACTCACAATAATACAAATAATCATGACAAAAATAAGTATGAATTGCATGTACGTTACAAGAATAAAAGTTTACAAGTGTAAGTTCATACGTTAACATGTTTCACCCTAAAAAGTGTGAAATAATGAAAGGGGGCATGAGAAACTCACTTGATGTATGTATATAAGATGATAATAAGAATTAAACGATATTTCAACAAATTCCTTTACAAGGCACCTAAACCTATATATTACAAGATTAAGGTCAATAATAAGATTAATGTTCTAACGAGAACTAGGGTTTGAATAGAATTATGGGGTTTTGACAAGTAAATAAATTTATATAATTAAATCATTTATATTTTGATTCAATGGAAAGAATTATACCATCTAAGTGATTTAATATAGAAAACAATTTAACTATAATAATTGATAACGTTTAAATATAAAGTGTAAATAAATTTTTATAATCTTTTAAAATAAACATGATTTAACAATCAAGTATTGACCAATAATAATTTATTAATCCAAACTATTATTTAAAGTACATTTTATAAAAAATAACCCAAGATGACCTTTGTAAATAATTTGTGAAATTATAAAATATATATAATTTCTACAATTATTATTTACATTAATAGTTTAATATAGTGTCCATAATTAAAGATAATATAGTGTCCACTAATAGTTTAATGATTTAAATTATTATTTACAATCCATATTTCTAAAAATAACTATTTATAATATTTGAAAATAATATTTATAAGTAAATGTTAAAGTGTTTTAAAGGAATAAATTTTACAGAAAATAATAGGATAACTTTAAAAATAATTCAAGTTTATAAAACTGATTTTATATTTTTAGAAATTTTTGCATATTTTTTTAAAGTCTAGAAAACCCCAAAAAAATAAGTGAGGTTGTCCGAGTTCGAACCCGGGACCGAGGTGAATGTGGTTTACCATCAGGCTAAGGGTCATGGTCGTGTCATGTATTGGTTCCTAAGTTTTAAAAACCAAAGTTGCAAACCATCCCCGATTCGTATGAACCCTAAATTCGGTTGGACTCAAATTGAACACCAAATCAATAATGTTAATGAAATCAAACTTAGGGCTTTGATAACCCATATGAAACCGAGTATGTATGTAGGTTTAACTACCAGAATGATGATCGAATCGACAAGAACAGATGTAGAAGGAACTGTGGCTGTAACCGAACCCGATTGATATGCAAACGATGATGGAAACCGAATTGGATTCGTGTGAAGCTTCGGTAGATAGCCAAGATTTGAACCCCTATATCAATTGAAGATGACAATATGGAGAAGAAGGGATTCGGTTGAGTGTGAGAAGTCACGAATGTGGGTACTCGTTTGTGATAATTTCAGGTATTTAGACTAAAATTTCATTTAGTATTGATTAGAAACGGTTAAACGATTGTTTGGGTTCCATTAATTTGATAATTATCAAGTTTTAATGATCGTATGTTGTGGGTTTGATGATCGGCCGTTACCCGATCGTGTATCCACTCACAACCGATGTTAAAACCCAATTAATGTTCTTTAATAGGTTCGAATCATCTCCACGAAACGTTTGGAACGATTTGTGTTGGTATTTCATTGGGTTCAAATTGGTTTGGGGCCTCGCCGGAGCTTGTCGGAGACTTGCCGGATCCGCGGGGAGAGAGAAAGAGGAGTTTTGGGTTTGGGTTTTCAAAATTACACAAATGGTCCCTGCGGTTTGATCTGTTTGTTACTTTATGCCAAAACTTCCATTTAAAGTTTGTAAAATGTCAAAACTAACCCCCTGAAATTAATTAACTTTGAGTTTTGAATATTTTTAAGTTTAAATAGTTATATAAATTATTATTATTATAAGCATTATTATTATTTTTAGTAATATTATTATTATTATTATTATTATTACTATTACTATTATTGTATTATTATTATATTACTATTATTATTATTATTATTATTATTATTATTATTATTATTATTATTATTATTATTATTATTATTATTAGTAGCAGTAGTAGTAGTAGTAATATTATTATTATGTTAATTTTAATAATTAAATTATTTACTTCCAAATTAAAGATTTAAAAACTAAGTAATAAGTAACCATAAATAAGCCCTCAAAGTTTCATAAATGACATAACTGGTCCTTACAAGAATATAACGGAGTTAACTTTTATTTAACGAAAATCGAAAAGGTTACACTGACAATGTAAATGAATGCCTCGGCTGTGAATACCAAGTCACAGCAATAGAAATTAGGTCAATTAAACACCCGTTTGACGAACGTTATGCTAGCCTGACTAGCCCGGGTGGGGTTTGTCAAATCCAGTAGATCTACTCAGAATTACCTCGCTATAGTACGTACATTAACGGTTCGAGTATGAGGACTTAAGTGGTATCACACTAGTACATAAGTAATATAAAGTAATACTGATTAATGAAAATGAATTTGAACACAAGTTTCTTTTACCATAAGAAAGTAAGAAAAACGAGGCTGAGAACTCACCTCGAATGCACAATAACTGATAAAAGTAAACACGAGCGTTTAGGTTTCCAAATGACCTGGGTTTCATTTAATATATAACATTAATATCAAATACTAGCAATAAAACGTAATTATTGAGAACATATTGGTTTCGCGTTCACGTCTCGGTACGGTGTCGGTTGTTGATATTTACCTATTCCCAACCAAGCACAAGTGTAGATCAAATCACCTTCAATGCACGAAATCCAATTATAATTTCTAAATGTATTATTCAAACGTTTATATTATTTGTATAATAACTCCACACTAAAAGTTATTACATGTAATTATTACTCATGATACGAAATCAAACCAAACTGTATAACGCACCATAGCCCATCCAAAACACTCCCATACAATATGTATCACACACATACAATATATTATGACACACATACAATATATTACATTTATTATTATATTTTTTAATACGAACACATTAGGTTAGAACCTTTGAAATATTATACTATCCTACGTTGAAATACACTAATTATATAATATCGACAATACATATGCTTATAACAAAAAAATGACTTAACTATAACACACACATAACATGAAACCCATGCCCACAATCCCCATTGTTACTCATGCACGTAACTCCCCTATAACCAAACTTTAAAACCCACATAATCATCAAAAGAAATATCTATCTATATATATATACACACACACATGAAACACATATACATGGAGATCACACATGGGCAGTCAACCGATCATAGTGTACACATAACCACACACAACATCTTCTCGGTCAAAGCTTCAATATGCAAACCTTAAGACCCCAGGTGATGTCCCACGTGGATTCACATGCTTATGTTAAAATTATACACACTACACACAAGATATATACATATATACATACTCAGAATTATATGTGCAACCCCGTGATGCGCGTAACAAAACAGTGATTCATGGTTACATCCACACGCACACAAATAACTCACGCACACACCCATACACACAAGCAGGTACACATATACATGACCAACATACTTATATAAATACATCATATCAGCCCCGTATAGATACAAAACTTGTGTACTCGAACAATCAAGGTATGCCCAAGCTCTAACATCTTCGGATACCATTTACACGTACGTACGTCGCACCCGAAGTTACTTGTCCTCATATACGTAGAACCTTGCGCACAAAGCACACGTAAACACACCCGCATAGCAGCGAATACCGTACATATAAACAAATCTGATACATCATCCATATACACACATTACATCCCTGTGAACCCACGGCCACAATCATGCACACGAAATCGAGCACACACACATACATACACGAGCAACTAATCGAGTGTCGATATGTCACGGGGACTGAACCAAGACGGGACCGAAAATCACACGAAACTAAACGAGTAAGAATGGACGAGGCACCTACGGGGTGAGAGTCGTCGAGTGACGCAAATCAAGTACTTTGTTGTGAGCAAATGGTTGTCGACGGCAGGTGATCCGAGGGAGTTCCTAGGGTTTGTGAATGAAGGTGTCAAGAGATTGGAATGTACGCCATATTTGGCCCTTCTAGTTTAGCCTAGTGCACTTTTAAATTAGAAACTCTAGTTTATAAATAACAATAATAATAATAATAATAATAATAATAATAATAATAATAATAATAATAATAATAATAATAATAATAATAATAATAATAATAATAATAATAATAATAATTATTATTATTATTATTATTATTATTATTATTATTATTATTATTATTATTATTATTATTATTATTATTATTATTATATTATTACTATCACTAATGATAATAAAAATTTGTTTCTTAAAATATCGAAGTTAACCTGAAAATTACGAGTTGTCACATCATCCCCTTGTAGAAGAAATTTTCATCCCAAAATTTGATCGATGAACGACTAGTGAACCAATGAACGACCAACGAACAGGCATATTAGATCAGAACATAAGGTTTTCTTGAACATACGCAAGATAGGGTTTCTGAACAATTCGAAAACAAAAGAAATTAAGGTTTTGTGAGAGTTGCGACATCATCCCCTTGTTGAAAGAAATTTCGTCTCGAAATTGAAATAAAAGATATCATGAGAATCATACCTTCATGAAGTAGATGTCTGATTTTCGAAAAATTGCGGGCACTTCTTCTTCATTTGATCATCGCGTTCCCAAGTAAAGTATGGTCCATGCTTTGATTTCCACCTAACACGTACAATAGAAATATTGCTATGCTTTACGGTTTTGATTTCTCGATCCATAATCTCAACTGGTTCATCAATGAAACGAAGTTGTTCATCAATCTCCAGTTCCTCTAATGGAATGACGAGGGATTCATGGGATATATACTTCTTCAAATTGGAAAGATGGAACACGTTATGAACACCATCGAGTTCAGCAGGTAAGTCTAGCTGATAAGCTACTGGACCGATCCTTTTGAAAATCTGAAATGGTCCAACGTATCTATCGTTTAGCTTTCCACGCTTTCCAAAGCATATCATACCCTTCCAAGGTGAAATCTTTAACAAAACCTTATCACCAACTTGAAATTCCAAAGGCTTTCTCCTTTGGTCTACATTTTTTCTGACGATCATGAGCTGCCGCCATACCATTACGAATCTGAACAATCTTCTCTGTGGTTTCCTCAATGAATTCAGGACCAGTTAACTGACTATCTCCAAATTCGGTCCAACAGAGAGGTGATATACACTTTTTTCCATAAAGTGCCTCAAATGGTGTGGCTTTGATGCTCGTGTAGTAACTGTTGTCATAAGAGAACTCAACCAAAGGCAGATGGGTTTCCTAACTATTCCCAAAGTCAATAACGTACGCCCTAAGCATATCTTCTAGGGTTTGAATCGTGCATTCAGTTTGACCACCTGTCTGTGGATGATAGGCCATGCTTATATCCAGACGTGTGCCTAATGACTTCTAAAGTGACTGCTAGAACTGTGAACTGAATCGCGCATCGCGATCGGAGATGATAGAAAGTGGCACGCCATGTCGTGACATAATTTCCTTCAAGTAAGTCTGTGCCAGTTTATCCATTTTGTAAGTCTTAGGAATGGCCAAGAAATATGCCGACTTGGTCAAAGATACTGAAGCCCAGATTGTATTGTTTCCAATCTGTGAACGAGGCAACTTTGCGAAGAAGTCGATGGAAATATTCTCCTATTTCCACACTGGAATCTCTGGTTGTTGAAGCAAACCTGACGGTTTCTAGTACTCCGCTTTGACGTTAGAGCAAGTCAAACACTTTGACACGTAGGTCGCAATTTCAGCTTTCATGTTAGGCCACCAGTAAATGACCTTCAAGTCAGATCTAGGATGTACCGAATAACGTGACTTGTGAGCTTTGTCCATCACCAACTCTCGAAGGTTCCCAAACAATGGAACCCAAACCCTATCTTCATATTAACAAAGGCCATCTGACTTTTCCTGAAACAATTTCTGAGCTCCTCTGAGAGATTCTGACTTGATGTTATGTTCCTGTAATACCTCAGCCTGGGCATTCTTAGTCTCTGATGGAAAGTCAGAATGGATCGTTAATTGCAATGCACGGACACGACGAGGCTTTAAGATTTCCTTGTGACTAAGGGCATTGGCTACCACATTAGCTTTTCCTGGATGATACTTGATGTCACAGTCGTAATCGTTTAGAAGTTCCAGCCATAGTCGTTGTCTCATGTTTAGCTCTTTTTGCTTGTAAATATGCTAAAGACTCTTATGATCAGTGAAGATTATACACTTGATTCCATATAGGTAATGCCCCCAGATCTTGAGTGTGAATACCACAGCTCCCAACTCCAAGTCATGAGTTGTGTAGTTCTTCTCATGCACCTTAAGCTGTCTTGATGCATAAGCTATCACTTTCTCATACTGCATCAACACGCAAACCAAACCCTAGATTGTCGTGTTAAAATACACCACAAAGTCATTCGTTCCTTCAGGTAATGCCAAGATCTAAACACTACACAGTTTGTTTTTAAGCGCTTGGAAAGCCGCTTCTTCCTTGCTACCCCACTTATAGATGGCTCCTTTATGATTTAAGGTAGTCAAGGGTTGTGTCAGTTTGGAGAATCCTTCTATGAAGCGCTGATAGTAACCTGCTAATCCAAGAAATAGGCGCACCTCAGTAGGCATCGTTAGGGCAAGTCAATTCTTGATTGTCTCAATCTTAACGGAACAATATGGATACCATTCTCATTAACCACATGCCCTAGGAATTGTATTTCTCTCATCCAGAAGTCACACTTGGAAAACTTGGCGTATAGTTATTCGGTTTTCAGAAGCTCTAGAATAGTCCTTAAGTGTTCGTCGTGCTCCTCCTTATTCTTAGAATAAATGAGTATGTCGTCAATGAGGACAATGACAAACTTGTCTAAATAGGGTTTGCAAACACAGTTCATGAGATCCATAAAGACTGCAGGACCGTTCGTCAAACCAAATGTCATGACTGCAAACTCAAAGTGTCCATATCCAGTTCTGAAAGTTCTCTTGGATATGTCTTCCTCTCGGACCCTAAGTTGATAATATCCAGACCTCAGATCACTCTTCGAATAGTAACTCGATCCTTGCAGTTGGTCAAACAGGTCGTCGATATGTGGAAGCGGGTAATTCTTTATGGTAACCTTGTTTAATTCCCAATAGTCATCGCACATTCGGAAGGTTCCATCCTTCTTCTTCATGAATAACATAGGTTCTCCCTAGGGTGAAGAACTTGAATGTATGAAGCCTTTATCTACCAGTTCCTGCTACTGATTCGACAATTCTTGAAGTTCGTTCAGTGCCAAATGATACGACACCCAAGCGATAGGGGCAGCTCCTGGTTTCAACTCGATCTAAAAGTCTACTTGCCCATGTGGAGAAATGTCAGGCAAGTCGTCAGGAAATACCTCAGGAAAATCTCTAACAATGGGGATGTCTTCCAATCATTTCTCCTTAGCGATCTTTTCAGTAACTATGGCTAAATTTGTTGAATGTCGTTTTCTCAAACACTTCTGAGTCTTCATGTAAGAGATGATGCCAACCACAACACCACTCTTGCCGCCTTCCACCATGAGTATCACTCCATCAGGAAAGATAATCGAATGAGCTTTTCAAGACGAATGATTTCGGCTTGATTCTTAGATAACCACAACATCAAAGCTACCAAGTGTAACAGGAATCGGATTCATATTGAATGAATGTCCAACTAAGCCTAGTTTACATATGTTATATACCTGGGTAGCCGTTATAGTTCTACCATCCCTTATATCTATGGTAATTTCAGAAGTTAAGCCGGTAGGCGCAACCCTAGGCAGATTACTATACTTATTAGATACGTAGCTTCTATCGGCACCCAAATAAAATAAAAAATTACCTCTTTGTGCTTCTTGTGGCTGAGATGACTTGGCCAGGATGTTTACGCGGTAGTCCTTAAAGGTATGGCCAAATTTCCAAAGAGCACTCTTTGGTTTTGGGTCTGTTAGTTTTAGAGACCCAAACCTTTTTGGTTTTGGGTCTGTTCTCAACAACAGGTGCAACACTAACAGGTGTGTTATGTGTGACAGCCTGAGGTGAAGGAGATGGTGTAGAAGAGGAACCCTTTGGCTTGGATTTCCTTTTCTGTGGTTTCAACACAGGAGCATCTAATTGGTTGACTCTTCCCATTAGATGCTGAACCATCATCACTAGTTGTGTATGACTTTGTGATAAAGCTTTCAGCTCCTTAGACATATTGGGCCTTGCTGATGATGGATTCCTGTGTTGCCCCATCTTCTTTTGAGCAACCTCAGCTGTTGCCTGAGTAACCCCTACCTTCTTTTTGGATTTGCTTTTGGGCTTAGGGGTTTCAGGCTTTGATGTTGCTAGTACAAACTTGGTTTCAAACTCATTATTTGTTTTATTCATTTGTTCTTTAATTTTCTCCTTTTGTTTGAGTTTGGAACCTCTTTTGTACCAGCAATCATCAGTAAGATGATTGAACAAGCCACATATCTCACATGGCTTCTTCTTCATCTTATGTTGATCATCTATTGAAAAGGATGAAACTGCTGAAGACTTGTTCTTCAGCTGTTTGCTGTCAGTACTTGCAGTTTTCTTCCTTGTAGTACCTGCTTTCCTGACATCCTCTTCATTAGGCTTCAAACCCTTTCTAATTGCAGTTTTCTTCTCTTCAGTACATGCAGTAGTTGGGGTTTGAACTTCAGGTGTTAACACTTGCTCTCCAGTACTTTCAGTACTTCTAGAGACAACACCTGAGTTGATCAACTCTTTGATCATATGACAGTTAGCATTTGAACCATCAGCTGTGGTAGCATCAGCTGATTGGTTTTGAGAGGAAATGCTGACCTCTACCTCTGATGATGCTGAATCAGATAGTAAGTCACATGATGAGAAGGATTGGTTATTGAAGTGAAATCTGTAGGAGGAGCAGTGTGATTATAACCAATGCCAAACTTCACATTGGAAGCTGATTGCTTACAAAGAAGCATTTCAAACCCCTTGCAGGATTGCACCCATCGATCACACTCTACTTGGGTGGTTGCAAGAGTTTCCTTGAGGTCTCTGTACTTCTCTAGATGTACATCTTCCCTAGCCTTATCATCTTTTATTTGGCATTTAAGCTTATAAATCTCATCATTTTTATCATTAAGTGCAGCCTCAAATTCAGCTTTCTTTTTAGAAATGGTTTGCTCTAGCTCAAGGTTTTTACCAATTAAAGCCACATTTGCCTCTCTGATAGAAGCAAATGCTGCTATGCATGAATCAGAACAAAGCTTGGCCTTAGCCTCAGAGGATACATGCGATGAAGCATTGGAGGATGACCCATTAGAGCAAGATTCCTAAATGGATGATCACCACGATGTTGACTAGCACCTTGGAATAGTTGTTCTTGACCAGATAAATCATCTGGTAAACTACTCCAGTCAACAACTCCTGCTTTGACGAAGCTGTGTTGTTGAGGTTGGGGTTGATGATGAGATTGGGAAGATTGAGGCTCATGGAGAGCATGTGGTTACTGAGCAGGGGGTGCTTGAACTTGACTTGGCTAGGCATGTAGTAGCAGGGGTATGGGTATGGCATATGACCCTGAGGCACAAAGTATGCAGGTGATGCCTGTGCTGGTGATGGATGACTGGAACAGGTGGAGTGTTGCCCTCTGTGCTGTGAGCTATTGCTTGGAAAAGTAACAAAGGGTGCAGAGGAGTTAGATCCAGATGATCTACACTCTCTAGCAAAGTGTCCAAGCCCCTGGCACTTGTGACACCTCAACTTGCTCTTGTCAAAACCAACTTTGGTTTTGCCAGAGAGACCAGGAAATTTCCTCTCAGTTCTCTTGTAGAACTTTTGAGATCTGATATTTATCATAGCCATTTGACTCAAAATATCCATCTCTTCCAGATCATCATCTGGAATGTTCTTCAAGTCCTCCATCAGAAAGCACAAGTTATCACTGCTACCTCCTGAACTACTATCAACACCAACAAAATCATGTTTAGAGTTGCTAGAGAAATCAATATGCTCATCATAGGCATTCTCAGATGTAGCATATTCTGACTCTTAACCTATCAAGGCAGCATTGCCTGGGACAAAGCCATGAGTGAGCTTGCCAGATGATGACAACTTCCTTTTCTGTTCTATCTCTCTTTCAAATTTAAGCAGTTTCCCATGAAGTTGGGTGAGAGATAGAGTGTCCAGATTTGCACTGGAGCGTAGGACAATGGTATAAGTTTCCCATCTCCCAGGCAGGGATCTAATAAGGCGGTTGTTCATCTGACTATTGGAATACTCTTGTTTAACCATTTTCACCTCAAAAATAAGACAAGAGAATCGCTCATACTGTTGAGTCAGTGTCCCACCATTCCTATGAGAGAATGTCTCATATTGTTGGGCGAGGATTTCCCTAGTATTTGCTAAGACCTCATTGGTTCCTCCGAATTGTTCCTTCAGAGCAACCCAGAGATCATGAGCAGTTTCATGATGCAAAAGTCCTGAGTAGATCTCATTTAGAATTGCCATAGCCAAAATTCCATGGGCTTTAGCATCAATCTCGAACAGCTCAAGATCATCATCCGAATATTGTTCAGGTTTCTTTGGAACCTTCTCATTTGATTCAGGAACGCTCACCATAGGCATGTGTGGTCCATGTACCACTTAGTTCCAACAACCAGAGCTGTTGACAGACAAGTGGTGGAGCATACGACGTTGCCATATGTTATACTCACTCCTCACAAGCATCAGAGGCTTTGTTAAGGAGCCAGTATCGTGAGGATCGTTAGTTAGGGTTGTCATTTCAGATTTTAGTCAAATTGAAGGTAAACAAAACAAATCTAGCTCAAAAACCACGAGAACCTCAAGTTTAACAGGCAGAAGCAGCAGAAAATCAATCTCTATAACTATTTCTTGCAAATTGCTAATTCGATCAAACGTAGCTGTCAAAAGAGCAGTTTCAAATGATCAATTGTTAAATCGATCAATGATTAACCAGCTTTGATACCATTTGACAGGATCTAAGCCTCTTGTTTGATCAATTAGGTTGTATTCGTAGCGGATTTAGTTCAAGAATTAGACAAACAAGTAAGAACACAATAGATTTAACAATAAAACAGTAAGTTATAGAGAAAGATAGAAGTTCCACAAAAGATAATATTTCATTCAATACATGCTTCGACTGCGGCTGTAATTAGCAGCGGCTACAACTAGGTCTTCTTCCTTATATAGGGAAGAATAACCTAATGCTGATGTCACTTGACAGTGACATCAACTGTTATTAACAAACTACTGATAGAACACCTAAACTACTGAAGATGTCACAACAGCTGACATCTTCTTACAAAATGCTAAGTGTTCTACCTATTACAAGTACTGAAAAGAAACTACTGAAAAGGTACAACGACTGAAGAACAAACTCTTCAGTTATTTACAAACTACTGTCTGACACCCCGTAATTTCAGGCTAACACTATTCAAAACGTTGTCGTTATCATTGCCACATACACGTTAATACACGAAACGTATACAAACACCGCCACCGACATCGTTAAATAAATTATGATAAAATACTAACACGGGTGTTGGCAGAGGATTCACATAAATGAGATTTCCTAAAGGATCCTCTTAATTAACATAGCTCGCCCATCTACGTCGTTATTAACTGAAACAAATTTGGGAACTCGGTACCTAAGTGCAGGGGCTAAACTTGTCAATTGGCAAACTGGGGCTGGGTATAAATACCCACCCACCAGCCCAAACACCCTCCCACTCTGCTCTTTCTCTCTTACGCTCTCTTCCTCTCCGTGTCTTCATCCTAGCACCAAAACCACCCCGATTGAGCCTGTTTTCACCGGCTAAACCATGCAATAGCTGAGAAATCACCTTCCCAACAGGTAGGCGACCTCATTCATCCGTTTTATTGCTCGTGTCACTGCTGCAAGTATGGGGTTCGGGTTTTCGGGTTCAACCCAAATGCATGTGGTCGTGGGGGTGCGTGTGAGGTCAATCAGCGTGTGCTTTCAACTTAGACATGTTAGGAAAGTGTTCCTGGAAGTCCTAATTGTGTGAAAATCGAGCACGGGACAGCCGAAGGCTGTTCAGCCAGTCCAGCAGTCACGACCTGCTGCAGTACGCGACTGGGCCAGCCATGCGACTGAACCATGCGACTGGGTCCATCATACGACTGAGTGGTGCAACTGGGTTGGATCGTGCGATTGAGTCCATATGTGTGTGCGTGACGTACGAATGAATGCATGCGACTGAGAGTGTGTGCGACTGAGTCAACCGGATGAAATGTGTGCGACTGAGTACCACCCGACTGAAGGTCCAATCGTACGAATGAAGGTTCAGTCATGCGATTGGTTATTGAGTCGGGTGAATGGGTGATGTGTGGTACGATTGAATGCTAAGTCGTACGAATGAGGGTTCAATCGTACGAATGAGATTGATTCGTACGAATAAAGGCCCATTCGTGCGAATGAAGTGTCCAGTCGTGCGTTTGGCCTTGATATGCGATTGGTGTCATTTTGAGTAAATTCTCCTTGTGTGCGGTGTGCCTATCGTGTGGTGATAGGGTAACAATCCATAGGGTGTCATTTCTTGACCACAAAGATTAAAGTCAACGCAATCAACAAGCACATACTCTTACGATCTAAAACAACCTAACTATTGCAACAAACAACAACCCGTTTGGGAACTACATAAGGTCTGATATGTGTATGCCTGCTTGTGTGTGTGTCACCCACGACCGAACCCATGCGACCCGAGCCGACTAAACATGCCTATTAACGCTGAACACAACATTAACACTTAACATAACTGTCAATAGGTGTTTGACAGCGCATTGTAAACAACACTTGGGAGACCTTCATCCTACATACTTATTACATCATCTGTGAGTTTCACGGCCCCTATTTTACTCTCTTTCCTTTTGGGGGAGAAAACATGCAAAACAGATTTACTTAAATGGTTGTAGTATTATTGATATCGCTTGTTACGTTAGTGCAAACACACAACATGTCCTGACACACTCGAACCGTTAGTAATGGGATTAGCGAGGTAATTTTGAGTAGTACTACTGGGTCTGACAAACCCCGCCTGGGATAGTCGCGCTAGCTTGATTGGAGATCAAACGGGTGCTTGATTGACCTAACACGTTTGTCACGGTCTTGCGAGACGTGACGGGATACAACAAACACATATAGGACGTAAACAGTCAGCTTCGGTTCGAAACGCTAAGTAATAAGAACATAGGCTAGCTACCTAACGATATGCTCTATATACTAAACCATTAAAACGCAAACTACCGAACGCTTACGAACTCATTTATTGTTGAATAAAGCTGTGAACTCACCAACTTTATGTTGATACATTTTAGCATGTTTTCTCAGGTCACAGGAATGCATAAGCTCAAGATGCACGCTAAGGAAACGCACTCAGGACATGCATTCATCTATTATATTTTCAGCATTGAACATTTTGTCTAAACATGACTATTGTAACTGTATTGTAATGGATTTACAAATTATGTACTCGCTTCCGCACTATTGTAAACCTTGTTTATGCTCTTTTGAATGAAGTCAAATGTTTATTTTAAATTCATATAGTGTCGTTCGATATGACTGTGTCTGAGATCCTGGTATGTCACACGCCTAACGGTAAAACCCCGTTCGTGGAAATTGAGGGTGTGACAGATTGGTATCAGAGCCACAGGTTATAGAGAACTAGGATTGCATTGCATCTAGACTATAGCCTTAGACACAACACTAGTATTGCACAGACACTTTTACATGGCTAGTTGTGCAAACAACCTTCTGGTGTACTGACAGTATGCTGCTGAGCAAACATAACATTATGGGTATGACACGTGTGTCGTTACCGGATGACAGAGGGGCGGAGAATCCCGCTCGCTCACTACCAACGTTTACATTGATCCTTCACTCTCGGAGTGGAAGCAACAACGAATTGAACCAAACATTTCCACGATTGGAACATGAAACTCTTTCCTAACACACATGATAAGCTTAACGATGACAAACAAAAAGAACAATACCACACTCTCTCAACTCTCTCACACTTGTCTTGATTCCCGTTGTCATCCTAACCAAACCACTTATACAACCTGAGTACAACTTTAGTTATTCGACTCTTGGTGTAACAAATATATCTTTGATACTTCTATCATTGATAACCCTCGGTACTGGACAAGGTACACTATCTCGAATAGGGGGAACCATGGGTGACCATGCAAAACAAATTAGAATCACGGGTGCACACGTAATTGTAATTTGTCGTGCATGAGAATTGTGGAAACTCTATTTGGTGATAACGGTTATGGTCAGTACAAATCCTCAATTTCATATTTGGAGGCATAAGGCCTCGGATCCTCATATAGCTTCACTATCGATATGCAGACAAACCCTTCATTCTTACTAGCATGATACAATTTATTATTGTCAATAATTATTATCCGGTTATTGATTAATATGTGTTGTGAATTGAAGAAATCATGTCTGGAAGAAGAGCGGGACGCACGGGTGGACGAGGAAATATCACCCTGACTCAAGCCGAGCTGAATGCTATCATCAATGAGCGCGTGGCTGATGCGCTTGCAGCTTATGAGCAAGCCAGCAATCAGGACCAGAACGACCAGAATCCAAATCAAGGAGGTCCCACAGTCTGTACCTTCAAGATGTTTATGGATTGCAAGCCTCATTCTTTCAGCGGCTCTGAGAGTGCTGTCACATTACTACGCTGGCTGGAGAAGCTCGAGTCAGTGTTTGCCATGTGCAACTGTCCTGATGGAAATCGCGTCAAGTACGCCTCCGGCACATTGGAGGGACCATCCCTGACGTGGTGGAAACCTTGGGGCTTGGTGCTGCTAATGGTATGCCATGGGATGACTTCAAGGTTCTGATGAAAGAAGAGTACTGTCCCAGGAGCGAAGTCCAGAAACTGGAGGTAGAATTTTGGAATTTAAAGATGGTTGGTTCTGACATTGAGGAGTATACGACTCGTTCGCACGAGTTGGCTGCATTATGTCCTCAGATGGTGACTCTGGCCTATAAACGGATCGAAAAATACATTGATGGCCTAGCTCCCCAGATCCAGGCTAGTGTGATGGCTGCTGATCCTGTCACTATTCAGCAGGCCATCCGACTGGCTCATAAACTCACGGACCAGGCAGTGGCACAGGGCACCTTGCCCAAACGTGGCGCTGCTTCTGGTTCTTCTGATCACAAAAGGAAATGGGACGGCAATAACAACAACAAGTCTTCAAGCTCCAACAACACCCAACAACAACAGACCAAAAAGTTTGACCCTTCAAGAAGCTTCAACAATCAGAACAACAACAACTATGGCCAGGGATCGAGTAGTTACGCGGGTAAGGATCCTAAGTGTAACCGGTGCAACTTCCATCATCATGGCCCGTGTGATCGACTCTGTTGTCAGAGATATGGAAAGATGGGTCACGCAGCCAAAGACTGCAGGGGTGAAATAATGACTCAGCAACAACAACCTCAACAACAACGCCAGGGAGGAGTGACTAGAGCCTGTTATGAATGTGGTATGGAGGGACACTACAGGAAGGATTGCCCACAGCTGAAGGGTGGAAACAAGGGTAATAATGGGGGCAATGCCAAGGGTCATGCATTCGTGATCGGTTCCGGCGAGGCAAGGGATGACCGGAATGTGGTTACTGGCACGTTTCCCCTGAATGGTTGTTTCGCTTCTATACTATTTGATACTGGAGCTGATAGGAGCTTCGTTTCCAACCAGTTCATTAAGTTCATAGATGTAACCCTAGCTGTCATGGAACCTAGTTATGTTGTAGAATTAGCTGACGGAAAACTAATTGAGGCGACTCATATCGTTAAGGGGTGCCGACTAGGATTATGTGGTCATGAGATAGATATAGACCTGATGCCTGTCATACTTGGTAGTTTCGACGTAGTTGTGGGTATGGACTGGCTATCTAAGAATCAAGCTGAGATCATCTGTGGGGAGAAAATCGTTCGCATACCACTTCCTAGTGGTGAAATTCTATCAGTTCAGGGCGAAAGGAGTGGCATGGTCTCTGGAATCATCTCCTACATGAAGGCTCAGAAGTGTTTGCGTAAGGTTCATACCGCTTTCTTAGCCATGGTCACTGAAAAGGAAACCGAGGAAACGAAAATTTAAGACATCCCAGTTGTACGTTATTATCCTGAGGTTTTCCCTGAAGACCTACCCGGTCTCCCACCGCATCGCCAAGTCGAGTTCCAAATCGATCTGGTACCAGGAGCTGCCCCTATCGCGAGAGCACCATACAGATTAGCTCCAAGGGAACTGCAAGAGCTGTCCACGCAATTGCAGGAACTATTGGATAAGGGTTTTATCAGACCTAGCTCATCACCGTGGGGAGCCCCAGTTCTGTTTGTCAAGAAGAAGGACTGAACTTTCCGCATGTGTATCGATTACAGGGAATTGAACAAGGCAACAGTAAAGAATCGTTATCCTCTCCCGCGCATTGATGATCTGTTCGATCAACTACAAGGGTCGAGTTACTATTCCAAGATAGACCTAAGATCGGGTTATCACCAACTAAGGATACGAGAAGAAGACATTTCAAAGACTGCCTTCAGAACGAGGTATGGCCACTACGAGTTCTTGGTTATGCCGTTCGGGTTGACCAATGCACCAGCGGTTTTCATGGACCTAATGAACCGAGTGTGCAAACCCTATCAAGACAAGTTCGTCATTGTCTTCATCGACGACATTCTTATTTACTCAAGGAATAAGGAAGAACACGAAGCACACCTTAGACTGATTCTGGAGCTGTTGAGACGAGAACAGTTGTATGCAAAATTTTCAAAGTGCGACTTCTGGATACGAGAGGTCCATTTCTTGGGCCATGTGGTCAATGAGAATGGGATACACGTTGACCCGGCAAAGATAGTAGCTATCAAGAACTGGGCTACGCCTAAGACTCCGACCGAGGTACGACAATTTCTCGGGTTGGCTGGCTATTATCGACGGTTCATCGAAGGGTTCTCGAAGATTGCTCAACCTCTCACCGCATTGACTCATAAAGGCACTACGTACGATTGGGGAGATAAACAAGAATCTGCATTCCAGATTCTGAAGCAAAAACTCTGTACAGCACCGATTCTATCCCTGCCTGAGGGAACCGATGATTTTGTAGTTTACTGTGATGCTTCTATACAAGGCCTCGGTTGTGTACTAATGCAACGCAATAAGGTGATTGCCTATGCATCACGACAACTGAAGATACATGAGAAAAACTACACGACACACGACCTAGATCTTGAGCAGTCGTGTTTGCACTCAAGATATGGAGACACTACTTGTATGGAACCAAGTGCACCATTTACACCGATCACAAGAGTCTCCAGCACATCTTTGAACAGAAGGAGCTAAATATGAGACAACGTCGTTGGGTCGAGTTGTTAAACGACTATGACTGTACAATCAAGTATCATCCGGGCAAGGCCAATGTAGTAGCAGACGCCCTAAGTCGGAAGGAAACACCCAAGCCAAGACGAGTTCAAGCATTGCAACTCACCATTCACACCGGTTTACCCGACCAGATCCGTGATGCTCAACTTGAGGCATTAAAAGACGAGAATCTGAAAGCCGAATCCGTACGAGGCATGGAGAAGCAATTGGAAACCAAACCTGACGGAATCCGCTACTTTATGGATCGAACATGGATTCCCTCGTATGGAAACATACGAGAACTGGTAATGGACGAAGCTCATAAATCACGGTACTCAATCCACCCAGGTTCAGACAAGATGTACCACGACCTGAAGGTTCTTTACTGGTGGCCAAACATGAAAGCAGATATCGCCACCTACGTGAGCAGATGTTTGACCTGTTCTAAGGTTAAGGTAGAGTATCAACGACCGTCTGGTTTACTCCAACAGCCAGAAATACCAGTATGGAAGTGGGAGCAGATATCTATGGACTTTATCACGAAACTCCCTCGGACTCCCAGCGGATGCGATACCATTTGGGTGATCTTGGATCGCTTGAAGAAATCCACACACTTTCTGGCAATCCGGGAGACTGGTCGTATGGAAAAGTTAACTCGTATCTACCTAAGAGAAGTAGTCTCTCGGCATGGTGTACCGATTTCCATTATCTCTGATCGTGACGCTCGATTCACTTCACACTTCTGGCAGTCTTTGCAACGAGCACTGGGGACGCGGTTGGATATGAGCACCGCGTATCACCCTCAAACCGATGCCCAAAGTGAGCGTACGATCCAGACCCTAGAAGACATGTTACGTGCCTGCGTCATAGATTTCGGCAGCAGTTGGGAAACTCACTTACCGCTAGTTGAGTTTTCTTACGACAATAGCTATCACACGTCGATCAAAGTTGCCCCATTTGAGGCACTGTATGGGCGTATGTGCCGATCACCTATCTGTTGGGCGGAAGTTGGAGAAAGTCAACTCACCGGCCCTGAGCTAGTGCACGAGACGAATGAGAAGATCGTGCAGATCCGTAACCGTATGGCAGCAGCCCGTGACCGACAGAAAAGCTACGCTGACGAGCGTCGCCGACCGTTGGAATTCCAAATAGGTGACAAGGTGCTTTTGAAAGTGTCACCTTGGAAGGGTGTGATTCGTTTCGGGAAACATGGGAAACTAAGTCCTAGGTACGTGGGACCGTTTGAGGTCGTCAAACGGGTTGGCCCCGTGGCCTACCAATTGAACCTACCCGAAGAACTCCGTGGAGTACACGATGTGTTCCACGTCTCCAACTTGAGGAAATGCCTGGCAGACGAGACTCTTATTGTTCCGTTAGACGAGATACATGTGGATGAACAACTACATTTCGTCGAGGAACCAGTGGAAGTCATGGATCGACAAGTCAAAACGCTCAAACATAGTCGTATCCCTATCGTCAAAATCCGTTTGAACTCAAAGTGTGGACCAGAATTTACCTGGGAATGCAAAGATCAGATGAAGAAGAAGTACCCTCAACTGTTCCAAAATCAAGCATCTACCTCTTAGATACGCAGGTACTCTATTCAACATGCATCACAAACCGTTGAGCCTTGTACTTCCCCGTAAAACCACGTAACATGATGTACTAATTTTCGGGACGAAAATTCCTGCAACAAGGGGATGATGTGACACCCCGTAATTTCAGGCTAACACTATTCAAAACGTTCTCGTTATCATTGCCACATACACGTTAATACACGAAACGTATACAAACACCGCCACCGACATCGTTAAATAAATTATGATAAAATACTAACACGGGTGTTGGCAGAGGATTCACATAAACGAGTTTTTCTAAAGGATCCTCTTAATTAACATAGCTCGCCCATCTACGTCGTTATTAACTGAAACAAATTTGGGAACTCGGTACCTAAGTGCAGGGGCTAAACTTGTCAATTGGCAACCTGGGGCTGGGTATAAACACCCACCTACCAGCCCAAACACCCTCACACTCTGCTCTTTCTCTCTTACGCTCTCTTCCTCTCTGTGTCTTCATCCTAGCACCAAAACCACTCCGATTGAGCCCGTTTTCGACGGCTAAACCACGCAACAGCTGAGAAATCACGTTCCCAACAGGTAGGCGACCTCATTCATCCGTTTTATTGCTCGTTTCACTGCTGTAAGTATGGGGTTCGGGTGTTCGGGTTCAACGCAAATGCATGTGGTCGTGGGGGTGCGTGTGAGGTCAATCAGCGTGTGCTTTCCACTTAGACATGTTAGGAAAGTGTTCCTGGAAGTCCTAATTGTGTGAAAATCGAGCACGGGACAGCCGAAGGCTGTTCAGCCCGTCCAGCAGTCGCGACCTGCTGCAGTACGCGACTGGGCCAGCCATGCGACTGAACCATGCGACTGGGTCCATCGTACGACTGAGTGGTGCGACTGGGTTGGATCGTGCGATTGAGTCCATACGTGTGTGCGTGACGTACGAATGAATGCATGCGACTGAGAGTGTGTGCGACTGAGTCAACCGGATGAAATGTGTGCGACTGAGTACCACCCGACTGAAGGTCCAATCGCACGAATGAAGGTTCAGTCATGCGATTGGTTGTTGAGTCGGGTGAATGGGTGATGTGTGGTACGATTGAATGCTAAGTCGTACGAATGAGGGTTCAATCATACGAATGAGATTGATTCGTACGAATGAAGGCCCATTCGTGCGAATGAAGTGTCCAGTCGTGCGTCTGGCCTTGATATGCGATTGGAGTCATTTTGAGTAAATTCTCCTTGTGTGCGGTGTGCCTATCGTGTGATGATAGGGTAACAATCCATAAGGTGTCATTTCTTGACCACAAAGATTAAAGTCAACGCAATCAACAAGCACATACTCTTACGATCTAAAACAACCTAACTATTGCAACAAACAACAACCCGTTTGGGAACTACATAAGGTCTGATATGTGTATGCCTGCTTGTGTATGTGTGTCACCCACGACCGAACCCATGCGACCCGACCCGACTAAACATGCCTATTAACGCTGAACACAACATTAACACTTAACATAACTATCAATAGATGTTTGACAGCGCATTGTAAACAACACTTGGGAGACCATCATCCTACATACTTATTACATCATCTGTGAGTTTCACGGCCCCTATTTTACTCTCTTTCCTTTTGGGGGAGAAAACATGCAAAACAGATTTACTTAAATGGTTGTAGTATTATTGATATCGCTTGTTACGTTAGTGCAAACACACAACATGTCCTGACACACTCGAACCGTTAGTAATGGGATTAGCGAGGTAATTTTGAGTAGTACTACTGGGTCTGACAAACCCCGTCCAGGCTAGTCGCGCTAGCTTGATTGGAGGTCAAACGGGTGCTTGATTGACCTAACACATTTGTCACGGTCTTGCGAGACGTGACGGGATACAACTAACACATATAGGACGTAAACAGTCAGCTTCGGCTCGAAACGCTAAGTAACAAGAACATAGGCTAGCTACCTAACGATATGCTCTATATACTAAACCATTAAAACGCAAACTACCGAACGCTTACGAATGCATTTATTGTTGAATAAACCTGTCAACTCACCAACTTTATGTTGATACATTTTAGCATGTTTTCTCAGGTCACAGGAATGCATAAGCTCAAGATGCACGCTAAGGAAACACACTCAAGACATGCATTCATCTATTATATTTTCAGCATTGAACATTTTGTCTAAACATGACTATTGTAACTGTATTGTAATGGATTTACAAATTATGTACTCGCTTCCGCACTATTGTAAACCTTGTTTATGCTCTTTTGAATGAAGTCAAATGTTTATTTTAAATTCATATAGTGTCGTTCGATATGACTGTGTCTGAGATCCTGGTATGTCACACGCCTAACGGTAAAACCCCGTTCGTGGAAATTGAGGGTGTGACATACTGAACTATAACAGCTGAAGAACAAACTCTTCAGCTGTTGTACAAACTACTGAAAAGGAAAATTACAAACTACTGAAAGAGAAAACCATCACAACAACTAAAGACAACTTCTTCAGCTGTTGTGATAAACTCTGAAGCTTCAGCACTTGGTCTTCAGACTTTGATCTTCAGGTGTTTCATCAGCTGATGACTTTAGTAGTTGTCATCAGCTGATGTGTTCAGTCTTTGTCTTCAGACTTTGTGCAATAGTTGTTGATCTTCAGTTCTTAAGTTCTTCAGCTGTTGATCTTCAGCACTTGAGTCTTCAGTACTTGAAGTCTTCAGTACTTGTATTCTTCAGTACTTCAGACTTCAGTACTTGTGGTCTTCAGTACTTTAGATCTTCAGCTGTTGTTCTTCAGTTCTTTGATCTTCAGATGTTGAGTCTTCAGTCTTTGTCAAACTGCTGATGAAGCTTTCAGCAGTTGTTGTGATGTCATGTGGGACTTAGAGGATTTCCTGATCTTGGCTCATTGGTTCTTTTGGTCCAATAAGGTTCAATTTGATGGATTAATTTTCCAACGGATATAGGGTTTAAGTTGAGAGTTTCAAGTCGATTTAAGGTTGTTTAGTTGTTGTTACAGGTGAAATTAAACATCCAATTAACTTTGAAATAACTATACGAACATGGATCCGTGTTTAATTTCATCATTGATGCGATTTAAGTGGTTGGACGGTTTTGATGCTGAACGGGTTTCGGTTTTGAGTTAGTAGGCTACCTTCACCATGTTGTTAGGCTAATTAAGACACATGTTCAGATTGAAATTGGTTTCACGAGCGTAATGGCACCTGTTTGAAGCCAAACGGTTTAGTTTTGGGGTCGTTTTGGACCCGCCGGAACTCGGCCGGAGTCACCGGCCCCTCTCGCCGGAAATGCGAGAGAAGAAAGGAGGGGGAGGGGGTATTGGTTTCAAAATTTACACCAATGACCCTTGTGGTTTACATTTTGTTATTTCATGTTAAAAAACTTTCTTTTGAAGTTTCAAAATTGGCATTATAACCCCCTAGACTTCTTCTAAACCTTTTTAAGTGTAACAAATTTTACAAATTATTATTATTATTATTCCTAGTTATAATTATTATCGTTATAATTTTACTATTATTAATTATCATTATTATTATTATTAGTATGTGCTGGTACACGTGTCCCTAATTCAAGTTCTAGTGTGCTTAAATATAAATGACTTTCATTTTGATTACACTGATGTAATGTTTTGATTTATGTAATGAAAACTCTTTATTGAATGATTATTGGTTATTGAATGTCGTATCTATTTATATTATTGTTTATTACATGCTCATATGAACATATTATATGGGTTCACAGTTGTTAGACATAGTTCTGTATCGTTAAAGGTTTAGGAATGTGTTTAACTAAGGCTTATGATCCAGTTGCACGACTGGACCATGCTAATGGGCCAGTCGCATGACTGAACCATGTGATTGTGCCAAACGCACGATTGTGTCATTAGACTGGCTTAGTCGTAAGAATGAATCAATCGTGTGGGTCAGTCGTCTGTGTGAGTGGATCGTATGACACAGTCGCATGACTGAGCCATATGCATGGCTCAGCCATACGAATGAAGACTGAAACCTATAAATACAACTTAATTCGTGGACAAACGGAACACTTCAAGAATTCACAACCCTAGCCGTCCCAGAACGTCCAAGTCGTCCCTTCCAACTTCATAGAACGTTCCTGATCATTGCTAATCAATTCTTAACGTTTTCTAATCATTAGTTTTGATCAGATTAACGTTCTCCCTGATTGGATCGCCAATCAAATAGGATTCCACACTATTTGATCTGGTTTCACGTAGATTCGGTTAGTACTAGTTCGTACTCGGTCCTAACAAGTGGTATCAGACCTTTAGCTCTCGATTCTACGTGGATTCAATCACGTTTTTGCAAAAGTCAAATGTTTTTCAATCAAAGATCCATTCTGTTTGCATTAAAAAAATTGATTTTTACGAGTGCATGTGTTCAGAAGTTCATATTTTTTGAGTTCTAGCCGACTAGGGTTTTCAAAATCATGTTTTTCGTCGAATCGAGTGAAAATTTTGAAAAATTTCGAAGTCAGACGTCTCAGTCGCACGATTGCTCCAATCGCATGACTGAACTTCATACGCACAACTCATTCGCACGATTGGTCCAATCGTCTATTCATGCGCACGACTAAACAAAAGTTTTCAAGCTCATTGAATCAAAATGTTACTCATTGACACCTACTAACGTTTATTTACTTTGTGTCACAGATGGCGAGTCGTTGGATGATGAGCACAAAGCATAACATTTGTGCTCATCTTGATCTGTCATCACGCAACACAGCTGAGTTCTCCGGTATCATTACCTTTCTACGGAGCGCGAGGATCTTCTATGTGATCTCAACATCGTGCACACCGTATAGATCAGTTCAGTAGGCTTTCTGGGAAAGCGCTGTAGTTGACAGGTCCTCCGAGCCCCATTGTATCAAGAGTTCCATCTTTGGGGAGGATATAGAGATCATAGAGGAGGATCTCAGGACTGTATTAGAGTACTGTGATGATGTTGATTGCCCCACACGACTGCATCCCCTTACTGTTCGAGGATGTTTTCTGAGGGCTAAGTACTCGAGGGACATCAACGCAGGTGTGCTCAACAAGAGCAACCTGTGCCCCCAATTCAAGTACTTAGCCCACGTACTGTTGAGATGCATCGCCTCATAGAAGGGAGGCTTTAACGAGCTATCAGATCAGATGCAGAATGCCTATGTGGTGTTGGTCCTGAATCAGCCATTCAGCTTCTCGAGGATGATCTTCACCTATCTAGTGGAGAACATTGAGGTGAAGGGCAAAGAGAGCTTCTGCATGTACTCATACTTTATGCAGACGATTATCGATCAAAAGCTCCCTTCACTGCCTAAGGAGAAGACGCCGAGGTCCTAGAGGTGATGGATGATACCACCCTTGGACGGATGAAGGTGTACCGAGGCAAGCAGGTGAAGCCCCCGGTAAGGCAACTGTTTGGGCATCTAGCCTGGGAGAATTATGTGGCACCAGCTAGGCGAATATGGCGCCACGATGACAGTGATTCGGACACATAGCTGATTATGCTCCCAGTTGATGACTCAGATGACGATGACGGTGGTGATGGTGGTGATACCGGGCCCTCTCAAACTAGGGCCACTACTACTGATGTTACATCTCCACCATCTACCCAAGGAGGTACAGAGACTGCCGGATTCCATCAGGAGTTTCAGCCTGATGAGGAGGAGGAGTCAGACGAAGAGCCTCTGGTACGTGATGGGTTTGTTAGGACATAAAATCATAGTTCAACCTCTTAAACTTTCTGAAAACGCAGCGGAATTACAACTTTATAAACTTGTTTATAAGCTGAAAAATATGTTCATTAGGTGACCATATTAATGTATAAAACAAACCCATATATCAAAGGATCATTATATGTTAATGTGCATGCTATGTGTACATAAAAAAACATATATGACAGCCACAAAGGGCTGCCATTACTACCTTCCAGCAGCCTTCAAAAGTCGACAGAAAGAGTAGAAAGGATGCTGAAAATTCGGCCAAGTCTTCAAGATTAGAGGTCCTCAAGCTTGTATACCCCAAGCTTACTTGCAATCACCTTCTTGTTAGGAAGAACCACCACCAAGAACAACTCAAAACCTCTTATTTTTTCTGCTGCTGAAACCGTGAGTTCAAGAGAGAAAAAGAGAGTTTTTTTGTGTTTGCATGTATTGAGATGTAAAATGAGGAGTGCTAGACTAGTTAAAGTTGTGTGTTCTCAAGACAACAAAGGGACCAATCAAAATTAGGGGAGGACCATCAAAATTTCAAAACAAAAGGGGTTTCCCTCTTTAATCAAATACACACACTTATTTTTCAACTAGTCTTTTGTCACACATTAATTAGTCATCTACTAGACTTATTTAAAATGTGACATATGTCTTCTCTAATTAAACAATTTAATTAAAGTACACTCTCATGTTATTTGTGTTATTTAAACCCTTTTGAACAACAAAAATAATAATAAACCCATCAACAAATTATCCTTATAATTTGTTCCATCTCGAATGCCTATGTTTAGAAAACCCCTTTTTTAAACATGCTGCGATTTTTCAATTGCATGATCCCATCATTAATAAAATAATTCTTGGTGATTGCAAAGCTTGTTATTGGGTATAACCCGACTTGGATCATAACGTACTCACCGCATCAATATTCTATGTGTCTTGGGCATATAGAATCCTACAATCTCCCACTTGCCCAAGATTCATAGAAGATTGATGCAAGCAGTAAATACCGCCTAACAACGGTTTACTACCCTTAATACGCATGACTTAAAGCCATTCAATAACATCATCTCATTCAAGTATCCTACTTGAAATGATTTTGGTGAATCTATCATCTATCCTTTTGTTACAGATGTCATGTTAAATCCAAGTACACAGAATGATCATTCCTTGTTGATTTAACTTATCAGGCCTTAGACATCTAACTCTCAACGAATAAGAGGAACAAATTCCATCTTGACTACATACTTTTCTCACAAACACCTCGTGTCATACCTGAATATACCCTTATGTACTGTCCACTATTTCAGGACAGTGAAGAATTAGCTCAAGGTATAATACTTGGTGATTATCAAAACCAAATATGTATCTCAGGTCGGAGGATACCAAATAATATTCTCCTTTACTCAAATTTACTTATGATCAATCAATAAGATTCCATATAGTAAAATTTGAGATGCGGGTTAGTCTAATATTTGTATCACAAATATCTATGAACCTTGGTAGCAACCCATTGCTCTATATTCATCCTTATGAATATCAACCAATCCATGTTCATAATAATCTTACCTTCACACTTGTTCCCACAAGTCTGAACGATTACGGACATTTAGAGTAAAGAATTTACTCGTGGATTAAACATGCTAAATTGGAACATTAATTGAAACATTATAACCAAATAATTTTATTCAAATAATAAAGAGTTCCACATATCCAAATACAAAATTTACAAATCAAATCCAATCACTAGAATATCGAAGTCCGATGGCACAAGTATGACCTTCATGCTTTGCCTTTTCAAGGAGCTTCGTGAGAGGATCCGCAATGTTTTGATCCATGTGGACTTTGCGAATACATATCTTTCCCTTTTCAACTTCATCTCGTATGTAGTTGAATCTTCGCTCAATGTGCCTAGTCTTTTGATGAGCACGAGGTTCCTTGATTTGAACAATCGCACCCTTGTTATCAAAAAGAACTCTAGGGGGTCCTGAATGGAAGGGACAACCCCTAGATCGGCAATGAATTTCTTCAACCATGCAGCTTCTTGAGCTGCCAATGAGGCGGCGACATATTCTGATTCTGTAGTTGATAGACCCACCACATCCTGTTTGGAGCTCTTCCAAGAGACCGCTCCTCTATTCAGAATGAAAATTATCCCGATTGTGACTGTGAATCATCACGATCGGTTTGGAAACTTGCATCCGTGTAGCCTTTTACAACGAGTTCCTCATCACCAGATCCATAGATTAGGAACATATCTTTCGTCCTCCTTAGGTACTTAAGTATGTTCTTAATGGCCATCCAATGACTGTTTCCAGGATTTTGCTGGTATCGGCTTGTCATGCTTAATGCGCACGAAACGTCCAGTCGAGTGCATATCATTGCATACATGATGGATCTAATAGCAGATGCGTATGGGATTTCCTTCATGCTATCTTGCTCATCCTTTGAGCTAGGACATTGAGTCGTAATCAATATTGTTCCTTCTTGAATAGGTACCGTACCTTTCTTAGAGTTCTCCATCTTGAACTTTTTCAAGATTTTATCAATGTATGCACTCTGATTTAAACCAATCAACCGCCTTGATCTATCCCTATAGATCTTTATTCCCAGGATATAGGCGGCTTCACCAAGATCCTTAATGGAAAAACAACTTCCAAGCCAGTTTTTTACACCTTTCAAGGTTGGAATGTCATTTCCAAAGAGTAGAATGTCATCGACATACAATACTAGGAAGGTTATTATGCTACCACTAGCCTCTTATACACACAAGCCTTATTAGAGTTTTTGATGAAGCCAAATTTCTTTACCTCCTCATCAAAACGGTGATTCCAGCTTCTCGATGCTTGTTTCAATCCATAGATTGATTTCTTTAACTTGCATACTTTATTAGGATGTTTTGGATCGACAAAACCTTCAGGCTGAACCATATAGATATCTTCCTCAAGATATCCATTTAGGAAAGCGGTTTTGACATCCATTTGCCAAATCTCATAACCATAATGAGCAGCTATGGCAAACAATATCCTTATAGACTTTAGCATCGCAACAGGCGAAAAAGTTTCATCATAGTCAACCCCTTGAGTTTGAGTGAAACCCTTTGCTACAAGTCTAGCTTTATAAGTATCCAAGTTTCCATGCATATCGGTTTCCTTCTTGAAAACCCACTTACTTCCAACTACCCTGGAATTAAGAGGTAGTACAACAAGTTCCCAAACTTGATTGTCATACATGGATTGCATCTCAACGTTCATGGCTTCAAGCCATCTGTCACAATCTGAATTGGACACTGCATTATGGTATGTGGTTGGTTCATCTGAATCTACCACATAGCATCAATCCATGAAAAATCCGTATCTTTCAGGTGCATTACTAGTTCTACCACTTCTGCAAACGTTTTATGTGTATTGATCAACCGCTTGATCATCCTCAACATCCTTGCTGTTCTACTGCTAGTTCCTTCCATAAGGAACTTTGCTTCTAAGAACTCACCTTTTTGGAAACAAACACCTTTTGTTCTAGTGGATCATAGAAATAATATCCCATAGAATCTCTAGGATATCCAATAAAGATACACTTGGTGGATCGGACTTCCAATTTGTTTGGGGTGGGAGTCTTAACATAAGCCTCACAACCCTAGACCCTTATGTATGATAGCAATGGAACTCTTCCATGCCATATCTCAAAGGGTGTCCTTTCCACCTTTTTGGTTAGGGCCATATTTAAAATACGGGCCGCGGAGAGTAAAGCGAAACCCCAAAATGATAGAGGCAATGTGCTTCTAGCCATCATAGATCGAACCATATCCAATAACGTTCGATTCCTCCTCTCGGAAACACCATTATGTTGTGGTGTTCCAGGTGGAGTGAGTTATGAGACAATCCCACAACTCCTAAGATGATCTTGAAAAACATCACTTAGGTATTCACCTCCTCTTTCGGTGTGGAGAACTTTAATCGACTTGTTGAGTTGATTTTCTACTTCATTCTTGAAGATTTTGAACATTTCAAAAGCTTCATCTTTGTGCCTTAGTAAGTACACATACCCATAGCGACTATAATCGTCGGTAAAGGTAATGAATTATCTTTCACCATTCCTAGTCATTGGCTTAAAAGGACCACATACATCCGAATGTTATGTTGATTCCTAATAAATCTTTTGCCCTTTCGTTAGTTCCACTAAAGGGCGCCTTAGTCATTTTTCCTTGTAAACAGATTCACATACATTAAATGAATCACATTCATTTGTTTTTAAAAGACCATTCTTTTGAAGTGTTTGTATACGTTTCTTGTTTATATGACCAAGACGACAATGCCAAAGATAGGTATCACTCAAATCCAACTTGAGTTTGTTGGTGTTAGTTTGGTATAATGAACTATTTAAATCATTTTCATGAACCAATTCATAAATACCATTTATGGGAATAGCTTTAAAATAAAACATATCATTTAAAGAAACATGAATATCATTTTCAACAAAAGATAATATATAATCATAATGTCTTAATTGGGATGCAGAAATAATGTTCCTAGTCAAACTAGGAGCATACAAAACATTCTTCAAAATAACATCCATGCCACTTGGAATTTTTAGGATGTAGTCCCCACGAGCTTCAACTTGGACTTTGGTTCCATTGCCCATGAAGAGACTAACATCCCATTGATTGAAGTCCCTACTTCTTGTGAACCCCTGCAACAAGTTGCAAATATGAGTTCCACATCCGGTATCCAATACCCATGTGTTAGAAGATGTAACATTAAGATCAATATGAATCATGTATATTGTAGCTGAGGTCTGCCCGGCATCCCTCTTTGCTTTCAACTCTTGGAGATGGACAGGACAATTCCTTGCCCAATGTCCATTCTCCCTACACTTGAAGCATGGGTCATTGGTAGCAACCTTTTGCTTCTTCTCTTATGGTTTGGGTGGCACCCTTGCCACCCCTTTCCCCTTTCCCCAAATGGGTCCCTTACCCCTGGCAACCTTTGCCTTGGGTGCGGGATAAGGCCTTTTCTTGTTCCCACCTTCATTGATGGCGAGAACGGGTAAAACCCTTTTACCCATGTCCGCCTCGGCTGTTTTAAGAATTGAGTGAAGCTCACCAATGCTCTTCTCCCATTCATTCATGTTGTAATTCAGCACAAATGTCTCAAACATTTTGGTAAGGCCATTTAGGATCAAATCCGTGGCCAATTCCTTCGAGACGGGACTGTTAGATCTAGATTGTATAGGGCTAGATCATTTTTGTATAGGATTAGTACTTGAAAATCAAGTCTTGTAATTAATATTTCTAACAGTCAAAATATATATATATGTGTTTTGAATCTATACGATAACCCCATATATATATGTGTGTTGATTTGTGACTTGACAGGGAAAAACAATATACTTGGATGGATTTCCTGAAATTGACCGTGTAGGAAACATCTACGGATGAACAATTTTGTTAATCCGTAGATATGTTTCTTACAAGACCAAATGACCAAGTGAATGTTCCTGCGGATGATCAAGGATCATGAAGTGAAGACTCCTACGGAAGAAGGATTTCCTACGGAAGAACAACTTTGCTACGGAAGACCAATCATCTACGGAAGAACAAAAGTTCTGCGGACGACAGTTTCTGCGGAAGATCATTATACTTGTGCGATTGCAACTATCAAGAAGTCAAACAAGTCAACACAATCAATAACAAATCCCGAGAGATCCGGTGTTTCCTTAATCGACTCAAATCATCTATAAATATGAGTCCTAGGTTTCACATCTTGAGAACACAATCAATCAATATTACGGCTGTCAAGAGTTCATTGTGCATCCCTAGTTGCCGTCACATCAACATCAAGCATTATTCGATTCACAGAATTCGATTATTCATAGTCATTCATTATTCTTTTGTAATCATTACATTATAGTTAATGAAATACATTTGAATTATTATTGATTTAGTATTTATTGTGTTTCTGTGGTTGTGTTCATCATTAATCATTACAAACAATTAAACGTCAATTAGTGATAATTCCGCGATCATTAAATTGATTTATTTTAATACTGGTAATTCCTGAATTGCGATCCTTGGATTCACAGGTGGTATCAGAGCATTGGTGCTCATTGATTTAGATCAATTGATCTATCAGTATTAAAATTGTTTAATTGATTGTCAAACAATTAAATCAACGACTTGTTGTTCAGCAAGCACTGTCTCATTGCTTGTTTGATTTAGATCTATATTCAAATCAATTGAATACTAGATCTGGGTCTTTGATAGATTTATCAATTTTAGCATTTAAGTTTTGATTAATTAGTTTGCATTAAACATGAGTACTTTTGGTGGAGGATCGTATCAACCGCCAAAGTTGGAAACTAAAGCTAATTTTAAATCCTGGAAGATCAAGTTCAGGAATCATGTGAACTACACAGATTCTGACTTGTGGGAGTCCATCACTCAAGGTCCTTATATTCCACCCACTCTTGGGCCGGATTATAATGACAAAAATCAGCCAATCAGCACTAAAGACCTGCCACCTGATGATGTCAAGAAGGTCAAAGTCGATATTAAAGCATACAGCTTGCTTAGTATGGCTTTGCTAGAAGAAATCTTGATCAGGTGTGAAAATTATAAGACAGCAAATTCCCTGTGGAAGATACTCCACACTCTCTGTGAAGGGAGTGATGAGATCCGAAGCATAAGGAAAGACACCCTTAGATCACAATATGAAACTTTTTGTCATATTGAGGGTGAATCAATTCCTCAGCAACTCCATAGATTTATGCAACTTGTTACTGAGATGAACATCTTGGAGTTGAAATATACCACTGAGGAATTAAACAAGAAGATGCTCCACACTTTGCCTGAAAGTTGGAAGCAAACAGTCTCCATGTTCAAGAATACCATAGATCTCAAGACAACAGGTCTGGATACATTGGTTGCTAAGGTAGAAGCTCTTGAACTGGATGAACAATCAAGAAACAAGAGTGTGAGAACTCATGTCTCACCATATCACTTCAAGGAAACCAAAAATGCTGGAAGTGCATTTATCTCAAACAATGAAAGTGATAACTCTTGTACTTTGAGTGATGATGAAGAGGAAGTTAGTTTCTATGCATCCAAACCAACTAAGAAATCATCTCAAAGTAAAACTCAAAAGGAAAAGGGAAGATCTGAAGAGAAAAGAGAAACATCAGCAACTGCAAACTCTTCTCAAAATAACAAACAATCAGAACCAATAACTGTCATATTGGATTCTGAAGAACAAAAAGCAGCCTTTGCAGCTTTTAGTTCTAGCTTTCAAGTATATCTTGGAAGTTCCCTTACATCAGCAAACATCTGTCAGCAAGATTTGGAGGAACTCCCTCCTGATGTAGTAGAAGAGATGGATCTACAGTGGCAGATGGCAATGATTGCTTACAGAGCTAAGCAATATCTGCGGAGAAATAAAAATCTGGCAGCAGAAAGCAAAACATCAAAGATTGGTGTTGATAAATCAAAAGTCATATGCTTCAAGTGCAATCTCTATGGTCACTTCTCTAGAGAATGCAACCAACAATCATCTCCACAGTATCAGCATCAGCAGCAACAAAATCAGCAGCAACAAAATCAGCAGCAACAACAATATCAGAATCAGCAATCAACCTCTCAAAGATCTCTGCATAGACATCCTCAGCTAACATCCCCACCAGCCACAAATACATCAGCAGGACCAAGCAATTCTAAGGAGACTGGGCTGATCATCCTTCAAGATGGCACATGTGACTGAAGTTTATATGAGAAGGAAGTGATAGAGGAGAATCAAGCATTGATGGCACATATGGAAAACAAAGTTCCTCCTATGGCCAGAGAGGTAAAAGACAGGTTATGTTCATCATCCTGTGTTGAGGAAGTTGAACGATATAGAGTCCATGCTCAACAATTGACTGATAAAGTAAAGGAAACTATGATTTTAAATGAATCACACTTGAGAGAACAAAAATTATATCAAATCAAAATAAGTTCTTTACAAAAGGATTTAGAAAAATATGTTTCTGAAAATTACAGCCTAAAAGCCCAAGTTGAGCATCTGACCACTTCCTTAACAAAATCCATGGCTGATCATGCATCAACTGAAGTGAAACTTCAGAAGTTTCAATTATCATCTCAACAATATGAGAAGTTGTTAAACTCTCATATTGAATCAAAGAACAGGTCCGGGTTGGGTTATAATGCTGTTGCACCACCTATTAATGATAACTACACACCTTTACCTAAAACCATGACTAACAATTTGTCAAAACATTTTGTGCAAAGCACCAAAATTGACATAAACAACAGTCATGAAACTGAGATAAGTGAAACTGAATCTACGGAATCTGAATCACTTAAACATAATGAATCAGATGTTGATAAGTATGATGACTTGGATGATTCTGATGAACATGATACTGATCAACTGAACATTGGTAAAAATGTTCAAGTTGAAACTGGTCTTCCGCGGGTACTTGAAGAATCAAAGCTGCAGTATCCTCCAAAGCAACGGAACATGCTGAAGACTATCTGCAAGAGGATTGCAGAATTGAATGAAGGACTTCAAGAGCTGAACCTTCACAAAGTTGATAGCTGCGGATCAAGTTCTGAGATACCTTTGTCTTCAGAGAAAGGTAAGAAACAACAAACTTCAACAAAGCAAAAGAAAAATTCAAGTGTTGAAGATCAGCAGAAAAAGAAATCTGAAGAATCCGTAGAACATCTGCGGAAAGCAAAATTTACCAAGTCCGTAGATCTTCTGCGGAAGACAAAAATCACTGAATCCGCAGAAAAGCAACGGAAGAGAGAAGCTGATTCTGCGGACGAGGTAAAAAGAGAGACAAACAAACATGCACAGAAAAAGGTGAATATCAAGCAACAAATGGCAGCAAAAGGCAAACAAGCAACAGCTGATGATGCTCCAAACAAGAACAAGAAGAAATCAACTGATGCTTCAGCAAGTGAGAAAAAGAACAATAAAAAGAAGGCTGAATCTGAAGAAAATTCAGAAAAATATTGCAAATGGTGTGATATGAAGAATCACCATATGATGAATGCTATTTCAGCAGCAATTGTTCCACTTGCAATATGAACAATCACATGACTGATGATTGTTTCTTCAACAAACACTGTGCCATATGTGACAAAAATAACCATTCAACTCAGGAATGTTATTTTAATAAGAAGAACAAGAAAAAGAGCAAAAAGAAGTCACAAGATGCATCATCTGAATCAGATTCTCAATCCTCAGAAAGTGACAAAGAGACAAAGATTCAGAAAGAACAACAAAAGTCAAAGAAAAGATCCTCTGTTGTGGCCAAGACTTTGAAGAAGAAAGCACCAATACAGTCTAAGACACCTCACAAAAAGGTGGATTTGTCAGATAAACAAACTGAAGCAGCTGATGGTTTCTTTGATAACTTTGTTAAAGGAACTCCTGTGTCTCAATCAAAGCTGAAAGATGAAGAAACTTTCAAAACCACAGGATCCTCTCCAAAGTTAAAATACCAACCAAAACAAGTGACTGTGAAGAAGGAATCAGAGAAGCATGAAGGCATCCAGAAACCTGACTCATCTTCAACAGAATCATCCTCACAACCATCAAAACAAAAAGAAACAACTAATACTGAAACTTCAAGATTAATTCATAAAGTAGTAACTATTGTTGACACAACTGGCAAATCCAAGACAATTAAGCCTTGGATTGTCGATTCTAACTAATTTCTTTTTGTGTGCAGGAACAATCATGGAGAGCTGACAACAAGTGGTATGTTGATAGTGGTTGTTCCAGACATATGACAGGCAACTGTGCACTTCTCCATGACTTCAAACATAAACATGCCTCTTATGTGGCATTTGGTGGGGATAAGAAGGGAGGTAAAATTGTTGGTGAAGGAATGGTAACTAATGGTGTTTTAACATTTGAAAAAGTAAATTGCTGTGAAAATTTGCAGTATAATTTACTTAGTGTTTCCCAAATTTCTGATCAAAATTACTTAACACTATTTGATAACACTAACTGTTACATTCTTAAGCCAGGTTTTATAGTTCCAGCAGACTGGATCCTTCTGAAAGCATCAAGAAAAGGCAACATATATATCTTGGATATGAACAACACAGCACTCACTAATCATGAGACATGCCTGCTATCTAAATCTTCAGAAGATGAATCTCAACTGTGGCATAGAAGGCTTGTCCATTCCAACATGAAGAACATGAATAAATTGGTGAAAAATGACTTAGTCATTGGATTACCAAAGAAAGAATTTCACTGTTCTAATCATTGTTCTTCATGTTATAAAGGAAAACAACACCGAGTGTCTCATAAATCCAAAACAACTAACACTAACACTACACCACTCAAATTGCTTCACATGGACCTCTTTGGTCCAACCAATGTGTTGAGCATTGGAAAAAGGCAATATTGCTTGGTGATAGTAGATGATTTCACTAGATTCACATGGGTCTTCTTTTTAAAACATAAGAGTGAAAGATCTGAAACATTAATGGACTTTGTGATCAAGATTGAGAATCAACTTGATTTAAAAGTTAAAATTTTTAGGAGTGATAATGGAACTGAGTTTGTTAATGCTGATCTGGATTATTTTTGCAGGAATAAAGGAATAGCAAGACAATTCAGTGCACCAAGAACTCCACAACAAAATGGAGTGGCTGAAAGGAGAAATAGAACACTCATAGAAGCAGCCAGAACAATGCTAGCTGATTCTCAGTTGCCCATTACTTTCTGGGCAGAAGCTGTGAATACAGCTTGCAATGTTCAAAATAGAACTTTGATAGTCAAAGAACATAATAAAACACCTTATGAACTCTTATTTAAAAGGAAACCTTTTATAGGATATCTTAGAGCTTTTGGGTGTCATGTGTCTGTTTTGAATACTAAAGAACAACTGGGAAAAATTTCTGAAAAAGCCTATGATGGTTTCTTTGTTGGATATTCATCCACTTCTAAATCATATAGGGTCTATATTCCAGAACATAACATAGTTGAAGAGACTCCCAATGTTTCTTTTGATGAGTCCATGTTTACTACTAATGTAAAAGGATCATCTTGGTTATTTGATATAGATGCATTAACGGAATCATTTAACACTGGTTATCTGATCAATGCAGGTGCTGCGGATACATGCTATCCATTTGTACCTCCAAGTTTGAATGAAGTGCCCCTGACAGCTGACCCACCAAGGGCACAACGTTCAACTGCACCCCAGCAAGAATCAAGTCAGCAGCATGAAGTTACATCCATAAATACATCCGTAGATGCATCCGTATCCGCAGATGTAAGTCCTGCCTCAGCTGCTGAACCAAGGGATAAAGTGGAGGTGTTATATCAACAAACCATGCCTGCAACACAACAATGTTCATCCGTGAATGGTAATGCATCTTCTACGAAAGTCCAAAATGCGTCCGTAGATGCTGCAGTTACTCCTGCGGAAGAACAAAATACTGCATCCGTAGAACCTCCTGCGGAAGAACAAAATAATGCTTCTGTAGAACCTCCTACGGAACAAAATGCTACTTCCGTAGAATTTCCTGCGGAACAGGACAACCCAGCAGCAACTCATACACAACCTGATCAAAACGAGCCTTTTGATTATTTCATCGACTCAACCTCTCAGCTGAAACCATCTGCTTCAATGGGTTTCTCAAACTTAGACACCACAGTTCCAGTTGATGCTGTCTCAACAAGCAGAATCCACAAGTCTCATCCAACGGACAATATCATTGGAGATCTGAATACAAGAACTACAAGGAACAAAGGAGGTGTGGCAAACATTTATTTGTTCACCTATTTCTTGTCCCAAACAGTTCCTGCAAACATTACAGCTGCACTAAAAGACAACAGCTGGATTGAGGCTATGCAAGAAGAGCAACAACAATTCAGAAAACAAAAAGTATGGACTCTTGTAGACTTGCCAACGGGTCAACATCCAATTGGAACAAGGTGGCTATTCAAAAACAAGCTGGATGACAGAGGTATCATAGTGAGAAACAAGGCTAGGCTCATTGCTCAAGGATATACCCAGGAAGAGGGAATAGACTATGATGAAGTCTTTGCACCAGTTGCAAGGATTGAAGCTATAAGGGTTTTCCTAGCCTATGCCTCCTTCAAGAAGTTCACAGTCTATCAAATGGATGTGAAGTGTGCTTTCCTCTATGGAAAAATTGATGAAGAAGTCTATGTTACTCAACCCCCTGGATTTGAAGACCCTGATTATCCACATAGAGTATGCAAGCTTGATAAAGCTTTGTATGGTCTTCATCAAGCACCCAGAAAGTGGTATGACACACTATCATCATTCCTTCTGAAGAATGGCTACAAGAGAGGAACAATTGATCAGACACTCTTCCTCAAACATGAACATCAAGATCTTTTGGTGGTTCAAATATATGTTGATGACATAATATTTGGATCAACCAACAAGAAACTGTGTGAAAGCTTTGAAGACTTAATGAAATCTGAATTTCAGATGAGCTCCATGGGAGAATTGACATTCTTCCTTGGCTTACAAGTTCATCAGAAACCAGATGGAATTTTCATCAATCAAGAAAAGTACATTCATCAAATTTTGAAGAAGTACAATCTGGCTGATTCCACTTCATGCAAGACACCAGCATCAACAATAGACAAGATTATGCCTGACCCTGCTGGAAAATCCGTAGATCAAAGATTGTATAGATCAATGATCGGTTCATTAATGTACTTAACTGCCAGTAGACCTGACATCATGTTTGCTGTTTGTGTTTGTGCCAGGTATCAATCAGACCCAAAGGAGTCACATCTGAATGATGTAAAGAGGATTTTCAGATACCTGAAAGGCAAACCTGCATTGGGACTTTGGTATCCCAAAGATGGAGATTTTAGGCTCTACTCCTACTCGGATAGTGACTATGGAGGTTGCAACAACAACAGAAAATCCACAACTGGTGGATGTCAGTTTTTAGGACCAAGACTTGTTTCATGGCAGTGCAAGAAGCAATCAAATGTATCTGTATCCACAGCTGAAGCAGAGTACATAGCTGCTTCAGCAGGTTGCTCTTAAGTACTTTGGTTGCAGAACCAATTACTTGATTATGGTTACAATTTCCTTCATACACCAATTCATATTGATAATTCAGCTGCTATGTTTATAACTGTTAACCCAGTTCAACATAGTAAAACAAAACATATTGAAATCAGATACCATTTTCTGAGAGATTGCTCAGAAAAGGGTCTAATCAAGTTAGTCAAAGTAGATACAACCAATCAGCTCGCTGATTTGTTCACTAAAGCATTTGATTCTGTTAAATTTAATTTTCTGATAGAATCCTTGGGAATGATTAACTTAGAATAACTCAACAAAAGCATATGACTGAGTTTGTGCAGAGTAATCATTAAGGATAACTTAAGTATCTGATAGAACATCTATACATGCATTATATTAGGGAAATGATAGTAGACTATACTTGGCTATTAAACAAAAACTCAATCTGACTTATATCATACTGATATGTGAGTAGGTTCATCTTGAGTGGAAAGAAAGCTAAGAGCATGCCAAACTAAAAGCATGAGGTAACTGTCTGTGAGGATTCCATTTGAGAATCAGGAAGGTATGTTCTCTCCTGGTGTGATTTGTTCTCTCCTGGTGTGATCAAATCACTTACACAAGCACACTATGTAAAATACTTTATAATCTTCTATCTTTGCAAAGTCATATTCCCTCTGTTTTGTGTAAACAAAGACCTGGGAATGTGATTAATAAGTGTGATCTTCATTCTCCCTCTGTTTTGTGTAAACAAAGACCTGGGTTAAAGTTCACCTCTGTTTTACGAAAGTAAAGACCTCGTGACTATGAAGATCATATTTCAGCTCTAAAAAGGAATCACTTGTGATCCATTGTACATCAAGTCAAAGAGCTTTAACATCAAAGCATTCATGAGACTGTAATTTGTCTCAAGATAGAACTTATAACTTAATGTACATAGTCATTAAGTGTGGAATGTAGTGATTTGCCTCACCTACGGAAGACATACTCTAATGATAATTGAATGTGGGACTCATGATTGCTACTGATTAACAAACTTCACAACATGATAAATAGCATGCCTAGTTGATACAATACTCATGTTTGAATTTAAGTGGATGTATATACTTGCAATCAGGTATGTGTTGAATCAACTAATCAACATCAGTAGAAGCCAAGTTATAGTATGATCCCTCTATATATATATGCATGCATGTAACTGTTTGTCAGATGTTTAACAGTTATCTCAACTAACTTTCTCTCATTTAGACTGTTATATGCCTGTCATGCCTGTTTACAACTTAAATTTATGATAAATGTAACTGTCTCACATTAATCACAAATTTAGGGGGAGTAGTTCATGCATGAAAAACAATGAGAGGTTCCGCAGATGTCTCACATTAATCACAAATCACTTAAATTTATGATAAACTTTTTATGTTCCATAGAAGTTTCAGTAATACCTCTCATCCATAGAAGTATTATGTGATTTCTGATTCAGCAGCAAAACAAAACAAATGCATTGTTTGAACTTTTACATCCGGAGGTGTAAGGTTCCGCAGATGTTGACATCCGCAGAAGTTAAGGTTCCGCAGATGTTGACATCCGCAGATGTCAAGGTTCCGCAGATGTTCTGCGGAAGAGATAATGCATTCTAAACACTTGGTATACGGATAGGAATGAATGGAAGTGGGCCCAACATAATTAATAAAAGAACATAATTAATAAAAGAAATTAATATGTTCCCCTATAAATAAGGTTTCTGATATTTTTACAGAGCACTTTTTCACTTTTAACCTAGAAAATCGCCCATTTTCCCTCTTTTTCAAATTTCAAAATATCCGTTTCCAAGAACACATCATCAACATTATCCTGTAATAAATTACTGTTATTGCAAAGGTAAATCATGTCTTAAACATCAGTACAAAACTGTTTAATCGGTTATTGATATTCAAACGATTCAACTGCATGTTTTCTAACTTGATTTTCTTTACAGATGGATAATAGATTCGCCAAAGAACATAATGTGTGCGCGTTCTTAAACGCTGATGATCCGGCGGCGGAAGGATGTCGAGATATCATAAGATATCTCCGACGATCAAGGCTCTTCTACGCCTTGACGGCTGAGCCTGTGATCCATCAGGGACATATAATCGATTTCTGGAACTCAACACGAGTTGAAGAACAAGATGATGAAGAAGTGATTGTGGCTGAGATTCGGAACAAGCGTCTACGAATCACTGAAAACATCATACGAAGATGCTTGGAACTAGGTGATAGAGAGATAGGTCACCCCGATGTATTCGAGAATGAATACATTGAGAAAATTTTCAATCTGATGGGGTATGATGGTGACTACGAGAAAGGGGAAATCAAAAAGGGTAGGTTGTGCAAACCGTACAGATTCTTATGCCATACCTACCTGAAATGCATGTCAAACAGGAAGTCAGGACTGGACAGATTCTCCAGGCACATATCATCTGGGATCATCGGGATATTCGAGGGGAGAATCTATAATTACGCCAAATACATCTTCAATTGTCTGAGTGAACAAGTCAAACTACAGAAGAATGACAAGATGTACATGTTCCCGAGATTCCTGCAACTGGTGATCAACTCAGAATTACCAAGGGTGGATAGAGTTGGCAATGTGTTTGTTCAAGCACACTTGAGCAAATCAGTGCTAAACAAGCTGAGTGGAATGTATCAGGGTGAAGATATGCCAATGTTCGCGCATGTCTTAGATCCCCAAGCAGACCTTCCTCAAGAGTTGGTTTGGGCTGATAAAGCAGAATCATCTGCTGATTCTGCACAAGCATCTCACTCTCCTCTCCAAACACCCCCTCAACAATCTCAATCACCAACAAGCTTGAACACCCAACAAACATCCCCAATCCATCAACATCAATCACCCCTACTAATATCCTCATCATCCATCAAAAGCACTGAGCCAACATCTCCAGCCAAACAACAATCATTATCAGCTTCTCAGCCTTCATCACATCACACTCAACCTTTCTCTCCACTTCAAGCTCAATCCCCTGTACAACCACCACCAGAATCACCAAAACATTCATCCCCGGAAAAGTGTTGGAACTGAACCTTTTGAGATAACTGAGTCCGTACACTCTGTACACTCAGGAGACACAGAGATAGTATCTCAAGCCAGCACTATTCCTATCTCACCCACACACACAGAAGAACATGCTTCATCAGCACATACTGAGCCCATATCTTCATTGAAAGATGAACAAATTGCTGATGAGCATGGGGAAGTACAAGGATCTGCTGAGGATGTCATTGCATACCATGAAGATGATTTATGTGACAAAGACATTCCTGTCAGCAAAAGCTATTTGGTTGCTGAGTACAACAAGTTAGTACTCAAATCAAATAAGAGAAAAGAAAGAATACAAGAGCTGAAAGGTATAATCAAAGAAAAAGATGAAGAGCTGATGGAGAAAGATGCTAGATTAAAACGGCTGAGAGAAGATGCTCTAAGCAACAGTGAAGTCATTGATGCATTGTTGGATAGAGAACAAGAGTTGGAGGCTTCTTTGAAGACTGAGCAAAATGAGAAAGCTGACCTGATCAAAAAGAAAGATGCAGAAATAGAAGAGCTGAAAAAGAAGATATCTGATCTGCAAACAAAAGAAGCCCCAAGTACTGATCAACAAAAACAGTCGGGTGAAGCTGCTATGCAAATGATTTCATACACCCGGAAAAGAAAATACATGGGAGCAACTCAAAAGAAACATGAAGATGAAAGCTCTCCAAAGAAAGCAAAACTTCCATCCCCTGCACATACACCTTCAGTAGATGTGTCTACTGTGAAGGTACCATCCACGGATGATGATGATAGTGAGAAAGAGTGGGAGGAACTGACAAGAATTGAGTCCCCCACTGAACAAAAGGGTGGAAAGGCCGATGACCTTCTAACAACAGCTGACATCTTGGAAGAGACGCCTGATTCTAGCATGTTTATGACCCTCATCAACCATGGTTTTCCATATGACATGGTTGAGAGGATGAATACTACTGAAATGAAGAATGCTTTGAAAGAGTTTGAGTTTGCAAGGTTCATAATCCCAAACTGTGATTATGAAGCCTTTACTACCTTTCAATCATTGGAGAAGATAAGGAAGGATCTGGGCCACTGTGACACAGCAAAACTTTCCAAGTACAATATGACTTGCTGGTTACAGGGTCACAACTACAAACCGCATGAGCTCAAAGGCAGAACCACTGGAGAACTGTGGAGGATGATGGAGCATGTAATGAAGGTTGAATTAGAAACCGGTGTGAAGTTCAGAACCACTGCTCCACATCCAAAAGAACAACCAAGTAAACTTGCTGCTGATCCAATAACAGTTGAACCAAAAGATCAGCACAAGGAAAAAGAAACACTGATCAGAGAGCCAAGGGCAGTGATCCCTGGAAAAGTATGGCCTCCGGGAACAACTGTTTGAGAGATTACCGAGAAGAAATCAACTCTCGTACAGCTGTATGATCATATCACAACTCCTAGCTCTGTGGAAGACAACAGAATTATGGCCTGGAAATATGATCCAGCCTGGGACTGTGCAATAATCAAGAGGACATCTGGAAGGATTCAATACTTCCATGATGTGGAAGACATGCTCAGCCTTCCGGAGCAAGATATGAGGGATCTACAGAGCATCCCAATGTTCAACTACCCAATCCATCTCAGGGGGAGAGACTTCTCTGCAGCTGTAAATGGTATGAAGACCAGTTTTACTGATGATGTGCTCATGCAAGCAAAGAGAAATGATAAGGAGCACAAAAGAATGATACAAAATCAGAAAAGAAAAACAGCTGAAGTCTCATCCCTTGTAGATGATGATCTGCTAAAAAGAGTGGGATGTACCAGAAGCTCACACACCATCAAAAGCATCACTGGAAATCAATTCACTTGTCCTATCTCAGAATGGGGATATGTTGAAAAGAATAAAGAGATGGTGTTGCTGAGAAATGTTGATGGGAAGAAGGGAGACAAAATAAGAATCTTTGATCCAATGGAGCTAAAGATGCTGCATCCCAGCTACACTTCATATCTTCATGATAAATTCTTCCCAAAGCTAACAGATGAAAAAGCCCAGAATGATCTCTGCTTGTATGTGCATATGATTCAAGTGATAGATAAACTGCATGCAAAGGCACACAAGAGAAGGAAGCATGAGGCTGGGCTACTAAAAGGAACAATCATAGCTGAAGTGTCTGAGCTCAGAATATCTGAAGAAGATGAATTAGAAATAGTGCATAATGATAGTGTAGTGGAAACACTCACTACAGAAGAAGATGTTTTGGGACTCAGTTATGACACGCTGAAGAAGATCAGTAGGATGCAGATAAAGTACAAATATGATGATCAGAAAACTGCTGTATCTTACTTCTACAACAAAATCATCTCAAGAGTCAAGGAGCTTGCAGTGTTAAAAGACTGATTACAAGGAGCAAAGCCTAAGGGGGAGTATTGTTAGATCTAGATTGTATAGGGCTAGATCATTTTTGTGTAGGCTTAGTACTTGAAAATCAAGTCTTGTAATTAATATTTGTAACAGTCAAAATATATATATGTGTGCTTTGAATCTATAGGATAACCCCATATATATATGTGTGTTGATTTGTGACTTGACAGGGAAAAACAATATACTTGGATGGATTTCCTGAAATTGACCGTGTAGGAAACATCTACGGATGAACAATTTTGTTAATCCGTAGATATGTTTCTTACAAGACCAAATGACCAAGTGAATGTTCCTGCGGATGATCAAGGATCATGAAGTGAAGACTCTTACGGAAGAAGGATTTCCTACGGAAGAACAACTTTGCTACGGAAGACCAATCATCTACGGAAGAACAAAGTTCTGCGGACGACAGTTTCTGCGGAAGATCATTATACTTGTGCGATTGCAACTATCAAGAAGTCAAACAAGTCAACACAATCAATAACAAATCCCGAGAGATCCGGTGTTTCCTTAACCGACTCAAATCATCTATAAATATGAGTCCTAGGTTTCACATCTTGAGAACACAATCAATCAATATTAAGGCTGTCAAGAGTTCATTATGCAACCCTAGCTGCCGTCACATCAACATCAAGCATTATTCGATTCACAGAATTCGATTGTTCATAGTCATTCATTATTCTTTTGTAATCATTACATTATAGTTAATGAAATACATTTGAACTATTATTGATTTAGCATTTATTGTGTTTCTGTGGTTGTGTTCATCATTAATCATTACAAACAATTAAACGTCAATTAGTGATAATTCCGCGATCATTAAATTGATTTATTTTAATACTGGTAATTCCTGAATTGCGATCCTTGGATTCACAGGAAATTAAGGCTCTCGAGGCGGTCAATATGACTTTTCATCTTAAGTACATAAGATGAAACTGATTGGTTGTCGTCCATACGACATGCATGGAGTGCTCGAACCGTTTCGAAGCGCTCAACCCTTGCTTGCTGTTGGAACGTTTCCTTCAGCTGGGTTATCATGTCATAAGCTCCGTGATGTTCATACTCCTCTTGGAGATCCGGAGTCATGCTCGCTAGCATGAGACAAGACACTTGGATGGAGTCCTCAGTGTATTTCAGCCAATCGTTATAGGCCTCCGCATCATCCTCAGTAGGTTGATCGGGGATAGGGTCGTCTAAAACATATGATCTTCTCTCTTGCTTGAAAATGATTCTCAAGTTTCAATACCAATCAATAAAGTTGTTATGATTTAGACTTTCCTTTTGGAGGATCGCTCGTAACGATTGGGTGGACGCGGATGAGTTATCATGATTGTCATTATTGGTGGCCATCTACAAAATTTAACAAATATCTATTTTAGTATTTTCTATATTGCCAATTTTAATAATTAATGCCTTTTTAGGTCATTTTTTATATTAAAATCTAGAACCCAACATTATATTTGAATTTTGGTTAGGTGACCTTTATCCCACGATTTAAATTAATAAGGTGGTCAACGATTGACGGTTGCAACCATTTGCAACTTCTAGAGGTATGGGATCGACTTTAAACATCATATGTAAAGTCGGAATGTTAATCCCATCAACACCATTTGGAAACCATATTGTTGGTGATCCATTTAACATGGTTTGCAAATCAAGTTACCCTACCTGCACACCCATGTGAGTTTACCAACATAAGTTGTTAGGTGACTTTTATCCCACCAATGTGGTATCCCCACCTTAAGTCACAAGTTCCCTCTAAATGGTTAGGTGACTTTTATCCCATTAAGAGTTTCCAAATGACTCAAGTGTTGTGCAAAAGGACGGTGTTAAACTTGTTTGATAAGAATTTAAAGTTTTCATAATCTTAGTTTTGAAAACTCTATGTACTTGTATTTGCATGCTTTCAAATACAAGATACCCTATGGTTCTTTTAATAAAACCCATTTTATTATGAAATCATTAATCCTTTTAATTACCATTTATTAACACTTAATGATTAAGAACCATTTTTATATTAGCTTGTTAAGATAATTTTTATTAAGATTGTTTATCATATCCATTTATCACACAATCATTCAATAAAATCACAATCGAACAAGCATAATATAAACAACCACATGTGCATATGTGCATAACCATAGCATCTAAAGTGGTCCACACTTGTTTGCCATCACAAGTGTGGTCCATAGGGCATTCCTAAGGTCATAACAAAACATATAGAAAGCTTCCAAAAGCCTCCCACTTGAAACCGCATCCAAAATGCTCCATGTTTCTCTTATGACCTTCCTTTGTGCTTCCAATGTGTATATCTTCATATTACAAGATATAAAGTCCTAATACAAGATATCTAGTAAAATGAAAAACACACCTAATCTATTTATTACAACCTAATAATAAATAAATTACATTTTAAACAAAGCTCAAATAAATTAATATACTATCCCCATTGAATAAACAAAACAACCATTGCATACATCCAAACAACACAAGGCCATAAGCTAGGTTATGCACTATCAAAAGAACAATAATAAACATCATTCAACAAACTAAATAAACCCCATCAAACCCCAAATTTTCAGCCAACATAAACTTAAAATTAGGGTTTGTTTGTCCAAACAAACAACATCCAAATATATCAACCAATTGACATTCCTATCTTTCAAAGTTTAATCATAAGCATGAAGATATAACTTTAAAAGACATGGGGTTTATTAAATCAACCAAAATCAGCCTCTAATGAGTTGATTAAAATCCTTTAAAAACCAATTTTTAAAAGATAATGTTGGTAGTTTCCACATAACCGGCTCTAGATGCGATTGAAGGGGTTTTTTACACCTTTTTCAGCTTGTTTAACCATTTAAACATATGAAATGCAGCGGAATGTACTACTTTAAAACATGTTAAAGTTTCTGAAAATTATGTTTCTAATGTGTAAAACAACAAACCCATAACATAAGGATCTTTATTATGTGAAAAAACTAGCATACCAAGATACTACCTTTCTGAATGCTGTCAAAAACAACCAAAAGAAGGCTGAAATGAGGCTGGAAAATGGCCAAGACTTCAAGGGTAGAAGTCCTCAACTGTTCATTCCCATAAGCCTCTAATCATGTATCATATTTGCTTGAACATGGACACCAAAACTCCAAAAGGAAAGCTGCCAAAAGGCCTTCAAAACCGTGATCTTCCGGCAACAAAATAGATGAAAATGGAGATGAAATCGACCAAGGTTCCAAGAGGAGGAACCCTCAAGCTTGTATACCCCAAGCTTACTTGCAAATAAGTCTTGTTAGGGAGATTACAACACCATGAACAAAACAAAACTCTCCCTTTTTCAGCTGCTATTGCCGTGTGTTCAAGAGGAGGGAAAGAGAGAGTTTTTCAAGTTTTGCATGTGATCATAATGAGATGTCGTGGTAGTGTGTTGAACTAGATAATATTAGAGAGTTACAAGAAAGCATAGGTCCAATAGAATTATAGAAGGGGGCGGCTGATTTTTTAAAGTTTTGAGGGTTTCCCCCTCAAAATTTTATTTATCTCCAATATTAACTTGTTGTAAAATTAAGTTGTACAATCAACACTTAATTGTATAACTCATACACCAAATTTATTATTTGATATTCTTTAACTAAGTTAAATAACATTTCAAATAATAATATTTGAACAAAGTATCTTAATAAGTTGTTCTATCTCATATACATCTAATTTAGAAAAGCCATTTTTCTAAATTGGTGTTTATGTTTAAATGCATGATCGTATCATCAATTAAATATTGGTTATTGAATATTTAAATGCATGATCATATCATCAATTTAGAAAAGCTATTTTTCTAATATTTGAAAACTTCGAGAATTCACAACCCTAGCCGTCCCAGAACATCCAAGTCGTCCATTCCAACTTCGTAGAGGGTTCCTGATCATTGCTAATCAATTCTTAACGTTTTCTAATCGTTAGTTTTGATCAGACACGTGTCGCTAGTTCTAGTTCTAATGTGCTTAAAAGTAAATGACTTTCATTTTGATTACACTGATGTTATGTTTTGATTTATGTAATGAAAACTCTTTATTGAATAATTATTGGATATTAAATATCGTATCTATTTATATTATTGTATATTACATGCTTATATGAACGTGTTATATGGGTTTAAAGTTGTTAGACATAGTTCTATATCGTTAAAGGTTCAGGAATGTGTTTAACTAAGGCTTATGATCCAGTCGCACGACTGGACCATGCTAATGGGCCAGTCGCACGACTGAACCATGTGATTGAGCCAATCGCACGATTGAGTCATTAGACTGGCTCAGTCGTACGAACGAATCAATCGTGTGGGTCAGTCATCTGTATGAGTGGATCGTATGACTCAGTCGCATGACTAAGCCATACGCATGGCTCAGTCGTACAAATGAAGACTAAAACCTATAAATACCACTTAATTCGTGGAAAAACGAAACACTTCAAGAATTCACAACCCTAGCTGTCCTAGAATGTCCAAGTCATCCCTTCCAACTTCATAGAGCGTTCCTGATCATTGCTAATCAATTCTTAATGTTTTCAAATCGTTAGTTTGATAAGATTAACGTTCTCCCTCATTGGATCGCCAATCAAATAGGATTCTGCACTATTTGATCTGGTTTCACGTAGATTCGGTTAGTACTAGTTCATACTTGGTCCTAACAGTATGATTATTATTATCCATTATTATATTCAATTAAATAAATTGTTAACTTGCTAACTAGTAAGCAACCCAAAAGTTTCAATGGTGACAGTAAAGGTCCTTACAATAATAAACAATGCTAACATCTAAAATAACCAAAATTGCATGATGTTACAATCTCCCCAACTTAAAAGAATTTCGTCCCGAAATTAAGAATAACTAAGCGAACAAATGCGGGTATTTTGCCTTCATGTGGTCCTCATGCTCCCAAGTGAACTCAGCTCCACACTTATTCTCCCAACGAACCTTGACGATTGGAGTAGTTATGGTTCTAGTTTTCTTCATAATGCGATCCATAATTTCAACATGTTTCTCGACAAAGTGCAATGACTCGTCGATCTGGATGTCTTCCTATGGAACATGCAGACTCTCGTCAGCCAAACATTTTCTCAGGTTTGAGACATGAAACACAGGATGAATTCCACCGAGGTCGGAAGGTAGTTCCAGTCTATAAGCCACTTTCCTAATCCTTTTCAAGAATTTGAAAGGTCCTACAAATCTTGGAGCCAGTTTACCCTTCTTTCCAAAGCGAACAACACCTTTCCATGGTGAAACCTTAAGAAGAACCATATCACCAACTTGGAACTCCAATGGTTTGCGTCGCTTGTCGGCATAACTCTTTTTTCGACTTCTTGCCACTTCAAGGTTCTTGCGGATTATGGAGACTTTGTCAGTCGTTTCTTGTATAAGTTCAGGACCAGTGATGAAGTTCTCACCAATGTCGGTCCAACCGATCGGTGATCGACATTTACGACCATAAAGTGCTTCGAACGGTGCCATCTTGATACTCGAGTGATAACTATTGTTATGTGAAAATTCCTCGAGCGGTAAATGCGTATCCCAATCACCACCAAAGTCAAGGACACATAGTCGTAAAAAATCCTCAAGGGTTTGAATTTTTCGTTCGGTTTGACCATCAGTTTGAGGATGGTAAGCCGTACTTAAATCCAATTGAGTACCCAAGAGTTCTTGCATAGACGACCAAAAGTGCGAAGTAAAATAAGCGTCTCGATCGGATATGATGTGCAACGGCACGCCATGACAACTCACAATTTCATCAATGTAGATGTGGGCCAGTCTTGAAATTTTGTAAGTGTCTCGTATGGGTATGAAATGTGCCGTTTTGGTCAAACGATCAACAATCACCCATATACTATCATGGACACGAGGAGTATGAGGTAACTTGGTTATAAAATCCATGGATATATGTTCCCATTTCCACATAGGGATTGCGGGTTGTTCGAGTAACCCACTCAGTCGTTGTTGTTCAGCTTTGACCCTTGCACATGTAAGGCACTTGGAAACATAAGACGCTATGTCTTTCTTCATTCCAGGCCACCAATATTGACCACGCAGGTCCATGTACATCTTATTAGAGCCAGGATGAATATAATATCAGGTTTGATGAGCTTCATTCATAATGAAGTGATGAAAATTATCACGATTAGGGATCCAAAGCCGATTCAAGAAGTACCACAAGCCGTTCGGTTTTGTCTCCAGTTGTGACCGAACGTTAGACGCCAAATCTTCATCTTTTCCTTCATCTGTTAATGCTGCTTGTTGAGCCTCATGAATGCATAACTCGAGATTACTATCAATCCTAATGTTTTAAAGCATGATAGTAGCCTCATTAACATCCACATGAATCTCGGTATCCAATTCCCCTAACTTTTCAAACCATTTCCTTTGATCTTGGATTTCTTGAAGCGAGACAATCTTGTTGTGGACCTTATGACTCAGTGCGTCAGCTACAACATTCGCCTTTCCAGGATGATAGCGAATCTCACAGTCGTAGTCCCTAATCAACTCGATCCAACGTCTTTGTCTCATGTTGAGATCCTTTTGATTGAACACATGTTGGAGACTCTTATGATCGGTGTAGACTATGCATTGCATCCCATAAAGATAATGTCGCCAGATCTTCAAAGCGAAAACCACAGCACCAAGTTCAAGATCCTGGGTTGTCTAATTCACTTCATGAATCTTCAATTGCCTCAACGCATATGCTATGACTTTGCCTCATTGCATGAGAACACAACCAAGACCTTGATTAGAAGCATCACAATACACTGTATAGTCATCGTTTCCATCGAGGAGTGTTAGACTAGGAGCATTACACAACTTGCGTTTCAACGCTCGAAAGCCTCTTCTTGCTAAGGTCCCTATTCAAAGAGTCTATTCTTTTGAGTTAGCGTTGTTAATGGTTTAGCAATCTTCAAAAAATTTGCTATGAACCTACGGTAATATGCCGCTACGCCCAGAAAAGAACGAACCTCAGTTGGGGTTGTGGGAACACACCAATTCTTCACGGCTTCAATTTTAGCAGGATCAACATGTATTCCTTGGCTATCAACCACATGCCCCAAGAATTGCACTTCTTCAAGCCAGAACTCACACTTAGAAAACTTGGCGTACAATTGCTCCTTCTTTAGAAGTTCGAGAACTTGTCACAAGTGCGTCTCGTGATCAATTTTCATCTTGGAATAAATAAGAATATCATCAATGAACACGATCACAAACTTATCCAAATACGGTTTACATACTCGATTCATGAGATCCATGAACACGGCAGGTGCATTGGTCAAACCAAAAGGCATAACCATGAACTCGTAGTGTCCATATCAACTACGAAAAGCGGTCTTTGGAATGTCATCATCGTGAACACGTAGTTGATGATACCTAGAATGTAGATCGATCTTTGAGAATTGAGTTGCTCCTTGAAGTTGATCGAAGAGATCATCGATTCAAGGGAAAGGGTATCGGTTTTTGATGGTAAGGTTGTTGAGTTCTCGATAGTCGATGCACATACAAAATGAACCATCCTTCTTCTTCACAAACAGTATAGGTGCACCCCACGGTGATGAACTAGGATGAATGAATCCCTTATCGGTCAACTCTTGCAACTGACTAGCTAGTTCTTGCATTTCAGACGGTGCAAGACGACAAGGTGATTTAGCCACATGGTTTGCACCAGGGATCAAGTCAATCTCAAACTCAACTTCCCGCACGAGAGATAGTCCCTTAAGATCCTCGGGAAAAACCTCGGAAAAGTCCCGCACGACAGGAAAGTCTTTCAATTCCTTACCCTTAGCTTTCGTATTAACTACATATGCCATGTAGTTTTTACTTAAGCACTTGCGGGCCTTGATGCAAGACATAAGTTTGAGTCCTTCGGATGATTTCTCCCCAAAGACATTCAAAGTATCACCAGTCGGTAAAGGAATTCGGATGCACTTCTCGAAGCATAGAATTTCCGCACGATGTTTGGCTAACCAATCCATGCCGATAATAACATCAAAGCATCCTAGTTGCATAGGAATAAGGTCGATGGAGAACTCGTGTTCGTTAAGGCTCAAGGTGCAATCACGTATTACGACGTCAACGACGATAGATTTTCCATCGGCGACTCCAACCGTGAAGGATCTTTCCAGATTAACATGCGGTTTAGAAAGTATAGGCTCGAATTCCAAGGAAATGAAACTCCTATCCGCACCCAAATCAAACAATACAGATGCATAACGACTATTTACAAGATACATACCTGTTTGGTAATAACCCATTATTGGTATGATGAACACAAATAGGAATTTTTATAAGACAAGAAACAATTTAAAAGGAGTTCAACGACGTACCATTCACCACGTCGTTGTTGGCTTGTGCTTGGTTGGTGTTGATGTTGAAAGCCCTTCTATGAGCTGGTGGCACAGTTTCCGCATTACAAGGACACTGCGGACGAATATGACCAGGCTCGCCATAGTTATAGCAGGTTCGGTTGGTAAGCATTGCAGTGTTGTTTGGCGCACGAAGACAAGTAGCCACCAAATGGCCATACTTACCACACAACAAGCAGACTCGGCATGGAATGTTGCTCGCATGATGGTACATGCATATGTTACACAGAGGATATGGACCAGCATAAGCTCTAGCCATGGGAGTTTGATTTGCAACCACCATTTGTTTTTAAGGAGCATTGGGTGCGGTCACAGTGTAGTTGCGCATTGGGGTGAACTTACGCTTCTTGTTTTGAGAAGATGACTCGGCCCTTACCTCCTTTGTTGTCTCGGGTGTCACCTTCGCAGTAGACTTGGAACCCTTTGCCGACATAGTGCTAGCTCTAATATGATTCTCGGTTAGTTGTGCTATAATAGTGATTGCCTCCTCCAAAGTGGTGGGCCTACTACCTACCACGGCATCTTAAATTTGAGGTGGCACCCCCTTGATAAATTTCATAATCTTTGGGGCACAGTGTCCACCATGTGTGGTAGGAGCATACTCAACTCATGATGTCGGGTGGAATAAGCCAAGTGATTCCCACCATCTTCTTTGAGGTTCCAGAACTCCTCCTCTAGCTTTTGCAACTCGCTCCTCAGGCAGAACTTTTGAATCATGATATCCTTAAATTCTTCCTAGGGCAATGCCAATGCAACCTCAGCCCCACGGTTTCTCTTTTCACTATTCCACCGTGTGAGTGCCCGTTGTTGAAGGACACTTGTAGCATAGCGAACCTTGAACTCGTCGGGGCACTCTCTAACGATGAACGTGTTCTCCATACTTTCAAACCACTTGAGAAGTCCGGTGGCTCCCTCTTTTCCACTAAAACTAGTGGGTTTACATGAGTTGATGTGTTTGAAAGTTTATGTGCGATTATTTCCACCTTGGTTATTGCTGTTTTCTCCTTGACCATTTCCATTGTTACTGGAATTGGTCATCAAGGTGCTATTAAGTTCAGCAACCATAGTCGGGATGACGGCAGCCATTTGCCGGGCAATCATGGCGGCTAGTTTATGGTTGGAACTCCCACGCTTTCCATGGTGACGAGACATGCTGGATATACAAAATGAGTTAGTTACGGAATGAGGATAACAAAGGATAGTAGTTTAAACAAAGATAAGCTAAGGGTTGTAAGGTACATGGAATGATTCCATTTGGTAACGCATTACCATTTGGAAACGTTGACACGTCAAGGTGAATTGACCCATTTGCCTTAGAAACTTGTGTATATTGGCCACAGTTTATCACTCTTCCCAGAAATCCCCACGTAAGCATGACTAGTCCCGTAGGATTTATGCGAAATGCTTGCCTTAGCCCGAAGGTCTTTTGCCAGGAAATCCAGGATACAGGTGTCTATATGACACACAATATTCCTTAGGTTCATGGAACCAAAACCTTGATGAGATTTATATAGATTAGACAAAAGTCTAAAGATCCAAGTCATAAGCATAAGCATAAGATTCCACGTGTCGTCGAGAATAAGATTAAGAGGTTTCATGTTCGGGAGAGTCAAAGAGTCAAAGATAAGTTTAGGGAGACAAGTAACAACGTTTAAGCAATCGTATGCTAAGGCATCAAATTGCACATAAGAACGCATAGCATTATGTAGCGTGCAAACCGTATAATTTACAAGATAGAATTATGATTCTCTAAGGTTCATAGATATACTATAGTTTAGGTCACCTTTTCTAATAACCCAAACCCCTATAGTTATGGGCTCTGATACCAATCTATCACACCCTAACCGTGAAGGCGGAAACGTTGAGATGTGAGGGTTAAGATCATTCACAACCACATAACGCTATTAATAGTTTCAAATATAATAATCATAAGATTTAATTGTACCAACACAAACATAAGTCTGAAATAAGGAAAATAACATATAATAAGACGTATCAAGCCAATTTATTTCATTTATTTAACTAGGTCCATTCCTAGACGTGAAAGCACTTCAAGGTGTCAGTCAAACTTGCGCGCTTCCTGAAACATGTTAAAAATAAAATGTCAACAATAATGTTGGTGAGATTTCCATAGTTTTCAATACATAAGTCTATAAAAGATGGCAATTCATGTCATGAAATTAGCGAACAAAGTAACCATGGATGTAAGACAGAATACACAATCAAACCTTGACAGCTTTACAAGTCTCAAACGTTTACAAGTATATACGATTAGCTAAGTGTACTTGGATTAACCAAGCAGGTTTTTCAGGCCCATAGATCTATGACGTCGCCAGGATAGCAATAGTTAATGATTGTACATATAATCGACATTACATGGTAGCTATAAAGATCAACTAACCACAACATACAAGTGAATTGCCATAAGTTTACAAGAATCAAACATTTTACAAGTACAACAATTATAAGGTAACATGTTTCACCCCAAAGTGTGAAAATATAAAAAGGGGTATAGAAATACTCACATGGCAGATAAGTATATATTTGATGATTAATAAGTATAATGATAAGCGTCGTTCCAAAGTAAACCGTCACAAGGCACCTAGTTATACATATACATTTACAAGATTAAAGTTTAATTATATAAGTTTAACGTTTGAATGAGAACTAGGGTTTTAAGTGGATTTTGGGGCTTGTCAAATAATTATCTTTAACGAATGAAAATCTTTTATGTTTTTTTGAAAAAGTATATTTTTCATATTTTATACCATGATGTGAAAAAAAAGAACACTTATATTAACTTGAAAGAAAATATATATATAAAAATATGAATTTTGGAACAACATCAATGATAATTTGTAAGATTTATAAAGTCTAAACAAGGTTTTAAAATTAAATAAAATAGACACAATTTTAAATAATTTGAAGGCGATGTTGTAAATCAACTAGTAATTAAAGTCTGTCACACCCTCAAAATCCACGTGCGGAGTTTTACCGCGAGGCGTGTGAACAAAGCAGGATCACAGTCAATAGTTACTCAAAACGACTCTACATGCCATGTTTAAAATAAAACAAACCAAAGTTCAAACATTAAAACCATGCGGAAGCGTATTATAAACAAGACAAGCCCAAAGTGTGTATGTGTATAATATGGCAAAACATGCGCAATCCAAATGTTTGAAACCCATAATTAAAAGGAAATTAAATGTGTTTATAAAATAGAGCCTCTGAATGCATGCTGGACCCGTGTTGTGCTCCTACTGGCAAGCTGAGTTATCGACCTGAGGATAGCATACTAAAATGTCAACACAATGGTTGGTGAGTTCAAGAGTTGGCATTCAAATATAAACAGTTTAACAGTTGTGACATATAAGCAGTGTATTTTAACAGATAGCTAGTCTATTAACAATAAAGATTAATTCATAGTTTCGAAATTTAAGTTGACTGTGAAAGTTTTGCCTCCTGTCACAACTTACCAGGTCGTGACAAATGTTCATAGGACAAATTGCACCCATTTGAACTCGAGTCACGCACGTGGGGCTCGTCAAATCCAGTAGTACTACCCAAGTTTCCCCGCTATTCAATATTAACAATTTGAAAGTGTGAGGACTTTTCCATAGTAAACAACACTATATTAATATTATACACAACGTAGACATATAAAGCGTTTGTGAAATTACCAGTATGCTATCTCCCCCAAAAGAGATTAAATAAAGAGTAGGGCATGAACTCACCTGATATGCGTACAAATACTTAGGGTTTACTTGGAAGTGAGAGTGGACAGACAACCTTGAGAGGTTACCTAGATCACGTAAGTACATAAGTATGTGTAAATAGAGAACATGTGGAACCCTAAGTACACTACAACCAAAGACTAAAGGTTTCATAAAAGAGACACGTTTGACCCAGTTGACCCGTTTGACCTGTTGGTGACATTATGTGTTGTAGACCATTTAAATAAACATAATCATACATCATACAAAGTCAAATCATGCATAACATACTCATATGACCCATAACTATGAATTATCATAAACAGGACAAAACAGATAATTTACCAATTAATCATCCATACTATCCAACAACACATTCGACATGTCCATTACGTTCAACATACACCAAGATGATCAATTTCCAGTCCCAAGCATAATGTCCTAGTTACTAATCCACATTCAATATCATACATGATCATAAAAATGGATAACTCACACATGATTAGATAGACATTCCACACAACCTATTTAACAGGTTCTATCAGCTTAGAAATCATCCATGGACATACTAACATGCTCCTAATGTCCTAAACATGCTCAAACTATCATCCTCCAAATCTTGTGTAAATAAAGTTTCCCTTTAAGGAAAGTACATCCCAAAATCTATCAAACACCCAATGTATACATGCTTTCATCAATAATATGCCATATCTAGTTCATAATAACATCTACGCATGATCAACAACATCCAAATATCATAATTCATCAATCTCATATCTAAAAAGTTGCTACTTTTGGAAATCTATGAACTACAATATTCATTCTTGGTTTTCTAGCATACATATCATCAATCTAACATACATATGTTATCCTAAACACTTCAACAACATCAATTCATCATGAAATCATCATATCATGCAAAATAAAGTTACTATTCTTAGTAACCTATGAGCAATGCCTTCAATTCATCAATTTCTTGTAAGATCAATGTATTCTAGCATTCATTCAACCAAACTAACTTCATGAAATCATCAAACAACCATCAACTTCAAATAATCAACACCAATTTCGAATTAGGGTTCATCTTGAATCAAAGTCCATGAACAATTCAACAAAAATGTATCATTATTGCATAATCAACGTTAAACAACATGTATACTATCAAACTAACCCACTAGCATCATCAAACAACAACATTCGACATTCATCATCAAATTTCAAGTGAAACCCTTGACCAACATGAAGAACCTTCAAAAACATGTAAAAATCTCACCTTTAACGTGTACTAACTTGAAATTGATGATTCCCACGAGTTCTAAACCTTGTAATCGACCAAAACCAAGGCACCATTGCTTGTTGGATGCTAAATTCACAAAGGAGAGGGAGAGGGGAGGGTGGTTGTGGCCGATGGGGTTTGGGGGGTTCGGGTTTGTTTTGTTTAATTATTTTACAATAATAACCCTTTAATCCTTGTGTTTTATATTTTTATAAAAGAACTCTCTTTTAAACACTTTTTAAATGTTTTTTAATCACAATACTACACATATAAACCCATAGTAACAATTGTATATTTTTATGTTTATAAAACACAAACATACGAATTTACACCCACGTTTCCATATTACGCGATAAAATTCACCATTAACATTTAAGTCGCGTAAACACATAAACATAGCACAATAAACATCTAATCAACAAGATTATCATTAATTTAACATTATTAATTTTTATTAGGTCACCAACATTAAACGACAACTAGTGTGTGCTCACGACATGTGTATGCATGACTTAACGGAACTAACGGAGTTTGGTAACGGAAAATTACCGGATGTCACATTATCCCCATGTTGAAAGAATTTTCGTCCCGAAAATTGTGTTACATGGTGAGCGTGTTCCATAACTGGTCTACTGCATTGGCACATAGAAATTGAAATCGTGTGAGTTTTGGGTGAGTTGTCACATCATCCCCATGTTGAAAGAAATTTAATCCCGAAATTTAAATCAATACCTTCGTCTGCAGGCATCGTCTCGAATAGTTGAGGATACTTAAGCTTCATTTGAAATTCATGTTCCCACGTGAATTCCGGTCCACGTCGCGAGTTCCAACGAACTTTGACTATGACTATCATGCTTTGCTTAAATGTTTTCACCTCACGTTCCATTACCTCGACTGGTTCTTCGATAAAGCGTAATTGTTCATCCACTTTAACGTCCTCTAGTGGTACAATTAGTGTCTCGTGATAGACACTTCTTCAGATTTGAAACATGAAAAACATTGTGGACTCCACTCAGTGAATCAGGTAAGGCTAGTCGATAGGCCACTGGACCTATTCTTCCCAATATCTCCAATTGTCCAACTTACCTCGGATTTAGCTTTCCTCGCTTGCCAAACCGAACTACGCCTTCCATGGTGAGACCTTCAATAAGACCTTGTTGCCAATCTGAAACTCTAAAGGTTTCCGTCTTTTGTCAGCATAGCTTTTCTATCTGTCTCGCGTTGCAGCCATACGGTTTCGTATCTGCACAATCTTCTCAGTTGTTTCATGTATTAGCTCGGGACCTGTTAGTTGACTATCACTAATTTCAGCCCAACAAACTGGCTATCTACATTTTCTCCCATACAAAGCCTCGAAAGGTGCTGCCTGTATGCTAGTGTGATAACTGTTATTATAAGAAAATTCCACCAATGGCAGATGAACTTCCCAGTTATTCTTGAAATCAATCACACAAGCACGTAACATATCCTCCAAAGTCTGTATGGTACGCTCACTCTGGCCGTCAGTCTATGGATGATAAGCAGTACTCATATCCAACCGTGTACCCAAAGATTTTTGTAGTGACTGCCAGAAGTATGACATGAAATGAGCGTTGTGGTCATAAATAATCAAGATCAGTACACCGTGTCTCGAAATGATTTACTTAAGGTATAGTCGGGTTAATTTATCCATCTTATCCGTTTCCTTAATTGCAAGGAAGTGAGCCGACTTTGTCAACCGATCCACAAAAACCCATATTGTGTCACAACCAGTATTAGTCCAGGGTAACTTAATTATAAAATACATGGAGATTTGTTCCCATTTCCACATCGGCACCTCTGGGTGTTGTAACAGTCCGGATGGTTTTTGGTATTCGACCTTTACTTTTGAGCAGGTCAAACACTAGCTCACATACGTAGCTACATCCGCCTTCATGTTAGGCCACTAGTAGTGCGCCTTTAGGTCATGATACATCTTGTCAGATCCAGGATGTATAGAATACTTAGATTTGTGTGCCTCACTCATAACTAAATCCCTTAGGTTTCCATAGACAGGCACCCAAAGTCTATCCATGAAGTACCGAATTCCATTCTCTTTCACCACCAGTTGTTTATCCATTCCTCTTAACGACTCAGAACCAACATTTTCCGCTTTTAAAGCTTCTATCTGGGCTTCCTTAACTTGTTCAGGCAGATGAGTACTGATTGTAAGCTGTAAGGCTAGCACCCACCTGGGTTTAGCTGTTTCCTTCCGGCTTAAGGCATCGGCAACCACGTTCGCCTTTCCAGGATGCTACTTGATAGCGCAATCATAATCGTTCAGGAGTTCCACCCAACATCGTTGCCTCATATTTATCTCCTTTTGCTTAAAGATGTGCTCAAGACTTTTGTGATCGGTGTAGATAGTGCATTTGGTACCGTACAAGTAATGTCACCAAATCTTTAAGGCAAAAACTACTGCACCCAATTCCAGGTCATGGGTGGTATAGTTCTTCTCGTGAACTTTTAGTTGTCTCGAGGCGTAGGCTATTACTTGTCGCGTTGCATCAGGACAACACCCAATCCTTGAATGGATGCGTCACAATACGACATAAAATCATCTGTTCCCTCTGGCAGTGCCAATATCGGTGCACTGCAGAGTTTCTGTTTTAATAGATGAAAAGCCGCTTCTTGACTTTCACCCTATTTGTATGTCGTTCCCTTATGGGTCAAGGCTGTGAGAGGTTGTGCAATCTTAGAGAATCCTACTATGAATCGTCGGTAATACCCTGCAAACCCCAGAAATTACCTTATCTCGCTCGGTGTTTTGGGTATAGCCTAATTCTTTATTGCCTCAATCTTGGGAGGATAAACATGTATCCCCTTCTCATTAACAATGTGACCTAGAAATTGCACTTCTCGTATCCAAAAGTCACATTGAAGAATTTAGCATACAGTTGCTCATTCTTCAATAGTTCTAAGATCATTCGTAAGTGCTCTTCATGATCCTCCTTGGTCCTAGAATATATCAGTATGTCATCGATAAACACAATGACGAACTGATCGAGATAGGGTTTGCACACGTGATTCATGAGGTCCATGAACACCGTAGGTGCATTAGTCAACCCAAAAGGCATGACCAAGAACTCATAATGACTATAACGAGTGCGGAACACAGTTTTGGAGATGTCTTCTTCTTGGACTCTAAGTTGATGATAACCAGATCTCAAATCAATCTTCGAATAATAGCTTGATCCCTGAAGCTGATCAAAAAAATCGTCGATACAAGATAAAGGGTATCGGTTCTTGACTGTGACTTTGTTTAACTCCCTATAATCGATGCACATTCGAAGTATGCCATCTTTCTTCTTAACAAAGAGGACAGGGGCTCCCCAAGGTGAAGTGCTAGGTCGAATAAAGCCCTTATCTAATAGCTCCTGAAGTTGTGATGACAACTCCTGTAGTTCGTTCGGTGCTAATTGATAAGGTACCCTAGCAATCGAGGCTGCGACGGGAGTCAGTTCGATTTGGAATTCCACTTGGCAATGAGGTGGTAGTCCAGGAAGATCCTCTGGAAACACCTCTGGAAAGTCTCATACCACGGGAATGTCCTCCATTCTCCTTTCTTCTGCTTGCTTATCGGTGACGAGTGCCAGAATAGCCAAACGACCTTTTCGCAACAACTTTTGTGCTTTCATGTACGAGATGATGCCTGTCACTGCACCACTCCTATCACCACTGACTGTAAGGATTTCATCACCAACAGGAATTCATATGATTTTCTCATGACATATGACTTCCGATTGTTTATTAGAGAGCCAATCCATGCCTATCCTACAACGTCAAAACTCCCCAGCGTAACAGGCATAAGATCTATAGTGAAAGAATGACCAGCAAGCTCTATCTTACAATCTCTAAGGATATGCATTACATGATCTGTTTACCGTCGACCAATTCTACGGTGTATTTAGATTCTAAGGTAGAGGGAATATCACTTAGAAGACTATAGAACTTTAAGGATATGAAACTCCTATCGGCTCCAGTATCTGATAGTACCGTAGCGAAACATCCATTGATAGAAAACCTACCAGTAATAGTCGTAGGATCGTTTAGAGCCTCACATGAGCCAAGGACGAAGGCTCTCCCTTTGGCTCCATTGTTGTTGCCACCATTCCCATTGCCATTGCCATGATTATTGTTGTTGCCATGATTGTTGTTATTGTGACCATTGCCATTATTGCCATTACCATTTTTCCTCAGTTGCTCGTAGTTTCGCTTGTAATGCCCTTCCTTTCCACACTAGAAACAACCTTTGGGAGTCTCCTGAGGTTGTTGTGGCTTATTTACCAGTTCACCATGACAGTCCTTGGCTGCGTGTGCCATCTTACCATAGCGCTAACACTTGAGTTGTCACACCTTCCCACATGGTGGTAGTTACACCGAGTGAACCTTGGTTTTTTACCACCATATCCGTTGGGTCCTTGATTGTTTGAAGCCGTCTGGTTGATGTTACGGTTGTTATTGAACCTCCGTTGTTGTTGTTGAACCTACTGTTGTTGCTGAGGTTGATGTTGACCGCTGGATGAGGATGATTTGTTGCTGGTGGAGGTATCCCACTTCCTCTTGTTATCGGGCATGCTCGCCACAGCGCCCCGCTTCGGTAAACGTCCTTGCTCCACTGCTTGATCGGTCAGCTTATGAGCTAAACGAATAGCTTGCTGAATTGTAGTATGGTTGGAAGCAGTCACCATGCTCTGTATTTCGAGCACCAACCCCCGAATGTAGTACTCAACCAGCTTATGCATCTCATTCACCATTCCCGGGCATAGAGTGGCCAATTCATGAGTTCGGGTAGTGTAGGCCTCGATTTCCGAGCCATGCATTTTAAGTTGCCAGAACTCCATCTCCAGCTTTTGCACTTCATTTTGAGGACCGTACTCCTCGGTCATCATCTTCTTGAATTCATTTCTGGGAAGCTCATTTGCCATAGCTTGCCCTAGAATTTGTACTTGCGTGTTCCACCAGGATAACGCGGCACCTTCCAAGGTCCCGGTGGCATATTTCACCTGATCGACAGGTGGCAGTTGCACTTGGAGAAAACGGACTCTGTCTTCTCAAACCATCGTACCAGCCCTACAGCTCCTTCAGTCCCACTGTAGGTGTGTGGCTTACAGTCCATAAAGGACTTATAAGTACACACTGGTGGTCCTGCTTTAACACGATAAACATTGATCAGATATCCTATACGATTAACTATGGCATTTTGATTTAACTTTCTATTATTGTTTACCTGCTGGCTGTACCGGTTAGGCAGCAGCCACTGCTGCCTGAACATGTTCGTTTATCAGGGCACCTAATTCAGCAGGCATCATGTTTATGGCACTGCCGCCATGATCTCCGGCGCCACATCCACGTTTGTGCCCACGCCCACGACCACGTCCACGTCCTCGGGCGTCCATTTTTCACTTTAAATTCACAAATACAATAATGAGAAACATCAAACACATTTTTCTCATTGAAGTAGAGTAAATAATAAGAAACAGTGAATCATCACAACCACAACATTCATAACAAAAATAATAACCAAGATAAATAAATTGTAAAAGAGTCACAATGTATTCACCAACGTCAAAATTTAAGTTTGTCATTTGGGTGGGGAAACAACCCTTCCCACATAGGTTTCAAAAGAAAGAAACACTACATAGTCCAAGTCATATAAAGAAAATCAATCAACGATATCCGACCCATCACTGTCACCTTCCATCTCCTCTTGTTCCTCCTCGGGTTCCTCCTAGGGTTCCTCCTCGGGTTCCTCCTCTGGTTCCTCCTCCTCCTCGAGGGCCTCCTCAGGATCCTCGTCCTCACGGTCCTCCACAGGAGCAGGAGCTATGGCGATCTGAAGCTGAACATGCTTTTATTGGTGTTGATGGTAGTTCAGGAGGTAGCAGTGATAACCTGTGCTTTCTGATGGAGGACTTAAAGGGCATTCCAGATGATGATCTGGAAGAGATGGATATTTTGAGTCAAATGGCAATGATAAATATCAGATCTCAAAAGTCCTACAAGAGAACTGGCAGGAAATTTCCTAGTCTCTCTGGCAAAACCAAAATTGGTTTTGACAAGAGCAAGTTGAGGTTTCACAAGTGCCATAGGCTTGGACACTTTGCTAGAGAGTGTAGATCATCTGGATCTAACTCCTCTGCACCCTTTGTGACTTTTCCAAGCAATAGCTCACAGCACAGAGGGCAACATACCACCAGTTCTGGTCATCCATCACCAGCTCAGCCATCACCAGCATACTATGTGCCTCAGGGTCATATGCCATACCCATACCCCTGCTACTACGTGCCTCAGCCAAGTCAAGTTCAAGCACCCACTTCTCAGCAACCACATGCACTCCCTGAGCCTCAACCTTCTCCATCTCATCATCAAACCCAACCTCAATACACAGCTTCTTCACCCCGGGAGTTGTTGACTGGAGCAGTTTACCAGATGATTTATCTAGTCATGAACAACTGTTTCCTGGTGCTGGTCAACATGGTGGTGATCATCCTTTTGGGAACCTTGCTCTCATGGCCCTGGAGTCTGCTTATGGGTCATCTTCCAATGCTTCATCAGAGGTATCTTCTGAGGCTAAAGCCCAAATATGTTCTGATTCATGCATAGCAGCATTTGCTTCTATTAGAGAGGCAAATGTGGCTTTAAATGATAAAAACCTTGAGCTAGAGCAAACCATTTCCAAAAGAAAAGCTGAATTTGAGGCTGTGATTAATGACAAAAATGATGAGATTTATAAGCTTAAATGCCAAGTCAAAGATGATAAGGCTAGGGAAGAGGTACTTCTAGAGAAGTACAGAGACCTCAAAGAAACACTTGCAGCTACCCAGGTAGAGTGTGATCGCTGGGTGCAATCCTGCAAGGGTTTTGAAATGCTTTTGAGTAAGCAATCAGATTCTAATGTGAAGTTTGGAATTGGTTATAATCACACTGCTCCTCCAACAGATTATACTTCTAGAGCAGAAGTTGAATCTGATGGAGAGAGCAATAACCAATCTTTCTCATCATATGACCCACTATCTGATACAGCAACATCAGAAGTAGAAGTCAGCATTCATTTCTCACAGAACCAATCAATTGATGCTAAAACAGTTGATGGTTCAAATGCTGAATGTCACATGATCAAAAAGTTGATCAACTCAGGTGTTGTCTTTAGAAGTACTGAAAGTACTGGAGAGCAAGTGATAACACCTGAAGCTCAAACCCCAACTACTATCAGTACTGAAGAGAAGAAAACTGTCAGTAGAAAGGGTTTGAAGACTACTAAAGAGGATGTCAGGAAAGCAAGTACTGTAAGGAAGAAAACTGCAAGTACTGACGGCAAACAGCTGAAGAACAAGTCTTCAGCAGTTTCATCTTCTTTAGTAGATGATCAACATAAGATGAAGAAGAAGCCATGTGAAATATGTGGCGTGTTCAATCATCTTACTGATGATTGTTGGTACAAAAGGGGATCCAAACTAAAACAAAAAGAAAAAATTAAAGAGAAAATGAATGAAATGAAAAATGAGTTTGAGTCCAAGTTTGTATCAGCAACATCAAAATCTGAAACCCCAAAGTCAAAGAAGAAATCCAAAAAGAAGGATGGGGTTAATCAGGCAACAACTGAGGTTGCTCAAAAGAAGATGGTGCAACACAGGAATCCATCATCAACAAGCCCCAATGTGTCTGAAGAGCTGAAAGCTTTATCACAAAGTCAGACACAACTTGTAATGATGGTTCAACATCTAATAGGAAAGTCAACCAATTAGATGCTCCTGTGTTGAAACCGCAGAAAAGGAAATCCAAGCCAAAGGATTCCTCTTCTACACCATCTCCTTCACCTCAGACTGTCACACATAACAAACCTGTTAGTGTTACATCTGTTGATGAGAACAGACCCAAAACCAAAAAGGTTTAGGTCTCCAAAACTAACTAATTTGTTATGATGATTGCAGGGTTCTTCAACATGCCATAGAAGCATCTGGTATGTAGACAGTGGAGGATCCATGCACATGACAGGGAGCAGCTCTCTTCTTAATGACTACTCTCAAGGAAAGAAGGGATTTGTCTCTTTTGGCAATGATGCAAAGGGTTACATCATCGGAAAAGGCTTTGTTTCCAATGGGGAAATAAGGTTTGATGATGTTAACCATGTGGAGAATCTCAAGTACAAACTCTTGAGTGTCAGTCAAATGTGTGATAAAGGCCATGTTGCCCTTTTCACAAGCCAGAACTATCGGATTCAGTCATCCAAAGTTCTAAATTTGATTGACAAGGTGTTGGATGAATATACTCTCCTGAAGGCCAACAAGACAGGAAGAGTATATGCCTTAGATCTTTCCAAGAAGATAGATCTAAAAGGCCATCCTTGCCTATTCTCCAAGGCCTCTCCTCAAGAGTCTAGTCTATGGCATAGAAGGCTGGGGCATGTTAATTTCAAGAACATGAATCAGCTGATAAACCATGGTTTAGTAAGAGGGTTGCCTTTGAAGGAGTTCAAGTGTGAAGACAACTCCACTGCTTGCTTAAAGGGAAAACAACACAGGGTTTCATTCCCTCCAAAAGAAGAACCAAAGTCCACTGCCTGCTTGCAACTCTTGCACATGGATCTCTTTGATCCTGTCAGGGTGATGAGCATGGCAAAGAAGAAATACTGTCTGGTAATTGTGGATGATTACTCCAGATATGTATGGACTTTCTTCTTGCACACCTAGGATGAAGCTGCCAAGGCTATTATGAACTCTGTGTTATTTGTGGAGAAGCAGTATTCCCTGCAGGTCAAGTGTGTGAGGAGTGACAACGGAACAGAGTTTAGAAACCACACATTTGATGACTTCTACCTGTCTAAGGGAATTAAAAGGCAGTTCAGTATTCCCAGAACTCCTGAACAGAATAGAGTGGTTGAGAGAAAGAATAGGACTCTCATTGAAGCTGCAAGGTCAATGCTGGCTGACTCAGGATTGCCACTGACCTTTTGGGCTGAAGCTGTCAACACAGCTTGCTATGTGCATAATAGAGTATTAGTGAATCAGAGGTTGATGAAGAATCCTTATGAAGTATTTCATCATTTGGCTCCTTTGATTTCCTTCTTCAGAGCATTTGGGTGCCCTTGCTTCATTCTCAACACAAGAGATCCACTCCAGAAGTTTGCATCAAAGGTGGATGCAGGGTATTTTGTTGGTTATTCATCAACTTGCAAGGCATACAGAGTTTTCAACTGTAGGACAAAGATGGTTGAAGAAACTCTGCATGTCAAGTTCAATGAATCTCCAAAGGACAAGATTCCACAAAACCCTATGGAGTTGTTTGATTTGGACATACTGCAATATGTTCCTTATCAACCTCCAGCTGTTGTGCCTGTCAACAGTTCTTCACCTGGTGGTACTGATGATGAAGATGCCAGTACTCACCTTTTCAGGCTTAGTGACAACCTGCCAGAGTCAACTAAACCTAATGCTCCTGTGGCTTGAGCAGCTCCATCCATAACAAATGCTGATGAGATTTCTGCATGCTCTACTTCATTTGAGCTGCCATCTCCTACATGGTTTCAAGAATCTTCATCACCACCTGTTACTACTGAAGGTCCTACAAACACTTGCACTGATATTATAGTCTATCAAGAGCTGAAGAATCACCAAATGTCTCAGATCATGGGTGATATCAATGCTGGAGTTTCAACCAGGAGTCAATTGTCCAATTTCTGCTTCTATGCTCTCTTCATCAGTCAACAAGAGCCAAAGAACTACCATGTTGCACTCAGAGACAATGGATGGGTTGAAGCAATGCAGCTTGAGCTTCTTCAGTTCAAGAAACAGCAAGTGTGGGAGCTTGTTCCTTTACCCCAAGGGAAATGTGCAATAGGCACTAAATAGGTGTTCAGGAACAAAAAAATGAAAAGGGCCAAATTGTCAAGAACAAGGCCAGGCTAGTTGTCCAGGGGTTTGCACAAGAGGAAGGCAACGATTATGATGAAACCTTTGCCCCTGTAGCCAGACTGGAGGCAATTAGATTGTTCTTAGCTTATGCTGCCTTTCATAGACTTAAGGTTTATCAAATGGATGTCAACCACCAGGCTTTGAGGACAATAAACATACTGATTGGGTGTATAACCTTGATAAGGCTCTTTATGGGTTGAAACAAGCTCCTAGAGCCTGGTATGAGACTCTATCAACTTTTCTTCTGGATAATAAGTTCACTAGAGGCTCCATTGATAAAACCTTATTCATAAAGACTGTAGGACAGCATAAGCTCATTGTTCAAATATATGTTGATGACATCATCTTTGCATCCTCTGATCCATAATTGTGTGATGAATTCACAAAGTTCATGAAGCAAAAGTTTGAAATGAGTGCTATGGGAGAATTACAGTTCTTTCTAGGGTTGCAAATCAAACAAAGGGCTGATGGTATCTTTATTCATTAGTCTAAATACACCAAAGAGTTGTTGCATAAGTTTGATTTACAAAACTATAAGCCCTATTCTACTCCCATGAGCAGCATCACACAACTGGATGTAGATCAGAAAGGTAAAGCGGTTGATGAAACCCTTTACAGATGTATGATTGGGTCCTTGATGTACCTTACAGCTTCTAGACCAGATATCATGTTTGCAACATGTGCCTGTGCTAGATTTCAGGCTGCACCTAAAGAATCCCATTTGATTGCAGTCAAAAGGATCTTTAGATATCTGCAAGGTACCCAATCTCTAGGTCTTTGGTATTCAACTGGGCATTCTTGCCAATTAGTTGCTTTCTCTGATAGTGACTATGCAGGATGCAAAGTCACCAGAAAATCCACTTCTGGTAGTTGCCATTTTCTAGGCAATTGTTTAGTTTCTTGGCAGAGTAAGAAACAAACATCAATTGCTACATCCACTGCTGAAGCTGAGTACATTGCTGCTGCAAGTTGTACTTCTCAGGTACTCTAGCTTCAGAACCAACTTTTGGATTATGGCATTACAGAGACTAAGACTCCATTATTAATGGATAGTGCTTCAGCTCTTTGCATTGTTAAAAATCGAGTCCAGCACTCTAGGACCAAACATATAGAGATCAGACATCATTTTATTAGGGATTGCTATGAAAAAAGTCAGATTGATCCTAAGTTTCTGCCTAGTACTGATGAGCTTGCAGACATCTTTACAAAGCCTTTAGATAGTGCCACATTTCAAAATTTGGTACTAAGGCTTGGTATGCTGCAGCTAGAATAATTTGACTAATACTGATGTTCTCAGTTCACAAGTATAGGTGAGCATTAGTATGCAAAGGTCAAATATAAGTACTGATGAGTAATTTAGTCTTCAGCATTTTCACAACTACTGAAGACTAACATGCTTCAAAGTACTGAAGTACACTATTTGTTGAAAACAACTGATGTAGTTACAACTACTGATGTGGTTATAACTACTGATGAACAATTTTCAAACAAATAAGTACTGAAAACAAATTTTGTTCACAAGTACTGATGTGTAATCTTACACAAGTACTGAAAGACAATTTGTTCACCAGCTCTGAAGAATAATTTATCAGCACTTATGAACATCTAATCACAAGAGCTGAGGAATAAAATATTCACAAGAGCTTAAGGGCCAATGAAACATCTGAAAGTCAGCCAGAGAGCTGATAAGTAAATGTGGAGGTCAGAATGATACAACTGAATTGACGAAAACAGCTGATGAGTAACTTTACTCTTCAGTTGATACCTACATCTGATGTTTCATACCTAAACAACTGAAGGACAAAACCATGTCTTCAGTAGTTTCACAACTACTGATGATTAACACCAAGTCCTCAGTTGTTTACAACTACTGAAGCAAAACCATGTCTTCAGTAGTTCATAACTACTGATGTCAGTAGTTTACAACCACTGAAGGCTAACACCAAGTCTTCAGTTGTTGCAACGTCTGAAGATGAAAACCATGTCTTCAGTAGTTTATAACTACTGATGACTAACAACAAGTCTTCAGCCGTTTACAACATCTAAAGGACAAAACCAAAGTCTCAGTAGTTTCAACTACTGAAGACTAACACCAAGTCCTCAGATGTTACAACCACTGAAGGTTCAAACCACGTCATCAGTAGTTTCAACAACTGATGACTAACACCAAAACCTTCAGTAGTTTTCTTTCAGCCTTTGCCATATCCTATAAATACCCAACCTTCAGAGCTTTCCATTCTCACTTGACCTAAATTTCAAAAAACCTCTGAAACTTCCCGTACACCATTAATGGCGACCATGAAACTCAAGCCTCGACATAACTGTGTCGCGTACCTAACCAAATCGCCTTTCTGGACCAAGTTTCACAATGCCATAGATTTGATGGTCGACTCACCCTACCAAACGGCCTTCCTACTAAATCCCATCATCTACGCCGATTCATTATCACAGTTCTGGACGAATATCACTATCCAAACTGGAGAGAACGACGGCGAGGTCTCTCTCCGGTCGTCCGTGAACAACCACCCGGTGGTTATTACTCCAGCTATAATCCGACAAACCCTAAAGCTGGATGATGCCACGTACCCAACCGAATACCCCAAAGGCACCCTTGACCTTTCTTTTGCTCACTATGATTATCAGGGTGACCTATCGGCCTCAACCCTGCTGAAGAAACATTTCCATGATGCAGAACGACTCATATTCTACATGGTAAATGTTTGCCTAGCACCAAAGACATCCTCATGGGACCAGATGTTCTCAAGGTGGTAGCAGGTATTGTATTCTATCCTTGATAAACAACCTTTAAACTTAACTGAAATAATCTTTTTAGAACTCAAGGACATGGCCACAAAACCATTTGCCAACCGTTGGATTCCACGGTTCATTATGGCCATGATAGAGAGCCAGCTTAATACTGAGGGACTTGTTGGCACTGGGGTCCCTGCCATGGCTGTTTTAGCTGAGGTATACTACAGGAACAGCACCGACCAAACCCTTAAAAAGGATGCCAAGCTGCGAAAACCCACGCAGCTGGAACCCACAGTCTCCACCTCACAATCCAAAGTCCGCACCAAACACAAACCCAAAAGAAAACCCAAAAGGGTACTCAGGGAGATGAGTCCCCTGAGGATGCCCCTGCAACACAAATGCAGGAAGTGACTGCTGGCCAGATTCTCCCAGCAGTCACCACGACTCCACCTACCGTAACCGCACAGGTTTCCTCTTTACAGGAGCCTGATGCAACCATTTCAGGGGCTGCCACACATCTGGAACCTTTCTCAATTGAGGAGGTTGCCATTGAAATGAACACTCCTCCCCATGTGAACACTGCTTCAAGCTCATCCCCCACTGAAACCGCCCCTCAAAGCCTTACTCTTATAATTGCCAAAGTGTTGACCCATCTGAACACCACCCTCTCCCCAGAAACCAATCACAACTGGGTATCTCCAACCGAAGAGAGGGTGGAACCAAGTGTTGACGGGAGCCCAAAACACAGAGAATCAAATGTCTCATCTCCTAGTGTGGCCAAGGAGATAGGATAATCTGGTGAGGCTGCCACTTCCCCTACATCAACATCTGAGCAGGAAGAAGCTGGTACCATAACTAAGACCTCACCAGAGGCAACTGCCGATGATGGATCCAATCCGGAGGCTGGAAGTCCCCAGAACCAAGACAAAGGGGCACATGCAACTACTGAGCCACACTCAGTGCATGTACATCCTGACCCAATCAGGAGGTCAGCTGGTTCAGTGCAAACTGATGATGACCTGAGCCTCTTATTTGATGTAGTTACTCAAAACACCATTCTTGAGGAGGAGGTGAGTAGACTCAAAGAGCTACTCAACAAATTCTCCCAAGAACAAAGTCCATTTGCCACCATTAACCCACAGATGGCACATTCACTTAAAGGTCTCACATACACTCAGCCACTCCTACAAACTCAGCCACCTGCCTCTGCTTCTGGCACTAGTTCTCAGGAACAGAACCCTCCTGAGCAATTAGTTGCTATCTTCCAAAAATCCCTGCCTCTCATCACACCAATAATCATAAACATTGTGATGAAAACCCTTGATGAGAGGCTTCCCTCACAAATACAACCCTTGGTGGAGGTTGTTGTGGCTAACACGCTTGCTGATAGTCAAACCCCAACCGATACACCCAAAAAGGGGGAGACATCAGTGCAAGCTAAGAGGAAGAGGGTAGAGGAGGAGAAAGAAGTAGGGAGAGAGGAGGAAAACGAGAGGGAGAGGATTGAGGAGACTGAGAAGGTGAAGGGAAGGAGAAGGTGAGGGAGGAGAGAGCTGAATTGATAGAAGTGGCTGAAATCCAAAAAGATTTCAGTGTCACTTACAAAAAGAAGAAAGGAGAGAAGTAGGGAGAGAAGGTGGTGAAAGAGACTGATCTAGCAGTCCTGCTCAAGGAGGCTGATGCTGAGCATAGCCGATTAATGGACTCTATCATTGATCAACTGTTCAGGAAAGGCTTTGACTTGGACACTGCCATGCTAGATCAGGAAATCAGGGTGATGGAGATAAAGGAGATAGAATACCGATAGACCAGTTATAGCATCGAGGAGAGAAAGAGACTCGATGCTATGACTAGGTTTATTTCGAAGTATCTGGGGAGACCAGTCCTAGATGTGAGAGCTTGGACCAGGGATAGAATCTTGACTATAACCACCAAGATCTGTTCGGCTGGTGAATTTACCAAGGGACTGGTCGCAGAAGCCCTATCAGAAGCCGGTGCTGGGAACAGGACTTTGCTAGTCAAACAGACTAAACCTTCCCTCATCTCTAGATTGCTAGCAAAGCCTGCCCAAATTCCCATACCAACAACCCAACACAACCCACAAAACCAACCCCATCACCATCAAAACCCATTTCCGATCATACACCTTTGCAGAAGAAGAGAAGGGTGTTGAGGCTGCAAGATTAAGAAGAAGAGGAGGATGAGGAAGATAGGCTTCCTCTCACTGCAGTCATATCTTTAACCAAAGCCAAACCTATACCCATCACTCCTGCCTCACAGATGGAAGCTGTGAAGGTTAAACTGGAAGAAGAATAGCAGCATAGGCTACATGATGATGAGCTACTGAAAAGAGTTGATAAAGCCTATGCTGCTTCCTCATCAATCATGAACATGAAGAAACAAGCTCTGAGATTATTCACTTTAAGGCATACATTCCAATTTCAAAAGGACAAAGTGAGTATTTGGCCTAATCCCAGGGTGTCTCACTGAATTATGAAGAAAGATATACGAAAGAGATACAATGGCCTAGTGAAAAGGATCGTAGGTGAAGAGATCTCATTGGCCATTGTAATATCACCCTGGGAAATCATAGAAGATTTCAAGATAACCTATCAGGCTAACCTCCCACCACAAAAGATGTTGGAGAACAGAGTTGTTAAAAAGGGTTAGTCTACAAGAGGTTTGAGAAACTTCAAAGGAATGAGCTCCAGTTGTTCTTAGAGGGTAATCACCCAGATGAATTCGCCTATAGGGCTATAACAACTGTGGAGCTCAAAAATGGTAAACAGGCTAAATACATCTCAGAGTTCTATGGGCCTGAAGGATTCTTTGAAGGTGAGGCAGAAGTGCTTACCATGGAGGAAAAAGTGATGTTTTTAGAGTCCTACACCAGAGAATCCTACAAGCTCATAGTTGGGAAGTAGGTCTTATGGATGGGACAACAACTCTGTGTCCAGTTCCCCAAAATAGAGTTCCCATCCATACTATGCCAAACAAATTCTTAAGACCTCTTCCTAGGCCAGTGCTTAATTGGGCCATCTTCTAAGCTGATCAAGAAGGAAAAAGACCAATCATTCTGCCATCAATAAGTGGGACCAATAAATTGCTTAGAGGTTTTGGCTGTATTGGTTCAGGGGGAGTTTGTTGGACCAAAAGAACCAATGAGCCAGATCAGAAAAACCTCTAAGTCCCACATAACATCACAACAACTGCTGAAAGCTTCATCAGCAGTTTGACAAAGACTGAAGACTCAACAGCTGAAGATCAAAGATCAGAAGAACAACAGCTAAAGATCCCAATTACTGAAGACAAGTACTGAAGTCTGAAGTACTGAAGAATACAAGTACTGAAGACTTCAAGTACTGATGACTCAAGTGCTGAAGATCAACAGCTGAAGAACTGAAGAACTGAAGACCAACAACTGATGCACATAGTCTGAAGACAAAGACTGAAGACATCAGCTGATGACAACTACTGAAGTCATCAGCTGATGAAACATCTGAAGATCAAAGTCTGAAGACCAAGTGCTGAGACTTTAGAGTTTGTTACAACAGTTGAAGAAGTTGTCTTCAGTTGTTGTGATTGTTTTTCTTTTTCAGTAGTTTGTACAACAGCTGAAGAGTTTGTTCTTCAGCTATTATAGTTCAGTAGTTTATAAAATGACTAAAGAGTTTGTTCTTCAGTCGTTGTAGTTATCAGTAGTTTCTTTTCAGTTCTTGTAATAGTTTGACACTTAGCATTTTGTATGAAGATGTCGGCTGTTGTGACATCTTCAGTAGTTTAGTTCGTTATCAGTAGTTTGTTAATAACGGTTTGATGTCACTGTCAAGTGACATCAGCTGACGTCATTCTGCCTATAAAAGGTAGATGACCTAATTGTAATCCTTGCCGAAACGTGTGATTCAATAGAAAACAACTTTTTGCAGAATTGTTCTCTCTCTCTCTATAATTTTACTGTTACATGCAAAATCCTTTCTTGCTTATTTGTTTAATTCTCGTGCTAAGATCCTTTGCGAATACACCTAATTGATCAAACTAGAGGCTGAGATCCTTTCAATATGCCCAAAACTTCAAGCTTAGAAGTCTTCAAGTGTTCACTCCCACTTGGCTCTAACTAAGCATCATGATTGCTTGTATTTGGACACCAATATTCCAAAAGGAAAGCTGCCAACAGCCCTTCAAAACCATGAAGATCCAGCAGCAAAAAGGGAGGATAAAATTGACCAAGGTTCCAAGAGGAGGAACCCTCAAGCTTTTATACCCCAAGCCTTTGAAGCAACCACCTAACTTGCTAGGGAGAGAGCACCAAAAACGTCCAAGATGTTCTCTTCTTCTTGTTTCAGCCGTGATGTGCAAGAGAGAAGAAGATGAGAGAAAAATTGGAGCATGCAAAAATGAATTGATGGATTAGAAGTGTCTTACACTCTTTCATAAAGAGTGTGAGTTTCAAGACAAGACTTTTCCCCTTTTCCACACAAGGTGGCCGTCCAAATGGTTCAAAAGGGGAGGGTTTTTCCCTCCTAAATTTGTCTTATATCACACATTAAATAAGTCATGTACTAGACTTATTAAAATTGTGATATATGCCTTCTCTAATTAAACAATTTAACTAAAGGATACTCACATGTTATTTGTGTTATTTAAACCCTTTTAAATAACAAAATAATAATACACCCATCAACAAATTATCCTTATAACTTGTTTCATCTCGCATATAATTATTTAGAAAACCGATTTTCTAAATTTGGTGTAATTATTTAATCGTATGAACCCATCATTAATTAAATAATTCTTGGTGATTGCAAAGCTTGTTATTGGGTATAACCCGACTTGGATCATAACGTACTAACCACATCAATATTCTACGTGTCTTGGGCACATAGAATCCTACAATCTCCCACTTGCCCAAGATTAATAGAAGATTGATGCAAGCGGTAAATGCTGCCTAACAACGGTTTACTACCCTTAATACACATGACTTATAGCCATTCAATAACATCATCCCTTTCAAGTACCCTACTTGAAATGATTTAGGTGAATCAATCATCTATCCTTTTGTTACAGATGCCATGTTAAATCCAAGGACACAGAATGATCATTCCTTGTTGATTTAACTTAATCAGGCCTTAGACATCTAACTCTCAATGAATAAGAGGAACAAATTCCATCTTGACTACATACGTTTCTCACAAACACCTTGTGTCATACATGAACATACCCTTATGTACTGTCCACTATTTCAGGACAGTGAAGAATTTGCTCAAGGTATGACACTTGGTGAATATCAAAACCCAATATGTTTCTCACGTCGGAGGATACCAAATGATATTCGCCTTTACTCAAATTTACTTATGATCAATCAATAAGATTCCATGTAGTAAAATTTGAGATGCGGGTTAGTCCAATATTTATATCCCACAAATATCTATGAACCTTGGTAGCAACCCATTGCTCTATATTCATCCTTATGAATATCAACCAATCCAAGTTCATAATAGTCTTATCCTCAATAGTTGTTCCCACAAGTCTAAACGACTACGGACATTTAGAGTAAAAAATTTACTCATGGATTAAACATGCTAAATTGGAACATTATTTGGAACATTATAACCAAATAATTTTATTCAAATAATAATGAGCTCCACATATCCAAATATCAAATTTACAGATCAAATCCAATCACTAGAATATCAAAGTCCCATGGCACAAGTATGACCTTCATGCTTTGCCTTTTCAAGGAGCTTCGTGAGAGGATCCGCAATGTTTTGATCCGTGTGAACTTTGCGAACACATATCTTTCCCTTTTCAACTTCATCTCGTATGTAGTTGAATCTCCGCTCAATGTGCCTAGTCTTTTGATGAGCACGGGGTTCCTTGATTTGAGCAATCGCACCCTCGTTGTCACAAAAGATCTCTAGTGGGTCCTGAATGGAAGGGACAACCCCTAAATCGGCAATGAATTTCTTCAACCACGCAGCTTCTTGAGCTGCCAATGAGGCGGCGACGTATTCTGATTCTGTAGTTGATAGAGCCACCACATCCTGCTTGGAGCTCTTCCAAGAAACCGCTCCTCCATTCAAAATGAAAATGTATCCCGATTGTGACCGAGAATCATCACGATTGGTTTGGAAACTCGCATCCGTGAAACCTTTTACAACGAGTTCCTCGTCACCAGATCCATAGATTAGGAACATATCTCTTGTCCTCCTTAGGTATTTAAGTATGTTCTTAACAGCCATCCAATGACTGTCTCCAGGATTTTGCTGGTATCGGCTTGTCATGCTTAAGGCGCATGACACGTCCGGTCGAGTGCATATCATCGCATACATGATGGATCCAATAGCAGATGCATATGGGACTGCCTTCATTTTATCTTGCTCATCCTTTGAGCTTGGACATTGAGTCGTACTCAATATCGTTCCTCTTTGAATAGGTACGGTACCTTTCTTAGAGTTCTCCATCTTTAACATTTTCAAGATTTTATCAATATATGCACTTTGATTTAAACCAATCAACCGCCTTGATCTATCCCTATAGATCTTTATTCCCAGAATATAGGCGGCTTCACCAAGATCCTTGATGGAAAAACAACTTCCAAGCCAGGTTTTTACACCTTCCAAGGTTGGAATGTCATTTCCAAATAGTAGTATGTCATCAACATACAATACTAGGAAGGTTATTATGCTCCCACTAGCCTTCTTATACACATAAGCCTTATCAGCATTTTTGACGAAGCCAAATTTCTTTACTTCCTCATCATACGGTAATTTCAACTTCTCGATGCTTGTTTCAATCCATAGATTGATTTCTTTAACTTGCATACTTTATTAGGATGTTTTTGATCAACAAAACCTTTAGGCTGAACCGTATAGACATCTTCCTCAAGATATCCATTTAGGAAAGCGGTTTTGACATCCATTTGCCAAATCTCATAATCATAATGAGCAGCTATGGCAAATAATATCCTTATAGACTTTAGTATCGCAACAGGTGAGAAGGTTTCATCATAATCAACCCCTTGAGTTTGAGTGAAACCCTTTGCTACAAGTCTAGCTTTATAAGTATCCAAGTTTCCATGCATATCGGTTTTCTTCTTGAAAACCCACTTGCTTCCAACTACCTTGGAATTAAGAGGTGGCACAACAAGTTCCCAAACTTGATTGTCATACATGGATTGCATTTTAACGTTCATGGCTTCAAGCCATTTGTCACAATCCAAATTGGACACTGCATTATGGTATGTGGTTGGTTCATCTAAATCTACCACATAGCATCCATCCATGAAAAATCCGTATCTTTGAGGTGGATTACTAGTTCTACCACTTCTGCGAATGTTTTGTGTGTATTGATCAACCCCTTGATCATCCTCAACATCCTCATGTTGAGTGCTAGTTTCAACCAAACGTGCATCAGGTTGTGGTTCTTGATCCTCCTCAAGATCCACTGTTCTACTGCTAGCTCCTTCCATAAGGAACTTTGCTTCTAAGAACTCACCCTTTCTGGCAACAAACACCTTTTGTTCCAGTGGATCATAGAAATAATATCCCATAGAATCTCTAGGATATCCAACAAAGATACACTTGGTGGATCGGACTTCTAATTTGTTTGGGGTGGGAGTCTTAACATAAGCCTCACATCCCCAAACCCTTAAGTATGACAGGGATGGAACCCTTCCATGCCATATCTCAAAAGGTGTCCTTTCCACCTTTTTGGTTGGGGCCATATTTAGAATACAGGCTGCGGAGAGCAAAGCGAAACCCCAAAATGATAGAGGCAATGTGCTTCTAGCCATCATAGATCGCACCATATCCAATAAGGTTCGATTCCTCCTCTCAGACACACCATTATGTTGTGGTGTTCCAGGTGGAGTGAGTTGTGAGACAATCCCACAACTCCTAAAATGATCTTAAAAAGCATCACTTAGGTGTTCACCTCCTCTGTCAGTACGGAGAACTTTAATTGACTTGTTGAGTTGATTTTCTACTTCATTCTTGAAGATTTTGAACATTTCAAAAGCTTCATCTTTGTTCCTTAATAAGTACACATACCCATAGCGACTATAATCATCGGTAAAGGTAATGATGTATCTTTCACCATTCCTAGTCATTGGTTTAAAAGGACCACATACATCTGAATGTATGATTCCAAATAAATCTTTCGCCCTTTCGGTAGTTCCACTAAAGGGTGCCTTAGTCATCTTACCTTGCAAACAAGATTCACAAACATCAAATGAATCACATTCATTCGTTTTTAAAAGACCATTCTTTTGAAGTGTTTGTAAACGTTTCTTGTTTATATGACCAAGAAGACAATGCCAAAGATAGGTATCACTCAAGTCCAACTTGATTTTCTTGGTGTTAGTTTGGTACAATGAACTATTTAAAGTATTTTCATGAACCAATTCATAAATACCATTAATGGGAATAGCTTTAAAATAGAACATACCATTGAAAGAAACATGAATATCATTTTCATTAAAGGATAATACATAATCATAATGTCTTAATTGGGATACAGAAATAATGTTCCTAGTCAAACTAGGAGCGTACAAAACATTCTTCAAAATAACATCCAAACCACTTGGAAGTTTTAGGATGTAGTCCCCACGAGCTTCAACTAAAACTTTAGTTCCATTGCCCATGAAGAGGCTAACATCCCCTTGTTTGAAGTCCCTACTTCTTGTGAACCCCTGCAATAAATTGCAAATGTGAGTTCCACATCCGGTATCCAATACCCATGTGTTAGAAGATGTAACATTAAGATCAATATGAATCATGTATATTGTACCTGAGGTCTGCCCGGGATCCCTCTTTGCTTTCAACTCTTAGAGATGGACAGGACAATTCCTTGCCCAATGTCCTATCTCCCCACACTTGAAGCATGAGTCATTAGTAGCAACCTTTTGCTTCTTCTCTTGTGGTTTGGGTGGTACCTTTACCACCCCTTTCCCTTTTCCCCAAACGGGTCCCTTACCCTTGGCAACCTTTGCCTTGGGTGTGGGATAAGGCCTTTTCTTGTTCCCACCTTCATTGATGGTGAGAACGGGTAAAACTCTTTTACCCATGGCCGCCTCGGCCGTTTTAAGCATTGAGTGAAGCTCACCAATGCTCTTGTCCCATGCATTCATGTTGTAATTCAACACAAATGTCTCGAACTTTTTGGTAAGGCCATTTAGGATCAAATCCATGGCCAATTCCTTCGAGACGGGACAATTAAGCCTCTCAAGGTGGTCAATATGACTTTTCATCTTAAGTATATAAGATGAAACAGATTGGTTGTCGTCCATACGACATGCATGGAGTGCTCAAACCGTTTTGAAGCGCTCAACCCTTGCTTGCTGTTGGAACGTTTCCTTCAGCTGGGTTATCATGTCGTAAGCTCCGTGATGTTCATACTCCTTTTAGAGATCCGGAGTCGTGCTCGCTAGCATGAGACAAGACACTTGGACGGAGTCCTCAGTGTATTTCAGCCAATCGTTATAGGCCTCCTCATCATCGTCGGTAGGTTGATCGGGGATAGGGTCGTCTAAAACATATGATCTTCTCTCTTGCTTTAGAACGATTCTCAAGTTTCGATACCAATCAATAAAATTGTTATGATTTAGACGTTCCTTTTGGAGGATCGCTCGTAGTGATTGGGTGGACGCGGATGAGTTATCATGATTGTCATTATTGGTGGCCATCTACAAAATTTAACAAAGATCTATTTTAGTATTTTCGATATTGCTATTTTTTAATAATTAATGCCTTTTAAGGTCATTCTATATTAAAATCTAGAACCCAACATTACATTTAAATTGTGGTTAGGTGACCTTTATCCCACGATTTAAATTAATAAGGTGGTCAACGATTGACGGTTGCAACCATTTGGAAACCATATTGTAGGTGATCTATTTAACATGGTTTGCAAATCAAGACATCCTACATACACACACGTGTGAGTTTGCCAAAATGAGTGGTTAGGTGACCTTTATCCCACAAATATGGCATTCTCATCTTAAGTCATAAGTTCCCTCAAAGTGGTTAGGTGACCTTTATCCCACTAAGAGTTCCCAAGTGACTTAAGTGTTGTGTAAAAGGACGGTGTTGATCTTGTTTTTCAAATGTTTAGAGATTTCATAATTCTAGTTTAGAAAACTCTATGTACTTGTATTTGCATGCTTTCAAATACAAGGTACCCTATGGTCCTTTGATTAAAACCTATTTTAATCTTTTAAATCATTAAATCATTTAAGAACCTTTTATTACCTTTTAATGATTAAGAACCATCATTTTTATAGCTTGTTAAGTTCGTTAATTAGTTTGTAATGCATATCAAAATATCAACCATAAAATCAAATAACAAACATTCAACCAAGCATAAACATAAACAACCATAATGTGCATAACCTTAGCTACTATTGTGACCACACTTGTTTGCCAACACAAGTGTGGTCATTTGGTCTTTCCTAAGGGTTGAATGCAACACAAAATTGAGGTCTTGATAGACCCCCACTTGAACTTGCATCCATATGCTTCAAGTCCTTCTTTTGTGTCTTCCTCTTGTGCTTCCTTCCCAAGCATCTTCTTTTACAAATATATATCCTAATACATATTTTCTAGTAAAAGAAAAATACTCCTAATCTATTATTACATCCCAATGAATAAATAGACAAAATACAAGCACAAAACTTTACAACCCAATTAAATGAATATAATCAAATAAATACATTCAATCCAAACCAAAACAACACAAGGTCTTAAGCTAGGTCATGCACTATCATATGAACAATCATTAACATCATTCAACAAATAAAATAAACACCATTAAACCCTAAATTTTCAGCCAACATAAACTGAAAATACGGGTTTGTTTATCCAAATAAACAACAACCAAACATGTCAAACAATTGATATTCCTATCTTTCAAAGTTTAATCATAAGCATGAAGATATAACTTTGAAAGACATGGGGTTTATTCAATCAACCAAAATCAGCCTATTATGAGTTTATAATCATCCTTTAAAACCAATTTTAAAGGACAAAACAAACAAGTCATCCACATAACCAGCTCTTGATGCCATTGTTGGGTTTGTTTGAACATAAAACCGAGTTTAACCATTTAAACTTTCAGAAAACGCAGCGGATATATAGCTTTAAAACCGATTTTAAAAGCTGAAAAATGTGTTCTTTAAATGACCATACAAGTGTATAAAACAAACCCATAAATCAAAGGATCATTATATGTGAATGAGCATGCTATGTAAACACTAAAACACATAATATGACAGCCATAAGGGCTGCCATAACTACCTTTCTCCAAGCTACAAATGTTGACAGAAAGAGTAGAATGGATGCTGAAATTCGGCCAAAAGAAAGCTGAAAATATGCCCAAAACTTCAAGCTTAGAAGTCTTCAAGTGTTCAGTTCCTCTTGGCTCTAACTAAGCATCATGATTGCTTGTATTTGGACACCAATATTCCAAAAGGAAAGCTGCCAACAGCCCTTCAAAACCGTGAAGATCCAACAGCAAAAAGGGAGGATGAAATTAACCAAGGTTCCAAGAGGAGGAACCCTCAAGCTTTTATACCCCAAGCATTTGAAGCAACCACCTAACTTGCTAGGGAGAGAGCACCAAAAACGTCCAAGATGTTCTCTTCTTCTTGTTTCAGCCGTGATGTGCAAGAGAGAAGAAGATGAGAGAAAAATTGGAGCATGCAAAAATGAATTGATGGATTAGGAGTGTCTTACACTCTTTCATAAAGAGTGTGAGTTTCAAGACAAGACTTTTCCCCTTTTCCACACAAGGTGGCCGTCCAAATGGTTCAAAAGGGGAGGGTTTTTCCCTCCTAAACTTGTATTATATCACACATTAAATAAGTCATGTACTAGACTTATTAAAATTGTGACATATACCTTCTCTAATTAAACAATTTAACTAAAGTATACTCACATGTTATTTGTGTTATTTAAACCCTTTTAAATAACAAAATAATAATAAACCCATCAATAAATTATCCTTATAACTTGTTTCATCTCGCATATAATTATTTAGAAAACCTATTTTCTAAATTTGGTGTAATTATTTAATCGTATGAACCCATCATCAATTAAATAATTCTTGGTGATTGCAAAGCTTGTTATTGGGTATAACCCGACTTGGATCATAACGTACTAACCACATCAATATTCTACTTGTCTTGGGCACATAGAATCCTACACAGCTGATGAGTAATTTTACTCTTCAGCTGATTTCAACATCTGTTGTTTCATAACCAATCAACTGAAGGACAAAACCATGTCTTCAGTAGTTTCACAACTACTGATGACTAACACCAAGTCCTCAGTTGTTTACAACAACTGAAGCAAACCATGTCTTCAGTAGTTCACAACTACTGATGTCAGTAGTTTACAACTACTGAAGACTAACACCAAGTCTTCATTTGTTTACAACGTCTGAAGACATGTTTTCAGTAGCTTATAACTACTGATGACTAACAGGTCTTCAGTCGTTCACAACATCTGAAAGACAAAACCAAGGTCTCAGTTGTTTCAACCACTAAAGACTAACACCAAGTCCTTAGATGTTATAACTTCTGAAGGTTAAAACCACGTCATCAGCCATTTCAACAACTGATGACTAACACCAAACCCTTCAGTCATTTTATTTCAGCCGTTTTCATACCCTATAAATACCCAACCTTACCTTCAGAGTTTTTCATTCTCACTTGACCTAAAATTTAAAAAACTCTGAAACCTCCCATACACCATTAATGGCGACCATGCAACTAAAGCCACGACAAAACTGTGTCGCATACCTCACAAAGTCACCATTCTGGACAAAATTTCAGAACTCCATCGATTTTATGATCGATTCTCCTTTCCAAACGGCATTTCTCTTAAACCCTACTATCTATGCCGATTCCCTATCATAGTTCTGGATGAATGTCACCATCCAAACTTGAGCGAACGATGCCAAGGTCTCTCTCTGGTCATTCGTCAACACCAAACAGGTGGTCATCACTCCAGCAATCATCTGACAAACCCTAAAACTGGATGATGCCACCTTCCCAACCGACTACCCCAAAGGCACCCTTGATCTTTCTTTTGCTGCTCATGACTATCAGGGTGACCTATCAGCCTTTACCCTGCTCAAGAAACATTTCCATGACCCCAAACGCCTCATTTTTCACATGGTAAATGTTTCTTTACCCCCGAAGACATCCCCATGGGACCAGATGTCCACAAGGTGGCAGCAGGTATTGTATTCTTTCCTTGAAAAACAACCACTAAATTATTCTGAAATAATTTTCTTGGAACTCAAAGACATGGCCACAAAAACTTTTGCCAACCGTGGGATTTTATATCCACGGTTCATAATGGCCATAATAGAGAACCAGCTACAAGCTGAGGGACTAGTTGTCCTTGGAGTCCCTGCCATGGCTGTATTGCCTGAGGTATACTCCAGGCACAATACAGACCAGACACTCAAAAAGGCTACCAAGCTGCGCAAACCCACGCAGCTGGAAACCACAGACTCCACCTCCAAATCCAAAGTCCCCACCAAAACCAAACCCAAGAAAACCAAAAAGGCTACTCAGGGAGATGAGTCCCTTGAGGATGCCCCTGCACAACAAAGGCAGGAAGTAATTGCTGGCACGATTCTCCCAGCAATTACCACGACTCCACCAACCATAACCGCATAGGCATCCTCTTTACAGGAGCTTGATGCAACCATTTCTGGGGCTGCCACACATCTGGAACCTTTCTCACATGAGGAGGTCTGGGGCTGCCACACATCTGGAACCTTTCTCACTTGAGGAGGTTGCCATTAAAGAGCACACATCTCCCCATGTGCATACTGCTTCTACCCCGTCCCTACTACAACCGCCCCTAAAAGCCCTACTTTAATTATTGCAGAAGTGTTGACCCATCTTAACACTCCACCCTCTCCCCAGGAACCAATCCTAACTGGGAAAACCCTAACCGAAGAGAGGGTGGAAACAAGTGTTGATGGGAGCCCACAACACAGAGAATCACAGGTCTCATCTCCAAGTGTGGCAAGGGATATGGGATATTCTAGTGAGGCTGCCACTTCCCCTGCATCAGCACATGAGCAGGAAGAAGCTGGTACCATCTATAAGACCTCACCAGAGGCAACTACTGATGATAGATCCAATCCGGAGGCTGGAAGTCCCCAGAACCAAGAACAAGGGGCACATGCGAACACTGAGCAACACTCAGCGCATGTACATCCTGACTCAGTCAGGAGGTCAGGTAATTCAGTGTCGACTGATGATGACCTGAGCTTCTTCTTTGATGTAGTTGCTCAAAATACCATTCTTGAGGCTGAGGTGAGCAGACTCAAAGAGCTACTTGCCAAAATGTCTCAGGAACAAAGTCCATCAGCCACCATACACCCACCGATGGCACCTTCACCTCAAGGTCTCACATACACTCAGCCACTCCCACAAACTCAGCCACCTGCCCCTGCTTCAGGCACTAGTTCTCAGGGCCAAAACCCCCCTGAGCAATTAGCTGCTATCTTTCAACAATCCTTGCCTCTCATCACACCCACAATCACAGACATTATGATAAAAACCCTGGATGATAGGCTTCCCTCTATAATACAGCCCTTGGTGGAAGCTGCTGTGGCTAAATCGCTTTCTGATAGTGAAACCCTTGCAACCAATGCAAACAAAAAGGGGGAGACATCAGTGAAAGCTAAGAGGAAGAGAGTAGAGGAGGAAGTGAAGGAGAAGGAAGTGGAAGTAGAGGTGGAAAATGAGAGGGAGTTGGTTGAGGAGTCTGAGAGGGTGAAGGAGAAGGAGAGAGAGGAGAGAGCTGAATTGGTGAATGTGGCTGAAAGTCAAAAAGACTTTAATGCCACTTACAAAAAGAAGGGAGAGAAGAAGAGGGAGACTGATCTAGCTGTCCTTGTCAAGGAGGCTGATGCTGAACATAGCCGATCAATGGACAACATCATTGATCAGTTGTTCAGGCAAGGCTTTGACACTAACACTGCCATGCTAGATCAGGAGATAAGAAAATTGGAGATGATGGAGATTGATTACCGATGGACCTGTTATAGCCAAGAGGAAAGAGAGAGACTTGAGGCTATGACAAGGTTTATTTCGAAGTATCGTGGGAGACCAGACCTAGATGTTAAGTCATGGACCAGGGATAGCATCTTGGCTATAGCCACCAAGATCTATTCGGCTGGGGAATTCACTTACGGACTGGTCATAGAAGCCCTTTCTGAAGCCGTTGCTGGGAATAGGACTTTGCTAGCAAAACAAACCAAACCTTCACTCATATCCAGACTGCTAGCAAAGCCTGCCCAATCTCCCACACCAACACAAATCCAAACTCAACCTACAAAACCAACCCCCTCTCTATCAAAACCCATTACCAATGATACATCCTTAAAGAAGAAGAGAAGGGTGTTGAGGCTAGAAGAAGAAGAAGAAGAGGATGATGAGGAAGAAGATAAGCTGCCTCTCTTTGCAGTTCTATCTTTGCCTAAACCCAAACCTTTACCCATCACTCCCATCACTCCTGCCTCACAGATAGAAGTATGAAGGTTAAGCTCGAAGAAGAACAGCAGCATAGGCTACGTGATGATGAGCTGTTGAAAAGAGTAGATAAAGCCTATGCTGCTTCCTCATCAATTATGAATATGAGGAAACAAGCTCTGAGATTATTCACTTTAAGGCATACATTTCAATTTCAAAAGGACAAAGTGAGTATTTGGCCTGATCCCAGGGTGTCTCACAGGATTATGAAGAAAGACATTCCAAAGAGATGCAATGGCCAAGTAAAAAGGATTGTAGATGAAGTAATCTTTTTGGCCATTGTAGTATCACCCTAGGAGATCATAGAAGATTTCAAGAAAACCTATCAGGCTAACCTCCCACCATAAAAGATGTTGGAAAATAGGGTGGTTAAAAAGGGGTTAGTCTATAAGAGGTTTGAGAGTCTTAAGAGAAATGAGCTCCAGTTGTTCTTAGAGGGTAATCACCCTGATGAATTCGCCTATAGGGCTATAACAACTGTGGAGCTCAAAAGTGGTAAACAGGTCAAATACATCTCAGAGCTCTATGGACCTGAAGGATTATTTGAAGGTGAGGTAGAAGTACTTACTATGGAGGAACAAGTGATGTTTTTAGAAGCCTACACCAGAGAATCCTACAGGCTCATAGTTGGGAAGTAGGTCTCATGGATGGGACAACAGCCCTGTGTCCAGTTCCCCAAGTCAGGGTTCCCATCCATACTATGCCAACCAAATCTCAGAGACCTCTTCCCAGGCCAGTGCTTAATTGGGTCATCTTCTAAGCTGATCAAGAAGGAAAAAGACCAATCTTCCTGCCATCAATAAGTGGGACAATAAATTGCTTAGAGGTTTTGGCTGCATTGGTTCAGGGGGAGTTTGTTGGACCAAAAGAACCAATGAGCCAAGATCAGAAAAACCTATAAGTCCCACAAGATATCACAACAACTGCTGAAAGCTTCATCAGCAGTTTGACAAAGACTAAAGACTTCAACAGCTGAAGATCAAAGAACTAAAGATCAACAGCTGAAGACTTCAAGTACTGAAGACTCATCTACTGAAGCATCAAGTACTGAAGACTCAAGTACTGAAGCCTCAAGTGCTGAAGACAAAGTACTGAAGATCAACAGCTGAAGAACTAAATTACTGAAGATTAACAACTGATGTACAAAGTCTGAAGACAAAGACTGAAGACATCAGCTGATGACAACTACTGAAGTCATCAGCTGATGAATCATCTGAAGTTAAAGTCTGAAGATCAAATACTGAAGCTTCAGAGTTTGTCACAACAGCTAAAGAAGCATTCTTCAGTTGTTGTGATGGTTTACCTTTCAGTCTTTTATTATCAGTAGTTTTATTTTCTGTTTCAGTAGTTTGTAAACGTCTGAAGAGTTTGTTCTTCAGTCGTTGTAGTTTATAGTAGTTTCTTTTCAGCTTTTGTAATAAGTTTAACACTTAGCTTTTGTAAGAAGATGTCAGCTGTTTAACATCTTCAGTAGTTTAGGTGTTTTCAGTAATTTGTTAGAATAACGGTTTGATGTCACTATCAAGTGACATCAGCTGACGTCATTCTTCCAATAAAAGGAAGATGACCTAATTGTGATCCTTGCCGAAGCGTGTGATTCAATAGAAAACACCTTTTCGCAGAATTGTTCTTTCTCTCTATAACTTTACTGTTACATGCAAAATCATTAGTGTTCTTGCTTGTTTGTTTAATTCTTGTGCTAAATCCGCTGCGAATACAACCTAATTGATCAAACTAGAGGCTGAGATCCTTTCACTTTGTTTTGATAAAACATTTTGGAATGGGAGGATGATGGAAGAATAGCTTGGAAGTTTTGCTCAGCAATAGCTTGCTTCTTGGCCTGAGCCTCAGCAGTGACAAGCTGGGCTTGTGCTTCAGACAGCTTGGATATCAGATCTTTGATTTAAGTCTTGTAATTTGTTTGTTCATGTTTTAAAAGAGACACAGTTTTCTCTAACTCCTCAATTTTCTTTTGATAGTCAGATTCAGCTCTTTTAAAGTCAGATTTTAAAATATTTAATGACTCAACATCATATCTGATTTCCATATTGTAATCCTTATAAGTTTAACCTTAGCAATACAGGATGGAGTGCAAAGATGTTCATATACCTGAGCATCATCTGTTCCGGCCATGAGTGCTTGAGCGGGAGTCACATCCTGTACCATGAAGCTCCAGTCAACTTCTTAAGCTATTGCAGCTATTTCAGTTGTCTTCTCTTCATGCTTTGAGGTTGAGGGATGTGTGGAGGCCTGTGGGATTCCTGGGTTGTTCTTGGGAGCCTTGCATTCCCTAGTAAAGTGACCTAGTTGGTTGCAGTTGTAACACTTTGCTTTGCTCTTGTCAAACCCAAACTTGCTGTTGACAGGGTTTTGAGGGAATTGCCATCCAGTTCTCTTGAATAACTTCTTCGCTCTCTAGGTTAAGAGAGCCTCTGTTGGACGATGTCCAAATACTCTACATCATCTGGACTGAAGCACTCAAGATCATCAAAGCAATATTGAAAATCACCAGAGTGTCCACTTCAAGAGACAAATGCACAACTATCCTGAAAGGAGTTGTGTTGAGTCTGTTGACACCTTGGAGTCTCAGGTAGAGTAATGAAGGGTCCAATATGTGAGTTGTCAGGGTAGCACAGCAACTGATGTTGTAGTTCTATGATTTCCCTTTCGACCACATGAAGGGCTGAACTCAGTTGGTTATTGGAGTTACCAGAGGAGTTCTGCATGTTCATCTCCATCTGGAATGCACTTAGGATACCATATAACTCTATGAGAGAAAGAGTTTTAAGGTCCAAAGTTCTCTTGATTACAACACAATAGTGTGTCCATAGTTTAGGAAGGGAAGACATGAACTTCCTAACTATGTCTCTGTTCTCAAGAGGTACTCTAATATCCACCAAAGTATCCACTATCTCAACATACCTGAAATATTGTTGAGTCAAGGTATCACCAGCCTTGAAAGTGAAGTTTTCAAACAGCTGCTTTAAGAGATCTTTCTTGTTCTCTTTAGTTTCCTTGGATCCTTCATACATGAGCTTCAATGCATCGCATAGATCTTTAGCTGTCTTGCACCTCTTGAAGCCTCTGTAGATGGAGTTTGGAAGAGCAGTTTGAAGAGAAGTCATAGCCCTTTGATCAAGCTCTATTTTTTTCGTATCTTCTTCAGAGTAATTATCAACATCTTTTAGAATAATACGATTACCAGTACCAGTAGCAGATGGAGTCCCACATCCTTGAGTCTTGACACTTGATGAAGCCTTCCATTCTTGTGCACCATGTGTCAAAGTCTTCAGGGGTGATCGATGGGGACTTGGTCATGGTACCGGTTTCCATATCAGCTTTAGTGAGGATGGCCATTTGAGTGATTGGTTTGTCGGGAGGAGTGAAAAACAAGTTGATTTGAATGGTAAGATCTCACAATCAAGAGCCTAGCAGCTCTGATACCAATTGCAGGATCGGTTTCGGTCACTCAACAAGTGGTTTTTCTCTCAAACTCACCTTGAACAACACTCAGAAAGAGTCTAACAAGAGTTGATCACAATATAACAAGTAACAAATGATAATGAACACAGGAAGTAAATTTTCAAGGTACTTTTATATATTGCTTCTCAACTCAAACGATTACAAGACTCTTACAAGCTCAAGCTCACTTTTTTTCTCTCTCTTTCTAATGAGTTATAATGAGAATACGTATACAATACTACCTACAGCCGGATATACTTTGATACCAGCTGGAAACCTCCAACCAAACGTCTATACTACAAGACTATGGGTTAAGGTATCTCAGACATTTTTCCTAAGATTTGGTAGTCAGGACATGTCCCTGACTTACCTTTTGTCACCAACTAAGGTTAGTAATATGTACTATCATAAAAAGATAAATAGTAGAATAAAGTATGGTCAACAACATGGCTCTTTAGGAAGAAGCCATGCTGCATCAGAGGTCTGCAGCGGATTGTCAGAGACCATACTTATGTCTACTGGTCATAGCAATGTCTTCCGAAGGTTAAATTGCTTCGGAAGAATAACTTCTTCCGAAGCCACTTATACTTTGGAAGACTGCTTCTTTCTAGGCTTGGAGTCTTCTTTGTCTTTGGAAGTAGAGTTTGTCTTCAGAAGTTGTCTTCAGCTATTGTCTTCAGACTTTCTCTTCAGCTCTTGTGTTCAGACTTTGTCTTCAGCTCTTGTCTTTAGACTTTGTCTTCAGCTCTTGTCTTCAGACTTTGTCTTCAGCTCTTGTCTTCAGACTTTGTCTTCAGAAGATGTCTTCAGCTGATGTATTTAGCTGATGTCTTCAGCTGTTATCTTCAGCTGTTACCTTCAGCTGATGTCTTCGGACTTTGTCTTTGGAAGAACTCTTCAGACTTCGGAAGTTCTTATACTTAGCTTCAGAATCCTTTGAATGTAGCACCAAAATTGACTATGTGAAGTAGTTTTGGTTGCACCAGCCTTATAGTGACCCAACAGTCAGGAATTGGATGATTGGGGCAAAATAGGTATTCGTGGAAGAGTCAAGGATGGCGACCTGATCGTGCTAGGGATTGATGGCCATTGTTTCGAAGGAGTTTAAGAGTGAGTAATTTGAGAGTGTATGAAGATGACAATGGAGATTTTAGGGCTTTTACAGTGGTATATAAGATAATGAAAGAAGGTCAGAAATATTTTGATGGTGGTGAAAAATCAAACTGATAAGGTGAAAGGACGTTTTGGGTTCCGATTTGATAGTGGCAGTAAGAAAGACCTTTTAAGATATTTCTACAATTATCAATAAAATCTTACTTTTTGTAGAGTGGGGCTGAAAGATTTCCATTACACAGTAAAATTTTCTTCCGAGAGTAAAATTGCTTCCAAGAGAACACTTATGTTTCTCTATCTGGATTGTCTTCCGAAGCCACTTTATCTTCCAAACAAAATTTGTCTTCGTCTTGAAGACAAATTTGCTTTCGAAGGTAAAGTGTTCTTCCGAGAGAAGAAATTAGTAGCCTTCGAAAGGAAACCTGATCTATGATCAAATGATCTTCCGAGTCTAAATACTCTTCGGAAGAGAATACTTGTGCAGATGAATTTGCCTTCGGAAGATGAATAATGATTTCTTTTGAGGGTAAATTTCTTCTTGGAAGAATTTATACTTGGAGAATTTTGGAGAAAACCTTTTGTAACAGGCTTAGATTGTAAATAGACAACTTAGACATGACATATTATCAAAAGAGACTTACTAATCAATGTTGATCATCCCAATAGTCGTAATTAAATTCTTAAATCTTTATTCATCAAAGGCTTTGGTGAAAAAAGCAACATATTGTTCATTTGAATCTACTTTGACTAGTTTGATCAAGTTTTTCTCATTTGTATCTTGAATGAAATGATACCTGATGTCAATATGTTTTGTCTTGGAGTGCTTGACCGGATTTTCTATGATAGAACTAGCATTCTTATTATCAATGTGGATAGGAGTCTCCATAAAGTTGAAACCATAGTATAACATTGGATTATTAATCCGTAGCAGTTCACCACAGTAGCTTGCAGCAGCAATGTATTCACCTTTAGTAGTTTATGTAGAGACGCATGATTGCTTCTTGCATTACCAAGAGATGATTCTTCCACCAAAAAATTAACATCCTCCTGACGTGGATTTCTTGTTAATGTTGCAGCCATCGTAATCACTGTCAGTGTAACCATAAAGATTGAAATCCTTGTTCTTAGGATACCAAAGTCCTAGTTTAGGAGCTCCTTTAAGATATCTAAGAATTCTATAGATAGCAATTAGGTAAGACACCTTGTGAATTATCTCACATATATGTAAGTTACAAAACATGATATCAGGTCTACTTGCAGTGAGATACATTAAATATCCAATAATCACCCTGTACTATGCTAATAAGTATCCTCCCCCTCAGAATTAGGACAAGGATTGTGATTTCTTTGTATGGGTGTCTTGGCTAGCCTACAATCTTTCATATCAAATCTTTCTAAGATGTCCTTGACAATTGACTGATGCAGAACCCTTGTTCCATCTATCTCGGGTTCTTCCATCTGTCTCACTTGAATTCTTAGGATGAAATCTATTTTCCCATAGAACTCATTTCAGATTTATTTCTCATGATTCTTTCAAAGTCTTTGCACATTTGGTCATTACATGAACCAGATATGATGTCATCAACATAGACTTGTACAAACAACATGTCCTTCCTAAACTTCTTTATGAAAAATGTCTTGTCTATGGTGCCTCTCGTGTAGCCATTCTTTGGAAGAAATTGAGACACTGACTCATACCACACCCTAGGTGTTTGCTATAACCCATAAGGAGCTTTGTCTAATTTGCAAACATATTTGGGGTGCTATGGGTCTTTAGATCCATATGGCTGACACATATAGATTTCTCTGTCAATATCGCCATACAGAAATGCACATTTCACATCAAGTTGATGGAATGTGAAGTTCCTGGATTCTATAAAAGCAAGGAACATTCACACAGCCTCAAGTCTTGCAACAGGTGTAAAGACAACAGTGTAATCTATCCCTTCCTCTTGTGTGTCTCCTTGAACTATGAGTCTTGCCTTGTTCTTGATGATCGAACCCCTATCATCTCTTTTATTCCTGAATACCCACTTGGTGCCAATAGGGACTTGACCAGGTGGCAATGGACATAAGTTCCGTACCTTTTGCCTCTTGAATTGAAGCAACTCCTCTTGCATTGCTTCAACACAACAGTTCTCCTTAAAAGCTTCTTCCACCTTCTTGGGTTCAATTAGGGTGAGAAAGCATGAGTACAAGCAGACATTCCCATTATGAGTTTGTCTTCTAGTTCTTAGACCTTGTAAGACATCTCCAATGATGTTCTTAGCTGGATGAGTGTTGTGAATCCTGAGCCTTGGAATCACATCTAGTTGTATAGATAGATCCAAGTTTGAAAGCTTTCGCTCAGGATTGTGAACATTGATTCCAGCTGATGTCTGTTGATACATCTTGATGTACCAAGTTTATGATCTTAGATGTAAAAGTCTTTCATGTCTTACACTGATGTAATATGATGTATGTGATGATTAAATGATCTATGAACTGCATTGTGATGTTTATTTGTGATTAATTATGTCATATTATCATTATATTGAATGTGATTCTCAAGTATGAATATAATATATAGGTTTGATGCTGTTTTACATTTTTCTAAGTCAATAACAACTTACAAATGTGTTCGACATAGTCATGTGGTATTTCATGCTAATGGACCATACGCATGAATAAACCAAGCATATGGACCAGTCGCACGACTGAACCAGGAGACTGGATCTATCACATGACTGAGACATAAGATTGATTCAGTCGCACGACTGAACCTTTAGTCGTGCGTATGAGTCAGCCGCATGAGTCAGTCGCACGACTGAACCATGCTAACGGTTCAATCGTACGAGTGGAAACAAATAACCTATAAATACCATGTAATTCGTGAAAAAAAGAATGCTTCGAATACTTTCATGCCCTAGCCGTTTAGAGCATCCTAACTCACCCATCCAAGTTCATAGTTCGTTCCTGATCGATTCAAACTCATTCTTAACGTTTGTCTTATAGTTAGATCGATCAGGTTGTTCGTTCCTACTGATTGGATCGCCAATCAAATAGAATTTCATGCTATTTGATCTGGTCTCACACAAAATCCGTTAGTACTCCATACGAAAACAGTCCTAACAAGTGGTATCAGAGCCTAGGCTGCTGATTTCGCGTGGATTCAATTGGTTTTGGTGTTAAAACTAATGTTTTCAATCAAAAGAGTCGCCTTTTTGCTTCAAAGAGTGTTTTTGACAATTGCATGTGTTAAATTTTCAATTTTTTATCAAACGATAGATTAGGGTTTCTGGAAAATTCGTATCTTGTGTCAAAGTATTCAAAAATTTGATTTTTCAAACACAACAGCCTTCAGTCACATGATTGACTCAATCGCATGACTGAATCCCATTCGCATACTCCCATTTGTACGACTGAACTCAGTCGCCTCGCTCATTCGCACGGTTAAGCTACTCCAGTCGGTTGATCCCAATCGTCCTGCTCATTCGCATGACTGAATCTAATCGCACGATTGAAGTCATTCGCATCCTTCATTTGCACGAGTGACCCATTCGTATAGCTCATTCGCACGAGTGAATCTGTCCTATTATAAGTTTACAAAGTTCAAAGCAATGGAAGACCAGTTTGCTGCATTCACTGCTGGAAAGGACTCGCGTATCCAGAATCTTCTACTTCTGGAAAATGAGATTGGAAACCACAACAAACCACCAAAGCTATTAACATTGGATGAATACCCACAGTGGAAACAACGGTTTGAAATCTACTTGAATAGAGTTGACCCAAATCTTTGGACATCTATTGAGACTGGTTACAGGGTACCGGTCAGTGGTAATAGGGTACAGTTGGCTTTGGGAGGAATGAGTGAATCCCAGAAGACTCTGCATAATGCTAAAAAGAAAGCATATGCCTTGTTGACTCAGTCTATACCTAAGAACATATTTCATCAGTTCTTTGAGAACAAGCAGTCAAAGAAATTATGGGAGGCCTTGGAAAAACGATACGAAGGCAATGCAACTCTGAAAGCACTGAAGGTAAAGCTCTTAAGAAGGAATTTGACAATTTCTCTCCGATTGGGAACGGGAGCTTGGACGATATCATTGATAGATTCCATCATCTGATGAGTGAGTTGCACACTCATGGTATGTCCACCTCCATGGAAGAGAAAGTCTCTAGCTTTGCTGATGGTTTGCTAGACAAATGGGATACATTTGTGTCTAATTTGAGACAAAACGACACTCTTGCTATGTTAGACAAAAATGATTTCATTTTGAAGTTAAGGGAGGAAGAACTACGTCAGAAATAAAAGTCAAAGAAAGGATCCTATGCTCAGAATCCTGCACTATACAATTCAGCTCCAACTCCTGCTGCTTCAGGCGCATCACTTCAAACAACGTTTGTATCTAACTCTTCTGCTCCTTCCTAAATCAGTTCATCAGGAACTGAAACATCAGGGTCATCTGGAACAAAATACATAGTTTTTGAGGCAAATACAACCAAGTTGAAGACCGAGAATCTCGGAAATGTCATTGTGGAAGTTGCTAAAGAGCATATGGACCTTCTAGCTGCTGTTGTTCAATCTTATGATGGGTTAGTTGCTGGTAAGATTGGAAACTGTCATCTTGCTGACGAGGACTACGAGAAAGTTGATGAAACTGAGCTAGAACGCATGGATATCATGTGGGCCTTGGCAAGTGCTGTTAGAAGAGCTAAAAAGTTTGTAAAGAAGACGGGGCAGAACTTGATTGCAACTAAAGACACGACATTTGGGTTTGATAAAACCAAGGTCACGTGCTTCAACTGTGGAGAAAAGTGGCACTTCAAACGTGAGTGCGTAAATACTAAGAAGACGGGGAATGGCAATCCTTTTCCCTCGTTCAACCATCAAGACAAGGATAACATATGAGTATCATCTTCAAGAAAAGAGTCTAAGGCTTTGGTTGCTCAAGGTGATGAAGGACAAGACTGGTTCTTCCGATTCGTATATGAGGGTGAATCAAATATTGTATTAGTTTACACCTTGGATGATGGATCTGCAAGTGAGGGAGACATCATAGCTGAGCATTCACGTTCAGATATCAAAGAAGCTATGGATGTCGTTGATAATTTGGTTGAAGAAGAGCTAAGTGCTGCAAACTCAGAATCTCCAGTCACTGAAGAATCTGTTAGTAATCCATACCAAAACGGTCCTAACAAGTGGTATCAGAATTCCTTTTTATACTGTTATGGGTTTCAGTTATGTGACTGTACCCATACGTATGATTCATTCATGCGACTGGGGTTCAGTCGTATGACTGACTTAAACTTCTTCAGCCAGTCATACGATGGTTCATACTTATGATCCAATCGTATACTTTGACCCATACTCATGGTCCAATCGTGTGATTGGTTCATACTCATGGTCCATTCATGCGATTGGTCCATACTTATGCTCCAATCGTGTGATTGGTCCATACTTATCATCCAATCATGCGATTGGCTCATTCTTATGAGTTTGACTTCACTTTTTCCAACCTTTCAAAAACTTGAATATCATATATGACATTATGACCATTGATCATCTCAGACATGATCCTTTTAACTGAAAACTTTTGATCACCTCAGACGTGATCCTTTTACTTGAAGACCATTTGATCACCTTAGACGTGATCCTTTTAACTTTAAAACTTTGTGATCACCTCAGATGTGATCCTTTTAACATTCCAGAAATAGGCTTTTATCAGATTTATGTTAGGTTCAATTTGTGACATTCGCATATTTCCTCTTGTTACATAGTCCGACGGCAACTCAATACAGAAATAACTAAAACTAAAAAAAACTTTATACAAACTGAATTAAGACAATTTTTTTATTTTTCATGCGAGGTGGGTTGAAAACATTTTGAAATATCCTTAAACGAGTTCTCCCCCTGAGCAGAACAGTTTCAAGCATTCTCATCTTATCTAGAATGATTCTTATGGAATGCTATAGGCATAAACATAATCATTTGGGACCTTTAAATTTATGTAAATACAAAGAACATTATATTTACCCATCATAGAATCTTATTCATCTAAGAGTCAAGAGCACTAATAAGAAATCATGCTAGAGCTGTTATGTAGCACACATTGATTTTGACCATCGGGGAATGCTGCCATGATGATTGTCAGTATATTTGTTCACCTAAATCCGTATACAGATTTTTGACATACATTGGTGATTATTTAGGTTTATTATTTCACCAAGCATTTGTGGATCCCAAACTTATATAGTAATCAACTATCCTCAGGAGATTTTTGAGCAGTCTATGGATTTTGACAAGAAGAGACTATTCTAAAAGATTTCAAGGAGATGCCAAGCCTCAGGTCAGTGCCATCACACAGCAGAGAGGCGCAAACAACAATAAATATTAGAATATTTAGATTATGCTTATCCTCAGGTCAGTGCCATCGCACAGCAGAGAGGCACACAACCTATCTTCTTGTTAGATCAATTTTATTATACGTATAACACACCAACGACAATTGTCATTAGCTTTGTTTCACATTTGTTTTTTTAATTCGCTCATTTTTATGGTCGTCCGCACACATTTGTGGCGTTTATTTTTCTCGTCACCCCTTATTGGAAATGTGTTGATTGTGTTAACCAGGGATAAGATGGAAACCCATAGCAAGTTGAACAATTTAGTTTTAATTTGTTTCACCAATGAAATCTACTCGTCTATTGTGTTGAATCTACCGTCACATCATATAATGGACTAGCAACCCCTAGGCCTACTTTCTCTATGTAACCTCAGTAACAGACTAGTTTACTACCATTTTTCCTTTATTTGGCTTAGACTTCTCAGACTTGTAATTTGAATATAACATTTTGATCATTTAAGTCCTTTTGATGTTCTAAACAATTTGTTCCCTGTGTACATCGTTTTCCATAATTTTGAATGAATCTCACAGATTTGACTTATTTGCATTTCAGCTTATCTACTTGCCCCCGTTTTTTTAAGTAATTAAATACTGAAACTAAACTATTGTCCCCCTAAAATTCTAAAACCAAAAATCTTTTTATGTTTTTGAATTTTTTCTAAGACATGAAAATTAAAATAAAGAAAATTCAACAAATAAAAATTTGTCTTAATTCAGTTTGTTTTAAGTTTTCTCTTAGTTTTAGTTATTTCTATATCGAGTCATCATCGGACTATGTAACAAGAGGAACTCCGTGAATGTTACAAATTGAACCTAATGTAAATCTAATAAAAGCCTATTTCTGGAATGTTAAAAGGATCACGTCTGAGGTGATCACAAAGTCTTAAAGTTAAAATGATCACGTCTAAGGTGATCAAATGGTCTTCAAGTAAAAGGATCACGTCTGAGGTGATCAAACAGTTTTGACTAAAAGGATCATGGCTGAGGTGATCAAAAGTTTTCAGTTAAAAGGATCATGTCTGAGATGATCAATGGTTATAATGTCATATATAAAATTCAAGTTTTTGAAAGGTTGGAAAAAGTGAAGTCAAACTCATAAGAATGAGCCAATCGCATGATTGGATCACAAGTATGGACCAATCACATGATTGGACCCTATGTATGGACCAATCGCACGAATGGACCTGAGTATGAACCAATCACACGATTGGACCATGAGTATGGGTCAAAGTATACGATTGGATCATAAGTATGAACCAATTGTACGGCTGGCTGAAGAAGTTTAAGTCAGTCGTACGAGTGAACGCCAGTCGCACGAATGAATCAAGCGTATGGGTCCAGTCAAATGACTAAAACCCATAACAATATAAAAAGGGGCTCAATCGGTCTTAAACCCTACACTTGACTTCAAAACTCTCCAAAAACCACCGACCACCTAGACACCCTTTTCAAAATTTTTCCCCGTGATTACTAGTCATTGTGCATTACTGACCGACTATTGTCCATCTACAGGTACTATGAGACTGAAATCTTGACTAATACGGATGATTAATCGAACCAAACTGTCCGAATGGGTTAAAGCAAGAACCGTGACTGAAAACCCTAAAATAGAACACCTTAATGTAACTAAACATGTATTTAAAAATATTAAGTGTTATATCGAGTCCAGTCGCACGATTCAGCCAGTCGCATGATTCAATCGCACGATTGAATCAATCGGTGTCTCAGTCGCACGACTAACTCAACCGCATGGCATAACATACGACTAAGTCCAGTCGGTGGCTCAATCGTACAACTGAGCTCAGTCGTGTGATTCAATCGTACGATTGAACCAGTTAGATGTAATCTGTTCTAATTCAAATGTCCATCTTTATGAACGGATCTAACATATTTGTTACTTGTGTTGCAGTAACGTGGCTGACTGGTGGACCATGAGCACTAAGCAAAATATACGTGCTTACCTCGATCCTAGATCCCAAAACGCTTCAGAATTCGTTGGGATCATTGTTTTTCTTAGACGATCGAGGATTTACAGAGCCATCTCCGCTCCCTGCACACCTTATCGATCGATACAGTAGACATTCTAGGAGAATGCTACTGTAGATTGCTCTGCTGAGCCATACAGGATCCGAAGTTCTATCTTCGGCCATGATCTTGATATAGGGGAGGATGACTTCCAGTGGATTTTGGATTTGGGTGATGACGGAGCCTACCCATCCAAGCTACATCCCATGACTGTTCAAGGATGATTCTTAAGGATCAAGTACGCCGGCAACATCAATGCCGGCATGCTAAACAAGAGCAACATGTGCCCATAGTTCAAGTACCTGGCACATGTGATCCTTAAGTGCATTGCCTCCCGGCGTGGAGGATTCGATAATGTAAGGCCCCATTCCCGGGCACCTCACAGTTGGTCGTCATCACACGTAAAACCATACATTTAATACATGATCATAAAATACGCAGCGGAATTAATAAAATATGCATTCTCATTTCATCATAAAAGCTTTTACATCATTGTCTTGGTTACAAAATACAAGCTTTTCCTTACATTGCCTAGCTATACTATGATTACTGCTGATGCATGAGAAAACGAGGATAATCTCGTTTATTCGAATCCTCAGCAATCATAGGGTCATACAGCGACCTCTACCGAAAGAAAATAATAAAAAGAAAATATATTCTTCTTCGTTAAGAAGATATTAAATTCAAGAATATATTTTTCTTCATAAAGAAGATTTCTTAAATAATCCTGTTTATCAGGATTATCAAGAAATCTTGCACTTGCATGCAACATGATGTGTTGCGCGCATTACGGGCCCACAACACATGATGTGGCAGCATAATCAAAAAGTGAATGCCATCCCAAAAGAGCTGAGCAGTCGCCTCGTGCCATCCTCAGCAACACTACCTGCCAACTGGAAACACATAAGAACTCAGCGTTGCTGAGTGAGTTCTAGTTTTATAATAAAACATACTTTTACTCATTAAAAGTATCTTTTCATACATGCGTTCACACATCATACGTACACAGAGATAATATTCATTATTATCTTCATCATTTGTTATACATCGTTATCTTTAACTTCTCGTATGGATTCTGTGAGGCTTTACCCACTTCATAGCATTCGGCTATGATTACTGTGGTCGAATGACAAGAATCCCGTTTCATACTTACTTGCACATTGAAAGGTGAATTGTACCAATACCTTATGCTATACCCCGATCGTTATTAGCTACCGGGCCGAAGTCAACATATGAACAACAAAACGTATGCCACGGTACTAGAGGTAAGCGGTAGAGGTACCATGACCATGGTCGATCAGAAAGAAGGACCAATCGCGTTATTCAATGCTGCAAGACATAATTCGTTCGTTCATTAATGCATGTATTCATCATCATTCTTCTTTTCGTTCATTCGTTAATACATGCATTCATCATCGTGTTCCTCTTTCATTATCTTTCACTTTACGTTACATAATACTTCATTCATTCATTCTCGTTATTCGTAAAGTTTCGAAAAGATAAACATACACAATTATAAGGAACACACATCCATCATACATTCATCATCATACATAGCATCATACATCATACGTTCATCGTCATACATAGCATCATACATCATACGTTCATCATCATACATAGCATCATACATACGTAATCATACATAGCATCATCATTCACATCAGCCCTTCAGGGGCGACTGAACCTATCTCAGTCGCATGTCCTCCATGCGACTGGACCGTGCGATTGGGCTGTCATGCGAATGGGCATACAATCGTGCGACTGGATTTCCTTCCGTACGAATAGACACTACACGACTGGGCTATATGCGACTAACTCTTAACCATACGCTTGAACTACCCTGCGATTGGACCTATGCGACCGAATCCCCCAATCGCATAGTCCATCATGCGACTGAGGTTCAATCGTGCGTCTGAGCCTCAATCGGGCGATTGGACATCAACTATTCCTCAGTCGGCCGAATGGCCCTTCAGTCGCATAACCCTAACTGGGCAGCGACTGGAGTTCTTCATACACTGCAGTCGCGAACTCCCGTCCCCACAGTCACCATAAACCCATTTTCAGCCCAATTCGACCCTCCCAAGCCTCAGGGATTCCTACTAGGACCTCATACAAGCATATTCTAGTCCTAATTCATACCATAAACACATTACTCAATATTTACCCAAATGGGTCAAACTTACACTATTTCAAAAATAGGGTTTATATATGTTTCCAGCCCCAAAATCGTTAGAAAACATGTAAATGAGGGGTCCTAGAACTCACATTAACAGGTAGGAGTTGATGAGCTTCGATTTGGCTAGCTTCTCGACAAATCCGGAGCTCGGTCAGCACTTTCCCTCTTTCTTTCTCTTCTCTCGGTCGCTCACTGCTCTTCCCGACTGAAAATGATAAGTGTTGGGAAGGAGAATGGAATTGCTCCTCTTTTATACCCACGGCTCAATCGCGTCTGGTCCAGGGGCGACTGGACCTTCAGTCGCATGAACGCCATGCGATTGGACCCCAGTCGCGTGTGTTCCATGCGGCTCGTCTTTCATTCGGGCGGTTGAACTCCAATCGTGCGGTTGAGCTTCAATCGGCCGAATAGCATGCGGTTGAACCTCCAGTCGCATAAATCCCGGGCGACTAAGGCTCAGTCGCACAACCTGTAAAAAGGTCAAACCTTCGGGTGTTACAAGTCCACCCCCCTTATTTTAGGTTTCGTCCCCGAAACCTGTTATTCTTTGAACAATCGTGGGTAATGCTGCCTCATTTCTTCTTCAGTTTCCCACGTTGACTCGGATCCCTTCCTGTGCCGCCACTGTACACGCACAAGGGGAACCACTTTATTCCTTAACCTCTTCTCTTTGCGATCGATGATCGCCACTGGTTGCTCTACATAGTTGAGCCGTTCGTCTATCTCGATGTCCCCCAGTGGAACGACCATGTCCTCATCCGCCAAACATTTCCTCAGATGAGACACGTGGAAAGTCGGGTGGATTCCACTTAACTCATCTGGTAAATCCAACCTATAGGCCACCTCTCCTACTCGAGCAACGATTCGGAAAGGGCCTATATAACGCGGACTCAATTTGCCTCGCTTCCGGAATCGAATGATCCCTTTCCAAGGTGAGACCTTTAACATAACCTGGTCTCCCACCTGGAACTCAATCGGCCCGCGTCGTTTGTCGGTGTACGACTTCTGTCTATCCTTGGCTGCTTTCGTATAAGCTTTGATCTTCTCAAGCTTCTCAGTCGTGGCCTCAATCATTTCGACGCTTCCCAGTTCTTTCTGACCAATATCACCCCAACAGACGGGTGTCCTGCATCTCCTACCGTATAGCATCTCATAGGGTGGCATGCCGATACTGGCATGATAACTGTTGTTGTACGAGAATTCAGCTAACGGCAGGTGGTCATCCCAACTTCCACCGAAATCAATAACACATGCCCGGAGCATGTCCTCCAAAGTCTGTATGGTCCTTTCAGACTGACCATCAGTTTGTGGATGATAAGCCGTGCTAATATGTAACCTCGTCCCCATAGCATCATGGAATTTCTTCCAGAATCTGGATGTAAACCGAGTGTCGCGATCAGACACAATCGACACCGGTACACCATGACGAGTCACAATCTCTTTGATGAAAAGATCGGCCAACCTTTCGGATGAATATGTCTTGCGCATCGGTAAGAAGTGAGCACTCTTCGTCAGTCGATCTATAATCACCCAGATCGTATCATACCCTTTCGGGGTACGTGGCAGCTTTGTGATAAAATCCATGGTGATGTGTTCCCACTTCCACTCCGGTATGTCCAACGGTTGAATCTTTCCATACGGCTTCTGGTGCTCCGCCTTCACTTGCAAACACGTGAGGCATTTACTCACATACTCCACCACATCACGTTTCATACCCGGCCACCAGTAATCTTTCTTCATATCTTGGTACATTTTGGTAGCACCGGGATGAATGGAGTATCGAGACTTATGAGCTTCATCCATAATCTTCATTCGCAGATCCCCAAGACGAGGAATCCACATACGCCCAAACAGGGTTCTAACACCCGTTGCGTTCTCACCCAACTCCGCGACTAGACCTCTCATTCGTTCAGAGTTAAGATGTTCGTCTTTCAAAGCCTCATCTTGGAACTCTTTGACCTATTTCATTACATCAGAGGTCATGATTAGCTGGTACGCCTTCACCCGAATTGGCTCGGGCCTCTCCTTTCGGCTAAGGGCATCCACCACCACGTTGGCTTTGCCCGGATGGTAATAGATCTCACAATCATAGTCCTTTATAAGCTCCAACCATCGCCGTTGCTTCATATTCAGATCTTTTTGGTCGAAGAAGTACTTCAAGCTCTTGTGGTCCGTGAAGATGGTGCACTTCCTCCCGTACAAATAGTGCCTCCAAATCTTTAACACGAAAACCACAGCTGCGAGCTCCAAGTCATGAGTAGGGTAATTAACCTCATGAACTTTCAGCTGTCGGGATGCATAGGCTATCACTTTTCCCCTTTGCATCAATACACATCCCAACCCCAAGTAGGAAGCATCAGAATAAACCACCAAATCTTCACTCCCCTCGGGTAACGCCAATACTGGAGCTTGGGTCAATCTCGTCTTCAGTTCTTCAAATGCCTTCTCTTGAGCTTGACCCCATACAAATTTCACATCCTTCCGGGTCAACTTTGTCAGTGGAGAAGCAATTTTGGAAAAGTCTTGGATGAACCTTCGGTAGTAACCCGCCAAACCCAAGAAACTGCGGATCTCGGATGGCGTCTTTGGAGACTTCCATTGCATCACTGCTTCCACTTTCGCCGGATCGACCACAATCCCGTCCGGATTTACCACGTGACCCAAGAATTTAACTTCACGCAACCAGAATGCGCACTTGGATAATTTAGCATACAACTTATCCCTTCTCAACGTCTCCAGAACTTCGCGAATGTGACCGGCATGCTCAGTCTCACTCTTCGAATAAATCAAGATGTCATCAATGAATACAATCACTGATTTATCCAACATCGGCCGGCACACTCTGTTCATCAGGTCCATAAAAGCAGCTGGAGCATTGGTCAACCCAAACGACATGACAAGGAACTCATAGTGACCATAGCGCGTACGAAAAGCTGTTTTAGGGATATCCTGCTCCTTCACCTTCAGTTGATGGTAGCCTGATCGAAGATCTATTCGTGAAAACCAACTCGCACCCAGAAGTTGATCAAACAAGTCGTCGATCCTCGGCAAGGGGTATCTGTTCTTTACTGTCAGCTTATTCAGCTCGCGGTAGTCGATGCACATCCTCATAATACCGTCCTTCTTCTTTACAAACAGAACCGGAGCACCCCAAGGTGAGATACTTGGTCTAATAAACCCCTTATCCAGCAGTTCTTGTAACTGCTCCATCAACTCTTTCATCTCTGTCGGGGCCAATCGATACGGTGCTTTGGCAACAGGTTGGGCGCCTGGTATCAGATCTATCTGGAACTCGATCTCTCTGTCAGGTGGCAATCCCGATAAGTCTTCCGGGAACACGTCTGGGAATTCACGCACAACCGAAACATCAGACAATCGTGGTGTTGGCGTTTCTACATCTTTTACGTAACATAAGAAGGCGCTACATCCACGCCTCATACATTTCCCCGCCACTGCCATCGAGATTACCTTCGGAATCGTAGTAACCCGATCGCCATAAACTGTCACTGAACTACCGTCGGGTGCTGTCAAACTGATCATCTTCTTGCGACACACAATGCTCGCTTCAAAATCCGCCAACCAATCCATTCCGAGCACCATATCGAAACCACCCAACGTCATCGCAAACGGTCTAACTGGGAATTTGTGACCTTCCAGTTCTACATCGCAACCCTCAATTACCTCGGAAATTCTGGTAGTTTTACCTATAGCAGTCTCTAAATCAAACGGCACGTCCACACGTCTACTACTAACGGGCAATTTGGTACAAAAAGCAGCAGAAATAAAACTCCTACTGGCACCCGAATCAAATAATACAGAGGCTAGAGTTTGGTTCACCAGAAACGTACCGGACACTACATCGGGGTCCGTCCTAGCCTCTTCCTGCGTCATTGTGAAAGCCCTGGCGCTTGCTCTCGGACCTTCACTTCCCGTCTTCTTTACCCCTGAAGCCTCAGCCCTCGGCTTCTTACAGTCCCTACTCATATGACCACTTTCCCCACAGTTGAAACACTTGCCCATCCGGCAATCCTTTGATATGTGCCCTGTCTTCCAACACTTAAAGCAGAGGTTGGATCCCCATTTGCACTCCCCTGAGTGCTCCTTTCCACACTTACCACACTTCCTCACCCCAGCTCCAGAAACGACCACACGGTGGTCATCCACCCTCGCCTTCTTGTTACTTGCCGAAGTAAAACCCCGACCAAATCTCTTCCCCTGCCAGTTCTTCTCCCCACTTCCCTTCTTGCTACCCTCAGCCTTTACCAACGTAGCCCGTTCATCGAATAACCTTCCTGCCAAATCCACTGCCGACCTGAAAGTGCTTGGTCGGGCAGAAATCAAGTGCCAACGAATTTCAGCCGGCAGCCCCTGAATATACCGGTTAATCTTTCGGGACACCGGCGTCACCTGCTCCGGCACCAACAGCGCCAACTCGTTAAACTTGGTGGTGTATTGTTGGTGGGTCATCGTCCCCGCCTCCAACTGCAGGAACTCTCTCTCAACTCTATCCATTTCCCGACGAGGACTGAATTCCTCAATCACCAGCCTTTTCAACTCAGCCCACTTCATCTTCCCTATAGCCCTGCTACCCTCGGCTTGAACTATATTGTTCCACCAGCACAAAGCCGACCCTGTGAAAGAGTGGGTAGCAAACTTCACCTTCTTGTCCTCCTGGCAATCACTAATATCGAGGACAGCCTCCATTTCCATCACCCATTGGTGAGCATCAGTAGCAGTACCAGAACCATCAAAAGTCGGGGGCTTGCACCTCATAAATGCCCCGTAGTTACAACCCGGGCTGTCTCCCGTAACTGCTCTTCCTCCTCTTCCTCCTCATCATCGGATAATACTGTTTCTGCTTCCGCCTGTTGCCGTCTACCGGAAGACCGATTCCTCCCTCGTCTATCATCTTCACGTACTGCCTTTATCACTTCGGTCACTACAGACGGTAAGATCGTCTGCATGACCTGATGTACTTCCTCAACCACTGCCTCTTTTACCGAGGCTCTCAAATTCGCGCTTTCGTCTGCCTCCTCCTGATGAGGAGTCTCGTTTTCCTTATGAACTACTTTTTCTGTCCTAGATCTTCCTCGTGTGTTACGCGGTTCATCACCACGCCCACCGCCACGGGAAGCTTTAGATGATCTACCACCGACCATCTTCTATCACACTGAAAGATTCAAACACCAACACGGTCATTCAAGGAAATAGCTCAGTTTATGTTAAGTATAGTAAGTCCCTAATTACAGTGGCCAGTTGTGATTAGCCACTTACTCTACTCTTTACACCCCGAGCATTACCTGTCCTGACTACATTAGTATCTAAGTCTAACAGTACACATAAACACATAACATACGCACGTAACACTGGTTAACTTTCAAGAAAATACCTGATGGCACGCAACTACTCAGATGGCATTCTCTTCCTTTCTGTCCCATTCTCAGTTTAAGTTTAGGTTTATTTTGAAAATTACCCATTCTACTTAAACTTTTGCTCTGATACCAACTTGTAAGGCCCCATTCCCGGGCACCTCACAGTTGGTCGTCATCACACGTAAAACCATACATTTAATACATGATCATAAAATACGCAGCAGAATTAATAAAATATGCATTCTCATTTCATCATAAAAGCTTTTACATCATTGTCTCTGTTACAAAATACAAGCTTTTCCTTACATTGCCTAGCTATACTATGATTACTGCTGATGCGTGAGAAAACGAGGATAATCTCGTTTATTCGAATCCTCAGCAATCATAGGGTCATACAGCGACCTCTACCGAAACAAAATAATAAAAAGAAAATATATTCTTCTTCGTTAAGAAGATATTAAATTCAAGAATATATTTTTCTTCATAAAGAAGATTTCTTAAATAATCCTGTTTATCAGGATTATCAAGAAATCTTGCACTTGCATGCAACATGATGTGTTGCGCGCATTATGGGCCCACAACACATGATGTGGCAGCATAATCAAAAAGTGAATGCCATCCCAAAAGAGTTGAGTTGTCGCCTCGTGCCATCCTCAGCAACACTACCTGCCAACTGGAAACACATAAGAAGTCAGCGTTGCTGAGTGAGTTCTAGTTTTATAATAAAACATACTTTTACTCATTAAAAGTATCTTTTCATACATGTGTTCACACATCATACGTACACAGAGATAATATTCATTATTATCTTCATCATTCGTTATACATCGTTATCTTTAACTTCTCGTATGGATTCTGTCAGGCTTTACCCACTTCATAGCACTCGGCTATGATTACTGTGGTCGAATGACAAGAATCCCGTTTCATACTTACTTGCACATTGAAAGGTGAATTGTACCAATACCTTATGCTATACCCCGATCGTTATTAGCTACCGGGCCGAAGTCAACATATGAACAACAAAACGTATGCCACGGTACTAGAGGTAAGCGGTAGAGGTACCATGACCATGGTCGATCACAAAGAAGGACCAATCGCGTTATTCAATGCTGCAAGACATAATTCGTTCGTTCATTAATGCATGTATTCATCATCATTCTTCTTTTCGTTCATTCGTTAATACATGCATTCATCATCGTGTTCCTCTTTCATTATCTTTCACTTTACGTTACATAATACTTCATTCATTCATTCTCGTTATTCGTAAAGTTTCGGAAAGATAAACATACACAATTATAAGGAACACACATCCATCATACATTCATCATCATACATAGCATCATACATCATACGTTCATCGTCATACATAGCATCATACATCATACGTTCATCATCATACATAGCATCATACATACGTAATCATACATAGCATCATCATTCACATCAGCCCTTCAGGGGCGACTGAACCTATCTCAGTCGCATGTCCTCCATGCGACTGGACCGTGCGATTGGGCTGTCATGCGAATGGGCATACAATCGTGCGACTGGATTTCCTTCCGTACGAATAGACACTACACGACTGGGCTATATGCGACTAACTCTTAACCGTACGATTGAACTACCCTGCGATTGGACCTATGCGACCGAATCCCCCAATCGCATAGTCCATCATGCGACTGAGGTTCAATTGTGCGTCTGAGCCTCAATCGGGCGATTGGACATCAACTATTCCTCAGTCGGCCGAATGGCCCTTCAGTCGCATAACCCTAACTGGGCAGCGACTGGAGTTCTTCATACACTGCAGTCGCGAACTCCCGTCCCCACAGTCACCATAAACCCATTTTCAGCCCAATTCGACCCTCCCAAGCCTCAGGGATTCCTAATAGGACCTCATACAAGCATATTCTAGTCCTAATTCATACCATAAACACATTACTCAAGATTTACCCAAATGGGTCAAACTTACACTATTTCAAAAATAGGGTTTTTATATGTTTCCAGCCCCAAAATCGTTAGAAAACATGTAAATGAGGGGTCCTAGAACTCACATTAACAGGTAGGAGTTGATGAGCTTCGATTTGGCTAGCTTCTCGACAAATCCGGAGCTCGGTCAGCACTTTCCCTCTTTCTTTCTCTTCTCTCGGTCGCTCACTGCTCTTCCCGACTGAAAATGATAAGTGTTGGGAAGGAGAATGGAGTTGCTCCTCTTTTATACCCACAGCTCAGTCGTGTCTGGTCCAGGGGCAACTGGACCTTCAGTCGCATGAACACCATGCGATTGGACCCCAGTCGCATGTGTTCCATGCGGCTCGTCTTTCATTGGGCGGTTGAACTCCAATCGTGCGGTTGAGCTTCAATCGGCCGAATAGCATGCGGTTGAACCTCCAGTCGCATAAATCCCGGGCGACTAAGGCTCAGTCGCACAACCTGTAAAAAGGTCAAACCTTCGGGTGTTACAGATAAGATGACCGAACAAATCCAGAATGCATACGTTGCACGGGTACTGAACCGCCCGTTCAGTTTCTCTTGTATGTTCTTCACGTATCTAACAGAGAACATCGAGGCGAAGGGCAAGGAAGGCTTCTGCATGTATCCGAGGTTTTTATAGATGATTATAGATGAGAAGCTTCCTCAGTTGCCTTAGAGGTGATGGATGACACCACACTGGGTCGGATGAAGGGGAAGCAGGTGAAGCCCCTGATTAGGAGACTTTTTGGCCATCTGGCCAACAAGGACTATGTGGTGCCCTCTTGAAAGAAGTGGTGTCACGATGACAGTGATTCGGATGCAGAGCCCATTATGGTTCCAGTTGATGACGATGATGATGATGATGACTAAGATGATGGTCAGGGTGGTGGAGACGCTCGCTCTAGTCATCCACGAGCCACGGACACGTCTACTACGTCTCCACCACCTCCACACAGTAGGTCCTCAGCTCCTGGTGGATCTGAGCAGGCTGCTATCCATCGGGACTTCCTGTTACATGAGGAGGAGGAGGTGTCAGATGATGAGCCTTTGACGAGGATAGTTGGTAGCCGACTTGTGGCTACCGGAAAGGGCAAAGAGGCGGTTGGGGGACGTCAAGCTGGATCTCAGGGTGGTGATGCTGATGTCACAGATCCCACGCACACACCCGACCAGGCGATTAGCCCTGGGGGAGCCCAAATCACCAAGGGCTCCAGGAGGAAGAGGATGGCCCAGCCTTACAGGAAGAAGGGCAAGAGGCAAAGGATTGTGTTGATTACTTCTTCCACCACCACAGCTACTACCACTACCACTGTTCCTCACCCTACCACCACTACAGCCACCACTACTTCCACCACCACTACCACCACTACAGCCACTACTACTCCCACCACCACTCAAACTTCCACAACCACCACAACCACCCATACATCAATTCCACCACAACCCACTCACATTCCCACTCCCATCTATACCACATCCACCACCACAACTACTATACCCCAAGCTGGCACTTCCACCTCATTCCAACCTCCACAGGGATGCTCTCTACCCACTGTTGGGTTAGAGGAACAGTTAGCTAGCCTCAACAGACTGGTGCTTAAGCTTCTAGCAACAGATGATCTTAGAGCTCACCAGATGAGTCAGTTGATGGCAGTTAACACCGCTCAGGGCAAGCAAATAGCCCAGCTGACTCAGAAGAGCACAGCTCACGAGAGAGCGTTGGCTAGAGCTCATCGTGCCCTTGTTACACAGAATGAGCTATTGATGGAATTGGTTAAGAGGATCGAGGAGGTGGAGAAGAAGAACAAGAAACTGATGTTAAGGCTGAAAAGGACAAAGGGTGAGCCCTTGAAGATAAAGGGTGATGGTGTGATGGAGATGATGATGATGACGATTCTTCTGATGATGAATCGGATGATGATGAGCATGATCAAGAAGGTGATGCCTCTGCATCAGCCTCAAATCCATCTGCGCAGGAGATGAACAATAAAAGGAATCAAGATCAGAGACCCTCTTCATCAGCTCCTCAAGTTGAAGAGACGCCCGTTCAAGGAAAAAGTAATGATTAGATGTTTATGTATTTAAAACTTTTGTACTTGAATTATGTATTACATTAATGTAATTAATGATTATTAATGTTTAAATTTCTTTATTAATGAATTATGTTTTCTATGTTGTATGTTTAATCAAATAGATGAATCTCAACAGACAGATGACTCTGATGTCGCCCCCCTTTAGCAAATCAAGACTCAGCTTACCATGATTCTTGATTCATAAGGGATCGTACGACGATCTATGAGCTACACACCTGAGGAAGGAGAGATCATCCGTGATCTTACAGATGAGCAGCTCGCTGACATGTTTAGACTTAATCCTGATGAGCTCGTCAAGGATGCTCCCCAGGTCGACGTTGTGAGTGACGAGGAGCTTCAGGATGTGGATGAGATTGAGGTAGAGGATATCACTTCTAAATATTATCCTCAGTACACTGACCAACAGGGCAATGTTATCCCTAACTTTTGCGAAACATTTGGTAGTGCTACTTTTGAGAAATTGGATGGGACTGAGAAGGAAAAAGAGAAAGATGAAGGGAAAGCCCAAGCTACGGACGCAGATGTCGATCTAAAGAAGGCTGAGTGGGCAGCTTGTTTATCTGAGATGAACGCCCAACAAGTTCCTCCAAAGTCGAACGCCCACACCAAATTATACCGAGTGAAGAAGCATCAGAATGTGTGAGGAAAGATCATTTGTTGGGCATATTTTGAGGACTTGGATGTATACGCTGTCAAGTGGGAGCATGGGATTGAGTACTTCAGATATCCTCATGATCTGAAGACTCTTCCTGGTTTTGAGCTGAACAGGCTTGCCTGTTAGGATCTTTTGTACGCCAACCCAAAAAAGATGTCTGGTTGGTTCGAGACTTCACTTAAGAAGGAATACCACACCAGATGGCTCAACATCAGGCCTCAATAGCCTAAAAGGTTCATTCATAAGAGCGAAGTTGATCTAATCACTAGAAGGCCGAAAGTAGTGCTAAAGTGGAGTCCCCTGCGTACAATGTCTAAGATCCCACTACGGGAGACGCCTCAGGACTTCACTCCACACTTCAAATGGTGGTATTATGACTGGAGGATGGGTGAAGCGGTCATAGTTTTGCATAAGGAAGGGAAAATAGAGACTATCCGGGTATTTGACCCGATGTGACTAACAACTTGTCTGCAGTGTTTACACACTCTACAAGTGGCCACTGTTCTATGACTCGCAGAATATTGTACAAGCTCTACAGTTTCAACACATTATAAGACTCTGCTTTGCGTTCGAGATAGGTGATGGACGATACCACCCTTGAAAGGATGAAGGTGTACCGGGGCAAGTAGGTGAAGCCCCCGGTAAGGAGGTTGTTTGGGCATTTGGCCCGCAAAGACTATGTGGCACCAGCGAAGAGGAAGTGGCACCACGATGACAGTGATTCGGACGTTGAGCAGATTGCTCTACCCTCCGATGACTCTGACGGTGATGATCATGATACTGATCAAGGAGGGGATGGTCAAGGTGGACCCAAACCAGCTCCTATTCACCCTGACTTTCAGATGGAGGAGGAGGAGGAGTCTGATGAAGAGCCTCTGGTGCGAACGGTGTAGAGTCGGGTCGTATACACTGAGAGAGGTGTTAAGGTGGTTGGTGGACGCCAGGGTGATTCTGGGGAGGCTTCTTATGATCCATCTTACACCCCATACCAGCCCAGTAGCCAAGGGGGAGCCTCTGTATCCAAGGGCTCAAGGAAATAGAGGATGGCTCTACCCTATGGCAAGAAGGGGAAGAGGCCGAGGTTCACGTTGGTTACCACCACTTCTACCATTCCAACCACCGCTACTACCACACCACCCACCACCAGTATCACACCACCCTCCACCACTACTACTACACTTCCACCTTCCACCACTACAGCCTACCATCCACCACCTACTCACATGCCACCACCCATATTCACCACAACCACCACTACTACCACCAGCCACCAAGCCGGTCCCTCATCACACACCACATTCACCACCGGATCATCTCTACCTCCCATTGGAGTAGAGGAACAGCTGTCAGCACTTAATCCCATGGTGCTCAAGCTGTTGGTTGCTGATGAAGAGAAGGTTGTCCGACTACGTCAGCTTGAGGAGCTCAACGCTACTCAAGCACAGCAGATCTCATAGCAAGCTCAGCAGATTGCCCAACTCCAGGAGCAGAACGTCCTATCAGTAAAGAAGATAAATGAGTTGGAGGCTTCTAATATGACCATCATGCTCAAACTCAAGGGGTCAAAGGATGAGCCACTTAAGATCAGAGAAGGAGACGATGATGATGATGATGGAGATGATGATGATGGAGAAGATGATGAGAGTGATGATGATGAGAGTGATGATGGAGAAACAAGAGGAAGGCGGGAGGATGATGATGATGAAGAAGAAGGAGATGCAGCTGCATCTGCCTCAACTCAGGGTCAAGAAAGAAGAACAAAGAGAAAACGAGACCAATGAGCATCATCGTCTGCCCCATCTGCAGACGAGCCAGCTATTCAAGAGAAAAGTAATGTTTAGATATTGATTTATTTGAAAGCTTTTGTACTTGAATCATGTATTAAATTTATATACTTAATGTTTATATATATATTTGATATTTTACTATCTTGATTATTTACTAATGGTTGATGTTTTTACATGTTTAAATCAAGCAGATCAATCATCTCAGCAAGACGAGTATGATGTTGCTCCACTATAACAAATCAAGTCTCAATTAACTATGATACTTGATTTGCAAGGGATTATTAGGAGGTCTATGAGTTATACTACCGAAGAAGGAGAAATAATTCATGACCTTACTGATGAGCAACTTGCTGAGATGTTCCGGCTCAACCCGGATGAGATTGTCAATGACGCTCCTACTGTTGATGTGGCTAGCGATGACGAGCTTCATGATATGGATGAAATAGAGATTGAAGACGTCACAGTCCAGCATTATCCATAGTACACTGACCGAGAGGGCAATGTGGTTCCCAAATTGGGTAGTACTCTCGGTAGAGATACGTTTGAGAAGCTGGATCAGATGGAGAAGGAGGCAGAGACGTCATCAAGCCAAGCCCAAGCCCCGGACGCTGATGTTGATATCGAAATGGCTGAATGGGCGGCTTGTTTTGCAGAGATCCGAGCCCAGCGCACTGTTCTAAAGCCGAGTGTTTACACCAAGCTCTACAAAGTGAAGAAGCATCCAAAGGTGTCAGGAAAGATCATAGCGTGGGCATACTTTGAGGATCTGAGTGTTTATGCAGTGAAGAGGGAGAAGGGAATATAGTACTTTAGATTTCCACATGATCTAAAGACTTCCCGGTTTTGAGATCAACCAGTTGGCACACCTAAAGTTACTGTATGCTGACCCGAAAAAGATGTCAGGCTGGTTTGAGGCTGCTTTAGAAGAGAGTACCACACCAGGTGGGTTAACTTCAGACCTAAACAACTGACGAGGTACATCAGAAGGTTTGAAGTTGATTCCATAACTGGAAAGCCTAAGGTTGTGTTGAAGTGGAGTCCCCCGCGCACCATGTCAAGAATCCCTCTAAGGGAAATGCCACAGGATTCACTCCACACTTCAAGTGGTGGTACTACGATTGGAGAATAGGTGAAGCAGTGATAGTCTTGCAGAAAGAGAGCCAAATGGATACTATCAGGGTATTTGACCTAATGTGGCTGACCAACTTGTCTTCTGATAATGTATACACATTATACAAGTGGCCACTGTTTTATAATACCAAATACATTGTACAAGCCCTCCAGTTCCAGAATGTTATAACACTCTGCTTTGTTTTTGAGATAAATGCCGTAGTTACAAGAGATGAGAAGTACAAGAAGTTTAATGAGCTGATGAAGAATGTTAGACTATGATGTAAACTAGGTCCAAGGGGGAGTTTGTTGATACATATGTACCTAGTTTAGGAGCTTAATATAAAATGTCTTTCATGTCTTACATATTTGTAATTGAATGGGTATAAATGAAATAAAATATGTGGTTGATGCTTATAATGATTAAGATTTCATTGGTTATTGTGTGATAACGCATATTGAACTAACTATATAGGTTTGTGAATTGTATGAAGTTCTCATGCGAATGGACCATGCTAATGGACCATACGCATGAACTCTTCATGCTAATTGACCAGTCGCATGACTGAACCAGGAGACTGGATCAGCCGCAGATTGTGACATGTGATTGACTCAGTCGTACGACTGGACCTTCAGTCGTGCGAATGGATCAATCGCATGCTTCAGTCGCATGACTGAACCATGCTGATGGTTCAGTCGCACGAATGAAGACACCAAACCTATAAATACCACTTCATTTGTGGAAAAACATAACACTTTGAATATACACATACCCTACCCATCCAGAGCGACCCTGTTCACCATTCCAACTTCATAGTTCGTCTCTGATCAATTCTAGTTCGTTCTTAACATTTGTTTCATCATAAGGATTGATCAGATTGTTGTTCTTACTGATTCGATCGCCAATCAAATAGGATTCCGCACTATTTGAGTGGTATACGCGTAGAATCATTTAGTACTCCGTACGTACGTTGATACATATGTACCTAGTTTAGGAGCTTAATGTAAAATTTCTTTCATGTCTTACATATTTGTAGTTGAATGGGTATAAATGAAATACAATATGTGGTTGACGCTTATAATGTTTAATATTTCAATGGTTATTGTGTGATAACGCATAATGAACTAAATATATAGGTTTGTGAATTGTATGAAGTTCTCATGCGAATGGACCATGCTAATGGACCATACGCATGAACTCTTCATGCTAATGGACCAGTCGCACGACCGAACCAGGAGACTACATTAGTTGCACTATTGTGACATGCGATTGACTCAGTCACACGACTGGACCTTCAGTCGTGCGAATGGATCAACCGCATGCTTCAGTCGCACGACTGAACCATGATGATGGTTCAGTCGTACAAATGAAGACACCAAACCTATAAATACCACTTAATTAGTAGAAAAACATAACACTTTGAATATACATATACCCTACCCGTCCAAAGCGACCCTGTTCACCATTCCAGCATCATAGTTCGTCTCTGATCAGTTCTAGTTCGTTCTTAACGTTTGTTACATCGTAAGGATTGATCAATTGTCATTCTCACTGATTGGATCGCCAATCAAATAGGATTCCACACTATTTGAGTGGTATACGCATAGAATCAGTTAGTACTTCGTACGTACATGGTCCTAACATAAACTATGTAAAAAAACATCAAACCTATACATTAAGTTCATACATGTGAATCACATTCAATATAATGATAACATGACATAATCAATCACAATAAACATCATAATGCATTTCATATATCATTAAGATCATCACATTACATCGGATTACATCAGTGTAAGACATGAAAGACTTTTACGTTTGAGATCATAAACTAGGTACATCAAGATAGATCAACAAACTCCCCCTTCGACCTAGTTTAGCCTAATGTCCAACATTCTTCACGTGCTCTTAGAACTTCTTGTACTTCTCTTCTCTTGTGACTCCAGCACGTATCTTGAACGTAAAGCAAAGTCTTATCAAGTGTTGAAACTATAGAGTTTGTATAATGTCATGCGTGTCATAGAATAGTGGCCACTTGCAGAGAGTGTATACATCTTCAGCCGACAAGTTGGTTAGCCACATAGGGTTAAATACCCTGATGGTCTCTATTTTCCCGTCCTTGTGCAAAACTATGACTGCTTCACCCATCCGCCAGTCATAATACCACCATTTGAAGCGTGGAGTGAAGTCTTTAGGAATCTCCCATAGTGGGATCTTAGATATTATGCGTGGAGGACTCCACTTTAGCACTACCTTAGGCCTTCCAGATATAGGATCAACTTCGGTCTTACGTATGAACCGTTTACACTGTTGAGGCCTGAATTTGATGCACTTGGTGTGGTATTCCTTCTTGAGAGCAATCTCGAACCAACCCGACATCTTTCTTGGGTTGGCGTACAAAAGTTCTAAACAAGCAAGCCTGATCAACTCAAAACTGGGAAGAGTCTTTAGATCGTGAGGATATCTAAAGTACTCAATCCCCCTTCTCTCTCTTAACTTTGTAGACATCCAAGTCCACAAAATATGCCCAACTAATAATCTTACCTAATACCTTCCGATGCTTCTTCACTCGATAGAGTTTGGTGTAGGCGTTCGACTTCAGAGGCACTCATTGGGCTTTCATCTCAGCTAAACACGCTGCCTACTAAGCCTTCTTTAGATCAACATCTGCGTCCGTAGCTTGGGCTTTTCCATCCTCTTTCTTCTTTTCCTTCTATGTTTCATCCAACTTCTTGAAACTAGCACTGCAAAATGTTTCACCCGACTTGGGGATAACATTACCCTATTGTTCAGTGTACTGAGGATACTCTTCTAAAGTGATATCCTCTATATCAATCTCATATACATCCTGTAGCTCCTCATCACTCACAATGTCGACCTCGGGAGCATCTTTGACGAGCTCATCTGGATTGAGTCTAAACATGTCAGCGAGCTGCTCGTCAGTAAGATCATGGATGATCTATCCCTCCTAACGAGTGTAGCTCACATATCACCTTATGATCCCTTGCAAATCAAGAATCGTGGTTAGCTGAGTCTTGATTTGCTGAAGGGGGTGACGTCATAGTCATCTGTATGTGGAGCTTCATCTGTTTGATTAAACATTCAACACATAAAACATAGACTATAAATCAAGATATTTAAACATTAATTACATTAATGTAATACATAATTCAAGTACAAAAGTTGTAAATACATTAACGTTTAAGCATTTCTTTTGTCTTGTTCAGTTGATTCTTCAACTTGAGGAGCTGAGGAAGAGGGTCCTTAATCTTGATTGCGCTTCATGCGCCTCTCCCTAGCAGATGGATTTGAGGCTGATACAGATGGATCACCTTCCGAATCATGCTCATCCTCTTCAACTCCCTCCTTATCTTTTCCACTTCCTCCCGCCTCAACCTCATCATCATCATCATCATCCGATTCAACATCAAAAGAATCGTCATCATCATCATCTCTATCATCACCATCATCCTTTATCTTCAAGGGCTCACCCTTCGTCCCTTTTAGTCATAACATCAGCTTCTTCTTTTTCTTCTCCACCATTTCAATCCTCTTAACCGATCCCATAAGTAGCTCATTCTGTGTAGTAAGGGCATGGTCAGCTCTAGCTAATGCTCTCTCGTGAGCAGCATCTCTCTCTGTCAGATGGGGTATTTGTTTGCCCTGAGCAGCATTGACTGCCATCAACTGATTTAGCTGGTTAGCTCTCATATCATCTGTCATGAGCAGCTTGAGCACCAGCCTGTTGAGGCTAGCCAACTGCTCCTCTAACCCAATAGTGGGTAGAGAAGATCCCTGTGGATGTGTGAATGAGGCGAAAAGGCCTGGTTTGGGTATGGTAAGTGTGGTGGTGGATGTGGTATAGATGGGAGTAGGGATGAAAGCGGGGTGTGGTGGAACTGATGTGGGTATGGGAGGGTGGTGGTGGGAGTAGTGGTGGCTGTAGTGGTGGCTGTAGTGGTGGCTGTAGTGGTGGTAGGAGTGGTGGAAGTGGTGGTAGGAATGGTGGTAATGGTGGTAGGAATGGTGGTAATGGTGGTAGGAGTGGTGGTAGTAGTGGTGGGAGTAGTAGCTATGGTGGTGGAAGTAGTAGCTGTGGTGGTGGAGGAGGTAATCAAAACTATTCTTTGCCTCTTGACCTTCTTGCCCTGAGGCTGAGCCATTCTCTTCCTCCTCTAGCCCTTAGCAATCTGGGCACCCCCTGGGCTAATAGGCTGGTCGGGTGTATAAGTAGGATCAGTGTCATCAGCATCACCACCCTCTGAAGCAGCCTGGCGTCCCCCAACCGCCTCTTTGCCCCTTTCGGTAGCCACGACTTGGCTACCGACCGTCCTCGTCAGAGGCTCCTCATTAGAATCCCAATCCTCCTCATCAACCAGGAAGTCCTGATGGATATTAGCCTGCTCAGATCCACCTGGAGTAGAAACACTACTATGTGGAGGTGGTGGAGATATAGTAGACGTGCCAACATCTCCACCACCATGACCATCGTCATGGTCATCGTCATCGTCATCATCTTCGTCTGTAGGAACCACTATGGGCTTAACTTCTGAGTCACTCTCATCGTGACGCCACTTCTTACGAGAGGGTTCCACGTAATCCTCATTGGCCAGATGGCCGAAGAGTCTCCTCACCAGGGACTTCGCCTGCTTCCCCGGGTATACCTACATCCGACCCAGCGTAGTGTCATCCATCACCTCTAAACTCACCGCGTCGTCCTTCTCCTTAGGCAACTCAGGTAGCTTCTTATCTATAATCATCTGTAAGAATCTTGGATACATACAAAAGCCTTCCTTGCCCTTGGCCTCAAGTATGTGAAGAACATGCGGGAGAAACTGAATGGGTGGTTCAGTACCAGCGCAACGTATGCGTTCTGGATTTGGTCAAACATCTCGTCAAATCCTCCACGTCTGGAGGCTATGTACCTAAGGATCGCATGTGCCGGATACTTAAACTGGGGGCACATGTTGCTCTTCTTTAGTACACCGGCATTGATGTTGCTGGCATACTTGATCCTTTGCAAGCATCCCCGAACCGTTAGAGGATGCAGCTTGGTTGGGTGGCTCCATCCTCACCCTGATCCAAGACTCTCCTCAGGTCGTCTTCCCCGATCTGAATATCTTGTGCAAAGATAGAACTCCGGATACAGTAGGGCTTAATAGAACGGTCGATGGTGGCATTCTCCCATAACGTCTGCTGAATAGATCTGTAAGGTGTGCAGGGAGTAGAGATGGCCTTGTAGATCCTCAATCTATGTAGATAGGCAATAATCCTGGTGAACTCAGAAGCGTTCCGAGAAGTAGCATCTAGATGAGCATAAATGTTGTGCTTGGTGCTCATAGTCCATTTCTCAGCCACGTTACTCTAACATACGAAACATATACGTTAGATCCGTTCATTAGAAATAGCAATTGAATTTGAAGAGATTATGACAAACTGATTCAATCGTATGATTGAACCATAAGACGGAGCTTAGTCTTACGATTGAGCCTGCCACTAAACTTAGTCGCATACTATTCCATGCGGTTGAGTCATTCCTGCGACTGAGTCACCGATTGATTCAATCGTGCGATTGAATCATGCGTCTGGATCAATTGTGCGACTGAAGTTCATCATTCTGTCCATTCGCATCTTGCACTCTTCGACACAATAAATATGAATTTTGTCAAAACATTAAATTACACTATGTGTTTAGATTAATTAGGTTCGCAAGGCCTCGAAATAGCACTTAATGTCTTTTAAAACAACCATTATGTCCATTTAAGTGGTCCATTTTAGGGTTTTAGTCCCGGTTCTTGTTTTGAACAAATTCGGTCATTGTTGGTTCAATTTAACCCTTATTCGTCACAATTTCAGTCATTTAGTACCTGTAGATGAATAATATATGGTCAGAAACAGAATCGGAGAGTAATCGCAATACGCAAAATTTGGGTAGAGTGTCTGGGTCTTAGGTGGTTTTTGAGAGTTTTGAAGTCCTGTAGGGTTTACGACCAACTGAACCTCCTTTTATACTCTTTTAGGGTTCAGTCGTGCGACTGGACCCATACGCATGACTCAATCGTGCGACTGGGGTTCAGTCGTGCGATTGACTCAGACCCCTTCATCCAGTCGTACGATTGGTTCATTCTTATGACCCAATCGTATACTTTGCCCCACACTCATGGTCCATTCATGTGATTGACTGATACTCATGGTCCATTCATCTGATTGGCTCATACTGATGGTCCAATCGTGCGATTGGCTCATGCTTATGATTCAATCGTGCGATTGGCTTATACTTATGATTCAATCGTGCGATTGGTTCATACTTATGATCCAATCGTGCGATTGATTCATACTTATGAGTTTGACTTCATACATTTCCACACACTCAAATTTAACTTTTGATATATACTGTTATAACCAATGATCATCTCAAACATGATCTTTTAACAAAAATCATTTGATCACCTCAGACGTGATTCTTTTAATTTAAAACAATTGATCACCTCAGACGTGATCCTTTTAATTGAAATCGCTTGGTCACCGTAGACGTGACCCTTTTAATTTTCAAACCTTGATCATCTCAGATGTGATCTTTTTAAATTCACAACAGTTTGGTCACCTCAGACGTGGCCCTTTTAATTTATGATTCATAGAGTTCATCTAGATTCATAGAGTTCATCTAGTTTCATAGTCCAACAATGAATCGATACACATATATGTATAACTAATAAAACCTTTAAACGAACTGAATTCGGAAAATCTTTTTCTATTTTTCATGTGAGGTTGGTTGAAAACATTTTAACTTTCCTTAAAAGATTTCTCCCCCTGAATAGAACAGCATCAAGCATTTACATCTTATCTAGAACGACTCTTATGGAATCATATAGGAATAAGCATAATCATCTGGGACCTTTTACATTTGTTTAACTACAAAGAATGTTATATTTACTAATTTCAGAGTCTTATTCATCTAACAGTCATGAGCACTAACAGGAAATCATGCTAGCGCTGTTATGTAGTACATCTTGATTTTGACCATCGGGGAATGCTGCCATGATGATTGTCAGTATATTTGTCCACCTAAATCCGTACACAGATTTTTGACATACATTGGTGATTATTTAGGTTTAATATTTCAATAAGCATTTGTGGATCCCACTCTTATATGGTAATCAACATTCCTCAGGAGATATTTGAGTGGTCTACGGGTTTTTGTGACAAGAAGAAACTATTCTAAGAGCTTTCAAAGAGATGCCAAGCCTCAGGCCAGTGCCATCGCACAACAGAGAAGCGAAAACAACAATGAATTCTAGAATATTTAGATTGTGCTTATTCTCAGGTCAGTGCCATTGCACAGCAGAGAGGCGCACAACCTATCTTCTTGTTAGAGCAACTTTATTATACATATAACGCACCAACAACATCAGTCATTAGCTTTATTGCGTTTCACATTTTTTCATTTTGCTCATTTTTATGGTCGTCCGCACACAATTGTGGCGTTTATTTTGCTCGTCACCCCTTATTGGAACTGCGTTGATTATGTTAACCAGGGATAAGATGGAAACCCATAGCTAGTTGAACAATTTAGTTTTAATTTGTTTCACCAATGAAGTCTACTAGTCTATGTGTTGAATCTTTCAACACATCATATAATGGACTAGTATCCCCTAGATCTACTTTCTTTGTGGAACTACAGTAGCAGACTAGCCTACTATCATATTTCCACTCATTATGCAGTGACTTCTTAGACTTATAAATCTCTGTAACTTTGAATATAGCATTTTACAACATTTTAGATCTTTTGGTGTGCCAAACAATTTGATGCCTATGTACTATCATTTTACACTAAGTTGAGTCGATTTCACAGATGTGATGTCTTTGCTTTTCAGCTTTTCCGCCCGCCCTCGTTTTTTAAGTAATTTAAATATTAACTACAGAAACTAATCCTGTTCTCCCCCTAAAATTCTGAAACCGAAAATCTTTTTGAGTTTTTTGAATTTTGAAAGACAGAAAAAATTAAAGAAAATAAAGAAAAATTAAAATAATAAAAAAATAAAACATAGAGTCGGACTAAGAACTCGATTCTTCTAGAATCACATCACTTTTCTCTTTATCGTCATTGACCTCTAAGAGATATAAAAACCAAGGCTTATCAAACGCTTTTGTGTAGAGGTCGGCGCGTTGAAAATCCATATTAATTTTAAGAAGATCGATTAATTGCTTTTCAAAATAGTCACGTATAAAGTGATATTTAATACCGATGTGTTTAGTTTTTTGGTGTTGGACCGGATTTTTAGTGACAGCAATAGCAGCAAAATTATCAACAAAAATAGGGGTGTTAGAAAATTGCAAACTGTAGCCTTGCATTTGCTGTTTAATCCAGATGATTTCTGAACAACAACTTCTAGCAGCAACATATTCGGCTTCACATGTCGATAGAGCAACCGACGTCTGCTTCTTACACTACCAGGTGACTAATCGTCTTCCAAAGAACTGACATCCCGCTAATGTTCACTTGTGATTCATCTTGCAACCACCGTAATCCGAGTCACTATACGCTGTAAGCTCAAAGTCATCATCATGAGTATACCACAACCCAAGTGTTGGAGTACCCTGTAGATAATGAAATATCCTTTTTACCCCAATTAGATGATTCACTTTAGGTTTTGCCTGATATATAGAACAGAGACACATGGCGTACATAATATCAGGAAGAGAAGCTGTGAGGTACGTGAGAGATCCGATCATTCCTCGATATATAGTGGCATCAACCAGATCACCATTTTTGTCAGGTGCCATATCATGGTTTGTGACAAATGGAGTACCTGCAACCGTTGCATTCTCCATGTCGAACCGACTCAGGATATCTCCAACATATTTGGTCTGATGTAGGAAGATACCATTTGGTGTGTGATCTACTTGTAAACCGGGAAAGAACTTCATCCATCCCACGACACTCATTTCAAACTCAGATTTCATCACAGACTCAAATTCTTTACATAATGCTGCATTCTTGGAACCGAAGATTACGTCTTCCATGTATATCTGCACCAGTAGTAAATCACCGTCCTTTTCCTTGATGAACAACATGCAGTCAATTACACCTCTACGAAAACCATGTTTTAGCAGATGAGTGGAGAGTTTCTCGTACCAGGCTGGAGCCCGTACATAGCCCTATCGAGTTTGTACGCTCTATCCCGATGATAAGGATCCTCAAATCCTTCGGGCTGACTGACATACATCGTTTCCTGGATTTCACCATGAAGGAATGCACTTTGGTACATCCAATTGATAAAATTTGATCTTCATATAGGATGCATAGGCTAAGAAGATACGAATTGCTTCCTTCCTTTCCACAGGTGCAAACACTTCATTGTAGTCCATGCCTTCGACTTGCCTTAACCCTTGAACTACAAGCCTAGCCTTGTTTCTGATTATGACACTTTGGTCATCCTTCTTACAGCAAAGAACCCATTTAGTGCCAATCATCTTTGCACCTTTTGGTCTGTCCACAAGAGTCCAGACTCCTATGTCTTTTAACTGAATGAGCTCTTCTTGCATAGCACTTACCCATGCCTCATCTTTTAAAGCCTCGCTTACATACATTGGCTCAACTTGAGACACGAAACATCGATAAGCACCATCGTGTAGATATCCCTTTTCCATGACTGGCGCATAATCTGCTGAGTATAGCTGATTTCTTGTCTGAACTCCTGATATAATATCCCCGATGATGTTTTCCAGGAGATGATACACATTAACTCGAGTTTTGGGAGTGGTGGGAACTGTTACTTCCTTATCCAGATTCTGTGTTAGTCCTCTTAAAAGATTAACATTAGTCTTATTTTACAATTTTGTCTTAGTATAGGGACTAAAATTGTAAATAGATAGTCTTTTCCTTGTTCATAGTATATATAGCTTAGACTAGAGTAGATTTCAGTAGTCGTATCATTTTGTACTGCTTTCTAACTCTTGTAATCGTCTTTGCTATCAATGAACTCTGAATTTTGTTGATATTGCTTGATTTGATTACAATTGTTTGTACTTTTTTGAATTGTTCATATAATTTGTTACAGATTGCTCTAAGTGATCCTATCAATTGGTATCAGAGCTTTCGGTTGAGTGTTTTTGAAGGTCTGTCGAAGATAGAAACTTCAAAAATCCACTGAAATCTGTAATAGATTGACAATTCAAGTGAAATATTTTGAATTAGAGTTGTGTTTCATCATCAGAAATATGATTTGAATCACAAATTGCAGTATATCACATCAAAATTGAGTGAATCGTTGAAAAAGTGTTCGAAAAGTTATTCTTGAGTTTACGAACTGAGATTTCAGAAATTGAGTGAAAATTGTTGATAATTACTGAAATTGATGTTAGAAGATTGACTATCGGCATCATAATGAACTAATTGCAAAGTTTCAGTTCAATTCATCAACAATTGAAGGATTTCGAAATTTCAGAGTTTGTTACATTCATAAGAAGATGATGAATGTGGCGTATTAGGGTTGGAAATACTGAAATTTGCCTAAGTGTTCAGGCATTTGAGAACTGTGTAGGCGTTTCTCAACTCTGCAGACTTTTTAACCCTAGTCGTATAACCACTGTGTGGGCGTATAACCACTGTGCGGTAGTTTCAACTGTGAAGTCGTTTCACTACTGTTTGGCATTTCTAATCCTTGTTGGAAATTTTCTAAGGCATTCCCTTAGACTTATCAGCTGTTGAGGCGTTTCATCACTGTTGGGGCGTTTCATACTGTTGAGACTTATCACAACTGTTCAGACTCATTTTCATTGATACTTAGAAATTTTTTCAAAAATTCAAATATCCACAAAATATTTTTTTTAATCTTTTCTTAATTCAAAAACTTAGAAAAACAACAAAAATATAAGAATGGCGAAATTAGAAGATTCTGAAAACAGAGTTCCAAAACTTAAAAATAGAGCTGATTTTAAAAACTGGTCTCTTAGGCTGAAACATCACTTGAATTCCATAGACACTGATCTTTGGAAATAAATTGAAAAGGGACCTTACATTCCTGTGACTACTGATGGTGCAGACAGAGGCTTTGTGTATACAAAAGATACACAAGAACCATATCCAGAAGATAACCTACATGGAGAAGACTTAAAGAAGGTGAAAAATGATGTCAAAGCTTATTCTCTCATGTGTAAAGGGCTACCTTTGGAAGTACTATCCAGACTTGAAAACTATCAAACTGGATATACTATGTACAAAGCACTGAAGGTTATCTGTGAAAGAGGGAAAGAAATTCACGATCTGAAAAAGCAAAAACTGAAAAGGCAATTGGAACTATTTGAGCACATCTCAGGAGAAACAATAAATCAGATGATGAACAGATTTGTGCAACTCACTACAGAAATTTCTACTCTGGGAATCAAGAATGATCTTGATGACTTGAATAACAGACATCTAAATGCACTACCATCATCATGGAAACAGACTGTTACCTTGTTGAAACATACTGAAAAGTTTCCAATGGATCTTGGTCTTCTTATTGCTAAGATTGAATCTGTTGAGATTGATGAAAGCTCTAGAAACAATGATAGACATGCATCAACATCTCAATATAAGTATGTTGCTTCTCCAGCAAATACTATAGAAAATGCCTTTCTTGCAAAAGATTAGATCTCTCCTGAAGATGAAGGTGATTTATTTGTGGGAGCAGGATTCTTCACCAGTACACCTGCTTACTCTACTCAACCACAACCACAGTCTCCTCCTAAAGCTCAAATGCCTAAATCTTCAACTGAGATGCATCCTCCTCAAACTCTCCCAATCCAAGCAAATTGAAAGATGTGATTAACGTTCTTTTACAAGACGAAGAGTCAAAAACTGCTTTCACAGCTTTCATGGCAAGCTTCCAATCTTATCAAGGCAGTCATCTGACTCAAGTGGAGCTAGTTCTACAAGATCTGTTTGAAAATGGATCCTGATGATGTAGAAGAAATGGATCTTAACTGGCAAATGGTCATGATAGCTTACAGGATACAAAAGCACTCTTATGCTAACAGAAATTACAAACCCAGTGCAAACAAAGCTGTTGGGTTTGATAAATCAAAATCAATATGCTTTAACTGTAACAGCTATGGTCATTTTCAAGAGAATGTAAAGCTCCAAGAAACCAAGGAGGAAATGGTCAAGGCAGCTCAAATGGCCATAAATATCAGCAACAGGCTAACAAGACATTCCAAAAGCCATACCAAAGCCTACCTATGCCAGAACCCAAAGAAGAAAAGAATAGTGAGGAATCAATGAAGGCACTGGTTGTAAACATCAAAGATGGTTATGACTGGAGTGCATATGCAGAACAATTTACTGCTGATCTCACTGCTAATCTGGCTCTAGTTGCTGAAGTTGATGATGAAGACTGGTCTGAAGATAAAGATCCTAAGAAGGATGATGAATCAGATCAAGAAGAAGAGTATGATTGGAGCGACAAATCAGATCCAAAAGATACCACTAAAGAAGTTGCTCTTATGGCTCAATCAGAACAACCAAAGGTTGTTACCTTATCTTCTGATACTGAATCTTCAAACTCCTATCCTGAAATACCAGTGGAAGTGAGAGAGAAAATATGCACAAAAGTATGTTTTGAACAAGTTGAACACTACAGAACATACTCATTCAAAATATGTGACAAGCTCAAACAAGAAGAATCAAAGCACAATAAGCTAAAATCAGATCACAAAATTACTGATGAAAAGATCATATCTCTTCAAGCTTCATGGAACAAAACTCTTAAAGAACTTGAACTTGTAAAGAAACAACTTTGAGAGATGAACAAAACACTTGAACAAGAAAAATTGGCACATGCAGCAACACAAATAGATTTGGCCAAAGTTAAAAGCTCAAAGAAAATTGTTGAGCAACTGGTGAATGGAAGGAAAGATAAAGATAAGTCAGGATTAGGTTTTACTCATGAACCTATGCCTGAATCAATCTCAAACACTTTACCTGAAAATTTCAACACACATGATCATTCACCTGAAAACAAAGCAAAGCTTAAAGAATATCAAGACCAAAAGAACTCAACAAAGATAAATGTTGAAATCTATGAAGAAAAAGACTTAGAAAAGATAAAGCATGGTCATCCAATCAAAGTCAAATCTTATGAACCACAACAAATGCAAAAGAAGCTGTTTGTACCAAAAAGTGAAACTGTTATTGAACAAACTGAACAAAAGAGTGAAAAATCTACTGATGTCAATAACAAACTTAAAGGAAAATGTGAAGAAGTTAAAACAGATAATAATATTTCTGACGATTCAAGTTCAAATGAACTAACTGAAGAAAAAGAGTGTCAAAAGGAATCTTCTCAAGATTCAACTAAACTTCAAAGCAAGAAAACATCATCCAGATTAAGAAAGCAAAGAAGAAGAAAAGCTGCAAAAGCAAAGAAAACTGAATCAATTAATCAGTCACAGAACAATACTCAAATTAAACCTGTGGAGTTTGTGCCTGCAGGAACTTTTGACATGAACACAAATACAAAAATGACACCTAAACCCAAGATCAAATCTAACTCTGATCTGAAAACAAGTTCAAATCCTAAGACTTCCGTTGTGTATAAAAGATTTGAATCAAAGAAGTCAAAGAATTGTGTTCAAGTTCAAAAGAAAAATCCAAAAAATCCAATGACCAAACTCACACCAAATAAATAACATATTAATCTGCCTAACCCAAAATTTACAAAAGAATCAAATGTTGCTTCCACTTCAAGGGTTAACAAAATGTTGTTCAAACATTCTGAAAAGTATTGTGATATCTGTGACATGTACAATCATGACATTTCAACATGTTACTTTAACAAGTATTGCTACATATGTGATATGACAAATCACACAACAGCTGAGTGTTACTTTAACAAATATTGTGCTTTGTGTGATGAAAGAAATCATAATACAAATGATTGTTACTTCAGGAAGAACTCTTCAAGGAAGGAATTCAATAATCAAGGCTTTGTAAATCCACAATTTATAAGAAATCAAAATATTGGGTTTAAATTTTCACAACAACAACCTTCCTTGGGTTTGAGATCTTTCAGAAGAAACAATTCTGATTATGATAATCAACATTTTGTCAAATCACAGCAATATAATCAAGAAAAGTTTATTCCACGATCTGTGAGAATAAAGAAAGGAACATTCTCAAATGCTTCATATAAGAGTTCAAGATTTCTTGATGATGATCTTGAAAACAGATACAATGCTTTGAAATCAAAATCACAAAGAGATAATCAACTGGTTTCTCAAAAAGGATTTGAATGTGTTAAAATTCAAAAAAAACCAGATGTCAACAAACTACATTTCAAACAATTTACAATTGTTGACAAGTTTGGCAAGCCCAAGACCATCTCGGCTTGAGTTACTAACTCACCTTAATTGTTTTTGAATGCAGGTACGCCCGCGAAGACCAATCAACTCATGGTATGTTGACAGTGGGTGTAGCCGGCATATGACAGGCAATCAAGCGTTGTTACAAGATTTTAAGTTAAAAGATGGAACGCATGTTGCTTTTGTATGTGATGCAGGTGGAAAGATAACAGGAGAGGGAACAGTGTCCAATAGGATTATTAGTTTTGATAAAGTCAACTTCTGTTCGCAGTTGAACTTTAATCTTCTAAGTGTATCCCAAATTTATGACAAATCTTATTCTATGTCTTTTTGATGATTCTCACTGTTATGTCTTGAAACCAGGATTTCAGATTAGCAATGATTGGGTAATAGTTAAAGCTGCACGGGACAGAGATGTATACAAATTGGATATGTCTCAAGTGGATCCTGCAACAGAAACAACTTGCCTGATTGCTAAAGCATCAAATGATGAAAGCCAGCTTTGGCATAGACGTCTCAGTCATTCAAACTTCAAAAACATGAACAAGCTTGTAGCAGGAAATCATGTTATTGGACTTCCTTCCAAGAAGTTTTCAACAACTGATCATTGCTCAGCATGTCTGAAGGGAAAACAACATAGAGAGTCTTATAAGTCTAAGCTGATAAACTCAAACACCAAACCACTCCAGATGTTACATATGGACCTTTTTGGACCAATTAATGTTAGGAGTATAGGTCGAAAATCATACTTTTTAGTCATCATAGATGATTATACAAGATTGTCATGGGTTTTCTTTCTTCATGCTAAATTTGAAACTGCAGATCTTCTAAAAGAATTCATTAATAAAGTTGAAAATCAACTTGAACAAAAAGTAAAGATAATAAGAAGTGATAATAGAACTAAATTTAAAAATGCTAACATTGATTTGTTTTGTGCAGAAAAAGGGATAGTTCATCAGTTCAGTGCTCCCAGAACTCCACAACAAAATGGAGTTGCTGAATGGAAGAACAGAACTCTGATTGAAGCTGCCCAGTCCATGTTAGCTGATGCCAAAATTCCTATCAGTTTCTGGGATGAACCAATATCAACAGCATGTTTGTTCAGAATAGAATCTTGCTTATGAAAGATAAAAAGAAAACTCCATATGAGTTAATGTTTGACAGGAAACCAAACATAAATTTTCTAAAATCATTTGGTTGTCCAGATATGATTCTTAACTCAAGTGATCATTTAGGAAAATTTGAACAAAAAGCTGATAATGGATTTTTCGTTGGATATTCATCTGTTTCCAAAGCCTATCGAGTTTATAACTCTAGGACAAACACTATTAATGAAACATTCAACGTTAAATTTCTGGAAAATTCTTTTCCATCAGTTTCAAATGGTCCTGCATGGTTATTTGATATAGATTCTTTGTCAAACTCATTTCAACCTAACTTGTTTAATCAATCTGATGATTTTACAGGTAAGAATAACTCAAGAGGAGATCTTGAATCTTTCAGTGATGATTTAGATTCTGATGATTCAGATGATGCTCACCCAGATTATACATTCTTCTCATTTGTCAAGGATTTAACAATCCAATTCGATGATAATGTTCATGCTACTTCAGCTTCAGATCATTCAGTTTTAGTAGATCAAGAAGAATCACAACCTATTCCTAATGATGGTATAGAAATTGGACAACCTGAGTCTGGCACATCTTCTATCTCTGGAGATGCAATTGATCATAGTAACCTTGATTACTTTCTCAATTCACCAACTCAAGTTCCAAATTTCACTCCACATTCTTCTACCTTATTGCAACAGCTCTCCAATCTGAACCAAACCAATCTTGATGTTAATGTTCAAGGAACTGAGATACCGACATCTCGTATCCACAAGAACCATCCAACATCACAGATTATTGGTCCTCTGAATGAAAGAACTACTAGGAGTAAATCTGAACATGCCAATGTTTGTTTATACTCTTGTTTTCTTTCACAGATTGTTCCTAAAAATGTCACTGAGGCGTTACAGGACAATGGTTGGATTGAAGCAATGCAAGAAGAACTTCTTCAATTTCGCAAACAAGAAGTGTGGAAGTTAGTGGAATTACCTGAAGGAGAAAATGCCATATGCACTAAATGGTTGTTTAGAAACAAGACTGATGATCATGGCATCGTAATCAGAAATAAAGCTAGACTTGTTGCACAAGGATACAAACAAGAAGAACGAATTGACTATGATGAAGTATTTGCTCCAGTTGCAAGACTCGAATCCATTCGTGTTTTCCTGGCTTATGCATCATTCATGAAATTCAAGGTGTATCAAATGGACGTCAAAGGTGCATTCTTGTATGGTCCAATCACTGATGATGTGTATGTGAAGCAACCTCCGGGTTTTGAGGATGCAGAATTTCCACATCATGTGTATAAGCTTAGCAAAGCTTTGTATGGTCTACATCAAGCTCCTAGAATTTGGTATGAAACATTATCTCAACACTTAATCCGACATGGATACACAAGGGGGAAAATCAATCCTACTTTATTCATAAGAAGGATAATAATGATCTCTTATGTGTGCAAGTGTATGTAGATGATATCATATTTGGTTCTACCAGTCCAACATTATGCAATGAATTTGAAGAATCATGAAATCTCGTTTCCAAATGAGCTCTATGGGAGAAATCAATTTCTTCCTTGGATTGCAAGTTCAACAATCTGCAAATGGTATTTTTATCAATCAAGAGAAAATTGTTGACAAACTCTTGAAGAAATTCAAACTGCATGATTGTCAGTCCATAAGAACTCCAGCTGACGTAAACACCAAGATTGAGCCCGATCCTAAAGGAAACTTAGTAGATCAAACTCTATACAGTTCTATGATGGGTTCTTTGATGTATCTTACTGCATCAAGACCAGACATCATGTATGCTGTTTGTGTTTGTGCAAGGTATCAATCCGACCCGAAAGAATCTCACTTAATTGCTGTCAAGAGAATATTCAGGTATCTCAAAGGTAAACCAGCTTTAGGGCTTTGGTATCCTTACGAGGGTAATTTTGAGTTACATGGATACACAGATAGTGATTAGGGTGGATGTTGTCAAGACAGAAAATCTACAACGGGTGGTTGTCAGTTTCTTGGACCCAGATTAGTTTCATGTTAATGTCAGAAACAAACAAATGTTTCTGTCTCAACTGCAGAAGCTGAGTACATAGTTGCATCAGCAGGATGTTCTCAAATCCTTTGGTTGCAAAACCAACTGCTAGATTATGGGTTCAATTTTCTTAAGACACCCATTTACATTGATAAAACTGCTGCTATGTTCATTACAGCTAATCCAGTTCAACATTCAAAAACAAAACATATCGAAATTCGATATCATTTTCTAAGAGATAATTCTGAAAAAGGTTTAATCATTTTGATTCAAATAGCAAATGAAAAATAGTTGGTAGAGCTATTTACTAAAGCTTTTCTACCAGGAAGGTTTGAGTATTTAGTGGAGTCAATTGGCCTTATTAACCATGTGTAAACCTGGTTACTAATTTGAATCTTTTCATGATAAAATTCTTTCCTAAATCTGAAGGTCTTCATAAGGGTAACTTTTCATAGTTATTTGTCTGATTGTTTGTGTGTCTGTGCTTTCTTTTATAGAAAAACAAAATACAAAATTAGAAAACTCAAAAATCAAATAAACAAAAAAAAATTCTTCCGTTCAACACGAGATTCTTAGGAAAGCTTTATATCACTTACCTAATATTTGTTACTTTCTTTTCTACCAGGAAGGTTGGAGTATTTATACAAAATTTGATAGAGTGACTCCTGAGACTGCGGAGCAAGACAAGAAATACTTTATATCAATCATTAATATGATGAATGCATCTATGGAGAGAATTTCTATGAGAAAAGCTCTTGCATATGCTAATATTGTGAAAAGAGATATAAAAGATATTGAATTTATGAGGATTTCTCGGAAAGGAGTGTTAGAAGTATATTGCAAAGATAGTAAGAATCTTATTGAGTTATATGCAAATGTCGATATTGCATATCTCTCAAAGGATACATTAGAAAGAATTTAAGTCAGCTATTGAAAATGCGTTGAAGGAGATAGAAATGTATAAAAAGAAGCTGATGTTCAAAGTGAAAGAAGAACCTGAAGATTTCTTTGCAGATTAAAGATGAAAGAAGACTGAAGATAGAAGAAAAGAGATAGCAAGGATGAACAGAAGAATAAAAGATAAAGAAAGAGAAGAATGATGATTGAAGAAAAAGAAGACAAAGATATGAAGACAGATGATTTTGAAGACTGAAGACAAATGTAAATCTTAGGGGGACTATTGTTAGTCCTCTTAAAAGATTAACATTAGTCTTATTTTACAATTTTGTCTTAGTATAGGGACTAAAATTGTAAATAGATAGTCTTTTCCTTGTTCATAGTATATATAGCTTAGATTAGAGTAGATTTCAGTAGTCGTATCATTTTGTACTGCTTTCTAACTCTTGTAATCGTCTTTGCTATCAATGAACTCTGAATTTTGTTGATATTGCTTGATTTGATTACAATTGTTTGTATTTCTTTGAATTGTTCATATAATTTGTCATAGATTGCTCTAATTGATCCTATCATTCTGAATTGTTGGAGTATGGGGTTCAGAGGTTCCAGTTGCATCATGATCAGATGCTGGTGTACTTACAGTAGTGGCAACCTGCTCCTCCTGGTTTGCACTCTCAGTTTCAATGACCTCATCTGTGACACCCCGTAATTCCTGGTTAACACTATTCAAACCACTGTCGTTATCATTGGCACATACTCGTTAATACTCGAAACGTATATAAACACCGCCCCGACATCGTTAAATAAATAATGATAAAATACTAACACGGGTGTTTGTAGAGGATTCACATAAACGGGATTTCCTAAGGAATCCTCTTAATTAACATAGCTCGCCCATCTATGTCGTTATCAACCGAAACAAATTCGGGAACTCGGGGGCTAAGTACGAGGACTAAACTTGACAAATTGCCAAACTAGGGCTGGGTATATAAACCCCTTACCAGCCCTTATTTTCATTTGACTCCCAATTCTTCCATCTTCATCACTTTCTTACTCTACTCCTTTCTACCACCTACTAGCACCACGAACCGCCTCGTTTGAGCTCGATTTCGCCGGCAAACCACGCAATAGCTGAGAAATCACGTTCCCAGCAGGTAGGCGACCTTGGTCATCCATTTTATTGCTCGTTTCTCTGCTGCAAATTTGGGGTTCGGGTGTTCGGGTTCAACCCGAATGCATGTGGTCGTGGGGGTGTGTGTGAGGTCAATCAGCATGTGCATTTTACTTAGACATGTTAGGAAAGTGTTTCTGGAAGTCCTGATTGTGTGAAAACTGAGCACGGAACGGCCAAAGGCTGTTCAGCCCGTCCAGCAGTCACGATCTGCTGCAGTTCGCGACTGGGCCAGTCATGTGACTAAGTCATGCGATTGGGCCCATCGTGCGACTGAGTGGTGCGACTGGGGTGAGTCGTGCGACTGAGTCCATGCGTGTATGCGTGATGTGCGAATGAATGCATGCGACTGAGAGTGTGTGCGATTGAGTCAATCGGAGAAATGTGTACGACTGAGTACCGCCCGACTGAAGGTCCAGTCGCACGAATGAAGGTTCAGACGTGCGATTGGCTGTTGAGTCGTGCGAATGAGTGATGTGTGGTACGACTGAATGCTAAGTCGTACGAGTGAGGGTTCAATCGTATGATTGAGGTTGATTCGTACAATTGAAGGCCCATTCGTGCGAATGAAGTGTCCAGCCGTGCGTCTAGCATTGATATGCAATTGGAGTCGTTCTGAGTGAATTCGCCTTGTGTGCGGTGTGCCTATCGTGTGATGATATGGTAACAATCAATAAAGTGTCATTTCTTGACCACAAAGATTAAAGTCAACGCAATCAACAAGCACATACTTTTTCAACCTAAAACAACCTGACTGTTTACAATTAACGACAACCCGTTTGGGATCTACATAAGGTCAGATACGTGTATGCCTGCTTGTGTGTGTGTCACCCACGACCGAACCCATGCGACCCGACCCAACTAAACATCTCTATTAACGTCAAACACAACATTAACGCTTAACATAACTGTCAATAGGTGTTTGACAGCGCATCGTAAACAACACTTGGGAGACTTTCATCCTACATACTTACTACATCATCAGTGAGTTTCACGGCCCCTATTTTACTCTCTTTCCTTTTGGGGGAGAAAACATGCACACAGATTTACATAAATGGTTGTAGTATTATTGATATCGCTTGTTACGTTAGTGCAAACACACAACATGTCCTGACACACTCGAACCGTTAGTAATGGGATTAGCGAGGTAATTTTGAGTAGTACTACTGGGTCTGACAAACCCGCCCGGGCTAGTCGCGCTAGCTTGATTGGAGGTCAAACGGGTGCTTGATTGACCTAACATTTGTCATTGTCTGATGAGACGTGACGGGGATACAACAAACACATATAGGACGTAAACAGTCAGCTTCGGTTCGAAACGCTAAGTAACAAGAACATAGGCTAGCTACCTAACGATATGATCTATATACTAAACCATTGAAACGCAAACCATTGAATGCTTACGAACACATTTCTTGTTGATTAAACCTGTGAACTCACCAACTTTAAGTTGACACATTTTAGCATGTTTTCTCAGGTCACAGGAACGCATAAGCTCATGATGCACGCTCCAGGAAACGCACTCTGGACATGCATTCATCTATTTTATTTTCAGCATTGAACATTTTGTCTAAACATGGATATTGTAACTGTACTGTAATGGTTTTACAAACTATGTACACGCTTCCGCATTGTTGTGAACTTTGTTTATGTTCTATGGAATGAAGTCAAATGTTTATTTTAAATTCATATAGTGTCGTTCAATTTGACTGTGTCTGAGATCCTGGTATGTCACACGCCTAACAGTAAAACCCTGTTCGTGGAAATTGAGGGTGTGACAGATTGGTATCGGAGCCACAGGTTATAGAGAACTAGGATTGCATTGCATCTAGACTATAGCCTTAGACACAACACTAGTATTGCACAGACACTTTTACATGGTTACCACTGTTGTGCAAACAACCTTCTGGTGTACTGACATTACACGGCTGAGCAAACATAACATTATGGGTATGACATGTGTGTCATTACCGGCTGACAGAGGGGCGGAGAATCCCACTCGCTCACTACCAGCGTTTACACTTGATCCTTCACTCTCGGAGTGGAAGCAACAACGAATTGAATCAAACATTTCCACGATTGGAACACGAAACTCTTTTCTAACACACCCGACAAGCTTAACTATGAAAAACAAAGAGAACAACACCTCACTCTTCCAACTCTCTCACGCTTGTTACCATTCCCAACATATCCTATCCTCTATACTAGTCCGAGCAGTAAATGAGGGACAACTAAGATATTCAAGTCTATTAGAGAATCAGACTTAGACTTTCAAACACCTAGAACTTCGAAGGGAAAAAGGCCAAATTGTCTTGATTCCCGTTGTTATCTTAACCGAATCTCTTGTACAACCTTAGTTATTTGACTCTTGGTATAACAAATATATCTTTGATGCTTCTATCATTGATAACACTAGGTACTGGACAAGGTATGTTATCTCGAATAGGAGGAACCATGTGTGACCATGCAAAGTAAATTAGAATCACGGGTGCACACGTAATTGTAATTTGTCGTGCATGAGAATTCTGGCAACTCTATTAGGTGATAACGGTTATGGTCGGTACAAATTCTCAATTCCATACTTAGAGGCATGAGGCCTCGAATCAACATAAAGCTTCACTATCGATATGCAAACAAACCCTTCATTCTTACTAGCATGACACAATTTATTATTGTCAATAATTATTATCCGGTTATTGATTAATATGTGTTGTAAATTGAAGAAATCATGTCTGGAAGAAGAGCGGGACGTGCGGGTGGACGAGGAAATATCACCCTGAGTCAAGCCGAGCTGAATGATATCATCAATGAGCGCGTGGCTGATGCGCTTGCAGCTTATGAGCAGGCCCGCAATCAGGACCAGAACGACCAGAATCCGAATCAAGGGGGTCCAACAGTCTGTACCTTCAAGATGTTTATGGATTGCAAGCCTCATTCTTTCAGCGGTTCTGAGGGTGCTCTCACATTGCTTCGCTGGCTGGAGAAACTCGAGTCAGTGTTTGCCATGTGCAACTGTTCTGATGGAAATCGCGTCAAGTACGCCTCCGGCACACTGGAAGGACCAGCCCTGACATGGTGGAACTCACAAGTCCAAACCTTAGGGCTTGGTGCTGCTAATGGTTTGCCATGGGATGATTTCAAGATTTTGATGAAAGAAGAGTATTGCCCCAGGAGCGAAGTCCAGAAACTAGAGGCAGAGTTTTGGAACTTAAAGATGATTGGATCAGACATTGAGGAGTACACGACTCGTTCGCACGAGTTGGCTGCATTATGTCCTCAGATGGTGACTTCGGCCTACAAACGGATTGAAAAGTATATTGATGGTCTAGCTCCTCAAATTCAAGCTAGTGTTATGGCTGCTGATCCTGTCACTATTCAGCAGGCCATCCGACTGGCTCACAAACTCATTGACCAGGCAGTGGCACAGGGCACCTTGCCTAAACGTGGCGCTGCTTCTGGTTCTTCTGATCACAAAAGGAAATGGGACGGTAATAACAACAGCAAGTCTTCAAGCTCCAACAACACCCAGCAACAACAGACCAAAAAGTTTGACCTATCAAGAAGCTTCACCAACAACAATCAGAACAGCAACAACAACTATGGTCAGGGATCGAGCAGCTACGCGGGCAAGAATCCTAAGTGTAACCGGTGCAACTTCCATCATCGTGGCCCGTGTGATCGAATTCGTTGTCAGAGATGTGGAAAGATGGGTCACGCAGCCAAAGACTGCAGGGGTGCACTAATGACCAGCAACAACAACCTCAACAACAACGCCAGGGCGGAGCGACTAGAGGCTGTTATGAATGTGGTAAGGAGGGCCACTACAGGAAGGATTTCCCACAGCTGAAGGGTGGAAACAAGGGTAATAATGGGGGCAATGCTAAGGGTCGTGCATTCGTGATCGGTTCCGGCGAGGCAAGGGATGACCAGAATGTGGTTAGTGGTACGTTTCCCCTGAATGGTTGTTTTGCTTCTATACTAGTTGATATTGGAGCTGACAGGAGTTTTGTTTCCAACAAGTTCATTAAGTTCTTAGATGTAACCTTAACTGTCGTGGAACCTAGTTATGTTGTAGAATTAGTTGACGGGAAACTAATTGAGGCAACTCATATCACTAAGGGGTGCAGACTAAGATTATGTGGTCATGAGATAGATATAGATCTGATGCCTGTCACACTTGGTAGTTTCGACGTAGTTGTGGGTATGGATTGGCTATCCAAGAATCAAGCTGAGATCATCTGTGGAGAGAAAATCATTCGTATACCGCTTCCTAGTGGTGAGATTTTGTCGGTTAAGGGCGAAAGGAGTGGCATGGTCTCTGGAATCATCTCCTACATGAAATCTCAGAAGTGTTTTAGTTAAGGGTCATACCGCTTTCCTAGCCATGGTCACTGAAAAAGAAACCGAGGAAAAGAAAGTTGAAGACATCCTTGTTGTACGTGATTATCCTGAGGTTTTCCCTGAAGACCTACCCGGTCTCCCACCGCATCGCCAAGTTGAGTTCAAATCGATTTGGTACCAGGAGCCGCCCCTATCGCGAGAGCACCATACAGATTAGCTCCAGGGGAACTGCAAGAGCTGTCTACGCAATTGCAGGAACTATTGGATAAGGGATTTATCAGACCTAGCTCATCACCGTGGGGAGCCCCAGTTCTGTTTGTCAAGAAGGACGGAACTTTCCGCATGTGTATCGATTACAGAGAATTGAACAAAGCAACGATTAAGAACCGTTATCCTCTCCCGCGCATTGATGATCTGTTCGATCAACTACAAGGGTCGAGTTACTATTCCAAGATAGACCTAAGATCGGGTTATCATCAACTAAGGATACGAGAAGAAGACATTTCAATGACTGCTTTCAGAACGAGGTATGGCCACTACGAGTTCCTGGTTATGCCATTCGGGTTGACCAATGCACCAGCGGTTTTCATGGACCTAATGAACCGAGTGTGCAAACCCTATCTAGACAAGTTCGTCATTGTCTTCATCGATGACATCCTTATTTACTCAAGGAATAAGGAAGAACACGAGGAGCACCTTAGATTGATTCTGGAGCTATTGAGACGAGAACAATTGTATGCAAAATTTTCAAAATGCGACTTCTGGATACGAGAGGTCCATTTCTTTGGCCATGTAGTCAATGAGAATGGGATACACGTTGACCCGACAAAGATAGAAGCTATCAAGAACTGGGATACGCCTAAGACTCCGACCGAGGTACGACAGTTTCTCGGGTTGGCTGGCTATTATCGACGGTTCATCGAAGGGTTCTCAAATATTGCTCAACCTCTCACCGCGTTAACTCATAAAGGCACCACGTACGAATGGGGTGATAAACAAGAATCTGCATTCCAGGTCCTGAAGCAAAAACTCTGTACAGCACCGATTCTATCCCTGCCTGAGGGAACCGATGATTTGTAGTTTATTGTGATGTTTCTATACAAGGCCTCGGTTGCGTGCTAATGCAACGCAATAAGGTGATTGCCTATGCATCCCGACAATTGAAGATACACGAGAAAGACTACACGATACACGACCTAGAGCTTGGAGCAGTCGTGTTTGCACTCAAGATATGGAGACACTACTTGTACGGTACCAAGTGCACCATTTACACCGATCACAAGAGTCTCCAGCGCATCTTAGAACAGAAGGAGCTAAATATGAGACAACGTCGTTGGGTCGAGTTGTTAAACGACTATGACTGTACGATCAAGTATCATCCGGGCAAGGCCAATGTAGTAGCAGACGCCCTAAGTTGGAAGGAAACACTCAAGCCAAGACGAGTTCGAGCATTGCAACTCACCATTCACACTGGTTTACCCGATCAGATCCGCAATGCTCAACTTGAGGCGTTAAGAGACGAGAACCTGAAAGCCGAATCGCTACGAGGCATGGAGAAGCAACTGGAAACCAAGTCTGATAGAATCCGCTACTTCATGGATCGAACATGGAATCCCTCGTATGGAAACCTACGAGAACTGGTAATGGATGAAGCTCACAAATCACGATACTCAATCCACCCAGGTTCAGACAAGATGTACCACGACCTGAAGGTTCTTTACTTGTGGCCAAACATGAAATCAGATATCGCCACCTACGTGAGCTGATGTTTGACCTGTTCTAAAGTTAAGGTGGAGTATCAACGACCCTCCAGGCAACTTCAACAACCGGAAATTCCAGTATGGAAGTGGGAGCAGATATCAATGGATTTCATCACAAAATGCCGAGAACTCCCAGCGGATGCGATACCATTTGGGTGATCGTAGATCGTCTGATGAAGTCCACGTACTTCCTAGCAATCCGGGAGACTGACCGCCTGGAAAAGTTAACCCATATCTACCTCAGGGAAATAGTCTCTCGGCACGGTGTGCCAATTTCCATCATCTCTGATCGTGACGCTCGATTCACCTCACACTTCTGGCAATCTTTACAACAAGCACTAGGAACGCGGCTGGATATGAGCACCGCGTACCACCCCCAAACTGATGGTCAAAGTGAGCTCACGATCCAGACGTTAGAAGACATGTTACGTGCCTGCGTCATAGATTTCGGCAGCAGTTGGGAAACTCACTTACCGCTAGTTGAGTTTTCTTACAACAATAGCTATCACACATCGATTAAAGCTGCTCCATTTGAGGCACTGTATGGGCGTAAGTGCCGATCACCTATCTGTTGGCGGAAGTTGGGGAAAGTCAACTCACCGGCCCTGAACTCGTGCACGAGACGACTGAGAAGATCGTGCAGATTCGTAACCCTATGGCGGCAGCCCGTGACCGACAGAAAAGTTACGCAGATAAGCGTCGCCGACCGTTGCAATTCCAAATAGGTGACAAGGTGCTTCTGAATGTGTCACCGTGGAAGGTGTGATTCGTTTCGGAAAACGTGGGAAACTAAGTCCCAGATACGTGGGACCGTTTGAGATTGTCAAACGGGTTGGCCCCGTGGCCTATCAGCTGAACCTACCCAAAGAACTCCGTGGAGTGCACGATGTGTTCCATGTTTCCAACTTGAGGAAATGCCTTGCAGACGAGACTCTTATCATTTCGTTAGACGAGGTACACGTGAACGAACAACTACATTTCGTCAAGGAACTGGTGGAAGTCATGGACCGAGAGGTCAAGACGCTCAAACGTAGTCGTATCCCTATCGTCAAAATTCGTTGGAACTCAAAGCGTGGTCCAGAGTTTACCTGGGAACGCTAGGATCAGATGAAGAAGAAGTACCCGCAACTGTTCCAAGATCAGGCATCTACCTCTTAGAATACGCAGAAACTCTATTCAACAGGCGTCACAAACCGAGAGCCTTGTACCTCCCCGTAGAACCTCGTAACATGATGTGCTAATTTTCGGGACGAAAATTCCTGTAACAAGGGGATGATGTGATACCCCGTAATTCCAGGTTAACACTATTCAAACCACTGTCGTTATCATTGGCACGTACTCGTTAATACTCGAAACGTATACAAACACCGCCACCGACATCGTTAAATAAATAATGATAAAATACTAACACGGGTGTTTGTAGAGGATTCACATAAACGGGATTTCCTAAGGAATCCTTTTAATTAATATAGCTCGCCCATCTACGTCGTTATCAACCGAAACAAATTCGGGAACTCGGGGGCTAAGTACGAGGACTAAACTTGACAAATTGCCAAACTAGGGATGGGTATATAAACCCCTTACCAGCCCTTATTTTCATTTGACTCCCAATTCTTCCATCTTCTTCACTTTCTCCTCTACACCTTTCTACCACCTACTAGCACCACGAACCGCCTCGTTTGAGCTCGATAGAAATCACGTTCCCAGCAGGTAGGCAACCTTGGTCATCCATTTTATTGCTCGTTTCTCTGCTGCAAATTTGGGGTTCGGGTGTTCGGGTGTTCGGGTTCAACCCGAATGCATGTGGTCGTGGGGGTGTGTGAGGTCAATCAGCATGTGCATTTTACTTAGACATGTTAGGAAAATGTTTCTGGAAGTCCTGATTATGTGAAAACCGAGCACGGAACGACCGAATGCTGTTCAGCCCGTCCAGCAGTCGCGATCTGCTGCAGTTCGCGACTGGGCCAGTCATGCGACTGAGTCATGCGACTGGGCCCATCGTGCGACTGAGTGGTGTGACTGGGGTGAGTCGTGCGACTGAGTCCATGCGTGTGTGCGTGACGTGCGAATGAATGCATGCGACTGAGAGTGTGTGCGATTGAGTCAATCGGAGAAATGTGTACGACTGAGTACCGCCCGACTGAAGGTCCAGTCGCACGAATGAAGGTTCAGACGTGCGATTGACCGTTGAGTCGTGCGAATGAGTGATGTGTGGTACGACTGAATGCTAAGTCGTACGAGTGAGGGTTCAATCGTACGGGTGAGGTTGATTCGTACAATTGAAGGCCCATTCGTGCGAATGAAGTGTCCAGCCGAGCGTCTAGCCTTGATATGCAGTTTGGAGTCGTTGTGAGTGAATTCGCCTTGTGTGCGGTGTGCCTATCGTGTGATGATATGGTAACAATCAACAAAGTGTCATTTCATGACCACAAAGATTAAAGTCAACGCAATCAACAAGCACATACTTTTTCAAACTAAAACAACCTAACTGTTTACAATTAACGACAACCCGTTTGGGATCTACATAAGGTCAGATATGTGTATGCCTGCTTGTGTGTGTGTCACCCACGACCGAACCCATGCGACCCGACCCGACTAAACATGTCTATTAACGTCAAACACAACATTAACGCTTAACATAACTGTCAATAGGTGTTTGACAGCGCATCGTAAACAACACTTGAGAGACTTTCATCCTACATACTTACTACATCATCAGTGAGTTTCACGGCCCCTATTTTACTCTCTTTCCTTTTGGGGGAGAAAACATGCACACAGATTTACATAAATAGTTGTAGTATTATTGATATCGCTTGTTACGTTAGTGCAAACACACAACATGTCCTGACACACTCGAACCATTAGTAATGGGATTAGCGAGGTAATTTTGAGTAGTACTACTGGGTCTGACAAACCCCGCCCTGGCTAGTCGTGCTAGCTTGATTGGAGGTCAAATGGGTGCTTGATTGACCTAACATTTGTCATTATCTGATGAGACGTGACGGGGATACAACAAACACATATAGGACGTAAACAGTCAGCTTCGGTTCGAAACGCTAAGTAACAAGAACATAGGCTAGCTACCTAACGATATGCTCTATATACTAAACCATTGAACGCTTCCGAACACATTTCTTGTTGATTAAACCTGTGAACTCACCAACTTTATGTTGACACATTTCAGCATGTTTTCTCAGGTCACAGGAACGCATAAGCTCATGATGCACGCTACAGGAAACGCACTCAGGACATGCATTCATCTATTTTATTTTCAACATTGAACATTTTGTCTAAACATGGATATTGTAACTATACTGTAATGGATTTACAAACTATGTACACGCTTCCGCATTGTTGTGAACATTGTTTATGTTCTATGGAATGAAGTCAAATGTTTATTTTAAATTCATATAGTGTCGTTCGATATGACTGTGTCTGAGATCCTGGTATGTCACACGCCTAACGGTAAAACCTTATTCGTGGAAATTGAGGGTGTGACATCATCATCGGAGGATGAATCACTTACCTCAAGCTCACCCCCTAAAGGGAGAGAAGTATCTTCTAATGAAATCGATGATGTCGAGTGTCATGTAGGAGTGTTCAAAACATCGTACATCATTCGAGCAGCTAAGTCATCATCAGAATGGGAAGGAGGTAGATTGAAGGATTTAAAAAATCCATCATAGTCGATGAAAAAGAAAGGTCATTTTCCCGCAAGAGGGGTGGTGTATCTTTGTACATAAATGTTGCACCAGACTTCTACCAGACCAGTTGAGTTATTGTAAACCCATTTGTCTGGTATACTGTATCCAAGGAAGATACCTTCTTCTGCCTTCTCGCAGAACTTCCCAGTCTAATTTTTCTTTAGTAGCATGCAGGGTGCACCAAATGGTTCCAGATACTCTAAATTGGGTTTACGTTGTTGGAGCAACTCATAACAAGTTTTTCCATGTCGTTTGACTACCAAGACCCGATTTAGAGTGTAACATGCGTTAGCCACTGCCTCGTTCCAGAATTGAACTGGCAGTTTTGAGTCAGCTAGCATTGTCCTTGCTATTTCTATCAAGCTCCTATTCTTCCGTTTAGCAACGCCATTCATCTGTGGAGTGTAGGCAGAAGTGAATTGATGAACAATCCCTTTCTCATGATAGAATGCCTCCATTCACTGATTCTTGAATTCTGTCCTATTGTCTGAAAGTATTTTCCTGACTTTCAGGTTGTAGAAAGATTTCAATGTGGGAACAAGATGTTTGTATGATTCAAATGTCTCTGATTTAGATTTCAGAAACATCACCCAAGAAAATCTTGAGTAATCATCTATCACCTGGAAGCAGTACCAATCCCCAGCTATGCTCTTTGTGCTGACTGGGCCAAACAGATCCATGTGTAGAAGCTTGAGAGGAATGTTGATAGAATTGACTTTCTTTCACTTGTGAGACTTCTTGTATGTTTCATTTTCTCTCATGCTATGCAGAAGTCTGGAAGCTGGATGTTCTTGACAGTAACTCCATCCTCCAGATCATTCTAAACCAAGTGATTCATCTTCCTGGGATTGATGTGTCCCATTCTCCTGTACCAGGAAACTGAATCTGTTTCTATTGCTTTTGACAAGAAGCACTAAGCAGTAGACTCAGTTGTAGAGGCTTTTGATAGGTCCAAGACATACAGGTCGTTATATCTTGAAGCCGACATTAGAACTTGCTTCTCCGTGATGACATACTCCTTCGTCAGTATGTAGCGCTTCTTGTTATCAAACACAACCTTAAATCCCTTACCACAGATTTGGGAGATAGAAAGCAAGTTGTTTTGCAATTATTGAACGTAGTTGACCTTGTCAAACTTCACTTTCTCGTTTCCCACTTCGCCTTGTACGGTGATGTAACCTCCTTTATTCCGAGCAAATGATACGTGTCACCCTTTAATTTGCTTGATGTTGAAAAAGAGGGACGAATTCCAGGTCATGTGCCTGGAAGCCCCACTATCAATAATCCTGGTATTAATGATAGCACTGTAGCGGACACCCTGTACATACCAAGGAAATGATTAGTTCAGATTTGGGACCTATGCCTTAACTGGCTTGGGTGTCCCACAGGTATCACACATCATGAACTCAACCCACTGACCTTCTGAGGATGAGGGCACATCTTTCTTTTTCTTGTCTTAAATATCAGAAACATTACTTGATTTTTCCTTCCATAAACCAGTTTTGTGTATGGCCTGTTTGTGGTAAACAGATGAGTGGGTTATGGTATGAACTTTTGGTTCACTAATAATCCTAGCTTTAACCTTAGGTGGCACAGATTCGCTTTGAGCTTGTCTGTGTTGACTTTGGTGTTTTGAAGGAGTATTAGATTTGATTTTAGAAAGTCTTGGTTTTTCATCATCAAAAAGTTATTTTTTCTTTTTAGGTGTCTAATAATAAGGACAATTTGGAGAAATATGTCCTCATTTTCTACAACTGTAGCAGGATCTCCCTTCGACAGTATGAGGAAAGCGTTGATGAGGGGTTGAGTTACGTCGGGGGCTGGGTAGTTTCTCTTCCCTTTTAAATGTTTCACCATTTTAAACAAAATTAATTGTTTTGACATTTTGAAGGCTTATTAGTTGGTTATGACCGCTAACTTGATGACGCAAGTCAAAGGATTTCAAGATGAGGCGTTGAAAGAAGATCGCCTTAACTCTTAAAGAATAAGAGGTCTAGTTTCGAAGTTGGGAGAAAATACCCATGGGGCTAGAACCCGAAATGGACGAATGTAGATCCCTTGTTATGGAGACCTATGAGGGCGGATCATGGTTGAAGCTCATAAGACTCGATAATCGATTCATCGTGGTGCCACAAAGATGTATCAAGATATGTATAAAGATTATTGGTGGCCGGGTATGAAACGCGATGTAGTGGAGTATTTGAGCAAGTGCCTTACTTGTTTGCAAGTGAAGGCGGAACATCAGAAGTCATACGGCAAAATCCAACCAATGGATATACCCGAGTGGAAGTGGGAGAACATCACCATGGACTTTATTACTAAAGTACCTCGTACGGTGAGGGGGTGCGATACCATTTTGGTGATTGTTGATCGTGTGTCCAAGTATGCTCACTTCCTACTGATCCGCGAGACGTATTCATCCGAGAGGTTGGCGGATCTATTTATCAAATAGATTGTAGCTCGTCATGGTGTAGCGGTCTCCATTGTGTCTAATCATGAAACCCGATTCACATCGAAGTTTTGGAAGAGGTTTCATGATGCGATGAGGATGAGATTACACATTAGCGTGGCATGTCATCCTCAAACAGATGGTCATTCTGAGAGGACAATCCAGACACTCAAGACTATGCTTTGAGAATGCGTGATCGACTTCGGAGGGTGTTAGGATGATCACTTACCACTAGCAGAATTCTCGTACAACAATAGTCATCATGCCTGTATTGTTATGCCACCTTATGAGATCCTATACGGTAGAAGGTGTAGGACACCTGTATGTTGCGGTGATATTGTGCAGAAAGAGTTGTGGAGCCTTGAGGTGATCGAGGCCACAACTGAAAAGTTGGAGAAGATCAAGGCCTTTATAAAGGCGGCAAAGGATAGGCAAAAGTCATACACCGATAAGAGGCGTAGACTGATCGAATAGAAGGTGGGTGACGAGTTATGTTGAAGGTCTGACCTTGGAAAGGGATTATCCAATTCAGAAAACGGGGTAAGCTAAGCACGAGGTACATAGGACCTTTCTGAATCATCGCACGAGTAGGAAAGGTGTCCTATCGGTTGGAATTGCCCATTGAGTTATGTGGAATTCATCAGACATTCCACGTATCTCATCTGAGGAAGTACTTAGCTGATGAAGATATGATTGTACCACTGGATGATATCGAAGAGGACGAACGGCTCAAATATATAGAGCAACCAGTGGCAATCATCGATCGAAAATAAAAGAGGTTGAGAAATAGAGTGGTTCCAATGGTATGCGTGCAGTGGAAGCACAGGAAGGGTTCGGAGTCTACGTGGGAGACAGAGGAAGAGATGAGACAATATTACCCATAGTTATTCGAGGAATGACGGGTTTCGGGGATGAAACCTCTTTAAGGGGGTAGACTTGTAACACACGGAAAGTTTGTCAGTTAAAAAGGATAGAAAAGAAAAAGAAACAAGAAGAAGGAAAAGAAAAGTATCTTGATAAAAAGAGAGATGGACAAAAGTTGAGGGGTTAAAAGTGCAAAAAGGGCAAAATATTATATTACTGATTAAAAGCTTTGGTTGGTGGAGATTTTCCTTTTTTTTTAAATTTTCTTTGATTATATTGTTTGTGTGTTTATTTTTTTTCTTTTTTTTGTTTGTGTTTTAATATGGTTTGTTTTTTGTGTGGGCTCGAGAATTGGAAATGGGGTTTTTTGTATCTGGACACGTGTTTTTTATTTGTAGGGTTCGTTGACGTTGTCCTTCTCCGGTTTCCTGTTTTGTTTCTTTCGTTATCGATACCCTGACGATTCTCGCTATTAAGGTTTGAATTTTCCTTTTCTTTGCTCTTTTTGGGGCTTTGATTTTGGTCAGTTTTCTATTTTGGACTATGTCGCTTTCTTACGGCTTTGATTTTCGTTTGTTTTGTGTATGGTGTTGGGCTTTGATTTAGTTTTTGGGTTTCGCATGTTCTGGTGTTTTATGGATTTGGGGTTTTGGAGCGTTTTACTTTGTGTATTTTACTGATTTTGTGGTTAATAATTAAAAGCTTTGGTTGGTGGGAATTTTCCCTTTTTTTTAAAAAAAGTTTCTTTGATTATTTTGTTTGTGTGTTTATTTTGTTTTTCTTTTTTTTGTTTGTGTTTTAATATGGTTTGTTTTGTGTGTGGGCTCGAGAATTTGGGATGGGTTTTTTGTATTTGGACACGTGTTTTTGATTTGTAGGGTTTGTTGACGCTGTCTCTCCGGTTCCTACTTTCTTTCTTTTGTTATCGATACCCTGACGATTCTCGCTATTAAGGTTTGGGTTTTCCTTTTGTTTGCTCTTTTTGGGGCTTTGATTTTCGTCGGTTTTCTATTTTGGACTGTCGCTTTCTTACGGCTTTGATTTTCGTTTGTTTTGTGTATGGTGTTGGGCTTTGATTTAGTTTTTGGGTTCCGCATGTTCTGGTGTTTTATGGATTTGGGGTTTTGGTGTGTTTTACTTTGTGTATTTTACTGATTTTATGGTTTTGAACATTCATTTTGATTTTGATTTGGGGTTACATTAAAACTCGCATACGCGCGGCAACGCGCGCGCCATAATTACTAGTTATTATTATTATTATGTTTAAAGGTGGCATGGCTACCCACATCCTCTGCACATCAACTGCTATTGTGATTTTTAGAGAAAGAGATAGCAATGTTCATCGGTCTTCTAGAGAGAAGAAGAAGAATAAGATGCTAAAAGGTAAGATTTTCTTGTAAGTGTTTGGTTTTTATGAGTTTTTACTATGTAACCGAGCTATATATGTTCTCATGTGTGTAAATGTGTTCGGGTGTGTATGTAATTGGTATTTAGGTGTTAGAATCGTCAAGATTGCTTGAATTTAAGGAGTTGTGCTTGGAGGCTGAGAAAGGTGAGTTTCTAGACCCCATGTTTTATGTGTTTTAAAAGATTTTCAGGGCTGAAAATGCATTGAAATAGCTTTTGTAAAAAAATTGTGTGTATAACCGTATGTTTGAGTTGTATGTATGTTAATGAGTTGTGGTTGTGCATACTAGATTAAGGCTTAAAATGGTATTGTAAAACATAGAACATGCTAAGATAATGTTTGGGACTGAAAAATATGTTAGAAACGTATAAGTTGGAGTTCATGCACCCAAACAGTAGCTCATGTGTCAAGATTTTTGCCTTAGAAAAGTTTTAAGTAAGGTCAAGCGCCCAAACAGGGCCCATGCGCCTGAAAACTTAGGCTTAAAAGTCTAAGTATGTGATGATGCGCCCAAACAGTAGCTCATGCGCCTAGATTTGCCTTAGAAATTTCTAAGTGTAGGCTGATGCGCCTAAACAGTGCATCATGTGCCTAAGTCTTGGCTGAAACGCCTAAGTATAGGGTCATGCGCCTAAATAGTGCCCATGCGCCCAAGGGGCTCATAAGCCTAAGTGAGAAATGGTTAAGTATAGGCTCATGCGCTTGCATAGTGGACATACGCCCAAACAGTCCTCATGCGCACAAATAGTTCCCATGCGCCCAACACTTAAAAAATTTTCTTAAATTTTGAGGAAAAACATAATTTTAGGGTTTGACCCTAGTTTGAATTTTAGGCTGTTTTAGACTATTCTAAGCATGAATATGAGAGGGTTTGTGCATAGATATGTATGAGATGATGATCAATGTATTGGATGCATATGTGCAAGATGTGTTATCTTTTAATAATTTACAAAACGTATATTTTATATTATAATATACGTGAAGTATTATGTTGTGACTTTACGTAGTATGACGTATGTGTGAAAGAAGGTAAAGTATGACATAACGAAGTGAAAGATAATAAAGAAGAAAAGTGAAACAAAATGAAAGAAAGAAAAGGTTTGCAAGTAGATTTAAAGGAGTATCACAACTCTTGAGAGTTGTTAGCTCAACTGTGTGTTTTATAACGTGCGATTTTGACTAACCCGCGAGGATTCACACACAAGGTGATCAGTCTTGGTGACTAAACCCATAGTACGAAATGGGATCCTTGTCATTCGACCCCGGGCTTTGTGCCAAGATATGATACGACTTTGTACCAGTTAGAAATGGGGCTTTATGCCTAGAATGGTGGCTTCGGGCCACGATGGGGGAAAAACTTGGCAGGATCTAGAATCAGTGAAAGATAATAATAATAAAGTACGAAACGAACGATGAAGATAAAGTACGAAACGAACGATAATGATAAAGTACGAAACGAACGAGAAAAGTAAATTACGAAACAAACGAAAGGATAAAGTACAAAATGAACGAAAGGATAAAGTACTAAACGGATGAATACGTGTGGTACTGAATGAACATGTATGAAATTAAAGAAAGTATTTAAGGAAAAGAGTTTTTTACGTACGAAACGTATAAAGTATTTTGATACTTATAAAACTAGAAATTACTCAGCAATGCTGACTTTTATGCATTTTCAGCTGGCAGGTAATGGTTGCTAAGGATGGCACGTAGGGATGCTACTTGGTGGGGCAAGACTGGCATCCATTCACGCATGTTATTATTCTTGTTTTGTAATGCAATCAAATGATGTTGTCTTTTGTAGTTTAACGATGTTGTATTGTATAGCAACAATAATTAATAATAAAATGAATGGTTTTTGTTAATGACTTCCGCTGTAATGTTTTATGAATGTATAATATTATGCAAGCATAGTACGATGAATGCCCAACTGTGAGGTGACCGGGAACGGGGCCTTACAGAAACTATAGTTTCGCCCTTGTAGATGAGTGGCTCACAGCTAAGCGTTACGGCTGACGGATCTATAGTTTCGCTCAGCGAATCTCCCGGTGAAATTATTATTTTGCCCAGAGTTTCGTCCTTTTATTAAATATAAGTTTTATGTTTATACAAAAATTTATTAGAAATAACTTCCTCACCCCACAATTCCGACTTATAGAAAAAACAAATTACTAAACAATTTTAAAAAGAAAAATATTAGGAACAAGTAAAATAAAATGAAATAGAATAAAACAAAATAAAAATAAATTAAAAGGATATAATTGCATCTTTTTCTAGAAGTATTTCAGAGAATCAAGGCTTGGCGAGATTGTTGATATGCTTGTCAATTTAAACCCATGCCTTATTCTTTTCAACGCGAAATCTGCAGCTGACTTTATCATGTTTTGAGTTAATTTAAGGAACTCTAGTAACTTGGTTCCCACAAACATTTGACAAAGAACTCATCTTATCATCAAGGTTTATTGACTGTAATCATTGATTTTGCTTGAGTAGTAATGAGTTGCCCCTGATGCATGCATATGATAGCATGATCATTGACGAGACACTTTACAATACACACTCTATAACTGATGATGACAACTCCAGGTCTATACTCACGTATAACAGATGAGATGTTCATCTTATTCCAGAAGATGAGAGCTTCAAGTCAATGCTTACACATAGCAGAGAAGATCATCTGATCGTGTTGATGAGAGCTTCTGGTCAATGCTATCGCATAGCAGAAAAGATCATCACTCCAGGTCAATGCTCAAGCATAGCAGAGGAGATAAACATGCATTTCGTATATCTATTTGGGCAAAGGGATGGGGTAGATCTTAATAACTTAGACCCAACACATACTTAGAATAGACTCAAGATAGAAATCAGCCACCCTCAACCAAGTTCTTGACGAGACGTGTATCTTTTTGCAAGCCAAGATGTCATGAGAATGATCCTTATCACCAAGTTCTTGATGTTTAGTTTAGCTGCACAATTCTTGTTTACTTTGTTTTTAGGCTGAGTCTACCATGCATATCCCAACACAAGTTGTTGACCTCCTTCTAACTTCTTTTTCTAGGGTTACGGAGAAGACAAAATTGAAAAAAATTTTAAAACTATATTCTCCCCCTAAATTTCTATTTACCCACACGAGAATAGAAATTTTTGTTTTCATATAAAAGGTAAGAAGGAATATGGGATATCGGAGGTTACTCGACAAACGTAAAAATAGAGAAAAAGGTTATTTACAACTAACTGTACATGTTATTAGGAAAAGACTTTTTGCATGCCTAGATACTGACATCCACCGGTGACTGATTTCCTATTCATCTTGCAACCACCGTGATCACTGTCAGAATAGGCATGCAAATCAAAGTTTCCACCTTTGGGATACCAAAGGCCTAAGAGGGAGCACCCTTTAAGATATCAAAAGATACGTTTAACAGCCTTTTCATGAGACTTCTTCGGATTTGCTTGATAATGGGAACAGTAGCACACGACGAAAGTAATATCCGGATCACTCATAGTGAGATACATGAGAACCCTAATCATAGAACGACAACGATGAGCATCGACAGGTTTCCCATTATCATCCGGAGTTAAGCAGGTTTGAACAGTGAATGGAGTGAGTTCAGGAGAAGCATCATCCATCTTGAATTTCTTAAGAATCTCCAGAACATACTTTTCTTGAGGAATCAGAATGCCATCAGGCTTTTGTTCAACCTGTAATCCTAATAAAAAGCATAACTCCCCCATCATGCTTATTTCAAAGCGATCATTCATCACTTCTTCAAACTCTCTACACAGTTTCTAATTTGTTGACCCGAAAATGATTTCATCAACATACACTTGAACAATTAACATTTCACCATCAACTTTTTTCTTGAATAGTGTCATATCTATAGTGCCATGAGAGAAGCCTCTGCTGAGTAGATTTAGTGTCAAGGTTTCATACTATATGCGAAGTGCTTGATGTAATCCGTATAAGGATTTATCAAGCTTATACACTTTATCTGGGAAATTCAGATCATCAAAACTTGGAGGCTGACAGACATATATCTCCTCATCAAAGTTCCCATATAGAAATGCACACTTCATGTGCATTTGAAAGACCTTAAAGGTCATGTGAGCGGTGTGAGCAAGAAAGATTCTGATCGCTTCAATTCGAGCAAACGGAGCAAACACTTCAGTGTAATGAATTCCCTCCTCTTGAGCAAATCCCTGAACAACCAGCCTAGATTTGTTCTTGATTACAACTCCTCGATTATCTGGGTTGTTCCGGAAGACCCATTTGGTGCTGATAAGAAACTTATTTGGAGGAAGATCGACTAGTTTCCAAACCTTTAGTTTTCGGAATTGCTGAAGCTCCATTTGCATAGATTCGACCTAACTTGGGTCCTGAAGTGCTGCTGTGACATTTTAGGGTACAATTTGAGATAAGAAACATGCATAGAGACATTCATTTATCAATCCAGATTGACTCTATATCCACACACCATCAGTAATGGAACCGATGATGTAGTCATGTGGATTGTCTTTTAGGGTTTTGAAATTGCTGTTAAGGGTAAATGGGTTTGAATGAGATGAAGATTTAGTTTGGGGTGGTTATGAAGGGGAAGATGATTGTGATTGAGGAATTGGTTATGGTGGAGGTGTGGGTGCGATATCAAACGGAGGTAGAGGGTCAATTGGTGGTTGTGAGTGAGGTTCGGCCTGTAGAGGTGGTTATGGCTGTTGTTATGGTTCTAGTGGAGGAATGATTTGCAAACTAGTTTAAGGAACAACATCATCATCAAAGCTTGGAAGATCGAAAGATTGAAAGATTTGAAGAAAGTGTTAGAGTCATAAACCATTTTGGGTCTGACCCTATGTTTAGTGAATTTGACTCTTGCCAATCAACATAGAAGGATTCCTTCACCCGTTCTTTTATTGTACACCCGATACCCCTTTTTTGAGGAAGGGTAGCCAAGAAAGAAATATTCATCAAAAACAGCACCAAACTTTGACTTCTGAGCTTGCGTATTCAGCAAGGTACATGAGTAACCAAATGGACGAAAGAAGTCAATCAAGGGTTTTTGTTTATGAAGAAGCTCATATGGAGTCTTCATCTGGTCTTTTATGATAAGCACCCTGTTCACTACATTGGATGCATAATTAACTGCTTCTGCCAAGAAAAAAATTGGAAGCTTTGACTCAGTCAGCATAGTTCTTGTTGTTTCAATAAGTATCTGATTCTTTCTTTCAGGAAAACCATTTTGTTGAGGTGTCCTGGCAGCACTAAACTGTCTGATAATTCCCGTGCTTGCACAAAATGAGTCAAAGATGTGGTTTCTGAATTTGGTTACATTGACGCTTCTGATGGCCATAACTTTTCATTTGATGATGGTCTCAATTAACAGGATCAACTTTTGCAACTCTTCTGCGGTGTCACCTTTATTTGCAAGAAATATCACCCAAGAGTATCTTGAATAATCATTTGTAACAACCAAACAATAAGACTTCTTAGCGATAGATTTAACACTAATAGAACTAAATAAGTCAGTATGTAACAATTCAAGGGGATTTGAAATTGTATTTTCAAGCTTAAGCTTGTGTGGCCTTTTGTGCTGCTTTCCTTAAGCACAAGCTATGCATTTTTCTACCACTGAAAAATCCTTAACTAGTAGCCCCTAACAATATTGTTTTTAAGTAACTAATTTATGTTTTTAAAATTAGCATGTCGTAATCATCTACGCCAGAAGAAGGATTCGGATGATGAAGCCTTTGACTGGAGACATGTCACAGTCGAGGTGGCTTCTGCTGATCCCATATCCATCAAGTATGTATCATTATTTCTTGGAGCTTGCATGATTATTAATTCCTCTAGAATAGTGAACTCATGTTTTAGGAACAAGCATTCATTTGACATAAACAATACCAAAATGTCTTTATCATATATATGTGGTACACTTAACAAGTTGAATGCTAGTTCTAGAACATAGTTCACTTTCTCTAGTGTCAATGAACCATTTGAGTCTTCTCCTAGACCAATCATCTTTCCACCTTTCTTGTCTCTAGAAAATGCAACATATCCTCTATTTATTATCCTACAAGTAGGGACCCGCGCGTTGCAGCGGCGACAACAATTTATAACGGGATACTAATTTTCTATTAGTTTATCAACCCTCTTGTCATAATATTATATTCTAAGCTAGTTAGTATTATTATTCAACGCATCAGCAATATTGTACAACTCAAAGATGACCACACACACATACAGTGGATACCTTGTAGTAGTCTGCAAATGCAGAAAACAAAATATCGTGCTTTTCTTGACTTGAAGAAAACCTGCTCCATATGACTATTGGCGAGAAGAACTTCAACGACTTGCTTGTGAGTTTCCCACCCCAAGGTAAAAGCTGTATGCAATCTCTTGTTAAGTTGGCACACCATGAATTTTAGGCATTCATCAAATTATAACTGATAAATTTCAAGAAAGTTAAAACGTCATCAGTTAACGCACCTCAGCATACTTTAGGCCAAGAGGAATCTAGCACCTGTAAGCAGATTATAGAACCAAGATTAGGATAAAGTGATTGAAAGTAAAGATTATATTATAAAGTCTAATGAGATGGCAACTAATTATTAACTAAGAAAGTTAAAAGATATACCTACATACCATCACTTAGTTTAAGGTATGCACACATGGTGGCATGGTATAATATTGTTTTCCCAACAAAAAAAATGGCTGTTGAAACAAATCTGATAGATTCCAATGGAAATCATTAGAACCATAGCATGCAACAACATCATTTGAGGATCAAAACTGAGGAATCCAAGTATTAAGTGGTTTGACTTTGTTTGACCTTCAAATTTGATGTGTTCCCTTTTTACCAATCAACCTCATCAGATCTAATTTAACTTTACAAATCCCCTCCACTATTTTCTATCTCTATTTACCAATTCATCTCTAACCTTTCTTCACCTTCATCTCCACCACATCTCACCACCACCACAACCGAGACCACATCAACACTGCCGACCACGGGCTTCCTGTGACCTGCACCACCGCCGGCCATCCACTTCGTCACCCCTTTCCCCCTTTCTCTACCCCGCCGGCGACCTGCTCCACCTATCTTCCTCCACCGGCCGACCACACAACAACCACCTAACCGCAGCCATAACCACCGCCACTCACCACCTTGCAGCACCTACCACCTGTCGCCACCCCTCACCTGAAGAAACACAACCACCACAGCCACAACCTGCGCACCACGACCACCTTGTGACCACCCCCACACCACCACTTCTCCACCTCTGCTCCTCACCCGTTGCCCTTCAACCCCATTCAGACACCACTTCAGCCTTTCCTTCCGCCGCACAATCGAGAACCACCCCTCTCACCATCGCGAGCCATCACCACCGCGACACCACCCTACCGCCCCCCACCCAGCAACAGTCGCGAGCCACCTGCAGCCACCCAAAAACAACATTTAATAAAGAAAGAATTGAGGGATGCCCAATTCGAGGTGTTTCGAGGGACATTATGAGACGCAAGCATCTGATTGGTAACGTTAGCAAGAGTAGGGCGTTTCTTCGCCATATGAGGCCGCAACGCCGTTGATTTTCCGGCGACATTCTCCTATGCCTGACGTTTCACAAGAGAAGACGTCGTCCTCCCTGTTGATTTCCGACTGTGGTTCACCGTCGACAAGAGATAACTCAGATCTATACTATCTCGAAAGGGAGGGCTGGAATGTATTTGGAATTCAAACCCAAGCTGGTTTGAATTTTGAAAAGGGATGAGGGCTGGAAAACTTTAAGGGTATTTAAAGCTTTAAGAGTTGTACCAAAAGCTATAAGAATTGTAAAACTCTTAATTTTAAGAGGTTTTGGTCAAATGACCATTTTGTCCTTCTCATTTGCTTATATATAGTATAGGTAGTTGGTCAAAAGGTCCTTCAAGTCGGTCATATTCCTGGAACATCCGCTATCAACATGCCATAAGCTATTGACAGCTTTTCTTGAATGATTCTAGCATTAGAAAACAATGATCATTAGGCTTCAGAAAGAGGGACCGAAGTTTTGACAAACTTGAATTTTGAAGCATAAGAATTTTTACATAAGAAACTACTTACAAAGTGATTTAATCTACTTCCAAAAGAACTATTATGTACATTTTTATCAACATGTTTTGGACATTGTTTAATTATATGATCATCCTTCCCACATTTAAATCAAAGGGATTTCATACCTTTCTTTTTGCAGTTTTGAACAGTAGTTTGATCAACTACTCTATCTCCCTCAGATTCAATCACATGTGAATGAGAATTGCTGCACATATCATATGATTCTTTTAAAAAAAATCCGTGACCTTAGTTTTGGTAGATTCTGATTCGTTTACAATAATGATTTTAATCTTTGAGAAAGATGTTCCTGTTTCTTTCGGCTTAGAAATATTAATTGGAGTAAAAGATGGGATAGGATGAGAGAGTAACTTTTCAAAACAATTCAAGTTTGTAAGTCTGACTGATGCTTCATTTGAACATGCATCGTTTTCAATAACATAAGCATTGATAACATTTATAATTGATTTAGAAACATCTGACGATGAATATGATGTACTAAAACTAGAACTACATAAGCCATTGTCTGAAACTGACTGCTGGGATACAAAAGTACTTAGGCTAGTGTCTTTCAAAGACTTTTTGGAGTCACATAAGCTATAACTAGAGCTACACAAACTACTACTGCTACCATAACGGTAATCCTCTCGAATCTACTTATGATTCACTCATTCTAGACCTGCATACAAACTATTGGTATCATTCTGAATCAATTCATTTATTGGATGAGGTATAGGCATAGGTGAATAACAATAAGTACTTGGAGGAGGATAAACATGAGTGGTTTCATCACATCCCAACCCTGTTTTAATTCTAACCCCCCATTGCTTCTTGCAAAGATCCTCATGCTTCATCCTAAATATTGTCCATTTTTCAAGCTAGGTTTTTAATTTGCTTGTTTCAAACTCAGCAAGAGCTACACCTTCAGTTAATGAGTCTATTTTGACATTTCTTTCCAAAAGATTTCTCTTTAAATGCTCATTTTCTTTTAAAACTTCATTTAGTTTAATAAAATATTTAGACTCATTTGTCTTAAGTTCCTTATTTATTTGTTTTCGCTCTTTTTCATTTTCTAATAACAATCTATTAGCTTTATAAACCCCAAATAATCTAATTTTACATAGAGAAGAACACATGTCTTGATTACCTCATAAGGAAGGCCTATAACCACTTTTTCGGCAGCTAGGGCCTTTTAGCATTGACAGACTGGGGTATTCTTCTTCTTTTCCCCCTCCTCCTACGCCAGTACATTCTTGCTTGCCCTCTTAGCTTCACTTTCTTCCTCCTTCCTTTCTTTATTTACCTCCAGCTTAACCTCCCTCTTGTCAACTAGTTCTTGCTTTCCACACTCATTAGCTTCATCAACCTTCTTATCTTCATCCTGACCCTGTTGCTTAACACTCCCATCATAAGCCTCTCTCATGCCCTCATTCTTTAATTCTTTGAAAGGATTAAACTCTCCCACCGACTCCTCATCTCTCCTTACCACTTTAGCTACTAATGCATGATTGATTTCTTCCACAGTTTCTTTAATCTCTACACTCCAGTCATAGTTGGAAATCAAAGCTATTTTTTTCTTTTGCTTGGCTTCTTCCGTTTCGGTAATCAGGATAACATTTGAAGTTCCAGATGTTCCCGGTTCAGTGATGATTAAAGGTGGACATTCTCTTTTAAAATTTCTTAACTGTTTGTAATTGAAACATCTTAACTTTAACTTACCAAAACCAAGCTTAGAATTTTGGTTATGATTGAGAATGTTTCTCCTTCCAGTTCGCTCCATAAATCTCCTTGCATGCAGTGTGAGCATTGTCATTTACCATTGAATTTCAGTTTCCCCTAAATCATCTGGATCTTTTATAATCACCCTATTACCCTTGAGCTCCCCCATAACTAAAGCTTCATAGCTATGGACAAACATTCCAAATAGTGCCTTGGTCTCATAAGGAATTTGAGTGGTGATAGATGTCTTTGAGCTTGAACTAACACTTATGGATCCAGCATTGCCTTGTTTGATATACTGATTTCTGTAGATCCACCATAAGCTGCACCATACATAGTCGAGTTTGCAGCGGATGAGATCAATGTACTGTTTTGTGGATATACTATGGATGGAAGCTAGGATTGATTGTATTCCCTTACCTTTAAATCTAATTCAAAAGATTTTAGTTTGTTGATTACATCCATGAGCATGTTATTAGCAAAGTTTCTCTCCTTCTTTTGCATCCTGACTTGTAAGCTTTGTTGCATTAGAAGAGAGTCTAAGAGCTTGGTCACCTGCTCATGATTACCCAACTAGTTATGATATGTCTTCAGAGTGCTTGAGACTGATAAAAATTGATTAGTAAGATCAGTAAGGCTTTCATTGTTATGCCTGTCAAACGAATTAAACTCCTTTCTTAGCTTAGGCTTTCTTTTCCTTCTTTAGATCTTCGTTTCCATCATAAAATTCACATAAGGCATCATACAAAGATTTTGCACTTTTGTGCTCAACAAAACGGTTGTATATGTCTTATGATAAGCATAAGGTCAAGGCCCTGAAAGCTCTCTGATCAGGATCAATTAACTTAATATCTCATTCAAAAAAGGTTGATGAGTCAGTGTTCAACCTGGTCTGTTCACGAACAGTCACCGTTGGAGTGTGTGCACCTTTCATTATAGATTCCTATTGATTATAATCTGTGTAATAGAAAAAGGCTTTCAAACATCTCTTCCAATCCACAAAATTGTCTCGATTTATGAGCCTCAGTGGCCTATTTGGTGCAGCACTCTCCAAATCAGAAATGGTAATGTTGGTTGATGTCATTTTCTAAATAAGCTATAAATTCGCTGACTTTATGTAACACCCCGAAATTTTATTTAAAGGAAAGGAAAAGAAAAGTAAATAGAAAGAATAGATAATGGGCACAAGTGGAGGGGATAAAGTGTACAAGGTACAAAACCTTATTATTTTAAGGTTTAAAGGGGCATGGTCACCCATCCCTTCTTCACCATCCTCATTCGGCTGAAAGGAAGAAAGAAGAGAGAGAAAGCTCTCGGTTCTAGAGAGAGAAAGAGGAAGAAGCAGCTGCAAAGGTGAGTTTTCTTTTATATGAGTTCGGTTTTAGCTGGGTTTCGAGTTCTTGACCGAAGTTCTTGGTGTTTATTGAATTGAAGGTGGGTCTCGAACTTGAAGTGCGTTGCTCAAATGCTGCTCAAGGTGAGTTTCTAGAACCCCTCTTTTACTGATTTTCAACGTTTTCAGGGCTATTTTGCATACTAAGTAAAAATTTTGAAAGTAACCGTGAGTTTTCAGCCTATTATTCGATAATGTTCTGTGTATGCATGCTTTAGAGTTGCTTTATGGGTTAGTGTTGATGTTTAGCATGTTTAGGTGCCCTTAGTATGTTAGATCTGTGCTTGAGTGTTGTTAGGATGATAATCGGGTGATGTTAGTGGTATAGAAAACATTTCAGAATGTTCTCATGCACCTGAATAGTGGCCCATGCGCCCAGCATGTTAGCCATGCACTTAAGTGTTGGCCATGCGCCCAAAAGTGGGCCATGCGCCTAAACAGTGTTCCCAACCGCCCAAACAGTGCCAACCGTCTAAATTGCCTTAGAAAGTTTCCAAGTCAGACCCAAACCGTCTGAATAGTAGCCAACCATCTGGGAGCTCCCCAGATTGGCCAAGTATTGGGCCATGCGTCTGCATATTGCCCAAACACCCAAAAAGGGGCCATGCGTCTAAGTATAAATGATTAAGTATAAGTCAGACGCCTGCATAGTAGGAACACGCCTAAGTGGTTAAAACGCCCAAACAGTGTCCAGGCACCCTAGCGGTTAAAAACGGCTAAGTGTTGAGACGCCTGAACAGGCGCCATGCGCCTGCATAGTGGCAAAGCACCCAAACAGGGCATAAACGCCCAAATAGTGCCCATGCGCCCAGAAGCTTTTACACTTAGAAATTTCTTCTGATACACCTAAGGCATTCCATCCACCTAGTTTGAGACTTAGGATTTTCTAAGGGTCCTTATGAGAAGAAAATGATTGAGATAGGATCTGTTATGATGACTTATGCTTGATGTGTGCATGATGATGTGATGGTGACTATGATCTGTATGTGTGTGAGTGATATGTTATCTTTCTTCGTTAAAGAGTTTTCAAAACATACGTATTATGTTTTATAATACATTATGTATGACTTTACGTGGTGTGATGTATGAACGAATAAATTAATGAACACAAAGTATTATGTAACGAAGTGAAAGATAATGATAAAGTACAAAACGAACGAATAAGATAAAGTACGAAACGAACGAACACATGAGATAATGAATGGTGAGTATGGAAGTGACGGATGATGAGATCCGTGTCGCGTACCCCGGTACTGTGTAAGTCTTCGGACATGAGTCGGGGGTTTGTTTACAGGCCCCAACACAGTGTCAGTCTTCGGACATGAGACGGGGTATTGCATGAGAAAAAATAGAGAAATGAGATCTTTGTCGCGTATCCCGGTACTGTGTCAGTCTTCGTACATGAGTCGGGGGTTTATTTATCAGGCCCCGGCACAGTATCAGTCTTCGAACAGGAGTTTGGGGTATTGCATGAGACGAGATAATGAGGTGAGCGACTTTGTGTTGCAACAGAATCAGATAGAGTTCAATCCATGTGATTGACTCGAATGTGATCTTTGTCGCGTATCCTGGTGTTGTGTCAGTCTTCGGACATGAGTCGGGGGTTTGTGTACAGGCCCCGGCACAACATCAACTTTCGAGCATGTGTCGGGGATATTGCATGAGACAAGATTCAAGTAATGAAGAGTAATGAGTGAAGAAACGAATGAATGAACGAATGATGATGAAGATAATAATAATAATTATTATCAGTATGTATGTATGTTGTACGACAATCTAACGAATGTAAAGTACGAAAAGAAAGTAAAAGACAGTGAGAAGTATGAACGATAAATAAAGAGGAAAGTAAATAAAAGAACGAAATGAATAAAGAGTATAGAATGAATGTACGTATGATGCGTGACCACGGTTGAAAGAAATGACTAGTTTTAAAAGATGTTAAAGTGTTTTATTATAAAAACTAGAACTCACTCAACTTCACTGACTTTTGTATGATGATAGTTGGCAGGTATTTTGTTGATGCTGAGGAGTTGCAGGCACGGATGCATAAGCTACTAGGAGCGTTTTGAAGCTGGCATCCATATTTTGACATGTCATCGTATTTTGAGATGAAAACAAATGTTGTAATTTAATGAAATGACATGTTTTTAGTTATTAATGAAAGTTTTAAATTCCGCTGCAAAATAAATGTATGTTTTAAAATGTTTCATGTGCGATGAATGACCAACTGTGAGGTGCCCAGGAATGGGGCCTTACAAGTTGGTATCAGGGCCAAAGTTTAAGTGAATTGGGTAATTATTTTCAAAACCTAATCTTAAACTGAGAATGGGACGAAAAGAAAAGGATGCTAGTCCTAGTAGCTACGTGTCTGCAGGTAAAGGTTTTATGTAAATGATTTATGTAAGCTAATGTTAACTGGCATTATGTGTGCATGTTATGTGGCTAGTGTGCTTTTGTGTAGATTTAGATACTGATGTAGTCGGGATAGGATATGCTTGGGGTGTGAAGAGTGAAGTAAGTGGCTAATCACAACTGGCCACTGTAAATAGGGACTTACTATACTTGACATAATCCAAGCTATTCCTTGAATGATCATGTTAGTCTTTGAATCTTATAGCGATTAAGTAATGGCTGGAGGAAGATCATCTAAGGCCTCTAGGGGTGGAACACAGGGAGGACGTGGCGCTGAACCGCGAGTTATGAGGAATAGGGCTAGGGCTACCGAGAGTACACGGGAGGAGCCCGAGATGCATCACCAGGAAGGTGATGACAAAAGTGAAAATCTGAGGGCCTCGATGAAAGAGGCAGTAGTAGAGGAGGTCCATCAAGTTATGCAGACAATTCTGCCATCTGTAGTGACCGAACTGATTAAAGCTGTTAGGGAAGGCGAAAGGATGGAGAAGCAACCAGAGACCGAGATGGTTATCCCTACTAATGAGGAAGAGGTGGAAAAAGAGCCTATGCCTGAGGCAGCACGAGGCTGTGATTATAGGGCATTCCAAAGGTGCAAGCCCCCTACCTTTGATGGTAATTGCACTGCTGTTGCTGCTCACCGATGGGTGAGGGAGATGGAGGCTATCCTTAAGATCAGCGAGTGCCGAGAGGACCAGAAGGTAAAGTTTGCCACTCACTCGTTTATGGACTCGGCCTTGTGCTGGTGGGACAACATTGTCCAGGCTGAGGGTACCAGGGTAATCGGGAGAATGAGGTGGAGTGAACTGAAGAAGCTGGTAATCGAGGTGTTTTGTCCTCACCGTGAATGGGACAAGATCGAGAGAGAGTTCTTGCAGCTGGATGCGGGAACGATGACACACCAGCAATACACCACTAAGTTAAAGGAGATGGCAAGGCTGGTCCCAGATCAGGTGATGCCTACGTCACGAAAGATTAAGAGGTACATTCAAGGACTGCCGACAGGCATCCGTAGACATTTGATCGCTGCTCGACCAGGTACATTCAGATCGGTATTCGACTTAGCTGGGATATTGTACGACGAGCGAGAGGTTATGGCGATAACGGACGAAGAGGAGGAGCATGGCTATGTTAAGAATGGGAATGGAAGGCGAGATAGTAATGGTAGAATGGTGGCTGAAGATAAGGCGATTGTAGGGATTTAACAAGTTTATCAAAGTCCATATAGGTTTGTTTATATGAAAAAACGCAGTGGATTATGAGTTTTAAAACTTGTTAGTTTGTTGAGTATTAAACCCATTTAATAAGCAAAACCCAAACCATGGATCCATGTACGAAATGCATACAATAAAGACAACCATAGGATGTTTAGAATACAACCTTTCATGCTGTTAGAAAACGAATTTCTAGAGGTACAAATGACGAACTTCGTGGCTGAATCTTCCAGCAAGAAGACCTCAAGAAGGTGATACCCCAAGCCACGAACGAACCACTTTGAATGCTAGGTTTCTTGACACCAATTTTCAGCAACTAAAACTCCCTTTTGATGCTGAAACTTTCAGCTCTCTTTTCTCTAAAAACTGATTTAGACAGAGAGAGATGGATGATTGAAATGTTGCCTTTGCATGTAAGAGAGAGATGGTGGAGTTGGAGTGTGTGTGTGTGTGTCTTTAAGTCTTGTACATTTACAAGACAAATAAGTGGGACCATATGGCCCTTGGGCGGCCGAATCCATTCAAAATGGATTCCCCATTTTTCTTATTTTTTTGCAACACTAACACTCTTTAATCTCTAGTTTATAAAGTTGAAACCTGAAAGGATCTCAGCATCTAGTTTGATCAATTAGATTAGATTTTGCAGCGGAATTAGCACACAAATTAACAAATTCAAACAAGAACACAAGAGATTTATCAATGAAACAGTACGGTTATAGAATAAGAGAGAGTTTCTGCACAAAGGATGTATTTCATTCAATATAAGCTTCGGCAATTTACAATTAGGTCATGTTTCCTTTTATAGGGAAAGATGACGTCAGCTGATGTCACTTGATAGTGACATCTAACTGTTATTATAACAAACTACTGAAAGTTAACACAACTACTGAAGATGTCAAACAGCTGACATCTTCTTACAAAAATACCAAGTGCTCTTCAGTCGTTTTACAATTACTGAAAAAGAAAAGAAACTACTGAAAAGAAAAGACTGAAAGGAAACCATCACATCAACTGAAAAATACTTCTTCAGCTGTTGTGACAAAGTCTAAAGGCTTCAGTACTTGGACTTTAGACTTGAACTTCAGTTGTTGTCATCAGCTGATGTCTTCAGCTGTTGGATGTATAGGCCTTCTTGAAATCTTCAAGGATCTCCCAGGGTGATACTACAATGGCAAGTGTGATCACTACATCTACAATCTTTTTCACTTTGCCATTGTATCTCTGAGGAATGTTTTTCTTCTGGATCCTATGAGACACCCTGGGATCAGGCCAAATCCTCACTCTCTCTTTCTGATATTGAAAAGTATGCTTGAGAGTGTATAATCTCTGAGCTTGCTTCCTCATGTTTATGATTGATGTGGAGGCTGCATATGCTTTGTTTACCCTCTTTAATAACTCCTCATCATGTAGTTTGTGATGCTCTTCTTCTTCTAGCTTCACTTTAACTGTTTGTCTTTGGAGCTCAGGAGTAATTATCAGAGGGAGACTTTTGGCCTTAGGCAACTGAATGATAGCTGAGATTGGCAGCCTGTCCTCATCTTCATCATCATCATCATCTTCTTCTTCTAGCCTCAACACCCTTCTCTTCCTCTTCAAGGGTGCATCATCGGCTATTGGTTTTGTGGGAGAGGGAGTTGGTTTAGTGGGTTGTGGTAGTGGTTGTTTTGGTGTGGGAATTTTGGCAGGCTGTTCTAGCAATTTGGATGTGAGTGAAGATTTGGTTTGCTTTGCTAGAGCAGTCATGTTCCTAGCACCGGCTTCACTCAGGGCTTCTATGACCAGCCCCTTGGTAAATACTTCAGACGAACAGATCTTGGTGGTTATTGCCAAGATACTGTCCCTGGTCCATGTCTTGATCTCCAGGACTGATCTCCCTAGATACTTCGAAGTGAACCTTGCCATAGCCTCAAGTCTCTCCTTCTCTTCTTGGCTATAGCAAGTCCATCTGTTTTCTATCTCTTGCACCTCTAATTTTCGGATCTCTGAGTCAAGTTGGGCATTATCAAAACCTTGCCTAAACAACCGATCAATAATGTTATCCATTGATCGGCTGTGTTCGGCATCAGCTTCCTTTATCAGCTCATCCAACTTCTTCTCAGACTCCTTTTCTTTCTTCTTCTTCTTGTATGTGACATGAAAGTCTTTTGCACTTTCAGTCACTTTCTCCATTTCAGTTCCCTTCTCAGCCTCCTTCACCTTCTCAGTCTCCACCACCAACTCTATCTCAGTTTCCCTCTCTTTATTAACTTCTTTCTCTTTCTCCTCCTTAATCCTCTTCCTCTTAATTACTTTCACTGACTGAGTCTCCCCCTTTTTGGTTGCATTGGTTGCATGGGATTGACTGTTAGAAAGTGTCTTTGCCACAACATCCTCCACCAGGAGTTGTATAATAGAGGGAAGCCTTTCATCAAGGGTTTTGATCACTATAACAGTGATAATGGGTGTGATGAGAGGCAGGGGTTTTGAAAGATAGCAGCTATTTGCTCAGGGGGGTTCTGTCCCTGGGAAATAGTGCCAGAAAGAGAGATTGGTGGTCGAGATTTTAGGAGTGGTTCGGTGTTTGTGAGACCTTCGGATGAAGATGCCATCTGTTGGGTTATTTTGGCGGCAGATGGACTTGATTCTTGAGAGAGTTGGGCAAGTAGATCTTTTAATCTACTTACCTCCTCCTCAAGAATAGTGTTCTGGGCTAGAACATCATAAAAAAAGCCCAGGTCATCATCAGTTGTTGCTGAATCACCTGACCTCCTGATTGGATCAGGATGTACATGTGCTGAGTGTGGCTCAGTATACACATGTGCCCCTTGTTCTTGGTACTGGGTACTTCCTACCTCAGGATTAGCACCTTCATCGGCAGTTGCCTCTGCTGAGGACTTTGCTATAGTACCAGCTTCATCCTGCTCATGTGCTGAATCAGGGGAAGTGGCAGCCTCACCAGATGTTCTAATCTCCTCTTCCACACTGGGAGATTGAACATGATAATCCCTATGCTGTGGGCTCTCAGCAACACTTGGTTCCTCCCTCTAATTGGTTTGGGTTTGCCTAGTTGTTATAGGTTCCTGGGAGAGGATGGAGTGTTGAGCCGAGTCAGCATTTTTGCAATAATAAGGGTTGGACTTTGAGGGGCGGTTGCAGTGGGAGATAGGGTAGAAGTAGTGTGCACCCGGGGAGATTGATGCTTTTCAATGGCAACCTTCTCAAGTGAGAAAGGTTCCAGATATGTAGGTGCCCCTGATGTGGTTGCTGCAGGCTCCTGTTGAGAGGATGCCTGAGAGGTTGAGGTTGGTGGAGTCTGTGTATCTACTGGGGGATTAATGCCAGTAGATATATCCTGCCTTTGTGTTGCAAGGGCATCCTCAGGGGACTCATCACCCTGAGTAGCCTTTTTGGGCTTTTTGGAATTGGGTTTGGTGGGGATTTTGGATTTGGAGTGGTGACTGTGGGTTCCATCTGCGTGGGTTTTCGCAGCTTGGCAGCCTTTTTGAGTGTCTGGTCAGAGTTGTGCCTGGAGTATACCTCAGGCAATACAGGCATGGCAGGGACTCCAAGGCCAACAAGTCCCTCAGCTTTCAGTTGGTTCTCTATAATGGCCATAATGAACCGTGGATATAGCATCCATCGGTTAGCAAAAGGTTTTGAGGCCATATCCTTAAGTTCTAAAAATATTATTACTGAAAAATTTAAATCTTGTTGCTCAAGGATAGAAAATAATACCTGCAACCACCTAGTTGACATTTGATCCCAAGAAGAAGTCTTAGGGGCTAGGCAGACATTCACCATATGAAAAATAAGACGTTCAGCGTCATGGAAATGCTTCTTTAGGATGGTAGAAGCACTTAGGTTACCCTGGTATCCACGGTGGGCAAAGGATAAATCAGTGGTGCCCTTTGGATATCTAGTGGGGAAGGTGGCATCATCCAGTTTTAGGGTTTGGCGAAGCATTGGTGGAGTAAAGACCACCTTAAGGTTGTTGACGACCGACTGGAGAGAGACTTCGGCTGACTGGAGAGAGACCTCGGCGTCAGTCTCTCCAGTGAGGGTGACGTTCGTCCAAAATTGGTTTAAGGATTCGGTGTGGATGGTGGGATTGATGAGAAAGGCCGTTTGGTATGGGGAATCGACCATGAGATCAATGGCATGATCGAACTTGGACTAGAATGGTGATTTAGTCAGGTAGGCAACACAGTTGTGTCTTGGTTTAAGCTGCATGGTCACCATTAATGTGAGGAGAGAGGTTTCAGAGGTTTTGAACGTTAGGTTATGAGAGAATGAAAAACTCTGAAGTTAGGGTTAGGTATTTACAATGGTTATGAAACAGCTGAAAGGAAATGATTGAAGGTTTTGGTGTTAGTCATCAGTTGTTTGAAACTACTGATGACATGGTTTTAACCTTCAGAGGTTGTAAACGACTGAAAGCTTTGTTTTAGTCATCAGTAGTTGTAAACTACTGAAGACATGGTTTTGCTTTCAGATGTTGTAAACAACTGAAAGCTTGGTGTTAGTCATCAGTAGTTGTAAACTACTGAAGACATGGTTTTGCTTTCAGATGTTGTAAACAACTGAAGAATTGTTGTTAATCATCAGTAGTTGAGAACTACTGAAGATATGGTATTCGTCTTCAGACGTTGTAAACAACTGAAGACTTGGTGTTAGTCATCTGTAGTTGTAAACTACTGAAGACATGGTTTTGTTTCCGTTGTTGTAAACAACTGAGAACTTGGTGTTAGTCATCAGTAGTTGTAAAACTACTGAAGACATGGTTTTGTCCTTCAGTTGTTTGGATATGAAACAGCAGTTATTGAAATCAGCTGAAGAGTAAAATTTACTCATCAGCTGTTGTCGTCAATTCACTTGTTTCATTCTGACCTCAACATTTACTCATCAGACTTTGTCTGAATTTCAGATGTTTCATTGGCCTTCAGCTCTTGGGAATATTTATTCTTCAGCTCTTGTGAACATATTTGCATAAGATCTGATGAAATAAATTATTCTTCAGAGTTTGTGAACAAATATTGTCTTCAGTACTTATGTGTAGAATTACTCATCAGTACTTGTGGACAAAATTTGTTCTTCAGTACTTATTTGGAAAACTAGACATCAATAGTTATAACCACATCAGTAGTTGTAACTACATCAGCTGTTTTCAACAAATAAAGCTCTTCAGTACTTTGAAGTATGTTAGTCTTCAGTAGTTATGAAAAATGTTGAAGACTAAATAACTCATCAGTACTTATATTTGACTTTTGTATATTAATGCTCATCAGTACTTGGCTAATCAGTACTAGTATCAGTCAATTATTCTAGCTGCAGCATACCAAGCCTCAGTACAAGATTTTGAAAAGTTGTACTGTCTAAAGGCTTAGTAATGATATCTGCAAGCTCATCAGCACTAGGAACAAACTTTGGATCAATCAGATCTTTTTCATAACAATCCCTAATAAAATGATGTCTGATCTCAATATGTTTGGTCCTAGAATGCTGGACTGGATTTTTAACAATACAAAGAGCTGAAGCACTATCCATTAATAATGGAGTCTTAGTCTCAGTAATGCCATAATCCAATAATTGATTCTGAAGCCAGAGTACCTAGGATGTACAACTTGCAGCAGCAATGTACTCAGCTTCAACAGTGGATGTAGCAATTGATGTTTGTTTCTTACTCTACCAAGAAACTAAACAATTGCCTAGGAATTGACATCCTCCAGAAGTTGATTTTTTGGTCACTTTGCATCCTGCATAGTCACTATCAGAGAAAGCAACTAATTTGCAAGAATGCCCAGTGGAATACCAAAGTCCTAGTGATTGAGTACCTTGCAAATATCTAAAAATCCTTTTGACTGCAATCAAATGGGATTCTTTAGGTGCAGCCTGAAATCTAGCACAGACACATGTTGCAAACATAATGTCTAGTCTAGAAGCTGTAAGGTACATCAAGGACCCAATAATACATCTGTAAAGGGTTTCATCAACCGCTTTACCTTTCTGATCAACATCCAGTTATGTGCTGCTGCTCATGGGAGTAGAACAGGGCTTACAGTTTTGTAAATCAAAATTATTCAAAAGATCTTTTGTATATTTGGACTGATGAATGAAGGTTCCATCAGTCCTTTGTTTGATTTGCAAACCCATAAAGAACTGGAATTCTCCCATGGCACTCATTTCAAACTTCTTTTGCATTAAGTTTGTAAATTCATCACACAACTTTGGACCAGAGGATGCAAAGATAGTATCATCAACATAAATCTGAACAAGTAGCTTATGCTGTCCCACTTTCTTTATGAATAAGTTTTATCAATGGAGCCTCTACTGAAATTATTTTGTAGAAGAAAATTTGATAATGTTTCATACCAAGCTCTAGGAGCTTGTTTCAACCCATAAAGAGCCTTATCAAGCTTATACACCCAATCAGGATGTTTATTGTCCTTAAAGCCTGGTGGTTGACACACATAAACTTCCTCTTTTATTTTACCATATAAAAAGGCACTTTTGACATCCATTTGAAAAACTTTAAGATTGTGAAAGGCCGCATAGGCTAAGAACAATCTGATTGCCTCCAGTCTGGCTACAGGGGCAAAGGTTTCATCATAATCAATACCTTCTTCTTGTCCAAACCCCTGTACAACCAGCCTGGCCTTGTTCTTAACAATTTGGCCCTTTTTATCTGTTTTATTCATAAACACCCATTTAGTGCCTATTGCACACGTACCTTGGGGTAAAGGAACAAGCTCCCACACTTGCTGCTTTTTGAAGTGAAGAAGCTCAAGCTGCATTGCTTCAACCCATCCATTGTCTCTTAGTGCAACATGGTAGTTCTTTGGCTCTTGCTGACTGATGAAGAGAGCATAGAAGCAGAAATTGGACAATTGACTTCTTGTTAAAACTCCAGCATTGATATCACCAATGATTTGAGACATTGGGTGATCCTTCAGCTCTTGATAAACAATGAGATCTGTGCAAGTGTTTGTAGGACCTTCAGCAGCAACGGATGGTGATGCAGATTCTTGAAACCATGTTGGAGATGGCAACTCAAATGAAGTAGAGGATTCAAAAATCTCATCAGCATTTGTTTAGATGACTCAGACAGATGGTCACTAAACCTGAAAAGGTGAGTACTGGCTACATAATCATCAGTACCACTAGGTGGAGAACTGTTGACAGGAGCAACAGCTGGAGCCTGATAAGGAACATATTGCAGTATGTCCAAATCAAATAACTCTACAGGGTTTTGTGGAATCTTCTCCTTTGGAGATTCATTATGATGGGTTTGTTAGAACATAAAATCATAGTTTAACCATTAAAACTTTCTGAAAATGCAGCGGAATTACAACTTTATAAACCCTTTTATAAGCTGAAAAAATGTTCATTAGATGACCATATTAATGTATAAAACAACCCAAAGAACAAAGGATCATTTATGTGAATATGCAAGCTATGAACATATGTAAATGCAAATAAAATCAAAGCTTCAGTGAGCTGTGAAATACCTTACTGCAGCAGCCTAAAGTCGACCAAAATCAAAGCTGAAATGATGTTGAAATGTCCAAGACTTCAAGAGTAGAACTCCTCAAGCTAGTATACCCCAAGCCTCCTTGCAAACACCTTCTTGTTAGGAAGATTCTACACCAAGAACAACTTGAAAACCAGCTTGTTTCAGCTTGAAAACCCTCTTTTGAAGCTGCTGAAATCCCGTAAGTGAAAGAGTGAGAGAGATGGAGCTGATTTTGTGTTAGTTGCATCTTTCTTATGAGTGAGAATGAGAGCTTATATGACTAGTTAATAGTGGTAGACATAAATGCATGTGGGTGTGTTGATCTAGGGAATCCTTTAGTGGAAGCATGCATGTCTCTTAGACAATCAAGAGAATATAACTTTTACATTCACATGCATGTGAACGGCTTCAAGAATGAGAAAGTGGATTTTCAAACAAAATCCAATATTAACACACACATGTATATATATTGTCTAGTCTTATAACTACCTTATACAATTAACTAAGTAATTGTATAAGTAGTATACTCTCATTATTATTTGGTGTTATACAACTAATTTAAATAACACTTCAAATAATATTATTGAACAAAATATCCTAATAAATTGTTCCATCTCATATGCAACTTATTTAGAAAACCCATTTTCTAAATTGGTGTAAATATTTAATTGCATGATCATATCATCAATTAAATATTAATTGGTGTTTGCTAAGCTTGTTATTGGGTATAACCCGACTTGGATCATAACGCACTAACCACATCAATATTCTAAGTGTCTTGGGCACATAGAATCCTACACATTAAACATCACATGTAAAGTCTCTTCGACTATCTTTGTTCTGCAGTTGAAAACTCTATATGCCTTGCAAGTTGATGAATAACCAACAAAATACCCTGCATCCACCTTTGATTCAAACTTCTGGAATGGATTGCTTGTGTTGAGAATGTAACATGGACACCCAAATGCTCTAAAGAATGAAATCAAAGGGGCCAAATGATGTAGTACTTCATAAGGAGTCTTCATCAACCTTTGATTCACTAATACTCTATTGTGCAAATAGCAAGCTGTGTTGACAGCTTCAGCCCAGAAGGTCAGTGGCAATCCTGAATCAGCCCACATTGACCTTGCAGCTTCAATAAGGGTCCTTTTCTTTCTCTCCACCACTTCATTTTGTTCAGGAGTTCTTGGAATACTAAACTGCCTCTTGATTCCCTTTGACAGGTAGAAGTCATCAAGTGTGTGATTTCTAAATTCTGTGCCATTATCACTCCTCACACACTTGACTAGAAGAGAATACTGCTTCTTCACATATAACACAAAGTTCATAATAGCTTTTGCAACCTCATCTTTGGAATGCAAGAAGAAAGTCCATACAAATCTGGAGTAATCATCCACATTTACCAGACAGTATTTCTTCTTTGCCATGCTCATCACTCTGACAGGACCAAAAAGATCCATATGCAGTAATTGCAAGCAGGAAGTGGACTTTGGCTCTTCTATTGGAGGAAATGAAACTTTGTGTTGCTTTCCCTTTAAACAAGCAGTGCAGTTGTCTTCACATTTGAACTCCTTCATAGGCAACCCTCTTACTAAACCATGGTGTATCAACTGGTTCATGTTTTTGAGATTCACATGACCCAGCCTTCTATGCCATAGAGTAGATTCTTGAGGTGAAGCCTTGGAGAATAGGCAAGGATGACCTTTTAGATCTATTTTCTTGGAAAGATCTAAGGGATATACTCTTCCTGTCCTGTTGGCCTTCAGGAGAGTATGATCATCCAACACCTTGTCAATCAAATTCAGAACTTTGGATGACAGAATCCTGCAGTTCTGACTGGTGAAAAGAGCAACATGGCCTTTATCACACATTTGACTGACACTCAAGAAGTTGTACTTGAGATTCTCCACAAGGTTAACATCATCAAACTTTATTTCCCCATCGGAAACAAAGCCTTTGCCGATGATGTAACCCTTAGCATCATTGCCAAAAGAGACAAACCCCTTCTTTCCTTGTGAGTAGTCATGAAGAAGAGAGCTGCTCCCTGTCATATGCATGGATCCTCCACTGTCTACATACCAGATGCTTCTTAGGCATGCTGAAGAACCCTGCAATCATCAACAGATGGTAAACTAACTGGTTTGTTATGAATAACAGCCTGAGGTGATGGAGATTATGTAGAAGAGGAATCCTTTGGCTTGGATTTCCTTTTTTGTGGTTTCAGCACAGGAGTATCTATTTGGTTAACTCTCCCCTATAGATGTTGAACCATCATAACAAGTTGTGTCTGATTTTGTGATAAGCCTTCAGCTCATGAGATGCATTAGTACTTGAGTTTGATGGATTCCTATGTTGTACCATCTTCCTTTGAGCAACCTCAGCTTTAGATCTTCGTTCGAATATTGATCAGGTTTCTTCAGAACCTTCTCATTTGATTCAGGAACGCTCACCATAGGCTTGTATGGTCCATGCACCACTGATTTCCAACAACTAGTGTTGTTGATAGACAGATGATGGAGCATACATCGTTGCCATATGTTATACTCACTCCTAACAAGCATCGGAGGCTTTGTTGATGAGCCAGTATTGTGAGGATCAATTGTTGGTATCGCAATTTCAGAATTCAGACAAATTCAAGGTAAACTCAACAAATCTAGCTCAAAACCAATTAGAACCTCAAATTGAATGGCCAGAAGCAACAAAAACTCAATCTCTATAACCGATTCTTGCAAATTTACTAATTCGATCAAACGTAGATAGCAAAAGAGCAGTTTCAATGATCAATTGTTAAATCGATCAATGATTAACCAGCTCTGATACCATTTGAAAGGATCTCAGCATCTAGTTTGATCAATTAGATTAGATTTTGCAGCAGAATTAGCACACAAATTAAAAAATTCAAACAAGAACACAAGTGATTTATCAATTAAACAGCACGGTTATAGAATAAGAGAGAGTTTCTGCACATAGGATGTATTTCATTCAATATAAGCTTCGGCAATTTACAATTAGGTCATCTTTCCTTTTATAGGGAAAGATGACGTCAGCTGATGTCACTTGATAGTGACATCTAACTGTTATTATAACAAACTACTGAAAGTTAACACAATGACTGAAGACGTCAAACAACTGACATCTTCTTACAAAAATACCAAGTGTTAACTATCACTACAACTACTGATAAGAAACTACTAAAACTACAACGACTAAAGAACATGCTCTTCAGTCGTTTTACAATTACTGAAAAGGAAAAGAAACTACTGAAAAGAAAAAACTGAAAGGAAACCATCACAACAACTGAAGAATACTTCTTCAGCTGTTGTGACAAAGTCTAAAGGCTTTAGTACTTGGACTTCAGACTTGAACTTCAGTTGTTGTCATCAGCTGATGTCTTCAGTTGTTGTCATCAGTTGATGTCTTCAGTCTTTGTCTTTAGTCTTTGTACTTCAGCTATTGATCTTCATTACTTTAGTCTTCAGCTTTTGATCTTCAGTACTTTGGTCTTCAGCTATTGAAGTCTTCAGTACTTTAGTCTTCAGCTGTTGATCTTCAGTACTTTAGTCTTCAGCTGTGGAAGTCTTCAGTCTTTATCAAACAGCTGATGAGGCTTTCAGCAGTTGTTGTGATGTCTTGTGAGACTTAAAGGTTTTTCTGATCTGGCTCATTGGTTGTTTTGCTCCAACAAAGCCAATTTTAACTTTATAAACTTAGCACTCTTTTATTTGTTATCAATTAGAAAAACTAAATAATGATAAAAATGATACTTCATGAACCATTATCCACATAATGATGTTCATCTACAAAAGCAATGATTTAGAAAACCCAATTTTTCTAAATTGGTGTTTTTATTTATTTGTATGATATTCTCAACGAATAAATATTTATTGGTGTTTGTTTAGCTTGTTATTAGGTATGACCCGACTTGGATCATATCACACTAGCCACATCAACTTAATATGCATTTTGGGCAGATCAGGTCTTTCAATCTCCCACTTGCATAAGATTCATAGAAGGTTGATGCAAGTAGCAAATGATGCCTAGCAACAGTTTGCTACCCCTAATGTATATGATTTAGTGCCACTCAATAACATTGTCCTCTTCAAGTATCTTACTTGAAATGTTTTAGGTGAATCAATCATTTATCCTTTTGTTACAGATGTCATGTTTAATCCCAGAGACACAGAATTGTCATTCTCCGATGTTTTAACTTTAACAGGACTTAGACATCTTACTCTCAATGAATAAGAGGAACAAATTCCATCTTGACTATATACGTCTCTCACAATCACCTTATATCATACCTGAACCTAGCCTTATGTACTGCTAATCTTTCAGAACAGCAAAGTACTAAGTCAAAATATAACACTTGGTGAATATCAAGACCCAATATGTATCTCAGGTCTGAGGATACAATGATATTCGCCTTTACTCAATATCTCTTATGACTAATCACAAAGATTCCATGCAGAAATAATTAAGAGCGGGTCAGTACTATATCTACATCCCATAGATATCAATTAACCTTGGTAGCAACCTCTTGCTCTATATTCATAGAATATGAATATCAACCAATCCAAGTTCATTATAGTCTTACATTCATAGTTGTTCCCACAAGTATGATCAACTACAGACGTTTAGAATAACTTACTTATTCACGGATTTAAACATGCTAAAATAGAAGAACAAATGAAAATTATAATCATATAATTAAGATAAATAACATAAGTTCCTGTATCCAAATACAAAATTTGATCATGTCTAATCACTAGAATATCGAAGTCCTAAGGCACAAGTATGACTTTCATGCTTTGACCTATCTAGGAGCTTCATGAATGGATCCGCAATGTTTTGATCGGTATGAACTTTGCGAATACATATCTTCCCCTTTTCAACTTCATCCCTTATGTAGTTGAATCTCCGTTCAATGTGCCGAGTCTTTTGATGAGCACGAGGTTCCTTGATTTGAGCAATCGCACCTTCGTTGTCAAAAGATTTCTAGGGGGTCTTGAATGGTAGCAACAACTCCTAGATTAGCAATGAACTTCCTAAGCCACGCAGCTTCTTGAGCTGCCAATGAAGCGGAGATGTATTCTAATTCTGTTGAAGATAGTGCCACTACATCTTGCTTTGAGCTCTTCCAAGAGACTGCTCCTCCATTCATAATGAAGACATATCCCGACTGTGATCTAGAATCATCTCAATCAGCTTGGAAACTCGCATCCGTGTAACCCTTTACAACGAGCTCCTCCTCACCAGATCCATATATTAAGAACATATCCTTAGTGTTTCTAAGGCATTTAAAAATACTCTTAACAACCATCCAATGACTATTACCAGGATTCTGTTGATATCTACTTGTCATGCTTGGAGCACATGACACGTCCGGCCTAGTACATATCATTGCATACATGATGGATGCTATAGCAGATGCATATGGGACTCCATTCATTCTTTCTTGTTCAACCTTTGAACTAGGGCATTGAGATGAGCTCAATATAGTCCCCTTTTGAATAGGTACCAATTCTTTCTTAGAATTCTCCATCTTGAACCTTTTCAAGAACTTTTCAATGTATGCACCTTGATTTAAACCTATTAACCGCCTAGATCTATCCCTGTAGATCTTTATTCCCAAATATAGGTGGCCTCACCAAGATCCTTAATGGAAAAACAGCTTCCAAGCCAGGTTTTTACACCTTCCAAGGTTGGAATGTCGTTTCCAATTAGTAGAATGTCATCGACATATAATACAAGGAAAGTAATAATGCTCCCACTAGCTTTCTTATATACACAAGCTTCATCAGCGTTCTTGATGAAGCCAAATTTCTTAACTTCATCATCAAAACGGTGATTCCAACTTCTTCACGCTTGTTTCAATCCATAGATTGATTTCTTCAACTTGCATACCTTGTTAGGATGTTTTGGATCGACAAAACCTTCAGGCTGTTTCATATGGACATCTTCCTCAAGATATCCATTAAGGAAAGCGGTTTTGACATCCATTTTCCAAATCTCATATTCATAATATGCTGCTATGGCAAACAATATCCTAATAGACTTTAGCATTGCCACAGGCGAGAAAGTTTCATCATAATCAACCCCTTGAGTTTGAGTGAAACCTTTCGCTACACGTCTAGCTTTATAAGTATCCAAGTTTCCATGCATATTGGTTTTCTTCTTGAAAACCCACTTACTTCCAACTATCTTGGACTTAAGAGGTGATGTAACCAATTCCCAAACTTGGTTATCATACATGGATTGTATCTCAATGTTCATGGCTTCTTGCCATTTGTCAAAATTAGGTTTTGACATTGCATCACGGTATGTGGTTGCTTCATCTGAATCTACCACATAGCATCCATCCATGAAAAATCCATATCTCTCAGGAGGAACACTAATTCTACCAGATTTGCGAATGTTTTGTGTATCTTGATCATCCATATGATCATTCTTAACATCCTCATGTTGATTGCTAGTATCAACCAAATGTGTATCGTCTTGTGAATCTTGAACCTCTTCAAGTTCCACTGCTCTTCCACTAGTTTCTTCCGAAAGAAACTTAGTTTCCAAGAACTCTGCCTTTCGAGCAATAAACACTTTCTGCTCTGTCGGATCATAGAAATAACATCCAATACAATCTCTAGGATATCCAATGAAGATACACTTTATGGATCGGGCTTCCAGTTTGTTTTGAGTGTATTGCTTAGGATAAGCATCACACCCTTAAACTTTTAAATATGATAATGATGGAACCCTTCCATGCCATACTTTGAAAGGTGTCCTTTCCACTTTCTTGGTTGGGGCCATATTTAAAATACGGGCCGCGAAGAGCAACACGAAACCCCAAAATGATAGAGGTAGTGTACTTCTAGCCATCATAGATCGAACCATATCCAATAGAGTCCGATTTCTCCTCCCAGACACACCATTATGTTGTGGTGTTCCAGTTGGAGTAAATTGTGAGACAATCCCACAACTTCTAAGATACTCTTAAAATTCACTACTTAGGTATTCACCTCCTCTATCTATGCGAAGAATCTTGACTGTTTTGTTAAGTTGATTTTCTACTTCATTCTTGAAGATTTTGAACATTTCAAAAGATTCATGTTTGTGTCTTAACAAGTACACATACCCATAACGACTATAGTCATCGGTAAAGGTAATGAAGTATCTTTCACCTTTCCTAGTTATTGGTTTAAAAGGTCTACATACATCCGAATGTATGATCCCTAATAAATCCTTTGCCCTTTCATTGGACCCACTAAAAGGGGCCTTTGTCATTTTACCTTGTAAACAAGACTCGCATACATCAAATGAATCATTTTCACTAGTTTTCAAAAGACCATTCTTTTGAAGTTTTTGCATTCGATTCTTGTTTATGTGACCAAGGTGACAATGCCAAAGATAGGAATCACTCAAATCTTATTTGAGCCTGTTAGTGGTTGCTTGGTACATTGAGCTATCATATGTGGTGTTATCATGAACCAATTCATATATACCATTACAAGGTATATCCTTAAAATAAAACATATGATTCAAAGAAACATGAATATCATTGTCAACAAACTTGAAATCATAATCATATTGTCTCAAACGGGAAACATAAGTAATGTTCCTAGTCAAACTAGGAGCATATAATACATTCTTTAAAATGACTTCCAAACCACTTGGAAGCTTCAAAATGTAGTCTCCTTGGGCTTCCACGTGAACCTTTGCACCATTGTCCATGAAGAGACTTATTTCCCCTTTTGCATAATGCTCACTTCTTTTGAAACCCTGCAACAAATTGCAAATATGAGTTCCACATCCGGTATCGAATACCCATGTGTTAGAAGAAATAACATTTAGCTCAACATGTATCATAAAGGTTGTACCTGAGGTTTGCCCCGCGTCCCTCTTCGATCTCAACGCTTTGAGATAGACCGGACAATTGCGTTTCCAATGGCCTACCTCACCACACTCAAAACACGGGTCATCTTGAGCAACCTTTTGCTTCTTTTCTTTCGGTTTGGGTGGTTCCACTTTTGCTTTACCCTTACCCTTCCCTTTGGCGTGCCCCTTCCCTTTGGCAACACTTGCCCTAGGGTCGGGGAGGCTCCTCTTCCTACTTCCACCTTCATCGATCGTAAGGATCGGTAGAACCTTTCTACCCATGCCCGCCTCGGCCGTTTTAAGCATTGAATGAAGCTCACCAATGCTCTTGTCCCATCCATTCATGTTAAAGTTCATAACAAAGCTATCAAACTTCTTGGATAGAGAGTTGAGGATCAAATCCGTTGCCAACTCATTGGACACACGACAGGTAAGCCTTTCGAGGCGATCGATGTGGCTCTGCATCTTAAGAACGTAAGATGACACCGATTGGGTCTCGTCCATCCGACATGCATGGAGTGCTCGAACCGTTTCGAAGCGCTCCACCCTTGATTGTTGTTGGAACATTTCCTTCAACTGGGTGATCCTGTCATAGGCATTGTGGTTCTCAAAGTCCTTTTGCAAATCGGGAATCATACTCGCTAGCATGAGACATGAGACTTGCACAGAGTCCTCGCTGTACTTGACCCACTCGGCAAAGGCCTCAACGTCATTTTCATCGGGTTGATAGGGAATGGGATCGTCTAACACATAGGACTTCTTTTCTTGCTTGAGAACGATTCTTAAGTTTTGGTACCAATCCATGAAGTTCCCATGGTTTAGACCTTCCTTTTCAAGGATTATTCTTAGTGATAGGTTATGGACGGTAGGGATTGCGTTGTTGTTGTTAGCCATCTACAATTTTACAAAGTTCAATTTTTAGTACTTTTAATATCAATGTATTTTGATTATTAATACCCTTTTTGTCTCATAGACAATTAATAGTCAAAATTTAGAATCCAACGTTACATTTAAATATCAGTTAGGTGACCTTCATCCCTTTATTTAAATTAATAAGGTAGTCAACGTTTGACAATTGTAACCTATTACAATTTCTAGTGTATGGGATCGGTTAAACATCTTATGTTTTATTTGGCATGTTTATCCCATCAACACCCTTTGTACGTCATGCTTCGGTGATCCTAATGCATGATTTCCAAATTAAGCCGTCCTACTTAGACACACGTGTGGATTTGCTAATATAAGTGGTTAGGTGACCTTTATCCCATAAATATGGCAAACCCACCTCAAACTCATAAGTTCCCTTTAATGTGGTTAGGTGACCTTTATCCCATATCAAGTTCTCAAATGATTTGAGTGTTGTATAATAGGATGGTGTTTGACTTATTTTAAAAGGGATTTGTGTTTTACAAAATTCTAGTATGGAAAACAATTTTCATACCTTGCATTTGCATGCATTCAAATGCATGGTAATTTGTTTGAAAATTTATTTCAAAGTTCCTTTTAATAACCCATTTATTTATGAAATCAATAACCTTTGGTAAAATCCATTTTATTTCTTATTGATTTCTAAGGAACCAATTTTATGCGAGTTATTGATTTCTTGTTGTTAACTATCCAATTCCACAATAAGATAAGATGAACATAAATCAACCATACATGCATAATAAAACAACCAGAAGTTCATAATCATAACCAATGGATTTGGCAACACTTGTTGGCCAAAACAAGTATGCCAAAAGGGTCTATTATAAAGCACAAACATGACACAAGGCATTGAGATGGTGTGCTCCCACTTGATCCCGCATCCTAATGCATCAAGTGTCCATTTTGTGTCATCATTTTGCTTTATTTGGGCTTTCTTTTGGGCTCCAACTTGAGCTCCTAGCTTCCTTGGGCCTCCATGCTTTGGGCTTTGGTTATTGGGCTAAAAACCAATCTTGGGCTATGAGGCCCATTTGAGCCTAAAATGGCCCAAACCAAAACCCAAGTTGTTGAACTTCTTTTACAAAATATATCCTAATACATTTTTACTAGTAAAAGAAACACAACTAATCTACTTATTATTACAAACGAACATAAATAATAAATAGATTACAAACCCATGTAAATAAATATTACAACCCAATTTTAATGATCAAACTATATCATAACACAAATATGCATCCAAATATACATCCAAACACAAGGTATTGGCCAGGTTATGAACATTCAAATACACATCCAAATATGCAAGCATTTCAAGTTAAAATGGTTCCCCTTTTTGAACCCTAAATTTTTAGCCAAAGTTATACAAACCGAAAATTTTGGTTTTGTCCAAACAAAACAAATAATCCATCAATGTGACTTGATTTTTAAAGATTACCATATGCATGTAAAATATAATCTTTAAAAAAACAAAGGGGTAACCATTCAGCCCTAAAAGGGCTCGACCATATGGTGTTTCACACCACAAAATCCTGAAATTGTATAATCTATACATGTATGCATTCGTATAAGTGGCTCTTGATGCCATTGTAGGGATTTAACAAGTTTATCAAAGTCCATATAGGTTTGTTTATATTAAAAACGCAGCGGATTATGAGTTTTAAAATTTGTTAGTTTGTTGATTATTAAACCCATTTAATAAGCAAAACCCAAACCATGGATCCATATATGAAATGCATACAATAAAGACAACCATAGGATGTTTAGAAGACAACCTTTCAAGCTGTTAGAAAACAAATTTGTAGAGGTACAAATGATGAACTTCGTGGCTGAATCTTCAAGCAAAAAGACCTCAAGAAGGTGATACCCCAAGCCACAAACAAACCCCTTTGAATGCTAGGTTTCTTGGCACCAATTTTCAGCAACTAAAACTCCCTTTTGATGCTGAAACTTTCAGCTCTCTTTTCTCTAAAAAACGATTGAGAGAGAGAGATGGATGATTGAAATGTTGCCTTTGCATGAGAGAGAGAGAGATGGATGATTGAAATGTTTCCTTTGCATGTAAGAGAGAGATGGTGGAGTTGGAGTGTGTGTGTGTCTTTAAGTCTTGTACATTTACAAGACAAATAAGTGGGACCATATGGCCCTTGGGTGGCCGAATCCATTCAAAATGGATTCCCTAATTTTCTTATTTTTTTGCAACATTAACACTCTTTAATCTCTAGTTTATAAAGTTGAAACCAATTTTAACTTTATAAACTTAGCACTCTTTTATTTGTTATCATTTAGCAAAACTAAATAATGAAACAAATAATACTTTATGAAAAATTATCCACATATTGATGTTCATCTACAAAAGCAATGATTTAGAAAACCCAATTTTTCTAAATTGGTGTCTTTATTTATTTGTATGATCTTATTAACGAATAAATATTTATTGGTGTTTTTTTAGCTTGTTATTGGGTATGACCCGACTTGGATCATATCACACTAGCCACATCAACTTAATATGCATCTTGGGCAGATCAGGTCTTTCAGCAATGAGGGTCGATAATCGGAAGAGGATAACGAGGAAGGACGAGGTATGCAAGGAGTGTGGTAGAGGCCACGAAGGAGAGTGCAAGTGGGGACTGAACGTCTGCTTCCAGTGTGGAAAGGAGGGCCACAGGGCAAGAGATTGTCAAATAGCTAAATGCTATGACTGTGGCGAGACAAGACATATGAGCAGAGACAGCAAGAAGTCGAGGATAGGAAGCTCCTGTGTGAGGAAAGAGAAAAGAGGGTGAAGGCTAAAGACTTTGCTATGACCGGGAAGAGGTTAGCTCAGACTCTAAGGTAACATCAGGTATGTTTTTTAGAATTTAAATTTGTACAAATATGCTTTGATTGGGGTGTTAGTAGTAGTTTTGTTTCTGCTGCCTTCTGTGATAAGTTGCATATTAGGAATAGGAAGATCGATATCATTCGACATAGGAACTACTATGGGTAAGTCTATTAGATTACCCGATGCACTAAAGGATCACGCAATAGAATTGAGAGAGCACTTGTTTTTTTCTTGTTAGACCATCCCTAATAGACGTAGGTGGATAGACGTACACCTCCGGGTAAATTGAACAGTAACTTATGAGGTGAGCACCGAGTGCTGCAAAAAGATGGATTGATTAATAGTGCCCGATAAGAGTTCGGTGCCGACCTACGATGATGGATCATGATGAAGGCTTCGCCAGGAAAGTGGATCGTTCGATTTGGAAATCAAGTAAAGCTAATACTAGAGTATAGAGGTCATTTACAGTTGCTGCTCAGGTAGGAGAAGTGACACATCGACTGGAGCTACCCGATGAGTTTTAGTGGACTTCATCTAACATTCCATGTATCTCATCTAACGAAGTGCCCAACCGATGAGGATATGATCGTGCCACTAGAGAACACTGAGAGGGACAAAGTACTCAACTATAAGAAGCAACTCGTGGCCATTACTGATAAGAGGAAAAGGATGGGATAAGAAGGATGATGGTTTCACTTGTGCGGGTGCAGTGAAGCCTAAAGAGGTCTAAGTCTAAGTGCAAGATCAAGGAAGAGGTGAGACAGTGTTACCCGTAACTGTTTGAGAAGCGACAGGTTTCGGGCACAAAACCTCTTTAAGGGGGTAGACTTGTAACACCTAGAAATTTTATTTAAAGGAAAGGAAAAGAAAAGTAAACAGAAAGAATAGATAATGGGCACAAGTGGAGGGGGATAAAGTGTACAAGCTACAAAACCTTATTATTTTAAGGTTTAAAGGGGCATGGCCACCCATCCCTTCTTCACCATCTTCATTCGGCTGAAAGGAAGAAAAAATAGAGAGAAAGCTATCGTTCTATAGAGAGAAAGAGGAAGAATCAGCTGCAAAGGTGAGTTTTCTTTTATATGAGTTCGGTTTCAGCTGGGTTTCGAGTTCTTGACCGAAGTTCTTGGTGTTTAGTGTTTGTTTTCAGGATTTAAGAGCTGAATTGAAGGTGGGTCTCGAACTTGAAGTGTGTTGCTCAAAGGCTGCTCAATGTGAGTTTCTAGAACCCCTCTTTTACTGATTTTCAACGTTTTCAGGGCTATTATGCATACTAAGTAAACATTTTGAAAGTAACTATGAGTTTTCATCCTATTGTTCAATGATGTTCTGTGTATACATGTTTTAGAGTTGGTTTATGGGTTAGTGTTGATGTTTAGCATATTTAGGTGCCCTTAGTATGTTAGATCTGTGCTTGAGTGTCGTTAGGATGATAATTGGGTGATGTTAGTGGTATAGAAAACATTTCAGAATGTTCTCGTGCGCCTGAACAGTGGCCCATGCGCCCAGCATGTTGGCCATGCACCTAAGTGTTGGCCATGCGCCCAAAAGCGGGCCATGCGCCTAAACAATGTTCCCACTACCCAAACAGTGCTAACCATCTAAACTACCTTAGAAAGTTTCCAAGTCAGACCCAAATGTCTGAATAGTAGCCAACCGTCTGGGACCTCCCCAGATTGGCCAAGTATTGGGCCATGCGTCTGTATAGTGCCCAACCACCCAAAAAGGGGCCATGCGTCTAAGTATAAATGATTAAGTATAAGTCAGATGCTTGAACATGGCTGAAACGTCTAAACAGTGTCCAGGCGCCCTAGTGGTTAAAAACGGCTAAGTGTTGAGACGCCTGAACAGGCGCCATGCGCCTGTATAGTGGCAAAGCGCCCAAACAGGGCAGAAACGCCCAAATAGTGCCCATGCGCCCATAAGCTTTTACACTTAGAATTTTCTGCTGATGCACCTAAGGCATTCCTTCTGCCTAGTTTGAGACTTAGGATTTTCTAAGGGTCCTTATAAGAAGAAAATGATTGAGATAGAATCTGTTATGATGACTTATGCTTGATGTGTGCATGATGATGTGATGGAGACTATGATGTGTATGTGTGTGAGTGATTGTTATCTTTCTTCGTTAATGAGTTTTCAAAACGTACGTATTATGTTTTATAATACGTTATGTATGACTTTACGTGGTGTGATGTATGAACGAATAAATTAATGAACACAAAGTATAATGTAACGAAGTGAAAGATAATGATAAAGTACAAAACGAACGAATAAGATAAAGTACGAAACGAACAAACACATGAGATAATGAATGGTGAATATGGAAGTGATGGATGATGAGATCCGTGTCGCGTACCCCGCTGCTATGTCAGTCTTCGGACATGAGTCGGGGGTTTGTTTACAGGCCCCGACACAGTATCGGTCTTCGGACATGAGTCGGGGGTATTGCATGAGACAAAATAGAGAAATGAGATCTTTGTCGCGTATCCCGGTACTGTGTTAGTCTTCGGACATGAGTCGGGGGTTTGTTTATCAGGCCCCGACACAATATCAGTCTTTAGACATGACTCGGGGGTATTGCATGAGACGAGATAATAAGGTGAGCGACTTTGTGTTGCAATAGACTCGGATAGAGTTCAATCCATGTGATTGACTCGAATGGGATCTTTGTCGCGTATCCCGGTGCTGTGTCAGTCTTCAGACATGAGTCGGGGGTTTGTGTACAGGCTCCGGCACAGCATCAGCTTTCGAGCATGAGTCGGGGATATTGCATGAGACAAGATTCGAGTAATGAAGAGTAATGAGTGAAGAAACTAATGAATGAACGAATGATGATGAAGATAATTATAATAATTATTGTCAGTATGTATGTATGATGTACGACAATCTAACAAATGTAAAGTACGAAAGGAAAGTAAGAGAAAAGATAGTAAAAGACAGTGAGAAGTATGAACGATAAATAAACAGGAAAGTAAATAAAAGAACGAAATCAATAAAGAGTATAGAATGAATGTACGTATGATGCATGACCACAGTTGAAAGAAATGACTAGTTTTAAAAGATGTAAAGTATTTTTATTATAAACTAGAACTCACTTAGCATCGCTGACTTTTGTATGCATGATAGTTGGCAGGTATTTTGTTGATGCTGAGGAGTTGCAGGCATGGATGCATAAGCTACTCAGAGTGTTTTGAGGCTGGCATCCATATTTTGACATGTCATCATATTTTGAGATGAAAACAAATGTTGTAATGTAATGAAATGACATGTCTTTAGTTATTAATGAAAGTTTTAAATTCCGGTGCAAAATAAATGTACGTTTTAAAATGTTTTATGTGCGATGAATGACCAACTGTGAGCTGCCCGGGAACGGGGCCTTACACTTTAGTAGATTCGCTGATTGATTCGCTAAATGACACAAGGCTGAAAAGCTGTAGATTCGCTGGTAAATTTGCCCGTAGTTTCGCTCAGAAAATGGGCAGCAGTTTCGCTTGAAAAATGCTATAAAACTTCTAGTTTCGCTCAATGTTTTGCTAAACCTATTAGAACTTTCGTTCTAATGACAATTTCGCGAGCACTTTCGCTTGTTTGCTTGATCAAGTATGGTGAACTTTTGTTCAAAATATGTAGTTCGCTGGAGTCCAAAGAAAATTCAGTAAATCACAGAAAATGATAGTTTCGCTAGAACAAAGCTAGATTCGCTGGAATAATTTGTAGTTCGAACAGAAAATCAGTCTGAAATCACCCAGATCACTATGAATTGGTGATTGGATGATTGGGATAGCTTCCTATGCTCAAATCAAGTATTTTACAAAAGGTTTTTAAGCTAAAAACACAGTCAACTGATCTGAAATGAATATAACAATAATTTTATCTAAAAACCCTTCTAAAACCCAACAAATCAACAAATCAAGAGCACTAAGGCTCTGATACCATTGTTGATACATGATGTTCCTAGTTCATTGTACTTAAATGTTTATGTCTTTCAATCTTACATATGTGTAATACAAGGATATTTTGGTAATATGATATGTGTTTGTGTTGGGTTTGTTAGAACATAAAATCATAGTTTAACCTCTTAAACTTTCTGAAAACGTAGCGGAAGTATAGCTTTAAAACTCATTTTATAAGCTGAAAATTATGTTCTTCAAATGAACATTCAAGTGTATAAAACAAACCCATAAATCAATGGATCATTTATGTGAATTAGCAAGCTATGAACATATGTAAAACTACATAAAATCACAGCTTCATTGAGCTGTGATATACCTTACTGCAGCAGCCAAGAAAACGATCAAAAGTGATGTTTGATGAAGATGGAGATGCCCAAAGTCAGCCAAGACTTCAAGATTAGAAGCCCTCAATCTTGTATACCCAAAGCTCTTTGCAAGAATACCTTCTTGCTAGGAAGAAGACACCAAAATAAGCCCAGAAAACCCTCTTTTCACTGCTGCTTTGGAGCTGTTGGAAATCGACATTGTTAAGGTGTTTATGATGATCTTATGGCTGAATCTTCAAGCTAGAAGATCTCAAGAGAACATTACCCCAAGCTACCAACAAAAACCCTTTTTATGCTAGGATTAACCACACCATTTTTCAGCTTCAAAAACACTTGAAAGCTGAAAATTTTCAGCGTCATTTGCATGCTGCTGCCGTGAACCAAGAAAGGAGAGACAAGGGAGATTCTTGTTGCAATGCTTTCTAGAGAGTGTCTAAAGCATGCATGTGTTCTTCCCCATGATATAGTGTTAGTGCACTACCCTTTATTAAACAAATGAATGGCCTTTATTCCAGCCACATGAACCGTGAGTTTGGCTGCCACTTTGGGTGGTATGCTATGTGTTCTTCCAATCATGTTTTTAATTAAACTCAAAATAAAATTTGTAACAATTGCAATTTATTTTGTACACTCAACTAACACTAACATGACATTAATTAAAACTTGGTTTAATTAATTTGTAACACCTTACATGCCATGTTATTGTTTTATTTTATAAATGTTAATTAACCATTAAATAACAATTATAAAGCAATCTCTCAAAATAATTAAACCCATGTTATTTATTAATTTCTTAAGTGCATCTAATTTAGAAAACCATTTTTCTAAATGTTTTGGTGTTGTTATTTGTTTAACTGATCAAATCAATAAATAAATATTGAAGGTGTTTGTCTAGCCTGTTATTGGGTATTACCCGACTTGGATCATATCACACTAGCCATATCAATTTAATATGTATCTTGGGCAGATCGAATCCTACAACCTTCCACTTGCACAAGATTCATAGAAGATTGATGCAAGCAGCAAATGACGCCTAGCAACGGTTTGCTACCCCTAATGTATATGACTAAGTGCCATTCAATAACATCATCCCTTTCAAGTACCATACTTGAATATGATTTAGGTGAATCAATCATCTATCCTTTTGTTATAGATGTCATGTTAAATCCAAGAACACAGAATGATCATTCCTTGTTGATTTAACTTAATCAGGCCTTAGACATCTAACTCTCAACGAATAAGAGGAACAAATTCCATCTTGACTACATACGTTTCTCACAAACACCTCGTATTATACCTGAACATATCCTTATGTACTGTCCACTATTTCAGGACAGTGAAGAATTAGCTCAAGGTATAATATTTGGTGAATATCAAAACCCAATATGTATCTCAGGTCGGAGGATACTAAATAATATTCGCCTTTACTCAAATTTACTTATGATCAATCAATAAGATTCCATGTAGTAAAATTTGAGATGCGGGTTAGTCCAATATTTGTATCCCACAAATATCTATAATCCTTGGTAGCAACCCATTGCTCTATATTCATCCTTATGAATATCAACCAATCCAAGTTCATAATAATCTTACCCTCACACTTGTTCCCACAAGTATGAACGACTACGGACATTTAGAGTAAATAATTTACTCATGGATTAAACATTCTAAATTGGAACATTAATTGAAACATTATAACCAAATAATTTTATTCAAATAATAAAGAGTTCCACATATTCAAATACAAAATTTGATCAAGTCCAATCACTAGAATATCGAAGTCCTAAGGCACAAGTATGACTTTCATGCTTTGCCCTTTCGAGGAGCTTCGTGAGTGGATCCGCAATCTTTTGATCAAATTGAACTTTGTGAATACATATCTTTCCTTTTTCAACTTCATCTCTTATGTAGTTGAATCTCCGCTCATTGTGCCTAATCTTTTGATGTGCACGAGGTTCCTTGATTTGAGCAATCACACCCTCGTTATCATAAAAGATTTCTAAGGGGTCTTGAATGGTAGAGACCACCCTTAGTTCGGCGATAAACCTTTTATTCATGCAGCTTCCAAAGCTGCTAATGAGGCGGCTATGTATTCCTATTTTGTAGTGGACAATGTTACCCTATTCATAATGGAGACAAACCCCGATTGTGATTGAAGACCATCTTGATCAGTTTGGAAACTCGCATCCGTGTAACCCTTTACTACGAGTTCCTCTTTCTTAGATCCGTATATTAGAAACATATCCTTAGTCCTCCTAAGGTATTTCAATATACTTTTAACAGCCATCCAATGGCTATTACCTGGATTCTGCTGATATCTTCTTGTCATGCTTAATGCGCATGACACGTCCGGTCTTAGTGCATATCATCGCATATATGATGGATCCTATAGCAGACACATATGGGATGTCCTTCATTCAATCTTGCTCATCCTTTGAGCTTGGACATTGAGATGCACTCAATATTGTCCCTCTTTGAATAGGTACCATACCTTTCTTAAAGTTTTCCATCTTGAACCTTTTCAAGATTTTATCAATATATGCACTTTGGTTTAGACCTATCAACCGCCTTGATCTATCCCTATAGATCTTTATTCCCAAAATATAGGCGGCTTCACCGAGATCTTTCATGGAAAAACAATTTCCAAGCCAGGTTTTAACACCTTCCATGGTTGGAATGTCCTTTCCATATAGTATTATGTCATCAAAATACAATACCAAGAATGTGATTACACTCCCACTAGCCTTTTTATACACACAAGCCTTGTCAGTATCCAAGTTTCCATGCATATTTGTTTTCTTCTCGAAAATCCACTTGCATCCAACCGGTTTGGAGTTAGGTGGAGGGTCAACCAATTCCTAAACTTGGTTGTCATACATAGATTGTATCTCTACGTCCATGGCTTCCAGCCATTTGTCACAATACGAATTGGACATTTCATCTTGGTATGTAGTTGGCTCATCGGAGTCAACCACATAGCATCCATCCATGAAAAATCCATATATTTCAGATAGGATGCTAACTCTACCAGATCTATGAACGTTTTGTATGTATTGATCAACCTCTTGATCATCATCAACAACCTCTTGTTGATAGCCAGTGTCAACCAAATGTGTATCGGCTTGTGGATCTTGATCTTCGTCAAACTCCATTGTTCTATGCGTCATTCCTTCCATATGGAACTTGGCTTCCAAGAACTCTGCCCTTCGAGCAATAAATTCCTTTTGCTCTGTTGGATCAAAGAAGTAGTATCCTATACAGTATTTGGGATATCCAACAAATATACATGTAGTGGACCGACTTTCAAATTTGTTTTGGGTGTTAAGCTTAACATAAGCTTCACTACCCAATACCTTTTAAATATGATAGTGATGGAACTCTTTCCATGCCATATTTCAAAAGGGTGTCGAATCCACTTTCTTGGTTTGGGCCATATTCAAAATACGAGCCGTGGAGATTAGTGCGAAAACCAAGATGATAAAGGTGGTAAGCTCATAGCTTTAATGAATTGAACCATATCCAAATAGGGTTCAGTTTCTCCTTTATCAGAATTAAGAACTTAGACAGTTATATAGAGTTGTTTTTCTACTTCATTATTGAAGATTTTGAACATTTCAAAAGCTTCATTCTTATGTGTCATCAAGTGCACACAATAATAGCGACTGTAATCGTCGGTAACAGTAATGAAGTATCTTTTCACCAATCTTTGTCATTGTCTTAAAAGGACCACATACATCCAAATGTATCATTCCTAATAAGTCTTTTGGTTCACACTTATCAAATGAAACATTTTCATTTGTTTCCAAAAGATCATTCTTTTGAAGTGTTTGAATCCAATTCTCGTTTATGTGACCAAGATGACAGTGTTAAAGATAATAATAACTTAAACCGATTTTAAGTTTCTTGGTGCTTAATGTGTATAATGAGTTATTATACAACGAATTATCATGAACCAATTCATGAATATCATTAAAAGGCATATCCTTAAAATGAAATACATCATCCATAAAACTTAATACCATTATATACAAACTTTAAATCATGACCATATTGTTTTAATAGGAAACATTAATTATGTTCCTAGTCAAACTAGGAGCATACAAGAGGTTTTGAGAACAACTTGCAAACCATTTGTAAGTCTCAAAATAGAGTTTCCCTCCTTAAAGCGCACATTTCTTTTGAACCCCTTTGCAACAATTGCAAGTATGAATCTCACATTCGGTATCCACTACCCATGTGTTTGAAGAAATGACATTAAATACAATGTGAATCATGAAAATTTCATTCGAGGTTTGCCTAGCATCCCTCTTATTTTTTTTCAACTCCTTGAGATAGGAGGAACAATTCCATTTTATTGTCCTATCTCTCCATGCTCAAAGCATGGATCGTTCTCCTTTACTTTAGGCTTCATAAGCTTAGGTTGTTGAGGTTTGCTTTAACCTTCGCTTTGATGTATTCCTTTCTTTTGGCAATAATTGCCTTAGGATCGAGATTGGCCATTTCTTTTAGTCTCCCTCATTGATCGGGAGAATAGGTAGAACCTCTCTCCCGATCCCTGCCTCGGTTGCTTTGAGCATTGCTTGTTTTAACCGATGCTCTTGTCCCACCCGTTCATATTATAGTATATTATGAATGTCTCAAACCTTTAGTTAGGAATCTTGGATCAAATCCTTGGCCAACTACTTTAAGACAAGACATTTAAGCATCTTGAGGCTATCAACGTGGCTTTTCATCTTAAGAATATATAAGATCATATCGATTGGGTTTCTTCCATGTGACATGCATAAAGTGCTTGAACCGTTTAGAAGCAATCTTACTAATGTTTGTTGAAGGAACATTTCCTTCAACTAGATTATCATGTCATATGCCCTATGATGTTCCAAACCCTTTTGGAGCTCGGGAATCATATTCCCAACATGATGTAGGAAACTAGCACAGAATCCTTAATGTGCTTAAGCCAATCATCAAAAGGCCTTAACATCAACAGCGTTGGTTGGTGAGACATGGGATCGTCAAGGACATAGGCCTTTACTCATTTTGATAACGATTCTCAGTTGTCACACCCTCAATTTCCACGAACGGGGTTTTACCGTTAGGCGTGTGACATACCAGGATCTCAGACACAGTCATATCGAACGACACTATATGAATTTTGAAATAAACATTGACTTCATTCACGCGAACATAAGCGGAGTTTACAATAATGCGGAAGCATGTACAAAGTTGTGAATCCATTACAATACTGTTACAATAGTCATGTTTAAACAAAATGTTCAATGCTGAAAATAAACTAGATGAATGCATGTCCTGACTGCATATCCTGAAGCGTGCCTCAAAAGCTTGTGCGTTCCTGTGACCTGAGAAAACATGCTAAAATGTGTCAACATAAAGTTGGTGAGTTCACAGGTTTAATCAACAAGAAAGGTATTCGTAAGCGTTTCCATGTTTTGCGTTTCAATGGTTTAGTACATAAAGCATATCGTTAGGTAGCTAGCCTATGTTCTTGTTACTTAGCGTTTCGAACCGAAGCTGACTGTTTACGTCCTATTTGTGTTTCCACCACGTCTTAACCGACCGTGGCAATCGTATGTTCCGTCATGTCTCATCAGACCATGACAATGTGTTTCCACCACGTCTTAACCGACCGTGGCAATCGTATGTTAGGTCAATTTGGCACCCGTTTGACCTCCAATCAAGCTAGCGTGACTAGCCCGGGCGGGGTTTGTCAGACCCAGTAGTACTACTCATAATTACCTCGCTAATCCCATTACTAACGGTTCGAGTGTGTGAGGACATGCGTGTGTTTGCACTAACGTAACAAGCGATATCAATTTTACTACAACCATTTATGTAAAATCTGTTTTTGCATGTTTTCTCCCCCAAATGGAAAGAGATGTAAAATCGGGGCCGTGAAACTCACAGATGATGTAACTAGTATGTAGGATGTAAGTCTCCCAAGTGTTGTTCACGATGCGCTGTCAAACACCTATTGACAGTTGTGTTAAGCGTTAATGTTGTGTTTAGCGTCAATAGACATGTTTAGTCGGGTCGGGTCGCATGGGTTCGGTCGTGGGTGTCACACACACAAGCGGTCATAGACGTATTAGACTTCATGTAGATTTCAAATGAGTTGTTGATATTTGTAAACAGTTACATTGTTTCGGGTTGAAAGTATATGTCTGTTGATTGCGTTGACTTTAATCTTTGTGGTCAAGAAATGACGCTTTATTGATGTTAACTTATCGTTCCATGATAGACACATCGCACACCAGAAGAATTCACTCAAAATGACTCCAATCGCATAACAAGGCTAGACGCACGACTGGACACTTCATTCGCACGAATGGGCCTTCAATCGTACGAATCAACTTCCCTCGTACGATTGAACCCTCATTCATGCGACTCAGCCTTCAGTCGTACCACACATCACCCATTCACCCGAATCAATATCAATCGCACGAATGAGCCTTCATTCGTGCGGTTGGACCTTCAGTCGGGTGATACTCAGTCGCATGCATTCATTCAGTCGACTCAATCGCACACATTCATTCGGTTGGCTCAGTCGTACGGTTTCATTCGCACGTCTCACCCCAGTCGCCCCGATCAATCGCGCGAAGGGCCCAGTCGCATAACTCAGTCGCACAGTTGGCCCAGTCGCGGACTGCAGCAGGTCGCGACTGCAGGGTGGGTCGAACTGCCTTCGGCGGTTCCGTGCTCGGTTTTCTCACAATCAGGACTTCCAGAAACACTCTCCTAACATGTCTAAGTGAAATGCACACGCTGATTGACCTCACACGCACCCCCACGACCACATGCATTCGGGTTGAACCCGAACACCCGAATCCCATACTTGCAGCAGTGAAACGGGTGATAAAACGGATGAAAATGGTCACCTACCTGCTGGGATCGTGATTTCTCAGCTGTTGGGTGGTCTAATCCGACAAAAACGAGCTCAATCGGGTGGGATTTGGTGCTACGAACAACAATCGGGGTGTAGAGAGCGTAGGAGAGAAAGAGGGCAGAAATGGGGTGTGTTTGGCTGGTGGGTGGGTATTTATACCCAGCCCCAGTTTGGCAATTGTTAGGTTTGGTCCCTGTACTTAGGTATCGAGTTCCCGAATTTGTTTCGATTGATAACGACATAGATGAGCGAGCTCTATTAATTAATAGGATTCCTTAGGTAATCTCATTTATGTGAATCCTCTACTAACACCCGCGTTAGTATTTATCATAATTTGTTTAGCGATGTCGGTGGCGGTGTTTGTATACGTTTCGAGTATTAGCGAGTACGGGTCAAGGTTAACGACAACGGTTTGAATAATGTTAATCTGAAATTACGGGGTGTCACATCATCCCCTTGTTGCTGGAATTTTCGTCCCGAAAATTTAGTGCATCATGTTACGTAGTTTTTACGGGGAAGTACAAAGCTTAACGGTTTGTGACGCATGATGAATAGAGTACCTGTGTATCTAAGAGGTAGATGCCTGGTTTTGGAACAGTTGAGGGTACTTCTTCTTCATCTGATCTTCGCGTTCCCAGGTAAATTCTGGTCCACGCTTTGAGTTCTAACGGATTTTGACGATAGGGATACGACTATGTTTGAGCGTCTTGACCTCTCGGTCCATGACTTCCACTGGTTCCTCGACGAAATGTAGTTGTTCGTCCACATGTATCTCGTCTAACGGGACGATAAGAGTTTTGTCGGCAAGGCATTTCCTCAAGTTGGAGACGTGGAACACATCGTGTACCCCACAGAGTTCTTCGGGTAGGCTCAACTGATAGGCCACGGGGCCAACCCGTTTGACAATCTCAAACGGTCCCACGTACCTAGGGCTTAGTTTCCCGCGTTTCCCGAAATGAATCACACCCTTCCAAGGTGACACTTTCAAAAGAACCTTGTCACCTATTTGGAATTCCAACGGTCGGCGGCGCTTATCAGCGTAACTCTTCTGTCGGTCACGGGCTGCTGCCATACGGTTACGGATTTGCACGATCTTCTCAGTCGTCTCGTGCACAAGTTCAGGGCCAGTGAGTTGACTTTCCCCAATTTCCGCCCAACAGATAGGTGATCGGCACTTACGCCCATACAGTGCCTCAAATGGAGCAGCTTTGATCGATGTGTGGTAGCTATTGTTGTAAGAAAACTCGACTAGCGGTAAGGGAGTTTCCCAACTGCTACCGAAATCTATGACGCAGGCACGTAACATGTCTTCTAGAGTCTGGATCGTACGCTCACTTTGGCCATCGGTTTGGGGGTGGTACGCGGTGTTCATATCCAGCCGCGTTCCTAGTGCTCGTTGTAAGGACTGCCAGAAGTGTGAAGTGAATCGAGCGTCACGATCAGAGATAATGGAAATTGGCACGCCGTGCCGAGAGACTACCTCCCTTAGGTAGATAAGTGTTAACTTTTCCATACGATCAGTCTCCCGGATTGCCAGGAAGTGTGCGGATTTCGTCAAGCGATCCACGATCACCCAAATGGTGTCGCATCCGCTGGGAGTTCGAGGAACTTTTGTGATGAAGTCCATAGATATCTGCTCCCACTTCCATACTGGTATTTCTGGCTGTTGGAGTAAACCAGACGGTCGTTGATACTCTACCTTAACCTTAGAACAGGTCAAACATCTGCTCACGTAGGTGGCGATATCTGCTTTCATGTTTGGCCACCAGTAAAGAACCTTCAGGTCATGATACATCTTGTCTGAACCTGGGTGGATTGAGTACCGTGATTTTTGAGCTTCGTCCATTACCAATTCTCGTAGGTTTCCATACGAGGGGATCCATGTTCGATCCATGAAGTAGCGGATTCCGTCCGACTTGGTTTCCAGTTGCTTCTCCATACCTCGTAGCGATTCGGCTTTCAAATTCTCGTCTTTTAACGCCTCAAGTTGAGCATTGCGGATCTGGTCGGGTAAACCAGTGTGTATGGTGAGTTGCAATGCTCGAACTCGTCTTGGCTTAGGTGTTTCCTTCCGACTCAGTGCGTCCGCTACTACGTTGGCCTTGCCCGGATGATACTTGATCGTACAGTCATAGTCGTTTAGCAACTCGACCCAACGACGTTGTCTCATATTTAGCTCCTTCTGTTCGAAGATGTGCTGGAGACTCTTGTGATCGGTGTAAATGGTGCACTTGGTACCGTACAAGTAATGTCTCCATATCTTGAGTGCAAACACGACTGCTCCAAGCTCTAGGTCGTGTGTCGTGTAGTTTTTCTCATGTACCTTCAGTTGTCGTGATGCATAGGCAATCACCTTATTGCGTTGCATCAGTACGCAACCGAGGCCTTGTATAGAAGTATCACAGTAAACTACAAAATCATCTGTCCCCTTAGGCAGGGATAGAATCGGTGTTGTACAGAGTTTCTGCTTCAGGACCTGGAATGCAGATTCTTGCTTATCACCCCAATCGTACGTGGTGCCTTTATGAGTCAATGCGGTGAGAGGTTGAGCAATCTTCGAGAACCCTTCGATGAACCGTCGGTAATAGCCAGCCAGCCCATGAAACTGTCGTACCTCGGTCGGTGTCTTAGGCGTGGCCCAGTTCTTGATGGCTGCTATCTTTGCCGGGTCAACGTGTATCCCATTCTCATTGACCACATGACCCAAGAAACGGACCTCTCGCATCCAGAAGTCACACTTTGAAAATTTCGCGTACAACTGTTCTCATCTCAACAGCTCCAGAATCAGTCTAAGGTGTTCTTCGTGTTCTTCTTTATTCCTTGAGTAAATAAGGATATCATCGATGAAGACAATGACGAACTTGTCTAGGTAGGGTTTGCACACTCGGTTCATTAAGTCCATGAAAACCGCTGGTGCATTGGTCAACCCGAATGGCATAACCAAGAACTCGTAGTGACCATACCTCGTTCTGAAAGCTGTCTTTGAAACGTCTTCTTCTCGAATCCTTAGTTGGTGATAACCCGATCTTAGGTCTATCTTTGAATAGTAACTCGACCCTTGTAGTTGGTCGAACAGATCATCGATACGCGGGAGGGGATAACGATTCTTAATTGTCGCCTTGTTCAGTTCTCTGTAATCGATACACATGCGAAAAGTTCCGTCCTTCTTCTTGACAAACAGAATTGGGGCTCCCCACGGTGATGAGCTAGGTCTGATAAAACCTTTATCCAATAGTTCCTGCAGTTGTGTAGACAGCTCTTGCAGTTCCCTTGGAGCTAATCTGTACGGTGCCCTCGCGATAGGGGCAGCTCCCGGAACCAAATCAATTTGGAATTCGACCTGGCGGTGTGGTGGAAGACCGGGTAGGTCTTCAGGGAAAACCTCAGGATAATCCCGTACAACAAGGATGTCTTCAATTTTCTTTTCATTGGGCTCTTTTTCAGTGACCATGGCTAGGAATGAGGTATGACCCTTACGCAAACACTTCTGAGCTTTCATGTAGGAGATGATTCCAGAGACCATGCCACTCCTTTCGCCCTGAACTGATAGAATTTCACCACTAGGAAGTGGTATGCGTACGATTTTCTCTCCACAGATGATTTTAGCTTGATTCTTGGATAGCCAGTCCATGCCCACCACTACGTCGAAACTACCAAGTGTGACAGGCATCAGATCAATATCTATCTCATGACCACATAATCCTAGTCTGCACCCCTTGGCGATATGAGTTGCCTCGATTTGTTTTCCGTCAGCTAATTCTACCACATAACAAGGTTCCATGACAGCCAGGGTTACATCTAAGAACTTAATGAACTTGTTGGAAACAAAACTCCTATCAGCTCCAGTATCAAATAGTATAGAAGCAAAACAACCATTCAGGGGAAACGTACCAGTAACCACATTCTGGTCATCCCTTGCATCGCCGGACCCGATTACGAATGCGCGACCCTTGGCGTTTCCCCCATTATTAACCTTGTTCTCGCCCTTCAGCTGTGGGCAATCCTTCCTGTAGTGTCCCTCCTTTCCACATTCATAGCAGCCTCTAGTCACTCCACCCTGTCGTTGGTGTTGGGGTTGTTGTTGCTGAGTCATTAGTTCACCCCGGCAGTCTTTGGCTGCGTGTCCTATCTTTCCACATCTCTGACAACGGAGTCGATCACATGGGCCATGATGATGGAGGTTGCACCGGTTACACCTAGGGTTCTTGCCCGCGTAGCTGCTCGAACCCTGACCATAGTTGTTGTTGTTGATGTTCTGATTGTTATTGGTGAAGTTCCTTGATGTGTCGAACCTTTTGGTCGGTTGTTGCTGAGGGTTGTTGTTGCTTGAAGACTTGCTGTTGTTACCTTCCCATTTTCTTTTGTGATCTGATGAACCCGAAGCAGCGCCACGTTTAGGCAAAGTGCCCTGTGCCACCGCCTGGTCGGTGAGTTTGTGAGCCAGTCGGAGGGCCTGCTGGATAGTGACAGGATCAGCAGCCATCACACTAGCCTGGATTTGAGGAGCCAAGCCATCAATGTACTCTTCGATCCGTTTGTAGGCCGGAGTTACCATCTGCGGACATAATGCTGCCAACTCGTGCGAACGAGTCGTGTAATCCTCGATGTCAGAACCAATCATCTTTAAATTCCAAAATTCTGCCTCCAGTTTCTGGACTTCGCTCCTGGGGCAGTACTCTTCTTTCATTAGAATCTTGAAGTCTTCCCATGGAATACCGTTTGCAGCACCAAGTCCTAAGGTTTGGACTTGTGAATTCCACCATGTCAGGGCTGGTCCCTCCAATGTGCCGGAGGCATACTTGACCCGATTTCCATCAGGACAGCTGCACATGGCAAACACTGACTCAAGTTTCTCTAGCCAGCGAAGCAGTGTGACAGCGCCCTCTGAGCCGCTGAAAGAATGAGGCTTGCAATCCATAAACATCTTGAAGGTACAGATTGTTGGACCTCCTTGGTTCGGATTCTGGTCGTTCTGGCCCTGATTGCGGGCCTGCTCATAAGCTGCAAGCGCATCAGCCACGCGCTCATTGATGATAGCATTCAGCTCGACTTGAGTCAGCGTGATATTTCCTCGTCCACCCGGGCGTCCAGGTCTTCTTCCAGACATGATTTCTTCAATTCACAACACATATTAATCAATAACCGGATAACAATTATTGACAGTAATATATATTGTATCATGCTAGTAAGAATGAGGGGTTTGTTTGCACATCGATAGTAAGGCTTTATGAGGATCCGAGGCCTTATGCCTCCTAAGTATGGAATTTGTAAATTTGTACTGGCCATTACCGTTATCACCCAATAGAGTTGCCAGAGTTCTCATGCACGACAAATTACAATTACATGTGCACCCGTGATTCTAATTTGCTTTGCATGGTCACACATGGTTCCTCCTATTCGAGATAACATACCTTGTCCAGTACCGAGTGTTGTCAATGATAAAAGCATCAAAGATGTATTTGTTATACCAAGAGTCAAATAACTAAAGTTGTACAAGAGGTTCGGTTTAGGTAACAACGGGAATCAAGACAATTTGGCCTCTTTCCCTTCATGGTTCTAGGTGTTTGGATGTCCAAGTCCGATTCTCTAATCGACTTGAATATCTTAGTTGTCCCTCATTTACTGCTCGGACTAGCGTAGAGGATAGGATATGTTGGGAATAGTAACAAGTGTGAGAGAGTTGGAAGAGTGAGGTATTGTTCTTTTTGTTTGTCATCGTTATGCTTATCGCGTGCGTTAGAAATGAGTTTCGTGTTCCAATCATGGAAATGTTTGATTCAATTCGTTGCTGCTTTCGCTCCGCGAGTGAAAGATCAAGTGTAAATGTTGGTTGTGAGCGAGCGGGACTCTCCGCCCCTCTGTTAGCCGGTAATGACACACATGTCATACCCATAGTGTTTATGTTTGCTCAGTAGTGAAATGTCAATACACCAGAAGGTTGTTTGCACAACAGTGGTAACCATGTAAAACTGTCTGTGCAATACTAGTGTTGTGTCTAAGGCTATAGTCTAGATGCAATGCGATCCTAGTTCTCTATAACCTGTGGCTCTGATACCAATCTGTCACACCCTCAATTTCCACGAACGGGGTTTTACCATTAGGCGTGTGACATACCAGGATCTCAGACACAGTCATATCGAACGACACTATATGAATTTTGAAATAAACATTGACTTCATTCACGCGAACATAAGCAGAGTTTACAATAATGCGGAAGCATGTACAAAAGTTGTGAATCCATTACAATACTGTTACAATAGTCATGTTTAAACAAAATGTTCAATGCTGAAAATAAACTAGATGAATGCATGTCCTGAGTGCATATCCTGAAGCGTGCCTCAAAAGCTTATGCGTTCCTGTGACCTAAGAAAACATGCTAAAATGTGTCAACATAAAGTTGGTGAGTTCACAGGTTTAATCAACAAGAAATGTATTCGTAAGCGTTTCCATGTTTTGCGTTTCAATGGTTTAGTACATAAAGCATATCGTTAGGTAGCTAGCCTATGTTCTTGTTACTTAGCGTTTCGAACCGAACCTGACTGTTTACGTCCTATTTGTGTTTCCACCACGTCTTAACCGACCGTGGAAATCGTATGTTCCGTCATGTCTCATCAGACCATGACAATGTGTTTCCACCACGTCTTAACCGACCGTGGCAATCGTATGTTAGGTCAATATGGCACCCGTTTGACCTCCAATCAAGCTAGCGCGACTAGCCCGGGCGGGGTTTGTCAGACCCAGTAGTACTACTCATAATTACCTCGCTAATCCCATTACTAACGGTTCGAGTGTGTGAGGACATGCGTGTGTTTGCACTAACGTAACAAGCGATATCAATATTACTACAACCATTTATGTAAAATCTGTTTTTGCATGTTTTCTCCCCCAAACGGAAAGAGATGTAAAATAGGGGCCGTGAAACTCACAGATGATGTAACTAGTATGTAGGATGTAAGTCTCCCAAGTGTTGTTCACGATGCGCTGTGAAAAACCTATTGACAGTTGTGTTAAGCGTTAATGTTGTGTTTAGCGTTAATAGACATGTTTAGTCGGGTCGGGTCGCATGGGTTCGATCGTGGGTGTCACACACACAAGCGGTCATAGACGTATTAGACTTCATGTAGATTTCAAATGAGTTGTTGATATTTGTAAACAGTTACGTTGTTTCGGGTTGAAAGTATATGTCTGTTGATTGCGTTGACTTTAATCTTTGTGGTCAAGAAATGACGCTTTATTGATGTTAACTTATCATTCCATGATAGACACATCGCACACCAGAAGGATTCACTCAAAATGACTCCAATCGCATAACAAGGCTAGACGCACGACTGGACGGTTCATTCGCACGAATGGGCCTTCAATCGTACGAATCAACTTCCCTCGTACGATTGAACCCTCATTCATGCGACTCAGCCTTCAGTCGTACCACACATCACCCATTCACCCGAATCAATAACCAATCGCACGAATGAGCCTTCATTCATGCGGTTGGACCTTCAGTCGGGTGATACTCAGTCGCATGCATTCATTCGGTCGACTCAATCGCACACATTCATTCGGTTGGCTCAGTCGTACGATTTCATTCGCACGTCTCACCCCAGTCGCCCTGATCAATCGCGCGAAGGGCCCAGTCGCATAACTCAGTCGCACGGTTGGCCCAGTCGCGGACTGCAGCAGGTCGCGACTGCAGGGTGGGTCGAACTGCCTTCGGCTGTTCCGTGCTCGGTTTTCTCACAATCAGGACTTCCAGAAACACTCTCCTAAGATGTCTAAGTGAAATGCACACGCTGATTGACCTCACACGCACCCCCACGACCACATGCATTCGGGTTGAACCCGAAAACCCGAATCCCATACTTGCAGCAGTGAAACGGGTGATAAAACGGATGAAAATGGTCGCCTACCTGCTGGGATCGTGATTTCTCAGCTGTTGGGTGGTCTAATCCGACAAAAACGAGCTCAATCGGGTGGGATTTGGTGCTAGGATGAACAATCGGGGTGTAGAGAGCGTAGGAGAGAAAGAGGGCAGAAATGGGGTGTGTTTGGCTGGTGGGTGGGTATTTATACCTAGCCCCAGTTTGGCAATTGTCAGGTTTGGTCCCTGTACTTAGGTACCGAGTTCCCGAATTTGTTTCGGTTGATAACGACGTAGATGAGCGAGCTCTATTAATTAATAGGATTCCTTAGGTAATCTCGTTTATGTGAATCCTCTACTAACACCCGCGTTAGTATTTATCATAATTTGTTTAGCGATGTCGGTGGCGGTGTTTGTATACATTTCGAGTATTAGCGAGTACGGGTCAAGGTTAACGACAACGGTTTGAATAATGTTAATCTGAAATTACGGGGTGTCACATCAGTGATAGGGTATGGACGGTCGGGGTGGTAGCATTATTGTTTGCGGCCATTCTACAAAATTTATAAAGTTCTTATTAGTATTTCTTAAAATTTTATTTTTATTATTAATACCCTTTTATGTCTCATAGACAATTAATAATTAAAAACTAGAATCCAACGTTACATTCAAATAATGGTTAGGTGACCTTTATCCCATTATTTAATTTAACAAGGTAGTCAATATTTGACAATTGCAACCTTTTGCAACTTCTAGCCTTTATAGGATCGGTTAAACATCTTATGTTTGGTTGGCATGTTTAATCCCATCAACACCATTGTACGCCATGCTTCGGTGACCCAATGCACATGGTTTCCAATTCAAGTCATCCTACTTACACACACCTGTGAGTTTTCACATACAAGCGGTTACGTGACCTTTATCCCACAAGTATGTTAGACTCACCTCAAACACACAAGTTCCCTATAAGTGGTTAGGTGGCCTTTATCCCACAAATAGTTCTCAAGTGATTCGAGTGTCATGTAAAAGGATGGTGTTAAACTTGTTTTAAAAGGGATTTTTGGTTTTCATTAATTCTAGTTTTGAAAACTCTATATACCTTGTATTTGCATGCTTTCAAATGCAAGGTATCCTATGGTTTATTTTTTAATAAAACATCTTTTATTAAATCATTATCCTTTTAATAACCTTTTATTAACCTCTTAATGATTATAAACCATAAATTTTTAGCTTGTTAAGTTTGCTAATGAGTTTGTTATGCATATCTAAATATCAAACTACAATCATACAACAAACAACCAAACAAGCATAATATAAACAACCACAATGTGCATAACCATAGCTACTATTTTGACCACACTTGTTTGCCATCACAAGTGTGGTCATTTGGTCTTTCCTAAGGGTTGAATACAACACAAATAGAGGTCTTCATAGACTCCCACTTGTGTCTTTGATGTCCATCTTTGGGTCTTCATCTTGTGCATCTTGCTTTTTCAAAAATTATATCCTAATACATTTTTCTAATAAAAGAATTGCACCTAATCTATTTATTACATAATCAAATGAATAAATAATTACAACGCAAATAATAAAAATAAATATTACAACCCAATTGAATGAATTAAAACAACCATTCCAATCATCCAAAACAAAAGGCCAAAGGCTAGGTTATGCACTATTATGTGACCAATCATAAATATTATTCAATAAACTAAATACACCCCATCAAACCCTAAATTTTCAGCCAACATAAACTGAAAATTTGGGTTTGTTTGTCCAAACAAACAACAACCAAACATATCAACCAATTGACATTCCTATCTTTCAAAGTTTTATCATAAGCATGAAGATATAACTTTAAAAGACTTGGGGTTTATTAAATCAACTAAAATCAGCCCCTAATTAGTTGATTAACATCCTTTAAAATGATTTTTAAAGGATAAGAACGAGCAAGCTATTCACATAACCGGCTCTTGATGCCATTGTTGGGTTTGTTAGAACATAAAATCATAGTTTAACCTCTTAAACTTTCTGAAAACGCAGCGGAAGTATAGCTTTAAAACTCATTTTATAAGCTGAAAATTATGTTCTTCAAGTGACCATTCAAGTGTATAAAACAAACCAATAAATCAAAGGATCATTTATGTGAATTAGCAAGCTATGAACATATGTAAAACTACATAAAATCACAGCTTCATTGAGCTGTGATATACCTTACTGCAGCAGCCAAGAAAAAGACCAAAAGTGATGTTTGATGAAGATGGAGATGCCCAAAATCAGCCAAGACTTCAAGATTAGAAGCCCTCAATCTTGTATACCCAAAGATCTTTGCAAGAACACCTTCTTGCTAGGAAGAAGACACCAAAACAAGCCCAGAAAACCCTCTTTTCACTGCTGCTTTGGAGCTGCTGGAAATCGACATTGTTAAGGTGTTTATGATGATCTTATGGCTGAATCTTCAAGCTAGAAGATCTCAAGAGAGCATTACCCCAAGCTACCAACAAAAACCCTTTTTATGCTAGGATTAACCACACCATTTTTCAGCTTCAAAAACACTTGAAAGCTGAAAATTTTCAGCGTCATTTGCATGCTGCTGCCGTGAACCAAGAAAGGAGAGACAAGGGAGATTCTTGTTGCAATGCTTTCTAGAGAGTGTCTAAAGCATGCATGTGTTCTTCCCCATGATATAGTGTTAGTGCACTACCCTTTTATTAAACAAATGAATGGCCTTTATTCCAGCCACATGAACCGTGAGTTTGGCTGCCACTTTGGGTGGTATGCCATGTGTTCTTCCAATCATGTGTTTAATTAAACTCAAAATAAAATTTGTAACAATTACAATTTATTTTGTACACTCAACTAACACTAACATGACATTAATTAAAACTTGGTTTAATTAATTTGTAACACCTTACATGCCATGTTATTGTTTTATTTTATAAATGTTAATTAACCATTAAATAACAATTATAAAGCAATCTCTCAAAATAATTAAACCCATGTTATTTATTAATTTCTTAAGTGCGTCTAATTTAGAAAACCATTTTTCTAAATGTTTTGGTGTTGTTATTTATTTAACTGATCAAATCAATAAATAAATATTGCAGGTGTTTGTCTAGCCTGTTATTAGGTATTACCCGACTTAGATCATATCACACTAGCCACATCAATTTAATATGTATCTTGGGCAGATCGAATCCTACAGTTTGAATGTATATTTACTATTGAATGTGTCTTATTCTTAAATCTTTTACAACTACACGCTTGAATGAATGTTATATATGGGTTTGTAGTATTTAGTCATATTTCTGAGCTAATAATAATTCAGGAATGTGTTTGACTTAGTCTAATGGTTACGCATACTAATGGACCATGATTATGGACCAGTAGTACGACTGAACCAGGTGATTGACTCAGTCGCACAACTGAGTCGTGAGACTGGATCAGTCGCACGATTAAACCAATTGTATAGTTTAGTCCTGCATAAGAATGAGTCGTATGGCTCAGTCGCACGACCGAACCATGCAAATGGTTCAGTCGTACGACTGTATACATATAAATACCACATTGATCATGGAAAAATGTAACACTTCGAATTGTTTTATACCCTAGCCATCCAGAGAGTTCTATCTCGTCAATCCAAGTTAATAGTTCGTCCCGGATCATTTTCTAATCATTCTTAACGTTGTTCTAAACGTTAGATAGATCTGGGTTTTCATTCTCACTGATTGGATTTCCAATCAAATAGGATTTCGCACTATTTATTAGGTCTCATGTTGAATCAGTTAGTACTTCGTACTTACACGGTCCTAACAACAATATTGTTGGTCCATCAATGATCCAAAAATAGTGCTAACAATGAGAAAACACAATCAAACACCACTGAAATAAGTATCTAAACAATAATCTATAGAAAGAGCTTCAAAATATAACCATTTCAACCAAACTTGAATCAAAACATAAAGAACAAGACTCAATCATAATGCAAATGATGATCCCAGCCAACATACACAATAAGAATAGTAATGCCAAATGAATATGTTGGGTCTTATGTGCCCAAGACATATACAAGATTGGTGTGATTAGTAAGTTATGATCCAAGTCATATAATACCCAATAACAAGCTAAGCAAAACCAATAAATATTTATTTGTTGATAAGATCAAGCAAATAAATATTTACACCAATTTAGAAAATGGGTTTTCTAAATTATTGCATTTGAATATATAACAAATAATATGGATATTTTGTTCATGAGAAATTACTTTTATTGTAATTTAAATAGGTCAAATAACAACAACTAAAAGTGTGGTTAATTTATAAAATTAAAAGGGGTTTAATTTTAAAAACTTATAGTTAAAAAAATTAAGTGGAAAAGTTTGAGAGGGAACCATTTTGAACTAATTTTCGGCCTCCCCCTTGCCCTCTCATTGGGATTGTATGTCTTGTTTAATACAAGACTTCAACCACTTGATTAAATCTCTCAACTGCATTTCTCTCTCACACATAAGTGCACTATTCGTCTCCACTTTTCTGTAGCAATTTTCAGCCAAAAGAAAGTGAAGAAGAAGAATTTTGGTGTTCAACTTCCTAACAAGTTAAGTGTGTTTGAAAGGCTTGTGGGTATAGCTAGCTTGAGGTCTTCTACTTTGGAGGCTTACATTCAAGAACATCATCTTTTTCATCTATTATCTATCTCACAGTTTTTGTTCTTAGAAAGGTAGTATCCTAAGAATACCCTATGGTTGTTTTTCGTTTGATAGCATTTGTTTTCACATATATGATCCTTGTTCTTGGGTTTGTCTACTTGAATCTAAAATGGTTTATTTTCAGCACATAAAACATATTTTATATCTCTAAATATCTGCTGTGTTTTTGTTTAAATGGTTAAACAATCTTTGATAAACATGCAACAAACTCAACAATGGCATCTAGAGCCGGTTATGTGGAAAACTTGCTTCAAAAGTCCAAGAAAAATTAGTTTTGTTGGACTTTCTCAACCCATTAGGGGCTAATTTGTTTTGGATATATGAATCCCTTGTCTTTCAAGTTTTATTTTACGTGCTTTAGAATAAATCTTGAAAGATTAATGTCAAATGGTTGATTATTTTGTTTGGACAAAAACCCTAAAAATTTTGGTTTATGTTGGCTGAAATTTTAAGGGTTAAAAGGGAGTTAATTTGTTCATGAATCTTGTTTTTGGATATATGTTTTGGTGCATAATATAGCTTTGACCAAGTGTGTTTTGGATTTGGTTGAATGTTTTGTCATGTTTGGTATTATTCATCAAAGGGTTATAATAATAATTTTGTGTTTGTATCTTTGGGTTGTAATTTATTCATTCTTTGGTTATGTAATAAATACATTAGGTGCATTTCTTTATTAAAAAAATTGTATTAGGATATAATTTTTGTAAAAGAAGATGCACAAGTTGGAGACTCAAAGGAAGATACAAAGGAAGAACACAAAGACATGGACACTTGAAGCATTTGGATGCGCATTCAAGTGGGAGTTCATGAACACATTTTAATGTGTTATTATTAACCCTTAGGAAAGACCAAATGACAACACTTGTGATAGCAAACAAGTGTAGTCAACTTAGTGGCTATGGTTATGCACTTGTGATTGTATGGTTGTACTTGTTTGGTTGTTTACTTTATGATGGTTGTTTGATATATGGATATGCATAACAAACTAATTAATAAACATTACAAGCTGAAATAATACGGTTCTTTATCATTAAGTGGTTAATAAAAGGTTATTAAAAGGATTAATGATTTAAATAAAAGGGTTTTTTTAAAAAGGGAACTATATGGTGCCATGTGTTTGAAAGCATGCACCTACAAGGTGCATAGGTTTTCTAAACTAGAATTATGAAAACTAAAATCCCTTTTGAAAACAACTTTAACACCATCCTTTTGCACAACACTTGAGTCACTTGGAAACTCTTAATGGGATAAAGGTCACCTAACCATTTTGAGGGAACTTATGATTTGAGGTGGGAATACCATATTTGTGGGGTAAAGGTCACCTAACCACTTGTATTGGTAAACTCACATGTGACTATAAGTAGGGTGACTTGATTTGCAAACCATGTTTAACGGATCACCTACAACATGGTTTACAAAAGGTGTTGATGGTATAAACGTGCCGACTACATATATGATGTTTAAGTCGATTCCATACCTCTAGAAGTTGCAAAGGGTTGGAATTGTCAAATGTTGACTACCTTGTTAATTTAAATAATGGGATAAAGGTCACCTAACCTCTATTTAAATGTAACGTTTGTGAAGTCACTGGATCGGTAAACATCCGAGCACGTTCTTGACGGAAGGTGATAAACCAAAAGACAATCAATAACACGAACAATAATCGAATGATTTTATTGATAAACATAACGATTTTAAGCTCGTTACAACTTAAGAATTACAACTTTTGGCAAGGGGAGATCGAGCATGATCTCCCTCTCATCCGGCAACACCTAGGCTCCGGGCACCCCCTCTAAAACCCTTTAGTTTCTACACAATGAAACTGGTATATATAGGCTTCGGCCCATATTAGATACGACTAGGCCCATTCGTGCGATTGGACCATGCGTATGGTTCAATCGTGCGACTAGAACATGCGTATGGTTCAATCGTACGACTGGACCATTCTTGTGGTTCAATCTTACGAATGTCCCAATCCCATCTCTCAGTCGCACGACTGGTCCATTAGCATGGCTCAGTCGTACGACTGAGTCTCATTCGCATATGCTCCTGCGAATGACCCAGTTTCATGTGTTTACAAGATGTATAACATTAAGCCTTGACTATTCGTCAAGCGACGGACACACTATATATGACTATATATGCTCCAACAAATTCCCCCTTGGAAGTTGCTTGCGAATAGTAGATAACACCTCTTACAATCTTCAGTCAATCTTTGCTCTGGTTTCCAATAGAATCAAACGAACAACCATATTAGCCAACATTGCCGATCCGTCAGGTTACTACCATATCCCTGAAAATGAATTTAGGCACAATAGCTTCCGTTTACTTTGCAGAACACCATCATAGCAGCAAGATTCCCTATATGACTGATTTTTCCAGATAATGTCATGACCAGTTTTCCATTGCTTCAATCTTCACACAGTCTAACCTGTTTAACACTAACAACTGTAGAAATTCCCCCACACGTTCAGTATATCCCAATATATATACATTGTGCTCTCCTGTCGTCTTCATACGATGTATTGGGCAAAAGGTTGAAGGTTCCAATCCACGGCTGACAATATCAAACAAATCAGCATGCACGAAGATTCATCATGAGAAACATGCTCACATCATCACTTTCTGATTGCGTCTTCAATTTCTCTATACATGGATTCCCCCTAAGAATGAGAATCCTCTCTGTGCGGATAAATATAACTTGATTGGCCCATAAATAGTCAGATGCTCCTGACTACCCCATAAATTCAACACCGACAGCTGACATTTTCTCTTCTCCCTTTCGTGTTCTAACAACATTTACCGATTCTGGAAGTCCAACGAATAATGGGGTATCCATCGAACTTGTTTGACATAAGAAACTCAGGGTGAATGTGTTTTGCTCATCCTCAAATCTTGCATAGACTCTCCAGGAAAATCTTCACTATTGACCCGAAGACGAACAATACATGACCCGATAATTTTCCTAAAAAAATGTATTTTACCAAACTTTTTCAGAAGGCTTCCCGACTGATAAAAATGGTTTAGGGAAAAACCCTCTAGTTTCTACACAATGAAACTGGTATATATAGGCTTTGGCCCATATTAGATGTGACTGGGCCCATTCGTGCGATTGGACCATGCGTATGGGAACATGCGTATGGTTCAATCGTACGACTGGACCATTTTTATGGTTCAGTCTTAGGAATGTCCCAATCGCATCTCTCAGTCACACGACTGGTCCATTAGCATGGCTCAGTCGTACGACTGAGTCTCATTCGCATATGTTCCTACGAATGACCCAGTTTCATGTGTTTACAAGGTGTATAACATTAAGCCTAGACTATTCGTCAAGCGACGGACACACTATATATGACTATATATGCTCCGACAACGTTGGATTCTAGAATTTTAATTTGTGTGTGACACGTAAAATAGTATTAATAATTAAAATATGACAATATCGAAAATACTAAAATTGAACTTTGTTAAATTTTGTTGATGGCCACCAACAACAATGAAAACAATGATATCTCGTCCGCTCATACCCTATCACTAAGAACCATTCTCAAAAAGGAGCATTTAAACCATAACAACTTTATCGATTGGTTTCAATGAGGAAGATGAGGAGGCCTACAATAATTGGGTGAAATACACTGAGGACTCGGTCCAAGTGTCTTGCCTCATGTTAGCAAGTATGACTCTGGATCTCCAAAAGGAGTATGAGCATCACGGAGCATATGATATGAATACCAGTTGAAGGAAACATTCCAACAGCAAGCAAGGGTAGAGTGCTTTGAAACGGTTCGAGCACTCCATGCATGTCGTAATGATGACACCCAATCGGTCTCATCTTATGTACTTAAGATGAAGAGCCACATAGACTGCCTCGAAAGGCAGAATTATCCCGTCTCGAAAGAGTTGGCTACGGATTTGATCCTCAACTCTTTTTCAACAAGGTTTGACAATTTTGTTATGAATTATAACATGAACGGGTGGGACAAGAACATAAGTGAGCTTCACTCTATGCTCAAAACAGCCGAGGCGGCCATGAGTAAAAGGGTTTTACAAGTTCTCACCATCCATGAAGGTGGGAACAAGAAGAGGCCTCACCTTGCCCACAAGGCAAGTGTTGCCAAGGGTAAAGGGTACGTGGGGGAAAGTGAAAGGGAGTAGTAAAAGTGCCACCACCAAAACCAGCAAAGAAGAAGCAAAAGGTTGCTTAGAATGACCCATGCTTTATGTGTGGGGAGATAGGACATTGGGCCACAAATTGTCCTGTCCATCTCAAAGAGTTGTAAGCTAAGAGGGATGTCGGGCAAACCTCAGGTATAATCTTCATGATTCATATTGATCCTAATTTAATATCCTCCAACACATGGGTATTGGATACCGGATATGGAACTCATTTTTGCAATTTGTTACAAGGGTTCAAAAGAAGTAAGGACTTCAAGAAAGGGGATGTAAGCCTCTACATAGGGAATGGGGCAAAATTTCAAGTTGAAGACCGAGGGGACTACATCTTGAAGCTTCCAAATGGTTTGGAAGCAAATTTAAACAATGTTTTGTATGCTCCTAGTTTGACTAGGAATGTTATTTCAGTTGCTCAATTAAGACAATATGATTATGTTTTGACATTATTGAATATGAAATTCATGTTTCTTTAAATGACATCTTTTATTTTAAAACTATTCCTATTAATGGTATTTATGAATTGGTTTGTGAAAACACATTATATGATAGCTCATTGTACCAAACCACCACCAAGAATCTCAAATTGTATTTGAGTGACACTTATCTTTGGCATTGCCATCTTGGTCATATAAACAAGAAGCGCATACAAACACTTCAAAAGAATGGTCTTTTAAAAGCAAGTGAATATCATTAATTTGATGTATGTGAATCTTGTTTATAAGGTAAAATGACTAAGGCACCTTTTAGTGGCAAAACCAAAAGGGCAAAAGATTTATTAGGTATCATACATTCGGATGTATGTGGTCCTTTTAAGCCAATGACTAGGTACAATGAAAGATACTTCATTACCTTTACCGATGACTATAGTCGATATGGGTATGTTTACTTGTTAAGACACAAAGATGAAGCTTTTGAAATATTCAAAACCTTCCAGAATGAAGTAGAACATCAACTCAATAAGTCAATAAAATTATCCGCACCGATAGAGGAGGTGAATAGCTTGATGCTTTTAGAGATCATCTTAGAAGTTGTGGGATTGTCTTACAACTATCTACACCTGGAATACCATAACACAATGGTGTGTCCGAGAGGATAAATCAAACTCTATTGGATATGGTTCAATCTATGTTGCTAGAAGCTCATTCCCTCTATCATTTTGGGGTTTCGCTTTGCTCCTTGCGGCCCGTATTTAGAATATGGCCCAAACCAAGAAAGTGGAAAAGACACCTTTTGAAATATGGCATGGAAGGGTTCCATCTCTATCATATTTAAAGGTGTGGGGATGTGAGGCTTATCTTAAGACTCCCACCTCAAACAAGTTAGAAAGCCGTTCTACTAAGTGTATCTTTGTTGGATATCCTACAAATTCTATGGGATACTGTTTCTATGATCTATTGGAACAAAAGGAGTTTGTTTCCAAGAAGGCCGAGTTCTTAGAAGCTAAGTTCCTTATGGAAGGAGCTAGAAGTAGAATAGGGGATGAGGAGGATCAAGAGCCACAACCCGATACACGTTTGGTTGATACTAGCACTCAAATGATGATGTTGAGGATGATCAAATGGTTGCTCAATACACACAAAATGTTCGCAGATCTGGTAGAACTAGTAATCCACCTGAACGATATGGATTTTTCGTAGATGGATGCTATCTGGTATATTTTGATGAACCAACCACATACCATGATGCAATGTCCAATTTGGATTATGGCAAATGGCTTGAAGCCATGAATGTTAAGATGCAATCCATGTCTGACAACCAAGTATGGGACTTGGTTGTACCACCTCTTAACTCCAAGGTAGTTGGAAGTAAGTGGGTTTTCAAGAACAAAACCAATATGCATGGAAACTTAGATACTTATAAAGCTTGACTTGTAGAAAAAGGTTTCACTCAAATCTCATAATCATAATGAAGGGAATCCCATATGTGTCTACTATAGGATCCATCATGTATGCAATGATATGCACTAGGTTGAACGTGTCATGCACTTTGAGCACGACAAGCCGATACCAGTAAAATCCTAGAAATAGTCATTGGATGGCTGTTAAGAACATACTTAAGTACCTAAGGAGGACTAAAGATATGTTCCTAATCTATGGATCTGGTGAGGAGGAACTCATGGTAAAAGGTTACATGGATGCGAGTTTCCAAACTGATCGGGATGATTCACGATCATAATCGGGATACATTTTCGTCTTGAATGGTGGAGCAGTCTCTTGGAAGAGCTCTAAGCAAGATGTGATGGCATTATCAACTACAGAGTCATCATACATTGCCGCTTCATTGGCAGATCAAGAAGCTATTGGTTGAAGAAATTCATTGCTGATCTAGGTGTGGTCCCTTCCATTCAAGATCCCCTAGAAATTCTTTGTGATAACGAGGGTGCGATTGCTCAAATCAAGGAACCTCGCACATATTAAAAGACTAGGCACATTGAACGGAGATTCAACTACATAAGGGATGAAGTTAAAAAGAGAAAGATATGTATTCGCAAAGTTCACACGGATCAAAACATTGTGGATCCACTCATGAAGCTCCTTGAAAAGGAAAAGCATGAAAGTCATACTTGTGACATGGGACTTCGATATTCTAGTGACTGGATTTGATCTTTTAATTTCGTATTTGGATATTGGAACCTTTCATTGCATGAATAAATTATTTGTTTTAGGACCGTGTACGAACGGAGTACTAACTGATTCTAAGTTAAACCAGATCAAATAGTGCGGAATCCTATTTGATTGGCGATCCAATCAATGAGAACGTAATCCGGATCAAAACTAACGATTAGAAAACGTTAAGAATTGATTAGCAATGATCAGGAACGTTCTGTGAAGTTGGAATGGACGAACAGTGTGCTCTGGGTCGACTAGGGTTATGAATATTTGAAGTCATCATTTTTCCACGAATTAAGTGGTATTTATAGGTTACAGATCTCATTCGTGCGACTGAGCCTTGCGACTGGCTCCGTCGTGCGATTGAGTAATACGATTGATTCATTCGTACGCTTGAGTCAGTCTTATGACTCAAATGGGCAATTGACTCAATCTCCTAGTTCAACCGTGCGATTGAACCATTCGCATGGTTCAGTCGTGCGACTGAATAAGATTCTTAGTCAAACACTTTCTTGAACCTTTAATGATTCAGAACTGTGTCTCACAACTGTAAATCTATATAACATGGTCATATTATGCGTGTAACAACTAATAATATAATTAGATACAACATTATATAATCAACAACCATATAAAGAAGAGATTCTCATTAGATTGATTGAACATTACATATGTATTACAAGATAGAAGTCTTACATTTGAGCTCACTAGACTAGAACTGGGGACATGTGTACCAACAAACTCCCCCTTGGACCTAGTTCTATCTAGACCTTTACTTCTTTCTTGAACTCTTCAAACCTTCTTAATCTCTCTTCTTTGGAAACCCCCGCATGGATATTCAGCGCAAAGCATAGACGTATTATGTGCTGAAACTGTAGTGTTTGCACAATATCCTGCGTATCAAAAAAACAGTGGCCACTTGTACAGCATATAAACATCAGACGCCGACAAGTTGATAAGCCACATGGGGTCGAACACCCTTATAGATTCCATTGACCCCTCCTTTTCCAAAACAATGACTGCCTCACCCGAGCGCCAGTCATAGTACCACCACTTAAAGTGTGGGGTAAAGTCCTGTGGCATCTCCTTCAGTGGAATTCTGGACATTGTGTGCGGAGGTCGCCACTTTAGGACTATCTTAGGCTGACCAGTGATGGGACTTACCTCAGACCTTCTGAGGTACCTCGTAGCCTGCTGAGGTTTGAAGTTTACCCATCTGGTCCTATATTCCTTCTTCAATGCAGCCTCAAACCAGCCAGACTCTTCTTCGGATCAGCATAAAGAAGCTTTAGTCGTGCCAACTGGTTGAGTTCAAAACCTGGGAGAGTCTTCAGATCATGAGGGAATCTAAAGTACTCGATTCCCCTCCCCCTCTTCACTGCATATACTCCGAGGTCATCAAAATGAGCCCAAGCTATAATCTTCCCTGACACCTTCATACTCTTCTTTACTTTGTATAACTTGGTGTAGGTACTCTGAGTTGCTGTAGTACGTTGTGCTCGGACCTCGGCGAAGCAAGCCGCCCATTCAGCCTTTCGAATGTCAACTTCGGCGTCCGTGGCTTGAACTTGGCTTGTTGAGGCTTCCGCTCCTTTTTCTTTATCATGGAGTTTATTTAGAATATCACTGTCAAGGTTGTTCACCAGATCAGGGAACACGTTTCCCTCTTGATCAGTGTATTCTGGATAATGCTGATCTGTGATGTCTTCAATTTCAATTTCTTCAACATCTTTAAGTTCGTCATCATCAGCATCATCAAAAACTGGAGCATCTTTAACAATTTCGTCTGCATTCAGACGAAACATGTCAGCCAGTTACTCATCAGTGAGGTCGTGAATAATTTCTTCTTCTTCAGGAGTATAACTTACAGACCTTCTGACGATCCCCTGCAGATCAAGAATCATTGTTAGTTGAGACTTGACCTGTTGGAGGGGAGCAACATCATGTTCGTCTCTCTGAAAGTTAGAATCTGTTTGATTTAAACATGCAACAAAATATTTGTTAGTAAATAATCAAACACAGTCATTAACATAAGATATAAGCATTCATTAAATAAATGTAACATAATTTCAAATACAAAAGTCTGTTAAATACATAAACATGACTAACTAAACAGTACTTTTGTCTTGAATTTCCGGAGTTTCTTCAGTTGGAGCAGACGAAGAGGGTCCTTGATCATGTCGGCGTTTAGAACGCCTTTCGCCTGCTACATTATCACTTTGATCTCCGGCAGTTTCTCCTCCTTTACCTTCATCATCTTCCTTCTTCTCATCACCATCATTACTCTCATCACTACCATCATCATCATCGTCATCATCCTCATCATCATCGTCCTCATCCTCACCATCATCATCATCAGCTTCCCCGATCCTGAGGGGCTCACTCTGAGTGCCTTTTAGCTTAAGCAGCAGAGTTTTGTGAGCCGCCTCTAGCTTTCCCATCCTCTCATCAGTCTCAGCCTCGTGTTGTAACAAGCCTGTGATCTGATCAGTCTGCGAAGTGATCACTTGGGCTTGTGAGGATGTTAACTCCCTCAATCTTTCAATCTCAGCTGCTTGTGATGAACTTTGCTCTTGCAGCTGGAGGATCTGAGCTGTCTTAGCCTTATCAGAGGCTAGCAGCTGGAGCACCATGCTGTTGAGAGTAGCAAGTTGCTTAACCACCGAGACAGGTGGTAGAACTGAACTCGAAGGGGCAAATGAGGTTTGGGTTTGGTGAGTTGTAGTTGTAGTGGTGGCTGTGGTGTAGATGGGAGGAGATGGGATGGCTGTAGTGGGGGGTACAGTGGTGGTGGTGGGGGAAGATATGGAAGTATGAAGTGGAGGTATAGTAGTGGTGGTGGTTTGGGGTGTTTGGGATGTGGTGGATGTGGTGGATGTGGTGATTGGTGTAGAGACGGAGGTGGTGAATCTAAGCCTCTTGCCCTTCTTACCATGCAGTCTGGCCATGGTTTTCTTCCTCTTCCCCGTAGATACCGGGGCAGCAGTCTGTGTACTGGGTGCATCAGGGGAGTATGCGGGATCTAAATCTGTTTGTGTATCCCCCGATGTCCCAGTTTGCCCTCCAACAGTCCTTAACCCCTTTTCAGTGGCAACCACCTTGCTGCCTTGCCTACGGGTCAAGCCCTCTTCCTCACTCTCATCCTCGTCATCATCAGGTGGACAGAAGTGAGGTACGAACCCAGCAGTAGTAGTGTCAGTGTGAGGAGGAGGCTGGGTTGTATGTGTGGAGGTACTCCCAGATGTAACCGGCCGAGCATCGCCATCATGGTTGTCATCATCATCAGAATCATCTGATGGAATAGCAATCACCTCAGTATCAGAATCACTATCCTCATGACGCCACCTGCGTCTTCCTGGGGCTACATAATCAGCCCGGGCCAGATGCCCAATTAGTCTCTTATTAGCAGGCTTCACTTGCTTGCCCCTATACACCTTCATCCTTCCCAAGGTGGTGTCATCCATGATCTCAAGAGGCACAACATCGCTCTTGTCTTTTGGGAGGTCAGGCAGCTTCTCATTGAAGATAAGCTGTAAGAATCTGGGGTACATACAAAACCCCTCCTTCCCCTTAGCTTCTAGATTCTCTATCAGGTATGTAAATATCATGTTGGAGAAGCTGAAAGGGTGGTTGAGGACCAATGCAACATACGCATTTTGAATTTGGTCCGATAAGTCATCGAAACCACCCCTCCGCGAAGCAATGCACTTCAGGATGATGAGCGCCAAGTACTTGTACGGGGGACTCAGGTTGCTCTTGTTTAGCACACCTGAAGTAATATCCCCACAGTACCCTATCCTCAAAAAGCATCCACGTACAGTAAGCGGGTGGATCTTGAGTGGGTGAGACTCATCATCATCAAATCCTAAGACTCTCCTGATGTCAGCAGCACGTATCTCAATCTCCCTACCGAAGATAGAACTTCGTATGCAGTAGGGCTCAACTGATCTGTCCACTGTAGCACCTTCCCAAAATGCCTGATGTACTGACTGATATGGTGTACAGGGTGTGGAAATAGCTCTGTAAATCGTAGATCGCCTCAAAAAGTCTATAATCCCTGAAAAATCTCCTCCATTCCTTGAGGTGGAATCCAAGTTAGCACAGATGTTGTGCTTTGGATTTATAGTACACCTGTTAGCCATATTCCTGTAATCAATAGCAAACATACGTCATATACTTGAAAAAACAGAGTTTGACTAATTTGGAAAACAGACTGATTCAATCGTGCGATTGAACTAACCGACTGGGTTCAGTCGGTTAGACATATGTGCGACTGAACTTCAATTTGGTTGATCATGTATGCGACCGACATTCATTCGGATGATGAGTCATGCGATTAAGTTGACTTGTGAGACTGAACCTGCGATTGACTCGGTCGACCGAATGACCCATTCGCATGTTTCATTCGGTCGAATGGATGAATCGTCCCTTTCAATCGTGCGAATCAGATTCATTCTAGAGTCCAGTCGTATGACACAATCAACCCATTCGTATTCTTCATTCATATGATTGAGTGAGTCGCCTCGTTCAATCGTGCGATTGAAGTTCATCAGGGAGACCAGTCGCATCGTAGAAAATCTGTCTACTATGTTGAATCTACTGACACATCATATGATGAATTAGCACCTCCCTAGATCAACTTTCTCCGTGTAATTACAGTAACAATCAAACGTACTATCATTTTCCCATTTTGTTAGACTTAGTCTTCTCTGATGTTTTACATTTTCAGTAAATTAATTAACATATTTGATTTCAAACTCATTTTGCTGTTCCAAATAACTCGATGCCTGTGTACTATCATCTTCCATTTAGTCGAGTCACATTTCCTGTTTTGTTGTCTTTGCCTTTTCAGCTTTACTCACCTTCCCCCATTTTTTTTAAGTAAATGCATACTGAAATAAATCTCCCCTAAAATTCTAAAACAAAAAATCTTTTTGTGTTTTTGGATTTTATACGACATGGGAATTAAAAAATAAAATAAAAAATGAAGGAAAAAGAAAATAAACGAATAGACACGAGTAGGACTATGTATCTGCTTCTTTAGCAATCACATCACTTTTCTTTTTAACGCCGTTGACCTCTAGCAGATATAGAAATCTTGGTTTATCAAACGGTTTGGTGTGTAGGTCAGCGCGTTGAAAATCCGTGTTAATCTTAATCACATCAATTAATTGTTTTTCATAGCAATCGCGTATGAAATGATATTTAATCCCGATGTGTTTTGTTTTTGGGTGTTGAACAGGATTTTTAGTGACGGCTATGGCAGCAGAATTATCAACATAAATAGGAGTGTTAGAAAATTTCAAACTGTAGTCGCACATTTGCTGTTGAATCCAGATGATCTGAGAGCAGCAACTCGCAGCAGCAACATATTCAGCTTCACAGGTTGATAGAGCAACCGAGGTCTGCTTTTTGCATTGCCACGTGACTAACCGTCTTCCAAAGAACTGACACCCTGCTGATGTAGACTTGAAATTCATCTTGCAGCCACCATAATCTGAATCGCTGTACGCAGTAAGCTCGAAGTCATCATCATGAGGATACCACAATCCCAGTGTTGGAGTACCCTTCAGATAACGAAAAATCCTTTTCACCCCAATCAAGTGATTCACTTTTGGCTTCGCTTGATATCTAGAACATAAACATGTGGCATACATGATATCTGGACGCGAGGCAGTAAGATACATGAGAGATCCAATCATCCCGCGATACATAGTGGCATCCACCAAATCCCCATTCTCATCAGGAGCCACATCATGATTTGTGGCAAGAGGGGTACCGGCAGCAGACGCATTTTCCATGTCAAAGCGACTTAGAATATCGCCGACATACTTGGACTGATGTAAGAAAATGCCGGTTGGTGTTTGATCCACCTGTAATCCTAGGAAGAACTTCATTTCTCCCATTGCACTCATTTCAAACTCTGCCTTCATCACAGATTCAAATTCTTTGCACAAAGCTTCATTTCTAGATCCAAAAATGATGTCATCCACATAGATCTGCACCATAAGCAAGTCACCATCCTTTTCTTTGATGAACAATGTACAGTCAATCACACCCCTGCGAAAACCATGCTTCAGCAGATGTGTGGAGAGCTTTTCATACCAAGCTCGAGGAGCCTGATGTAGCCCGTACAGAGCCTTGTCTAACTTGTAGACTCTGTCCCGATGATAAGGATCTTCGAATCCTTCGGGTTGACTGACATATACCTCTTCACGGATTTCCCCATGCAAGAATGCACTCTTAACATCTAGTTGATAACCTTTGATCTTCATGTAAGAGGTGTAGGCTATAAAGATACGTATAGCTTCCATTCTAGCTACGGGAGCAAAGACTTCATTGTAGTCGATTCCTTCGACTTGTCTGAAGCCTAGAACAACCAACCGTGCCTTGTTTCTGATAACTACACCCTGGACATCCTTCTTGCACATTAGTACCCATTTGGTACCAATTACCTTTACTCCTTTCGGCCTGTCAACTAGTGTCCAGACTCCAACTTTCTTGAACTGGAGTAGCTCTTCTTGCATGGCATTGACCCAGGCCTCATCTTTCAGGGCGTCACAGACATATTTAGGCTCCATTTGTGAAACAAAACATGAGAAATCCCCGTCATTGACATAACCCTTCTCCATGACAGCAGCATAATCAGCAGAGTCCAGCTGATTTCTTGTCTGCACACCGGATTGAATGTCCCCAATGATAGACGTAGGGGGATGATTCACACTGATTCTAGTCATTGGTGTGGTAGGAATCACAACCTCAGAATCCAGATTGGTGACTACTGGTTCAGTATCCGGATTTCCCACAGCTGGTTCAGCAGCTGATGACTCACTTTTTTGATTAGCTGTAGGCGCAGGGTTAGAATCAGCTGCTTCTTCATCATCTGATGAATCATCACTCTCTTCATGAGCAGGAGTTGAGGAACTTGAGGCACCATCAGTAGGTGTGATGTTGCTTGAATCCATATTCGGAGAGTTAAGAACATCATACATCATCTGGGTAGCAACCTCATCCCCTGAATCAAATTGTGGAAGATTGAAGGATTTGAAAAAGCCATCATAATCGAAGAATGATGATGGACCTTTTCCAGCAGGATGGGTGATGTATCTCTGAACATCCACGTTGCACCACACCTCTACCTGACCTGTTGAGTTATTGTAAACTCGCTTGTCTGGGATGCTGTATCCTAAGAATATTCCTTGATCAGCTTTCACGCTGAACTTGCCATCCTGAGTCTTCTTCAGCAATGTACATGGAGCTCCAAATGGTTCCAGATACTCCAAATTTGGCTTTCTCTTCTGAAGTAGCTCATAACAAGTCTTGCCATGCCTTTTGACTACTAATACATGATTAAGCGTGTAGCAGGCATTTGCAACCGCCTCATTCCAGAACTGAACTGGGAGCTTTGAATCAGCTAACATGGTTCGCGCAGTCTCAATTAAGCTCCGATTCTTTCGTTCTGCAACTCCATTCATCTGTGGCGTGTATGCTGAAGTGAACTGATGAACAATCCCCTTTTCCTTGCAGAAAGCATCCATCCACTGATTTTTGAACTCTGTGCCATTGTCAGAACGGATCTTCCTCACCTTCAGCTTGTAGAGTGACTCCAAAGTCGTGACGAGCACCTTGAATGATTCAAACGTTTCTGATTTAGCTTTCAGAAACATCACCCAGGTGAATCTTGAGTAGTCATCTATGACTACAAAGCAGTACCAGTCCCCTGCTATACTCTTTGTGTTGACTGGACCAAAGAGATCCATGTGTAGCAACTCCAGGGGCATCTCAATTGAGTTGACGTGCTTGGTCTTATGAGATTTCCTGGTCTGCTTTCCCTTCTTGCATGAGACACAAAAATCAGGAAGTTGGAAGTTCTTGACTGTAACTCCTTCAACTAGGTTGTTGTGAACCAGATGGTTCATCTTCCTGTGATTGATGTGTCCCATCCTTCTGTGCCATGAGATGGATTCCTTCTCTGTCGCTTTTCATAGAAAACATTGAGCTGTAGACTCAGAGGTAGAAGCATTAGACATATCCAATACATATAAATCATTGTACCTGGATGCAGACATCAAGACCTGCTTCTCTGGAATCTCCATCTCCTTTTTCAGTATGTAACATTTTCGGTTGTCAAACATAACTTTGAAGCCCTTGTCACATATCTGAGACACTGAAAGTAAATTGTTTTCTAGTTGTTGAACAAAATTTACTTTATCAAACTTTACCTTCTCATTACCTACTTCGCCCTGAGCGGTAATGTATCCTCCTTTATTACCAGCAAATGAAACGTGTCCCCCTTTAATTTGTTTGACATTGAAAAGGAGAGACTTGTTTCCTGTCATGTGCCTGGAAGCTCCGCTATCTACGATCCATGTATTTGTAGACGCACTATAGCGGACAACCTGCACATATAAGAAAATCATCAGTTAAGGAGGGGGACCCAAGCCTTGACTGGCTTGGGTTTCCCAGAGGAATCAACCATCATGAATTCAACCCACTGTCCTTTATCAGTGGGTGGAATTTCAACTGTCAGATTATCCTTGCTTTCAGACACACCAGCTGTCTAGGCTTTCCATAGACCGTCCTTGTGAAAAGATTGTTTGTGGTAAACATTAGACTGATTTACAGTTTGAGCATAAGGTTTAGATTCTGAAACAGGTTTTACCACTAGCATCACGGACTTGTCAGAGACTTGTCTGTTTTGCCTTTGGCGAGGTGGAGACGAAAAAGACCTAGAAGGTGTTTTAGACCTAATAGGGGTTTTCGATCTAACTGGAGTCTTAGAACGCTGTTTTGAATCTATTTTGACTTTGTCGTGTAGCTCAATCTTAGTTCTTGGTGTCTGATAGCGAGGACAGTTAGTCGAAATATGACCGCGCTGACCACAAGTATAGCAGGATCTCCATTCGTCAGGGCTAGGAGATCTCTTGTGGGGCAGTGAATAAACCTCAGGAATGGGCCTTTTGGTCTCAGTCTTTGGACATTTACCCTCTTTAACAAACTTGACTTGTTTAATGTTTTGATTACTTTGTCTTGGAGGTTGAATATTATCCCTTTTAATTGATTTAACTTGAGTGGTTTTCGATATCTTGGTTTGTGTTATATTTGGTTTTGACTCCAAACCAAGAGATGTTTGAACATTTGCTTCCACCTGTTTCTCAGCATTTACCTTGCTTGATGCTAAGGTTTTCTGATCATCATCCGGAGAAGCAGGCTTAACTGCTGTGTCCGGATCACTAACAAGAGGAGTTGTCACCACATGATCCATAATTGGGTTGTTATTAATTGGACATTGTTTTGTATTCAAAAGGATCTCATGTGGTGGTGGAACTACCTTGTAACCCAATTCCTCCCCATTGTTGCGTTCTTTAACCAAGTTTTTCAAAATGTGCGAAGAACTCGCTAAACTATGTAGTTTTTGTGTCAAAGACTCATTTTCTACTTGTAAAACAGCTTTGTCCTTTTTAGTCTCCTCAATGGTCTTTAAGTAGTATTTAATGTCATTTTCTTGGTTAAAGACAACAACTTCAGTTTCTTTTAGTTGCTTCTGCAATGCATCTAACTTCTCCTTATAACTGCTCTCATTTTGTTTTAAGACACGATTAGCTTCTGAGCACAGTTTTAAGTCATTTACTAAGTTATCGTTGTGTTCTAACAACCTAGCAAATTTTAGATCAATGCTTTCCCTAAATTTATCACATTCAACACAAGCATGTTTATCAAATAATTCATCTTTAGATTTTACCTGTGTAGATGTTGACGTGCCAGCCATGAAAGCATTCTGAGACGTAGATTGAGTTTCAGATTCTGAATTCAACTCATTCTTGACAATTTCATCAACCGCATCAAACGTCTCTTCTAAATCAGCAGTATCAACCTCAGCTGAGCTTTCCCCTTCACTTGCTGAGTCTTCGTTCAAGTCCTCCATAGACGCTATGTTAGCTTCATCAGACACAAATCGAAAGGACCAGTCTTGTCATTCATCTCCTTGTGCTACCATAGCTTTAGAATCACTCCCCGTGGACGATGGTTTCTTGTCTTTATCTTGCCTATTTAACGAGGAAAATGGATTCCCGTTCCCAGTCTTCTTAGGCTTCGAACACTCTCTTTTAAAGTGGCCCTTTTCTCCACAATTGAAGCACGTGACTTTAGACTTGTCAAAACCAAAGGTTGTATCTTTAGTAGCCACGAGATTTTGCCCTGTTTTCTTCACAAATTTCTTGGCTCTTCGGACAGCACTTGCAAGAGCCCACATAATATCCATTCTTTCCAGCTCATTCTCATCTACTTGCTCATAATCTTCATCAGCAAGGTGGCAATTTCCAATCTTGCCCGCGACCAAACCATCATAAGAATGCACAACAGCAGCAAGTAAATCCATGTGCTCTTTAGCAACCTCCACCGTTACTTTTCCCAGATTATCTGTCATCAACTTTGCAGACTGAGTAACAGTGGGACTTTGAATAACTCCAGATGCACCATGAGACTCATTTGCAGATGATGAGCCTTGTTCAGCAGTTGGGGCTGCATTGGACACGAAGGCTGTTTGCAGAGGTGCACCAGATGACTTTGCAGCAGGGGTGGAAGTAGGAGTGACATTGTAGAGTGAGGGATCTTGAGCATAAGAACCCTTCTTTGCCTTGTACTTATGGCGTACTTCTTCCTCTTTCAGTTTTAGAATAAAATCATTTATATCCAAGGTTTCTAAAACTGAGTTGAATCGCAGAGTGGAAATGAATGAATCCCACTTTTCAGGTAGACCATCTGCCAAGCTTGAAACTTTGTCTTCCATTGACGTCTTAATACCATGAGTGTGAAGTTCACTCATCAGATGATAGAAACGATCGATGATTTTATCCAAGCTTTCATTCCCAATTGCTGAGAAGTTATCAAACTCCTTCTTCAACGCTTTACCTTTCAGTGCCTTTAAATTAGCATTCCCATCATACCTCTTCTCAAGAACTTCCATCAGTTTTTTACTTTGATTGTACTCTGAGTATTGGTGAAAAATGGGCTTGGGAATGGACTGAGTCAAAATAGCATAGGCCTTCTTCTCTGCATTGTAGGCAACCTTCTGTGTATCGGAGAGTCCACTCAAAGTCAAGGGAACACCATCAGCCCCCACGGGTATTTTATAACCAACCTCAATAGAGTTCCATAAGTTAGTATCCACCCTATTAAGATAAATTTCAAAACGTTGTCTCCATTGTGGAAAGTCCTCTATAGTCAATAGTTTAGGTGGCTTGTTATGGTTCCCTATCTCATTCTCCAGTAACAACAAGTTCTGTATCCTCGAATCCTTTCCAACTGACATGGCATAATTTTCTGAGTCCATTCTTTTATTAATTTAACTTGTGAATTAAAACTGCTAATGCGAATGGGCTGTATGACTGGGATACGATTGAACACTAGCTGTATGCGATTGGACTCAAACGCACGATTGAACAGGCGACTGAGATACTTAGGCGACTGAACAGACCGAACGACTCAGCTGGGCGACTGGAGTTGGCGATTGACTCAATCGGGCGATTGGCTGAACGACTGACTCAATCGGGTGAATGGACTGGCAACTGACTCAAACGTGCGAAAGACCTGGGCGAATGGGTTCAGTCGTACGATTGAGATAATCGTGCGACTGGGTCGGCTGTAAACACGATTTTTGAACACTTTGACCTAGAACGCAAGTATTTGCACCGTAGACGGCTGAAACTCGAAAAATACTGATTTTTCAGAACACCCACTCGTAAAGACTCGATTTTTAGCAAAAAGATTGGATCTTTTCGCGTAAAAACATAGACTTTTTCACAAAAACGATTGAATCAACGAAGAATCAAGAGCCAAAGCTCTGATACCACTTGTTAGGACCGTGCACAAACGGAGTACTAACTTATTCTAAGTTAAACCAGATCAAATAGTGCGGAATCCTATTTGATTGGCGATCCAATCAGTGAGAACGTAATCCGGATCAAAACTAACGATTAGAAAAGGTTAAGAATTGATTAGCAATGATCAGGAACGTTCTGTGAAGTTGGAATGGACGAACAGTGTGCTCTGGGTCGACTAGGGTTATGAATATTCGAAGTCATCATTTTTCCACGAATTAAGTGGTATTTATAGGTTACAGATCTCATTCGTGCGACTGAGCCTTGTGACTGGCTCAGTCGTGCGATTGAGTAATACGATTGATTCATTCGTACGCTTGAGTCAGTCTTATGACTCAAATGGGCGATTGACTCAATCCCCTAGTTCAACCGTGCGATTGAACCATTCGCATGGTTCAGTCGTGCGACTGAATAAGATTCTTAGTCAAACACATTCTTGAACCTTTAATGATTCAGAACTATGTCTCACAACTGTAAACCTATATAACATGGTCATATTATGCGTGTAACAACTAATAATATAATTAGATACAACATTATATAATCAACAACCATATAAAGAAGAGATTCTCATTAGATTGATTGAACATTACATATGTATTACAAGATAGAAGTCTATTACATTTGAGCTCACTAGACTAGAACTGGGGACATGTGTACCAACAATTTGGTTATAATGTTTCAACTAAAGTTCCTACTTCGCATGTTTAATCCATGAGTAAATTATTTACTCAAAACGTCCATAGTCGTTCATACTTGTGGGAACAAGTATGAGGGTAAGACTATTATGAACTTGGATTCGTAGATATTCATATGGATGAATATAGAGCAAAGGGTTTCTGCAAGGTTCATAGATATTTGCGGGATACAAATATTGGACAGACCCGCATCTCAAATATTACTACATAGAATCTTCTTTATTGATCATAAGTGATTTTGAGTAAAGACGAATATCATTTGGTATCCTCTGACCTGAGATACATATTAGGTCTTGATATTCACCAAGTATTATACTTTGACTTAGTTCTTCGCTGTTCTAAAAGATGGCAGTACATAAGGCTAAATTAAGGTATAGTACGAGGTGATTCTGAGAGACGTATGTAGTCAAGATCGAATTTGTCCCTCTTATTCGTTAGGAGTAAGATGTCTAAGGCCTGCTAAAGTTAAATTATTGGAGAATGATCATTCTGTGTCTCTGGGAATTAACATGACATCTATGACAAAAGGATAGAGGATTGATTCACCTAAAACATTTTCGAGTAAGGTACTTGAAGGGGATGATTTCATTGAATGACACTTAGTCATACGTATTAAGGGTAGTAAACCGTTGTTAGGCAGTATTTACTGCTTGCAACAATCTTCTATGAATCTTATGCATGTGGGAGATTGTTGGGTCTTATGTGCCCAAGACATATAAAAGATTGATGTGGTTAGTACGTTATGATCCAAGTCAGGTCATACCCAATAAGAAGCTAAGCAAACGCCAATAAATATTTATTTTTGATATGATCAAGCAAATAAATATTGACACCAATTTAGAAAATGAGTTTTCTAAATTATTGCATTTGAAAATAGAACAAATTATATGGATATTTTGTTAATGAGAAATTATTTGTATTGTTATCTAAATAGGTTAAATAACAACGAGTAAAATTGTGGTTATAAAATTAAAAGGGATTTAATTTTATAAACTTATAGTTAAAAAAATTAAATGGAAAAGTTTGAGAGGGAACTATTTTGAACCAATTTTCAGCCGCCCCCTGGCCCTCTCATTAGGATTGCATGTCTTGTTTTAATACAAGACTTCAACCACTTAACTAACTCTCTCAACCATATTTCTCTCTCACACAAAAGTGCACTATTCTTCTCCACTTTTCTCTAGCAATTTTCGGCCAAAAGAAGGAGAAGAAGAAGAATTTTGGTGTTCAACTTCCTAACAAGTTAAGTGTGTTTGAAAGGCTTATGGGTATAGCTAGTTTGACGTCTTCTTCTTTGGAGGCTTCCATTCAAGAACATCATCTTTTCATCTATTATCCATCTTATATTTCTTGTTCATAGAAAGGTAGTATTCTAAGAACACCCTATGGTTGTTTTTTGTTTGATAGCATTTGTTTTCACATATATGATCCTTGTTCTTGGGTTTGTCTACTTGAATCAAAAACGGTTTATTTCAGCGCCTAAAACATGTTTTATATCTCTAAATATCCGTTGTGTTTTTGCTTAAATGGTTAAACAATCTTTGATAAGCATGCAACAAACCCATCAGAATCGTAACACCCGAAAAGTCAAAACGAGTCATCAAGAATAATAGGCTTAATTAGTGAGTATGTAATAAAGGAAGGAAATGGGTTATGGGCTAAACTAGACTTATGGGCAAGAGCCTAAGTGATTAAGGGCCCATAATCAGCCCCTTAACACATTCAACCAGCCTCCATCTCCCTCGTATTACAATGCAAAAACGTTATACAAAAGAATGCCATCCAAAAATAAGCCGAGTAGCCGCCCCGTGCCATCCTCAGCAACATTACCTGCCAACTGGAAACACATAAAAGTCAGCGTTGCTAAGTGAGTTCTTGTTTTAAAAGTATTAAAATTCCTTGTGTAGTTGTTATATGAAAATTCTCTTTTCATAAGACCTTTCCCTTTTTACTTCCATACATGAGCATACATCGTACATACAACAAGGTGTAACTTTATTTATTCTTTCATTCATTTCGTACTTTTATCATTATCTTTCCAAGTTTTTGCGACAACAGGGTTGCTAACCTCATTAGCAATCTCAATGATTGCACTTTATCCGAGTCTTTTGCGACAACAGGGTCGCTCACCTCATTCTCAATCTCAATGATTGACCCTATGTGCATCCTTCGGGGTAGCTAACCCGCATCATAGTTGAGCTAACGACAACAAGGTCGTGCACCTCCATATATTTACTTGCAAGACTTACATTCATTCATTTACATTCCACTTTTCTTCATCATTAATCCACGTCTCATGCACTTCCCCGCTACCGCCATTGAAATTACCTTCGGGATGGTTGTGACTCGATCCCCGTAAATTGTCACCAAACTTCCGTCAGGCACCGTCAGTCTGATCAGCTTCTTGCGACACACAATGTTCGCCTCATAATTTGCCAACCAATCCATCCCTAGGACTACATCAAAACCACCTAGGGGCATCACATGTAACTTAGTGCAAACTTACGACCCTCCAGTTCTATGCGCAGTCCTCTATCATATCGGTAACTCTAGTGGACTTACCAATAGCAGTTTCTACATCGAAGCGCTCATCGATACGTCTACTACTAACAGACAATTTAGCACAGAAAGTAGCAGAAATAAAACTCCTAGTAGCACTAGAATCAAATAACACAGAAGCAAGAGTTTGATTTACTGGAAACGTACCTGGCACAACATCGGGGTCCGTCCTAGCCTCCTCCCTGGTCAGGGTGAAAGCTCTGGCGCTTGCCTTCCACCCTTCTGTTCCAGCTATCTTTTTCGCCCAGAAGTCTCCGCCCTCGGCCTCCTGCAGTCCCTGCTAATATGGCCTTCCTCATCCCAAGTATAACACCTCAGCACCTTACAGTCTCTGGAGATGTGACCCGGCTTCCCACACTTGAAACACACATTGAGCCCCAACCTACACTCCCCCGTATGCTCCTTCCCGCACTTGCCACACCTCTTGGGTCCCGAGCTTGGTGACCCCACCCTGCCGTCATCCATTCTCATCTTCTTGTTGTTCGGGACAAACCACCATGCCCGAACCGCTTTCCGTTCTAGTGTCGGTCACCACCACCAGCTTTCTTCACCTCCACCACCATCAGCTCCCTCTCATCATGGAGCCTCCCAGCCAAATCCACTACCGACCTAAAAGTGCTTGGTCGGGCAGCGATCAAGTGCCTATGAATGTCGGCTGGCAATCCCTGGATGTACTGATTGATCTTTTGGGTCACCGGCGTCACCTGATCCGACACCAGTCTCGCCATTTCCTTAAATTTGGGGGTGTACTACTGGTGGGCCATGGTTCCCGCCTCAAGTTGCAGGAATTCCCTCTCGATCCTGTCATTCCCGGTGAGGACAGAATTCCTCGATCACTAGCTGCTTCAGCTCCTTCGATCGCATCTTCCTGATGGCTATGGCACCCTCAGCTTGGTTAATGTTGTCCCACCAACACAAAGGTGAGTCGACAAAAGAGTGAGTCGCGAAATTCACCTTCTAGTCTTTGTGGTACTCACTGATTTCCAAAACCGCCTCCATCTCCCTTACCCAGCGGTGAGCAGCAACAGCATTGCCATTGCCATCGAAGGTTGGAGGCTTGCACCTTTGGAATGCCCCCCACCCCTACTACTTCATCCTCCTCTTCGTCAGACAATATAGTCTTAGGTCTGGTCGTTCCTCCTCCCCCTTGCTTCCCTTGCCCGTTGGTCCCTTCCTATTCCCCTTCTCCTTTCTCTCCTCGCTTCTCACAACCATGATGACTTCAGTCACCACAGACGGTAAAACTGTCTGCATGACCTTGTGCACTTCATCAGCAATCGCCTACCTAGCTAAGGCATTCAGGCTAGCATTCTCATTTTCCTTGCTTCGGCCATGAACCTCAGGGTTCTCACGAGTCATCTCGGGAGCCTTAGCACTACTCCTAGTCACACGTGGCCGACCTCTGCCTCTAGCAGCCTTGGAAGATTTTTTTCCAACAATTTCCTAGATGCTATAAGATTCAAACACTAACACTATCATTCAAGGTAATAGTTTAGTTTATGTCAAGTGTAGTAAGTCCCTAATTAAAGTGGTCAGTTGTGATTAGCCACTTACTTTACTCTTCATACCCCCAACATTTCCTATCCTGACTACATTAGTATCGAAATTTACTAAGGGCAAACAAGTCAAATAACATGCGTACAGAATACTGGTTAACATTAAAGAAAATACCTGATGGCACGTTGCTACTCGGACTGGCATCCCTTACCTTTTTCATCCCATTTTCAGTTTCAGTTTATGTTTATTTTGAAAATTTACCCGTTTCATTTAAACTTTAGCTCTGATACCAACTTGTAAGGCCTCGTTCCCGGGACGCTTACAGCTGGTCAATCATCGCACTTAAAGCATATAATTATGATAACCTTACTAAAATCATGCAGCGGAAACACTTTAAACAAACATTTCATTTCCTTTAAATAAACACATTTGCAAAATAATACATCATTCATTACAAAATATCATTCGATCATATTACAATGCAAAAACGTTATACAAAAGAATGCCATCCAAAAATAAGCCGAGTAGCCGCCCCGTGCCTTCCTCAGCAACATTACCTGCCAACTGGAAACGCATAAAAGTCAGCGTTGCTGATTGAGTTCTTGTTTTAAAAGTATTAAAATTCCTTGGGTAGTTGTTATATGAAAATACTCTTTTTATAAGCCCTTTCCCTTTTTACATCCATACATGAGCATACATTGTACATACAACAAGGTGTACCTTTATTTATTCTTTAATTCATTTCATACTTTTGTCATTATCTTTCCGAGTCTTTTGCGACAACAGGGTCGCTCACCTCATTAGCAATCTCAATGATTGCACTTTATCCGAGTCTTTTGCGACAATAGGGTCGCTTACCTCATTGTCAATCTCAATGATTGACACTGTGTGCATCCTTCAGGGTAGCTAACCCGTATCATAGTTGAGCTAACGACAACAAGGCCATGCACCACCATATATTTGCTTTCAAGACTTACATTCACTCATTTACATTCCACTCTTCTTCATCATTAATCTTTCACTTTATTAATGATAATACTTTATGTTGCGATCATAAAATACCACATAAAGTCATACCATATTAATGATATTAATAACAATAATAATAAAGATAACAATAATGATAACAATAATAATAATAAGGAATCATAAAGACAGTCATGATTATGCATGGAAATAAGCATTTATTAACCCTAGCCAAACATTGTTCCAAACCCTAATTGCACAGACTCCCATAAAATTCCCAAAAATAAAGTCTAAGTGTTGGGCGCATGAGCCCTGTGTGGGCGCATGGGCTCTGTGTGGGCGCATGGGCCCTGTTCGGACGCATGGGTCCAATTCGGTCGCATGGGCCCTGTGCGGGCGCATGGGCCTCTCAGACGCATGAAGTCACTTAGGCGCTTGGGAGGTCCAGGCGCATGGTCACTATTGGGACGCATGAGCCCCAATACTTAGCCTTTTGGTCAGATATCTTGGGCCATGAACCACTGTTCAGGCGCATGACTATACTTAGAATTTTCTAAGGTACTGTTTAGGCGCATGGGATACTATTCGGACGCATGAAGTCTTAGGCGCATGGGAACACTTAGGCAGTTTAGTTAGTTGGACGCATGGGCCAACCTTAGGCACATGGGCAGTCTTAACACAATAACAACATTCATAATCAGTCCCAAACCCTAATGTAGCATATTCTAAGCTTAGTTCTAATATTGTAGGCATCAAAACATAAACATATATCATAATCATAACATCAAAGGCGCCCAAATCACACCCACCCAAATATACTTACGGCTGTGAAACCCAACTTTATAAAAACATACATACATGCATTTCCAGCCCCAAAATCAGTTAAAACGTGTAAAAAGGGGGGGAATCTAGAACTCACCTTGTGCAACTTTGGGTGTGTCTTCCTTTTCAAACCCGTATATAGCGAATTCACACACTTAAAAACCCACCAAAAACACACACCCAAACACACACAAACACATAAGCACATAACCGAGACTAGAACTATTTATAACACCATAAAACCAAGAATTCTTGCAAAAAACGTCAAATTTTTCTGCTTCTTCTAAAACTTCCAAGAGTTTTCTGCTCTCTCTCTATCTCTCTAGAACAAAATGAAAGAAGTGTGCAGGCAAGAGTGGGCGGCCATGCCCACTTTTGTTCCAACTTTTTGACGTTTTGCCATTTTGACACTTTTAACCCCTTTACATAGGTTAACTTACCTTTCCTTTCTTTTCCTTTACTTTTATTCCTTCTTAAAAAAAATGACCGGGTGTTACATTGAAGATTTGGGTGTTGGAGCAGTAAACCATAAGAAAGGAGCAACAAATCTACGTAAGAATCGGCCTTAAAAACCTTCTGTAGATCAAACCCGGATTCTAGGGTTTTGGGTTTTAAAAAGTTGCAAAGAATCACATAAAGGTCACATTTTTATGTATGAAAACATGTGAAAAGCTTAGATATAGCCTCATGGATGATAAACTAAGAGGTTGTACGTAAGAAGTTGCGATTTTGGGTTAAAAACAGGCTGGTTCGTAATTTTTATGCGATTTACGAAACTGTTTGTGCATCCAGCGAAATTGCATATTCAAGCTACGAAACTGTGGGTTTTCTACGATACTATAGTTTCACAGATAATTTCGCAAGCATGGAATTCCAACGAAAGTTGGACGAAACTGTCATGCAAAACAAGAAGTGAAACTGTCAGCGAAACTGGCAGCGAAATTGGCAGCGAAACTGCTTATCTGGCATCGAAATTAGCAGCAAATTTAAGCAAAAATTAACCCCTTTAAGTGTTAATTTATATGTAGGCTGGGTAGTGTGATCCTAGCCTAGAAAGCTTAGTTTAGTGGTTACTCACGGTATCCACGTGAGTTATTAGGCATAATAAACCTAATCTTTTCAAGGTAAAGATTTTAAGGAGTTTTAACAAGAAAATAAATTTTCCAATAACAAAATATGCTATATAAAGTCCTTAAAATAAAAATTTTGCAGCCAGGGGCGTTGCCCCTTGGACCCCACTACGGGCTGCTGCCCCTAGGACCCCGCTGTCAGGGGCTGCCGCCCCCGAACCCCCGCTATCCCGTGAAGGGTCGGTTATCTGTTATGATGACTAGTACCTGGTATGTTGTGTACTCAATAAGTTATGTATTATATATTAAGTGAAAGATAATATTAATGAGACGTGGAACTTAACGAAAGTTACCCCCGGCCCGTTTGATGATGAAAAGTCTTGCAAGCACTATGATAGACTTCACTTAGGTGAGTCTGACGTATAATGATGGATCTGCATTCATGAATGGCTATGTGCCTTACAGTGTGGATCAACCATCGGGGGTTAGCTACCATTATGATGTGTACCGACGGGGATCGACATTCGTTGTCGATTAACATAGAGCTCTTGCTTTGTGCAATCTTGCTTATGAAGAAGTGAAAGATAATGAAAGAATGAAAGATAATGAACATGCTTAGTATGATGCAAGAAATGTTATGTAGCATGATGTATGCATGGTCATTATCTGGAGGATAAAGCTTATATTTTCTTATTTATATAAAACTAGAACTCACTCAGCAAAGCTGATTTTTATGCATAATAGTGGACATGTAAATGTTGAAGTTGAGGATGGCACCAGGGAGCTACTTGGCGAACAATGGATGGCATTCCTGTCTATGAAATCTTTATTGTAATTTAAGACCATGCACTATGTTTTATTCCATTTAAAGACAAATGTATGAGTACATTATGATTTCCATGTTTTAAGTAAATGTTTATTTAATTCCACTGCAATGTTTTGTTTATAAAGTGATTTTATGCTATGATTAACCAACTGTGAGGTTTCCCGTGAATGGGGCCTTACAAGAATATTCTCTGATTAGGGTTATGCAAATCTTGCTACAAAAGACTATAATGATTCGTATATATAGAAGACCTAATTTTGCTAACAGTTTCACTGGGTAGTGAAACTGTCCTGACCAGATGCTTAGTTTCACCCAGCTGCGAAACACAATTTCGCTGGGTGACCTAAGTCAGCTGACTATGAACGAAAGTATAGTTTCGCTTGTAATTTCGTTGGTTCAGTGCAAATTACTACAAAAAATAAACTAACTACCATTTACATATATTAAAAAACTAACATAGATCCTATTACAAATCAAGCAAAATAAACTAACTACTAAGGTGAGTCCAACCTATACTTTGATTAATAAACACAAACAAATCCCACTGAATCTCATGAATAATTAGATCAAACACTATAGATCAAGCACTATAAAATAGAGTTCAAACACTATAAAATAGAGATGAATAATTATGAACACGTCATGAATACTTATCAAAATACTTGTTTGATCTTTGATGATTTGAATCCGATATTACAAAGTGAAAACCCTCAAATCAATTAGCTCATTCAAGCTCCCCAAAACTCTAATTACCACTTAACAATTTGTATGTAACACCCGAAATTTTGGTTAGACAAAGAGAAACAATAAGAAGAAAAGAAAAGAAAGAATTTTGGAAGGAAAGGAAAAGAAAAGAAAAGTAGAAGGGGGTTTTGTGTAAAAAGTACAAAGAAAATAAAATATCTGATATACATAGGGAAGGCTGCCCACTCTTTCCCTCACAACCCCTAAATCTTTGAAGCTTTCTAGAGAGAGAAAGAGCAGAACACGAGATTTCAGAGAAAGAACAAAAAGAAGAAGAAGACTGATACGCGATACAAGACCTCACGGCTACGGATTTCGAAGAAGTCATACCTAGCAACACAATGTGAGTTCTAAGACCCCTTTATTAATGATAATACTTTACGTTGCGATCATAAAATACCACATAAAGTCATACCATATTAATGATATTAATAACAATAATAATAAAGATAACAGTAATGATAACAATAATAATAATAAGGAATCATAAAGACAGTCATGATTATGCATGGAAATAAGCATTTATTAACCCTAGCCAAACATTGTTCCAAACCCTAATTGCACAGACTCCCATAAAATTCCCAAAAATAAAGTCTAAGTGTTGGGCGCATGAGCCCTGTGTGGGCGCATGGGCTCTGTGTGGGCGCATGGGCCCTGTTCGGACGCATGGGTCCAGTTCGGTCGCATGGGCCCAGTGCGGGCGCATGGGCCTCTCAGACGCATGAAGTCACTTAGGCGCTTGGGAGGTCCAGGCGCATGGTCACTATTGGGACGCATGAGCCCCAATACTTAGCCTTTTGGTCAGATATCTTGGGCCATGAACCACTGTTTAGGCGCATGACTATACTTAGAATTTTCTAAGGTACTGTTTAGGCGCATGGGATACTATTCGGACGCATGAAGTCTTAGGCGTATGGGAACACTTAAACAGTTTAGTTAGTTGGACGCATGGGCCAACCTTAGGCACATGGGCAGTCTTAACACACTAACAACATTCATAATCAGTCCCAAACCCTAATGTAGCATATTCTAAGCTTAGTTCTAATATTCTAGGCATCAAAACATAAACATATATCATAATCATAACATCAAAGGCGCCCAAATCACACCCACCCAAATATACTTACGGGTGTGAAACCCAACTTTATAAAAACATACATACATGCATTTCCAGCCCCAAAATCAGTTAAAACGTGTAAAAAGGGGGGGAATCTAGAACTCACCTTGTGCAACTTTGGGTGTGTCTTCCTTTTCAAACCCGTATATAGCGAATTCACACACTTAAAAACCCACCAAAAACACACACCCGAACACACACAAACACATAAGCACATAACCGATACTAGAACTATTTATAACACCATAAAACCAAGAATTCTTGCAAAAAACGTCGAATTTTTCTGCTTCTTCTAAAACTTCCAAGAGTTTTCTGCTCTCTCTATCTCTCTAGAACAAAATGAAAGAAGTGTGCAGGCAAGAGTGGGCGGCCATGCCCACTTTTGTTCCAACTTTTTGACGTTTTGCCATTTTGACACTTTTAACCCCTTTACATAGGTTAACTTACCTTTCCTTTCTTTTCCTTTACTTTTATTCCTTCTTAAAAAAAATGACCGGGTGTTACATTGAAGATTTGGGTGTTGGAGCAGCAAACCATAAGAAAGGAGCAACAAATCTACGTAAGAATCGGCCTTAAAACCCTTCTGTAGATCAAACCCGGATTCTAGGGTTTTGGGTTTTAAAAAGTTGCAAAGAATCACATAAAGGTCACATTTTTATGTATGAAAACATGTGAAAAGCTTAGATATAGCCTCATGGATGATAAACTAAGAGGTTGTACGTAAGAACTTGCTATTTTGCGTTAAAAACGGGCTGGTTCGTAATTTTTATGCGATTTACGAAACTGTTTGTGCATCCAGCAAAATTGCATATTCAAGCTACGAAACTGTGGGTTTTCTACGATACTATAGTTTCACAGATAATTTCGCAGGCATGGAATTCCAACGAAAGTTGGACGAAACTGTCATGCAAAACTGGAAGTGAAACTGTCAGCGAAACTGGCAGCGAAATTGGTAGCGAAACTGCTTATCTGGCATCGAAATTAGCAGCAAATTTAGGCAAAAATTAACCCCTTTAAGTGTTAATTTATATGTAGGCTGGGTAGTGTGATCCTAGCCTAGAAAGCTTAGTTTAGAGGTTACTCACGGTATCCACGTGAGTTCTAGATCCCTTTATTTAAAAGTTTTTCCTTGTTTTTGGGGCTATTAGGCATAATATACCTAATCTTTTCAAGGTAAAGATTTTAAGGAGTTTTAACAAGAAAATAAATTTTCCTATAACAAAATATGCTATATAAAGTCCTTAAAATAAAAATTTTGCAGCCAGGGGCGTTGCCCCTTGGACCCCACTATGGGCTGCTGCCCCTAGGACCCCGCTGTCAGGGGCTGCCGCCCCCGAACCCCCGCTGTCCCGTGAAGGGTCTGTTATCTGTTATGATGACTAGTACCTGGTATGTTGTGTACTCAATAAGTTATGTATTATATATTATGTGAAAGATAATATTAATGAGACGTGGAACTTAACGAAAGTTACCCCCAGCCCGTTTGATGATGAAAAGTCTTGCAAGCACTATGATAGACTTCACTTAGGTGAGTCTGACGTATAATGATGGATCTGCATTAATGAATGGCTATGTGCCTTACAGTGTGGATCAACCGTCGGGGGTTAGCTACCATTATGATGTGTACCGACGGGGATCGACATTCGTTGTCGATTAACATAGAGCTCTTGCTTTATGCAATCTTGCTTATGAAGAAGTGAAAGATAATGAAAGAATGAAAGATAATGAACATGCTTAGTATGATGCAAGAAATGTTATGTAGCATGATGTATGCATGGTCATTATCTGGAGGATAAAGCTTATATTTTCTTATTTATATAAAACTAGAACTCACTCAGCAAAGCTGATTTTTATGCATAATAGTGGACATGTAAATGTTGAAGTTGAGGATGGCACCAGGGAGCTACTTGGCGAACAATGGATGGCATTCTTGTCTATGAAATCTTTATTGTAATTTAAGACCATGCACTATGTTTTATTCCATTTAAAGACAAATGTATGAGTACATTATGATTTCCAAGTTTTAAGTAAATGTTTATTTAATTCCACTGCAATGTTTTGTTTATAAAGTGATTTTATGCTATGATTAACCAACTGTGAGGTTTCCCGGGAATGGGGCCTTACAAGAATATTCTCTGATTAGGGTTATGCAAATCTTGCTACAAAAGACTATAATGATTCGTATATATAGAAGACCTAATTTTGCTAACAGTTTCACTGGAAACTGTCCTGACCAGATGCTTAGTTTCACCCAGCTGCGAAACACAATTTCGCTGGGTGACCTAAGTCAGCTGACTATGAACGAAATTATAGTTTCGCTTGTAATTTCGTTGGTTCAGTGCAAATTACTACAAAAAATAAACTAACTACCATTTACATATATTAAAAAACTAACATAGATCCTATTACAAATCAAGCAAAATAAACTAACTACTAAGGTGAGTCCAACCTATACTTTGATTAATAAACACAAACAAATCCCACTGAATCTCATGAATAATTAGATCAAACACTATAGATCAAGCACTATAAAATAGAGTTCAAACACTATAAAATAGAGATGAATAATTATGAACACCTCATGAATACTTATCAAAATACTTGTTTGATCTTTGATGATTTGAATCCGATATTACAAAGTGAAAACCCTCAAATCAATTAGCTCATTCAAGCTCCCCAAAACTCTAATTACCACTTAACAATTTGTATGTAACACCTGAAATTTTGGTTAGACAAAGAGAAACAATAAGAAGAAAAGAAAAGAAAGAATTTTGGAAGGAAAGGAAAAGAAAAGAAAAGTAGAAAGGGGTTTTGTGTAAAAAGTACAAAGAAAATAAAATATCTGATATACATAGGGAAGGCTGCCCACTCTTTCCCTCACAACCCCTAAATCTTTGAAGCTTTCTAGAGAGAGAAAGAGCAGAACACGAGATTTCAGAGAAAGAACAAAAAGAAGAAGAAGACTGATACGCGATACAAGACCTCACGGCTACGGATTTCGAAGAAGTCATACCCAGCAACACAATGTGAGTTCTAAGACCCCTTTATTAATGATAATACTTTACGTTGCGATCATAAAATACCACATAAAGTCATACCATATTAATGATATTAATAACAATAATAATAAAGATAACAGTAATGATAACAATAATAATAATAATAAGGAATCATAAAGACAGTCATGATTATGCATGGAAATAAGCATTTATTAACCCTAGCCAAACATTGTTCCAAACCCTAATTGCACAGACTCCCATAAAATTCCCAAAAATAAAGTCTAAGTGTTGGGCGCATGAGCCCTGTGTGGGCGCATGGGCTCTGTGTGGGCGCATGGGCCCTGTTCGGACGCATGGGTCCAGTTCGGTCGCATGGGCCCTGTGCGGGCGCATGGGCCACTCAGACGCATGAAGTCACTTAGGCGCTTGGGAGGTCCAGGCGCATGGTCACTATTGGGACGCATGAGCCCCAATACTTAGCCTTTTGGTCAGATATCTTGGGCCATGAACCACTGTTCAGGCGCATGACTATACTTAGAATTTTCTAAGGTACTGTTTAGGCGCATGGGATACTATTCGGACGCATGAAGTCTTAGGCGCATGGGAACACTTAGGCAGTTTAGTTAGTTGGACGCATGGGCCAACCTTAGGCGCATGGGCAGTCTTAACACACTAACAACATTCATAATCAGTCCCAAACCCTAATGTAGCATATTCTAAGCTTAGTTCTAATATTCTAGGCATCAAAACATAAACATATATCATAATCATAACATCAAAGGCGCCCAAATCACACCCACCCAAATATACTTACGGGTGTGAAACCCAACTTTATAAAAACATACATACTTGCATTTCCAGCCCCAAAATCAGTTAAAACGTGTAAAAAGGGGGGAATCTAGAACTCACCTTGTGCAACTTTGGGTGTGTCTTCCTTTTCAAACCCGTATATAGCGAATTCACACACTTAAAAACCCACCAAAAACACACACCCGAACACACACAAACACATAAGCACATAACCGAGACTAGAACTATTTATAACACCATAAAACCAAGAATTCTTGCAAAAAAGGTCGAATTTTTCTGCTTCTTCTAAAACTTCCAAGAGTTTTCTGCTCTCTCTCTATCTCTCTAGAACAAAATGAAAGAAGTGTGCAGGCAAGAGTGGGCGGCCATGCCCACTTTTGTTCCAACTTTTTGACGTTTTGCCATTTTGACACTTTTAACCCCTTTACATAGGTTAACTTACCTTTCCTTTCTTTTCCTTTACTTTTATTCCTTCTTAAAAAAAATGACCAGGTGTTTCATTGAAGATTTGGGTGTTGGAGCAGCAAACCATAAGAAAGGAGCAACAAATCTACGTAAGAATCGGCCTTAAAACCCTTCTGTAGATCAAACCCGGATTCTAGGGTTTTGGGTTTTAAAAAGTTGCAAAGAATCACATAAAGTTCACATTTTTATGTATGAAAACATGTGAAAAGCTCAGATATAGCCTCATGGATGATAAACTAAGAGGTTGTATGTAAGAAGTTGTGATTTTGGGTTAAAAACGGGCTGGTTCGTAATTTTTATGCGATTTACGAAACTGTTTGTGCATCCAGCGAAATTGCATATTCAAGCTACGAAACTGTGGGTTTTCTACGATACTATAGTTTCACAGATAATTTCGCAGGCATGGAATTCCAACGAAAGTTGGACGAAACTGTCATGCAAAACTGGAAGTGAAACTGGCAGCGAAATTGGCAGCGAAACTGCTTATCTGGCATCGAAATTAGCAGCAAATTTAGGCAAAAATTAACCCCTTTAAGTGTTAATTTGTATGTAGGCCGGGTAGTGTGATCCTAGCCTAGAAAGCTTAGTTTAGAGGTTACTCACGGTATCCACGTGAGTTCTAGATCCCTTTATTTAAAAGTTTTTCCTTGTTTTTGGGGCTATTAGGCATAATAAACCTAATCTTTTCAAGGTAAAGATTTTAAGGAGTTTTAACAAGAAAATAAATTTTCCTATAACAAAATATGCTATATAAAGTCCTTAAAATAAAAATTTTGCAGCCAGGGGCGTTGCCCCTTGGACCCCACTACGGGCTGCTGCCCCTAGGACCCCGCTGTCAGGGGCTGCTGCCCCCGAACCCCCGCTGTCCCGTGAAGGGTCGGTTATCTGTTATGATGACTAGTACCTGGTATGTTGTGTACTCAATAAGTTATGTATTATATATTAAGTGAAAGATAATATTAATGAGACGTGGAACTTAACGAAAGTTACCCCCGGCCCGTTTGATGATGAAAAGTCTTGCAAGCACTATGATAGACTTCACTTAGGTGAGTCTGACGTATAATGATGGATCTGCATTAATGAATGGCTATGTGCCTTACAGTGTGGATCAACCGTCGGGGGTTAGCTACCATTATGATGTGTACCGACGGGGATCGACATTCGTTGTCGATTAACATAGAGCTCTTGCTTTATGCAATCTTGCTTATGAAGAAGTGAAAGATAATGAAAGAATGAAAGATAATGAACATGCTTAGTATGATGCAAGAAATGTTATGTAGCATGATGTATGCATGGTCATTATCTGGAGGATAAAGCTTATATTTTCTTATTTATATAAAACTAGAACTCACTCAGCAAAGCTGATTTTTATGCATAATAGTGGACATGTAAATGTTGAAGTTGAGGATGGCACCAGGGAGCTACTTGGCGAACAATGGATGGCATTCTTGTCTATGAAATCTTTATTGTAATTTAAGACCATGCACTATGTTTTATTCCATTTAAAGACAAATGTATGAGTACATTATGATTTCCAAGTTTTAAGTAAATGTTTATTTAATTCCACTGCAATGTTTTGTTTATAAAGTGATTTTATGCTATGATTAACCAACTGTGAGGTTTCCCGGGAATGGGGCCTTACAAGAATATTCTCTGATTAGGGTTATGCAAATCTTGCTACAAAAGACTATAATGATTCGTATATATAGAAGACCTAATTTTGCTAACAGTTTCACTGGAAACTGTCCTGACCAGATGCTTAGTTTCACCCAGCTGCGAAACACAATTTCGCTGGGTGACCTAAGTCAGCTGACTATGAACGAAATTATAGTTTCGCTTGTAATTTCGTTGGTTCAGTGCAAATTACTACAAAAAATAAACTAACTACCATTTACATATATTAAAAAACTAACATAGATCCTATTACAAATCAAGCAAAATAAACTAACTACTAAGGTGAGTCCAACCTATACTTTGATTAATAAACACAAACAAATCCCACTGAATCTCATGAATAATTAGATCAAACACTATAGATCAAGCACTATAAAATAGAGTTCAAACACTATAAAATAGAGATGAATAATTATGAACACCTCATGAATACTTATCAAAATACTTGTTTGATCTTTGATGATTTGAATCCGATATTACAAAGTGAAAACCCTCAAATCAATTAGCTCATTCAAGCTCCCCAAAACTCTAATTACCACTTAACAATTTGTATGTAACACCTGAAATTTTGGTTAGACAAAGAGAAACAATAAGAAGAAAAGAAAAGAAAGAATTTTGGAAGGAAAGGAAAAGAAAAGAAAAGTAGAAGGGGGTTTTGTGTAAAAAGTACAAAGAAAATAAAATATCTGATATACATAGGGAAGGCTGCCCACTCTTTCCCTCACAACCCCCAAATCTTTGAAGCTTTCTAGAGAGAGAAAGAGCAGAACACGAGATTTCAGAGAAAGAACAAAAAGAAGAAGAAGACTGATACGCGATACAAGACCTCACGGCTACGGATTTCGAAGAAGTCATACCCAGCAACACAATGTGAGTTCTAAGACCCCTTCTTTTACACATTTTTGAATGATTTTGGGGCTGGAACACATAGTGATACTGTTTTCGAGCCGTGAGCTCTTAATGTGTGTATATACGTATGAGTATGCGTGTGTGTATGGTCCGCTTGGACCGCTATGCTTAATATAGGTAAGATTTCTAAGACAAGTAGACAAATTTCAGCATGTAGACCGAATGTGTACTGCTGATGTATGTTTTAGAAATTATTCATATGATATGCATGATGTTTAGTTGATTCTAAGTAGCTGATATGATAAATCAGTACTAATGTATGGTAAGATGATGTGCGGATTGTAGAAATAGCACAGGTTAAGGGTAGGTCACCATACTCAACCGCATTAAACTAATGCGGACAGCCCACGAAATATGGTTAAGGCAGGCTTCATCCGCCTCAACCAATGCGGATGACTAAGAAAAATGCGGTCAAGGCATTTTGCTCAGCCACATTAACGAATGCGGATGGATCAACGAATGTGGTTATGGGAATACTCAGCCGCATTTATCTAATGCGGATAAGTCAGGAAGAATGGCCAAGGCATTCTTCAACCGCATTGACCAATGCGGGTAGTATACGGAATATAGTAAAGGCAATTCTTCATCCGCATTGATTAATGCGGATGGCAAGAAATGTGGATGAACTGAAGAATGAAATGCGGATAAGGCATTCCTCATCCGCATTGACTAATGCGGATGACTAGCCAAATGCGGATGAACCAGATTATGAATGTGAATATAAGTTTAGTAATCTGATTTATTTGGGTAAACGAGTAACATAGGCATGATGATGATGATGATGATGATGCATGGGTATACCTACTGTATACCATATATATGTGTGATGTCTTATATGATGATGAATGAATGTTATGTGTATGTTCCTTATGATTATGTATGTTTATCTTTCCAAGACTTTACGAATTATGAAAATGAATGAATGAAGTATTATGTAACTTAAAGTGAAAGATAATGAAAGAGGAACGTGATTATGAATGCATGTATTATTGAATGAATGAAAGGAGATATGATGATGAATACATGCATTAACGAATGAACGAATTAAGTCTTGCAAGCATTGAATAACGCGATTGGTCTTTCTTTGTGATTGACCATGGTCATGGTACCTCTACCGCTTACCTACTAGTACTGTGGCATACGTTTGTTGTTCATTGGTTGACTTTGGCCCAGTAGCTAAGACTGATCGGGGTATAGCATATGGTATTGGTACAAAAATTTTTCAATGTGCAAGAGAAGATGAAACGAGATCCTTGTTATTCGACCACAGTAATCATAGCCGAGTGCTATGAAGTGGGTAAAGCCTGACAGGATCCATATGACAATATAAAGATGATGATGTGTAACAAATGATGAAGCTAATAATAAATATTATTTCCGTGTATGTATGATGGATGATCACGGGAAAGAATAGTTTTGATGAAAACGAAGTAAGTTTATTATAAAACTAGAACTCACTCAGCAACGCTGACTTTTTATGTCTTTCCAGTTGGCAGGTAGTGTTGCTGGGGATGGCACGAGGCGGCTACTCAGCTCTTTTGGGATGGCATTCTTCATTTGATAATGCTGCAACGTCATGTGTTGTGAGCCCGTAATGCACGCAACACATTATGTTGCATGCAAGTGCAAGATTTCTTAAGGATTCCCATAAACAGGATTACTTAAGGAATCTTCATTATGAAGAAAAAAGAAATTTTTATATTTTATATTTTTATACTAGAGATCACTGTATATGACCCTATGATTGTTGAGGATTCATATAACGGGGATTACTTATGAAATCCTCGGTTTCATATGCTTCAGCAGCAATCATAGTAAAGATAGGCAATGTAAAGAAAGCTTATACTTTGTAATCAGGTCAACGATGTAATTCATTGTAAAAGCTTTTATGATGAAATGAGAATGTATTTCTTATTAATTCCGTTGCGTTATTTTACTTAATATATGTTGTTTATCTAAGATGCTTATGAATGTATACCAAAAGTATGTTTTACGTGGGATGAATGACCAACCGTGAGGTCATGTCTGGAGCTTGGATGAGGAAGTGTGGCCAATGTGGTAGAGAGCACTCGGGGGAGTGCAAATGGGGATCCAACATCTACTTTAAGTGTGGGAAGACAGGGCATATGGCCAAGGATTGCCGGATGGGCAAGTGTTTTAACTGTGGGGAAAGTGGTCATATGAGCACAGATTGCAAGAAGCCGAGGGCTGAGGGCACAGGGGAGAAGAAGACGGGAGGAGAAGCACCGAGGGCAAAGGCCAGGGCGTTCATGATGACGCAAGAAGAGGCTAGGACGAACCCTGACGTTGTGTCCGGTACGTTTTTAGTGAACCAAACCTTAGCCTCTGTATTATTTGATTCGGGTGCTAGTAGGAGTTTTATTTCTAATGCCTTCCGTACTAAGCTGCCTGTTAGTAGTAGACGTATTGATGTGCCCTTCGATGTAGAAACTGCCATAGGTAAATCTACTAGGATCTCCAAGGTGATAGAGGGTTGTGATGTTGATTTGGAGGGCCATAAATTTCCGGTTAGGCCGTTTGCAATGACTTTGGGTGGTTTCGATTTGGTGCTTGGTATGGATTGGTTGGCGGACCTTGAGGCGAACATCGTGTGTCGCCAGAAGATGATTCAATTGACAGCGCCCGGCGGTAGTTCAGTGACAGTTTATGGTGATCGGGTTACTACGACTCCGAAGGTGATCTCAATGGCTGTGGCGGGAAAATGTATGAGGTGTGGGTGCAGCGCCTACTTATGTTACGTGAAGGATGTGGAAACGCCAAGACCACGACTATCTGATGTTCCGGTTGTGCGTGATTTTCCAGACGTATTCCCGGAAGACTTATCGGGATTGCCACCTGACAGAGAGATCGAGTTTCAGATTGACCTGATACCGGGTGCTAAACCTGTCGCCAAGGCACCGTATCGATTGGCCCCGACGGAAATGAAAGAGTTGATGGAACAGTTGCAAGAGCTATTGGATAAGGGGTTTATTAGACCGAGTATCTCACCTTGGGTTGCTCCGGTCCTGTTTGTGAAGAAGGACGGTAGTATGAGGATGTGCATCGACTACCGCGAGCTGAATAAGTTGACGGTGAATAATAGATACCCCTTGCCAAGAATCGATGATTTATTTGATAAACTTCAAGGCGCCAGTTGGTTTTCACGAATAGATCTTCGATCGGGCTACCATCAACTGAAAGTGAAGGAGCAAGACATTCCTAAAACAACCTTTCGTACGCGCTATGGTCATTATGAGTTTCTCGTTATGTCTTTTGGTTTGACCAATGCGCCGGCTGCTGTAACACCCGTATTTTTTTTTTAGCAAGAAATAAAAGAAAACGGAAGAAAAGAAGAGAAAATAAAAAGCAACTAAAAAGGAGGGACTAAAAGTGCCAAATGGGCAAAGTTGTTATTTATTTTGTACAAAAGGGAGGCATGGTCGCCCATAACCCATGCACAATTCCTTGCATTCGGTTTTTAGAGAGAGAAACAGCAGGGACTTCGATTCTTAGAGAGAGAAAGAAGAAGAAATCGGATTCAAGGTAAGAATTGGTGTTTTTAAGTTGAGTTTTGGCTAAGAAACCGAGAATGCATGTTCTTATGTGTGTGTGTTTGTGTTCGGGTTGCACTATGTGTGTGTTTTAGGTGCAGAAACGACTGGGAAGTTAAGAAAGGGTATCCAAAACACGAATACAAACTAAGGTGAGTTCTAGACCCCTTTTTACCTGTTTTTAAATGCTTTGGGGCTGGAAAATGCATGTAAGTATGTTTGTATAAAACTTGGATTTTAAACCCGTATGATTGAATGTATGAATGTATGTGTTTATGTTAAGTTTTGCCTAGAATCAGGTGAGCATGTTTAGAACTAGGCATTATGATGTTTGGGATTTGGAATATGAATTAGATACATGTCCATGTTGCTAATACGACCAACAGTGTGGTCGTATGACCAGGTGAATTTTTCTAAGTATGTTGAAGAGTCCAATAGGACTCATACGACCAACAGTGTGGTCGTATGACCAGGAGATTTTTCTAGGTATGTTGAAGAGTCCAATAGGACTCATACGACCAACAGTGTGGTCGTATGACCAGGTGAATTTTTCTAAGTGTGTTGAAGAGTCCAGTAGGACTCATACGACCAACAGTGTGGTCGTATGACCAGGAGATTTTTCTAAGTGTGTTGAAGAGTCCAATAGGACTCATACGACCAACAGGGTGGTCGTATGACCAGATGATATTTCTAAGTATAGGATGAAAAGTCCAATAGGGCTCATACGACCAGCAGTGCTCTTACGCCTAACAGGGTTCATACGCCCAGGGGGCTTATACGCCCAACAGGGCTCAAACGTCCAGAACACTTCGAATTTTTAAAGAAATTTCCTGCAAATCCGAAGTTTGAGGTTTTGACCAGGGTTGACTAGGGTTAATAAATGATGATGTTTCATGCATGTAATGATGATTATGATTAACCCTTATTATTACTGATATTATTATCAGTGTATTATTATTGTTAACAATATTATTAATAAAATATTGTTAAGTATGGTATGATGCTATGTATGATGATGAATGTATGATGATGAATGTATGATGATGAATGTATGATGATGAATGTATGATGAGTGTGTATGTTCCTTGTAATTGTGTATGCTTATCTTTCTGAAACTTTACGAATAACGGGAATGAACTAATGAAGTATTATGTAACGTAAAGTGAGATAATGAAAGAGGAACATGATGATGAATGCATGTATTAACGAATAAACGAAAAGAAGAATGATGATGAATACATGCATTAATGAACGAACGAATTATGTCTTGCAAGCATTGAATAACGCGATTGGTCCTTCTCTGTGATTGACCATGGTCATGGTACCTCTACCGGTTACCTCTAGTACCGTGGCATACGTTTTGTTGTTCATATGTTGACTTCGGCCCGGTAGCTAATACCGATCGGGGTATAGCATATGGTATTGGTACAATTCACCTTTCAATGTGTGCAAGTAAGTATGAACGGGATTCTTGTCATTCGACCACAGTAATCATAGCCAAGTGCTATGAAGTGGGTAAAGCCTGACAGAATCCATACGAGAAGTTAAAGATAACGATGAGTAATGAATAATGAAGATAATAACGAATATTATCTCTGTGTACGTATGATGTATGAACGCATGCACGAAAGGATACTTATAAATAAGTAAAAGTATGTTTTATTATAAAACTAGAACTCACTCAGCAACGCTGACTTTTATGTGTTTTCCAGTTGGCAGGTAGTGTTGCTGAGGATGGCACGAGGCGGCTACTCAGCTCTTTTGGGATGGCATTCTTTTGTTAATGTTTTGTATCGTAATGCAAACAAACGATATTTTGTAATGAGTGTTGTATTACTTTGCAAAAGCATTTATAGTAAATTCAAAGTTTCCGCTGCATAATTTTTATTAAATTATATTAAATGTATGTTTTATGGGTGATGACGACCAACTGTGAGGTGCCCGGGAACGGGGCCTTACAGCTGCTTTTATGGATTTGATGAATCGAGTGTGTCGGCCGATGCTGGATAAATCAGTGATTGTGTTTATCGATGATATACTGATTTACTCCAGGAGCGAAAACGAGCATGCTGGCCACATTCGGGAGGTGTTGGAGACCTTGAGGAAGGAGAAACTGTATGCTAAGTTCTCCAAGTGTGCGAGGTGCAATTTTTGGGTCACGTGGTAAATGCAAAAGGGATAATGGTGCACCCAGCTATGGTTGAGGCCGTGATGCAATGGAAGTCACCAAAGACGCCATCCGAGATTCGCAGCTTCTTGGGGTTGGCGGGCTACTATAGAAGATTTATTCAAGACTTTTCCAAGATAGCCTCACCTTTGACAAAATTTACTCGCAAGGATGTAAAGTTCGTGTGGGGTCGAGAACAGGAGGATGCTTTTGAGGAGTTGAAGACGAGACTGACACAAGCTCCTGTCTTGATATTGCCCGAGGGAAGTGAGGACTTAGTGGTCTATTCGGATGCATCCTATTCTGGGCTAGGTTGCATATTGATGCAACGTGGAAAGGTAATAGCCTACACATCTCGACAACTGAAGACCCACGAAGTCAACTATCCCACGCACGATCTAGAACTAGCTGCGGTGGTTTTCGCGTTGAAGATTTGGCCGCACTATCTATACGGGACGAAGTGTACCATCTTCACGGACCACAAAAGCTTGAAGTACTTCTTCGAGCAGAAAGATCTAAACATGAGGCAAAGGCGGTGGTTAGAGCTGATAAAAGACTATGATTGCGAGATCCAATACCATCCGGGCAAAGCCAACGTGGTCGCGGACGCCCTTAGCCGAAAGGAGAGGCCCGAGCCGATTCGGGTGAAGGCTTATCAGCTAATTATGACCTCTGATGTGATGACACAGGTTAAGGAGTTCCAAGACAAGGGTTTGAAAGAAGATCGTCTTAACTCCGAAAGAATGAGAGGTCTAGTTACAGAACTGGGTGAGAACACTCTGGGTGTTAAGACCCGATTTAGGAGAATGTGGATTCCTCGATATGGGGATCTACGTGGAAGGATCATGGATGAGGCCCATAAGACTCGATATTCCATTCACTCCGGTGCTACCAAGAATGTACCAAGACATGAAGAAAGATTATCGGTGGCCGGGTATGAAGCGTGATGTGGTGGAATATGTGAGTAAGTGCCTGACTTGTTTACAAGTGAAGGCAGAACACCAGAAACCTTACGGGAAGATCCAACCGTTGGACATACCCGAGTGGAAGTGGGGGGGAGCACATCACCATGGATTTCATCACGAAGCTACCACGTACCCCGAAAGGGTATGACGCTATATGGGTGATAGTTGATCGTTTGACGAAAAGCGCCCACTTCCTACCGATCCTCGAGACGTATTCATCTGAAAGATTGACGGATCTATTCATCAAAGAAATCGTAGCTCGTCATGGCGTGCCGGTGTCCATCGTGTCTGATCGTGACACCCGTTTTACATCGAAATTTTGGAAGAGATTCCATGATGCGATAGGGACGAGACTACATATCAGCACAGCTTATCACCCTCAGACGGACGGCCAATCTGAGAGGACGATCCGGACACTCGAAGACATGCTTCGGGCGTGTGTGATCGATTATGGAAGAAGTTGGGACGACCACTTGCTGTTAGCAGATTTCTCCTACAATAACAGTTATCATGCTAGCATTGGCATGCCACCTTACGAGATGCTGTACGGTAGGAAATGTAGGACGCCCGTATGCTGGGGAGACATTGGGCAGAAGGAACTGGGAGGTGTCGAGGTAGTCGAAGAAACAACTGAGAAGTTAGAAAAGATCAAAGCCTTCGTGAAGGCGGCGAAAGATAGGCAAAAGTCGTATGCGGATAGGAGGCGGAGACCGATAGAGTTCAAGGTTGGTGACCGAGTCATGTTGAAGGTCTCGCCCTGGAAAGGCATTATCCGATTTGAAAACGAGGTAAGCTAAGCCCGAGATATATAGGACCTTTCCGAATCATCACACGAGTATGAGAGGTAGCCTATAGGCTTGAACTGCCAGATGAGTTAAGTGGAATTCATCCCACGTTCCATGTGTCTCATCTGAGAAAGTGCTTAGCTGATAAAGATATGATTGTTCCACTGGAGGATATTGAAGTAGACGAACGGCTCAATTACGGGGAGCAACCAGTGGCAATCATTGACCGTAAAGAAAAGAGGTTAAGGAATAAAGTGGTTCCTCTTGTGCGTGTACAGTGGAAGCACAGAAAGGGATCTGAGTCTACGTGGGAGACTGAAGAGGAAATGAGACAAAATTACCCACATCTATTCGAGGAATGACAGGTTTCGGGGACGAAACCTTTATAAGGGGGGTGGACTTGTAACACCCGAAATTTTGGTTAGACAAAGAGAAACAATAAGATGAAAAGAAAAGAAAGAATTTGGAAGGAAAGGAAAAGAAAAGAAAAGTAGAAGGGGGTTTTGTGTAAAAAGTACAAAGAAAAGAAACTATCTGATATACAAAGGGAAGGCTGCCCACTCTTTCCCTCACAACCCCCAAATCTTTGAAGCTTTCTAGAGAGAGAAAGAGCAGAACACGAGATTTCAGAGAAAGAACAAGAAGAAGAAGAAGACTGATACGCGATACAAGACCTCACGGCTACAGATTTCGAAGAAGTCATACCCAGCAACACAATGTGAGTTCTAAGACCCCTTCTTTTACGCATTTTTGAATGATTTTGGGGCTGGAACACATAGTGAAACTGTTTTTGAGCTGTGAGCTCTTAATGTGTGTATATACGTATGAGTATGCGTGTGTGTATGGTCCGCTTGGACCGCTATGCTTAATATAGGTAAGATTTCTAAGACAAGTAGACAAATTTCAACATGTAGACCGAATGTGTACTGCTGATGTATGTTTTAGAAATTATTCTTATGATATGCATGATGTTTAGTTGATTCTAAGTAGCTAATATGATAAATCAGTACTAATGTATGTTAAGATGATGTGCGGATTGTAGAAACCTACTAGTACTGTGGCATACGTTTGTTGTTCATTGGTTGACTTCGGCCAGTAGCTAAGACTGATCGGGGTATAGCATATGGTATTGGTACAAAAACTTTTCAATGTGCAAGCGAAGATGAAACGGGATCCTTGTTATTCGACCACAGTAATCATAGCCGAGTGCTATGAAGTGGGTAAAGCCTGACAGGATCCATATGAGAATATAAAGATGATGATGTGTAACGAATGATGAACGTAATAATAAATATTATCTCTGTGTATGTATGATGTATGATCACGAGAAAGAATAGTTTGATGAAAACGAAGTATGATTATTATAAAACTAGAACTCACTCAGCAACGCTGACTTTTTATGTGTTTCCAGTTGGCAGGTAGTGTTGCTGGGGATGGCACGAGGCGGCTACTCAGCTCTTTTAGGATGGCATTCTTCATTTGATAATGCTGAAACGTCATGTGTTGTGGGCCCATAATGCACGCAACACATTATGTTGCATGCAAGTGCAAGATTTCTTAAGGATTCCCACAAACGGGATTACTTAAGGAATCTTCTTTATGAAGAAAAAAGAAATTTTTATATTTTATATTTTTATACTAGAGGTCACTGTATATGACCCTATGATTGTTGAGGATTCACATAACGGGGATTACTTATGAAATCCTCGGTTTCATATGCTTCAGCAGCAATCATAGTAAGATAGGCAATGTAAAGAAAGCTTGTACTTTGTAATCAGGTCAACGATGTAATGCATTGTAAAAGCTTTTATGATGAAATGAGAATGTATTTCTTATTAATTCCGCTGCGTTATTTTACTTAATATATGTTGTTTATCTAAGATGCTTATGAATGTATACCAAAAGTATGTTTTACGTGCGATGAATGACCAACCGTGAGGTGCCCGGGAGCGGGGCCTTACATTATAGTGAATATAATATTCACTAATGACACGTTAAGCCCCTAGACATAAACTAATTAGGGAAAATATAAATAAAACATAAAAATGACTAAAACAAGATTAAATATATTTTGTTGATATAAAATATATTTATTTACAATAAAACTCCTAGTCAAATATATCTTCAACATCTCATCTCGGTTCTTCGTCTCGAACACGACTGTTTGACTTTTCTGATGACTTTGACCGTGACGTTGACTTTTGTTGACTTTGACTGTATTGATAATATAGACTATCCTTTTTAAATCCAAATAAACTAACTACTAAGGTAAGTCCAACCTATACTTGATCTTCACAAATTCCCACAAATTCTTCATAAAATCTTTAAACTCAAACTTCTCACACTAATGGTCAACTTTTCACACATTAAGTGCAAAGTTCTCGCACGGAAGCTTTTGTAATTGAATTTTGCAAAAACAGAAAGTTGTCACAAGAATTGATTTTGTTGAAACAAACTTTTAACCAACTCTTACAAAATCTTCAACTTCTCATGCGAAATGTCACTTTTCGCACAGATTCACCAAGTTTTCGCCTGAACAATTATCTTTGATTTCAAAGGTTTCAGCATCAATTCTTCCCCATTTTAAGTAAGATTTGATTAACTAAGTGTTCAATTAGTGATTTAGGTTCAATTAATATCCTAATTGTCTCTAATTAATTCAATTAATCTCGTTTTAAGCTCAAAAAGTCATCAATTCTTTGAACACCATGTTTAGCAACTTCATTTTCTTCAAAATTGAACAATCTTAGTAGAAATCAAGCAAAGCACTTCGAGTCACAATGAATTCAATGCTTACTAACTCTTAAAAACACTTCTTCAATCTTTAATCAATCAATCTAGAGAAAGAAGGCTCTGATACCAATTGTAGGGATCATCGTCGATACGTAAATCGATCTCGTGAGGAGAACGGGGAATATAGACGCTCACGGAACAAAGATGGAGAAGAATCACAAGCACATGAACAAGAATGTAAATAATTCAAAGTGTATTGCTCTCTGATTTGAAAGATATACAGTACGATTGAAATCAAGAAAATACAAATATCTTCTTAGGTACAAAACTAAACTTCTATTTATAATAAAAAGAAGTTCTCGTGTGAAAGAATTAGTTCTCACACGACTAGTAGTTGTCGCGCGAGAAGCAGTTTTCACGCGGTAACTTTAGGTTCTCGCATGAACTTCTTGATCTTGATCTCCATCTTGATTTAATTTCCCAAGCCTCTAGGTTTAATCCCAACACAAACTTCCTTAATTCTTTTGGGCCAAAGCTCTTAATACTACATGTTATGTCCAGAATCTTGTCAAACTTAATAAATAACAAAACACGACTCTGTAGGAAATATTTTTTAAACATAAACCCAAAGTCAATTACTTTAAGACTTTCAAATGTTATTGTATTTTGTTACACACATCTAATTTAATTTGTAGGGGTTGAACCTAAAGGCTCGCGAATGAAATCAAGATGAAGATCAAGATCAAGAAGTTCATGAGAGAACCTAAAGGTACCATGTGAAAATTGATTCCCACGCGACAACTACTAGTCACGCGAGAACAAATTATTTTGCGCGAGAACTTATTTTTGTTATAAATAAGAAGTTTAGTTTCGTAATTAGATAGCTTTTGACCATTTCTTGAATTTTGTACTCATCATAAACATTCTAATTCAGGGAGCAATACAAGTGAAGTTTATTTACTTATTTGTTATGTGTGATTGATTCTACTTCTTCTTAATCCATGATCGTTTATATTCCGCATTCACATCACGAGATTGATCTTTTTTATTGTAATGATCCTTACAATTGGTATCAGAGCTTGGTATGCTCTAGATCGATTGAAATGAAGATTGAAGAGTACGTGACACTTGATTTGATTGATATTTGAAGATAGACTTGATTTCTATTAAGTTGAAACAATTTTGAAGATGTTGAAGCTGTTAAGCTCGTTCATTGGTGAATTGAAGATGTTATTGAGCTTAAACAAGCTTATTTGAATCAATTAGAGACAATTAAGATCTAAATGAACATAAATTACTGATTAAACACTTGAATAATCAAATTTTAATCAAAATGGTGAAAATTTGAGGATGAAACCTTTGAAGTTGAACAGAACAGTTTAGGCAAAAACTTGATGAATCCGTGCGAAAAGTAACATTTGGCACGAGAAGTTGAAGATTTCACAAGAGTTGGTTAAAAGTTTGTTACAACAAAATAAATTCATGCGACTATTTTCAATTTACATAATATTCAGTTACAAAAGATTCCGCGTGAGAACGTTTGCACTGTTTGCACGAGAACTTGAAGATTTCATGTGAAAAGTTGATCATTCATGCAAAAACTTTGAGTTTGAAGATTTTGAGAAGAATTTGACTTTCAATTTGAGAACAATGGCTAATGTAAAGCACATCACGGCTACTTTGAATCTTGACAATAAGATTGGAACAAGAACAAAGCTACCTCGTCTGCTCAGTGAAGAAGATTATCCAGATTGGGCATACAGGTTTGAGAACCATGTCATCTACACTAAAGCTCACATGATGCGATCTATTAAGCAAGGTCCATACATCTCCATGTATAAGAATAACAAAGGTGATTTGGTTCCTAAACCTGAGGATTTATAGGATAAGGAGGACATGAAAAAGAAGGAGCTTGATGACAGAGCTTATGTTGCTATCACCATGGCACTTACAACAGAGGTAACATAAAAGTTTAAAGACTTTACAAAGGCTAAGGATTTATGGGATGCCATGGAAGAACAAATCTTGGGCAACAAAGACATGAGAGATAGTAGAAAAGACATACTGAACCAAGAGTTTAATATGTTTAATCTTATACTTAGTGAAACCTTGGAGGCTTAGATGTCTAGATTTGTGAAGCTAATCACAAAAATGAAGAGTGCAAGAATCATCGGAGAACATAGCAGTTAATAAAAAGATGTTAAATTCTCTACCATATAGTTGGAACAACAACTGCACTACTATTAAGAGAGCCAAGGACTTGTTCACCTAGACTTTTAGTGATCTCATCTCAACTATCAAATCCTATGATATGGATGATAAGAAAGGGGATGTAAACTACATAAACATATTAGGAGCTGAAGCATGAGCATTGTATGCCAAAATGTATAGTAATCCAAATTACAATGTAAGCTAATCTTAACTGTACAACAACAATAGCAGTCAGTACACACTGCTCATCTATCTTTCAAAGTTCAAATTTTTCCCTATCCTTGCGTCAATCTCAAGCTACTCATCAAACGCCATATGTCTAATCTCAATCCAATCTTAAACTCAAACCTACCCTCAGATTCAAGCTGCTCAACCAACATAATAAGCTATTGTTGTAAACCCTTAACCTACCAAGCAAACCATTCTTATAGCTGAAGAGCATTAGACTCTATTCACTACTTCCATGAACAAATATGAAGCATTCTCTTTTGGAAGACTTAGTGCACCAAACCTCTTGGTTAATGACTTACAGCAAGTTAATCCCGATGATGTAGAAGAGAATGATATTAAGTATCAGATGGCTATGATGGTGTACAGAGCCAAGAACTTTGCAAGGAGAACTGGTAGAAAAGAATTTGTATGAATAACTCCTGTAATATAGGGATTGACAAGTCAAGTTGAGATGCTACAACTGTGAAAAACCTGTTTACTTTGCAAGAGAATGTACTGAACCCTGAACAAACCAAATTGATCATGGAAAGAACATGGTGACAGTGGAAGCGGAAACCAAAAATGATCAAGCCAATTCATCCAAGAACAAAGCCTTGGTATCTCAGACCAATGAGGAATATGATTGGTCAGACCAAATAGAAATCCTTCACATTAAGTTGACTACTGCACTATTGGCTGAGATCCAACTAGTTGAAGGGCATGTTGAAGTCAACTTATTTTGCAGAGTTTGTGTCTGATGATCTGTTGAATGGTGTGTTTGCTCAGGAAAAGAAGATTGGGGCTGACTAGTTAAGAAAGTGGAGAAAGAAATGGTGGTAGAGGTGAAAACTGAAGCAGTGTGAGAAAGTAATAAAATAGTTATTGATATTACTCTAGCTCAATATGAAAAAAGGAGAAAAGACTGTTGAGTCTACTCCAGTCAATGTTGATGTCACACCCTCGATTTCCACGAACGGGGTTTTACCGTTAGGCGTGTGACATACCAGGATCTCAGACACAGTCATATCGAACGACACTATATGAATTTTGAAATAAACATTTACTCCATTCACGCGAACATAAGCAGAGTTTACAATAATGCGGAAGCATGTACAAAAGTTGTAAGTCCATTACAATACTGTTACAATAGTCATGTTTAGACAAAATGTTCATTGCTGAAAATAAACTAGATGAATGCATGTCCTGAGTGCATATCCTGAAGCGTGCCTCAAAAGCTTATGCGTTCCTGTGACCTGAGAAAACATGCTAAAATGTGTCAACATAAAGTTGGTGAGTTCACAGGTTTAATCAACAAGAAATGTGTTCGTAAGTGTTTCCATGTTTTGCATTTCAATGGTTTAGTACATAAAGCATATCGTTAGGTAGCTAGCCTATGTTCTTGTTACTTAGCGTTTCGAACCGAATCTGACTGTTTACGTCCTATTTGTGTTTCCACCACGTCTTAACCGACCGTGGCAATCTTATGTTCCGTCATGTCTCATCAGACCATGACAATGTGTTTTCCACCACGTCTTAACCGACCGTGGCAATCGTATGTTAGGTCAATTTGGCACCCGTTTGACCTCCAATCAAGCTAGCGCGACTAGCCCGGGCGGGGTTTGTCTGACCCAGTAGTACTACTCAAAATTACCTCGCTAATCCCATTACTAACGGTTCGAGTGTGTGAGGATATGCGTGTGTTTGCACTAACGTAACAAGCGATATCAATATTACTATAACCATTTATGTAAATCTGTTTTTGCATGTTTTCTCCCCCAAACGGAAAGAGATGTAAAATAGGGGCCGTGAAACTCACAAATGTTGTAGCAAGTGTGTAGGATGCAAGTCTCCCAAGTGTTGTTTTGCGATGCGCTGTCAAAAACCTATTGACAGTTGTGTTAAGCGTTAATAGACGTGTTTAGTCGGGTCGGGTCGCATGGGTTCGGGCGTGGGTGTTACACACACAAGCAGTCATAGACGTATTAGGCTTCATGTAGACTTCAAATGAGTTGTTGATATTTGTAAACAGTTACGTTGTTTCGGGTTGAAAGTATATGTCTGTTGATTGCGTTGACTTTAATCTTTGTGGTCAAGAAATGACGCTTTATTGATGTTAACTTATCGTTCCATGATAGACACATCGCACACCAGAAGAATTCACTTAAAATGACTCCAATCGCATAACAAGGCTAGACGCACGACTGGACACTTCATCGCACGAATGGACCTTCAATCGTACGAATCAACTTCCTTCGTACGATTGAACCCTCATTCATGCGACTCAGCCTTCAGTCGTACCACACATCACTCATTCACCCAAATCAATAACCAATCGCACGAAGGAACCTTCATTCGTGCGGTTGGACCTTCAGTCGGGTGATACTCAGTCGCACACATTCATTCGGCTGACTCAATCGCACACATTCATTCGGTTGACTCAGTCGCACGCATTCATTCGCACGTCTCACCCCAGTCGCCCCGATCAATCGCATGATGGGACCGGTCGCATGACTCAACCGCACGATGGGACCAGTCGCATGACCCAATCGCACGGCTGGCCCAGTCGCGGACTACAGCAGGTTGCGACTGCTAGGTGCGTCGAACAGCCTTCGGCGGTTCCGTGCTCGGTTTTCTCACAATCAAGAATTCCAGAAACACTCTCCTAACATGTCTAAGTGAAATGCATACGCTGATTGACCTCATACGCACCCCCACGACCACATGCATTCGGGTTGAACCCGAACACCCGAATCCCATACTTGCAGCAGTGAAACGGGTGATAAAACGGATGAAAATGGTCGCCTACCTGCTGGGAACGTGATTTCTCAGCTGTTGCGTGGTTTAGCCGGCAAAAACGGGCTCAATCGGGTGGAATTTGGTGCTATGGTGAAGAATCGGAGATGTAGGGAGCGTAAGAGAGAAAGAGTAGGTTGTGTGGGTGTTTGGGGCTGGTGGGTGGGTATTTATACCCAGCCCCAGTTTGCCAATTTGGCAGGTTTAGTCCCTGCACTTTAGGTACCGAGTTTCCCAAATTTGTTTCGGCTGATAACGACGTTGATGAGCGAGCTCTATTAATTAATAGGATTCCTTAGGTAATCTCGTTTATATGAATCCTCTACAAACACCCGCGTTAGTATTTTATCATAACTCGTTTAACGATGTCCGTGGCGGTGTTTGTATACGTTTCAAGTATTTGCGAGTACGCGTCAATGTTAACGACAACGGTTTAAATAATGTAAATCTGAAATTACGGGGTGTCACATCATCCCCTTGTTGCAGGAATTTTCGTCCCGAAAATTAGTACATCTTGTTACGTGGTTTTTACGGGGTAGTACAAGGCTCAATAGTTTGTGACGCATGTGGAATAGAGTACCTGTGTATCTAAGAGGTAGATGCCTGGTTTTGGAACAGTTGAGGGTACTTCCTCTTCATCTGATCCTCGCGTTCCCAAGTAAATTCTGGTCCACGGTTTGAGTTCCAACGGATTTTGACGATAGGGATACGACTATGTTTGAGCGTCTTGACCTCTCGGTCCATGACTTCCACTGGTTCCTCGACGAAATGTAGTTGTTCGTCCACATGTATCTCGTCTAACGGGACGATAAGAGTTTCGTCGGCAAGGTATTTCCTCAAGTTGGAGACGTGGAACACATCGTGTACCCCACGGAGTTCTTCGGGTAGGCTCAACTGATAGGCCACAGGGCCAACCCGTTTGACAATCTCAAACGGTCCCACGTACCTGGGGCTTAGCTTCCCACACTTTCCGAAACGGATCACACCCTTCCAAGGTGACACTTTCAAAAGCACCTTGTCACCTATTTGGAATTCCAACGGTCGGCGACGCTTGTCAGCGTAGCTTTTCTGTCGGTCACGGGCTGCTGCCATACGGTTACGGATCTGCACGATCTTCTCAGTCGTCTCGTGCACTAGTTCAGGGCCGGTGAATTGACTTTCTCCAACTTCCGCCCAACAGATAGGTGATCGGCACTTACGCCCATACAGTGCCTCAAATGGGGCAGCTTTGATCGATGTGTGATAGCTATTGTTGTAAGAAAACTCAACTAGCGGTAAGTGAGTTTCCCAACTGCTGCCGAAATCTATGACGCAGGCACGTAACATGTCTTCTAGAGTCTGAATCGTACGCTCACTTTGGCCATCGGTTTGAGGGTGGTACGCGGTGCTCATATCCAGCCACGTTCCTAGTGCTCGTTGTAAGGACTGCCAGAAGTGTGAAGTGAATCGAGCGTCACGATCAGAGATGATGGAAATTGGCACGCCGTGCCGAGAGACTACCTATCTTAGGTAGATACGTGTTAACTTTTCCATACAATCAGTCTCCCGGATTGCAAGGAAGTGTGCGGATTTCGTCAAGCGATCCACGATCACACAAATGGTATCGCATCCGCTGGGAGTCCGAGGGAGTTTCGTGATGAAGTCCATAGATATCTGCTCCCACTTCCATACTGGTATTTCTGGCTGTTGGAGTAAACGAGACGGTCGTTGATACTCCACCTTAACCTTAGAACAGGTCAAACATCTGCTCACGTAGGTGGCGATATCTGCTTTCATGTTTGGCCACCAATAAAGAATCTTCAGGTCGTGGTACATCTTGTCTGAACCTGGGTGGATTGAATACCGTGATTTGTGAGCTTCATCCATTACCAACTATCGTAGGTTTCCATACGAGGGATTCCATGTTCGATCCATGAAGTAGCGGATTCAGTCAGGCTTGGTTTCTAGTTGCTTCTCCATACCTCGTAACGATTCGGCTTTCAAATTCTCGTCCTTTAACGCCTCAAGTTGAGCATTGCGGATCTGGTCGGGTAAACCGGTGTGAATGGTGAGTTGCAATGCTCGAACTCGTCTTGGCTTGGGTGTTTCCTTCCGACTCAGTGCGTCCGCTACTACGTTGGCCTTGCCCGGATGATACTTGATCGTACAGTCATAGTCGTTTAACAACTCGACCCAACGGCGTTGTCTCATATTTAGCTCCTTCTGTTCAAAGATGTGCTGGAGACTCTTGTGATCTGTGTAAATGGTGCACTTGGTACCGTACAAGTAGTGTCTCCATATCTTGAGTGCAAACACGACTGCTCCAAGCTCTAGGTCGTGTGTCGTGTAGTTTTTCTCATGTACCTTCAGTTGTCGTGATGCATAGGCAATCACCTTATTGCGTTGCAGCAGTACGCAACCGAGGCCTTGTATGGAAGCATCACAGTAAACTACAAAATCATCGGTTCCCTCAGGCAGGGATAGAATTGGTGCTGTGCAAAGTCTCTACTTCAGAATCTGGAATGCAGATTCTTGTTTATCACTCCAATCGTACGTGGTGCCTTTATGAGTCAATGCGGTGAGAGGTTGAGCAATCTTCGAGAACCCTTCGATGAACCGTCGGTAATAGCCAGCCAGCCCAAGAAACTGTCGTACCTCGGTCGGTGTCTTAGGCGTAGCCCAGTTCTTGATGGCTGCTATCTTTGCCGGGTCAACGTGTATCCCATTCTCATTGACCACATGACCCAAGAAATGGACCTCTCGCATCCAGAAGTCACACTTTGAAAATTTTGCGTACAACTGTTCCGTCTCAACAGCTCCAGAATCAATCTAAGGTGTTCTTCGCGTTCTTCTTTATCCCTTGAGTAAATAAGGATGTCATCGATGAAGACAATGATGAACTTGTCTAGGTAGGGTTTGCACACTCGGTTCATTAAGTCCACGAAAACCGCTGGTGCATTGGTCAACCCGAATTGCATAACCAAGAACTCGTAGTGACCATACCTCGTTCTGAAAGCAGTCTTTGAAACGTCTTCTTCTCGAATCCTTAGTTGCTGATAACCCGATCTTAGGTCTATCTTTGAATAGTAACTCGACCCTTGTAGTTGGTTGAACAGATCATCGATACGCGGGAGGGGATAAAGATTCTTAATTGTCGCCTTGTTCAGTTCTCTGTAGTCGATACACATGCGAAAAGTTCCGTCCTTCTTCTTGACAAACAGAATTGGGGCACCCCACGGTGATGAGCTAGGTCTGATAAAACCTTTATCCAATAGTTCCTGCAGTTGTGTAGACAGCTCTTGCAGTTCCCTTGGAGCTAATCTGTACGGTGCCCTCGCGATAGGGGCGGCTCCCGGAACCAAATCAATTTGGAATTCGACCTGGCGGTGCGGTGGAAGACCGGGTAGGTCTTCAGGGAAAACCTCAGGACAATCACGTACAACTAGGATGTCTTCAATTTTCTTTTCCTCGGTTTCCTTTTCAGTGACCATGGCTAGGAAAGCGGTATGACCCTTACGCAAACACTTTTGAGCTTTCATGTAGGAGATGATTCCCGAGACCATGCCACTCCTTTCGCCCTGAACTGATAGAGTTTCACCACTAGGAAGTGGTATGCGTACTATTTTCTCTCCATAGATGATTTCAGCTTGATTCTTGGATAGCCAGTCCATGCCCACCACTACGTCGAAACTACCAAGTGTGACGGGCATCAGATCAATATCTATCTCATGACCACATAATCCTAGTCTGCACCCCTTGGCGATATGAGTTGCCTCGATTTGTTTTCCGTCAGCTAATTCTACCACATAACTAGGTTCCATGACAGTTAGGGTTACATCTAAGAACTTAATGAACTTGTTGGAAACAAAACTCCTATCAGCTCCAGTATCAAATAGTATAGAAGCAAAAAAACATTTCAGGGGAAACGTACCAGTAACCACATTCTGGTCATCCCTTGCCTCGCCGGACCCGATTACGAATGCGCGACCCTTGGTATTGCCCCCATTATTACCCTTGTTTCCGCCCTTCAGCTGTGGGCAATCCTTCCTGTAGTGTCCCTCCTTACCACATTCATAACAGGCTCTAGTCACTCCACCCTGGCGTTGTTGTTGAGGTTGTTGTTGCTGAGTCATTATTTCACCCCGGCAGTCTTTGGCTGCGTGTCCCATCTTTCCACATCTCTGACAACGGAGTCGATCACATGGGCCATGATGATGGAGGTTGCACCGGTTACACCTAGGGTTCTTGCCCGCGTAGCTGCTCGAACCCTGACCATAACTGTTGTTGTTGCTGTTCTGGTTGTTGTGGGTGAAGTTTCTTGATGGTCAAACTTTTTGGTCGGTTGTTGCTGAGGGTTGTTGTTGCTTGAAGACTTGCTGTTGTTACCTTCCCATTTTCTTTTGTGATCTGAGGAACCAGAAGCAGCACCACGTTTAGGCAAAGTGCCCTGTGCCACTGCCTGGTCGATGAGTTTGTGAGCCAGTCGGATGGCCTGCTGGATAGTGACAGGATCAGCAGCCATCACACTAGCCTGGATTTGAGGAGCCAAGCCATCAATATACTTTTCGATCCGTTTGTAGGCCGGAGTTACCATCTGCGGACATAATGCTGCCAACTCGTGCGAACGAGTCGTGTACTCCTCGATGTCAGAACCAATCATCTTTAAATTCCAAAATTCTACCTCCAGTTTCTGGACTTCGCTCCTGGGGCAGTACTCTTCTTTCATAAGAATCTTGAAGTCTTCCCATGGCATACCGTTTGTAGCACCAAGTCCTAAGGTTTGGACTTGTGAATTCCACCATGTCAGGGCTGGTCCCTCCAATGTGCCGGAGGCGTACTTGACCTGATTTCCATCAGGACAGCTGCACATGGCAAACACTAACTCAAGTTTCTCTAGCCAGCGAAGCAGTGTGACAGCGCCCTCTGAGCCGCTGAAAGAATGAGGCTTGCAATCCATAAACATCTTGAAGGTACAGACTGTTGGACCTCCTTGGTTCTGATTCTGGTCGTTCTGGCCCTGATTGCGGGCCTGCTTATAAGCTGCAAGCGCATCAGCCACGCGCTCGTTGATGATAGCATTCAGCTTGGCTTGAGTCAGGGTGATATTTCCTCGTCCACGCGGGCGTCCCGCTCTTCTTCCAGACATGACTTCTTCAATATACAACACACATTAATCAATAACCGGATAACAATTATTGACAGTAATATATATTATATCATGCTAGTAAGAATGAGGGGTTTGTTTGCACATCGATAGTAAGGCTTTATGAGGATCCGAGGGCTTATGCCTCCTAAGTATGGAATTTGAAAATTTGTACTGGCCATTACCGTTATCACCCAATAGAGTTGCCAGAGTTCTCATGCACGACAAATTACAATTACGTGTGCACCCGTGATTCTAATTTGCTTTGCATGGTCACACACGGTTCCTCCTATTCGAGATAACATACCTTGTCCAGTACCGAGTGTTATCAATGATAAAAGCATCAAAGATGTATTTGTTATACCAAGAGTCAAATAACTAAAGTTGTACAAGAGATTCGGTTTAGGTAACAACGGGAATCAAGACAATTTGGCCTCTTTCCCTTCGTGGTTCTAGGTGTTTGGATGTCCAAGTCCGATTCTCTAATCGACTTGAATATCTTAGTTGTCCCTCATTTACTGCTCGGACTAGCGTAGAGGATAGGATATGTTGGGAATAGTAACAAGTGTGAGAGAGTTGGAAGAGTGAGGTATTGTTCTTTTTGTTTGTCATCGTTATGCTTATCGCGTGCGTTAGAAATGAGTTTCGTGTTCCAATCATGGAAATGTTTGATTCAATTCGTTGCTGCTTTCGCTCCGCGAGTGAAGGATCAAGTGTAAACGTTGGTTGTGAGCGAGCGGGACTCTCCGCCCCTCTGTTAGCCGGTAATGACACACATGTCATACCCATAGTGTTTATGTTTTCTCAGTAGTGAAATGTCAATACACCAGAAGGTTGTTTGCACAATAGTGGTAACCATATAAAAGTATCTGTGCAATACTAGTGTTGTGTCTAAGGCTATAGTCTAGATGCAATGCAATCCTAGTTCTCTATAACCTGTGGCTCTGATACCAATCAGTCACACCCTCGATTTCCACGAACGGGGTTTTACCGTTAGGCGTGTGACATACCAGGATCTCAGACACAGTCATATCGAACGACACTATATGAATTTTGAAATAAACATTTACTTCATTCACGCGAACATAAGCAGAGTTTACAATAATGCGGAAGCATGTACAAAAGTTGTAGTCCATTACCATACTGTTACAATAGTCATGTTTAGACAAAATGTTCATTGCTGAAAATAAACTAGATGAATGCATGTCCTGAGTGCATATCCTGAAGCGTGCCTCAAAAGCTTATGCGTTCCTGTGACCTGAGAAAACATGCTAAAATGTGTCAACATAAAGTTGGTGAGTTCACAGGTTTAATCAACAAGAAATGTGTTCGTAAGTGTTTCCATGTTTTACGTTTCAATGGTTTAGTACATAAAGCATATCGTTAGGTAGCTAGCCTATGTTCTTGTTACTTAGCGTTTCGAACCGAAGCTGACTGTTTACGTCCTATTTTTGTTTCCACCACGTCTTAACCGACCGTGGCAATCGTATGTTCCGTCATGTCTCATCAGACCATGACAATGTGTTTTCTACCACGTCTTAACCGACCGTGGCAATCGTATGTTAGGTCAATTTGGCACCCGTTTGACCTCCAATCAAGCTAGCGCGACTAGCCCGGGCGGGGTTTGTCAGACCCAGTAGTACTACTCAAAATTACCTCGCTAATCCCACTACTAACGGTTCGAGTGTGTGAGGACATGCTTGTGTTTGCACTAACGTAACAAGCGATATCAATATTACTACAACCATTTATGTAAATCTGTTTTTGCATGTTTTCTCCCCCAAACGGAAAGAGATGTAAAATAGGGGCCGTGAAACTCACAAATGATGTAGCAAGTGTGTAGGATGCAAGTCTCCCAAGTGTTGTTTTGCGATGCGCTGTCAAACACCTATTGACAGTTGTGTTAAGCGTTAATAGACGTGTTTAGTCGGGTCGGGTCGCATGGGTTCGGGCGTGGGTGTTACACACACAAGCTGTCATAGACGTATTAGGCTTCATGTAGACTTCAAATGAGTTGTTGATATTTGTAAACAGTTACGTTGTTTCGGGTTGAAAGTATATGTCTGTTGATTGCGTTGACTTTAATCTTTGTGGTCAAGAAATGACGCTTTATTGATGTTAACTTATCGTTCCATGATAGACACATCGCACACCAGAAGAATTCACTCAAAATGACTCCAATCACATAACAAGGCTAGACGCACGACTGGACACTTCATTCGCACGAATGGACCTTCAATCGTACGAATTAACTTCCTTCGTACGATTGAACCCTCATTCATGCGACTCAGCCTTCAGTCGTACCACACATCACTCATTCACCCGAATCAATAACCAATCGCACGAATGAACCTTCATTCGTGCGGTTGGACCTTCAGTCGGGTGATACTCCGTCGCACACATTCATTCGGCTGACTCAATCGCACACATTCATTAGGTTGACTCAGTCGCATGCATTCATTCGCACGTCTCACCCCAGTCGTCCCGATCAATCACACAATGGGACCGGTCGTATGACTCAACCGCACGATGGGACCAGTCGCATGACCCAATCGCACGGCTGGCCCAGTCGCGGACTGCAGCAGGTCGCGACTGCTGGGTGGGTCGAACAGCCTTCGGCGGTTCCGTGCTCGGTTTTCTCACAATCAAGACTACCGGAAACACTCTCCTAACATGTCTAAGTGAAATGCATACGCTGATTGACCTCATACGCACCCCCACGACCACATGCATTCGGGTTGAACCCGAACACCCGAATCCCATACTTACAGCAGTGAAACGGGTGATAAAACGGATGAAAATGGTCGCCTACCTGCTGGGAACGTGATTTCTCAGCTGTTGCGTGGTTTAGCCGGCGAAAACGGGCTCAATCGGGTGGAATTTGGTGCTATGGTGAAGAATCGGAGATGTAGGGAGCGTAAGAGAGAAAGGGCAGGTTGTGTGGGTGTTTGGGGCTGGTGGGTGGGTATTTATACCCAGCCCCAGTTTGCCAATTTGGCAGGTTTAGTCCCTGCACTTTAGGTACCGAGTTTCCCAAATTTGTTTCGGCTGATAACGACGTTGATGAGCGAGCTCTATTAATTAATAGGATTCCTTAGGTAATCTCGTTTATGTGAATCCTCTACAAACACCCGCGTTAGTATTTTATCATAATTCGTTTAACGATGTCTGTGGCGGTGTTTGTATACGTTTCAAGTATTTGCGAGTACGGGTCAATGTTAACGACAACGGTTTAAATAATGTAAATCTGAAATTACGGGGTGTCACAGTTGAAGAAGTCAAAAGAAAAGTTATTGATTTGCTCCAGCAAAAGAAGAAGAAAAAGCCACAGCTGTTGAGAAAACTCCAGCATCTACTCATGTTAACCAAGTCAATGTTGTTGAGATTACTCCAGCAACAAAAGCAGAAATGAATGTGGAAAAGGCCTTCACAATGAATCTTGTACATGAAGAGACAAAGAAGAAACCTGAAACTAATGATGCATATACTAATCTTTGTTCTAGTAATTGCATTGAAAAGATACAAAGATACAGGGTTCACAACGAGCGTTTAATCTTAGAAGTTGAGAAAGTTCAATATCAAGCTTGTGAATATAAAGCGAATGAGAAATTTTTCAAAGAGAAAATAGATGGATTAAACAAATTGATTTAACGGTAAAAATTGAATCTTTATGATAAAAAAATGTAACATAAACAATTTGACAAATCGTAACAATGAACTTTCTTTGGAAATTAATAAACTAAACAGTTAACTCTTATCTTTAAAAATAATTGTTAAAAAATTTCAATTAACTTCCAATATGGTTAAAGGTATAATCAAGTCTCAAATGACATAGAAAAATAGTGGTGGTAAGGAGGAGTTGGTTACTTTAATATTGCACCACCAGTTAATCATAATTATACTTCTTTGCCTTTATTAGTTAACAGTTGTGATGAAGATACCTATTGTTTAGGTTTTCAACCACAATCTGACTTAATATCTTTAGTGAATGTTTCACTAACTATTGACCCTATCAGAAAAACTAAAATTAAAGTTCATCATGATAATTCTTTTGCATAAAATGTGAATATGGACGGGTTGGTTTAAGAATGGGAAAGTGATGATGAAATATATTTTAAGAAAAATAAAAGTTGTAATGAAAAATCATCTTGAAATCATCATCAATGATTAATGAATGTTCTGAAGTGTCTAGTACTACAAATAATTATTTCAAATTGACAAACAAAGAAAAGACAATGAAATCAAAAATAGATTTCAAAACTACTTGAAGAAAAAGAGTTACAACATCTATATCTAACTTGAAAACTAATTTCAAGAATAGATTTGTTTCAAAACGAAACATTGATAAAGAAGATTATATTTTCAATGAAACAAATGGAAGTTTTTTTAAAAATAAATCTCCTATTATTGCTAATCATGTGAAACAAGATGTGTATAGATCGGGTACAAAAGAAATTGGTCCCACTCCAGTATCTTCAATTCACTTGGAAAAATAACAATTAAAGCCTCGTTAGCATCAAAACAGACTCAATCTCTTAGCAAAAATTCAATTGATAAGGAAAAACAAGAGACTGTTAAAAAATCTAAAGGCAAAAGATATACTAAAGCCAAATTCTTTGATAACTATGGAATTTATCATCAACGGTTTGAGAAAACAACTCCAGAGCAAAACTTGTATCAAAATAAATGTTGTTATGTGTATGGAAAGCTAAATCACATGGCTAGAAATTATCATCATAAACAATTAATAAGTAAACAAAGGTTTCACAAATCTATTGCAAATAATAGAAAACAGTTATTTCTTAATGAAAAATTTAAAATAAATTTGAAATATTCAAACTCATTTAATAATAAAAGAAATGATTAAACAAACACAACTTTGCAAAAAGAACATATAAACAAGAAACCTTACATGTCAATGATGGTAATTGATCTTCCAAACAAAGTACTTTCAAGAAATTGGTTACTAGTCTGATTAAACCAACTAAAAAATGGAAAGTTAAAGATAAAGAATTTGAACCTGATATTGCTGAAGCTTAAATCTTCAACGATAAAAGAGATATGATATTAAAATTTGCATCATATTCAGATGAAAATGGTGTACTCAAGTCAATCATGGCTTTGTAGGATCTTATATGCCTAAGACACAAAGAAGATTGATGTGGTTAGTACGTTATGATCCAAGTCAGGTCATACCCAATAACATGCTATACAAACACTAACAAACTCTTATTTATTGATGAGATCATACAATAAATGTTTGACACCTATTTAGAAAATTAGTTTTCTAAATATTGCTTTTGTGATAGAACGTCATTATGTGGATAATATGTTCATGAGATAATTTTATGTTTCATTATTTAAATTGGTTAAATAATGAAATATAAAAGAGTGTTATGTTATAAAATTAAACTGAGTATTTAATTTTATAAGCTAGTTAATGGAAAGAGTGTTTATAAAAAATAAGGGATGAAAAAAAGGGGAAAACTCTTTGAAGACCAAAATCGGCCGCCCAAGGGGGCCTTGGTAGTCTTGTTTCATGCAAGACATTACCAGTTCAACACTGTTTCATTACACCACTTGAATACACTCTTTCTCTCTCACAAAACAAAAGGTCTTTCTCTCCTACTTCTCTCTAGATTTCGAAAATTTTGGCTGATCTTCAAAGTGATTTTGGCTGAACTTGGAGCTACTTGTTGGCTGAAATTTCGGGTTCAAGAAGAGGGATAAGGCTTGGTGTATCACTTCCTAGCAAACAAGGTGTTTGGAACAAGCTTGTGGGTATAGCAACTTGAGGTTCTCTTCTTTGAGGGCTGCATATTCGACATCATCATCATCTTCATCTCATTCCTCATCCACGGTTTTGAAGGCTGCTGAAAGGTAGAAATCACAGCTCAATGTGGCTGTGATTTTATGTAGTTTTGCATATGTTCATAGCTTGCATATTCACATAAATGATCCTTTGTTATATGGGTTTGTTTTACACATAAATAACTCACCTAATGAACATATTTTTTCAGCTTATAAACAAGTTTATAAAGTTGTAATTCCGCTGCGTTTTCAGAAAGTTTAAGAGGTTAAACTACGTTTTGTGTTCTTACAAACCCCATAATGGCATCTAGAGCCGGTTATGTGGATAGCATGCTTGTTAGTATCCTTTAAAAAATTGTTTTATGGGATTTTATAACCCTTTTAAGGGCTGAAATGTTCTTGTATGTTGAATCCTCAAGCTTTCAAGGTTATATCACACATGCTTGCGATTAAACCTTGAAAGATATGTATGATGATATGTATATTGTTTGGACAATGTTTGAAACCCGAATTTTCAGTTTATGTTGGCTGAAAATCGTGGGTTTTAATGGAGATTATTAGTTATATTTGGATGATATGACGAATGTTCATATTGGTGCATAACCTAGCTTTTGGCCTTGTGTTGTTTGGATGTTTGCAATGTTTGGTTTTGGTTTATTCAATAGGGTTGTATATTAATTTGTCCTTTGTTTAAAAATGTAATTTGTGTATTTATTCATTTGTATGTAATAATAGATTAGGAGTATTTTTCTTTTACTAGAAAATATTTATTAGGATATATATTTTGTAAAAGAAGATGCTCGGGAAGGAAGCACAAGAGGAAGACACAAAAGAAGGACTTGAAGCATATGGATGCAAGTTCAAGTGGGGGTCTATGAAGACCTTAATTTTGTGTTGTATTCAACCCTTAGGAAAGACCAAATGACCACACTTGTAATACCAAACAAGTGTGGTCACAATAGTAGCTATGGTTATGCACATTGTGGTTGTTTATATTATGCTTGTTTGATTATGATTTTATGAATGATTGTATAATATTTGGATATGATAAACAATCTTAATAAAAATGATCTTAACAAGCTAATATAAAAATTTTCTAAATCATTAAGTGTTAATAAATGGTTATTAAAAGGATTAATGATTACATAATAAAATGGATTTTATTAAAAGGACCATAGGGTATCTTGTATTTGAAAGAATGCAAATACAAGTACATAGAGTTTTCTAAACTAGAATTATGAAATCTCTAAACATTTGACAAACAAGTTTAACACCATCCTTTTGCACAACACTTGAGTCATTTGGAAACTCTTAATGGGATAAAGGTCACTTAACCATTTAGAGGGAACTTGTGACTTATGGTGGGGCTACCACATTGGTGGGATAAATGTCACCTAACCACTTATGTTGGTAAACTCACACGTGTGTGCAAGTAGGGTAACTTGATTTGCAAACCATGTTAAATGGATCACCTACAATATGTTTTCCAAATGGTGTTGATGGGATTAACATGCTGACTTTACATATGATGTTTAAAGTCGATCCCATACCTCTAGAAGTTGCAAATGGTTGCAACCGTCAATCGTTGACACCTTATTAATTTAAATCGTGGGATAAAGGTCACCTAACCACAATTTAAATGTAATGTTTGGTTATAGATTTTAATATAAAAAATGACCTTAAAAGGCATTAATTATTAAAAATAGCAATATCGAAAATACTAAAATAGATCTTTGTTAAATTTTGTAGATGGCCACCAATAATGACAATCATGATAACTCATCCGCGTCCACCCAATCATTACGAGTGATACTCCAAAAGGAACGTCTAAATCATAACAATTTCATTGATTGGTATCAAAACTTGAGAATCGTTCTCAAGCAAGAAAGACGATCATATGTTTTAGACGACCCTAACCCCGATCAACCTACTGAGGATGATGAGGAGGCCTATAATGATTGGCTAAAGTACATTACGGACTCCGTTCATGTGTCTTGTCTCATGCTAGCGAGCATGACTCCGGATTTCCAAAAGGAGCATGAACATCACGGAGCTTATGACATGATAACCCAGCTGACAGAAAGTTCCAACAGCAAGCAAGGGTTGAGCGCTTCGAAATGGTTCGAGCACTCCATGCATGTCGTATGGACGACAACCAATCAGTTTCATCTTATGTACTTAAGATGAAAAGTCATATTGACCACCTCGAGCGCTTAATTGTCTTGTCTCGAAGGAATTGCCCACGGATTTGATCCTTAATGGCCTTACCAAGAAGTTTGAGACATTCGTTTTGAACTACAACATGAATACTTGGGACAAAAGCATTGGTGAGCTTCACTCAATGCTCAAAACGGCCGAGGCGGCCATGGGTAAAAGGGTTTTACCCATTCTCACCATCAATGAAGGTGGGAACAAGAAAAGGCCTTATCCCGCACCCATAGCAAAGGTTTCCAAGTGGAAAGGGTGCCACCCAAACCATAAGAGAAGAAATAAAAGGTTGCCACTAATGACCCATGCTTCAAGTGTGGGGTGATTGGACATTGGGCAAGGAATTGTCCTGTCCATCTCCAAGAGTTGAAAGCAAAGAAGGATGCCGGGCAGACCTCAGGTACAATATACATGATTCATATTGATCTTAATGTTACATCTTCTAACACATGGGTATTGGATACTGGATGTGGAACTCATATTTGCAATTTGTTGCAGGGGTTCACAAGAAGTAGGGACTTCAATCAAGGGGATCTTAGTCTCTTCATGGGCAATGGAACCAAAGTCCAAGTTGAAGCTCGTGGGGACTACGTCCTAAAACTTCCAAGTGGCTTGGATGTTATTTTGAAGAATGTTTTGTATGCTCCTAGTTTGACTAGGAACATTATTTCTGTATCCCAATTAAGACATTATGATTATGTATTATCTTTTGTTGAAAATGACATTCATGTTTCTTTAAATGATATGTTCTATTTTAAAGCTATTCCCATTAATGGTATTTATGAAATGGTTCATAAAAATTCTTTAAATAGTTCATTGTACCAAACTAACACCAAGAAACTCAAGTTTGATTTGAGTGATACCTATCTTTGGCATTGTCGTCTTGGTCAAATAAACAAGAAACATATACAAACACTTCAAAAGAATGGTCTTTTAAAAACAAATGAATGTGATTCATTTGATGTATGTGAATCTTGTTTACAAGGAAAAATGACTAAGGCACCCTTTAGTGAAACTAACGAAATGGCAAAAGATTTATTAGAATTCATACATTCGGATGTATGTGGTCCTTTTAAGCCAATGGCTAGGAATGGTGAAAAATACTTCATTACCTTTACCAACGATTATAGTCGCTATGGGTATGTGTACTTGTTAAGGCACAATGATGAAGCTTTTGAAATGTTCAAAATCTTTAAGAATGAAGTAGAAAATCAACTCAACAAGTCAATTAAAGTTCTCTACACCGATAGAGGAGGTGAATACCTAAGTGATGCTTTTCAAGATCATCTTAGGAGTTGTGGGATTGTCTCACAACTCACTCCACCTGGAACACCACAACATCATGGTGTGTCTGAGAGGAGGAATCGAACCCTATTGGATATGGTGCGATCTATGATGGCTAGAAGGTCATTGCCTCTATCGTTATGGGGTTTCGCTTTGCTCTCCGCGGCCCGTATTCTAAATATGGCCCCAACCAAAAAGGTGGAAATGACAACTTTTGAGATATGGCATGGAAGAGTTCCATCCCTATCATACTTAAGGGTCGGGGGTTGTGAGGCTTATGTTAAGACTCCCACCCCAAACAAATTGGAAGTCCGATCCATCAAATGTATCTTTGTTGGATATCCTAGAGATTCTATGGGATATTATTTCTATGATCCACTGGAACAAAAGGTGTTTGTTCCCAGAAAGGGTGAGTTCTTAGAAGCAAAGTTCCTTATGGAAGGAACAAGCAGTAGAACAGTGGATCTTAAGGAGGATCAAGAACCACAACCCGATGCATGTTTGGTTGAAAGTAGCACTCAACATAAGGATGTTGTGGATGATCAAGCGGTTGATCAATACACACAAAACGTTCGCAGAAGTGGTAGAACTAGTAATCCACTTAAAAGATATGGATTTTTCATGGATGGATGCTATCTGGTAGATTCAGATGAACCAACCACATACCATAATGCATTGTCCAATTCGGATTGTGACAAATGGTTTGAAGCCATGAACGTTGAGATGCAATCCATGTATGACAATCAAGTTTGGGAACTTGTTGTACCACCTCTTAATTCCAAGGTAGTTGGAAGTAAGTGGGTTTTCAAGAAGAAAACTGATATGCATGGAAACTTGGATACTTATAAGGCTAGACTTGTAGCAAAGGGTTTCACTCAAACTCAAGGGGTTGATTATGATGAAACCTTCTCACCTGTTGTGATGCTAAAGTCTATAAGGATACTGTTTGCCATAGCTGCTCATTATGATTATGAGATTTGGCAAATGGATGTCAAAACTGCTTTCCTAAATGGATATCTTGAGGAAGATATCTATATGGTTCAGCCTGAAGGTTTTGTCGATCCAAAACATCATAATAAAGTATGCAAGTTAAAGAAATCAATCTATGGATTGAAACAAGGATCGAGAAGTTGGAATCACCGTTTTGATGAAGAAGTAATTAAATTTGGATTCATCAAGAACGTTGATGAAGCTTGTGTGTATAAGAAGGCTAGTGGGAGCACAATTACTTTCCTAGTATTGTATGTTGATGACATACTACTATTTGGAAATGACATTCCAACCTTGGAAGGTGTAAAAACCTGGCTTGGAAGTTGTTTTTCCATTAAGGAACTTGATCAAGCCGCCTATATTCTGGGAATAAAGATCTACAGGGATAGATCAAGGCGGTTGATTGGTTTAAATCAAAGTGCATACATTGATAAAATCTTGAAAAGGTTCAAGATAGAGAACTCTAAGAAAGGTACCGTACCTATAAAGATGAACGATATTGAGTACGACTCAATGTCCTAGCTCAAAGGATGAGCAAGATAAAATGGAGGAAATCCCATACGCATCTGCTATTGGATCCATCATGTATGCAATGATATGCACTCGACCGGACGTGTCATGCGCGTTAAGCATGACAAGCCGATACCAGCAAAATCTTGGAAACAGTCATTGGATGGCTGTTAAGAACATACTTAAGAGATATGTTCCTGATCTATGGATCTGGTGATGAGGAACTCGTTGTAAAAGGTTACACGGATGCGAGTTTCCAAACCGATCGTGACGATTCACGGTCACAATCGGGATACATTTTCATCCTGAATGGAGGATCGGTCTCTTGGAAGAGCTTCAAACAGAATGTGGTGGCTCTATCAACTACAGAATCAGAATACGTCTCCGCCTCATTGGCAGCTCAAGAAGCTGCATGGTTGAAGAAATTAATTGCCGATCTGGGGGTTGTCCCTTCCATTCAGGACCCCCTAGAGATCTTTTATGATAACGAGGGTGCGATTGCTCAAATCAACGAACCTCGTGCTCATCAAAAGACTGGCACATTGAGCGGAGATTCAACTACATACGAGATGAAGTTGAAAAAGGAAAGATATGTATTCGCAAAGTTCACACGGATCAAAACATTGCAGATCCTCTCACGAAGCTCCTAGTAAAGGCAAAGCATGAAGGTCATACTTGTGCCATGGGACTTCAATTTTCTTGTGATTGGATTTGATCTGTAAATTTTGTATTTGGATATGTGGAACTCTTTATTATTTGAATAAAATTATTTGGCTATAATCTTTCAATTAATGTTCCAATTTAGCATGTTTAGTCCATGAGTAAATTGTTTACTCTAAATGTCCGTAGTCATTCAGACTTGTGGGAACAAGTGTGAGGGTAAGATTATTATGAACTTGGATTGGTTGATATTCATAAGGATGAATATAGAGCAATGGGTTGCTACCAAGGTTCATAGATATTTGTGGGATGCAAATATTGGACTGACCTGCATCTCAAATATTACTACATGGAATCTTCCTGATTGATTATAAGTAAATTTGAGTAAAGGCGAACATCATTTGGTATCCTCTAACCTGAGATACATATTGGGTCTTGATATTTACTAAATATTAAACTTTGGCTTAGTTCTTCGCTATCCTGAAATATGGCAGTACATAAGTCTGAGTTCAGGTATGATATAAGGTAATTGTGAGAGACGTATGCAGTCAAGATGGGATTTGTCCCTCTTATTCGTTGAGAGTAAGATGTCTAAGGCCTGATAAAGTTAAATCAATGGAGAATGATCACTCTGTGTCTCTAAGATTTAACATGACATCTCCGACAAAGGGATAGATGATTGATTCACCTAAAACATTTCAAGTATAGTACTTGAAGGGGATGACGTTATTGAATGGCACTTAGTAATACGTATTAAGGGTAGTAAACCGTTGCTAGGCGGTATTTATTGCATGCATCAATCTTCTATGAATGTTGTGCAAAGATTGATGTGGTTAGTACGTTATGATCCAAGTCAGGTCATACCCAATAACAGGCTATACAAACACTAACAAACACTTATTTATTGATGAGATCATACAATAAATGTTTGACACCTATTTAAAAAATTGGTTTTCTAACTATTGCTTTTGTGATAGAACGTCATTATGTGGATAATATGTTCATGAGATAATTTTATGTTTCATTATTTAAATTGGCTAAATAATGAAATATAAAAGAGTGTTATGTTATAAAATTAAACTAAGTATTTAATTTTATAAGCTAGTTAATTGAAAGAGCGTTTATAAAAAATAAAGGATGAAAAAAGGGGGAAACTCTTTGAAGACCAAAATCGGCCGCCCAAGGGGGCCTTGGGAACTTCATTTTTAGTCTTGTTTCATGCAAGACATTACCACTTAAACACTCTTTCATTACACCCCTTGAATACACTCTTTCTCTCTCACAAAAGAAAAGGTCTTTCTCTCCTACTTCTCTCTAGATTTCAAAAATTTTGGCTGATCTTCAAAGTGATTTTGGCTGAACTTGGAGCTACTAGTTCGCTGAAATTTCGGGTTCAAGAAGAGGGATAAGGCTTCGTGTATCACTTCCTAGCAAACAAGGTGTTTGGAACAAGCTTGTGGGTATAGCAACTTGGGGTTCTCTTCTTTGAGGGCTGCATATTCGACATCATCATCATCTTCATCTCATTCCTTCATCCACGGTTTTGAAGGCTGCTGAAAGGTAGAAATCACAGCTCAATATGGCTGTGATTTTATGTAGTTTTACATATGTTCATAGCTTGCATATTCACATAAATGATCCATTGTTATATTGAACATATTTTTCAGCTTATAAACAAGTTTATAAAGTTGTAATTCCGCTGCGTTTTCAGAAAGTTTAAGAGGTTAAACTACGTTTTGTGTTCTTACAAACCCCACAGGCTTGGGTTCCCAAAAATGAAATAAATTATTCATTTGTCCAGGAACATTTAAGACCCAACACCAACAGTGTTTGGCACATTGACAGTGGATGTTCAAGGCACATAATTGGTAATATATCCCTATTAAATAACATCAAACATTATAACGGAGAATGTGTTATATTTGCTGGAGACAAAGGTGGTAAGATTACAAAGAAAGATAGAGTGTCAAATGGTGTGTTAAGCTTTGAAGATGTTAATTTTGTAGAGAAACTAAAACATAATTTGTTAGGTGTCTCTCAAATTTGTGATAAACAATATTCAACACATTTTACTGATAAAGAATTTCTCATTCTAAAACTTGGATTAGTACTTCTTGATGAATGGATCTCATTAAGAACTACAAAAGATAAAGACATGTATTTAGTTGATATGAATGGATCTCATTCGTTTGTATCTGCGTCGTGTTTGTTGTCTACGGCCTTGGAACGTGATTCATTGTTATGGCCTCATCGTCTTGGTCATGTAAATATTAAAAATATCAAGTTGGTTAAAGGAAATCATGTTATTGGCTTGCCTTTGAAAGAATTTCAACTAACTAAACATTGTCTGTCATGTTCAAAAGGCAAACAACATAAACTTCATCATAAACCAGTTGCTCATACAAAATTGACTCTATACTTCAACTGTTACACATGGATTTATTTGGTCCAGTTAGTGTTTTGAGCTTAGGACGTCATGCATATTTTTTAGCCATTACTGGTGATTTCTCTAGATTTACATGGGTTTTCCTCTTAGCAAACAAAGATAAGACACCTCAATTGCTGATAAAGTTCATGATACTTGTGGATAATCTGACTAACAAAACAATCAAGTGCATTCAAAGTGATAATGTAACTGAATTTTGTATTCATACATTGAATGAATTTTGTGATTCAAAGGGGATAGCTAGACAATTCAGTTCTACAGGAACTCCCCAACAAAATGGAGTTGCTAAAAGACGTACTAGAACTTTAATTGAAGCTGCCAGTGTAGGATTCTATGTGCCCAAGACACATAGAATATTGATGCGGTTAGTACGTTATGATCCAAGTCGGGTTATACCCAATAAAAAGCTTAGCAAACACCAATTGATATTTAATTGATGATATGATCATACAATTAAATATTTACACCAAATTTAGAAAATGGGTTTTCTAAATAAATTGCATATGAGATGGAACAAATTATAAGGATAATTTGTTGATGAGTTTATTGTTATTCTTGTCATTTAAAAGGGTTAAATAACACTAATAACATATGAGTGTACTTTAATTAAATTGTTTAATTAAAGAACATGTATGTCACATTTATAAAACAAGTCTAGATGATGACCTTTTATCATGTGATATATGTCTAGTTAAATGAGTTGTGAGTTAAAAATTGCAAGGAGGGAAACTCCTTTTAAATCATTTTGGCAGCCCCCTCCCTTGTATATTATTGGACCTTTTTATGTCTTGGAGACTACACAACATTAACTACATACACACTCTTTCTTTCTCTCTATCAAAAGACATGCAAACTTGAAAAAAAAAGACTCTCCATTTTCTTCTCTCTTTTTACGGAAATAGCAGTCCAGAAAGGATTTTTTGGAGCTGAAATTTGGTGTGATTTCTCCCTAACAAGAAGGGTTTTTGCTTCAAGGCTTGGGGTATAAACACTTGAGGATTTCTTACTTGAAGTCTTGGTCGTTTTGGAGCTTTATTCAACCTTTTCTTGGTCGGTTTTTGCTGCAGAAAGGTAGTTCTTCACAGCTCTATGTAGCTGTGATTTTAAGCTCAATAACATATTGTTCATAGCTTGTTTAATCCACATAAATGATCCTTATTGTTATGGGTTTGTTTATTTGTATATTAGTCATCATAAAACATGGATTTTCAGATTTAAAATCATGTTTTAAATACAAATATATCCGCTGCGTTTTTCTGAAATACCAAGAGGATAAAACGGTTTTATCTTCAAACAAACCCGACAATGGCATCAAGAACCGGTTATGTGGATGACTTGCTTGATTAGTCTTTAAAATTGGTTTTAAAGCATGATTATAAACTTAGTTTAGGCTGATTATGGGCTGCTATATTTCTGTTTTGATGAATCCCCAACTTTCAAGATTATATCATACATGCTTGTGATGAAATCTTGAAAGAAATACATGTTGATGAAATGTTGATTGTTTGGACAATATTTAAAACCAAAAATTTCAATTTATGTTGGCTGAAATTTGGTGGTTTTAAAAGGGGTTTCATTATATGTTTTGATGATATGATCATTGGATGATAGTGTGCATAACCTAGCCATTGACCTTGTGATGTTTGGATGCTTGTGTTGGTTGTATTCATTCATTCAACTGGGTTGTATTATTTGTTGTTTGTGCTTTGTTTCAAATGTAATTTATTTATTATTGGGTTGTAATAAATAGATTAGGTGTATTTTCATTTTACTAGATATCTTGTATTAGGACTCTATATCTTGTAATATGAAGACATACACATTGGAAGCACAAAGGAAGGTCACAAGAGAAACATGGAGCATTTTGGATGCGGTTTCAAGTGGGAGGCTTTTGGAAGCTTTCCATGTGATTGTTTGTGACCCTTAGAAAAGACCTATGGACCACACTTGTGATGGCAAACAAGTGTGGACCACTTTAGATGCTATGGTTATGCACATATGCTCATTGTGGTTGTTATATTATGCTTGATTGATTATGTTTTTATGAATGATTGTATGATATTCGGATATGATGAACAATCTAAATAAAAATGATCTTAACAAGCTAATATAAAATGGTTCTTATTCATTAAGTGTTAATAAATGGTTATTAATAGGATTAATGATTTAATAATAAAATGGGTTTTATTAAAAGAACCATAAAGTACCTTGTATTTGAAAGCATGCAAATACAAGTACATAGAGTTTTCTAAACTAGAATTATGAAACCTCTAAACATTTAACAAACAAGTTTAACACCGTCCTTTTGCACAACACTTAAGTCATTTGGAAACTCTTAATGGGATAAAGGTCACCTAACCATTTTGAGGGAACTTGTGACTTAAGGTGGGAATACCACATTGGTGGGATAAAGGTCACCTAACCACTTATGTTGGTAAACTCACATGTGTGTGCAAGTAGCGTAACTTGATTTGCAAACCATGTTGAATGGATCACCTAAAATATGGTTTCCAAATGGTGTTGATGGGATTAACATGTCGACTTTGCATATGATGTTTAAAGTCGATCCTATACCTCTAGAAGTTGCAAATGGTTGCAATCGTCAATCGTTGACCACCTTATTAATTTAAATAGTGGGATAAAGGTCACCTAACCACAATTTAAATGTAATGTTGGATTCTAGATTTTAATATAAAATTGACCATAAAAGGCATTAAATATTAAAATTAGCAATATCGAAAATACTAAAATTGATCTTTGTTAAATTTTGTAGATGGCCACCAATAATGAAAATCACGATAACTCATCCGCTTCAAACCAATCACTACAAGCGATCCTCCAAAAGGAACGTCTAAATCATAACAACTTTATTGATTGGTATCGAAACTTGAGAATTGTTCTCAAGCAAGAGAGAAGATCATATGTTTTAGACGACCTTATCCCCGATCAACCTAGCGAGGATGATGAGGAGGCCTTTAACGATTGGCTGAAATACACTGAGGACTCCGTCCAAGTGTCTTGTCTCATGCTAGCGAGCATGACTCCGAATCTCCAAAAGGAGTATGAACATCACGGAGCTTACGACATGATAACCCAGCTGAAGGAAACGTTCCAACAGCAAGCAAGGGTTGAGTGGTTCGAAACGGTTCGAGCACTCCATGCATGTCGTATGGACGACAACCAATCTGTTTCATCTTATGTACTTAAGATGAAAAGTCATATTGACCGCCTCGAGAGGCTAAATTGTCCCGTCTTGAAAGAGTTGGCCACGGATTTGATCCTAAATGGCCTAACCAAGAAGTTCAAGACATTCGTGTTGAACTACAACATAAATGCATGGGACAAAAGCATTGGTGAGCTTCACTCAATGCTCAAAACGGCCGAGGCAGCCATGGGTAAAAGGGTTTTACCCGTTCTCACCATCAATGAAGGTGGGAACAACAAGAGGCCTCATCCCGCACCCAAGGCAAAGGTTGCCAAGGGTAAGGGACCCATTTGGGGAAAAGGGAAAGGGTGGTAAGGGTACCACCCAAACCCCAAGTGAAGAAGCAAAAGGTTGCTACTAATGACCCATGCTTCAAGTGTGGGGAGATAGGACATTAGGTAAGGAATTGTCCTGTCCATCTCCAAGAGTTGAAAGCAAAGAGGGATGCCGGGCAGACCTCAGGTACAATATACATGATTCATATTGATCTTAATGTTACATCTTCTAACACATGGGTATTGGATACCGGATGTGGAACTCACATTTGCAATTTGTTGCAGGGGTTAACAAGAAGTAGGGACTTCAAACAAGGGGATGTTAGCCTCTTCATGGGCAATGGAACTAAAGTCTTAGTTGAAGCTCGTGGGGACTACATCCTAAGACTTCCAAGTGGTTTGGAAGTTATTTTGAAGAATGTTTTGTATGCTCCTAGTTTGACTAGGAACATTATTTCTGTATCCCAATTAAGACATTATGATTATGTATTATCCTTTATTGAAAATGATATTCATGTTTCTTTAAATGGTGTGTTCTATTTTAAAGCTATTCCCATTAATGGTATTTATGAATTGGTTCATGAAAATACTTTCAATAGTTCATTGTACCAAACTAACACCAAGAAACTCAAGTTGGACTTGAGTGATACCTATCTTTGGCATTGTCGTCTTGGTCATATAAACAAGAAACGTTTACAAACACTTCAAAAGAATGGTCTTTTAAAAACAAATGAATGTGATTCATTTGATGTTTGTGAATCTTGTTTACAAGGTAAGATGACTAAGGCACCCTTTAGTGGAACTACCGAAAGGGCAAAAGATTTATTAGGAATCATACATTCCGATGTATGTGGTCCTTTTAAACCAATGTCTAGGAATGGTGAAAGATACTTCATTACCTTTACCGATGATTATAGTCGCTATGGGTATGTGTACTTATTAAGGCACAAAGATGAAGCTTTTGAAATGTTCAAAATCTTCAAGAATGAAGTAGAAAATCAACTCAATAAGTCAATTAAAGTTCTTCGTACCGATAGAGGAGGTGAATACCTAAGTGATGCTTTTCAAGATCATCTTAGGAGTTGTGGGATTGTCTCACAACTCACTCCACCTGGAACACCACAACATAATGGTATGTCTGAGAGGAGGAATCGAACCTTATTGGATATGGTCCGATCTATGATGGCTAGAAGCACATTACCTCTATCATTTTGGGGTTTCGCTTTGCTCTCCGCGGCCCGTATTCTAAATATGGCCTCAACCAAAAAGGTGGAAAGGACACCTTTTGATATATGGCATGGAAGAGTTCCATCCCTATCATACTTAAGGGTTTGGGGATGTGAGGCTTATGTTAAGACTCCCACCCCAAACAAATTGGAAGTCGATCCACCAAGTGTATCTTTGTTGGATATCCTATAGATTCTATGGGATATTATTTCTACGATCCACTGGAACAAAAGGTGTTTGTTGCCAGAAAGGGTGAGTTCTTAGAAGCTAAGTTCCTTATGGAAGGAGCTGGCAGTAGAACAGTGGATCTTGAAGAGGATCAAGAACCACAACCCGATGCACGTTTGGTTGAAACTAGCACTCAACATGAGGATGTTGAGAATGATCAAGGGGTTGATCAATACACACAAGACGTTCGCAGAAGTGGTAGAACTAGTAATCCACCTGAAAGATATGGATTTTTCATGGATGGATGCTATGTGGTAGATTCAGATGAACCGACCACATACCATAATGCAATGTCCAATTAGAATTGTGACAAATGGCTAGAAGCCATGAACGTTGAGATGCAATCCATGTATGACAACCAAGTTTGGGAACTTGTTGTACCACCTCTTAATTCCAAGGTAGTTGGAAGTAAGTGGGTTTTCAAGAAGAAAACCGATATGCATGGAAACTTGGATACTTATAAAGCTAGACTTGTAGCAAAGGGTTTCACTCAAACTCAAGGGGTTGATTATAATGAAACCTTCTCACCTGTTGCGATGCTAAAGTCTATAAGGATATTGTTTGCCATAGCTGCTCATTATGATTATGAGATTTGGCAAATGGATGTCAAAACTGCTTTCCTTAATGGATATCTTGAGGAAGATGTCCATATGGTCCAGCCTGAAGGTTTTGTCGATCCAAAACATCCTAATAAGGTATGCAAGTTAAAGAAATCAATCTATGGATTGAAACAAGCATCGAGAAGATGGAATCACCATTCTGATGAGGAAGTAAAGAAATTTGGCTTCATCAAAAACGCTGATGAGGCTTGCGTGTATAAAAAGGCTAGTGGGAGCACAATAACTTTCCTAGTATTGTATGTTGATGACATACTACTATTTGGAAATGACATTCCAACCTTGGAAGGTGTAAAAACCTGGCTTGGAAGTTGTTTTTCTATCAAGGATCTTGGTGAAGCCGCCTATATTCTGGGAATAAAGATCTATAGGGATAGATCAAAGCGGTTGATTGGTTTGAATCAAAGTGCATACATTGATAAGATCTTGAAAAGGTTCAAGATGGAAAACTCTAAGAAAGGTACAGTACCTATTCAAAGAGGAACGATGTTGAGTACGACTCAATGTCCAAGCTCAAAGGATGAGCAAGATAAAATGAAGGCAATCCCATACGCATCTGCTATTGGATCCATCATGTATGAAATGATATGCACTCGACCGGACGTGTCATGCACCTTAAGCATGACAAGCCGTTACCAGCAGAATCCTGGATACAGTCATTGGATGGCTGTTGAGAACATACTTAAGTACCTAAGGAGGACAAGAGATATGTTCCTAATCTATGGATCTGGTGATGAGGAACTCGTTGTAAAAGGTTACACGGATGTGAGTTTCCAAACCGATCGTGATGATTCTCGGTCACAATCGGGATACATTTTCATTCTGAATGGAGGAGCGGTTTCCTGGAAGAGCTCCAAGCAGGATGTGGTGCCTCTATCAACTACAGAATCAGAATACGTCGTCGCCTCATTAGCAGCTCAAGAAGCTGCATGGTTGAAGAAATTCATTGCCGATCTAGGGGTTGTCCCTTCCATTCAGGACCCCCTAGAGATCTTTTGTGATAACGAGGGTACGATTGCTCAAATCAAGGAACCCCGTGCTCATCAAAAGACTAGGCACATTGAGCGGAGATTCAACTACATACGAGATGAAGTTGAAAAGGGAAAGATATGTATTCGCAAAGTTCACACGGATCAAAACATTGCGGATCCTCTCACGAAGCTCCTTGAAAAGGCAAAGCATGAAGGTCATACTTGTGCCATGGGACTTCGATATTCTAGTGATTGGATTTGATCTGTATATTTTGTATTTGGATATGTGGAACTCTTTATTATTTGAATAAAATTATTTGGTTATAATGTTTCAATTAATGTTCCAATTTAGCATGTTTAATCCATGAGTAAATTGTTTACTCTAAATGTCCGTAGTCATTCAGACTTGTGGGAACAAGTGTGAGGGAAAGACTATTATGAACTTGGATTGGTTGATATTCATAAGGATGAATATAGAGCAATGGGTTGCTACCAAGGTTCAAAGATATTTGTGGGAAACAAATATTGGACTAACCCGCATCTCAAATTTTACTACATGGAATCTAATTGATTGATCATAAGTAAATTTGAGTAAAGGCGAATATCATTTGGTATCCTCTGACCTGAGATACATATTGGGTTTTGATATTCACCAAGTATTATACCTTGAGCTAATTCTTCACTGTCCTGAAATAGTGGACAGTATATAAGGGTATGTTCAGGTATAACACGAGGTGTTTGTGAGAAACGTATGTAGTCAAGATGGAATTTGTTCCTCTTATTCGTTGAGAGTTAGATGTCTAAGGCCTGATTAAGTTAAATCAACAAGAAATGATCATTCTGTGTTCTTGGATTTAACATGACATCTGTAACAAAAGGATAAATGATTGATTCACCTAAATCATTACAAGTAGGGTACTTGAATGGGATGATGTTATTGAATGGCTATAAGTCATGCGTATTAAGGGTAGTAAACCGTTGTTAGGCGGTATTTACTGCTTGCATCAATCTTCTATGAATCTTGGGCAAGTGGGAGATTGTAGGATTCTATGTGCCCAAGACACATAGAATATTGATGCGGTTAGTAGGTTATGATCCAAGTCGGGTTATACCCAATAACAAGCTTAGCAAACACCAATTGATATTTAATTGATGATATGATCATACAATTAAATATTTACACCAAATTTAGAAAATGGGTTTTCTAAATAAATTGCATATGAGATGGAACAAATTATAAGGATAATTTGTTGATGAGTTTATTGTTATTCTTGTCATTTAAAAGGGTTAAATAACACTAATAACATATGAGTGTACTTTAATTAAATTGTTTAATTAAAGAACATGTATGTCACATTTATAAAACAAGTCTAGATGATGACCTTTTATCATGTGATATATGTCTAGTTAAATGAGTTCTGAGTTAAAAATTGCAAGGAGGAAAACTCCTTTTAAATCATTTTGGCAGCCCCCTCCCTTGTATATTATTGGACCTTTTTATGTCTTGCAGACTACACAACATTAACTACATACACACTCTTTCTTTCTCTCGATCAAAAGACATGCAAACTTGAAAAAAAAAGACTCTCCATTTTCTTCTCTCTTTTTATGGAAATAGCAGTCCAGAAAGGAGTTTTTGGAGCTGAAATTTGGTCTGATTTCTCCCTAACAAGAAGGGTTTTTGCTTCAAGGCTTGGGGTATAAACACTTGAGGATTTCTTACTTGAAGTCTTGGTCGTTTTGGAGCTTTATTCAACCTTTTCTTGGTCGGTTTTTGCTGCAGAAAGGTAGTTCTTCACAGCTCAATGTAGCTGTGATTTTAAGCTCAATAACATATTGTTCATAGCTTGCTTAATCCACATAAATGATCCTTATTGTTATGGGTTTGTTTATTTGTATATTAGTCATCATAAAACATGGATTTTCAGATTTAAAATCATGTTTTAAATACAAATATATCCGCTGCGTTTTTCTGAAATACCAAGAGGATAAAACGGTTTTATCTTCAAACAAACCCGACTGCCAGAACAATGTTATCAGTACCCAAATTACCATCATTCTTTTGGGCTGAAGCTGTTAACACTGCTTGTTATGTTCCGATCCATGTCTTAATCAATAAAACAAAGCATGACTCCTTATGAAATCTTTTTCAAACATAAACCTAAAGTCAAATATGTCAAAAACTTTGGATGTTCTTGTACTTTGTTAAATACGTCTGATTCAAAGTCAAAATTTGATGATAAAGCTGATGAATGTTATTTTGTGGGATATTCCGCCAACAAAGTAGTATATCGGGTTTATAATAAAAGATCTAAACAAATAATTGAGTCATTTGATATTGATTGGCATGAGACTAACAAAATAGATGCAGGTTCTGCACCTTCATGGGTTTATGATTATGCCTTATTATTTGAAACATTTAATCGATCATCTGTTGTTTCTATAGCTACTATACCTTTGACAACCTCAATTCAAGATATGTTTGTTCATGATATTGGGTTCATTTCATCTCAAGAAAAAGGAATATCTTAAGATATACCTTCTTCTATACCTAGTACAGCTGTTCCTCAGGTTTCTGAATCTAACATGTCTAAGAATGATCCTGATGTTGAGTGAGCTTCACAAGTTTCTGATCAGAGTGGTTCTTCTACACAAGTTGATCCAATTGATATCATTCAAGTTCCACATGATGATTTATCTATTGATAATGATACCTATCAAGAGAAAGATATCGTTTATCAACCAGAAGGAGGGAACACTGTTGAAGAACCAGTGGGTGACATGTCTAATCTAGATGAAGTTATCTCTGAAGATGTCATTCCTTAACTGAGAATCAATAAGGACCATCCAACTGAAGCAATAATTGGTCCATTATTCTAAGGAGTTCAAACTCGAAGCCATTTTGGAGTAATAAATACATGCTTGTATTCATGTTTTATTTCTGAAATAGTGCCAAAGAATGTTGAAATGGCATTGAAAGAAAACAGTTTGGTAGATGCCATGCAAGATGAGTTGATACAATTCAAGAAGATAAATGTATGGTTATACAAGAGGTGCTATTGATTAAACTTTATTTTTAAGGAAGCCTGGTGATGATCTCATTCTTATTTAAGTTTATGTCGATTATATTATCTTTGGCTCTACCAATGATAATATATGCAAGGAATTTGAAGCAGTGATGAAAAAGAAATTTGAGATGAGTTTTCTTAGAGAAATTTCGCTTTTCTAGGGTATCCAAGTTAAACAATATGATAAGTGTACATTAATTCATCAAGAAACGTATATTCAAACTATCTTAGACAAGTAAAAGTTTCAAGACTCCAAGATAGATCCAACTCATATGTCTTCTCATCCTACTTTGACTCTAGATCTCATGGGCGAAGACGTTGATCAACACATGTATCGATCAATGATCGGATCTCTGATGTCTCTTATTGCACGTAGACCAGACATCATGTTCCCTGTTTGTCAGTATGCATGTTATCAAAGTAATCCAAAGGAATCTCACATGAAAGCTGTCAAGCAGATTTTCAAGTATCTCAAGGGTCAACAAATACTTGGTCTTTGGTATCCTAAAAATTCCGATTTCAATTTATTTTCTTACACTGGTAGTGACTATGCAGGATGAAACTTGGATAGAAAGTCAACTATAGGTGGCTGTCAATTTCCTCACAATAGGTTGATTTCATGGCAGTGCAAAAAGTAGCAGACGGTGTCCACTTCTACTATAGAGGTTGAATATGTAGCTACATCAAGTTGTTGTTCACAACTTGTTTGGATTCAACAACAATTACTTGATTATGGCATTAACATATACGATACTGATAATACTATATTTTTGAACATTGTGAAGAATCCAATACAACATTCGAAGACAAAGCACATAGACATCCGGATGCATTTTATCCGTGATTGTTTTGAACAAAAGCTTATCCATTTGGATTCTGTTTCCTCATATGACAACATCGCTGATTTATTTACTAAGGCATTTGATCATTACCGATGTGTTTTTGTAGTCCAATATTTAAGAATGATTAACTTTGGTTAGCTCTTATTCATACACCATTTACAAAATTATTTTTCTTTGTCTTAGTTGAAATTGTTATTTTCTTTCTAGATAATCACAATTTTAAGGGGAAAATAGAAAAATACTTACAGAAATAGATTTTGTTCATAGGGGGAGTGAATAGTCTAAATAAAAGTACAAAAAGATTTTGTTTTACAACGATTGAGAAAATTAAATTTTCAAGTTTATATAGGAAATGATAGTACATTTCTTGATTTTGAATCGTTACATTATAAGGCGTAGAACAAACTAACTTGGATTTGTTTGATATGTTTAAAGTAAACCTCAGTAATAGGCTTGAATTCAAGAGTGAAAAGCACTTTGTACTATGATGCACAGAAAGTAAACTTCTATGACTTAAATGGGAACTCATCAAGGTTTTATGAATACACTGACTCCATGCTAACATAGACTGAGAGTTACATTCTAGTCATCCTCAAGCCAGTTACTTTCTGATGCAGCATATATCAGATGATATATATATATATACACACACACACATATATATATATATATAGAGAGAGAGAGAGAGAAAGATATATATATATATATGTGTGTGTGTGTGTGTGTGTGTGTAAATGTCAAAAGATAAACATGGTATACAAAAGAAACACAATATAAAAAAGAGAAAAACAAGCAAAACAAGCAAAAAGAAGCCAAAGAGGCCATAGAGGAATAAAAGATGCCAATGAGCACATTAATACTATATGATGATATTTTCTTCTTTAATAATATGTTTTGACACAGGAGGCAAACTCAAAAGACGGAGCATGTAAGTCCAACTTGGTGTGTAAGTCCAAATGTCCTGCGAGGGCAAAACATCGGTCCAAATGGCAGTTAGTAAGGCCTACAACTTTGTAATATTCTGTGTTCATAAACATTTTCGCATGTTAGTTATGCACAGATAGATATTATATAGGAAAATAATAGACGCTGAGTAGGATGGTCAGAAGTGAGAGGTTTAAATCAAATTATGGTGAGTTGAAATCTTGAAAGTATCTTGAAGCTGGATAAGGGTTTTGCAAGATTTTTGATTGTGGAATCCACTGAGATCATATAAACTTAACCAAAACATGATAAATATCATAGCTTAAGTGTCTAGGTAAAACTCAAAGTATGGTTTTAATGTGGATATAATATATTGACAATCAACGTAACCAGTCTTATTTATAATAATGCTGGATGATGTCAATGATCAATTTCTAAGAAATATGATCCTATATTAGAAAATTTATCAAAAATATTGTAAGGCCCCGCTCCCGGGCGCCTTACGGTTGGTCGTCATCACACATAAAAACATACATTTAATATAAACATAATGGAATAACGCAGCGGAATTAATAAAAATCATTCTCATTTCATCATAAAGCTTTTACATCATTGTCTTGGTTACAAAATACAAGCTTTCCTTACATTGCCTAACTATACTATGATTGCTGCTGATGCATAGGAAACCGAGGATAATCTTGTTTATTCGAATCCTCAGCAATCATAGGGTCATATTCAGTGACCTCTAATAGAAGATATTAAGTTCAAAAATATCTTTTTCATCATAAAGGAGATTCCTTAAGTAATCCCGTTTATCAGGATTCTTTAAGAAATCTCGCACTTGCATGCAACATGATGTGTTGCGTGCATTACGGGCCTACAACACATGATGTTGCAGCATTATCAAATGGAGAATGCCATTCCAAAAGAGCTGAGTATCCGCCTCGTGCCATCCTCAGCAACACTACCTGCCAACTGGAAACACATAAAAAGTCAGCGTTGCTGAGTGAGTTCTAGTTTTATAATAAAACATACTTTTACTCATTAAAAGTATCCTTTCATACATGCGTTCACACATCATACGTACACAGAGATAATATTCATTATTTTCTTCATCATTCGTTATACATCATTATCTTTAACTTCTCGTATGGATTCCGTCAGGCTTTACCCACTTCATAGCACCCGGCTATGATTACTGTGGTCGAATGACAAGAATCCCGTTTCATACTTACTTGCACATTGAAAGGTGATTGTACCAATACCATATGCTACACACCGATCGTTATTAGCTACCGGGCCAAAGTCAACATATGAACAACAAAACGTATGCCACGGTACTAGAGGTAAGCGGTAGAGGTACCATGACCATGGTCGATAACAGAGAAGGACCAATCGCGTTATTCAATACTGCAAGACTCAATTCATTCGTTCATTAATGCATGTATTCATCATCATTCTTCTTTTCGTTCATTCATTAATATATGCATTCATCATCGTGTTCCTCTTTCATTATCTTTCACTTTACGTTTCATAATACTTCATTCATTCATTCTCGTTGTTCGTAAAGTTTCGGAAAGATAAACATACACAATCACAAGGAACATACACGTCCACCATACATTCAACATCATACATAGCATCATACATACGTAATCTTACATAGCATCATCATTCACATCAGCCCTTCATCGGCGACTGAACCTATCTCAGTCGCATGTCCTCCATGCGACTGGACCGTGCGATTGGGCTGTTATGCGAATGGGCATACAATCGTGCGACTGGACTTCCTTCCGCACGAATAGACACTATACGACTGGGCTATATGCGACTAACTCTTAACCGTACGACTGAACTATTCTGCGATTGGACCTATGCGACCGAAACCCCCATTCGCATAGTCTATCATGCGACTGAGGCTCAATCGTGCGTCCGAGCCTCAATCGTGCGATTGGATGCCAACAAATCCTCATTCGGCCGAATGGCCCTTCAGTCGCATAACCCTAACTGGGCAGCGACTGGAGTTCTTCATGAACTGCAGTCGCGAACCAACGCACCCAAAATCATCATAAACCCATTTTCAGCCCAAATCGACCCTCCCAAGCCTCAGGGATTCATACTAGGACATCATACAAGCATATACAAGTCCTAATTCTTACTATAAACATATTACTCACGATTTACCCAAATGGGTCAAACTTACACTATTTCAAAAATAGGGTTTCTATGTGATTCCAGCCCCAAAATCGTGAGAAAACATGTAAATGAGGGGTTCTAGAACTCACATTAACAGGTAGGGGTTGATGAGCTTCGATTTGGCTAGCCTCACGACAAATCCGGAGCTTGGTCAGCACTTTCCCTCTTTCTTCTCTGCTCTCGTTCGCTCTCTGCTCTCTTTCCCGACTGAAATATGCAAGTGTTGGGAGGAGAATGAGAGCCGCTCCTCTTTTATACCCACAGCTCAGTCGCGTCTGGTCCAGGGGCGACTGGACCTTCAGTCGCATGAACACCATGCGATTGGACCCCAGTCGCACGTGTTCCATGCGGTTCGTCCTTCATTCGGGCGGTTGAACTCCAATCGTACGGTTGAGCTTCAATCGGCCGAATAGCATGCGGTTGAACCTCCAGTCGCATAAATCCCAGGCGACTGAGGCTCAGTCGCACAACCTATCAAAAGGTCAAACTTTCGAGTGTTACAAGTCCACCCCCCTTATTTTAGGTTTCGTCCCCGAAACCTGTTATTCTTCGAACAATCGTGGATAATGCTGCCTCATTTCTTCTTCAGTTTCCCACGTTGACTCGGATCCCTTCCTGTGCCGCCACTGTACACGCACAAGGGGAACCACTTTATTCCTTAACCTCTTCTCCTTGCGATCGATGATCGCCACTGGTTGCTCTACATAATTGAGTCGTTCGTCTACCTCGATGTCCCCCAGTGGAACGACCATGTCCTCATCCGCCAAACATTTCCTCAGATGAGACACGTGGAAAGTCGGGTGGATCCCACTTAGTTCATCTGGTAGATCCAACTTATAGGCCACCTCTCCTACTCGAGCAATGATTCGGAAAGGTCCTATATACCGCGGACTCAGCTTACCCCGCTTCCGGAATCGAATGATCCCTTTCCAAGGTGAGACCTTTAACATAACCCGGTCTCCCACCTGGAACTCAATCGGCCTGCGTCGTTTCTCGGCGTACGACTTCTGTCTGTCCTTGGCTGCTTTCATATAAGCTTTGATCTTCTCAAGCTTCTTAGTCGTGGCCTCAATCACTTCGACGCTTCCCAGTTCTTTCTGACCAATATCACCCCAACAGACGGGTGTCCTGCATCTCCTACCGTATAGCATCTCATAGGGTGGCATGCCAATACTGGCATGATAGCTGTTATTGTATGAGAATTCAGCTAACGGTAGGTGGTCATCCCAGCTTCCACCGAAGTCAATAACACATGCCCGGAGCATGTCCTCCAAAGTCTGAATGGTCCTTTCCGATTGACCATTAGTTTGTGGATGATAAGCCGTGCTAATATGTAACCTCGTCCCCATAGCATCGTGGAATTTTTCCAGAATTTAGATGTAAACCGAGTGTCGCGATCAGACACAATCGACACCGGTACACCATGACGAGTCACAATCTCTTTGATGAAAAGATCGGCCAACCTTTCGGACGAATATGTCTCGCGCATCGGTAAGAAGTGAGCACTCTTCGTCAATCGATCCACAATCACCCAGATCGTATCATACCCTTTCGGGGTACGTGGCAGTTTTGTGATAAAATCCATGGTGATGTGCTCCCACTTCCATTCCGGTATGTCCAACGGTTGAATCTTTCCATACGGCTTCTAGTGCTCTGCCTTTACTCGCAAACACGTGAGGCATTTACTCACAGACTCCACCACATCACGTTTCATACCCGGCCACCAATAATCTTTCTTCATGTCTTGGTACATCTTGGTGGCACCGGGATGAATGGAGTATCAAGACTTATGAGCTTCATCCAAAATCCTCATTCGCAGATCCCCAAGACGAGGAATCCACATACGCCCAAACCGGGTTCTAACACCCGTTGCTTTCTCACCCAACTCCGCGACTAGACCTCTCATTCGTTCAGAGTTAAGATGTTCGTCTTTCAAAGCCTCATCTTGGAACTCTTTGACCTGTTTCATCACGTCGGAGGTCATGATTAGCTGGTACGCCTTCACCCGAATTAGCTCGGGCCTCTCCTTTCGGCTAAGGGCATCCGCCACCACGTTGGCTTTGCCCGGATGGTAATGGATCTCACAATCATAGTCCTTTATAAGCTCCAACCATCGCCGTTGCCTCATATTCAGATCTTTTTGCTCGAAGAAGTACTTCAAGCTTTTGTAAAGATGGTGCACTTCGTTCCATAGAGATAGTGCCTCCAAATCTTTAACGCGAAAACCACAGTTGCGAGCTCCAAGTCATGAGTAGGGTAATTAACCTCATGGACTTTCAACTGCCGGGATGCATAAGCTATAACATTTCCCCTCTACATCAACACGCATTCCAATCCCGAATAAGAAGCATCAGAATAAACCACTAGATCTTCGCTTTCCTCGGGTAATGACAGAACCGGAGCTTGGGTCAATCTTGTCTTCAGTTCTTCAAATGCCTTTTCTTGAACTTGACCCCATATAAACTTTACATCTTTCCGGGTCAGCTTGGTTAGTGGAGAAGCAATTTTGGAAAAGTCTTGGATGAACCTTCGGTAGTAACCCGCCAAACCCAAGAAACTTCGGATCTCAGATGGCGTCTTTGGAGACTTCCATTGCATCACCGCTTCCACCTTCGCCGGATCAACCATAATTCCATCCGGATTTACCACGTGACCCAAGAACTGAACTTCGCGTAGCCAGAAGGCACATTTGGAGAACTTAGCATACAGTTTCTCCCTTCTCAAAGTCTCTAACACCTCCCGGACGTGACCGGCATGCTCTTTTCTTCGCTCCTCGAATAAATCAAGATATCATCGATGAACACAATCACTGATTTATCCAACATTGGCCGGCACACCCTGTTCATCAGATCCATAAAAGCAGCTAGCGCATTGGTCAGACCAAAAGACATGACCAAAAGACATGACGAGGAACTCATAGTGACCGTAGCGCGTACGAAAAGCTGTTTTAGGGATGTCCTGTTCCTTCACCTTCAGTTGATCGTAGCCGGATCGAAGATCTATTCGCGAAAACCAACTAGCACCCTGAAATTGATCAAACAAGTCGTCGATCCTCGGCAAAGGGTATCTTTTCTTTACCGTCAACTTATTTAGCTCGCGGTAGTCGATGCACATCCTCATACTACCATCCTTCTTCTTTACAAACAGGACCGGAGCACCCCAAGGTGAGATACTCGGTCTAATAAACCCCTTATCCAGCAGCTCTTGTAATTGCTCCATCAACTCTTTCATCTCTGTCGGGGCCAATCGGTATGGTGCTTCGGCAACAGGTTGGGCGCCTGGTATCAGATCAATCTGGAACTCGATCTCTCTGTCAGGTGGCAATCCCGATAAGTCTTCCGGGAACACGTCTGGGAACTCACACACAACCGGAACATCAGATAGTTGTGGTGTTGGCTTTTCTACATCTTTTACATAACATAAAAAGGCGTTACATCCACGCCTCATACACTTCCCCGCCACTGCCATTGAGATCACCTTTGGGATCGTAGTAACCCGATCGCCATAAACTGTCACTGGACTACCGTCAGGCGCTGTCAAACTGATCATCTTCTTGCGACACATAATGTTCGCCTCGAAATCTGCCAACCAATCCATCCCAAGCACCAAATCGAAACCGCCTAACGTCATCGCAAATGGTTTAACTAGGAATTTGTGACCCTCCAGTTCTATATCGCAACCCTCAATTACCTCGGAAATCCTGGTGGTTTTTCCTATAGCAGTCTCTACATCAAACGGCACATCCACACATCTACTACTAACGGGCAATTTGGCACAAAAAGCAGCAGAAATAAAACTCCTACTGGCACCCGAATCAAATAATACTGAGGCTAAAGTTTGGTTTACCAGAAACGTACCGGACACGACATCAGGGTCCGTCCTAGCCTCTTCTTGCGTCATCGTGAATGCCCTGGCGCTTGCTCTCGGACCTTCACTTCCCGTCTTCTTTACCCCCGAAGCCTCAGCCCTCGGCTTCTTACAGTCCCTGCTCATATGACCACCTTCCCCACAGTTAAAACACTTCCCCATCCGGCAATCCTTTGATATATGCCCTGTCTTCCCACACTTAAAGCAGATGTTGGATCCCCATTTGCACTCCCCTGAGTGCTCCCTTCCACACTTACCACACTTCCTCACCCCAGATCCAGTCACGACCACACGGTGGTCATCCACCCTCGCCTTCTTGTTGCTCGTCGAAGTATCACCCCGACCAAATCTCTTCCCCTGCCAGTTCTTCTCTCCACTTCCCTTCTTGCTACCCTCAGCCTTTACCAACACAGCCCGTTCATCGAATAACCTCCCCGCCAAATCCACTGCCGACCTGAAAGTGCTTGGTCGGGCAGAAATCAAGTGCCAACGAATTTCAGCTGCCAGCCCCTGAATATACTGGTTGATCTTTCGAGACACCGGCGTCACCTGCTCTGGCACCAACAGCGCCAATTCGTTCAACTTGGTGGTGTATTGTTGGTGGGTCATCGTCCCCGCCTCCAACTGCAGGAACTCTCTCTCAACTCTGTCCATTTCCCGACGGGGACTGAATTCCTCAATCACCAGCCTTTTTAACTCAGCCCACTTCATCTTCCCTATAGCCCTGCTGCCCTCGGCTTGGACTATATTGTTCCACCAGCACAAAGCCGGCCCTGTGAAAGAGTGGGTAGCAAACTTCACCTTCTTGTCCTCCTGGCAATCACTAATATCGAGGACAGCCTCCATTTCCATCACCCATTGGTGAGCATCAGTAGCAGTACCAGAACCATCAAAAGTCGGGGGCTTGCACCTCATGAATGCCCCGTAGTTACAGCCCCTGGCTGTCTCCCGTACCTGCTCTTCTTCCTCTCCTTCTTCATCATCAGATAGTACCGTTTCTGCTTCCGCCTGTTGCCGTCTACCTGAGGACCGATTCCTCCCTCGTCTATCATCTTCTCGTACTACCTTTATCACTTCGGTCACTACAGACGGTAAGATCGTCTGCATGACCTGGTGCACTTCCTCGACCACTGCCTCTTTTACCGAGGCCCTCAAATTTGCGCTTTCGTCTGCTTCCACCTGATGAGGAGTCTCGTTTTCCTCATGAACTACTTTCTCTGTCCTAGGCCTCCCTCGCGTGTTACGCGGTTCAGCACCACGTCCACCACCACGGGAAGCTTTAGATGATCTACCACCGACCATCTTCTATCACACTGAAAGATTCAAACACCAACACGGTCATTCAAGGAAATAGCTCAGTTTATGTTAAGTATAGTAAGTTACTAATTACAGTGGTTAGTTGTGATTAGTCACTTACTCTACTCTTCGCATCCCAAGCATTACCCTTACTGACTACATCAGTATCTAAATCTAACAGCACACATAAACCACATTACACGCGCACATAACTTTGATTATCTTTAAGAAAATACCTGATGGCACGCAGCTACTCAGATGGCATTCTCTTCCTTTCTGTCCCATTTTCAGTTTAAGTTTAGGTTTATTTTAAAATTTTACCCATTTTACTTAAACTTTGGCTCTGATACCAACTTGTAAGGCCCCGCTCCCGGGCGCCTTACGGTTGGTCGTCATCACACATAAAAACATACATTTAATATAAACATAATGGAATAACACAGCGGAATTAATAAAAATCATTCTCATTTCATCATAAAGCTTTTACATCATTGTCTTGGTTACAAAATACAAGCTTTCCTTACATTGCCTAGCTATACTATGGTTGCTGCTGATGCATAGGAAACCGAGGATAATCTCGTTTATTCGAATCCTCAGCAATCATAGGGTCATATTCAGTGACCTCTAATAGAAGATATTAAGTTCAAAAATATCTTTTTCATCATAAAGGAGATTCCTTAAGTAATCCCGTTTATCAGGATTCTTAAGAAATCTCACACTTGCATGCAACATGATATGTTGCGTGCATTACGGGCCTACAACACATGACGTTGCAGCATTATCAAATGGAGAATGCCATTCCAAAAGAGCTGAGTAGCCGCCTCGTGCCATCCTCAGCAACACTACCTGCCAACTGGAAACACATAAAAAGTCAGCGTTGCTGAGTGAGTTCTAGTTTTATAATAAAACATACTTTTACTCATTAAAAGTATCCTTTCATACATGCGTTCACACATCATACGTACACAGAGATAATATTCATTATTTTCTTCATCATTCGTTATACATCGTTATCTTTAACTTCTCGTATGGATTCTGTCAGGCTTTACCCACTTCATAGCCCCCGGCTATGATTACTGTTGTCGAATGACAAGAATCCCGTTTCATACTTACTTGCACATTGAAAGGTGATTGTACCAATACCATATGCTACACCCCGATCGTTATTAGCTACCGGGCCGAAGTCAACATATGAACAACAAAACGTATGTCACAGTACAAGAGGTAAGCGGTAGAGGTACCATGACCATGGTCGATCACAGAGAAGGACCAATCGCGTTATTCAATACTGCAAGACTCAATTCATTCGTTCATTAATGCATGTATTCATCATCATTCTTCTTTTCCTTCATTCATTAATACATGCATTCATCATCGTGTTCCTCTTTCATTATCTTTCACTTTACATTACATAATACTTCATTCATTCATTCTCGTTGTTCGTAAAGTTTCGGAAAGATAAACATACACAATCACAAGGAACATACACGCCCATCATACATTCAACATCATACATAGCATCATACATACGTAATCTTACATAGCATCATCATTCACATCAGCCCTTCATGGGCGACTGAACCTATCTCAGTCGCATGTCCTCCATGCGACTGGACCGTGCAATTGGGCTGTTATGCGAATGGGCATACAATCGTGCGACTGGACTTCCTTCCGCATGGATAGACACCATACGACTGGGCTATATGCGACTAAATCTTAACCGTACGACTGAACTATTCTGCGATTGGACCTATGCGACCAAAACCCCCAATCGCATAGTCTATCGTGCGACTGAGGCTCAATCGTGCGTCCGAGCCTCAATCGTGCGATTGGATGCCAACAAATCCTCATTCGGCCGAATGGCCCTTCAGTCGCATAACCCTAACTGGGCAGCGACTGGAGTTCTTCATGAACTGCAGTCGTGAACCAACGCACCCAAAATCATCATAAACCCATTTTCAGCCCAAATCGACCCTCCCAAGCCTCAGGGATTCATACTAGGACATTATACAAGCATATAAAAGTCCTAATTCTTACTATAAACATATTACTCAAGATTTACCCAAATGGGTCAAACTTACACTATTTCAAAAATAGGGTTTCTATGTGATTCCAGCCCCAAAATCATGAGAAAACATGTAAATGAGGGGTTCTAGAACTCAGATTAACAGGTAGGGGTTGATGAGCTTCGATTTGGCTAGCCTCACGACAAATCCGGAGCTTGGTCAGCACTTTCCCTCTTTCTTCTCTGCTCTCGTTCGCTCTCTGCTCTCTTTCCCGACTGAAATATGCAAGTGTTGGGAGGAGAATGAGAGCCGCTCCTCTTTTATACCCACAGCTCAGTCGCGTCTGGTCCAGGGGCGACTGGACCTTCAGTCGCATGAACACCATGCGATTGGACCCCAGTCGCACGTGTTCCATGCGGTTCGTCCTTCATTCGGGCGGTTGAACTCCAATCATACAGTTGAGCTTCAATCGGCCGAATAGCATGCGGTTGAACCTCCAGTCGCATAAATCCCAGGCGACTGAGGCTTAGTCGCACAACCTATCAAAAGGTCAAACTTTTGGGTGTTACAAATATTTAAGTTATTAGAATTGTTATTGTGTAGTTTTGTTTTTTTGTTAACAATGTATTTTGTTTACTTGTTTAGTCTTAGTTCTACAAAATGTTCAAAATTAAGGGTGTTTGAATAATTGTAAACTCATAGTTATACATAATCATTCTCATAACAATAATCAATAAGCTCAATAAGGTTATTAAAATTGAAAAATCAAAACGTTAGAATTTCAAGAAATCAGAACTTTTCGAGTGAAAGGGTCATTTCATGCGAAAAGCTCCACTTGCGAGAACTCTGACTTCTCGTGCTAGAATTCGGAGTGCTATATTTTGCACAGTTGTGCGAAAAGTCAACTGTTGAAACTCTATCCAAATTGAGAACATAGTTCATTATGGTTGACTATAGATTCTTAACAACTTTGATTTGAGTGTATTTGAATTTTGACCAAAACATAAATGACTAATACACGTTAAAATTAAACAAATTAAACAAAATGAACCTTAATAAAAATTAATCAAAATCTATGGCACTTGTTTAAATGGTTAAAACACTCCGAATTTGACAGATTGAAAATCTGAATTGCAACAGACTTGTCACATGCGAGAAGTTCCTTGAAATATGAACAGACGTGAAAACTTGACTCGTCGTGCGATTAGTTGACCACTAGTCAAAATCAAATTCAATGGAAAACTTGACTTGTCACGCAAAAAGTTAAATTGAAAACTTGTAGATTTCACGCGAGAACTTGGAGTTTTCATGCGAGAAGTTCAAATTTCAAAAATTTTTCTAAGTGTTGAATTTTTACTATGTTTGAAAATTTCAAATTATGTTGTGTACTTATCAAGTTGTTTAATGTTTCAGATGGCAAGACTAATGGTTTTCAATAAAAATCATAATGCTATAGCTTATATATGAGATTTTCCCAAACACAAAGCTCTTTTTCGATCACTGATCGAGGGACATAAGACATCCCGGATCCATCATGCTATATCTGCCAGTCCTACTATCTGTACTGGTATGATAGATCAATTTTTGCACTCAGCTGCAAACAAGATAGATGAAGACGGAGAACCCTCTATTACTCTATTAAGGACAAGAGGGTTGTTATTACTGTAGTTATAAATAGTGTGTTACTGTTAGAAGACCAACCTCATGCACCGTTGAAGAATGATGACGATGTCATCAAAGATTGTCTGATCCTTATGCGTTATAGTCATCGGTACCCATCTCTAAAGAAGAAATACCTTCCACCCTTATGGAAGTACTTGTTTCATGTAGTTATTCAGTGCCTTAGCAATCTCAAAGTAGGAATGGATAGTCTTAGTGCCATGTTCGGATCCCTTCTGGTATCACTAGTTGATGATCTTCTATACAACATATCCAAGGCATTCTTCTCAGAGATGCAAAATAATGTCATAGCTAATAAAAAGGAAGAAGTTCATCATGTATCCCTAATTTATTCAGATGATAGTGAATGCTGCTCATCCTAAGCTAATAGTGTCCGACTTATCCACATACGTAGTGATGGTGATGAAGAAAGACATATTCACGTTTCTTATGGTGGCACGAGTGAACACTTGGGATGGTTCACACTTTGCTAAGCTTGGGTGGTTAGCTGAAGAATTCCAAGATGAGGCACGACCTTAAGAGACAGAGACTCCTCATGTACATAGAGATGATACAGCTGGTACATCTACATGTACTGCTCTAGTTGCTGAAGCTGATACAGCTGGTCCTTCCACAAGTGCTACACAAGACGTACATATAAGTTCTCGTGGTGCTGAGAGATCTGATATATATGAGGTAGACACTTGGTTATAAGGAGATGAAGGATGTAGTGAAACAGACAGTGATCAGATAGGGAACGTACCGTATATACTGCAAGAACATCCAAGAGTGTGAGAAACTCCTACCAAACATACTGCTGAAGAACATGATGCTGATTTTGTTCCGAATGCTGTTCCTGTTATTACCCGAGGAAGGAAGAAGAGAATGGCAAGAGCAGCCAGTGAAAATCCATATGGGAGGGGTAGAGGACGTGGAGTTTTGAGGAATCGTTAGACCCCAATGACCACTGTGGCAATTGAAGAGGTTCATATGTTAGACATACCTATCAAAGTCAGTGAGGCAACTACTCTAGTGATTGTCAAAGTATCAATAACTATGACATCAACTTATATTCCTACTACTAATGACAGTTTTGGAAACCATCAATGGAGCAAACTCATAAAGATTTGTTTGGTGATGCTGATTACAGAAAAACACTACTCCGGAACCATGACCGTAAGCAGAGTCTTCTTCTTTTTCACCCATTAGAGTTACACTAAAGCCGAGAGTAAGTGTACTTGAGAAGGAGATGTTAGAAAAAACACATATTATTGATGATCTTTATAGGAGTATGGTGGAATAGGATGAAATGATTAAGGGTTTGGAGAGCCAATGATAGTTCATGTTCAGCTATGTACAGATTATGGAATAGAACTTAATGGATCTCATCTCATGTGTGTATTCATCATTCACACAACAACATACCACTGAGGTTGTAGAATCAAGTGGACAACAAGATGTTGGTACAAAACCTGTTGAAGAGCCAATTGTTGATATAATGTGTGTTGTAGATCCAGTTGATACTAAAAGGACTAAAGACACAGCTAATGTTGATCAAGAGCCAACATCAGATGTTTATATTTAGGCTACTGAGGATCAAACTGTACCATTTACTAGAGAGGCATTTATGGAGCCTGAGTATGTGATGCCCATTTCTAACCTAGTAGATGATGATGGCGATTTAGATATGGTTGATTATGATCTAGTATGAAGAAGGTGATGATGATGATGATGATGATGATGATGATGATGATGATGAGGATGATGATGGTGATGGTGATGATGGTGATGAGCGAGATTTTAAGAAGGATGATGATAAGAAAGATGATGATCATGAGCAAGGGGTGATATGGGTGCACCTACTAGTATTGTTGGATAATCATGTTCTGCCTATGTCTCCAGACCAAGTCCTGATGATACAGTAGGCTACACACCCTTAGATCCTACTATAGAAGAAGAATATGAGAAGGACATTTACTCTTTCCAGCAGAAATAAATTGCAGAGGAAGACGATAAAGGTTTGGCTTCATTTGATGATCTGGAGGAGATTACAGCGGATTACACTAATATATCCAGAAATAGTCTCAAAGACTTATTTTTTGATATCTTGGTTGAAGAGGAAGAGATTGTCGGGGAGATTAGTATGGAAGATACAACTGACAAGAAAGTAGATCAAACCGGACAAGGAGTTGTACTTCAGGTCGGTAATATCACAGTTGAAGCTCCGCCTCCGCCAACTTACATTCACATATTGAGACATTATAAACTTATCAAAAGGTACGGAAACTCAAAACCTATTATGAGTTGGGCATATGATGCAGAGAAGAAAATGTATGTAATAAAGAGAAGAGGAGGAGCAATAAAATATTATCAAGATGAACACGACTTTCATACACTCAAAACCTATGGGTTGTGTTCCTTTCATTAATTCAAGTAATTATGGGAAGGGAAATTGGATTAGAAACATGATATACAAACACAACAAAACCAACTTCAAAGATTTTAAGACGACCAAATCCAAAGTCATTGAAGATGAGACCCGATTTGATCCTTACATGAACAAACCAATGGGTTTATAATCATCCGAGATATGTGAAGAAATCCCTATACACGCTCCTGTGCTAGTTAACAGCTTGTTTAAGCTTATGTGGTGGAGTTATAAGAAGGAGACGCGACATGCATTGATACACTGTGTTGATAGAGATTATCGTATCATCAACCCTGTGGATCTGTTAAAGTTTAGAAGGGACGATTTGATGAGGCTGCAGGCATGTCCTATTATAGCTGATGAATTAGTTCATTTTATAGCGGGATAGTTTTGTCTGTTGATCATGAAGGCCCTGGACAGCAAGATGAATGCATGTGGGGGCAGTTACCTGGTTGCAGATGTGGACTTCTAAACAACATTGATTTACTGAGCCTAGGAGGATGTTGTAGGGGGTGAACCTATAGGCTCGAGAAATCAAAACAACATGAAGATCAAGACAAGTACTAGTCGCACAAGAACAAATAGAAGTTTAGTTTAGTAATTAGATAGCTCTTGATCATTTCCAGAATTTTGTACTCATTGTAAATATTCCAATTCAGAGAGCAATACTAGTGATGTTTATTTACTTATGTGTTATGTGTGATTGATTCTACTTCTTCTTAATCCATGATCGTTTAAATTCTACATTCACATCATGAGATCGATCTTTGTTATTGTAACGATCCTTACAAAGACAAAATTTGATTAAAAGGTAAATGGTTGTTATTTTGTTGGATATTCTACTAACAAATTATCTTATAGGGTTTAAGATAAAAAGACAAAACAAATTAGTAGCCAATTTGGGGTGACTTGAAATCTTAAAATTGTCTTGAAAATTTATAGGAATTCTACTAGAATTTTGATTGTGTGATACATTGATTTCATGTAAGTAAAAAAACCATGATAATAATCACAACATATGTGTCAAGTAAAATTGAATTATGAGTTTAATTCGGAGATATCATTTTTTTAAATACAGCGAGAAGACGTTAATGATGGATTTTAAATAGATATGATACTATACTTGAAAATCTTAAAAAATATTTTAAGTTATAAGTCTAGGTTTTTATGTGTTTTGCTTTGTTTCATTTTATTTTGATTTACCAAAGTTTGTTCATAAAATTGATGGTTTCTAGTTAATAATAAAAACTTGGTTGAATATGATATTAAATTTAATAATTCAATAGATAAACAAATAAAAATAAAGAACATTTTCGAAAATTTTTGAAAAATTAAAGAACTTGAACTTCTCACGTGCAAGAAGTTCATGATGTGCGAACACTTTCTTACAATCGAGAGTTGTCTTCTCGTGCGAGAAGTCAAAAAAATATATAAAGCATAGTTGTGGGAATAGTGGATTATTTAGCATCGCACAATAGTTGATCTTTGCCTCAAAATGTTTTCTAAGTTTTGATTAGATTCTTGTAATATACCTGCTCATTGTGTTCGTCTTTTGATTTCTAAGTGTTATATAAGGTATATTATTTATTGCTGATTAGATTTAAGTGAGTTTAATGTTAAACCAAACTTGTTGGACAAATAAACTTAAAATCAAATCAAATTAATCAAGTATAAACCAAAACATAAAATCAATCACACAACGACATACCACTGAGGTTGGAGAATCAAGTGGACAACAAGATGCTCGTACAGAACCTGTTGAAGAGCCAATTGTTGATATAGGGTGTGTTGTAGATCCAGTTGATACTAAAAGGACTACAGACACAACTAATATTGATCAAGAGCCAACATCAGATGTTTATATTCAGGCTACTGAGGATCAAACTGTAGTGTTCACTAGAGAGACGTTCGTGGAGCCTGAGTATGTGATGCCCATTTCTAACCTAGTAGATGGTAATGGTGATTTAGATATGGTTTATTATGATTTTAGTGATGAAAAAGGTGATGATAATGATGATGATGATGAGGATGATGATGGTGATGATGGTGATAAGGGAGATGTTAAGAAGGATGATGATAAGAAAGAGGATGATGATGAGCAAGGGGTGATATGGGTGCAGCTACTAGTATTGTTGGATCATCAGGTTCTTCTAATGTCTCCGAACCAAGTCCTGATGATACAGTAGGCTACACTTCTTTAGATCCTACCATAGAAGAAGCATATGAGAAGGACTTTACTCTTTCCAGCAAAAATAAATTGTTGAGGAAGAAGACAAAGGTTTGGCTTCATTTGATGATCTGGAGGAGATTACTGCAGATTACACTAATATATCCAGAAATAGTCTCAAAGACTTATTTTCTGATATCTTGGTTGAAGAGAAAGAGATTGTTAGGGAGATTGGTATGGAAGATACGACTGACAAGACAGTAGATCAAACCGGATAAAGAGTTGTTCGTCAGGTCGGTAATATCACAGCTGAAGCTCCGCCACCGCCATCTTACATTCACACATTGAGATATTATAAACTTTTTAAAAGGTATGGAAACTCAGAACCTATTATGAGTTAGGCGTTTGATGCAGAGAAGAAAATGTATATGATAAAGAGAAGAGGAGGAGCAATAAAATATTATCAGGATGAACACGACTTTCTTACACTCAGAGCATCGGATTTATACGCTGTGGGTCATGTTCCTTTTATTAATCCAAGTAATTATGGGAAAGGAAATTAGATTAGAAACATGATATACAAACACGACAAAACCAACTTCAAAGACTTTAAGACGACCAAATCCAAAGTCATTAAAGATGAGACCTGAATTGATCCTTACATGAACAAACCAATGGGCTTATAATCATCTGAGATATGTGTAGAAGATCCCCATACACCCTCCTATGCTAGTTAACAGCTTGTCAAAGCTTATGTGGTGGAGTTATAAGAAGGAGACAAGACATGCATTGATACACTGTGTTGATAGAGATTATCGTATCATCGACCATGTGGATCTGCTAAAGTTTAGAAGGGACGATTTGATGAGGCTGCAGGCATGTCCTATTACAACTGATGAATCAGTTCATTTTATAGAGGCACAGTTTGGTCTGTTGATCACGAAGGCCCTGGACAACAAGATGTATGCATATGGGGGCAGTTACCTAGTTGCAAATGTGGAATTCTAAACAACATTGATTTACCGAGCCTAGGAGGATATTGTAGGGGGTGAACCTATAGGCTCGGGAAATCAAATCAAGATGAAGATCTAGACAAGTACTAGTCGCGCAAGAACAAATGTTTTCCCGCGAGAACTTCTTTTTGTTATAAATAGAAGTTTAGTTTAGTAATTAGATAGCTCTTGATCATTTCCTGAATTTTGTACTCATTGTAAATATTCCAATTCAGAGAGCAATACTAGTGAAGTTTATTTACTTATGTATTATGTGTGATTGATTCTACTTCTTCTTAATCCGTGATCATTTATATTCTACATTCACATCACGAGATCGATTTTTGTTATTGTAACGATCCTTACAAAGTCAAAATTTGATGAAAAGGTAAATGATTGTTATTTTGTTGGATATTCAACTAACAAAGTAGCTTATAGGGTTTATAATAAGAAGACTAAACAAATTAGTAGCCAATTTGGATTGACTTGAAATCTTAAAATTGTCTTGAAAATTGATAGGAATTCTACTTGAATTTTGATTGTGTGATACATTGATTTCATGTAAATAAGAAAACCATGATAATAATCACAACATATATCTCAAGTAAAATTGAATTATGAGTTTAATTCGGAGATATCTTTTTTTTAAATTCAGCTGGAAGAAGTTAATGATGGATTTTAAATAAATATGATATTATACTTAAAAGTTTTCAAAAATATTTTAAGTTATAAGTCTAGGTTTTTATGTGTTTTACTTTGTTTCATTTTATTTTGATTTACCAAAATTTATTTATAAAATTGAGGGTTTCTAGTTAATAATAAAAACATGGTTGAATATGATATTAAATTTAATAATTAAATAGACAAACAAATAAAAATAAAGAAAATATTTGAAAATTTTTGAAAAATTAAAGAACTTGAACTTCTCACGTGCGAGAAGTTCATGATGTGTGAACAGTTTGTTACAATCGAGAGTTGTCTTCTCATGTGAGAAGTCAAAAATTATATAAAGCATAGTTGTGGGAATAGTGGTTTATTTGGCATCGCATAATAGTTGATCTTTGTCTCAAAGTGTTTTCTAAGTTTTGATTAGATTCTTGTAATATACCTGCTCATTGTGTTCGTCTATTGATTTCTAAGTGTTATATAAGGTATATTATTTATTGTTGATTAGATTTAATTGAGTTTGATGTTGAACCAAATCTTGTTGAACAAATAAACTTAAAATCTAATCAAATTAATCAAGTATAAACCAAATACTAACATAATTCACCCTAAATAAACTAGTTTCGATAGTTAAAATTCTCTGAAATGGTTGAATTTGAAAACTGATTTTTGGGACAAATCGCACGCGATAAGTTTCAAAAAGATGAATAGAGATGACTCACATAGAACTAATAGCATGGGAATCTTTGGCTTGCCGCGCAACAAGTTGAGATAAAATGAACACTAATCGCATGCGATAAGCTTCTTGTCACACGAAAAGTTTAAATTTTAAAAATTTCTAAGATTTTTCTAAGCCTAAATGATTAACTTTAATACTTTGATACTCATAAATGTTTATTAATTTTTTATTTCAGATGGCAAGACAAATGCTTTTTAATAAACCATAACGTTGTGGCTTTTCTTGGTAATATACCAGACGACAAGGCATTATTCAAATCTTTTATAGACGTGCTAAAGACTTCACACATATTTCATGCTATTACAGCTAACCTGACTATTTACACTAACATTTTAGATTAGTTTTGGCTATTAGCAGCAAATGAGAGAGATTCTTAAGTAGAACCGTGTATCACTGCTATCGTGAAAGGGAAGAAGAATGTTATCATTGTTTAGGTGATTAACTGTGTATTAATATTAGAAGATCAACCTAATGCTACCGTGAAGATACATGATGATATTGCATGGGATTGCCCAAAGAGAATAGGGTATGATCACTGTTATCCATCTTTAGAGAAGAAGCAGTTACCTCCATCATGGAAGTATTTGTTCCATGTGGTTATTCACTAGTTAAGCAACCTAAAGGTGGGGTTAGACAACCTTATTTTTATATTTGAATCACTGCAGGATTCATTTGTCGATGAATTATCATATAGTATATCTAAAGCTATTTTTTATGAGAGGCAAAAGAACGTGATTGCATCTGCCAGGAAGAAGTTCATCATGTATTCCCGGTTCATTTAGATGATCCTAAATGCTGCTCATCCTAAGTTAGTTGTTTCTGTTTCTTCAACCTATGTTGTTATGATGATGAAAATAATATATTTTTACTATTCTATTGGGATCAGACGGGAATACGTGGAAGGGTGATCATTTCGCCAAACTTGGCAATCAACCTAATGGTCAACCCCTCACTAGCAAGATGCTACTGAGCAACAACAGACTAATCAAGCTGGTCCTTCTACTAGAAATCCTTATGATGCTACAAGAAGTTCTAGGTAAGCTAGAATGTCTATTGAGGATGAGGACGATTCATGGTTCAGTGATAGTTATTGGACGAGTTTCTTTTATACTACAAGAAAGATTCAGAGTGCAAGTTATTCCAACTAAGTGCACAGTTGAAGATTTAGACACTGATTTTGTTCCTGAGGATTCACCATCTGCTCAAAGGAGGATAAAGAGGATGGTCAGGAAAAAGACTAAGGCTGATAGTAGATCTCATGGTAGGGGTAGTGGACGAGGTGTTATCCGTAAGCGTTGAACCCTGATGACTATTGTGTCAACAAGTTATTATATTCTTGTGCCCGAACTGTAACAACCGACCTCTAGGTCATAATTCTAACCCTTAACCTCCTGCATCATTATCCATGCAATTAATATTAATTCTAATATCTTTATTATTAGTAGTAGTTGTGTTATTATTGTTACTACTACTATTGTCATTTTTGTTATTTCATGTGCCTTTTTATGATGATTTAGTTAGTTCAAGCTTTACCTTAGGGAAACTTAGTGTTTCGGGAAAATCAATTAGTCACCCTTGCATAGCTTAATCTTAGTTGAAATAATTAAAAATTTGTATATACATATATACACATAATTCGGCTCAAATAAGTACACACATATACATACATACATATATATATATATACACACACACACATACTTAACACACTTAACAACTAACTATATTATTCCACCAAAAATACTACACTACACTACATAATAACTAATTACCATTAAAATTTAAATCATAACTCTCCCACTTGAGCCAAAAGCGACGCCCCTTAACCACCTATCCCTTCCCATTTGCTCCACTAAACATACCACCCTCTTCTCCTCCACTCTCTTAACATGTAGTTCCATTTCAAACTAGACACACACACACGCGCACACACTTCTCTCCCTCTCAGTTTCTTTCAGTTGAAAACACACACACACCATGGTTTCAACACCATTTCAGCAAGATATTCGAAGAACACCAACATTCCAACACTTTCCAAGCTTCAAACAAGCAAGAAGGTGTCATTTTGTGAACTTTAGTGCTTGGTTCTTGCAAGTTCGAGACTCTCCAGACCTTGTTCGAAGCTTTCCAGATCGTTTTGTCTCTCAACACTCTCCAAATCATGAACCATACAAAGAGTAAGCTTCATCTTACCCGAAACAAGCTATGTCATGTGTTATTCCTTCTTTAATCTACCAAAAACCTTACTTTCTTTGTTCTAACAAAAACTTGCAGCTAAAACCTTATTCATGAGGAGCTTTTAACATCCTTGAAGGTATCTCATTCAACATACTGGTTATCTATGGGTAAAACCCGATTTCCACCATGAAAACCCTCTTTTTAAGTGACTTTTGCATCATCTAACCCTTATAACTTGTAACCTCCGAACCAAAGCACATAATCTGATTATAAATGTATATAGAACTCTTAATAACATGTATTGAAAGTTACAAAATGATTTGGTAATGTTTAGGTATGATCCCTAATGTTTTACGCATGTGTAATAGGTTAAAATAGTGAAATCACCTATCTACTACTTGTTCTTAGGTTATATGTTAAAACCATCAGTTAGAATTATTATTTCAGTAAGTTTTGGGTGTTTTTAGGTGTATAAGGTGATGTTAATGGCTGAAAATAGTAAAAAATATGGACTTGTAGGTATTTTGAGCTTATTTTGGGACCCGAAAGGTGGTAAAATGACTTAACAATAAGAGAACATAGATTTTAACCATTTTAAAAATAATTACAAGCTCTAAAAGGGTTAAAAAAGTGTTTTAGATCATATTTGTTGATTAAATGGTCAAAGGACAATTTAAAAAGGAATTTTTAGTTAAAAACGGGTCTTAACCGGGTAATGTTTGAACGAAAACCTTGAAAATAAAATGATAAACCAAAAACAAATGCAAACTATGTTATTTCAGTAAGTTGAGACCTCTAAGACTTGAAAAAGGTGAAAAATTGGTCAAATACGCTAATGAAAGGTCCGTTCCGGGTAAAAACGTGTTATAACAGGTTAAACCTAAAAATGAGTCTTTCAAATAAAAGAGGCTTAAAAAACATTCTCAACAGATTGTAAACTTATCAAAAAGACCTTAAAATGATATTTAGAGGCATAAGACTCAAGGTATAGCAAATTAGCACTTAACCGTTAAAAACCTTCGGTTTTACCGTAACTGGTAACGTAAAACGTAAAAATTCTAAACCCAAACCTAAATTCTGAAAAATTGGGAGTTAACATATTTAAAATGAGTTACTTAACTCCAAAAATCTATTATATGGCCATAAAAGTCAATAAATGGATAAAAGCCAACTTTAGGGTAGAAAATGTAGATTTTGAAACTTGGAGGACTAAACTGTAAATTTTCCCAAATTCCTATAAGTTGACCCCCTTGAACTAGTTATCATTTGGTGAACTTAAATTAACTTGTATAAATGATTCAACATAGTAAAACATGTATTTTTCCTTAAGAAACTTGAACTTACTATAAAAGGAAACGTTTTATGCAAGCCTTAGCAAATCAAAATCTAATTGGATATTTAACCTCATGGCACACCTAGTCCACATTCCATAACTTTAGAATCAGCGTCTTATCACTTAAATCTTGTTGATAGGTTGTTAGACTTGAAACTTTTCCCGGTACATGAAGAATCCTTTGCTTGAATCTTAAGGTGAATTCTAGTGACCCCCTTTTTACTACTATTTTGGGATGAAGCATGCTCTGTTTAAACTAAACTATTTCTGCACTATATTATGATGCTATATGTTGTGGTAATGTTGATACCTGCTGATACTTGTATCACATTCATTATTTCTTACATGAACCGCTTGTTTTATATGGATAGATCTACTTGGGGAATCCCCCACATATAGTGCCTTTCGTGATGAACGGGAAGGGTACCACACTGAGATCCTGTGGCGTCATTTGTGGCATATAAAAGGTTTTATAAGATACTATGGTAGACCATCTGGCAGGTATGGTACACTGGTTTGAGGCTTAGTTCTTCCTTCCAGATTAACTGGTATCACTTAACTTTTAATGAGGCTAGCCGGGACTGAGTGCAGGGTGGATTGTGATCCCCCACAACAATGAAACTATGATTCTTTCAAATTAAATTGTTGACTCTATTAAATCCTTTTGTTTTTAAACATTATGCACTTGAATTCACCAACTTTTTAGTTGACACAAATTTTCTTTTGAGCATGTTTCAGGTAATCCGTGATGGGAATCTAGCTATTGTAGAAAACCTTGACCTAGCTCAATGACCCATGGCATTGGCTTGTTTTGTTTTAAAATATTTTAAACAATTTACATTTGTTATTGTTGGAAACGATTTGTACTGATGAATTATGTACTTGTGTTGGGGGCTAGACCTACTTCTAGACTGGTTTTTCTTTAAACATTAATGCCATGTGATGTTCTCTCCTTTTGTGCTCTTATGATGGTTTGTTTTGACTGACATATGTTGTTGCTAGTCTGTGACGTCCCACCCTACCTGGGCCCGTGGTGTGACAAGTTGGTATCAGAGCCAAAGGTTGTAGAGAAGTCGGGAGTGACATAGTAGACCCTAGCCTACAACCCTGATATCTTAGGACCGTCCTTGTGGGAAAGTGTTGGGATGATCAGGTTGGGTAAATTGATGATTACACTTGATCAATGTAATCACGAATTTACCGGACGTGTAAACTCCAGCATGGACTTTTAGGTAATGATTGGACCTTCTCTGTTTGAAACTTATGATTTCTAAAATTTCTTTTGAAGTGGTCTAAAGGTTTTCCTAAGATAAACTACCTTGCCTGTTATTATTTGAAGAAACTATTGATTTCTGATACTATTGCTTATAGATACCTCTAGTTATGGACACTATTGGAATATCAGATACTCTTGCCATCACAACTACTATAAGTACTATTATTGTTACAATCATGAGCTATGAGAAACGAAATCACTCATGATATTTCTTACAGGACACCAACTGGGAGCCCAAGGAAGGCGACGCCGTGAACAGATTACAAGGAATACATGAGGAGATGCAGACATCTAGGCTGGATATCCATTACATCTGACGAAACTGAGCAGTCAGAAAACTCTTCCTCGGCATCCCCTTCCAGGAGCCGGACGCTCTCCCGTTCACCACATGTCACAGCTCCTACCCACTCACCTATCCCACCTATAGGGGATAGGGGTGCAAGTTTTATCACCCGCCCACGCAAGAGTGCTACGTTAGGATCCTCAGTATCCTTTAGGATAGCATATCCTCCTCAACCATCTGTTAGGACTCCGATACCTGCAACTCCGCCATTTGACCCACTCCGACACCACCCATATGACGAGCACTGGATACCACCTAGGCACACCATGTATGATGACCCTAGTGTGCTAGCTGGTGACCGGTACTCCAGTCTAGTTGTCAGGCAAGCGACGTAGGTCCCTCCGATGCTGCACTGGACGAGATTTTGAAGACTGTGCGTTGTCACGAGCTGACACTCCAGCACGCCTCTCGGACCCCTCAATCTGCCCAGTTTCAGGCCATGATGGCTTTGCATGGGGTCCAGCGGTTGGAGCAAGAAAAGAGGAAGAAGAACTCAGGGTGGCTAGGGTGGCTGAAGAAGAAGTGGATGTGAAAGCGTGGAGGGGAAGTGGGATTATCTGTCTTTTAACAGTTGAAGGAAACTATTCTATTATTATCTGATACTATTATTATTATAATACGGGGTGATGGCACCTTCCAACATGTAAGAGTATAACTCTGATTCAACTGTGCTTGCTGATACTATTGACCCAATCTATCTACGAAACTTTTTCCATGAATGCTAAATTTTGCTGAGCTATTTGTATTGAACTGCTATGTGTCATGTTATGTGTTGCAAATTCTAGTCTGTGTCCATTTTGGATGAATTTTCTTAAGTTAATTTTGTGAAAATTGTTAGAGATATTAGTGGTGTGTATATTTGATGTGTTGCAAAACACATATGTTTTTAGAATCGGGTTTTGAGTCGTTATTCGTCTATTGTGTTTAATTTTATTAGAATAAGTTAATGTTTTCGTTATTTGTCATTTGTAGGTGTTTGGATGTTGGAAGGAATGGAAAACGAGTCGGAACGAGGGCATTGGACAAGTGAAGGAGTTGCAAGTTGTTAAACTTGAAAAATAAAGAAAAATTGCAGAGAAATAGGGTCTTCGCGCTGCGCGCACGACTACCCACAATGTACGCGCTGCGCGAAGAGAGAGATCGCGGCCCCCGACTATTTTGTCCCTTAGCGGTGCGCGCCCAGCTTTGTTATACTGTACGCGCTGCGCGAAGAGAGAGAACGCGGCCAAACCCTAATTTTTACATTTAAATAAAATGTTTAACACATTCTACAAGGAGAGCCCCGACTTCCAGACGATCAAAGAGGCGATTTCCACACCAAGAAGCAAAGGATTGGAGATTTGGAGCTAGGAATTGAAGAATCGAAGACCTAATCGTCTCGGTTTTTACGTTTCTCTTCGTAGTTTTCATTCCTTTGTAATCAATGACTTCTTTCATGACTTATACTTCTGCTTTGATCATGTTTAGAGGCTAAACTTCTGTAGCTACCTAGGTTTTGATGAATATGCATGTTTAACTTAGTATTCTTTCGGTTTTTGGATTGTACTAGTGTTTAAAGTTAATGATAATGATTTGGTTTGCATGATCAGTTGTGTACGTGTATTTAGATCTGTTCTTGTGATTGGTTTATTGCTTCACGTGTGTCTTGATGAATGTCTTTCATATAATGGATGCATGCTAGATCGTTTGCCTAGGGTTTGCGGTTTCTAGATGATTTGGTAGACGTATTGAATCATTGAAGTGATTTATCTTGAATTGGACTAACTAAATATGCAACTAATCCTAATACTGTGAGGTTAATAGATTATCAGGTTGTCTTGTGTGATTGATTGCTAGATTAGAGTCTCTGTGAGGAGTTCGGTCTAGTTTCCCTTTCATATCATAGTTTCCTGAGTCTGATTAGGCATTTCAGGTCTATCCCCTTACCTTTAGGTATTGTGATATTCGCGCCGTGAGGTAGAGTGTCTTTCGGGTGTGTCGTTAGCTTAGTTGGAGAACCTATGAGGGTAATCCACAAACCGGTGTTTTATCGGCTTATTAGGTCAATCTGGTTGCTTCCCTTGAAAGTGTCGAGGTTTCTCTAGGTCCCTTTTAAGTTAGTATCTTCAGATCCCGGTTACACAAGTATTTCCAAAACCGTTAGAAGAAAAGCCAAAACATGTATAGGATTCTTGCCTAGGTAGTGTTTTCTTCTCCTGATTTAAATCTAGTCAATTCCTTCTTTTCTGTCCAGTCTTAGTTCTTTTAAAGTAATTTAAAACAAACCCCCCATTTACTTTCATTTAGTATTTTTAGTCGAGTCTTAGGTAAGTTTAGTTTACGTTTTCCATACAGAAATCTTTGGGTTCGATAACTCGGACTTTAAAGCTATTCTGCAATTGACCGGTACACTGCCGGTTGTGTTGCTTAGGATCGAGTCTTAGTCTTAGTTTTATAAATTTAAAGCTTTTCAGTGTCTAGTTTAGAATCAATTTTTGTTAGTTTTATTTAGGTAGTCTAGCACACATCAAAGTTTTTGGCGCCGTTGCCGGGGATTTCTTGGCGATTGCGTTAATTAGACTTACTTGATTTAATTGCTATCTGTGCTAAGTGTTTTTTTTAATTAGTTTGTTTTTAATTCTATTTGTTTTTATTTTATTTGTTTGAGTCAGTCTTACAATTTTTAATTTTGTGTTTTGCAGGTTTATGCCCCGCTTGAGATCACAAGGACCACCTCCGGATCAAGATTTGCAGCTTGCGTTGCCCAAATTTAAGGGTGGTACTTCTTCTCTTTCTGTTTTTGATTCTACACCTTTTCCTACAGCACCTTCTTCTACTTCTTCTGCAGATTCTAGCCCACCTAGTTCACCACACACACATATGGCTGAAAATCAGACTGTTCATCAGCAAGCCACCAATGGCTTCACAGGAGTTAGCAATCCAATCATACTTCCTACCATTGCTAATGATAACTCCTGGCAGATCCCATCCTACGTCATGATAGCTATCACTAATAACTGTCAGTTCCACGGACGAGAGGATGAGGACGCCCCTGCACACATAGGTCGCTTAGAGCGAATAGGTAGAACTTTTAAGTTGCAGGGTGCGTCTGATGATGCCATCTTTTTACAGCTGTTTCCCTTTTCACTTGCTGATCGAGCCGCCACTTGGCTTGAATCTCATGCAGCTGGTACTTTCACCACCTGGCCGGCTCTTCGTGAGCGTTTTCTTCATAAATATTTTCCGCCGGCCAAGGCATCTAGGCTTAGAGATGAGATACATTCGTTTAGGATGGAGCCCGATGAGCCTTACTATCGTGCTTGGGAGAGGTTTCAAAACCTCCTTAGTCGTTGCTCCCAGCATGGTTTGTCTGAATGGGCTTTGGTAGAAAAGTTTTACAATGGGTTGAATTATGAGACGAGAGCTAGGTTTGACACGTCTGCGGGTGGGCATCTCATGGGTAAGAAAAATGTGAATGAATGTAATGAGATGTTTGAGAGTTTTGCCCAAGCAGAACATGAGCAGCGGTCTGGAAACAGGAATTCCAGTCCTGCCACTGGTACCTCATCCCGAGGAGTTCACCATGTCACCATAGATACTAGTGTGGCTGCTGCTCTTGATAGCCTAGTTTGTGAGGTTAGAGAGCTGAAAAAGAAGGTTGATAGGTGTGAGCTATGTAGAGGTGACCATGCCACTAGTGAGTGCCCTTTGATAGGTCAAGAGCAAGCCAGTTATGTAGGTAACAATGCTTATAACTCCGGTTGGAGAAATCAGAACAACTGGCGTTCTTCAGGTGCTCCCCCAGGTTTCTCACAGAATTCTAATCAAAACCAGGGGCAGGGTAGTGGTTCAGGTGGTCAGTCAGGGCAGAATAGTGGAGAGTTGAGTAGGATAGAGAATCTGTTGACTCAGTTAGTGGTTAAGGATGCTAAGACACAACAGATTCTAGCTGAACATGATATCTTATTGAAAAATCAGCAATCAGCTTTCCTAGATCTTCAGAGGACTGTAGGGGATATAGCTAGAAGGTTAGATGAGAGGCCCCAAGGTCAGTTGCCCGGTAATACTCAACAGAACCCGAATGCACATGTTAAGGCCATTACAACTAGGTCGGGTAGGCAGTTAGATGAGGTGAGAGGCCCTATAGTTGAGGAGGTCGTGTTTGAGAAGGATGAGAGTGAGAAGGTAGTAGAGAATCCCTCTGGGGATAGTGCTGTTAGGAAGCCTAGTGTGTTTGAGCGTTCTCCGGTGATTGATCATTCCCGTCTCCCGTTTTTCGATAGGCTTAAGAATCAAAAGTATGAAAGGGATTACGGGCACTTTTTGGATTTGTTTAAACAATTGAAGGTCAATCTCCCGTTCATAGAGGTAATTAAGTGGATGCCTAGGTATGCTAAATTTTTGAATGACCTTTTGAAGAATAAAAGCAAACTAGGTGAAATTTCGAGTGTTTCCTTGTCGGGTGAGTGTTCTGCGGTGGTCATGAACCAACTACCGGAGAAATTGGCAGATCCCGGGGTCTTCACAATCCCGTGTCTGTTTGGTACTGAAGTTCAATGCCACGCGTTGGCGGATTTAGGAGCTAGTATCAATCTTATGCCCTATTCCTTGTATGAGAAGCTAGGTTTAGGTGAGTTGAGCCCAACGCGCATGACACTCTCCCTTGCTGATAAATCTGTTAAGCATCCGCGGGGAATTGTAGAGAATTTATTGGTTAAGGTTGGTAAGTTTGTGTTCCCCGTGGACTTTGTAGTGTTAGACATGGAGGCTGATGAACGAGTTCCTATCATTCTAGGTAGACCCTTCTTGTGTACTGCTAAAGCTAACATTAATGTGTTTAAGGGTGAGATCACACTTCACGTGGGAGAGGAGAGTGTAGTGTTTGACGTTGCCAAATCGATTAGGGGTCCTAGTATTCCGAAAGAGTCGGTGTCCTTGATCAATTCGTGTGAGGTGGATGATAGGATGATGGAGAATGAGAGAGTGTATTCGGTTGAGGAGGAGGATGAGTTAGATCGAGTGGTGGATGAGTTTATGCGAGTAGTGTGAAAGTGATGATGAGTTAGTTGATTGTGAATTTGAGAAGTTTGTGGTTGAGGATAGCAAATCCCCAAGTGTGGGGATGTTAGAGTTTGATAGAGAACCGCCACCATTAGCAAAACCCAAGTGTAGGGATTGTTGTGATTTGATTGATTCTGAATTTGGTGGTTTCTTGTTTAGTGGTGAGTTTGGATGTGAGGTTGTTAGTTTCGGGGGTGAGCTGGGTCTTCATGATCCCCCGTAAGTTGATCTTGGAAGATAGTATTTGGGTAGAGACCCGTTTGTTGAGTTTGTAGAGTTGGTTTGCTTGAGTTTTAGGTAGTTTGTGTCGGTTTTTGTGTTTCGTGTGCTTTGTTTTTCGTGTCTTGTTAAGTGTTTGCAGGGAAATGATTATTCGGTTGTAATTTGACACCTGACCAGGATGCTACCAGGTAAGTTTTATTTGTGTTCCCCTGTTTGTTGAGACAGATTGTTTATTTTATTGAGTCTGTTAGATGCTGTGTTTGCCTGGTAGAGTGTTTGTTTTGCAGGTTTGGAATAATTCACCCGTACTCAACCTCCATTCGGGTGAATATATCCAACACTTTTTAAGGAGGCAACCAGTGATTCCTGATCACGAATGAAATGCTATACGATCAGAGGTTTTGGATTCAGACTGTGCACAGATGGAATCTGCTTATTACCAGCTAAGTCTTTTCCAAAACTCTTCTTATTTATGTCTTTCTTTTTAATTTACACATTGAGGACAATGTTAAATTTAAGTGTGGGGATAGGAAGACATGTGTCTTAGGTTTAATTTAATTGAGTCAGTCAGTCTTTAATATTTGAGTGTGTTTAGTTAGTTTTATTATTTTTGTCTGTTTATTTGAGTCTTAAAAAAAAGTCCCTGATTTGGATGTTTGCATATATTAAAAATGGAAAATGATAGAAAAAATCAGGTGTTCGGTTTTCCAAATAGCACACATATAAGATGAATAACTGATTAAAAACATGTCTGATTTGGGATGTGCAGGTAGGCCCAGCTGATCTTGTAAGGTTATCCTAGGAGTATTTTAGTACACTTAATTAAACATTATTAAGTCTTGTGGGTTCTCACCATTGGAAGCCAAAACCGTAGACAGTATAAAGGGTACCACTGTAGGTTAAGACCCAGCTGTAGTTTTTCTAGCAGGCATGCTTTAACAGGCGGCGCCTTTAGGAAATCCACCCATATATTGAGCTAAAAGAAAAAAGAAAAAAAAAAGAGAATAATGAACTTAAAATTTTAAAAACCTGAGGCCTATGCGTTGGTTGCGGGGGATAGTGACTCTTGCTTGCAACACCTCTAGGAATTGGGTATAATAAGCTTAAGGCTCATGCGTTGGTTGCGGGGGATGGTGACTCTTGCTTGCAACGCCTCTGAGAATTAGGTATAATAAGGCAATGCTCAGAAAAAAAAATATATTGAGAAAAGCTCAGAAAAGATGCCAAAAAGGGCACAAACAAATTCCATCTAGACATAGAGGGATTACAGTTGGGTAGTGGGTTACGGTGGTAGAAAAATCTTAGAAATTTGATTTATTCTGTGCCTAGAAAGCTTGAAGCGGGAATAGGTACCGAAGTGTGAGACCCATAATGAATTAATCAAATACTTGAACTTAGTTGCAATACAATTGGGGACCTGAATGATCGGCGGTTGGGTTTAAGTGGACAAATATACCTGTGATCGCAGTCAACATGTTATTAGATCTTAATATAAGCCGTTAATTTTAATTTTTTTGAGAACCGGATTTAAACCTGATTATGATTCCATAGCATAATACTTTTTCAGGGACGAAAAAGAGTCAAGTGTGGGGATGTTTGATGTGTTGCAAAACACATATGTTTTTAGAATCGGGTTTTGAGTCGTTATTCGTCTATTGTGTTTAATTTTATTAGAATAAGTTAATGTTTTCGTTATTTGTCATTTGTAGGTGTTTGGATGCTGGAAGGAATGAAAAACGAGTCGGAACGAGGGCATTGGACAAGTGAAGGAGTTGCAAGTTGTTAAACTTGAAAAATAAAGAAAAATTGCAGAGAAATAGGGTCTTCGCGCTGCGCGCATGACTACCCACTATGTACGCGCTGCGCGAAGAGAGAGATCACGGCCCCCGACTATTTTGTCCCTTAGCGGTGCGCGCCCAGCTTTGTTATACTGTACGCGCTGCGCGAAGAGAGAGAACGCGGCCAAACCCTAATTTTTACATTTAAATAAAATGTTTAACACATTCTACAAGGAGAGCCCCGACTTCCAGACGATCAAAGAGGCGATTTCCACACCAAGAAGCAAAGGATTGGAGATTTGGAGCTAGGAATTGAAGAATCGAAGACCTAATCGTCCCGGTTTTTACGTTTCTCTTCGTAGTTTTCATTCCTTTGTAATCAATGACTTCTTTCATGACTTATACTTCTGCTTTGATCATGTTTAGAGGCTAAACTTCTATAGCTACCTAGGTTTTGATGAATATGCATGTTTAACTTAGTATTCTTTCGGTTTTTGGATTGTACTAGTGTTTAAAGTTAATGATAATGATTTGGTTTGCATGATCAGTTGTGTACGTGTATTTAGATCTGTTCTTGTGATTGGTTTATTGCTTCACGTGTGTCTTGATGAATGTCTTTCATATAATGGATGCATGCTAGATCGTTTGCCTAGGGTTTGCGGTTTCTAGATGATTTGGTAGACGTATTGAATCATTGAAGTGATTTATCTTGAATTGGACTAACTAAATATGCAACTAATCTTAATACTGTGAGGTTAATAGATTATCAGGTTGTCTTGTGTGATTGATTGCTAGATTAGAGTCTCTGTGAGGAGTTCGGTCTAGTTTCCCTTTCATATCATAGTTTCCTGAGTCTGATTAGGCATTCCAGGTCTATCCCCTTACCTTTAGGTATTGTGATATTCGCGCCGTGAGGTAGAGTGTCTTTCGGGTGTGTCGTTAGCTTAGTTGGAGAACCTGTGAGGGTAATCCACAAACCGGTGTTTTATCGGCTTATTAGGTCAATCTAGTTGCTTCCCTTGAAAGTGTCGAGGTTTCTCTAGGTCCCTTTTAAGTTAGTATCTTCAGATCCCGGTTACACAAGTATTTCCAAAACCGTTAGAAGAAAAGCCAAAACATGTATAGGATTCTTGCCTAGGTAGTGTTTTCTTCTCCTAATTTAAATCTAGTCAATTCCTTATTTTCTGTCCAGTCTTAGTTCTTTTAAAGTAATTTAAAACAAACCCCCCATTTACTTTCATTTAGTATTTTTAGTCGAGTCTTAGGTAAGTTTAGTTTACGTTTTCCATACAGAAATCTTTGGGTTCGATAACTCGGACTTTAAAGCTATTCTGCAATTGACCGGTACACTGCCGGTTGTGTTGCTTAGGATCGAGTCTTAGTCTTAGTTTTATAAATTTAAAGCTTTTCAGTGTCTAGTTTAGAATCAATTTTGTTAGTTTTATTTAGGTAGTCTAGCACACATCAATATTACACTCCCTCCTTCTAGGACACGATACATTAGGGTAAATGATGCTTAGGCTACTTGAAACCAATTATGTGATGCTAAATGAATTTATCTATGATGCTATCAGAATGCCGACTAGGAGAGGAACCCGGTTTGGAAGACGAACAGCTACTAGAGGCCACCAAGAGGAGGTCAGACAAACTAGAAACCAACCCCTTACTGCACTAGGAACTCCTCGTGGGGAGAATGCTAATCCAGGGAATGATGAGAGAATTGCCAACCTCGTAGCATAACAGATTGCTAACGTCATTCCAACCATCATCGCCTAGATCAATGCGGACCGGAGTAACCCCAATGGTAATGATGGATTCTGAAACAACGAGGGAAACAATGTGGAAGCTGAAGCATTGAAGAATGGATGCTCCTACAAAACCTTCATGGCATGTAAGCCCAAGGATTTCTATGCACCGAGAGTGCGATAGAGACTTACCGGTGGATCGATGAAATAGAAGCTGTCCTGGACATTAGTGAGTGTAAGATGGACCATATGGTAAGGTTCGCATCCTAATAACTCAATGGATCGGCTCTGGAATGGAGGGAAGACGGTTACTCTGATAGGTTCAAAATGGATCAATTCTGTGTTATGATTAAGCAATCAACAATTAAAAGAACAAATTAATTAACAATTGCAAAAATTCAATCAGTTTCTATTGATTAGATGCAAGGATCACAGTGTACAATTGAGAGAAAAATGTTCAAAAATGTCTAACTACCCAATACACTTAACCCTATTTATACTAACATAGAAACTAAGGAACATATATTACACAATAAGTCCCTATACTATTGCAAAAGTAAAATATAATGCAAAAGTAACATACACAGATAGAAATAAAGACAACATGTTAAATCTTTAAGAGGTGCTAACAATACTCCCCCTAAGATTTACATGGTCTTTAGTCTTTAGTTATCTTCAGTCATCATTCACTTGATCTTCTTCAGCTTTAATCTTCTATCTTCTGTTGATCTGTAATCTTCTTTCATCTCATGAATCCATCTTCAATCTTCAAAGTAATATTTTGGTTCTTCTTTTACTTTAAACATTGGCTTTTTCTTGAATAAATCTTGTTCCTTTAATGCATTAGCTATAGCTGACTTGAATTTACTAGCAAGAATTCCCTATTCAGGTCATGAATCATTTGTTTTAATCTCCATTTCACTCATCATTTCCAAAGTATCTTTTGATAGTCCAGTAATATCGATATTGGCGTATAACTCGATGGGTTTTGAGCTTTCCTTCGAGTATACCTCTAATACACCTTTTCTTGAAATGCGCATGAACTCTATATCTTTTATGTCCTTTTTCACAATGTGGGCATAGGCAAGTGCTTTTCTCAGAGAGGTTCTTTCCATAGTTGCATTCATCACGTTGATGATGGAAAGAAAATATTTCTTGTCTTGCTCTGCAACATCAGGAGACACCTTCTCAAACTTTTGTACCGAGAGAAATGAAATGTAACTCGAATGAAGCAATTTGAGCTCAAATGTACCAAACAGAGTAATCATGCCCTCATCCCATTGTTCAAGATTACGGACCAATTTAAGCTCAAATGTCTCCCTATTGTAAAACCATCGAAGAATTGGTTTGGACTTTTGGGTACCGTCAATCACTTTTAAGCCCGGGGTTGTAACTTTTTCAAAGTATTGGTCACAAAGTTCAACCATGTAATGCTCTTCTTCAGTTTGTAACCCCTTTATCTATTTATTCTTCTTTAACATAGTAAAGTATTCCTTATCTTCCTGATCACATCTCGTTTGAAGGAAATTACTTGTTCTTGCTATGCCTCTTCTCAACAATTCAACAAACATATCACCTCGTTTGGATCCAGATGGATTGATCAGAGGTAGCTTGTTTAACTCTTTCAAATCTTGCACTGGAAGCTTAATGATGCTAGAGTAAAAATGATACACATCATATACTGCATTTACTCTTTTAATCAAAAATGCATCAAACACCTCATCATACATCCATGCTATTATCTTGACATGGTTTGTGAAATCTGGAGCAATCATTGCATTCAATAGTTCAGCAACAGATTGTCCTTTTTGTACGACATTTCTGACCAAGTCACTCGTAGATCTAGCACTATCAAATATTTGTTTCTGTTTAGTGGAAGCTTTATAAGCTTGTCTTTTCTGAACCAGAGAACATCTTGATCAGCTTTTTTCTACTCTCATGAGCACTAGTCTTTTGTGCCATTTGTTCGATCTCTTGGGGCTTTAGAATCCTTGTCCTTTTTGTAATCTCCAAATATTGAGGAGTGTCAGTGTCAAGTATAATCACTTTGTTTGACTGTATTACAGTTTCCTGAAAGCTCCTGACAAGATTCCTCAGTGAGACAGATTGAAGCCTATTTAATCTCTTCCATGGATAATTTCAAGCCTGCAACCAAGACCTTAAAGCTGGAATGCTCATATCTTCAAGGTCTGGGTGATGCAGCTCTGATCTAGGCATTTCCTTAATGTTTATACTCTCTTGTGCTCTATTCCATTCTCCATGTTCCATAACTATATCATTTGGATCTATTGGAGCGACTAACTCAGTAGCAATACACTTCTCATATTCATCATTAATTTGAGAAACTGTCAGTCCATCCAAAAATACACGGTTGTATTTCATACTAATAAGATAGTTATATCTATCATCAAAATCTTTAGGTATTTCACCCTGTTCATGAAATTTGCTCAAGTGAAGAGAAAGTTGCTTGAAATTGATCTTTATCAATATCCTCATCATCTAGTACTTCATTGTACCAGTCATCACTATACTCTTCCTCAATATCTTCTAGAGCACCAATTTTGTCTTGGGTAGGTTGCTCTTGTTCTCCATGTACCTCTTCCTCAACAACTTTTTCTATCCTTTGCATTTTAATGGAAGATTCAGGTAGAACTGGATCTTCTATATCATCTAGTTTTCTCTTCCCTTTCTCCATCTTAGAAGTTCTTTCCACATCAATTGGAATCATCTCAGAAACAACCACAATATATGGAGAGTTAACCTTTTGAGACTCGTTTGACTTACTCATCTCATCTTTTAACCTTTCATTCTCTTTAGATAATTTCTTATATTTCTCTTCAAGAAGATCATAGTCTCTTCTCATTACTTCAAAGTTCTTTATGACATCATCTTTGTCTTTAGCAAACACCACAAGCTTTTCATCCTTTCTTTGATTTTCTTCTTTTAACTTTGCATTCTCTTCTTTCATCTTATTCATTCATTTTCAAGAGATATGTTCATCTCTTTCAGTTTTTCATTATCAGCTTTCAAATCATCTATTATTCTCTCTTGAGCAAGTTTTTCATCTTTTAGTTTTTCAATCTCATCAACATCCAAGATGTCATCAGTCTGTACAGACACGTTTTGTGTTCTAATGACTGGTATATCTTCAGGTTCTTCATGAGCTGTACCTTGGAAAACAGGCTCAGAGAGCATTGCTTCCATAAAATCAAAATCAGGTGTTTGATTTTGAGTATCTTCTTCATGCACAGTAACATCTTCTTCATCTTCTTGAGCCTCATTCAGAGTTTCCTCATGAATAATATCAGCAAATGTTCCTTCACTAGGTCATGGGTCTTAGTAGCATTATCAGAAGCAGTCCTCTCACTACTAATTGATTGTGTGCTTTAGTAGCACCATCAGCACCATCATCATCATCACTATCATCATCTTCATCTGATGATCTCTTTGTAGCATCATCATCATCATCATCTTCATCTTCATCATCATAATTATCAACCATCTCATCAACAACTTCTTCAATTAGATCATTTGGATCTATAGGCTCATCTTCAGTGAAGTGACACTGTTGTTGATTGATATCCACATTATCCATTGCAACATTCCTTATGTAGTCAAAAAGTGGAATGTTTGGAGCACCTGTGATAACTACATGTCTTTTGTAAACTACTTTAGACATATGCTCCAATTGCAGTTTATCACCTTCCACACCATCCACATATAGATCAGGATTATCTTCATTAATAATCAGTTGAAGAAACCTTGGATACATTAAGTACTTGTTTCTCCTTCCTCTCTCTAAGTTAAAAATGAATCCATTCATGATCCATTTAGCCATATTGAATCTCCTGTTTGTGGCTAAAGCAATAATGGGTGATGCAATGTCCACAGGGAATGAATCCCAACCAGCACTTCTCTTGGACATGCATTGTTGAAAGATATAGCATAGTAATTTCCAGTGGTTATGCACCCTGGCCCTATAGAATTGCTTCTTAGGGAAATGATAAGGGTGGGTGACCCATCTGTAAGAATACATCCCTACATTCATTGAATGATTATTCTGCTAAATCTTTAGGGTCATTCTCCCCAAGTCTAAGAGCTATCCTTATGGCTTGCTCAGAGACTTCAAGCATTCTATCATTTGTGATAAATGCTCTCACCACTTTATTCCAGCCTCATCTCTTTCAAATTTTGAATAGATATAAATGAATTATTATGTTTTAAAACACTTAAGTTTTATTTAATTAAATTTTCTTATTTAAAAAATATTTTCAAATTTGAATTGTTCATCTTCTTCATTCGAACGAAGATGAACACCAAGGAATCAAAGTTCAGGAAAACATCATATTTATATGTCAAAGTGTTTGAAATTCAGTGTACATCAACAATATGTGATCAATTTCAGTTCTTTTATTCAGTTTGGTTCATCATTTTTGAAACTTTTCAAATTTTAGGGTTCAAACGTCTGAACAGACTAGAACCGTCTGACCTAATTTGAATCCAAAACTTGAAATGATTGATTTATTCAGTGAACTTAACTCGTAAATCACAGATATACACTTTTGAACAAGTATTTTTCAGGAAAAAGTGATGATTTTGAGTAAATGGGTGAAAATCAATCGACTGTGTTTAAGTGTTTGAGGTTGTGGGTTGTGAATGAATGGAAAAATGAGACGTGTTCTTTATATACTAAGTGTAAAATTTTAGACAAATGAGCACTGTTTAGACGTTTGGGGTTAGATGCATGACAACTGTTCAGCCGCTTGGGAACTGTTCAGACGGTTCTGAACTGTTCAGCCGGTTGAGCACTGTTCAGTCGGTCGAGCACTGTTTAGCCGCATGTATCTATAGAAACGTCCAACACTTGGTCAATTTTACACAAACCGTCTGGTACTGTGTAGACGCATGGGAATGATGAACCGTCTAATACTTATTCAAATTTACCTAAGTTCTCAGATGGTTGACAACTGTTCAGACGCATGGGTTTATGAGAACTGTCTAAACACTTGTACAAATTCTAAAAACTCTTCATACACCTAAAAGGACTTACGGTCACTGTTTAGACGCATGAGGTTCAACACTTTCATTTTTCACATCTTTCATCTGAACAATGTTTAGAGTTATTAGCATTGTTTACGTACTAATATTCAAACAATTTTCAGGATTTTGAATTTTTCCCACAAAAATTACATTTTTGAACCTCAATTTTTACTTTTAACATTTTAACTCCTTTTATTTTAATTTAAATTTTCTTTCAAAAATTATTTTCCCTTCATTTTAGACTCTAATTAACGAATTGTCTATTTTACAACATTTGTAAGAAGCTTTTCCACTTGCAAATTTATATAGGTTTATTTTATCATCATCAAAATTTACATTCTCAAATTCACACATATTTTGAACATATATCATCATCCTTTCAATTCAACATTTTAATTTTGATTTTGTGAGAAAACTCTTACATTTATTACTCCCCCTAAACATTTAAGTTTGAAAAACTTAAAAGTTTCCAAAGGTAACATAATAAGATCACACATATCATTGTTAAATTGCCTGCACACAAAAAAAATGCACAAAATCAAAATTAAAGCAGAATCAAAATCTAATATTTGCAATAGAATCATTGTCTGCGATGAGATCATATCAGTGAAGATCAGCACATTAAAATAAAATAAAGTATGAATAGTCATAGACAATGAATAAATCCTGATCAAGTGTGTTCCAGGTCAGTGACTTCATAGCAAAGGAGACACAAGATCTAAGGACAGAAAATGAGTGTTTTTTACAAAGGATCAGCTCACTTACTTTTTCAATTCTTGGATCGATTAGGGTGGAGTTAGATATGACATGATGTGATTCATACAAAGACTTAGAGAGATCAACTATCATCAAGACTTGCAAGTAAGTGCACATTCTCAACTTATTACCTGACAAATATGCATAATCAGAGTTTATGTTACTTATTTAACAGAGAATGATCATGGATAACCATTTGATCAGTTCTAACCATCCATTTGAATGGATTATGCACATTGGCATATTTTGCATCAAAGGAGAATATCCAAGTCTGTAATCACTTACAACAGAGGATATCTCAGTACTTCAGGTCTATGATGACTCATAACAAAGAAGTGAGAAGATGCTTGTAACAGATCTCATGATTAGTCACATCACCATCAGGTGTGAGTGTTGTAACTTAACACGTAATCAATTTGATAAGCTAATACAACTCAAAAGTACTCAGATGAATACACATACAAGCATAGAGATTTAGTTTAATCACAAGAATTTACTTTTTAAGTATACTAGCATGATATTGTCTACACATCATATCTGATCATGTCAGACTTTATTAGCAAGTGAAGTATGCAACTGATCTCACTAATGTATTATCATTTCTCACATGTTGCAAAAACAGATACATTCCTAAAAATGAATTGACAAGAAAAGAAGGACTCTATTTTTGGAGTTTTTGTTTTATATATTTTTTTATCTTCAATTTTTGAGTTTTCTACTTTTGTATTTTGTTTTTCAATAAAAGAAAACACACACACCCAAAGTACAATCAGGCAAATAACTTTGAAAGGTTCATTTATAAGAATGTTTTGGTGTAGGGAGGTTCTGATCATAATAAGATTCAAAGAACTGAAATAAGAAGTTAGAAACCAGGTTTATACATGATTAATAAGGCCAATTGACTCCACTAAGTACTCAAACCGTCCCGGTAGGAAGGCTTTAGTAAATAGATCTGTCAACTATTTTTCAGTTGCAATTTCAATCAAAATGATTAAACCTTTTTCAGAGTTATCTCTGAGAAAATGATATCGAATTTCGATATGTTTTGTTTTAGAATGTTGAACTGGATTAGCTGTAATGAACATAGCAGCAGTGTTATCAATGTAAATGGGTGCTGTAAGAAAATTGAAGCCATAATCCAGCAGTTGGTTTTGTAAACAAAGTATTTAAGAACATCCTGCTGATGCAGCTATGTACTCAGCTTTTGTAGTTGAAACAGAGACATTCGTTTGTTTCTTGCATTGCCACAAGACTAATCGGGGACCAAGAAACTGACAACCACCCGTTGTAGATTTTCTATCTTGGCAGCATCCACCATAATCACTATCTGTTTATCCATGTAGCTCAAAGTTACCCTCGTAAGGATACCAAAGCCCTAAAGCTGGTTTACCTTTGAGATACATGAATATCCTCTTGACAGTAATTAAGTGGGACTCTTTCGGGTCTGATTGATACCTAGCACAGACACAAACAACATACATTATGTCTGGTCTAGATGCAGTAAGATACATCAAAGAACCAATCATAGATCTGTATAAAGTTTGGTCTACTGATTTTCCTTTAGGATCAGGCTCTATCTTCGTATTTACGTCAACTGGAGTTCTTATGCACTGACAATCTTGCAGTTTGAATTTCTTCAAGAGTTTGTCAAAAAACTTCTCTTAATTGATGAATATACCATCTACAGATTGTTGAACTTGCAGTCCAAGGAAGAAATTGATTTCTCCCATAGAACTCATCTACAAACGAGACTTCATGATCTCTTCAAATTCATTGCCCAATTTTGGACTAGTAGAAGCAAATATGATATCATCAACATACACTTGCACACATAAGAGATCATCATTATCCTTCTTTATAAATAAAGTTGTTTTGATTTTCCCTCTAGTGTATCCATGTTGGATCAAGTGTTGTGACAATGTCTCATACCAGATTCTAGGTGCTTGATGAAGTCCATATAAAGCTTTGCTAAGCTTATACACCCGATGTGGAAATTCTGCATCCTCAAAGCCCGGAGGTTGCTTCACGTACACATCATCAGTAATTGGACCGTACAAGAATGCACTTTTAACGTCCATTTGATACACCTTGAATCGCATGAATGAAGCATAAGCCAGAATACACGAATGGATTTGAGTCTTGCAACTGGAGCAAATACTTCATCATAGTCAATCCCTTCTTCTTGTGTGTATCCTTGTGCAACTAGTCTCGCCTTGTTTCTTATGACTATCCCTCTATCATCATTTTTATTTCTAAGCAACCATTTTGTTCCTATTGCATTTTCTCCTTCAGGTAATTCAACCAAATTCCACACTTCTTGTTTGCGGAATTGAAGTAATTCTTCTTGCATGGCTTCAATCCGACCATCGTCCTTTAACGCTTCGGTAACATTTTTAGGAACAATTTGAGAAAGAAAACAAGAATATAAGCACAAGTTTGCCTGTTCTGATTTACTCCTTGTTGTTCTCTCATTCAACGGACCAAAAATCTATGATGTTGGATGCTTCTTGTGAATACGAGATGTTGGAATCTATCACCTTGAACATTAACATCCAGATTTGTTTGATTCAAGTTGGAGAGCTGATGCAGTAGGTTAGAAGAATGTGGGTTGAAGTTTGGAACATGAGTCAGTGAGTTAATAAAGTAATCGAAGTTACCAGTATCAACTGCATCACCAGAGATAGATGATGTTCCGGACTCAGGTTGTAAACCTCATTACCATCATTAGGAATTTGTTAAGAATCAACAGAGTTTTCAGTAACTTATTGTTGCTCAAAAATTTGTTGATGATTATTCTCTTATTTGAAGATGGGATCTCTCACAAATGAGAAAAATGGATAGTTTGGGCTTGAATCATCCATATCATCAGAGTCTGAGTCGGGACTAAAGGATCCAAGATCTCTTACCTGTTTCCTGTTGACAGAAGAAGATTCAAATAGATTAGAATTGAATGAGTTTGATAATGAATCTAAATCAAATAACCATGCTGGACGATTTGCAACTGATGGAAAAGAATTTTCAAGGACTTTACCATTGAACGTTTCAATGATAACGTTCGTCTTAGAGTTATAAACTCTATAAGCTTTAGAAGCTGACGAATATCAAAGAAAAAATCCATCATCAGATTTTGCATCAAATTTGCCTAGCTGATCATTGGAATTTAGAATCAAAACAGGACAACCAAAAGATTTAAGAAAATTTATATTTTGGTTTCATGCCAAACATCAACTCATAAGGAGTTTTCTGTTTAACTTTCACCAATAGAGTACGATTCTGAATGAAACGTGCAGTGGATATGGCTTCATCCTAGAAAGTGATTGGAATCATAGCATCTGCTAACATTGCACGGGCTACTTCAATCAGTGTTCGGTTTTTCCTTTCTGTAACTCTGTTTTGTTGTAGAGTTCTAGGAGCATTGAATTGATGAGCTATCCCTTTTCCAGCACAAAATAATTCAATTTTAGCATTTATGAACTGTGTTCCATTATCACTTCTTATTATTTTGACTTTTAGATCAATTTGATTTTCTACTTTAGTGATATACTCTTTTAACAGTTCAGCCGTTTCAGATTTTGCACGCAAAAAGAAAACCCAAGAAAATCTTGTATAGTCATCTATGATAACTAAACAATATGATTTCTTTCCTATGCTCTGCACGTTTACAGGACCAAATAAATCCATGTGTAACATCTGTAGAGGCTTTGAAGTAGAGTTTATCTATTTGGACTTATAAGACGCTCTGTGTTGTTTTCTTTCAAACATGCTTTGCAGAGATTTGATGTAGCGAACTTCTTTGATGGAATTTCTACTACATGACTTCCAATGTTTGATGCGTGAGCAATGAGACAAGTTATTTCTGTTGAAGGGTCAACATGAGACATATCTAACTTGTAGACATCAATATCTCGAACAGCTTTAACAACAACCCACTCCTTACTGATCTGAAATCCTAGCTTTAAAATATAACAATAAGAGTCATCAAATAAAGCAAAATAAGATTTATCACATATTTGTGAAACACTCAAAAGATTAAAGTTCGACTGTTCATAGAAGTTGACTTTATCAAAACCTATAATTCCATTTGATACTGTTCCTTCACCGGTTATCTTTCCACCTACATCTCCACCAAAAGCCACATGAGTACCATCTTTTGTCTTAAGTCTTGAAGTAAGTGTTGATTGCCTGTCATATGCCGGCTACACCCACTATCAACATACCATGTGTTTACTGGTCTACGCGGGCGTACCTGCATTCAAAGACATTTAAGATGAGTTAGTAACCCAAGCCGAGATGGGCTTGGGCTTTCCAAATTTATCTATAATGGTAAACTGTTTAAAATGGAGTTTGTTTACATCAGGTTTGTTTTGATATTTTGGATTTTCAATTCCTCTATGAAAGAGATTCTGATTATCTTTTCTTTGTTTTGTTCTCAAAGCATTAAACCTATTTTCAAGATCATCATCAAGAAATTTTGAACCATCATTTGGAACATTAGAAAAGTTTTTCTTGTTAAATGTTTCATTTTTCATTCTCACAGAACGTGGAATAAATTTTCCTTGATTGTATTGCTATGATTTGATATTATACTTATTATCATAATCAGAATTGATTTTTCTGAAAAATCTCAAACCCAAGAAAGGTTGTTTTTGGTAGATATTTAAAATCAAGATTATTATTTCTTTGAAATTATGAATTAACATATCCTTGATTACCAAAATCCTTCCTAGGTGAGTTCTTTCTGAAGAAACAATCCTTAGTATTATGATTTCGTTCATCACACAATGCACAGTATTTGTTAAAGTAACAATCAGTAGTTGTGTGATTTGTCATATCACATATGTGACAGTAGTTGTTAAAGTAACATTCTGATATGTCATGATTGTACATATCACATATAGCATAATACTTTTAAGCATGATTAAATAACACTTTATTAACCCTTGATGTGGAAGACACATTTGATTCTTGTTTAGCGGTAGGTAGGTTGATATGTTGTTTCTTTTGAGTGTATTTGGTCTTTTGATTCTTAGGATTTTGTTTTTGAGCTTGATCACAACTCTTTGACTCCTTAGATACAAATCTTTTATGAACAATGGAAGACTTAGGACCTGAACCTGTTTTCAGATCAGAGTTAGATTTGATCTTAGGTTTAGATATAGTTTCAGATATTGTGTTCATGTCAAAAGTTCCTACTGACACAAAATTCACCGGTTTAAGTTAAATTGACTGATTTGTTCAACCTTTTTAGCTTTAGCAGCTTTTCTTATTCTTTGATTTCTTGTTCTTGATAAAGTTTTATTGTTTTGGATTTTTATTGCATCTTATGAAGATTCTTTTTCACATTCTTTGTTTTTAATTGATTCATTTGAGCTTGAATCTTCAGAACATGACGTGTCTGATTTAGCTTGTTCACATTTTCCTTTCATTTTGTTATTGACATCATTAGATTTTTTAATCTTTTGTTCAGATTCATTTTGTTCAATAACACTCTCACCTTTTGTTACAAAGATCTTTTTGCTTATTTGTATTGGTTCATAAGATTTTACTTTAATAGGATGACCATTCTTTATCTTTTCTAAATCTTTCTCTTCAAATGTTTCAATATTTATCTTTTTGATTTTACTATCAGCATTTGATTGACTGTTCTTCTTCTTTTCTTGAAATTCTTTAAGCATAGCTTTATTCTCTGGTGAATGATCATGAGTATTAAAATTTTCAGGTAAGGTATTTGTCATTGATTCAGGCGTAGGCTCATGTGTGAATCCTAATCCTGTTTTATTTTTATCTTTTCTACCATTCACCAATTGCTCAACAATTGTCTTTGAGCTTTTAACTTTGGCCAAATTAATTTGAGTTGCTACATGTGCCAATTTTTCTTGTTCAAGAGTTTTTGTCATCTCTTCAATTTGTTTCTTAGCAAGTTCAAGTTCTTTTAATGTTTTGTTCCAAGAGACTTGAAGAGATATGATTTTATCATCAGAAATTTTATGATCAGTTTTCAGCTTGTTGTGCTTTGATTCCTCTTGTTTAAGTTTATCACATATTTTGAACGAGTAATTTCTATAGTGTTCTACTTGTTCAAAACATGCTTTTGTGCACATTTTCTTCCTTACTTCCACTTGAATTTCTGGATAAGAGTTTGAAGTCTCAGTGTCAGATGATGAGTTAACAACCTTTGGTTGTTCAGATTATGCCATGAGTGCAACTTGTTCAGCATTTTCCTTTGGTTCAGATTTATCGCTCCAATCATAATCTTCCTCATTGTCTGATTCACCTTTTGTCTTTGGATCCTTGTCTTCAGACCAGTCTTCATCGTTTATTTCAGCAACCAGTGCTAAACCAGAAGTAAGATCAGCCGTAAACTGTTCAGCATATGCACTCCAGTCATAACCATCCTTGATGCTTGCAACTAGTGCTTTCTTCGGTTCTTCAATGGTCTTTTCTTCTTTGAGTTCTGGCATTGACAGGATTTGATAAGGCTTTTGAAATGTCTTATGTGCCTGTTGATGATATTTCTGACTGTTGGACCTACTTTGACCATTTCCTCTCTGTGTCTTTAGAGCTTTGCACTCTCTAGAAAAGTGGCCATAGCTATTACAGTTAAAGCACCTTGAGTTTGATTTATCAAACCAACAGTTTTGTTTGCACTGGGTTTGTAGTTTCTGTTTGCATATGAGTGCTTTTGAGTTCTGTAAGCTATCATGACCATCTGCCAGTTAAGGTCCATTTCTTCTACATCATAAGGATCCATCTCAAATAAATCCTGCAAAATAAAATCAAATTGAGTTAAATGTCTGCCTTGGTATGCTTAAAAACTTGCCATGAAGGCTGTAAAAGCAGATTTGGACTCTTTATCCTGTAAAAAGGATGTTTATAACATCTTTAACTTTTTCTAGGATTAGCAGAGTTAGAAGATAGAGTCTCATTCACAAATGACTTTCAAGGCTTTGTACATTGTGTACCCAGTTTGATAGTTCTCAAGCCTTGATAGGACTTCTAAAGACAATCCTTTACACATGAGTGAATAAGCCTTAATATCATTCTTCACCTTCTTCAAATCATCTCCATGTAAATCATCTTCAGGATAAGGTTCTTGTGACTCTTTTGTATACACAAAATCTCTATCTAGACCATCAGTGGTGACAGGAATATAAGGCCATTTCTCAATAGATTTCCATAGATTAGTATCTATAGAAATAAGATGGTTTTTCAGTCTGAGTGACCAGTTCTTGAAGTCTACTCTGTTCTTCAACTTTGGTACACGATTCTCAGAATCTTCAGACGTAACCATGTTTAATTTTTTGAATTTATGAAAATGTAATATTTTTTGTTGTTTTTGATTTAAAATGAAACAAAGAAAATATTTTTGGATTTTAGAATTTTGAAAAAAAAAATTCTAAGTGTTAAAAGAAAAGTCTGATGTGTCTGAACTGTACAGAAGCGCCCACTTTGACTTTGAAACGCCTAAGGGAATGCCTTAGAATTTTTGAAACTTCAATGCTAAGAACCGTCTGAACAGTACTGAAACGTCCAAATAGTTGTCAAACTTCTGAACAGTTCTGAAATGTCCAAACAATTGTCAAACTTCTTAATAGTTCTGAAACGTCCAAACAGTTGTCAAGCGTCTGAACAGTTATCAAACGTCCAAACAGTTTCAAAATGCCTGCTACTTTGTTTAAAAAAACGTCCAAATAGTGCTAGAAAGCCTTTAAACAGTGTTAAAACGTCGAATATGAAAATGCCTACATAGTGTTAAAAGCGTCTGAAAAGTGTTCATGCGCCTTACACTTATTAATTTTTAGATGTTTTTCAACACATCAAACGCCTAATTCATCCTTATCGTAACAACCTGATCTAAACAAACTTTTCAAAACATGATCAATTGATCTCAAACTTGTCAATCAACTGTATAATATAGCGAATATCAATCCTTTAGCATCATTTTGCTTCAATTAACAACAAAAGTTTATGATTTTGATCAAATTTGTCTTCGAACGAATGAAGAACAGTTCGCACTTAAATCTGATGAAAATTCAGATCTATAAGCGTAAAATCACTCAATTGTGATTCAAATCATCTTTCAAGTGATCAAACACAACGGAATTCATCAATTAATTGATCAATTGCTAGCAAAAACACAGATTCAAGTGATTCACAATGCTCGAAAGTTGTTTCAAGCTTCAAATCACCGAACTAAAGGCTCTGACACCATTTGATAGGTTCAAAATGGATCGATTCTGTGTTATGATTAAGCAATCAACAATTAAAAGAACAAAGTAATCAACAATTGCAAAAATTCAATCAGTTTCTATTGATTAGATGCAAGGATCATAGTGTACAATTGAGAGAAAAATGTTCAAAAACGTATAACTACCCAATACACTTAACTCTATTTATACTAACATAGAAACTAAGGAACATATATTACAATATAAGTCCCTACACTATTGCAAAAGTAAACTATAATCCAAAAGTAACATACAAAGACTGAAATAAAGATACCATGTTAAATCTTTAAGAGGTGCTAACATACTCAGCCCCGGTGAAGAAACGCTGGTAGCCGAATGAGTTGGACCAAATTCAGGGAACAAATAACCAACAAATACATCCCCATCAATCAACTCGAGAAGCTGGAGTCAGAATTTCTAAGCGCTTGGAAATGAATGGTCCTAATTACACTGAGTACATCAACCGCTTCTTAGCCCTGTCTTGACTGGTGCCACACCTGGTGACACCAGAATCTAAGGACGTAGCACGTTTCATCTGGGTGTTACATCCTAGAGTTAGAGTTATGGTCTGATCTTCCAGACCTACAACTCTATAGGCTGCGGTGGATCTCACTAGCAATTTAACTGATGACCTGGTTAGGGTTGGATGGGTAGAGCTGGGAAGAACTAAAGCAAAGAAGAGAAAGTGAGTTGATGTCAAGAAGATGATGGGTAACAGCAACGTTTCAAGCAAGAGGTTAGTGAAGGTATTAGATGTGATGATCAGGGAAGAAGAGCATGGAAGTTGTATGTAGGCACAAGCCCCTTTTGCAACAAGAGCAAACTGCACCATCAGGGGGAGTGTAACCCAATGCCCTGTTTTAGGTGCAAGCGAACCGGTCACTTAATTAAGGACTGTACGTATGCGCCGGGTAAGCAATGCTATTAGTGTGGAGATCAAGGGCACATGAGGAATTAGTGTCCTAAGCTGGGGAGAGATAAGGATGCCAGACCCAACAAGCCTAAGGGACGAGCATTCGTGATGGAACCAGCTGATGCTTACAAAGAACCTGATATGGTCAATGGTATGTTCCTGATAAACAACCATCCTGCTACCGTTCTATTTGATACGGGAGCAACTGCTAGTTTTGTATCTAGTACTTTTAGGCCTTTGATTGACTTGAGTTCATGCATCCTGACTGATACGTTTACCGTATAATTAGCTGGCGATAACATCTTAGAAACTAAACAAGTCATCAAGGATTGCTTAATGAATCTATAAGGAAGCATATTTAAGATAAACCTGATCCCTATTAAGCTAGGAGGATTTGATGTGGTCCTTGGTATGGATTGGATGGCTAGGCATAGAGTCAAAATCGTGTGTGATGAACGCCTACTTAAGATACCTTTGAGCGACAGGAAAGTGCTAGTGGTTCATGGCGAAAGAAGTAACACATTGTATCCTATGATATCTCATTTAAAAGCTACTAAGAGTCTTGTGAAGGGATGCCCAGCTTTCATAGTCTATGTGATGAAGGATAAAGAGGAGAAGAAGATTAGGGATATTCCCGTGGCTTCTGAATATCCAGAAGTGTTTTCCGAAGACCTACCGGGACTCCCTTCGAATCAACAGGATGAGTTCCAGATAGATCTACTGCCCAGTGCTGCACCAGTAGCCAAGTCACCGTACCGACTCGCCCCACCCGAGATGAAGGAACTAATACTAGAAATCCAAGAGCTACTTGACAAGGGATTTATACGGCCAAGTGTCTCTCCATGGGGTGCCCCGGTACTATTCTTGAAGAAGAAGGATGGAACCCTACGCATGTGCATTGATTACAGGGAGCTAAACAAGCTGACAATAAAGAACAGATACCCTCTTCCAAGAATAGATGACCTATTTGATCAACTGTAGGGAGTAAGTGTAACACCCGAAAGTTTGACTTTTTGATAGGTTGTGCGACTGAGCCTCAGTCGCCTGGGATTTATGCGACTGGAGGTTCAACCGCATGCTATTCGGCCGATTGAAGCTCAACCGTACGCTTGGAGTTCAACCGCCCGAATGAAGGACGAACCGCATGGAACACATGCGACTGGGGTCCAATCGCATGGTGTTCATATGACTAAAGGTCCAGTCGCCCCTGGACCAGACGCGACTGAGTTGTGGGTATAAAAGAGGAGTAGCTCTCATTCTCCTCCCAACACTGCATATTTCAGTCGGGAAAGAGAGCAGAGAGCGAACGAGAGCAGAGAAGAAAGAGGGAAAGTGCTGACCGAGCTCCGGATTTGTCATGAGGCTAGCCAAATCGAAGCTCATCAACTCCTACCTGTTAATGTGAGTTGAAGAACCCCTCATTTACATGTTTTCTAATGATTTTGGGGCTGGAAACACATAGAAACCCTATTTTTGAAATAGTGTAAGTTTGACCCATTTGGGTGAATCTTGAGTAATGTATTTATAGTAAGAATTAGGACTCGTATACGCTTGTATGATGTCCTAGTATGAATCCCTGAGACTTGGGAGGGTCAATTTGGGCTGAAAATGGGTTTATGATGAGTTTGAGAGCGTTGGTTCGCGACTGCTGTTCATGAAGAACTCCAGTTGCTGCCCAGTTAGGGCTATGCGACTGAAGGGCCATTCGGCCGAATGGGGATTAGTTGATGTCCAATCGCACGATTGAGGCTCAGACGCATGATTGAGCCTTTGTCGCACGATAGGCTATGCGATAGGGGGTTTCGGTCGCATAGGTCCCGATCGCAGGGTAGTTCAGTCGTACGGTTAAGAGTTAGTCGCATATAACCCAGTCGCATAGTGTCTAGTCGTACGGAAGGAAGTTCCAGTCGCATGATTGTATGCCCATTCGCATGACAGCCCAATCGCACGGTCCAGTCGCATGGAGGACATGCGACTGGGATAGGTTCAGTCGCCCGAATAGGGCTGATGTGAATGTATAGAGAAGTGTATGTATGATGTATGTATGTTAAGTATGATGTGGCCATGATTGATGATGAATACAGATGATTTGTGAATACCTATGTTCCTTATGTAAATGTATTTTATCTTTTAATAACTTTACGTGAATGAATGAAAGAATGAAAAGAATGTATTAAGAACGTAAAGTGAAAGATAAGTAAAGAAGGAACATGATGAACGAATGCATGCATTAACGAATGAATGAATGAATGTAAGTAAGGCTTGCAAGCAAATGAAAGGAGGTACACACCCCTGGCAGGTGTTAGCTCAACGGTGTGCGGGTTAGCTACCCCGAAGGATGCACATCGGGGTCAGTCTTTGTGATTGACCAGAAGTATGTATGGGATCCTTGCCGCTTACCCTAGGTGACTAGATCAGCATTAGTGCACAACGTTCGTGATTGATCATCACAGGTCCAGCACCCGCATTTGTGCACAACGTTCGGGGTATAGCATATGGCATTGATCCAGAAGTAAAGTGAAAAGATAAGTGGTGCATGTACCTACCCCAGGTGACTGGATCAGCATGTGTGCACAACGTTCGTGGTTGATTACCACAGGTCCAGCACCAGCAGTATGTATGATGTAAGGGGGTATTGTACATGTCACCGAATGTAAAGAATGTTCGAACAAACGTAATGAATGTATGAATGAATGAAATAAACGTTCGAACGGAAGAAATGAAAGAATGTAAAGTATGTATGTATGAAAGTGAACGAGAATGATGTCTAGTACACGATTGAATGATTAATGAACGAATGATGAAAATAATAATAATATTATCTACGTGTACGTATGATGTGTGAGCACATGTATGTAAGAACAGTTATAAAGAATGAAAGTATGTTTTATTATAAAACTAGAACTCACTCAGCAACGCTGACTTTTTATGTGTTTTCAGTTGGCAGGTAGTGTTGCTGAGGATGGCACGAGGTGGCTACTCAGCTCTTTTGGGATGACATTCACCTTTTGATTATGCTGCCACATCATGTGTTGTGGGCCCGTAATGCACGCAACACATCATGTTGCATGCAAGTGTGAGATTTCTTAAGAATCCTGATAAACAGGATTACTTATGGAATCTCCTTTAAGATGAAGAAGATATTTTTGAACTTAATATCTTCTATTAGAGGTCACTGTATATGACCCTATGATTGCTGAGTTTCAGCAGCAATCATAGTAAAGCTAGGCAATGTAGGGAAAGCTTGTATTTTGTAATCAAGACAATGATGTAAAAGCTTTTATGATGAAATGAGAATGACTTTTATTAATTCCGCTGCTTTATTCCATTATGTTTATATTAAATGTATGTTTTATGTGTGATGACGACCAACTGTGAGGTGCCCGGTGAGCGGGGCCTTACGGAAGCGAAGCGCTATGCCGGGGCGGGGGGACGGGAAAAAGACTTTCACGGGAAAGTCGGGTAGAAAGTAGGGTGGATTCCACTTAGTTCATCTGGTCGATCCAACTTATAGGCCACCTCTCCTACTCGAGCAACGATTCGGAAAGGGCCTATATACCGCGGACTCAACTTACCCCTCTTCCGGAATCGAATGATCCCTTTCCAAGGTGAGACCTTTAACATAACCCGGTCTCCCACCTTGAACTCAATCGGCCTGCGTCGTTTGTCGGCATACGATTTCTGTCGGTCTTTGGCTGCCTTCATATAAGCTTTAATTCTTTCGAGCTTTTCAGTCGTAGCCTCGACCACCTCGACGCTTCCCAATTCTTTCTGACCAATTTCACCCCAAGAGACGGGTGTCCTGCATCTCTTACCGTATAACATCTCATAGGGTGGCATGCCGATACTGGCATGATAACTGTTGTTGTACGAGAATTCAGCTAATGGTAGGTGGTCATCCCGACTTCCCCCGAAGTCAATAACACATGCTCGGAGCATGTCCTCCAATGTCTGAATGGTCCTTTCCGACTGACCATCAGTTTGAGGGTGATAAGCCGTGCTAATATGCAACCTCGTCCCCATAGCATCGTGGAATTTCTTCCAAAATTTGGATGTAAACCGGGTGTCGCGATCAGACACAATCGACACCGGTACACCATGACGAGTCACAATCTCTTTGATGAAAAGATCGGCCAACCTTTCGGACGAATATGTCTCGCGCATCGGTAAGAAGTGAGCACTTTTCATCAATCGATCCACAATCACCCAGATCGTATCATACCCTTTCGGGGTACGTGGCAGCTTTGTGATAAAATCCATGGTGATGTGCTCCCACTTCCATTCCGGTATGTCCAACGGTTGAATCTTTCCATACGGCTTCTGGTGCTTTGCCTTTACTTGCAAACACGTGAGGCATTTACTCACATACTCCACCACATCACGTTTCATACCCGGCCACCAGTAATCTTTCTTCATATCTTGGTACATCTTGGTAGCACCGAGATGAATGGAGTATCGAGTCTTGTGGGCTTCATCCATGATCTTCATACGTAGATCCCCGAATCGAGGAATCCACACTCGCCCAAATCGAGTCTTGGCACCACACGTGTTTTCACCCAGTTCTGCGACTAGACCTCTCATTCATTCAGAGTTTAGATGATCCTCTTTCAGTGCTTCATCCTGGAACTCTCTGACTTGTTTCATCACGTCGGAGGTCATGATTAGCTGGTACGCCTTCACCCGAATTGGCTCGGGCCTCTCCTTTCGGCTAAGGGCATCAGCCACCACGTTGGCTTTACCCGGGTGGTAATGGATCTCACAATCATAATCTTTTATCAGCTCCAACCACCGCCTCTGCCTCATGTTTAGATCCTTCTGCTTGAAGAAGTACTTCAAGCTCTTGTGGTCCGTGAAGATGGTGCACTTCATCCCGTACAAATAGTGCCGCCAAATCTTCTACGCGAAAACCACAGCTGCTAGCTCCAAGTCATGAGTAGGGTAATTAACCTCATGAACTTTCAGCTGTCTGGATGCATAGGCTATCACCTTTCCCTTTTGCATTAATACACACCCCAACCCCGACTAGGAGGCATCGGAATAAACCACTAAGTCTTCACTCCCATCGGGTAGTGCCAATACTGGAGCTTGGGTCAATCTTGTCTTCAGTTCTTCGAACGCCTTTTCCTGAGCTTGACCCCATACAAATTTCACATCCTTCCGGGTCAACTTTGTCAGTGGAGAAGCAATTTTGGAAAAGTCCTGGATGAACCTTCGGTAGTAACCCGCCAAACCCAAGAAACTACGGATCTCGGATGGCGTCTTCGGAGACTTCCATTGCATTACTGCCTCCACCTTCGCCGGATCAACCAGAATCCCATCCGGATTTACCACGTGACCCAAGAATTGGACCTCACGCAACCAAAATGCGCACTTGAAGAATTTTGCATACAATTTCTCCCTTCTCAACGTCTCCAGAACTTCGCGAATGTGACCGACATGCTCAGTCTCGTTCTTCGAATAAATCAAGATGTCATCAATGAATACAATCACCGATTTATCCAACATCGGCCGGCACACCCTATTCATCAGGTCCATAAAAGCAGCTGGCGCATTGGTCAACCCAAATGACATGACGAGGAACTCGTAGTGACCGTAGCGCGTACGAAAAGTTGTTTTAGGGATATCCTGCTCCTTCACCTTCAGTTGATGGTAGCCTGATCGAAGATCTATTCGTGAAAACCAACTAGCACCCTGAAGTTGATCAAACAAGTCATCGATCCTCGGCAAGGGGTATCTGTTCTTTACCGTCAACTTATTCAGCTCGCGGTAGTCGATGCACATCCTCATACTACCGTCCTTCTTCTTTACAAACAGGACCGGAGCACCCCAAGGTGAGATACTCGGTCGAATAAACCCCTTATCCAGCAGCTCTTGTAATTGCTCCATCAACTCTTTCATCTCTGTCGGGGCCAATCGGTATGGTGCTTTGGCAACAGGTTGGGCGCCTGGTATCAGATCAATCTGGAACTCGATCTCTCTGTCAGGTGGCAATCCCGATAAGTCTTCCGGGAACATGTCTGGGAACTCACACACAACCGGAACATCAGATAGTTGTGGTGTTGGCTTTTCTACATCCTTTACATAACATAAAAAGGCGTTACATCCACGCCTCATACATTTCCCCGCCACTGCCATTGAGATCACCTTCGGAATCATAGTAACCCGATCGCCATAAACTGTCACTGGACTACCGTCGGGCGCTGTCAAACTGATCATCTTCTTCCGACACACAATGTTCGCCTCATGATCTGCCAACCAATCCATCCCAAGCACTAAATCGAAACCGCCTAACATCATCGCAAATGGTTTAACTGGGAATTTGTGACCCTCCAGTTCTACATCGCAACCCTCAATTACCTCAGAAATCCTGGTGGTTTTTCCTATAGCAGTCTCTACATCAAACGGCACATCCACACGTCTACTACTAACGGGCAATTTGGCACAAAAAGCAGCAGAAATAAAACTCCTACTGGCACCCGAATCAAATAATACTGAGGCTAAAGTTTGGCTCACCAGAAACGTACCGGACACGACATCAGGGTCCGTCCTAGCCTCTTCCTGCGTCATCGTGAATGCTCTGGCGCTTGCTCTCGACCCTTCGCCCACTGCCTTCTTCACACCGGAACCCTCAGATCTCGGCTTCTTGCAATCTTTGTTCATATGACCACTTTCCCCGCAGTTAAAGCACTTCAAGCCCTTACATTCTTTCGCCATATGACCTGGATTTCCACACTTAAAATAAACATTCAGCCCCCATCTGCACTCACCACCGTGCTCTCTCCCACATTTCCCACACTTTCTCGACCCCGTACTTGACGCAACCACACGGCGATCATCAACTCGTGCCTTCTTGCTGCTTGTCGAAGTATCACCTCGACCCAACCTCTTTCCCTGCCACTTCCTCTCATCACTTCCCTTCTTACTACCCTCTGCCTTCACCAATGCAGCTCGTTCATCGTACAACCTCCCAGCTAAATCCACCGCCGACCTGAAAGTACTCGGTCGAGCGGAAATCAAATGCCAATGAATTTCGGCTGGCAACCCCTGAATATACCGGTTAATCTTGCGAGACACCGGCGTCACTTGCTCTGGCACCAACCGTGCCATGTCGTTAAACTTGGTTGTGTATTGTTGGTGGGTCATCGTTCCCGCCTCCAACTGCAGGAACTCTCTCTCAACTCTGTCCATCTCCCGACGAGGACTAAACTCCTCGATCACCATTCTCTTCAACTCAGACCACTTCATCTTTCCAATGGCCCTGCTACCCTCGGCCTGGACAATATTGTCCCACCAGCACAATGCTGTCCTCGTAAAAGAGTGGGTAGCAAACTTCACCTTTTTATCCTCTTGGCAGTCACTGATATCAAGGACTGCCTCCATTTCTCTCACCCATTGGTGAGCATCCGCAGCCGTACCAGTACCATCCAAAGTCGGGGGCTTGCACCTCATAAATGCCCCGTAATTACAACCCCGGGCTGTCTCCCGTACATGCTATTCTTCCTCTTCCTCTTCATCATCGGATAATACTGTTTCTGCTTCTGTCTGTTGCTGTCTACCTGAGGACCGATTCCTCCCTCGTCTCTCGTCTTCACGTACTGCCTTTATCACTTCGGTCACTACAGACGGTAGGATCGTCTGCATGACCTGATGTACTTCCTCGACCACTGCCTCTTTTACCGAGGCTCTCAAATTTGCGCTTTCGTCTGCCTCCTCCTGATGAGGAGTCTCGTTTTCCTCATGAACTACTTTCTCTGTCCTAGGTCTTCCTCGCGTGACACGCGGTTCAGCACCACGTCCACCACCACGGGAAGCTTTAGATGATCTACCACCGACCATCTTCTATCACACTGAAAGATTCAAACACCAACACGGTCATTCAAGGAAATAGCTCAGTTTATGTCAAGTATAGTAAGTCCCTAATTACAGTGGCCAGTTGTGATTAGCCACTTACTCTACTCTTCGTACCCCGAGCATTACCTGTCCTGACTACATCAGTATCTAAATCTAACAGCACACATAAACCATATTACACGCGCAAATAACTTTGATTATCTTTAAGAAAATACCTGATGGCACGCAGCTACTCAGATGGCATTCTTCCCTTTTTCTGTCCCATTTTCAGTTTAAGTTTTAGGTTTATTTTGAAAATTTACCCATTTTACTTAAACTTTTGCTCTGATACCAACTTGTAAGGCCCCGCTCACCGGGCACCTCACAGTTGGTCGTCATCACACATAAAACATACATTTAATATAAACATAATGGAATAACGTAGCGGAATTAATAAAAGTCATTCTCATTTCATCATAAAAGCTTTTACATCATTGTCTTGATTACAAAATACAAGCTTTCCCTACATTGCCTAGCTTTACTATGATTGCTGCTGAAACTCAGCAATCATAGGGTCATATACAGTGACCTCTAATAGAAGATATTATGTTCAAAAATATCTTCTTCATCTTAAAGGAGATTCCTTAAGTAATCCCGTATATCAGGATTCTTAAGAAATCTCACACTTGCATGCAACATGATGTGTTGCGTGCATTACGGGCCCACAACACATGATGTGGCAGCATAATCAAAAGGTGAATGCCATCCCGAAAGAGCTGAGTAGCCGCCTCGTGCCATCCTCAGCAACACTACCTTCCAACTAAAAACACATAAAAAGTCAGCGTTGCTGAGTGAGTTCTAGTTTTATAATAAAACATACTTTCATTCTTTATAACTGTTCTTACATACATGTGCTCACACATCATACGTACACGTAGATAATATTATTATTATCTTCATCATTCGTTCATTAATCATTCAATCGTGTACTAGACATCATTCTCGTTCACTTTCATACATACATACTTTACATTCTTTCATTTCTTCCATTCGAACGTTTATTTCATTCATTCATACATTCATTACGTTTGTTCGAACATTCTTTACATTCGGTGACATGTACAATACCCCCTTACATCATACATACTGCTGGTGCTGGACCTGTGGTAATCAACCACGAACGTTGTGCACACATGCTGATCCAGTCACCTGGGGTAGGTACATGCACCACTTATCTTTTCACTTTACTTCTGGATCAATGCCATATGCTATACCCCGAACGTTGTGCACAAATGCGGGTGCTGGACCTGTGATGATCAATCACGAACGTTGTGCACTAATGCTGATCTAGTCACCTAGGGAAAGCGGCAAGGATCCCATACATACTTCTGGTCAATCACAAAGACTGACCCCGATGTGCATCCTTCGGGGTAGCTAACCCGCACACCGTTGAGCTAACACATGCCAGGGGTGTGCACCTCCTTTCATTTGCTTGTAAGCCTTACTTACATTCATTCATTCATTCGTTAATGCATGCATTCGTTCATCATGTTCCTTCTTTACTTATCTTTCACTTTACGTTCTTAATACATTCTTTTCATTCTTTAATTCATTCACGTAAAGTTATTAAAAGATAAAATACATTTACATAAGGAACATAGGTATTCACAAATCATCTGTATTCATCATCAATCATGGCCACATCATACTTAACATACATACATCATACATACACTTCTCTATACATTCACATCAGCCCTATTCGGGCGACTGAACCTATCCCAGTCGCATGTCTTCCATGCGACTGGACCGTGCGATTGAGCTGTCATGCGAATGGGCATACAATCGTGAGACTGGACTTCCTTCCGTACGACTAGACACTATGCGACTGGGTTATATGCGACTAACTCTTAACCGTACGACTGAACTACCCTACGATCGGGACCTATGCGACCGAAACCCCCTATCGCATAGCCTATCGTGCGACTGAGGCTCAATCGTGCGTCTGAGCCTCAACCGTGCGATTGGACATCAACTAATCCCCATTCGCCCGAATGGCCCTTCAGTCGCATAACCCTAACTGGGCAACGACTGGAGTTCTTCATGAACAGCAGTCGCGAACCAACGCACTCAAACTCATCATAAACCCATTTTCAGCCCAAACTGACCCTCCCAAGTCTCAGGGATTCATACTAGGACATCCTACAAGCGTATACAAGTCCTAATTCTTACTATAAACACGTTACTCAAGATTCACCCAAATGGGTCAAACTTACACTATTTCAAAAATAGGGTTTCTATGTGTTTCCAGCCCCAAAATCGTTAGAAAACATGTAAATGAGGGGTTCTAGAAGTCACATTAACAGGTAGGAGTTGATGAGCTTCGATTTGGCTAGCCTCACGAGATACCCTCTTCCGAGAATAGATGACCTATTTGATCAACTGTAGGGAGTAAGTTATTTTTCCAAAATAAATTTTAAGATTAGGGTACCATCAGCTGAAGATAAGAGAAGAAGACATACCCAAAACGGCCTTTAGAACTAGATATGGACATTATGAGTATCTGGTCATGCCTTTTGGGCTGACTAACGTACCGGCGGCGTTTATAGATCTCATGAACCGTGCATGTCGCCCATATCTTGACAAATTTGTAATTATGTTTATCGGCGACATCCTGATCTACTCCTGTAGTAAGGAAGAGCACGAGAAGCACCTCAGGTTGATTCTTAAGCTACTCAAAAATGAGCAATTATATGCCAAATTCTCCAAATCTGAGTTCTAGATGCGAGAAATCCAATATCTAGGGCATATAGTAAATGAGAATAGGATTCAAGTTGACCCTTCTAAGAATGAGGCTATTAAGAACTGAAAAATTCCTGAAATCCCCACTGAAATAAGGCAATCCCTTGGATTGGCCGGATACTACAGAAGGTTTATCGAAGACTTCTCATACATCATGCAACTATTGACTGCTCTGACTAAAAAGAATACCACCTTTGTGTGGGAACGAGAGCAGAATAAAGCATCTGAAATGCTCAAGGAGAAACTGTGTAGTGCACCTATCCTTGCCCTCCCTGATGGAGTCGAAAATTTTGTAGTCTACTGTGACGCCTCGCATTAAGGACTAGGATGCGTGCTAATGTAGCGCAACAAGGTAATAACTTATGGATCAAGACTGTTGAATGATCATGAAAAGAACTAGACAACACACGGTCTAGAATTGGGCGCCGTGGTGTTTGCGCTCAAAATATGGAGGCATTATCTCTATGGCACGAAGTGCATTATCTCTATGGCACGAAGTGCATTATCTACACTAACCATAGGAGTTTCCAACACATCCTAGATCAGAAGACGCTAAACATGCGCCAGAGTAGATGGGTTGAGCTATTAAATGATTACGAATGCAAAATCCGCTACCATCCCGGCAAGGCCAATGTAGTGGCAGATGCCTTGAACTGGAAAGAAAGAGAAAAACCCTTTTGCGTCCATGCCTTAAGGATGAGTGTGTACACCAACTTCATCGCAAGGCTGAAAGAAGCTCAAGGCGAATCATTAAAGGAAGATAAATTAGTAGAGGAAGTGTTAACAGGAATGGAGAAGCGATTAGAGATGAGTAACGATGGTATATATAAATATTAAGGGAGAACGTGGGTACCCAAGTACAAGGGAATAAGAGAGGTAATCCTCGACGAATCCCACAAATCTAGGTACTCGATTCACCCTAGAAGTGTCAAAATGTACTAGGATCTAAAGGCAATGTGTCTTGGAATGAAGAAATCAATCGCTATTTATGTTGGGAAGTGTCGGACCTGCGCCATGGTAAAAACCAAAAATCAAAAACGGTCAGGAACGTGCAACAACACGAAATTCCAGAATGGAAATAGGATAACGTCACAAGGGATTTTGTTACAAAGTTACCCAGAACGTTTAGAGGTCATGATGCTATTAGGGTAATAGTGGATAGGCTTACTAAATCAGCTCACTTCTTGCCGATTCGAGAAGACTACGACCTAACAAAGCTAGCTCAACTGTACATCGATGAAATAGTGACCAGGCATGGTGTGCCTCTTTCAATCATCTCCGACCTTGATAGCCGCTTCACTTCTCATTTCTGGAAATTACTCCAGCAGGATTTAGGAACTCTTCTATATTTAAGTACCGCATACCACCCACAAACTGATGGTCAGAGTGAAAGAACCATTCAAACCTTGGAAGATATGCTAAGAGCTTACGTAATTGACTTTGGTGGGATCTGCTTTTCTTTTAACCCCAGAATCAGATCGGGCAGGATGTCCTTGCTCTGCGTTTCGTCAACCGTAGATAAAACAGAGCTACTATCTACTAGAATACTAGACCCTACTTGGGACAACCATCTTCCTTTGGTGGAGTTCTCCTATAATAATAGTTACCATGCAAGTATAAAGGCAGCTCCTTATGAGACCCTATATGGTAGAAAACGCCGATCACCATTGAGTTGGAATGAGATTAGCGATAGCCATGTAATGGGACCTGACATCGTATTGGAGACCACTGACTAGATATTTAAAATCGAGGAGCATTTAGGAGCAGCCAGAGACCGTCAAAAGAAATACACTGACAGAAGACGAAAACTATTGGAATTTCAAGTGGGTGACAGAGTAATGCTGAAAGTAGCACCATGGAAGGGAACTATGAGGTTGGAAAGAAAGGAAAGTTAAGCCCGAGATACATTGGACCATATGAAATACTGGCAAGAATTAGCCTCATGGCATATCAATTAAAGTTACCTCAAGAGTTAAGTTACATACATGACACCTTCCATGTGTCAAACTTGAAGAAGCACATGGTAGACAAGACCATGGAGTTACTGTTGAAAGAGGCAAGGATTAATAGCAAGCTGAACTTCTTGGAAGAGCCTGTAGAGATCACTGACCGGTTGGTCAAGAAACCCAGGCGAAGTCGCATACCCAAGGTCAAGGTAAGATGGAATTCTAGGCGAGGACCTGAATTCACTTAGGAGCGAGAAGATGAGATGAGAAAAGAATTATCCACATCTCTTCAAACCCACCCGTTCCAGAGCTTATCGAAGCTAAAATTTCGGGACGAAATTTCCTAAATGGTGGGAGCATGTAACAACCGACCTCAATGTCATAATTCTAACCCTTAACCTCCTGTATCATTATCCATGCAATTAATATGAGTGTTAATATCTTTATTATTATTAGCAGTAGTGTTATTATTATTACTACTACTATTGTCATTTTTGATATTTCATGTGCCTTTTTATGATGATTTAGTTAGTTCAAGCTTTCGCTTAGGAAAACTTAGTGTTCCGGGAAAATCAATTAGTCACCCTTGCATGGCTTAATCTTAGTTCAAATAATTAAAAATGTGTGTACATATATATACACACACATAATTCAGCTCAAATAAGTATATATATATATATATATATATACACTTAACACACTTAACAACTAACTATAGTATACCACCAAAAATACTACACTAAACTACATAATAACTAATTACCATTAAAATTTAAATCAAAACTTTAACACTAGAGCCAAAAGCGGCCACCCTTTACCACCTATCCCTTCCCATTTGCCCCAATAAACATACAACCCTCTTCTCCCTCATTCTCTTTACATGCAATTCCAATTCAAACTACACATACACACACACACTTCTCCCCCTCTCGGTTTCTTTCAGCTGAAAACACACACACACCACGGTTTCAACACCATTTCAGCAAGATTTTCGAAGAACACCAACATTCCAACACTTTCCAAGCTTCAAACAAGCAAGAAGGTGTCATTTTGTGAACTTTAGTGCTTGGTTCTTGCAAGCTCGAGACTCTCCAGCCCTTGTTCGAAGCTTTCCAAATCGTTTTGTCTCTGTACACTCTCCAAATCATCAACCATACAAAGAGTAAGCTTCATCTCACCCGAAACAAGCTATGTCATGTGTTATTCGTTCTTTAATCTACCAAACATATTACTTTCTTTGTTCTAACAGAATCTTGCTGCTACAATCTTGTTCTTGAGGAGCATTTTACATCCTTGAAGGTATCTCATTCGACATATTGCTTATTCTATGGGTAAAACCGGATTTCCACCATGAAAACCCTCGTTTTAGTGACTTTTGCATCATCTAACCCTTATGCCTTGTAACCTCCGAACAAAACCTTTTAATCTGATTATAAATGGTTTATATAACTCTTAACAACCTGATTTGAAAGTTACAAAATGATATGGTAATGTTTAAGCACGATCCCTAATGTTTTACACATGTGTAATGGGTTAAAATGGTGAAATCTGTTGGAGCATATATAGTCATATATAGTGTGTCCGTCGCTTGACGAATAGTCTAGGCTTAATGTTATACACCTTGTAAACACATGAAACTGGGTCATTCGTAGGAGCATATGCGAATGAGACTCAGTCGTAAGACTGAGCCATAAGAATGGTCCAGTCGTGCGACTGAGAGATGCGATTGGGGCATTCGTAAGACTGAGCCATAAGAATGGTCCAGTCGTGCGATTGAACCATACGCATGGTCCAATCGCACGAATGGGCCCAGTCGCATCTAATATGGGCCGAGGCCTATATATACCAGTTTCAATGTGTAAAAACGAAAAAGAGGGTTTTGAGAGGGTCTGCCCGGGGCCTAGGTGCTGCCGGATGAGAGGGGAGATCATGCTCGATCTCCCCTTGCCAAAAGTTGTAATTCTTAAGTTGTAACGAGCTTAAAATCGTTATCTTTTATCAATGAAATCATTCGATTATTGTTCGTACTTTTGTTTATCTTTTGGTTGTTTATCCTTCCGTCAAGAACGTGCTCAGATGTTTACCGATCCAGTGACTTCACAATTGGTATCAGAGCCGGTTACTGCTAGATTGATCTAACAATCACTCTAGCAACCCGAGCTCTTGATCTCTGGATCTATTTCAGGTTCTTTGACGTTAAACCGCCTTCGTGTTCTTTGTGTTCTTCGTGTTTTGCTCAAATCTCATTGTGTGTGATGTTTATTTGTTAAAACCGGACTCGGAATCTTCTTCAAATCATAAAAACGAATCCAATGATACAAATTTTGTGTTGTATCTCGTCCAAATCATCGGATTAGGGTTTTTTAGCCTTGTGGCGGCTGCAGATCTGGTTTTCTGCGTTCAGACCCGTTCATGCAATTGGGCCATGCGACTGGACCTCATTCGCACGATTGAACCATTCGTATGGTCCATTCGTACGTCTAACCCAGTCGTATGTCCATTCGTACGAATGAACATTCATTCGCACGACTGACCCTCTCGTGTACTTCATTCGCACTACTGAACCATTCGGAGTGTCCATTCGCACGTATGTCTTCATTCGTCTGATAACAATTGTGAAGTCACTGGATCGGTAAACATCCGAGCACGTTCTTGACGGAAGGATAAACAACCAAAAGATAAACAAAAGTACGAACAATAATCGAATGATTTCATTGATAAAACATAACGATTTTAAACTCGTTATAACTTAAGAATTACAACTTTTGGCAAGGGGAGATCGAGCATGATCTCCCCTCTCATCCGGCAGCACCTAGGCCCCGGGCAGACCCTCTCAAAACCCTCTTTTTTAGTTTTTACACATTGAAACTGGTATATATAGGCCTCGGCCCATATTAGATGCGACTGGGCCCATTCGTGCGATTGGACCATGCGTATGGTTCAATCGCACGACTGGACCATTCTTATGGCTCAGTCTTACGAATGCCCCAATCGCATCTCTCAGTCACACGACTGGACCATTCTTATGGCTCAGTCTTACGACTGAGTCTCATTCACATATGCTCCTGCGAATGACCCAGTTTCATGTGTTTACAAGGTGTATAACATTAAGCCTAGACTATTCGTCAAGCGACGGACACACTATATATGACTATATATGCTCCAACAAATTCCCCCTTGGACGTTGCTTGCGAATAGTAGATAACACCTCTTACAATCTTCAGTCAATCTTTGCTCTGGTTTCCAATAGAATTAAACGAACAACCATATTAGCCAACATTGCCGATCCGTCAGGTTACCACAATATCCCTGAAAATGAATTTAGGCACAATAGCTTTCGTTTACTTTGCAGAACACCATTATAGCAGTAAGATTCCCCAAATGACTGATTTTCCAGATAATGACATGACCAGTTTTCCATTGCTTCAATCTTCACACAGTCTAACCTGTTTAACATTAACAACTGTAGAAATTCCCCCTCACATTCAGCATATCCCAATATATAAATGTTGTGCTCTCCTAACGTCTTCATACGGTGTATTGGGCAAAAGGTTGAAGGTTCCAATCCATAGCCGACAATATCAAACAAATCAGCATGCACGAAGATTCATCATCAGAAACCTGCTCACATCATCACTTTCTGATTGCGTCTTCAATTTCTCTATACACGGATTCCCCCTAAGATTGAGAATCCTCTCTGTGTGGATAAATATAACTTGATTGGCCCATAAATAGTCAGATGCTCCTGACTACCCCACAAAATCAGCACCGACAGCTGACATCTTCTCTTCTCTCTTTCGTGTTCTAACAACATTCACCGATTCTGGAAGTCCAACGAATAATGGGGTATCCATCGAACTTGTTTGACATAAGAAACTCAGGGTGAATGTGCTTTGCTCATCCTCAACTCTTGCATAAACTCTCCAGAAGAATCTTCACTATTGACCCGAACATGAACCGAAAATGACCCGATAATTTTCCCTAAAAATTTTATTTTACCAAAATTTTTCAGAAGACTTCCCGATTGATAAAAATGGTTTAGGGAAAAATTCGTGCAAGAAGCTGTTCCAGACTCTTTTTTTTTTTTTTTTTGGTCTGGTACACAGCTCATTCATGCGACTGAAACAGACGAATGAAGACATACGTGCGAATGGGTGATTCGTGCGAATGGACACTCCGAATGGTTCAGTAGTGCGAATGAAGTACACGAGAGGGTCAGTCGTGCGAATGAATGTTCATTCGTACGAATGGACATACGACTGGGTTAGACGTATGAATGGACCATACGAATGGTTCAATCGTGCGAATGAGGTCCAGTCACATGGCCCAATCGCATGAACGGGTCTGAACGCAGAAAACCAGATCTGCAGCCGCCACAAGGCTGAAAAACCCTAATCCGATGATTTGGACGAGATACAACACAAAATTTGTATCATTGGATTCGTTTTTATGATCTGAAGAAGATTCCGAGTCCGGTTTTAACAAATAAACATCACACACAATGAGATTTGAGCAAAACACGAAGAACACGAAGAACACGAAGGCGGTTTAACGTCAAAGAACCTGAAATAGATCCAGAGATCAAGAGCTCGGGTTGCTAGAGTGATTGTTAGATCAATCTAGCAGTAACCGGCTCTGATACCAATTGTGAAGTCACTGGATCGGTAAACATCCGAGCACGTTTTTGACGGAAGGATAAACAACCAAAAGATAAACAAAAGTACGAACAATAATCGAATGATTTCATTGATAAAACATAACGATTTTAAGCTCGTTACAACTTAAGAATTACAACTTTTGGCAAGGGGAGATCGAGCATGATCTCCCCTCTCATCCGGCAGCACCTAGGCCCCGGGCAGACCCTCTCAAAACCCTCTTTTTTAGTTTTTACACATTGAAACGGGTATATATAGGCCTCGGCCCATATTAGATGCGACTGGGCCCATTCTTGCGATTGGACCATGCGTATGGTTCAATCGCACGACTGGACCATTCTTATGGCTCAGTCTTACGAATGCCCCAATCGCATCTCTCAGTCGCACGACTGGACCATTCTTATGGCTCAGTCTTACGACTGAGTCTCATTCGCATATGCTCCTGCGAATGACCCAGTTTCATGTGTTTACAAGGTGTATAACATTAAGCCTAGACTATTCGTCAAGCGACGGACACACTATATATGACTATATATGCTCCAACAAAATCACCTATCTACAACTTGCTCTTGGGTTATATGTTAAAACCGTGAGTTAGAATTATTATTTCAATATGTTTTAGGTGTTGTTATGTGTATAAGGTGATGTTAATGGCTGAAAATATTAAAAATATGGAGTTGTAGGTATTTTGAGCTTATTTTGGGACCCGAAAGGTGGTAAAATGACTTAAAAATAAGAGAACATAGATTTTAACCATTTTAAAAATAATTCCAGGCTCTAAAAGGGTTAACAAAGTGTTTTAAATTAGATTTGTTGATTAAATGATCAAAGGACAATTTAAAAAGGAAATTTTAGTTAAACACGGGTCTTAACCGGGTAACGTTTGAAGAAAAACCTTGAAAATAAAATGATGAAACAAAAACCTATGAAAACTATGTTATTTCAGTAAGTTGAGACCATACTTGAAAATGGTGAAAAATTGGTTAAACACGCTTATGAACGGTCAGTTACGGGTAAAAACGCGTTATAACGGGTTAAACCGAAAAACGAATCTTTCAAATAAAAGAGGCTTAAAATGCATTCTGAACAGATTGTAAACTTATCAAAAAATGATATTTAAAGTCATAAGACTCAAAATATATCAAATTAGTTCTTAATCGTTAAAAACTTTCGGTTTTACCGTAACAGGTAACGTAAAACATAAAAATTATAAACCCAAACCTAAATTCTGAAAAATTGGGAGTTAACATATTTAAAATGAGTTACTTAGCTCCAAAAATCTATTATATGGCCATAAAAGTCAATAAATGGATAGAAGCCAACTTTAGGGTAGAAAATGTAAATTTTGAAACTTGGAGGACTAAACTGTAAATTTTGCCAAATTCCTATAAGCCGAGCCCTTGAACTAGTAATCATTTGGTGAACTTAAACTAACTTGTATAAATGATCCAACAGAATAAACATGTATTTTTCCTTAAAAACCTGAACTTGCTATAAAAGAAAACTTTTTATGCAAGCCTTAGCAAATCAAAATCTAATTGGACATTTAACCTCATGGCACATCTAGTGCACCTTCCATAACCTTAGAATCGGTGGCTTATCACTTAAATCTTGATGATAGGGTGCTAGAGTTGAAACTTTTCCTGGTACATGAAGAATCCTTTGCTTGAATCTTAAGGTGAGTTCAAGGGCCCCCCTTTTTACTACTATTTTGGGATGAAGCATACTCTATTTAAACTAAACTATTTCTATGCTATATTACGATGCTATATGTTGTGGTAATGTTGATACCTGCTGATACTTGTATCACATTCATTAATTCTTGTATGAACCGCTTGTTTTATATGGGTAAATCTACTTGGGGAATCCCCCACACACGGTGCCTTTCGTGATGAACGGGAAGGGTAGCACACTGTGATCCTGTAGGGTCGTTTAAGGAATGTAATAGGTTTCATAAGGTACTATGGTGAACCATCTGGCAGGTATGGTACACTGGTTTGAAGCTCAGTTCTTCCTTCGGGATTAGCCGGTATCACTTAACTTTTGAAGAGGCTAGCAGGGACTGAGTGCAGGGTTGATTGTGATCCCCCACAACAATGAAACTATGATTCTTTCAAATTAAATGTGGATTCTATTGAATCCTTTTGTTTTGACTATGTTTCAGGTAATCCATGATGGGAGTCTAGCTGTTGTAGAAGATGTTGACCTAGCTCCATGACCCATGGCATTGGCTTGTTTTGTTTTAAAACATTTTAAACAATTTACATTTGTTATTTTTGGAATCGATTTATACTGATGAATTATGTACTTGTTTTGGGGGTTAGACCTACTTCTAGCCCGGTTTTTCTTTAAACATTAATGCCATATGATGTTCCCTCCTTTTGTGCTCTTATGATGGTTTGTTTCCGCTACCATATGTTGTTGCTAGTCTGTGACATCCCACCCTACCTGGGCCCGGGATGTGACATGAACCTCCCATCACAATCAGTGAAGCCATTTATCAAGATATACATATGATTGTTAAAGAAACTCTGACTATAAAATCTTCTCCAGTGCCTACTACTGATGATGTTACGAGTACACTATTAAGAGATCAAGGACATGATCATACTTTTAGTATGGAGGATTTCATCAATACACCTCCTGAGTAGAGGCAGACTGGAGAAACCTCTTCTAGCTCACCAAAACATGTTACACTTAAAACAGAGGGTTTAGGTTCTAGAAAAAGAGATTGTAGGAGTACTACTTAGAGGCTGATGCAACCAAAGAGATCTCACAATGCACATGTGAAATACAAAGAAAGTTACTTTAGAAAATTTGATAAACCTCAATGAAATTCATCAAGTATCAAATCTTTTGAAGCCAAAAGACTATTTCTTCCAAAGCCAAAGATGAAGTCTTTCGAAGCTTAAAGACAAAGTCTTTAGAAGCCAAGAGACTAATTTCTTCCAAAGACATAGAAGACATGCTTTCTTTGACTTACTTTTGACAAAAGCATAACCAATTTTCACTTGCATTTCTGAAGACTTACCAACTTATACAAGTTGGTGAAATGTCCATACTTTTATCAATTGTTGATTAAGGTCTTAGAGTATATAAGTTTCTACCTTTATACTTTTATCCTTTTTTTAATAGATAAGGATGTGAGCTATGGCAAGTCATAGTCACTAGCTAAAAGGCAATCTCCTTTTAACTTTACATTGATCTTGTTGTATAGATTAGTGTTCTACTTATCCTTCACAGTATGGCGGACTGTAGGTGTAGTATAAAGTATCTCAGGTACAAGTGCTTAGAACTAAGCTTTGTAACATTTGTAACGTACTTGAGAGCAATATACATCATCTTAGAAAACCATTACTTGTGTTCTTGTTATGTTATTTACTTGTGTTCATTGTTTCGCTTTAGTCGGTTCCTAATTTGATCTGTTAAATATCTACTTTCTCTAACCTTATGAAAAATTTGCATTGCTCCCCTCCACTAATCCTACAATTGGTACCAGAGCATTTTAGGCTCTTGATTGTAAGACCTCACCATCCTAAATCACTTTAATTTCATGAAACACTTACCAGCTCTAATGGCAGCTCTCGCAAAAGTTGAAATGGAAACCCATACCATGACAATATCTCCACTTATCACTCCTGATTACTTTGATATTTTGTGCCAACGTATGGAAGGGTACATCAAGTCTCAAAATAGCAGGATGTTGAGATTTGTTATCGAAGGACATCATATCCAAGCACCTATTCAGCCACTGCTGGAGGTAGGATGATTCCAAAGGAGATGACTGACTTTTCTGAGGAAGATTGGAATAAGATTGAAATGGACCAGAAGGCCATGACCGCTCTACAAACTACTCTTCTAAACTTTCCAAACTGCTCTTCTAAGCAGCTCTAGGATGTATTAAAACTTATGTATGAGGGTTTGATGAAAAAAAATAAAACAGGAAGGACCTAATGAAGCAGTGGTTTAAGAACTTCACCTGCAAGACAAGTAAAACACTGACTCAATAATACCTTAGCTATATTGAGATTGTAGATACTCTCATGGATGTTTGAATTAAGCTTGAGAATAGGGACATTGTAAGAAAGTTCATGTTCTCTCTTCCTAGACAATGGACTCACTACTATTTAGCCATCAAGAGAACTGAAAAACTTTCTACCCTTACTTTTACAGAGCTGTATGTTATACTTAGTGGGTACAAGATGGAGATGAACATGTAGAATCCGTAAAGAAGCTCTTCCAGCAATTGACAGAATGATTGGGTCCGAGATTGAGAATCTCAGTTGATGTGACTTCAACAAGGATCAAATATAATAATTGAGTCAATGATTAAATAGCGGAAATACAGAATCAAAGAACATTAATTGCTAAAAATACTCATAAATGCTTTGTATATTAATGTTGGTAAAACAAGTAACAATAGGTGCTAGGGTTTTCAACACAATATAGTAAATTGGCACATCTAAAATATATGACAATCCAAACTTGTGTGAAAACTAATAAGAAACTTGTAAGAAACTTTCACAAGTAGGGTAGTCTATTCTATTTATAGACTGAAATGACAAAACTACGCTTACAACTATACATTAGAATACTAGTCTATGTCCAAAAGGTAATTAGCATTTGTGTATGTTCATCCACATTAACTAATGCGGATGCATCGATCTTCATTAGCATTTCTTATCTTGATATTCCGCATTAAGTATGTTCATCAGCATTGACTAATGTTGATGAAGAAATATTTATATGTATTTGTTTCTGCATATCCGCATTAGTAAATGCGAATAAACAAACACTTATCCATATTTTTTTTGATTATCCGCATTAGTAAATGAGGATGAACAAATACCTCTGAGCATTTGTTCTTTGGTCATCCGTATTTACTAATGGTGATAGGTGATACTTGACTTTATTCTTTTGTTTCTTAACTCGCATATCTTCTTGGACTTGTGGGAGTTTCCAATAGAACAACCATGAACCACCTCTTGAATAGGCATGTATGATCATTTTAGGGTCCAACAATACTTACCCTAAGGATTATACAACCTATGTACTTCAAGGGTTTGATGGTGGTGGGGGTTGTGAAGATTCTGTTGGTTCTTCTACTGGTGCTTGGACTGATGAGGATGGAGCTGGTGATGGGTATGTTAAGTAATGATTCTGTTAGTTTTACATTTAGCTCTGGAAATACCAACTCGTTTGTATCTTTTGTTTTCTTCTTCTTCACAAGAGAATTTTGGAAAGATTTGTCTTTCCTGATGCAGATAGCTTTTAGAGACTTGAAGTTATTTGTTTTCTTGAACATCTTAAAAATATCTTCAAACTCATATCCTCTGTACATAGCATTATGATTGATCAATTCTAGCTCTGCTAGTTCTTCCAGGTCATGTATCTGTAGGGAGTTCACAAGAGTAGCATACTCTGTGAAGAACTAAACTAACCCTGAGATTCTCTTCACCACGAACATATTCCAATCACTGTCATACTTACACGAAATGATTCTCACATCCACTTTTCCTTCTTGAGCAGACACGCCCTTGATCATCTCTGAAGTGGTTAACCCTTCATGAAGAATTGAGAGGGCTCAATAAACCATTCAGGATGCTTATGTAGCATGGGTGCCAAGACATCATGGTCATTGGTAGTGAGTTGGACATCTTGAGCTAATACTTTTGTTTTAGGATTCCTTCCTACAACCTCTTCTTTAATAGTCTTCAATCTTTCTTTCTTTTCTTGATAATCTTAAGGACTGCGGCTCTATGGGAATTTGTTTTCAAATTACACAGTTTTCTTCTTGTAAATCCTTGATCAGAAAGATAATCGTTCATTTCCCTATCTGTCATGTTGTAGGGATCAGGATAGTGAGATAGAGGCACTTGAGTCTGTTGAGTCTATGTTGAAGAGAATGAGATTAGTGACCTGACTTTCATCTTTTCATAATCAGTCACATTATTAGGGTCAAGAAGTTTTTGCATCTTGTTCACTTCTTCCACCATTCCTTCATAAGTCATACCGAAAACATCATCAGCATCATAACCGTGATTAATAAAAAATATAACTTTCACCATAAGATCATCGGTTTGAGCTTTCTTAACTATTTCTTCAACAGATGACTCAACCTTTATAGGACTGTCCCTGACCAAATGGTCATCAATCAACCTCTTTTGGTGTCCTTCTTCTACTTCTCCTTCTTCAAGGACTATTACTTCCATGTTCATCTTCAACTGTTCTTTAGCCTTCTCATGCTCTTCTAGAAATTGAGCAATTGCAGCCAGGCTTCTTGGATCATCTTTTTATTTCTTTAAGGCTGGTTCCTCTTCTACCAAAGGCCTTTTACCTTTTCTGATAAGTACTTCCTCTTCCCGGAATATGTATGCATACGTCATCCAGATGAAGAGCGTACAAACGCTTTCAGCTTCTTGATGCTTCTTTTCTGTTTACAGCTTTTCAGCTTCTTCTCTTTCTTTGATCTTTTCATATAATCTTCTTATAAGTTCTTTTTGCTCAATTGTCAATGATATAGTAGGAACGATCTGTAAGCTCAATTGTTCTTCTAATTGCACAGGCTTAGAGGGAATCGCCACTATGGGTTCAACTCGGGCTCTTGGATCTCTAACAAAATCCCAAAAATCTTCATTAATGATGAATTCTCAAGATGAGTTGATGTCTAGTTCTTCAATCACCTCTTTCATTTCAGTCTCATCAATTGTTCTTTCTTCAGAAGTTCGACTAGAATAAACAACCATAGCCATAATTTCTTCTTCCTCCCTAACTTCACTGTGTTTAGCTTGCTTAACAGATTCAGTGGTTTTCTGTCTCTTTGATGGAGAGTCATCAACATCACTACTACTCTCACTAGAGACACTTTCGTCTTCTTTTGATTCCATTTTTTCTCTGTCTCATCATCTTTTTCTTTATCAGAATCAACATCATCTTTCCCTTTAGCCAATTCTTCCTTGATCTTAATTAGCATCTCCAGTTCAGCAACTCTTTTTATTAGAGCTTCTATTTGTCTGCGTAGATCAGCAATAATATTTGTTTGGACATGAAGGAGATTCTCTTGTTCTTCCATTATAAGTGTTTGAATGGTAGCAACATCCAAGTGTCCAATGATTTCTTATTTTGCCTAATCAATAGTTGCTTTAATTCTATTAATCTTTTTATCTTTTTCTTCTTTCTTAGACTCATATTTGGCTTTTAGCTTTTTATGTTCTCTCTCCTACTCATCAAGTTCAAGTAGTCTGTCTCTTATAATACCAGATCTTCTTTCTAGCAGCTTCTCCATTCTGGCTACCTTTAGTAATAGCTCAGAAATCATCTCATCCTTTGCATCAGGACGGTTAACTTTAGATTCTGCATAGCTCTCTAAAGCACGAACCTCTAAGAGTGCTTGTCTTTCAGGAATTTGCAAGTCAGGATAATGATCCTCCTCATCCGAAGATGATTTAGATCCATCTGATGAACTGGTAGATTCACCAGATTCAACTGATGCAGCAACAGCTGTTGCAGAAGAATGTATAGGAGAAATATGATGAGTATGAATAGGAGACAATAGATGAGAATGAATGGGTTATGCTCTTAATTGTGATGGAATATCAACTTCTTGATCTGAAGGCCAAGTATGAAGATCACCACCTATATCAACCTATGGTGACATTGGCCTTAGTCCTTCTTTAGCTGCTTTGGCATGCTCTTAAATAGGTTATTGATCACGAATAGTTGGATGTTCTTTAATAATCTTATGCATATCAGTAGGTGCAACTTCCTCAGCTTGTTCTTCAGGAAATTCTTCTTGATTTAATTGTTGTAACATCCAAGGAAGTAAAGGAAACAAGGTTCCAATATAGAAGTTTCTTGGATCTCTCTTCTTGATGTATTTGTAGGATTTGGCATTATAGTGAGAGATGTCTATCACAGGACCTTTTCCTACAATATCAAGAAAGGCTTTATTGATGAAGCATTGTATGAACCTTGGATACATCAGAAACATGTGCCTTCTTCCTTACTGAATATTTGGAACCATGCCATCAAATACATAAGCAGACATGTTGAATTGTCTATTAGTACATCATGCACAGATAGCTGATGATGTAGTGATGGGAATATCATTCCAACTAGTCTTCCTCTTAGATAGGTAGTGTTGCAATAAGTGAATCAGGAATCTCCATTGCAGGTCAACTAACCCCTTATTATTTTTTTTTCTTCAAAACCTCCTTCATAGCCAATGTTAGCAAAGAGGGTCATGATATCATCTTCTTCGAGTTCTTGTGGATAGTTGGCATCATCTCTAAACTGTAGACATGGTATCACAGTTTGATGAGAGATTGCAAGTGTATGATCATCAGTGATCGTTCCTGATATATTCCTCACACCATCTACTTCAATCACTTCAGTAGTTCCCTAGAAAGATCTAATGAAGTTCTCATAAATAATAGGTCTAACTATAATGGTATGTGTTATTCTTATTATTGAGATGAATCTGATTATGTCTCTTAAGCCTACAGCTTCTGGCACATCAGGATCAAGATATCCACTAACATTATGGAGCTTGCTCCACGTGAGATTTACCATAAACTCTGTAATAGAGACACATGTGGTAGTAATTTGCTAATAATTATCAGGTTACACACCTAAAATAAAGCTTGACTTTTATCAGTTTGACTTTTTCAGGTCAAATTTAAGAGTTCAATGATTATTGTTCTATAGGAATTTGACCTATCTTGATGATTTTGTGATGAATAACCATTTGTGTGGATTTTTTATGTTAATTTTTAATCATGTTTGTTGTTTTTGAGCATCTTTTAACACTGAAACATAGGATTTGAATTCAATATTTATTAGTTCTTGGCTCCCCTGTTAATGTAATAAAACTAGGGTTTTAAACTCGATCATTCTTTGTTATTTTCATTAACATCAGTTTCATTACATGTGAAAATGACATTGAAATCCTTTGTTCATTGTTAATTTTATGAAACTTTCTTGACCTAGGGTTCTTTGTTCATCACTAGTTTGGTATTTTAGGTTTACGAATCCATTGATAATCACCTTGTTTCGATACTATGTTAGCTAAGGATCAAAATAGAGATGAAATGAGGTTGGATGAACAATCGACATAGTAGGTTTATGATTATTTGATGATGGATGAAGATCAGTATGAAAACCGCTCATCGCACTATAGGTTCACTCAAATTTGAAAAGTATTAAATGAATCTCATTAATGTGCGTTAATAGTCAATTTAATTGGTTTCTCAAACTTTGCAAGTGGGTGAACAAATGCAGAAGTTTGGATTTTTATAAGGTAGCAAATGTGGAAGATTTTGGCTTTTACGCATTTGTTTATTGTGCCAAATGTGGAAGAATAAAACGTACAAGCATTTGACCCTCAAACAAATGTGGAAGACCATTTTAACTGTACACACTACTATACTATGAAAAATGCGTAAGTACAAAATTTGTTAGCATTTAACATTGTAAAAAATGAGGAAGAACATTTGACATGTGCGCATTAACAAATGTGGATAAACAATTTAGTTGTCCACATTTCTTGACCTCCAACAGTATTAGCATTTGTGCTTTGCCTTATCCATCAGCGTTAACTCATGTTCAAACACTTATCATGACAGAAAAGTGTGAGCACAAAATTATTATTGGTACAAATACACAACAATGTTTGTCAGCATTGATCATGTCAACCGCATTTGAGAAATGCGGATGAATAAAACTTAACTACATAAAGAAATGCGGATGAACAAATTGTTAACAGCATAAAGAAATGCGGAAGAACAAAATATTTTCCGCATAAGTTTTCCACTCCAAAAATTGTTGTACGCATTTGATTTGAAGCAAATGCGGAAGACTTAACTTGTACGCATTAGTTTCACTTGTGTTTTTCTTTCACAAAACTATTACCCGCATTGGTTATATGTATGGGTTACCTTCACCCGCATTAACCAATGCTCTTACCTGCAATTTGAAGTTGTCAAACATTGAAGTTTTTGCTGTGGACAATTTTGGCTGCTTTTGTACTGATGCTTTCACTTTTATGAAGATGTGTCTTCTGCTTTGACATTTGTGAAGTTTTGACTGTTGCTTTGATTGTCAATTCTTGCTTGGATTGAATTGTACACCCGGTGTGATAAAAATTTCCTAGATTGGACTAAACTTGGACTTTTGTGCTTCCAAGTATCTGCATACACTGAGATACTATTGTATAACTTTCACACCAACACAGTCATTTTTCTGATTTTATATTTTTCAAGAAAACATGTACATTATAATTAAAATTTTAATTATTCCCCCTAAAGTATTTATCTATATGGGATAAAACTTTAAAAGAATTTAAAATTTTAAAAGAAAAAATATTTTTGTAATTTTTTTTGATTTTGTTATCTATACAAGAAGAGGAAGTATACTTTACTTGGGATCATATTAATCTTACATTTCACAAGTGCAAGCAATTGTTAGTAAAATAAACATAATCATGAATATATTGGTTGTAGGTATGTTTGTCTTCTTAAACTCATGCTTGGTTAATATTTTTATGCTTGTGAGCTTTATCATGTTTTTGAGTGAATTGAGTATTCAACATGTACCTCACACTTTAAAGCATGGCAAGATCAACCACCCGCATGTAATGCATGGTAGAACTTTTTCACAACTGACATGACCAGGTCATTTTAATTATGAATTATCATTTTGTTTTGAGGTGGGGGATCCTCATTGTGATTCTTTTACTTTGATCGTTATACTTATTTGATCCTTATTAGGATTCTTTTTGAACTTCACTTTGGAAGGTGATCCTCTTTGGGGTTCTTTTTGATCATTCACAAGGAATGTATTCTTTATTAATTCATCCAGGTTGGATGTGTTCCATATCCGGAATCTTATTGGGTCATGACATCAGCACTATATGCTTGTTTCTCCAGATCTTTGCTCAACAAAATATAGGAGAAACTGATGTGGGTGAATGAGATTCATAAGGCATCATTACCTGGTGTGTTTAGCTTACTACACACACACACTTGGATAAGCTAATACGTATGCTCTAACATGAAGACTTCACAGTTGAATATGAGCATTAGTTCAACACAACATGTATCTTCTTGTTGATACATGTTAATGTACCTAGTTTATGATCTTGAATGTAAAAGTCTTTCATCTCTTACACATGTGTGATTGATGTAATGGTTTGAATGAATGATATAAAGTGCATTATGATGTTTGATTTATGTTTTGATTATGTCATGATATCATTATATTGAATGTGTTGCACATGTATGAACTAACTATATAGGTTTGATGTTGTTTGATAGTTCATGCTAATGGCCCATGCTAATGGACCATACGCATGAATTCATCATGCTTATGGGCCAGTCGCACGACTGAACCAGGAGACTGGATCAGTCGTATGATTGAAACATAAGACTGACCCAGTCGTACGACTGAACCTTCAGTCGTGCGTATGAGTCAGTCGCATGATTCAGTCACACGACTGACCCATGCTAATGGTTCAGTCGCACGACTGAAGACATGAAACCTATAAATACCACATAATTCGTGGAAAAACATAACACTTCGAATACTTACGTACCCTAGCCGTCCACAGCGTCCCTGTTCATCATTCCAACTTCATAGTTCATTTCTGATCAATTCTTGTTCGTTCTTAACGTTTGTTTCATCATAGGAATGATCAGACTGTCGTTCTCACTGATTGGATCGCCAGTCAAATAGAATTCCGAACTATTTGATTCGGTATAACGCATAATCTTTTAGTACTCCGTACGACATCGGTCCTAACAAGTGGTATCAGAGCTTTGGCTCTTGATTTTGCGTGTGATTTGATTAGTTTTTGTTGTTTAACATAACATTTTCGTTCAAAAGAGTTAATTTGTTTGAGTCAAAAGGTGTTTTCGAAGTTTTCTGACCTTAAAGTTTCGATTGTTCACTATACGGCAGATTAGGGTTCTTGAAAAATCGCGTTTTTGTGTCCAAGTGTCAAAACCATCGATTTTGCCAAAACAGCAGCCTTCAGTTGCACGAATAGCTCATCCGTACGATTGAACTCATTTGTACACTCCATTCGCAAGACTGAACAGTCGCATCCTTCATTCGCACGACTGAACAGTTCCGGTCAATTGAGTCCGTTCGTCTAGTTCATACGCACGACTGAATCCAATCGCACGATTGAATTCATTCGCACCCTTCATTCACACGAGTGAAACATCCATATAGTCCATTCATACGATTGAAATTGTTCTGTTCTCCAAGTCTCAACCTTATACAAATGGAAGATCAGTTTGCTGTGTTTACTGCAGGGAAGGACTCACGCATCCAGAACCTTCTACTTCTAGAAAATGAGATAGGAAAGCACAATAAACCGTCGAAGCTTATAACGTTAGATGATTACCTACAATAGAAGCAATGATTCGAGATCTATCTTAATGGAGTTGATCCTAATATTTGGGAATCTATTGAGACAGGTTATAGTATGCCGGTTGGTGCTGATGGTGTTAAATTAACCTTGGGTGGTATGACTAATTGCCAGAAGGCAAAGTACAATGCTGAAAAGAAGGTGTATGCCCTGTTGACTCAGCCGATACCAAAAGATATATTCCATCATTTTTCTGAGAACAAACAGGCAAAGAAGTTATGGGAAGCTTTGGAGACGATATGACGGGAATGCAACGTTGAAAGCTCTAAAGGCAAAGGCTCTGAAAAAGGAGTTTGATAACTTCTCTTCGATGGGGAAAGAGAGCTTGGATGATGTCATAGACAGGTTCTACCATCTAATGAGTGAGATACACACTCATGGGGTCACAACGTCAGTGGAAGACAAAGTGTCAAGCTTTGCCGATGGTTTGCCAGAGAAGTGGGACGCGTTTGTGTTTAACTTGAGATTGAACAATATATTGGCAAAATTAGACATAAACGACTTCATCCTGAAATTGAGGGAGGAGGAACTAAGGATGAAGTACAGGTCACAGAAAGGATCCTACGACTAGAATCCTTCACTGTATAACTCATTTTCCAAACCAACCAGTTCAGGAGCACCACTTCAAATAGCTTTTGTGTCTAGTTCAACCGCTCCTTCTCAAACCACAGCTTCAGGATCTGAAACGTCAGGGTCATCTAGTACCCAATAGATCGCACCTGAAGCAAATACTACTAAGTTAAAGACCGAGAATCTCAGAAATATTACTGTGGCTGTTGCAAAGGAGCATATGGACCTTCTAGAAGTAGTTGTTCATTCTTATGTTGGTCTAATTGCTGGAAAAATTGGTAATTGCCATCTTGTCGATAAAGACTATGAGCAGGTGGATGAAAATGAATTAGAAAGAATGGATAATATGTGGGCTTTGGCAAGTGCTGTCAGGAGAGCGAAAAAGTTTGTCAAGAAGACTGGACAGAACTTGGTAGCCACAAAAGACACTACTTTTGGTTTTGACAAAACCAAAGTTACCTGCTTTAACTGTGGAGAAAAGGGGCATTTTAAACGTGAATGTGTAAAGCCCAAGAAGATAGGTAACGGGAATCCATTCTCATCTTTCAACCGTCAAGACAAACTCACGAGTGGCTACCTCGTCAAGCAAAGAGACAAAGGCCTTGACTGCTCAGGGTGACAAAGGACATGATTGGACCTTCAGTTTTGTGTCTCCGGGTGAGTCGATCATTGCCCATGCTGAGGGTTTGGATGATGACTCTGCAAGTGAAGGTGAAATTGCAGTTGAACTAGTGATGTCCGATAATGAAGATACTGTGAATGTGGTCAATCACCTGATTGAAGAAGATCTTAGAACTACATGTTAAGAATCTCCAGCATCCGAAGAGTCAAACTCTGCGTTGATGGCTGATTCAACCGAGCCTTCACAGGTAAGTACCAAAGACCAACGTTTGGAAAATCATGCTTGTAATGACTGTCACAAATTTAGAGAAAGCATAGATTTAAAATTTGCTAGGTTATTAGACCACAATGAAAGCTTAGTAAATGATTTACAACTGTGCATAGAAGCTAATCGGATTTTAAAACAAAATGAGCACAGTTATAAAGAGAAAATAGAACTCTTAGATAAACAACTAAGGGAAACCGAGGTTGTTGCTTTTAATCAAGCCAATGATATAAGGTTCTATTTAAACTCCCTAGAAAAACTAAGAAAGAAAAAGAAGTTTTAGAAGTCAAAGTCAACTCATTAAAACAAAAACTACACAGTTGGACCAGTTCTTCTCACATAGTTCAACACTTAGTGAAAGAACGAAGTAACGGGGAGGGGTTGGGTTACAAAGTGGTTCCACCACCACATGAGATCCTTTTAAATACAAAATGTAGACCTGTAAATGACAACCCGGTAAAGGATCGTGCGGTAACCAATCCTCTGGTTAGTGATCCTGATTCCACAGTCAAACCTGTACAGAAGATCACTAAACAAAAGGAGGCTACTTTGAAATCTAAAGGTAAGATGCATGTTGTGAATTTGGATGAACAATTTGAAAAGGTTAATGTAAAGTTAGGTTCAAACATGTCTATTTCTGAATCTAAAATGACCAAATCAGTTAACCAATCACGTGCTCCACATCAAAGTCCAAATACACAAAAGGCTAAAGATATTGAAAACGTTCAAAAAATTAATTTTGTTAAAGAAGCAACTACATCTAAACGAGAAGTGTCCAAACCCTACCAGACTCAAGTCACACCTGTTTCACACTCATCTCCTCATAAATATTTTCCTCAATCTGTAGAAGTAAGGTCTTGCTACAAATGTGGAAAACGAGGACATATCTCTTCAAATTGTCCTTATACCAGACTCCCAAAAAGAAAATTGAACTTAATGATACCAAGCAAAGTTTTACTCAAAGAACATCTACTACTCCATCAAAGAGTATTAGTGAACCTAAAGTTCAAACAATAAGCCAGTCGTCTGTCTATCATAAACAGGCCTTACACAAAACTGGCTTATGGAAAGAAAAGTCAAGTAATTTGTCTGATAGTGAGGAGAGTAAGAAGAAAGATATGCCCTCATCTTCTGAAGGTCAATGGGTTGAGTTTATGATGTGTGATTCCTCCGGGACACCCAAGCCAGTTAAGGCTTGGGTCCCATACCTGAACGAATCTTTTCATTGTATGTGCAGGGTGTCCGCTACAGCGCTATCACTAATACCTGGATTATTGATAGTGGGGCATCCAAGCACATGACAGGAAATTCGTCCCTCCTTTTAAACATCAAGCAAATTAAAGGGGGACACGTGTCATTTGCTGGGAACAAAGGAGGTTACTTCACCGTGCAAGGCGAAGTGGGAAACGAGAAAGTTAAGTTTGACAAGGTCAACTATGTTCAACAACTAAAGAACAACTTACTCTCTGTTTCCTAGATCTATGACAAAGGATTTAAGGTTGTATTCGACAACAAGAAGTGCTACATGTTGGAAAAGGACTATGTGATTGAGGAGGATAAAGTTCTTATGTCAGCTTCAAGATACAACGATTTGTATGTCTTGGATCTATCAAAAGCATCCACAACTGATCACATGGTTCAATGCTTCTTGTTAAAGGCAACTGAGAAAGAGTCAATCTCTTGGCATAGGAGAATGGGACATATTAATCCATGGAAGATGAATCATTTGGTACAGAATGATTTGGTAAATGGAGTAACTATCAAAAACTTCCAACTTCCTGATTTTTGTGTGGCGTGTAAGAAAGGGAAACAGACCAAGAAAGCTCACAAGTCCAAGAAAGTTCATTCAATTGATCTTCCACTTGAGCTTTTACACATGGATCAGTACAGAGCATTGCTGGTGACAGGTATTGCTTTGTAGTAACAGATGATTACTCAAGGTTCTCTTGGGTGATGTTTCTGAAAGCCAAATGATAAAATTTTGACTCATTCAAACAGCTGGTTACTACCTTGGAATCACTCTACAAGTTGAAAGTATGACAGATCCGATCAGAGAATGGCACTGAGTTTAAAAATCAGTGGATTGAGACATACTGTAAAGAGCGAGGAATTGTACATCAATTTACTTATGCCTACACTCCACAAATGAATGGCGTTGCTGAAAGGAAGAATCGGAGCTTGATAGAGACCGCCACAACAATTCTAGTTGACTCGAAACTGTCGATTCACTTTTGGAATAAGGCAATAGCTAATACTTGTTGCACGCTCAATCGAGTCTTAGTGGTCAAACGACATGGGAAAACATGTTATGAACTGCTCCAGCGACGTAAACCCAATCTGGAGTATCTTGAACTGTTTGGCGCACCATGCGTGCTACGGAAGAAAACTCAGACAGGAAAGTTTAGTGAGAAGGTAGTAGAAGGTATATTTCTAGGATAGAGCATACCCGATAAGAGAGTTTATAACAACTCAATAGGTCAGGTAGAAGTGTGGTGCAACGTTGATGTTCAAGGATTCACCACCCCCTGCTGGAAAAGGACCTTCATTTTTCTTTGATTATGATGGATTCTGTAAATCCTTCAATCTACCGTCTTCTCCCACTGATGATGAGTTATCAACTAAAATGATGTACGAGGTTCTCAACTCACCTCCACAAGACTCAACAGCATCAATTCCACTAGATGATTCCTCTAATACTTTAAGGGGAGCACTTGATGTAAGCGACTCCTTCTGATGATGAAGCAGTTGAGACTGAAAATGGGGAACATGCAGAATAGGTTCCTGCTAATTCAAGTACACCCACAACTGAACCAGAAGCTGTCGAAGCGTCGGGACCTCATACTCCAACATGTAACACCCGTGTTTTTCTTTTAAAGAAACAAAGGAATAAAAGAGAAAGAAAAAGGGGAAAAAGAAAGTCAACCCCAAAGTTGAGGGACCAAAAGTGAAAAAGATGATAAAAATCTTGAAAAGTGGGTGTAAAAGGCGATCTGGTCTCCCATACCCATCTGCACACTTTTCTTGTTCAGATTTTAGAGAGAGAAAGCAGAGAAACTCTCGGGTTTTTGAAGAACAAGAAGAAGAATTCAATTTTTAGGTTTCTAAGTGTTGGAATCGTTTGAAGAAGCTCGGGAGAAGAGTGTAAACTCGAAGGACGGTTAAGGTGAGTTTCTAGACCCCTTTTTACCTGTTTTTAAATGATTTGGGGCTGGAAAATGCATGTAAGTATGTTTTTATAAAATTGGGTATAATACCCGTATGATATGAATGTGTGTATGTTCATGTTTATGTTAAGTTTATGCCTAGAATCATGTGTGCATGTTTGGAACTAGGTATTATGATGTTTGGGATTTTGAAACTCGAATTAGATTCATGAACAGGTTGCTAATACGACTAGCAAACCCAAATAGGAGTCATGTGTCTGGAATTTTGGACTTAGAATAACTAAGTACAAGATAATGAGTCCAATAGTGCTTATACACCCAAGGACTTGCCTTAGAAATAGGCTAAGTGGGGTCATGAGTCCAAGCATGTAATATGTCCAATAGTCCTAAAACGCCCAGACTCATAAGTCTGAAAATTTAACTAAGTAAAAAGGGTGTAAAGTCTGGACATTGGTCGTATGACCAAAGAATTTTTCTAAGTGTAGGGTGAAAAGTCCAACAGGACTCATACGCCCAACAGGGCTCATACGCCCAGCAGTGCTCAAACGCCCAGACCCGAGAATTTTCTAAGTATAATCTTAGAAGTCCAACAGGGTTCATACGCCCAACAGGATCAAACGCCCAACAGGGCTCATACGCCTAACAGGGCTCATACGCCCAGAACACTTAGAATTTTTACGGAAATTCCCTGGAAATCCGATTTTCGAGGTTTGACCAGAGTTGACTAGGGTTAACTGATAATGATGTTTTATGCATGTAATGATGATCAATGATTAACCCTTATTATTACTGATATTATTATCAGTGTATTATTACTATTAACAATATTATTAATAAAATATTGTTAAGTATGGTATGACATGACGAAGTATGTTTAAGAATTTACGAAGAATTATTATCATTAATAAAGAGAAAGATTAATGATAAAGAGAAGTGGATCGTAAATAAATGTAACGAAAGTATTATATATTGTAAAGCAAAAGATAATAAAGGAGGAATACGATGATTGAATGAACCCTTAATGAACGAATGAAAACGTGAGAGATTTGCAAGCGAAGTGTACCAAAGTGCACGGTCCTAAATGCCACAAGCTCAACCGCGTGAGGTTCAGCTAATCTTTAAGAGTGCACGTAGAGGTTCCAGTCTTGTGACTGACCTTCGGTGTGGTACATGGTGTATAATAGGTACCCACATAGTGGGGGTGTAGTATGTCATGTTACCCACTTCGGTGGGGGTGTAGTTACCCACTTCGGTGGGGATGATGTTACCCACTTCGGTGGGGGTGTAGTTACCCACTTCGGTGGGGGTGATGTTACCCACTTCGGTGGGGGTGTAGTTACCCACTTCGGTGGGGGTGATGTTACCCACTTCGGTGGGGGTGTAGTTACCCGAGTTATGTTTAACTGCGGGGGTGTGGCACGAGGCCAAACATGATAATGGGTGAGCAACTTGGTGTTGCAAAAGCCCGCAGAAGGCTTACAATCTTTGAGATTGATAATGGGTGAGCAACTTGGTGTTGCAAAAGCCCGCAGAAGCCTTGCAATCCTTGAGATTGCTAATGGGTGAGCAACTTGGCGTTGCAAAAGCCCGCAGAAGACTTACAACCTGTGAGGTTGGAAATGGGTGAGTGACTCGGTGTCACAGCAGACCCAAAAGTCTTGAGAATCCTTGAGATCGTTAATGGGTGAGCAACTAGGTATTGCAAAAGACCGGAAGAAGAATGATAAAAGTACGAATTGAACGATGGCGAAGATAATAAAAATATTACCTATGTGTACGTACGATGTATGATCACCTAAGAAGATGAGGAACGGTTTTGAATGAAAAATAAAGTATTTTAATTATAAAACTAGAACTCACTCAGCAACGCTGACTTTTATGTATTTTCCAGTTGGCAGGTAACAGGTTGCTGAGGATGGCACACGGGGATGGCTACTTGGCGGGCAACACTGACATCCATTTATGTTTTGACAATACTGTTGTCTTGTAATTCATTTGACTAATTATTTTGGGATCTATGAACTAGAATGTATTGCTTAGCAACAGTATTTAAAATGAATGAATGGGTTTTGTTAAAATTAATTCCGCTGCTTAACTTTATAATATGTATGTTTTATGCTGTGAACGACCAACTGTGAGGTTCCCGGGATAGGGGGCCTTACAAGTTGGTATCAGAGCTAAAGTTTAAGTGAAACGGGTAAATTTTCAAAATAAACCTTAACTTAAACTGAGAATGGGACAGGAAGAGGGATGTCAGCCCGAGTAGCCATGTGCCATCAGGTATTGTTTTCTTAAAAGTTAACCAGTATTATGTGCGTGTGCTATGTGATTTATGTGTTCTTAGTAGATTTAGATATTGATGTAGTCAGGATAGGGGATGCTTGGGGTGTGAAGAGTAAAGTAAGTGGCTAATCACAACTGGCCACTATAATTAGGGACTTACTATACTTGACATAAATTGAGCTGCTTCCTTGAATGACTGTTTTAGTGTTTGAATCTTATAATGAGTAGGAAAATGGCTGGGAAGAAACCTACTAAGGCTGCTAGAGGTAGAGGTCGTCCGCGTACGACTAGGAACAGCACTAAAGCTCCTGAGACGGCTCCCGTGAACCCTGAGGTTCCTGACCGGAATGAAGAAACTGAGAATGCGAGCCTGAATGCCTCAGCTAGGGAAGCGATTGCTGATGAGGTACACCAAGTCCTACAGGCAGTTATGCCATCTGTAGTGACCGATGTTATTCGTGCTGTTAGGAATAAGGAGAGAAAGGAGAAGGAGGACAGGAGAGGGTCAACTGGGAAGGAAAGCAAGGGAGGAGATGAACGACCGAATCCTGAGGTAGTAGTATCTGATGAAGAGGAAGATGATGTGGTTGGGGTGACGACCAAGTGATGCAATTACGGAGCATTCCAGATGTGCAGGCCCCCGACTTTTGATGGATATGGCAATGCTGCGGCTGCCCATCGTTGGGTAAGGGAGATGGAGGCGGTACTCGAGATCAGTGAGTGTCGGGAAGATCAGAAAGTTAAGTTTGCCACTCAGTCTTTCGTGGACTCAGCTTTATGCTGGTGGGACAACATAGTTCAAGTTGAGGGTAGTCGGGCTATCGAAGGATGAGATGGCCAGAGTTGAAGAGGTTAGTGATTGAGGAGTTCTGTCCTCACCGTGAGATGGACAAGGTAGAAAGGGAATTCCTGCAGTTAGAAGCGGGGACGATGACGCATCAACAGTACACCACAAAATTTAACGAGATGGCACGTCTGGTGCCGGATCAGGTGACTCCTCTATCCCGAAAGATAAAGCAGTATATTCAGGGTTTGCCAGCGGATATTCGTAGGCACATGATCGCTGCCCGACCGAGTACGTTTAGGTCGGCAGTGGATTTGGCGGGGAGGTTATACGATGAAAGATCGATGGTGGTGACAGAAGCTAGCAACAAAGGAGAAGGTGATCAGGATTGGAACGGGAAGCGATTGGAACGTGGCGAAGTCGCTCCAGGTAACAAAGGTGCACGGGTGGATGATCAGCGTGTAGTCATAACTGAGACGGGGTCGGAAAGGTGTGACAAGTGTGGACACAAGCACCCCGGGGAATGTAGATTGGGGACCAATGTCTGTTTCCGTTGTGGTAGGACCGGACATGTGGCGAAAAACTGCGGTATGGGAAGGTGCTATTCTTGTGGGGAAGAAGGTCACAACAGCAGGGATTATAAGAAGCCAAGGGCGGAAGGTTCGGGAGTGAAGAAGACTGGAAGAGAAGGACGAAGGGCAAACGCAGCACCTACACGATGACGTGGGAGGAGGCTAGGGTGAACCCCGATGTTACGTCAGGTATGTTTCTAGTCAATTAACCTTTAGCCTTTGTGTAGCTTGTTTATGGCTCTGGTTTCATTCCTGCTGCCTTTTTGTGATAAGTTGCATGCTAGGAATAGAAAGAAATCGATGTCATTCGACTTAGGAGCTACTATAGGAAAGTCAACTAGATTCCCCAGTGCGTTAAGGAACCCCGCAATAGAATTGAGAGAGCGCTTGCTTTTCTGTTAGACCATCCCTGATAGACGTAGGTGGATAGACGTACACCTCCGGGGGAATCGAATAGTAACTTATGAGGCAAGCACCAAGTGCTGCAAAGGAGATGGATTGATTGGTGGTGCCCGATAAAAGTTCGGTGCCGATCTGCGACAATGGATTATGATGCAGGCTTCACTGAGAAGGATGTACGACGATCGGAAGAGAACGGAAACAAAAGAAGAAGGAACATCGACGAGCCCTTCGATGTAGAGATTACTATTAGTGGGTTCACTAGGTTACCTGATGCCCTAGAAGATTGTGTGATGTAATTAAGAAAGTCATGTCACCAGTTGTCTGAGAAACAATTTCAGCCTGTGAGTGGTTCATTGAACGGCAACGTACGATAGTTTCGACGTTGTAGCAAACAAGTAGAATGGGAGGTTGGAAGTAAAGGAAAGAGCTAAATTTGGATTGAGTCACCAAGTAAGCCGAATTGTCTTTCTTGTCGGTGTTGGGTTGCCAAAGGGTCATTATTCATACGTAAAGAACATCAAATAAGGGCTAGCAACTATACGCAAGTTGATGACCGTGTTTTTCTTCAAGCATTAAAGCTGAAGGTTCTCAGTGATGCTCTAAAGCTCAATGATTATGACACCGAGACTTTGCTCGGATATTGTGATGATTCTTTTAATCGTAGTGACCGCACCCTACATGGCATGTTTGAGGTCGCAGGTGCTAGTCAAATAATCATTGATCAGTATGCATGGGTTGCCAATGCAGAATAGTCAAAGACAGACCAGAAATCGAATGTCGATAAACGATGTAGAGCGATTGAATTCCAGATGAGAGACTGGAAGAAGAGGTGAAACAGTATTTCTCACAAGGGTTTAAGGAATAACATGTTTCGGGGACGAAACCTATATAAGGGGGGTGGACTTGTAACACCCGTATTTTTCTTTTAAAGAAACAAAGGAATAAAGGAGAAAGAAAAAGGGGAAAAAGAAAGTCAACCCCAAAGTTGAGGGACCAAAAGTGAAAAAGATGATAAAAATCTTGAAAAGTGGGTGTAAAAGGCGATCTGGTCGCCCATACCCATCTGCACACTTTTCTTGTTCAGATTTTAGAGAGAGAAAGCAGAGAAACTCTCGGGTTTTTGAAGAACAAGAAGAAGAATTCGATTTTTAGGTTTCTAAGTGTTGGAATCGTTTGAAGAAGCTCGGGAGAAGAGTGTAAACTCGAAGGACGGTTAAGGTGTGTTTCTAGACCCCTTTTTACCCGTTTTTAAATGATTTGGGGCTGGAAAATGCATGTAAGTATGTTTTATAAAATTGGGTATAATACCCGTATGATATGAATGTGTGTATGTTCATGTTTATGTTAAGTTTATGCCTAGAATCATGTGTGCATGTTTGGAACTAGGTATTATGATGTTTGGGATTTTGAAACTCGAATTAGATTCATGAACAGGCTGCTAATACGACTAGCAAACCCAAATAGGAGTCATGTGTCTGGAATTTTGGACTTAGAATAACTAAGTACAAGATAATGAGTCCAATAGTGCTTATACGCCCAAGGACTTGCCTTAGAAATAGGCTAAGTGGGGTCATGAGTCCAAGCATGTAATATGTCCAATAGTCCTAAAACGCCCATACTCATAAGTCTGAAAATTTAACTAAGTAAAAAGGGTGGAAAGTCTGGACATTGGTCGTATGACCAAAGAATTTTTCTAAGTGTAGGGTGAAAAGTCCAACAGGACTCATACGCCCACCAGGGCTCATACGCCAAGCAGTGCTCAAACGCCCAGACCCGAGAATTTTCTAAGTATAATCTTAGAAGTCCAACAGGGCTCATACGCCCAACAGGATCAAACGCCCAACAGGGCTCATACGCCTAACAGGGCTCATATACCCAGAACACTTAGAATTTTTACGGAAATTCCCTGGAAATCCGATTTTTGAGGTTTGACCAAAGTTGACTAGGGTTAACTGATAATGATGTTTTATGCATGTAACGATGATCAATGATTAACCCTTATTATTACTGATATTATTATCAGTGTATTATTACTGTTAACAATATTATTAATAAAATATTGTTAAGTATGGTATGACATGACGAAGTATGTTTAAGAATTTATGAAGAATTATTATCATTAATAAAGAGAAAGATTAATGATAAAGAGAAGTGGAGCGTAAATAAATGTAACGAAAGTATTATATATATTGTAAAGCAAAAGATAGTAAAGGAGGAATACGATGATTGAATGAACCCTTAATGAACGAATGAAAACGTGAGAGATTTGCAAGCGAAGTGTACCAAAGTGCACGGTCCTAAATGCCACAAGCTCAACCGCGTGAGGTTCAGCTAATCTTTAAGAGTGCACGTAGAGGTTCCAGTCTTGTGACTGACCTTCGGTGTGGTACATGGTGTATAATAGGTACCCACATAGTGGGGGTGTAGTATGTCATGTTACCCACTTCGGTGGGGGTGTAGTTACCCACTTCGGTGGGGGTGATGTTACCTACTTCGGTGGGGGTGTAGTTACCCACTTCGGTGGGGGTGATGTAACCCACTTCGGTGGGGGTGTAGTTACCCACTTCGGTGGGGGTGATGTTACCCACTTCGGTGGGGGTGTAGTTACCCGAGTTATGTTTAACTGCGGGGGTGTGGCACGAGGCCAAACATGATAATGGGTGAGCAACTTGGTGTTGCAAAAGCCCGTAGAAGGCTTACAATCTTTGAGATTGATAATGGGTGAGCAACTTGGTGTTGCAAAAGCCGTAGAAGCCTTGCAATCCTTGAGATTGCTAATGGGTGAGCAACTTGGCGTTGCAAAAGCTCGCAGAAGACTTACAACCTGTGAGGTTGGAAATGGGTGAGTTACTCGGTGTCACAGCAGACCCAAAAGTCTTGAGAATCCTTGAGATCGTTAATGGGTGAGCAACTAGGTGTTGCAAAAGACCGGAAGAAGAATGATAAAAGTACGAATTGAACGATGGTGAAGATAATAAAAATATTACCTATGTGTACGTACGATGTATGATCACCTAAGAAGATGAGGAACGGTTTTGAATGAAAAATAAAGTATTTTAATTATAAAACTAGAACTCACTCAGCAACGCTGACTTTTATGTATTTTCCAGTTGGCAGGTAACAGGTTGCTGAGGATGGCACACGGGGATGGCTACTTGGCGGGCAACACTGACATCCATTTATGTTTTTGACAATACTGTTGTCTTGTAATTCATTCGACTAATTATTTTGTGATCTATGAACTAGAATGTATTGCTTAGCAACAGTATTTAAAATGAATGAATGGGTTTTGTTAAAATTAATTCCGCTGCTTAACTTTATAATATGTATGTTTTATGCTGTGAACGACCAACTGTGAGGTTCCCGGGATAGGGGGCCTTACACAACAGCACATGAGATTCCAAATCTAGATAATGAGGTAGTTGTTCCCACCACTCTTGGAACCCGGATAAATGTTAATCATCCTTTGGACAATGTCATTGGAGATATTAGAACAGGAGTATAGACCAGAAATCAGCTATACTCAGCTGATTATGCCTCAGTAATGGAAAATGGGTGTCTTCATGATGGTGCGTATCGATATTTTGTGTCTTAATTTGAGCTAAAATATGTGAGTGAAGCTTTAAATGATGAGGCATAGGTTAGTGCAATGCAAGAAGAACTTCTACAGTTCAAGAAATTGGGAGTATGGACCCTTGTGGACAAACCAAAAGGTGCGAATGTAATTGGTACTAAATGGGTGCTGAAATGCAAGAAAGATGACCAAGGTTTTAGAAAAGTCAAAGGAATCGATTACAATGAAGTGTTTGCACCTGTGGCTAGAATGGAAGCAGTCAGTATCTTCCTAGCCTATGCATCTTACATGAAGATCAAAGTCTATCAACTAGATGTCAAGAGTGCATTCCTTCATGGGGAAATTCGTGAGACAGTGTATGTCAGTCAACCTAAAGAATTGAGGATCCCTACCATCGGGACAGTGTTTACAAGCTGGATAAGGCTCTCTACGGGATCCATCAAGCCCCGAGAGCATGGTATAAGAAACTCTCAACTCATCTGGTGAAACATGATTTTGCAGAGGAGTTATTGACTATACACTATTCATCAAAGAAAAGGATGGAGACTTAATGCTTGTACAGATTTATGTTGATGACATAATCTTCGGTTCCAAAAATGAAGAGTTATGTAAAGAATTTGAGTCTGTCATGAAAGCAAAATTTGAGATGAATGCAATATGGGAGATGAAATTCTTTCTAGAATTACAGGTGGATCAGACACCAAAGGGAATCTTTCTACATCAGACCAAGTATGTAGGAGATATCCTAAGTCGGTCCGATATGGAGAATGCTTCAGCAGCTGGAACTCCACTTGCCACAAATCATGATGTGGCACCCGACGAAAATGGTGATCTGGTTCATGCTACAATGTATAGAGGAATGATTGGACCCCTGATGTATCTCATAGCATCTCGTCCTGATATCATGTATGCAATGTGTCTCTGTTCCAGGTGAAACCGAAAGTCAACTATCTCATTAGTGTTAAACGGATTTTTCGCTATCTGAAGGGTACTCCAACACCGGGGTTGTGGTATCATCATGACGATGATTTTGAGCTTATAGCGTATAGTGACTTGGATTATGACGGATGCAAAATGAATTACAAGTCAACATCAGCAGGATGTCAATTCTTTGGTAGACGGTTAGTCACCTGTCAGTATAAGAAGCAGACCTCCGTTGCTCTGTCAACATGTGAAGCTGAATATGTTGCTGCAGCAAGTTGCTGTTCACAACTCATCTGGATTCAACAGCAAATGCGTGACTATGGTTTGCAATTCTCTAACAATCCTATCTATGTTGATAATTCTGCTGCTATAGCCGTAACAAAAAATCTAGTCCAACATCCTAAAACTAAACACATCGGCATTAAGTATCACTTTATACGTGATTGTTTTGAAAAGCATTTAATTGATGTTGTTAAAATTAGTACGGATTTTTAACACGCCGACCTCAAAAGCATTTGATAAACCTTGGTTTTTATATCTATTAGAGGTCAATGGCGTGAAAAAGAAAAGTGATGTGATTACAGAGGAATCGAGTTCATAGTCCGTCTGTCTAATTTTTATTTTATTTTTCTTTATTTTTCCTGTCTTAAAAATCCAAAAACACAAAAAGATTTTCCGTTTTAGAATTTTAGATGGAGATTAGTCTAGGTTGAGTATTTATTCAGTATTCAGTTAAAAAAAGGGGGGGCGGGCAGATAGGCAAAAATCAAATAAAAATGTGAGATTGATTCAAAATCATGGAAAATGAAAGTACACAGGGAACTAATTGTTTGGGTCTTTGAAAGGACTGAAAAGATCATAATGTTATATTAAAATTACAAGTCTGAGAAGTCTAAGCCAAATAAAAGAAAAATGATAGTACACTAGTCTGTTATTGAGGTTACATAGACAAGGTAGGCCTAGAGGTTGCTAGTTCATTGTACGATGTGTTGGTAGATTCAACACAATAGACAGCTAGACTTCTTTGGTGAAACAATTTAAACAAAATTGTTCAACAGGATGTGGGCTTCCATCCTATCCCTGGTTAACACAATCAACGCATTTCCAATAAGGGGTGATGAGCAAATAAACGCCACAAATGTGTGCGGATGTCCATAAGAATAAGCAAAGCACATGAAAAGAATGATAAACGTAATCAAAATAATGACTAATGTTGTTGGTGCGTTATGTGTAAAAGAAAATTTGCTATTATAAGAAGATAGGTTGTGTGCCTCTCTGCTGTGCGATGGCACTGACCTGAGGATAAGCATAACCTAAATATTCTAGAATTCATTGTGGTTTGCGCCACTCTACTGTGCAATGGCACTGACCTGAGGCTTTGCATCTCTTTGAAAGCTCTTAGAATAGTTGCTTTTTATCTCAATACCCGTAGACCGCTCAAAAATCTCCTGAGGAATGTTGATTACCATATAAGTGTGGGATCCACAAATTCTTGTTGAAATAATACAATCTAATCACCAATGTGAGTCAAAAGTCTGTGTATGGGTTTAAGTGGACAACAATACTGATAATCATCATGGCTGCAACTCTCGATAGTCAGAATCATTGTGTGCCTCGTACAGCCCTAGTATGATTTACTGTGAGCGCTTGTGACTCTGAGAGTAATAAGGATCATTAATTTAAAGATATATTCAAGCGTCCCAAATGATTATGATACACCTGTATAATTCCATATGAATCTCTCCAAAGATGATCAATCAAACTTAAGTCGTTCTGCTCAGGGGAGAAACCGGTTAAATGATAATTTACTAATTTTCAACCCACCTCAAACAAAAACACAAAAAGATGTCTTGTTTTGTTTAAGTTTCAAGTTGTTTTCCATTTCTAGTTATTGTCTTTCATATCGGACTATGTAACATGATGAACTCTGTGAATCATACTTTAAAAGGGTCACCTCTGAGATGACCAAATTATTGCAAAGTTAAAAGGATCATATCTAAGATGATCAAAGTTTTAAGGTAAAAGGGTCACGTCTGAGATGATCAAAGGTTTTATTTAAAAGGATCACGTCCGATGTTATCACATGGTTTTTCGTTAAAAAAATTCACGTCTGAGGTGATCAAATGGGTTTTCGTTAAAAGGATCATGTCTGAGATGATCATCGCTCATAAAGTTTTATCTATAGTTAAAAAGCTAAGTATTTGAAAAGTCATAAGGTCAAACTCATAAGTATGAGTCATTCGCACGACTGGACCATAAGTATGGACCAGTCGCACGATTGGATCATACATATGAGCCCAATCGCACGACTGAACCACACGTATGGACCAGACGTACGATTGGACCATAAGCATGGGTCAATCCATGTGATTGGATTATCAGAATGAACCAATCACACAAATGGAGGTGAACGACTGAGCCAGTCGTACGACTAAGCCCCAGGCGCACGAATGAAGCGTGTGAATAGGTCCAGTCGCACGATTGAAGGTAAACCTACTATAATAGAGAGGAGTCAGTCGCGCATACTCATCACCCCTCAATCGCTGTCAATTCGCATGAAAGCAAAGTTACTCTGCCAAAATTTGATTTGATTGATTTCGCACTGTGATTGTGATACTAACGTGTACTCATCTTCTACAGGTACTTAGTTTAATGAAATCACACAAAATGCGTGGTGTAATCAAACCCTAACAGACAGAATTTGATTAAAATCAAGAAATCTGTAAAAAACCTTCAAATAGAACCTAAATGTGCAAAATCGTTAAAATGAAGAACATACAGTGATAGTTAGGGTCCCTGTGAATCTAACGAGAATAGACACTCCGAATGAACTTCAATCTCATGATTGAGTTGGGCAAATGACTCAATCGACCAAATGAACAAGGCGTATGAGCTCAATCGCACGATTGAACTCAGCCGCATGCTCAATCTCTCGGTCGAACTCAACCGCATGCTTAATCGCATGACTAAACTCATTCGTATGGCTCAATCGCTCGATTGAACCAGACTGATCTCAGAACAGTTTAAATTTCAACAGTTACTGTTATGGACAAATCTCATGTTTATGTGTCTTGTGTTACAAAAAATGGCAGATAGGTGGGTCATCAACACCAAGCATAACATCTGTGCTCACTTGGAGGCCATCACTCGGAATGCTGTTGAGTTTGTTGGTATTATTGCATTTCTGAGGAGATCCAGGATCTACAGAGCCATATCTGCTCCATGCACACCCTACCGGTCTATGCAGCAGGCCTTCTGGGAAGGTGCGTCAGTTGATAGATCTACTGTGCCCTACTGCATTCGGAGCACCATTTTTGCGCAAGAGAATGAGGTTACTGCAGCAGACCTTTGACGGGTACTGGACCTGGGTGATGATGATGCCTACCCAACCAGGTTACATCCTCTTACAATAAGGGGACGTTTTCTACGACGCTAGGAATGATGAAAGTGTACCGGGGCAAGCAGGTGAAGCCCCCGATAAGGAGATTGTTTGGGCATCTGGCCCGTGAGGATTACATGGCTCCAGCTAAGAAAAAGTGGCGTCACGATGATAGTGATTCGGACGTTGAGCCGATACTGGCTCTGATTGATGACGAGGACGATGATGACGACGACTATCATCAACGTGGTGGAGATACAGGCCCGAGGGCACCAAGGGCCACTGAGACAGATACTATATCTCCACCACCCCCACATGTCTGTACATCAGCTCTCGCTGTATTGGAGCAGGCGCCCATCCATCGAGACTTTCTTCATGATAAGGGAGATGAAGAGTCGGATGAGGAGCCACTCACATGGACTGTGGGTAGTCGTGTGGTGGCTACAGAGAGGGGCATGGCGGCGGTTGGAGGACGCCAGACTGAGGGAGAGAGGACATACACTACTGACCCTACATACTCTCCTCCTCAGCCAAGCCCAGGTGAAGCACAGAGCTCAAGGGGCTCTCGGCTTAAGAGGATGGCTCAACCATAGGCAGGACGGTCAAGAGACGACACATAATGCTGATGACCTCTCGATCCACCTCAGCCACTACATCTACCACCCCTACCACACCTACCACCACCACGGCCACCCCATCTACTACACCCACTACACCAACCACCACCACTACACCTACCACCACTACAGCTATCATCCCTCCACCCATCTCATCCATCCCACCACAAACCACTACCACCACCACTCCCATATATACCACATCCACCACTCCACCCACCACCAACATTGGGCTAGAGGAACAGCTTGCCAGCCTCAACTGTATGGTTCTCAAACTGCTCGCCACCGATGATATACGAGCAAACCAGATGAATCAGTTGATGGCTGTCAAAGTTGCGTGGGGCAAACATATTGCCCTGCTGATAGAGAAGTTGACTGCTCAGAGTCAACAGATTACACAGCTGACTGAGAAGGAAGTTGGACTTGAGAGAGCTATGTCCTGAGCTCACTGTACCTTGACCACACAGAGTGATCATCTGAAGGTATTAGTGAAGATATTGAGGATGTTGAGAGGAAAAACAAGAAACTACGCCTAAAGCTCAAGGGAACAAAGGGCGAACCTCTAAAGATCAAAGGTGATGGTGATGATAATGGTGATGATGATGAGTCATCTTATAATGATGAGTCAGATGATGATGATGAGGTTAAAGGAGAAGGAAGTGGCAAAGATAGGGAAGGGGAGACGAGGATGAGGCCAAAGGTGACGCATCTGCATCAGCCTCAGATCCATCGGCCCAGGAGCGAAGGTCCAAAAGACGTCAAGAATCAGGACCGTCCACCTCTGCCCTTAAATCTGAAGAGCAAAGTGATCAAGACAAGAGTAATGCTTAGATGTTTTAATTTTGATTATCTCTTGTACTTTGAAATTTTTATTACACTTATGTAATTAAAGTTTATCGATGTTTATTAATATAAATGTTTTGACTACTAATGTGCTTGTGTTGGTTTGAAATGTTTAATCAAACAGATGAAAAGCAACAGACCGATGAGTTTGATGTCCAACCCCTTTAGCAGGTTAAGAATCAATTAACAATGATTCTTGACTTGTAAGGGATAGTAAGACAGTTTGTTAGCTACACGCCAGAGGAAGGAGAGATAATCCACGACCTGTCGGATGAGCAGTTGGCTGAGATCTTCAGGCTGAATCCAGATGAGTTGGTCAAAGATGCCCCTACAGTTGATGTGGCAAGTGATGATGAGCTTCACGATGTTGATGAATCGAGATAAAGGATGTCATTGCTGATCACTATCCTCAGTACACTGATCCGGAAGGACATGCTATCCCTAATATGGGTGAAACCCTCGACAGTGGTACTTTTGATAAGTTGGATGAACTGGAGAAAGAAAAGGAGAAAAAAGAAAGTACGGCCTAAGCTACAGATGAAAGTGTTGATGCCAAAAAGGCTGAATGGGCAGCTTGTTTTGCTAAAATGAAAGCCTAGCGCGTGCCTCGAAAGCAGAATGCCTACATAAAGCTTTATAGAGTCAAACGTCATAAGAAAGTGTCTGGCAAGATCATCGCGTGGACATATTTTGAAGATTTGGACGTATATGCCGTGAAAAGAGAGAAAGGGATAAAATACTTCAAATTCCCGCATGATCTGAAGACTCTTCCTAGTTTTGAGCTCAACCGATTGGCTTGCTTAGATCTATTGTATGCCAATCCAAGAAAGATGTCAGGTTGGTTTGAGGAGGCATTAAAGAGGGAATACCACACCAGATGGGTAAACTTCAGACCTCAACAACCGACGAGGTACAACCGTAGGTCTAAAGTGGATCCTATTACTGGAAAGCCTAAGATCGTGCTGAAGTGGAGTCCTCCACGCACAATGTCTAAGATATCTGCGGAAAATGCCTCAGGAGTTCACTCCACACTTCAAGTGGTGGTATTATGATTGGAGGATGGGTGAAGCAGTCATAGTGCTGAATAGAGAAAGAAAGATAGAGACTATCCGGGTATTCGACCCCATGTGGATAGCCAACTTGTTAGCTAACGATATGTATACATTATACAAGTGGCCACTGTTCTATGACTCGCAAGACATTGTACAAGTTCTCCAGTTTCAACATGTCATAAGACTCTGCTTTGCATTTGAAATACATGCAAGAGTTACAAGAGATGAGAAGTACAAGAAATTTGAAGAACATATAAAGAGTGTTACACAATAGAGGAAACTAGGTCCAAGGGGGAGTTTGTTGATACATGTTAATGTTTCTAGTTTTTTATCTTGAATGTAAAACTCTTTCATGTCTTACACATGTGAAATTGATGTAATGGTTTGAATGAATGATATAAAGTGCATTGTGATGTTTGATTTATATTTTGATGATGTCATGATATCATTATATTGAATGCGTTGCACATGTATGAACTAACTATATAGGTTTGATGTTGTTTGATAGTTCATGCTAATGGCCCATGCTAATGGACCATATGCATGAATTCATCATGCTTATGGACCAGTCGCACGACTGAACCAGGAGACTGGATCAGTCATACGATTGAAAGATAAGACTGACTCAGCCACACGACTGAACCTTCAGTTATGCGTATGAGTCAATCGCATGATTCAGTAGCATGACTGGACCATGCTAACGGTTCAGTCGCACGACTGAACCATGCTAACGGTTCAGTCGCACGACTGAAGGCAGGAAACTTATAAATACCATGTAATTCGTAGAAAAACATAACACTTCGAATACTCACATACCCTAGCCGTGCAGAGCATCCCTGTTCATCATTCCAACTTCATAGTTCGTTTCTGGTCAATTCTTGTTCGTTCTTAACATTTGTTTCATTGTAGGATTGATCAGATTGTCGTTCTCACTGATTGGATCGCCAATCAAATAGGATTCCGCACAATTTGACTTGGTATAACGCATAATTTGTTAGTACTCCTTACGACATCGGTCCTAACACTCCTTTTCCAAGTTAAGCCTACCCGTATATCAGATAAGTTATGACAGTCTTTCGAGATTTTGAAATAAGCACAGTAAATGATATAACGACTGTAATTATATCATTTCCCAGATTTGAAGTATATATCATACTCTTTAACAAAACAAATTCTTTTTGTATTTTTTTTATATATTTGAATGGTTTTTGCAAATTTTGATTTTTACTCAAGGTTAATCATGCCAATTGATTGAACTAAAAATTCAAACCGCCTAGGATCAAATGCCTTAGAGAACAAATCGGCTAATTGATTGTCCGTGTGGACCTATATCAACTTGATTAACCCTTTTCAGCAGAGTGTTTCCAAAAGTGATATCTGATTTTAATGTGTTTAGTTTTTGAGTGCTGAACTGGATTGTTTGTTATGAACATGGCTGTTGTGTTATCAATGTGAATTGGTATGTGGAAGAAGTTATAACCATAATCAAGTGTCTGGTTTTGCATCCAGAGAACTTAAGAGCAACAAGCTGATGTTGCTATGTACTCAGCTTCTCCTATTGAAACAGATATGTTTGTCTACTTTTTGCACTGCCAGGAGACCAGTCTGGGACCAGAAATTAACAATCTCCATAAGTGGAATTCTGATTGAAGTTGCATCCACCGTAGTCATTGTCTGTATAGGCATAGAGGTTGAAATCCCCTTCCTTTGGATACCATAATCCAAGTACAGGCTTTCCCTTAAGATAATTTGAATATCCTCTTGATAGCATTGACATGTGATTCCTTGGGATCTGCTTAATATCTGGCACAAACATATACACCAAACATTATGTTAGGTTTGCTTACTGTTAGATACATGAGTGATCCAATCATTGATATAAAGAGTATGATCAACTGATTTGCCATCTGAGTCTGGACCTATCTTCATTTTTATATCAACTAGAGTTTTGATCGACTGACAATCTCCAAAATGAATTTCTTCAACATGGTTTCCATGTATTTTGATTGATTGATGAAGATTCCAACTATTGTTTGTTTTACTTGTAATCCTAAGAAGAATGTAAGTTCCCTTATAGCACTCATCTGGAATTTAGAATGCATAAGGTCTTTAAAATTCTTGCAAAGTTGCTTGTTTGTTGATCCAAAAATAATATCATCCATATAAATCTATACCAGTAACATTTCTTTTCCTTTTCTTTTTCTTAAAAGATTCTGATCAATCTTTCCTCTCTCGTACCCATGTGTACGAAGAAAATATGATAGAGTCTCGTACCACTTTCGTAGGGCTTGATGTAGACAATACAGGTTTTTGTGAAGCTTGTACACCCTATGAGGGAAATTTGGGTCTTCAAGCCTTGTGGTTGACTCATATAGACTTCTTTAGAGATTTTTCCATAAAGAAATGCACACTTTACATCCATTTGATACATAGTGAATTTCATGGATGCAGAGTAAGCAAGGAAAAGTCTGATGGATTCTAATATGGTTAAAGGTGCAAACACTTCATCATAGCGTATTTCTTCTTCTTGAGTGTACCCCTGTGCAATCAATCTTGCGTTGTTTCTAATGACAATACCCCTGTCATCAGTCTTGTTTCTATATAACCATCTAGTACCGATAGGGTATTGTCGTTCGGACGATCTACCAGCTGTCATACATCTTGTTTCTTGAACTGGAGTAATTCTTCCTACATTGCCTTAATCCAGCTGTTGTCTTGAAGAGCCTCTTTTATATTCTTGGGCACAGTTGGACACAGAAAGTAAGAAAACAAATAGATGTTTGCAATACTTGACTTGCTTCTTATCACTTGCTCTTCTAATTCACCAATGATACTTGTCACCGGATGATCCTCTGTGTTGGAATTGAGTCACCAGCAATTGATACATCAAGGTTGGAGACATTCAGATCATCTTGGTTAGTGGCACCTCCAGGTTGTGATATAGGTGAATTATGAAAGTAATCAAAGGCTTCATCAGTTTCTACTTCAACATCAATAGCACTTTAAAGACTTTCCTTAATCGTATTTACTTTAGTTTCAACTGGCACAGTAGCTGTTTCTGGATTTATAACATCAGTAGGAGGTTTTGCTAAAGGAGTGGGTAGTGTACTAGGACAAGTATCAGTTGAAACACTCTGATTTTGTACTTCTTGTCTAACAGGATCAGCTTGTAATGGAACTTATTCATCAAATTGATCAGTAGAATAAGGAGGAATCATGGGAAAGTTCTCTCTTCTCTCTACTAATCCAGAAAATCCAGTTGGTTGTGGGTTACCTGCATTTGACAAGTGGAACTGATTAAATGATCTTGTAAAAGAGTAAGTCTCAAACAACCAACCTGGACGATACATTGACTTAGGAAAGGAGTGCTCATTGAATTTAATGTTTGTTGAATCATCAATAATGTTTAATCTGGGATTAAACACTCCGAAAGCCTTTGAGACTGAGGAATAGCCTACAAAGAATTCCAAATTAGACTTAGGAGCGAACTTTTCTAAATGGTCTTGGGTGTTTAATATTGAGACAAGACAACCAAATGACTTAAAAAATTCAATAAATAGTTTTCTATGAAAAAGGATTTCGTAAGGTGTTCTGTTGCTTTCTTTAACTATCAAAGTTCTATTTTGCACAAAGCATGATGTGTTGACTGCTTCTTCACAAAAGGTAATTGGCAGTTTAGCATCGGCTAGCATTGATCTTGCTACTTCAATAAGTGTTCTGTTTCTTCTTTCTGGTACTCCATTTTGTTGAGGAGTTCTAGCTGCACTGAATTGACAAGCATTGCCTTTGGTTGTGCAAAATCAACTTAGATTTTCATTTTTGAATTATGTTATATTATCACTTTTTATTGATTTTACTTTGTGATCAAGGTGATTTTCAATTTTAGTGATAAAATATTTTATTATTTGGGACGCTTTGTTTTTATGAAGTAGAAAAAATACCCATGTGAATCATGAAAAGTCATCAATGATCACCAAAAAATATTGTTTCTTTCTAATACTAATCACATGAGTTGTTCCAAAGAGGTCCATATGAAGTAACTTTGATAGAGAATTGTTTGTGTTCACAAGCTTTGGCTTATGTGAAGACTTATGTTGTTTTCCTTTGAGTTATGAAGAACAGTGGTTAATGAAATGAAATTCTTTTTGAGGTAAACCATTTACATGGTTTCTTTTACCAATCTGTTCGTGTTTTGTAATTTATGTGTCCCAAATGTCTATGCCAAAGTTGTGGCTCATCAAATGATGCTTTTGACAAAAAACAAGTTTCTTCTTTTGCTTAGGCAGAATTAAGTTTCACGACATAGGTGTTATGCTTTATCAGAGTCTTCAAGACAGCCCATTCTTCAGCAAAAAAGTACTTGTTGAGGAATCTGATGAAGAGTTTGGTAGATTTGATGATTTAGATAAGGAGGTAGATTACACTAATGTGTTTGGAAACAGTTTGAAGAGCTAATTTCCTAATATCTTGGTTGTGGATGGGGATAGAGTGAATGAAGTTGAAGTTATTCAACTAACTTACAAGACTGATGATCTTACTGGACAAAGAGAAGTACGTCAGGCTAGGAATCTTACTTTTGATGCACCTCCACCTTCAGCCTATGTTCATACACATAGACATTCCATACATTTCACAGGGTATGGAAATCAGAGCCGATTATTAGTTGGATGTATGACAGTGAGAAGAAGATGTATGTAGTGAAATGACGAGCAGGAGCTATCAAGTACTATCAGGTTTAACATGAATTTTATACTCTGAGAGCATCCGTTCTTTATGTTGCGGGTCGTATTCCTTTCATCAACCTAAGCAACTATGGAAAGGTTAACTGGATTAGGAATATGATATGGAGACAAAGTAAATCCAACTTCAAGGACATTATGATTTTCAAATCCAAAGTCACTAAGGATGAGACTTGTATTGATCCGAACACTAACAAGCCAATGACGATACAAGTTTACAAGCATTCGAGATATGCACGTAATATTCCAATTCACAACCTTGTACAAGTTAACAGCATGTCTAAGTTCATGTGGTGGGCTTGTGAAAAAGAGACTGGGCATGTTGTTATTCATTGTACGGATAAGGATTACCATATCATCGGCACTGTGGATATGCTCAAGTTTCGAAGAGACAATTTGATGAAGTTGCAGGATTGTCCGATTGTAGCTAATGACTCAATTCACTTTTTAGCAGCATAGTATGGTTGGTTGATGTACGACGGGTTAAGGGAGGTCCATACAATCATTCTCATAATGAGGAGAGTGTTAGAACACTTAACAGTTCAAATAAGGAACTGGATTTAAGAACAAGATGAAAAGAACACAAGTAAACAAGGAGACAAAACTGAAGAACAATATATATGATTTTCAAGAATGTTGTATATTATTCTCATGTTCTTTTACAAGTGTTACAATACATAAATAAAATACAAGACCATGAGATACTTTATACAACACTCTACAACCGGCTAACTTGGAAAGCCAGTTGGAACATTGAAAGACAACAAAATCAATGTAGAGTCAAAAGGCAGATTGCCTTTTGACTAGTGACTATGATATGTCATAGCTCATATCATAATATATTACAAAAAGTATAAAAGTACATAATGTAGAAAGTTACATACTCAAGACCTCAATGTACAGTTGTAAAAGCATTGACCTTTTCACCAACTCATGCAAGTTAGTGAGTCTTCAGAGTTATGACGGAAAGTGGGTCAGCTTTAAGAAAAAGTAAATCCGAGAAAAGCATATATTCCTCTATCTTAGGAAGAAATCAGTCTTCAATTCATTTCGCTTTGAAAGACTTTGTCCTTGAAGCTTCGGAAGACTTCATCTTTTGGCTTCGGAAGATTTGGTCTTTGGCTTCGGAAGATTTTACACTTAGAATATTTTCTGTGTAGAGTGTAAAACTTCCAAAGAAAGTTTTACCTTGTACTAAGTACATGCATGCAGGAAGCCTTAGATTGCTTTGGTTGCATCAGCCTTCTTATATAACCTTATAAACTACCCCTAGGTTGATGCTACCAAAATAGAGAAGATTGTTCAGCAGTTAATAGTCCTCATTAGGATCAAGACCATTCCCTTCATCATTATTTGGCCAGGATCCTTCAGACTCTTATAATACCTTCTCATGTAATGGAAATCATGCAGAGGTAGATCGAGCATGTTTTGCCAGATGTAGACATCTTGACCACCTTGATCTCTAATGACATACCATCTATCTGGATTAGCTACAAAGGTCCAGGACAGAATGGGTCTTCCAGATGTAAGAGGTTGTGCTTGAGTAGGAGTTGGTTGATCAGCCTCTTGCTACATTTCCGCAAGATGCTCTGACTTATCCTGAGTCTGGAAGTGGATGCCTTTGACTTCTTAGATACTCTCTTCATGGCCAACCTTTCTTCCTCTTTGAAGTGTTTAACTGAGAGGGTTGGTCTTGAGTACCAGATTGTTCTATTGTGCCTCTCTCAGTTGGGCCCTCTTCCCTTACAGGTTTAGAAGGAAAGGGAGCAGATCCCTGCTGTGGAATAGAAGATGAGGTTGGCTGAGATACAGCTGAAGGTCCAGGTTGTGTTGTCTGAGTTTGTTCAACCTTAGCCTCAACCTAAGGAGGAGCTTGGCTTCCACAAGCTCTCCTTTTTTAACATTCTACTTGATCACTCTAATGTGCTAATCCATAGTGGATAGAGACATTGGGCCAAGCCTCATTCTAAAGAATCCATACAGCTTCAAGAAGCTCATCATCCTCTGCCTATCAGCAGACTTCTTTTTGTTGGGTTTGTCAAAAGATTATCAAAGCTAGTTTAACCATTTAAACTACAAAAACGCAGCGGATATAAGTTGTTAAAATTAGGTTTTGTAATCTAAAAATTAAACCATTTTTAATACAAAACAAACCCATGAAGAAGGATCATATGTATGTGAAATGAAATGCTATCAAATACGAAAAAGAACAACCATAGGGTGTTCTTGAAACTACCTTTCAAGAACAAAAGGATGTTGTACGGATGAGAAGAAGATGATGAAGCTTCTTTAATGTCTAGGCTCCAAAAGACAAGTCCTCAAGCTTGTATACCCACAAGCTCTTGCAAACACCTAATTTGTTAGGAAATGCAACACCACAAACCACTCTTCTTGTGCCTTCTTAAAACCATAAATTTCAGCTATGGACCTTCTCAAATCTGAAAATCTTAGCCTTTCTAACTCAAGATTTCAGCCAAGAAAGAAGAAGAGAGAAATTGCATGTGTGTGTGAAAGAGAATGTGTGTAATGGTAGAGTGTTGGAATGATTCAAGTCTTGTAAAAACCAAGACAAAAGAATCCCAAGGCCAACCACCCTTGGGCGGCCGAATTCATTTGAAATAGGTTCCCACCCATTTCAGTTGTTTATAAAATGTTACACTCTTTAATCCATTAGTTTATAAAATTAAACCCCCTTTTAATTTTATAACTTTGTTTGTTTAATTTTATAACTTTAATACACTATTACTTGTTATTATTTAACTAACTTAAATAATGATACAAATAATTTCTCATGAACAAAATTATCCATATAATTTGTTCTATTTCAAATGCAATAATATAGAAAACCCATTTTCTAAAATGGTGTTTATATTTATTTGTTTGATCATATCAACAAATAAATATTTATTGGTATTTGCTTAGCTTGTTATTGGGTATAAAACGACTTGGATCATAACGTACTAACCACATCAATCTTGTATGTGTCTTGGACATATAAGATCCAACACTTTTGACTCTTTTGGATGATGGTACTAAACTTTGCAGCTTCTTCCCTCATCTTTCTCTTAGCAGCCTTTTGTTCATTGATGAACTGTTCTTCCATCTGCTTAAGATATTTAAATTCAACATATTCATATGAGAAGGGAAGACGTGCAGATGCCTGATAGAAACTTGTGGCACTCATGCAGTTAATCATGCTTTATCTGTCAGCCTCCTTATCTACATGAGGTTGTTCAGTTGCCACAACCTCTTTCTCAGGAGTTTCATGAACTAGGGAGAGGGTAGGAGCATGTTTGTAAAGCCTGTTCTTCCTTCTTTCTTCTTTAATTTTATGGAGCAACCTTGTATCCTCTGAGGGAACAGGAATTTGAAGTGGTGGTTTATGTGATAATGTTCACAGGTTCAGTCATTGGGCCTTCAATCAAGATTTCCCCTTCGAAACTAATCTTCGGTTCTACCTTAACTTCTAGTTGACCAATGACATTACTTGTTTGCATTTGTCTTCTTCTTTGTCTGAGTTCTTCAATAATCCTGTCTTGAATTCTCTCAGTCAATATGTCAGCCTGCTTATGTTGAATTTGGTTGACCAGTGACATATTGACTAGAGAAAGACTGTCAGTTCAAGGTCTGAAAGTTGAAGACCTATTACTGTCCTTGAACTCTATGCAGTATTATGGCTCTTCTATCAACATCATACCTCCACCTATGTATTTCATTTGAAGCTCCATAGGGTGGGGATGACATTGCCCTTGCCATACCCTCCTCAAATACACTTTGTATAAGGGTGTCTACATCAGTGTGAACTTAAGGAGGTTGCTGAGTGTGGAGAATTGCAAGTGAGGGTGGTGAATCCTTAATGTCCATACTCTAAGAAGGACTTCCAGATTCTGTGATTATGATAACTTCCTCCCTAATTTTGGTAGCATCACCCACTTGCATAGGTGAGCTGGAGGTTAAGTCTATCATATCCTCAAGTTCTTGTGTTCCTGGTTAAGTCCTTCTAACGGGTCTCCTAGCTAGTTGTTCCTTGAGATTACAGATCTCAAGTTGCTAATCATTAACCCTTCTTTTTAAGGTAGTCACTTGAGATTCCAAGTGATTGACCTTGGTGACCAAATAGGTGCATATTTTTGTAAGTCTTTGCAGTTTTAGTCTGAGGTTCTCCTCATCTTCAATAGAAGAATCACTAGGGGAAGAAAGAATTGGACCTAAGTCTTTTTCCTCATCACCAGCCTATTGTTCTTGGCTACTGGATATCCCCTGCTCACTGACATCTTTAGTTGAAGTGTCAATGGGTTGGGTTGCCATGGTTAAGGTCTTAATGATGTAATCACTTGTAGAAGTGAGAAACTCTTCCATATGGATCTCCTGAACAGGTTCAGGAAGATCCATCTCAGTAGGGGGTGGATGATGTCGGCTAGATATGGGGGACACAGAATTACTCGTCTCCCTTTGAGAAGGGAAAAAGAAGAGAGACTCATGATACTCACTGAGTGCCATATCCTCATCATCATAGAATTCTAGGTTGGGCATTAGTTTGTTTAGATCAAGAGGCTAGGGGTGGTAACTTTCCCCTGAAAGTTGTTCGCTTGAGTGAAGGTTTAAGGCTTCTTGGGTTGTCTTAAAGTGGAAGGTGTGGGTTCAACACTAGCTGGTGTTTCTATATTGTCACCTTGAGCAATGAGCTCTAATATTTTTCAGACTAGGGTTTTTTCAAACCTTAAGAAGCCCACAGTAGGCTTTCTAATAGTCTTGAAGATATCGGGCTTCATCTGTCCTAATTTTAGAATATTACATGTTCCCCTCAACTGTGAGCCCAGTTCACAGTTGAGAAATATGTTAGACATATCTAGAAAACATATAATATTTTAAGGAGGCCAAAGTTTTCAAGTAAATTATTGTACACAAATTATGAACACCTGAACTTGACACCATGAATTATTCCATGGACTATGAAAGCGAGGTCTTCTGGAATTTGGCCCCATGCTCCATGTTTGTTAGACAAGTTGTGGATAATGACATGGAGGAGATACTTCCACTGAGAGGAAATCTTCCCTTTCTTGATGGTTTTGACTGAGAAATCAACTTCATAGCTCATCTGCTTAAAGGAGTGGTTAACAATAGATTTTGGGAAAGACACTTCAGCTTCTGCATCATCTAGCTGTAGATGAGATTTTGTGGAAGCTGGAGTGATAAAAATTGTCCTCCCTTGCACTCTGGCAGACAATGCCTTCTCCCCATCCCTGGTGACCTCTTGGCAGGTCCTCCAAAAGACCAAGAGTTGATCCTCATAAAGTGGAGGATCAAAGGTGACGGAGATGAATTAGTGAGAGAGAGAAAGAAAGCGGTAAACCTCTAAGAAACTTGGATCTTTCTCAGAGTTCAACAAAGAAACATGATTGTGTTGCCTGTGAAGAAGCATGGAAAAATCAGGTTGGTTTCTGTGGTCAAGGTTGGCCATTTTTGGTTTAGAGAATTTGTAGATGAAGAAGATAGTGAAAGAGGGGGGAACCATTGGGTATATTTATTTAAAATAGATTTGAGACAAATTTTATGGAAAAGAATAAACTTTGAATTCCAAATGTCGGTCCCACCTCTGAGGAATTGCCCAAAAAGGTAGTTTTCTTGGAAGTCAAAAATCTTCCGAAGGTAATTTTTCTTCAGAAGTTTTTTGAAAAACATCCGACGCCAAATTTTGACTTCGAAAGATATTCCTTAGCTTTATGAAATTTGGTTTCGGAAGAAAAATTACTTGAAGTATTTTCTCTTCCAAGGAATATTTGGTTTCAGAAGATAAGTTTTATTCTTGAGGAGAATAAATCTTTCAAGACATAATTGCTTTCGGAAGAAATTTGTTCTTCAATGCATATAAGTACTTAGAAGCATACTTTGGCTTCGGAAGAAATGTTAGCATTTCTTCCAAAGGTAAATTGCTTATAAGTAGTTATCTGATTTAACGACTTAAAATTCTTCCGAAGGCAATGGTAATGTCTTCTGAAAGAAAATATATTTAAGATTTTCAAAATTTAAAGGAATATCATTTGAAAAAGATTTTCTCCCAAGATAAACTGGACTTATGTAGATGATTGTCTAGACAACTTAGGATGCACAGTTTCTTTTAGAAATAATATTGATTAAGTTTTAAGAAAATCTATTCAAAGTTAATTATCTAATAGCTGAAACAAGATATTTAAATCTTTGATCATCAAAAGCCTTTATGAACAAATCAATATATTATTCATTTGTGTTAACATTGACTACTTTTATCAATCCTTTTTTATAATTATCTCTAATTAGATGTTACCTGATGTTGATGTGTTTCGTCCTTGAGTGCTGAACAAGATTATCTATATAGAGATAACACTGTTCTTGTCTATATGAATGGGAGTCTCTTTGAAGTTATATCCATAGTCCAACATCTGATTCTAAATCGAAAGCACTTGAGCACAGCAGCTTGCATCACAATGTATTCAGCTTTAATAGTTGATGCAAATACACAGGATTGTTTCTTGCATTGCCATGAGACTATCCTTCCACCAAAGAATTGACATCCTCCATATGTGGATTTTGCAGTCATATTGCAGCTACCATAGTCACTATCTGTATAGGCATACATATTAAAGTCATAATTCTTTGGATACCACAGGCCTATCTTAGGGGCACTTTTGAGATATCTAAGAATTCTTTTGACAGCAACCAGGTGTGATATCATAGGGTTGGCTTGATATCTTGCACATATGCATGTAGCAAACATAATATCAGGCCTGCTGGCCGTAAGATAAATAAGAGACCCAATCATAGCCCTCTAAAGATGTTCATCTACACACTCTCCCTCAAGATTAAGTCCAAGGGAGTGGTTTCTGGCTATAGGTGTCTTTGCAACGTCACATTCAGTCAAGTTCAATCTTGTAAGTATGTCCTATACATACTTTGACAGACTTTGCCATTGTCAACTTGCTTTTCTTGAAATTTTTAGAAAGAAATTGAGTTCCTCATGGCACTCATTTCAAATCTATTCTTCATCAGCTTCTCAACGTCTTTGCAGATCTTTGGATTAGTTGACCCAAAGATAATGTCATCTATATATACTTGAACTAACATCAAGTCATTCCCTATTCCTTTGATGAAGAGAGTTCCATCTTTAGTACCCCTCTTGTAGCTATGTTGATAGAGATACTGAGATAGTGTCTCATACCACTTTCTTGGAGCTTAGTACAGCCCATAAAGAGCATTATCAAGCTTGTAGACATAATCAAGATGATCTGGGTCTGCAAAGCCAGGTGGTTGTTTGACAGACACCTCTTCATCAATCACCCCATATAAAAATGCACACTTGACATCAAGTTGGTAGACCTTGAAGTCCTTGGATGCAGCAAACGCCAGAAACATCCTAACAACTTCAAGTCTTGCTATAGGAGCAAAGACATTAGTGTAATCAATTCCTTCTTCTTGTGTGTACCCTTAAACAACCAATCTTGCCATATTCTTGATCACAAGTCTTCTATCATCTTTCTTATTTCTAAACACCCATGTGGTTCCTTTAATGGTCTTCCCTTGAGGAAGAGGACATAGGTTCTAAACATTTTGTGTTTTGAATTGATGCAACACCTCTTGCATTGCTTCAACCCAACGTTCATCCATTAAAGACTCAATAAATTTCTTTGGCTCTATCTGGGACAAGAAACAAGAGTATATACAAACATTTTTGCCATAGGTTTTTCCTCTTGTTCTCACCCCTTCTCAACATCTCCAATGATGTTTGTGGTGGGGTATGACTTACGGATCCTAAGTTAAGGGACAATAGCAAGTTGATTAGACAAATCTAAATTTGAGAAGTTTTGATCTATTAAAAAGTGTCTCCCACCATATCAGCACACTTATCAAGTGAAGCTTGATCCAATGAGTGTGTGACATCATTGAAGTTGTCATCAATGGAGTGGTTATCAACATCAAGAAATTCCTGATCATCGTCACCACTATTATTTCTTCCTACATTTGAAGCTCCTTTATTTTTGTTTTGTGCCTCTAAGATGGAATTTTCAAGCATCTCAGATGTATCAGCTTGATTTGTCATTGTTATGCTGATAGGAACTTCATATGCAGGGTTAGTTACCATTGGAGCTGAAGTAGTAGTCTTACTTGGTCTTCTCAGCTCAAATCTTAGGTCAGGATCTTCTGTTAATGGATTACCTGTAGATCCCAAAACACTCTCACAAGATTTGTTAAAACAGTTAGTAACTAAATCAAGATCAGAAAGCCAGTCAGGACCAGAACATTTCACACAGGGAGTGTGCTCATTGAAAATCACATTGGCTGATTCTTCAACTACTCTAGTTTTGAGATTGTATACTTTATAAGCCTTAGCTTGGGAAGAGTATCCAGTATAGTGTCCATCATCTGATTTCTCAGCAAACATAGCTACTTGATCTTTGGTATTCGAAATGGTACAGTGACATCCAAATGATCTGAGAAAACCAATGAAAGGCCATCTTTTGTGCCATAGTTCATAAGGAGTCTTACCATGAGTCTTGACTGCTAAACCCCTATTCTACACTTAGTAGGTGTGTTAACTGCCTCTACCCAGAAGGTGATGGGCAGTTTAGAGTCAAACAACATGGTTCTTGCAGCTTTAATAAGTGTCATGTTCCTCCTCTCAGCAACACCGTTTTGCTAATGAGTCCTGGGTGCACTATATTGTCTTGTAATACCCTTTTGATCACAAAATGTGTCAAGGATTTGGTTCTTCAATTCAGTTCATTGATCACATCTTATGATCTTGACCTTGTGATCACTTTGATTCTTAATTTTTAGAATGTAGTTATTCAAGATCTCAGGAGTCTCATCCTCTGTTCTAAGGAAGAAAACCTAAGTGAATCTTGTGAAATCATCTGTGATCACTAAACAATATAAGGTCCTTCCTAGACTCATTATACTGGTGAGGCCAAAGTGATCCATGTGAAATAAATGTAGGAGAGTAGTGCTAGAGTTCTTTTCCTTTGACATGTGAGACACTAAGTGTGGCATGCAACACAGTGATCATCACTTGTAAACTCTTTCTTTGGCATTCCACTTACCAAATCATTAGAAACTAAGTTATTCATGTAGTATTCTATATGCCCAAGACACGTAGAATATTGATACGGTTAATACGTTATGATCCAAGTCAGGTTATACCTAATAACAAGCTTAGCAAACACCAGTTAATATTTAATTGATGATATGATCATGCAATTAAATATTTACACCAATTTAGAAAATGGGTTTTCTAAATAAGTTGCATACAAGATGGAACAACTTATTAGAATATTTTGTTCAATAATATTATTTGAAGTGTTATTTAAATAAGTTAGATAAGACCAAATAATAATGAGAAATTATAACTTATAAGTTAAATGGTTAATTGTATAAGTTATATAACTTTTACATACAATTAAATGATTAGTTGTATGTCTAGTTACAAGACCAATTATAATGTGTGTATGTGTCTTGTTTAAAGGGGGGAAACCCCTTTTGAACTAAAAATTTGGCCACCCCCCTAATTTTATGATTGGACCAATTTTGCTTTGATAGACACACACATTTAACTTGTCTTGATTTCTCCATTTTCTCCATCCAATCTCATTACATGCAATAGACAAAAATCTCCTCTCCTTTTCTCTCAAAACCTTTGGCCAGGCAGCAGCATAAGGAGAGCATTTGGAATGATTTTTGTGGTGTTCTTCCTAACAAGAAGGTGTTTAGCAAAAGGGCTTGGGGTATACAAGCTTGAGGACCTCTACACTTGAAGTCTTGGTCGATTCAAGCTTCCAAAATCTCCCTTTCTTTAGTCGTTTTTGCTGCTGGATAAAGGTAGATATCACAGCTCGTTGAAGCTGTGATTTTATGTAGTTTTACATATGTTCATAGCTTGCATATTCACATAAATGATCCTTTGTTACATGGGTTGGTTTTATACATTAATATGGTCATCTAATGAACATATTTTTCAGCTTATAAACAAGTTTATTAAGTTGTAATTCTGCTGCGTTTTTCAGAAAGTTTAACGGGTTAAACTACGTTTTCGTGTTATAACAAACCCTACAATTCATGTTCTTAAAGTTTACATAGCATATTCTTTTATGCCAAAGGAAAGACTCATCACTATTTGTTTTAGATAAAAAGCAAAAAACTTCTCTTGAAGGAGATGTTTCCTGCAAATCCATGTCGTACATGTTCCCTTTTCGGGATGCTCTAAGTAGGATATGCTCTTGAGGACTAACCACCCCGGGCTTGAGTATAATGCCTCATGCTCAGTGAAGAGCATGTTATGTCTCAGGGCACAAAATTAGGACATACTCAGTAAATTGTACCCTAGCTCCTTAGCAATGTTTATCTTTTCAATGCTGAGCTAGCCCTTTATAACCATGCCCCTTCCTATTATGTAACCTCCAGCATCTCTTCCAAAAGCAAATGGCCCTTCATATTTTTCCCAAAGTTTTGAAGCAAAGTGCAATTGCCTGTCATGTGCCTAGAACAGCCAGTGTCAATAATCCATATATTATTTTTGGTCTTCAGCTGTTTCCGCGTAATAAAAGAGAGTTAGTTATATTTGGAAACCCAAGCCTCATTGGTCTTGGGCTCTTCAAAATGAATTGAAGACAATGCAACACTAATTGATCCTATACTAAAACTTTGGGGATCATTTGCTGTTGTTAATGAAGAACTTTCAGTCACATGGTCTTCCTTTATCTTCCGCACCATCTTTGAAAGATTAGACTTGACCTTCAATACTTCAGAAGTTTTGACAACTTTGGAAGTTTTGGAGACTGCCCCTTCGAAAGATATTGCTTTTACTGCAGCAAGCTTCGGTGCTTCGAAAGCATTCCTTTCTTCCGAGACCAAAATATCTTCCAAAGGCAAGTTTTCACTTTTCAAAATTGTCATTTTGGAGCTTCTCAAAGAAACACAGCTTTCTTCCAAAGCTTTCTTCTTCTTTCTCCTCTGAGAAATCTTCTTTCTTGTTATGTTGACAGTACTTTTAGGATTGTAGAAGAAATCCTTAGCAATATGAGAAGAACTACCACACATAATGCAGTGAATTTGCTTTCTTTGAAGGGTCTTCTTGTGAATGGACGACTGACTTTGATCATTTTCCATCTCCATCCCATCCTTTCACATATCGTAGCAAGCCTCCAAGGGTTGCCTTTAAAGGTGGATGGTTCATGTTATGTAGCAGTGTGAGACAGCTGATCAGCCTTCATTTCTTTATAGGGATGAATTGAAAATGAACTTGAACGTCTAGTACTAGAGTTCAAAGTTGTGTCCACAGTCTTTACAACTTGATTTGCCTTCATTCCTTCATAGGGATGAATTAAAAACGAACTTGAACTCCAAGTACTAGAGTTCAAAGCTGTATCCACAGTCTTTACCACTTCAAAACCTGCAAAGATAAAAACTTTTTTCTGCTTGGAGTTGAAGGTGGCCTTGATCTCTTGAGCTTTCTTTGATCTCTTCTTAGCTGCTCAGATCACGTTCTACCTCTTTGACTTTATCATTTTCTCTCCTCAGGAAAATAGTGACCCTTCTCAGGAAGATCTTCTTCACTCTTCCAAGATCTATACTTCACTATCTCCTTTTCATCCTCTCATCACTAGGATCTATGGATGGAAGCTCATCTTTACTAGTTCAACACCTCGGAGATCTTACAGATAATATAGTGTGTGGAGAAGCTATCTCACTAGATCCCAGTCCCTGTTTGTTTTAATAACATACTTAGGCATGTAGGGATGAGGATATTATGTTCTTGAAGGTCTCTTCTTCAGGAAAATGTTTCTATTCCTTGGTTTTGCTGATCATAAGCTCAGCCTGGAAATCAGTTAACTTAGTGATGATATCTATAATTTGAGTCCTATAGTTAGTATGTTCATGTTTAAGAATTAAAATAGTTTTCTTTAGGTCTTCTATTTTTAAGTTATACTCATTTTTTAGCTCTTTTGAAATTAGATTTTAAGATGTTCAAGGACTCAAGATCAGATCTCATCTCTAAGTTATAGGACCAATATCTATTTACTTTAGCAATACACATTGTGGTACAAATATGTTCCTATACCTTGACTTCATCAAGATTTTGTCATCGGTGCTTGGTTTGGAGACATATCTTCTACCTGAAAGCTCTAACCAAAGCCTCCTTCTTCAACTGCAACTATAGCTTGCTGCTTGGGCTTTTTACTGTGTGGAGCTCCCTTAGTGTAGTTTGGCTTGGCTTGTGCATGCGCACCATTTGTCTTGGGTGCCTTGCACTCCCTAGCAAAGTGTCCCATATGGTTACAGTTGTAACACTTTATTTTTCTTTTGTCTATCCTAAACTTTCCACCGGATACATTGCTAGGAAACTTCCTCCCTATCCTCTTGTAGAATTTCTTGGCTCTATTAAAGAGAAGAGTTATTTGTTGAACTATCTCCATGTATTCCAGATCATCTGGATGGGTACAGTCCAAATCTTCAAGGGTGAAGAGGAAGTTACCTGTACTTTCATCATGAGACACAAAGGCTTGTGATGAGCTTGTCTCTTAAAATAGATTCCTAGGATGTGGCTCTCCCTAGGTGTCTCAGGGAAGGTGATGAAAGGGCCCTTACGTGAGTTTTCAGGGTAAGAGATAAAATGGTATTGTAGTTCTCTACAATCCTTTTCAACCACATTTAGGGCAGAACTCCGTTGATTGCTAGAGTTGCCAGATGGATTTTACATGTTCATCTCCATCTTGTAACCACTGAGTATGCCATATAACTCAGTAAGAATGAGGGTCTTGAGATTTTCAGTCCTCTTAATGACCATATAGTAGTGTGTCCATTGTCTAGGAAGAGAGGACATGAACTTCCTAAACAATATCCCTGTTCTCCAGTTTCACTCGAACATCCACACTACTAGAAAAACTTCAATAGATGACGCGCATTGCGCGTCATCTTTGGGGTCAGATGACGCGCAAATGCGTGTCAAGGAAGGGGTAGTCATAAATGATAGATGACGCGCCTCCGCGCATCATCTTTTTATGACACGCAAAAGATGACGCGCATTTTATGACGGCAAACGATGACGGGCAATGCGCGTCAAGGAAGGGGTGGTCATAAATGAATAGATGAGGCACATGCGCGTGTCATCTATGAAATTTTTATGACGTGCAATAGATGACGCGCAATGCACGTCATAAAATTAGCTGCATTTTTTAATATTTTTTTTATTTTTAATAAATTTACCTATTGTTTTCTAAAACAAATTGTCGAATAACATTAAAAGCGAAATCCATTAAATACCAACAAAATTTACATAAGTTGTTACATAATATCAACTACAAAGCAGATCAAAATTCATTGCAATACAAATACAAATTCAAATATTTAATCATATGGCCTACATATAAATGAAATTCTAAGGTACTTCAAGAGTTCCTTTCTTTTCTGTACCATTGCTTGTAGACCCTTTCGACCTCGAGTGTCAATGCACTAGTGTCTTGGTCACCAAAAAGTTGGTCAAGTTGGATGCATAAGACATTTGAGTTAACCAAAATCAGCAGTGACAAGAACCTATGTTCCAATGCAGGAGAGAAAACATAAATACTTCACGATGTAAAAATCTGGCACAAAAGCAAGTTTGTGGCCTTTTAATAATTGCAGATCAAGATCCATGATCAATAAGGAATGATTTGTAATTTATTTTGTACCTTAAACATGGAAATTAGACCAAGACTAAATCAATTCAAATACTATAATCTATGATCATGGATGAGAAGATGAAGAATAAGTTTACATTGGAATCAGACGATTTTCTAGCGAGCCTACTTCTGGTAGGAGTTGCTTGCTGCACCATTGATGAAAATAGGTAATCTTTATCCACTATAACAAAATACAACCTTTTAAGTTTCAACGACTATTTGCAACCTAATTTTTTGTTCTTAACAAAAAAATCAAGTAGTAAATTTTATGCAGTATAAGTGCATAAACCTGTGTATCTTTGGAGATCGTTTTTTGGCTTGAAAATACTCTACGGGTAGCTGTCACAATAGAAATAAAAACCACCTATAAATGCAGCTACCCTTCCATGTAAATAAATACATGAGATGCAACTAAACTTGCAACATAGTTTGGACCTGAAATGGCTTGTTTACACCGATTACAAACAAAGATGAAAGAGTAGCCAAAAACAACACATAAATGCATCTACATTTCTATGTAAATCATACCTGAAATATAGTTAATATGCAGCAAAGTTTGATCCTGAAATGGACTGGTTTACACACTAAATCGCAGCCCCTCTTTTTAAAGTTGGAATAAAAGTAAAGACACTAGATTTTATAGCCATTTAGTTGTGATGTTCGAACCAATTTATAATCAAAACTATAATAATTATACATACAATCTCTAGTATCAAACGACCCAATTAACACCAACACTATTGATATTCAGTTATCTAACTCTTACCATACATTGAGTTTCATCACTAATATAATAGTTAAAAGTAGAAGACTCACTATTTAACTTCAATGCAATATCATATAACTTCAACAATAACTTCAATGCAATATCATATAGTCTCAACTGAAAAAAGTAAAAATCTAATATAATCCAAGTGTAAAGTGTAAACCTTCATCAAATAGACATATCATGAAATAAAATTGCTATGGTGTCACCTGCTTTCTTGGTTTATGTTCATGGACAGGAGCAGACTCAGGAGCAGACTAAATTTCATGATTTCTTGACCCACATAAGCCCATTAACGAAAAATTATTCACATAGATTGATTAAGTTCTTAATTGCCTAAAATCTTATAAAAGAAGCTAAAAATCAGGTAGACTGTTTTCTGTAGAAATTAGTGTTTGTATTATATAAACCATGTTCTAGACCTTAAAGAAATAGCAAGATGGAAGGAATTTATACCTGATCACATATAAACCATGTCCACAATATAGCTAAGACTTAAGCATTGAACTGAGATTTAATATATTATGGTTACACATAGTCACCATTAAACTCACAACCATTGTTAAGACTTAAGCATTGAACTGAGATTTAAATACTAACCCTCTTTTCGCTAGCTATATAAACTTAGGACCAAACTTCCCCCTTCCAAGTGGCTTCCTGATGTCGAAATCATTAAGCTTCCACCTCTTCTTCTCTGTTGCTGCCTCTGTAGAACCCTGACAAAACACCACACACACAGAAGTCAACAAACATTTCACAACACCCAACAACCAGATAACCAAATCCACACATTAACCAACAATCAGAAATCTTCATAGCTCAATTAAAACCACGGTACTTATACTACTTCCAATTGAAACCAAAACAGATCCAATAAAAACCTAACGATTTCTTGTAACTCGTAGCATGTAAGATGTATACGGAGTTAACATACAAAAACAAACCCTAACACAAAATTAGAAACCCTAGGATGGTCTTGACACACCCAGATGCCAGAGAATCAAGAACTTCAATAACTCGAACAAGAATCAGTAAAATCAGTCAAAGTTTATACAATTCTACAAAGATTGTGACTTTGAAGTTGAAGAAACTTCAAAGAATGTGAGATTACCTAAGAATGTTGTTGGGATGCTTGAAGGGTTCTAGATATTCTTGAAATTGGTAGTTGTTTGAGAAAGAAAACCAGATCTTGTGGAGGTCGCGGTCGGTGGTGGAGGTCGCGTCGGTGGTAGTTGTTCGCAGTGTGGTGTGCGGTGGTCTGCGGTGGCCGGTGGTGTGGTGTGCGGTGGTCTGTGGTGGCTGGTGGTGTGGTGTGCGGTGGTCTGAGGTGGCCGGTGGTGTGGTGTGAAGGAAGGCCGATCGAGGGTTAAAGGGATTTAGAGAAGCGGGGCTTTAATTTGGTATTGAGGGAGGTGCGCGGGTATAGTACCTATAAAAAATTTTATAAAATGACACAAGGAAGATGACACGCAAAAATGCGTGTCATCCTTTCTAAGAATATTTTGAAAGATGACAAATAATTTATGATACGCGTAAATGCGCTTCATCTTTTTTCGCGTGTCATCTTTTGCGCGTCATCTATTAACAGTTTTCTAGTAGTGCCACAAAAGTATCCACAATCTCAACATGAAGTATTGTTAAGTCATGGTTTCACCTGTTTTGAAGGTGAAATTCTCAAACTGCTGCTTCAGAACGTCTTTCATGTTTTCTTTGGCTTCAGTAGACCCTTCATACATCAGCTTTAGTGCATCCCATAGCTGCTTAGTTGTTTTGCACTTCTTGAAGCCTCTGTAGATGGCATTCGGAAGAGCTATTTGGAGGGCGGTCATGGCCTTTTAATCTACATATATTATTTCTCTATCTTCTTCGGAGTAGTGAGCCACTTCCTTTGGGATCATGCCACCTCTAGCAGCAGCTGAAGAGGTGCATGGAATTTATGGTCCTGAGGTAAAAGACTCCCACATCCTGCTGTCTTATGATTTGATGAAACCTTCCATTCTTAGACACCAACTATCAAAATCATTAGGAGTGATCAGTGGGGACTTGACTATGGTATTGGTTTCCATATCATACTTGGATGCTACCATCTGAGATGTTAAGTGCTTGATGATAACTGAGGAGATTTAAGATGGTTAGATATTACAATCAAGAGCTTGGAATGCTCTGATACTAATTGTAGGGACCGGTTAAGGGAGGTCAATACAATCCGTCTCGCAATAAGGAGAGTGTTAGAACACTTAACAGTTCAAATAGGGAACATGATTTAAGAACATGATGTAAAGAACATAAGTAAATAAGGAGATAGAACTCAAGAACAATATATATGGTTTTCAAGAATGTTGAATATTAATCTCAAGCTCTTTTACAAGTTTTACAATGCATAAATAAAATACAAGACCATGGGATACTTTATACTACACTCTACAACCGGATATACTTGAAAAGCCAGTTAAAACATTGAAAGACAACAAAATCAATATAGAATCAAAAAGCAGATTGCCTTTTGACGAGTGGCTATGATATGCTATAGCTCACATCCTAATATATTATAAAAAGGATAAAAGTACATAAATTAGAAAGTTACAGACTCAAGACCTCAGTGTACAGTTGCAAAAGTATGGATCTTTTCACTAACTCATGCAAGTTGGGGAGTCTTCAGAGTTGCAGCAGAAAGTGGACATCCGATAGAAGCATATTTTCCACTGTCTTCGGAAGAAATCATTCTTCACTTCAATTAGCTTTAGAAGACTTTGTACTTGAAGCTTCGGAAGACTTTATCTTTTGGCTTCGGAAGATTGTTCTTTGGCTTTGGAAGATTTTACACTTAGAATATTTTTTGTATAATGTGTAAAACTTCTAAAGCAACTTCTACCTTGTACTAAGTGCATGCATGCAGGAATCCTTAGGTTTCTTTGGTTGCATCAACCTTCTTATATAACCTTATAGTTGATCATGAATGCCCTTGAAAACAAGATATGCGTATACAGGTACAATTATAAAGTGGTAGACGTGGACTTCTAAAGATTTGATTCACCGAGTCTAGGGGATATTGTATGGATTGAGCCAAGGGACCCGGGAAATCAAATGAAGATATTGAATATCAACAAGTCACACTAATACTTTTGATCCACGCGAGAACTTACAGCTCAGCGCGAGACCTTTTTGTGTTTAGTACAAATAGATTGCTTTTAATGTAATTAAATAGATTTCCTGATTTGTGCGAACCTTATGTAAGTTTTAATCAGAGATCAATAGTAATAATAGTTTATTTACATGTGTTTCTTGAATCTTCTTCATATTGTTCTTTAATCATTTGAGTAATATTCTGTGAGTTTTTACATTCTGCATTCTCCTCATGAGATCAATCTATATTGAATTTTAAAGGTCCTTAAGATAACTTTCATATTATAAAACATTTAATCTTTAACAAATCCTTCTTAGTATGCATACCAGCCCTAAAATATGTAAAAACATATAAAAATAGGGATCTAGAACTTACCTTAACAATGAGAACTCGATGAAAAGCCTAACCCGAGAGGTATCAACTGAGATCTACATAATCACACATCAAGGTGACAACTTTAACATTCAAAACGATGTTAAAACACCCAAATAGTATAGATCTAGCTTAGATCTAGCATTCCATATGTGAAAGTCCTAACGTTTGCTCAACACTTTGACTTTGTGAAAGTCCTAACGTTTGCTCAACACTTTGACTTTCTCTCTCTAGGAATACAGCCTTTTCTCTCTAGGAATACAGCCTTCTCTCTCTAACTACCCCTTTGCTAGAAGGTTTGCATAGAGCTATCATATATCCTTTTATAAGGTGGGGGGTTTAAGGTGTCAACTTTCATTTGCCCACCTTTAGCCCTTAAACTTCTTTATTTCCTTTATTTCCTTTCGGTTATACATTTAAATATAAAAAACCGCGATGTTACAAGTTATAATTATATGTCAATGAAGAGTAGTTTTCAATAGGATGATTTAAGACGTTGTTTGACCTTTCATAAAACTAAATGTCACTATTACACCCTATGGTTATTTATTCACCCAAAGGTGAAAACAATATGACCATAAGTATCCGGGGTATTATCGGTTCATCATAGTAATTAGCCTTAGTGTTCAACCGCTTAATGTACTACTTTCTTTTGCATTCATATTTTTAATGTACCTGGTGCATTATTCTCAACTACGCCTTAGTACGTGACCTCCTTAAGTAATCGAGGTTAGAAGTATTTGGTTTTTAAAGGTATTCAGTTGATTAGGGTTCTCACTCGAATGGTGTACTCGATTGATCTACCCCTCAGTGCCAAGGCTCTTAGCATCCATGGGTGCTCGATGCCTTGGAGTTTTCTACTTTGAGGGAGTACTCAACTCACTTAAGAGATCTCGATTAATTGTAAGCCCACATGTGAGGTTCTTTTACTCTGATGTGACTTCCTTTTGTTAATGTTTGAGTATTAATAGCCTTTAGGCACCTTCACTTTAACCACACCCAAGCACGGTCATCAAAGTTGAGCCAAACCCGCATTTACTTATGCTTAATATCCCTTTTAAACTTATTCTCACCTATATATAAACTAATCAGCCATAATTTACTAGCACCTATCATTCACACATATATGATCAATAACCCACATATGTTCTTTCGCCCGAATTTAATGGAACTCCATACTAACAATCCAGACCTATGAAAAAATAACTTTATTGCCTTGCTTTATGCAATGAAAGGTCATTAGAGACGTGCCTTATGCAAGCATGTCACTAGAGTTTTTCCTTGTTCAAGCATGTTATTCGAGTCTTGTTGGATGCAAGCATGTCATTGGAGTCTTGTAATCATATACAAGAAGGTGACCTTAATGACGTGTTCATGTGATGGCATGACTTTATTGTTATTAATGATCAAAGGTTTTATAGATACTCAATGGGGTGTTATATTTTAAATAATACTAGAACTTCATTCTTCAACATTAATTTTTAGTATACATGTCATGTAAATAAAAGTGAAGCTTAGCTTGGGTTGATGGCATGAAGAATCTCCTTAATTAGTGATGGCAAGCCTTTTACGGATTTTATTGTTATTAACTACGACTATCAAATTCTAAAATTTTAGATTATGATTATTTTAAAAATTTGAATTGTTTACTTGGATGGGTTGGAGTTGGTAAGAAATGCTTGTTGAGTTTGATGTGAAGGTTGATTAGATGGATAAGAGTGAGTTTGTGACTGAGAGGATATGTTTTAAGACTTAATGGGAGAGACTTGATTTGGATTGGGGACTTAGAACTAAGGTACATATGTCTCCTTGACAGTAGGAATGACAGGGTTTGCTGATTGTTGTTGCTAACATAGTTGCGCGTAGCTCATATAGTAATTAGAATTACTTGCCATCCTAACATACAACGCAATTGCTTGAGCACCAATTATGTATAAGTGATTTACAGCTCTTTGTTTGTCATTCATTTCATCAGATTTGATTTTAGAAATTAGATCACTTAGAGACAAGGTACACAGATCTTTGGTTATCTTGATAGTAGTGTAGTTGTTGTTCCAACTATAAGGTAATAAATTCAATAGCTTCTTGTTGATAGTTATATTTTCCATAAAAAATCTTGCATTTTTCATCTTAGGGATTAGTTTTACAAATCTTGACATTTGTGTTTCTAATTTCTCCCCAAGTACATTATTGATTCAACATGTTTTTCTGACTTTCCCTTATGTCTTTGTTTTCAATGATCTGTTTCTTCATGGCATCTAATAAGACTTTAGCTCTTCTTAATTCTTTGAATTTCTATGAGATCCTAGTAGTTAAAGACATAGTGATTGCTACATAAGCTTTGTCATCAATTTTAAGCTTTTTCATATCCTTTTTATCCAACAAGTGTTCTAGTTTTAGAATTAGCTCTCCTTAGTAATTAGAATACACAGGAATATACCATTTTTGTTTAATTGACCGTAACATACTTGGTTTGGTGACATGGTTATCAAACCGATAAACCCAATCCGGATAATCATATTTAATGAGAAGTCTCAGAAGTTTGGTTTCCATGTTACTCAAGACTTGCAAACACTTATTCGCTATCTAACTTCACTATCAAGGGATTATTTTGTTGGTTTCCATGTTACTCGAGACTTCCTTTGAGAACACTTTATTGCATTGCTTTATGTAATGCATGGTCATTAGAGACTTGTCTTACGCAAGCATGTCACTCATGTTTTTCCTTATACAAGCATGTCATTGGAGTCTTGTCATTGGAGTCTTGTTGAGTGCAAGCATGTCATTGAAGTCTTGTAATCATATACAAACAAGTTACCTTAATGATGTGTTCATGTAGTGGCATGACTTCATAGTTATTGATGATCAAAGATTTTACAAATACTCAATGTGCTGTCATATTTTAAATAAAACTAGAACTCACCCTTCAACATTAATTTTTATTATGCAAGTCATGTAAATCAAAGTGAAGTTGAGCTTAGGTTGAAGAGAATGAAGAATCTCTGGAATTAGTGATGGCAACCCTTTATGACTTTTATTATTATTGGTTATATAATACCCGTAATAGATAATAATAATAATAATAATAATAATAATAATAATAACAATCATAATAATAATAATAATAATAATAATAATAATAATAATAATAATAAATAATAATAAGTACAGGGGGCATTGGTGTCATTTTTGAAACTTAAATTAACAAGTTTGTGCAGAAAGTAAAAAGAGATTAAACCACAGGGACTAATGTGTAATATTCCAGAAAAAAACCCAACTGTTTCTTCTTCTTCCAATTGATACCCACGAGCTGCAGCCACTTTACAACCTTGAATCGCACCACAAACTCAATAATAATCGAATCAAACGCATATACACAATGATACAAAGATTACTAAACGGACAACCCTCTCAATTACACCTACAACCCACAAAAACATCCCGTTCGATTCCTTCTTAGTCGCGAACCTGCAACTCAATCAAAAGCATACCTACGATCGATTTTGAACAAAATTAACAAAGGGCTATTGTTCCTTATCATGAACCGAAGCTGCACACAAGTTTAATTCGTTTATGATGGTTGTTTGGGCATGATTCGATCATCAACCTTGACTGCGACTTGTTCATCAACAGGTAAACCACCAAATCAACACCATATTTACAATTAAACACACACACACACTCGGTTTTCCTTGGGGAACAAAAGCCCCATGGTTTCGAGGGTTATCGAACTGAATTGGGGGGTCAATCGGGGGGATTCGAACTTAGGGCTCATATAGGTTTGGGGATTCGTTTGTAACACTGGTTAAAAGGAATTAAAACGAAGATATATCAGGCGCAGGCGCCCTAGCCTGCTGGTTAATGCATAAGAGGGATGGGCAGGAGGTCACGGGTTCGAACCCGAGCCCCTGCCATATTTTTTTTAATGCCTTTATAAGCCTTTAAAAATTACAGAAAAATTACCAAAAATTATAAAAATCCTGTTATAAACTCTGTTTATTTTTAAATCATCAACCTTAATTTTCTGTAATTTTCTTTAGATTTAAACCTTTATAAAACAATGTAACAAAGGCATTTAGTTTAATTCTTTTCATGGATTTCTTTTAAATAAATGGTAAAAATATGATTAAACATAAAACTCATTATATGAAAGTACCCAATTAATCTCCTGTAAATTAGTTTGTTAAAAACCTTAACAATTTATATTTATAATATTAACAAACATTATAAATAGTTCTTTTTGTTTAAAAATAAGCTTTAAATAGTTGATTTAGTTCCGTATTTTACAGCCAACTTACGGAGGTCATAACTTTATCATAACAGATCCAAATCAGTTAAACTTTATTTCCATGACGAAGTTCGTCGAAAGACGAATCTGTTGGTATATAAAACATTGTAAAACTCATTCGTTTAGACCTCCAAACAGTCGTTTTCGTAACAGCTAGCAGTTCTGCGCAGCTGTAAAGATCCACGTTTTTCTCATATTTCGGTAATCCAAATCAGAAACTTTTCTAAATGAAAGTTGTTCAGAACTCACTAATCTAGTAAACTGGAGATTTTCAGAATTTTAAACGTAGTTTAGTATTTTTAACGAGTGCGAAAAGACAGAGGCAGAACTGAAATTTTCAAACTATAATTTGCGTTATGTTATCGTAGGTTCTCACGGCGTTAACCGAGCCTAGACTTTGTTTCTGATTATTGTCATTCGTGTATAAGGTACGGATTCCGACCTTTCCCTCTCGTAGCATGAATACCTCTCGTTCTTGACCTGTATTTTGAATTCTTAACTTGACTTGTTGGTTATTAAATCCATAAGATTATTGTTATAAGTGGTTATTGTATAGTTGATATTGTTTGCATGTGATAGCCTTTATCTGCTTCGTACTCAATGTCACATGCTTCCTAAATGATTGATTATAGCTAGTGGCCTTGATTAAGGGTTATGAGCACTAGTGTAACTTATTGTGTTATATTGGCTTGATTGATTGTATCATTGACCTCCATACCCGAGCACATCCACCTATGGGGACATAGGGCGTCATTGTGGCACAAGTGACGTGCTCTATCTGTGGCAGAGCGATTAGACCACAGCGTCTCTACATTATTATTATGTGCTAAGTTGTTACACATATTGATTATTGTTAAAGGAGGCGTATGGATCGATCCTAGGATATCATTGTTATTGTTTATTGGTGAGATGGTTAGGTGTGTGTGCCCACATTCCTATCTCACATATTGGTGCATTAGAACTGCAGCTAATGTACACATTGTTAATTGTTATTGTTATTGGCTCATATGGGTATTCCTTTTAGATGATCATTATCATTTGATTTTCAACTTGATCATCTCATTGTTATCATTATTGATCATTGTATTGCTATCGTTTATTTCCGTTACTGAGCATTCTTTGGCTCAGCCGTATTTTCTTTTGTTGTTTTCTCTTATTTTTATAGCAGGTACTTAAGGGGCTCAGGGGAACGAGTGAAGAGTGTTAACTCAAGAAGTTAGGATGGGAATAATTGGATCAAAAAGACTTAATAGTATTTTGATTTTAAGACTTCATTTAAGTTATTTGGATCTATGTAAGGATTTGTGTATTTCTTAGTCCTTTAATCTTATCGTTATGAACCTCTGATTTACTGTGGATGTGACACGTCAGCCCTACCCGGGTTGGGGTGTTACAGTTATGGTATCAGAGCTTAGGCTCCTTCCTGTAGAAAACTTAAACTAAATAATTAAGACATGTGAGGATTGGGTAGACATTGGGTTAGGTTTTCTATATATTATATGGCTATTTTCTAATTCACGTTGTTCTGATTAATGTGAAATGTTTTCATTTTAGATGCCTCCCAGCCGTAATTCACGAAATTCTAGCGGGTCGAATGGACCTGATCCAAACCTTGTTGGTGCTATGACCCAAGCACTTACTGCTATACTACCGACTTTGATTGATGCGGTACGTAATCCGAATCCAAACCCAAACCCAAATCCTAATCCAAATCCAAACCCAAATCCGGATCCGAATCCAAACCTAAATCCAAACCCGAATCCAAACCCAACTGGTGCAGATGTTTGGCTAGCGCGATTTCAAAAGCAAAAACCACGATCATTCACTAAGGCGGCTACACCTGCAGTGGCCAAAGACTGGATCGCTCATATTGAGAAAATTTTTACCGTGCTTAGAGTTGATCAGCAGTACAGGGCGGGTTTAGCTGCTTATAAGCTGGAGGAAGATGCTCAAGTATGGTGGGAGAATGTGGTAGCTGAAAGAGCAGGCGAACAGTTCGTGGAGACTCTATCGTGGAATGATTTTCGTTCCATATTCTTCGACAAGTATTTTACGAATGTGGATAAAGCAGCATACAGGCGGGAGTATGATAACATCCGTCAACGAAACGATGAATCACTCACTGATTTTACAGACCGGTTTTATCGACTGTTGGGATTTCTAGGTTCTTCTGCTGGACCACCTGAGGAACGGGCTGAAAAGTATCAATGGGCAGTATGTGATCGGATTCGTAAGGCTATTATTCACTCCACTTTCAACAATGTTGAGGAAGCTGTTAGGGCTGCAAAAAGGGTGGACCTGGAGAGAAAAGAATTTTTGTTAAAATTTGAGGATAATAAGAAGCGCAGTAGAGATGGGACTCGTATTCAGGCTGGCAGTGAGTCATCTCAAGGATCTGACCGAAATGGAAAAGATCGTCAGAAAAATCAAGGATCGGGGAAGAACACTAAGCCATGGCATGGTAAGACTCGAAGTCAAGGTCAAATGATACCCTATCAACAACCAATTGCAGCTCAACCGGTGAATCAAAAAGGCAATCCTCCCAGACATCCGATGTGTACTCATTGTGGAAAGCATCATCCCGGAACTTGTCGTCGACTTACAGGAGCTTGTCTTGGTTGTGGAGATATGGGGCATAGGGTTAGTCAATGCCCAAAGGCGAGGAACCGACCAGAGAATGATGCTAAGGGAGCCAATGCGCCACCCACTACTGGAAGTCGAGTATTCGCACTAACTGTAGGGGAAGCTGCTAATGCTCCAGGTACGTCTTCCCGTACTAATTCATTCTAATAATCATAATCTACTTCCATTGATTCTAGTTTTACCGTCGTTAGTACCTCATTAGTTATCAATATATAGGTACGATTTGTGGTATACTTCGTTATGGTGACTATGATATTTCTGTATTGTTTGATACTGGCTCCACCCACTCTATAGTATCTCATCTATTCACAAACCGCCTTACGATCATGCCTACCGCTCTAGAGCCTGCATTAGTGATTTCTACTCCTGTTGGGGAATCGATTGTTATTTCACAAGTGTACCAAAACTGTCCTATTCAGATCGAATCAATCATTAGAGAGGCTGACCTATTTCCTATGCACATGGGTGATTTCGATATTATCCTTGGCATGGATTGGTTAACACGACACTATGTTACCATAGAATGTCAAACTCGTCGTGTGCTATTTGGTGATCCTATGAATCCTGACTTAGTTTACCAAGGGAACCTACCTCGGAAGCCTCTCAAAATTATCTCTGCTCTGAAAGCCCAAAAGCTTATATTCCGTGGATGTGAGGGATTCTTAGCTTTTATAAAAGATATATCAGTGGATACTCCTCGTATTGAAGACTTTCCTATTGTTCGGGAATTCTCTGATGTCTTTCCTGAAGAACTTCCAGGGTTACCACCTGAGCGTGAAGTCGAGTTTACTATTGATTTAATCCCCGGGGCGGAACCTATTTCTAAGGCACCTTATCGGATGGCTCCAGTAGAGTTGAAGGAATTGAAAGAACAACTGCAGGAGCTATTACAACTCGGATTCATTAGACCAAGTGTTTCACCATGGGGGGCACCGGTATTATTTGTGAAGAAGAAAGATGGTAGTTTTCTTGGTTTAGCGGGCTATTACCGACGTTTTGTGGAAGGTTTCTCTCGTGTAGCATTACCTCTAACTCAACTTATGAGAAAGGGTGTAAAATTTACTTGGAACGAGGATAGAGAAAAGAGTTTTGAGGAACTGAAGAAAAGACTAGTATCTGCCCCTATTCTTACGTTACCTTCGGGTTCTGGCGGATACCAAATTTATAGTGATGCATCAAAGAAGGGACTCGGTTATGTTCTTATGTAGCATGGTAAAGTTATTGCCTATGCTTCCCGACAGCTTAAACCGTACGAAGTAAACTACCCAACACATGACTTAGAGCTTGCAGCTGTAGTGTTTGCATTAAAGATTTGGAGACATTATTTGTATGGAGAGACATGTGACATCTTTACTGATCATAAGAGCCTTAAGTATATTTTCACTCAAAAAGAACTCAATATGAGGCAGAGGAGATGGTTAGAACTACTCAAGGATTACGATGCCAACATCCAGTATCATCCGGCAAGGCGAATGTCGTGGCAGATGCTCTCAGTCGAAAGAGTGCAGGTGGAGTAGCATATCTTCAAATCCAACCACAGATTATCTCAGATCTTGATAAAATGGAAGTTGGGTTACAGCTTGGTGAGTCTAACGGTTATCTAGCCAAGATGAGGATAGAATCTGATCTTATTACACGGATCAAGGAAGCTCAGAATCAAGATGGAGAACTTTGGGCGATATTACAAAATTTGAAGATAGGGAAACAATCTGAGTTTCGAGTTGATGAAGAAGGAGTTATCTGGTGTGGGAATAGATTATGTGTGCCAAATGACTCAACCCTTCGTGACTCCTTATTAGCAGAGGCACACAGTTCACCATTCTCTATTCACCCGGGAGCCACTAAGATGTATAGAGATTTAAGGCAGAACTTTTGGTGGAGTGGTATGAAAGAAGATGTAGCTAAATATGTGAGTCATTGTTTAACTTGTCAGCAAGTAAAGATTGAGCATCAAAGAGCTAGTGGATTACTGCAACCATTAGATATTCCTGTGTGGAAATGGGATGATATTTCCATGGACTTTGTTACAGGCCTACCAAAACATTTAGGAAGAACGACGCCATTTGGGTCGTAGTTGATAGACTCACAAAGTCGGCTCATTTCTTGCCCATCCAACAGGGTTACTCGGTTAGCAAATTATCAGAGGTATTTCTGCAAGATATTATTCGACTTCATGGCACGCCATCATCGATTGTATGTGATAGAGATCCGCGTTTCACGTCACGCTTTTGGAAGGGTTTCCAAAATGCTTGGGGAACCAAGTTAAGATTTAGTACCGCCTTCCATCCGCAGACTGACGGACAATCTGAACGCACTATTCAGACTTTGGAAGATATGCTTAGAGCATGCGCACTCGAATGGACGGGCAATTGGGATGAGTATCTATGCTTAGTTGAGTTCGCGTATAATAATAGTTGGCAGGCTAGTATAAATATGGCCCCGTTTGAACTTCTATATGGTCGAAAGTGTAGAGCACCGATATGTTGGAATGAGGTTGGGGAAAAGATAATCGAAGGACCGGAATTGGTTAGAATTACTAATGACAAAGTTGCCATTGCCAGAGAGAAGTTGAAAGAAGCCCAAACTAGACAAAAGAGTTACGCCGATCAACACCGACGAGCGTTGGAATTTAGAGTCGGAGACCATGTGTTTCTCAAAGTGTCACCTTGTCGTGGCATACGTCGATTTGGAATTAAAGGAAAGTTAAGTCCACGTTTTATCGGTCCGTTTGAGATTCTTGAAAGGGTTGGTGAAGTCTCCTACCGTTTGGCTTTACCACCTCAACTGTCACATGTGCATAACGTCTTTCATGTCTCTTTGTTGAGGGGGTACAACTATCATCCGTTGCACGTTATTAGTTACCCTCTTCACGCGATTCAGGAAGATCTTTCTTATGAAGAAGAACCTGAAGCTATTATTGATCGTCAAGAACGAGTTATGAGACGCAAGTCTATACCGTTCGTTAAAGTTTAATGGAAAAATCATTCTGAACGTGAGGCGACATGGGAGACAGAAGAAATGATTCGTTCACAGTATCCATACTTATTCGACAACTAAGTGTATGTTTTCTAATCCTAACTGTTAGTGATTACTTTATTCGTAAGTGGTGTGTGCTTAAAGAAGTATTATTTTCACCGTATTGTATTTTCAGAAGGATTCATGCTACATTATTTAGAATTTCGAGGACGAAATTGTTTTAAGGGGGGTAGAATTATAATACCCGTAATAGATAATAATAATAATAATAATAATAATAATAATAATAATAATAATAACAATCATAATAATAATAATAATAATAATAATAATAATAATAATAATAATAATAAGTACAGGGGGCATTGGTGTCATTTTTGAAACTTAAATTAACAAGTTTGTGCAGAAAGTAAAAAGAGATTAAACCACAGGGACTAATGTGTAATATTCCAGAAAAAAACCCAACTGTTTCTTCTTCTTCCAATTGATACCCACGAGCTGCAGCCACTTTACAACCTTGAATCGCACCACAAACTCAATAATAATCGAATCAAACGCATATACACAATGATACAAAGATTACTAAACGGACAACCCTCTCAATTACACCTACAACCCACAAAACATCCCGTTCGATTCCTTCTTAGTCGCGAACCTGCAACTCAATCAAAAGCATACCTACGATCGATTTTGAACAAAATTAACAAAGGGCTATTGTTCCTTATCATGAACCGAAGCTGCACACAAGTTTAATTCGTTTATGATGGTTGTTTGGGCATGATTCGATCATCAACCTTGACCGTGACTTGTTCATCAACAGGTAAACCACCAAATCAACACCATATTTACAATTAAACACACACACACACTCGGTTTTCCTTGGGGAACAAAAGCCCCATGGTTTCGAGGGTTATCGAACTGAATTGGGGGGTCAATCGGGGGGATTCGAACTTAGGGCTCATATAGGTTTGGGGATTCGTTTGTAACACTGGTTAAAAGGAATTAAAACGAAGATATATCAGGCGCAGGCGCCCTAGCCTGCTGGTTAAAGCATAAGAGGGATGGGCAGGAGGTCACGGGTTCGAACCCGAGCCCCTGCCATATTTTTTTTAATGCCTTTATAAGCCTTTAAAAATTACAGAAAAATTACCAAAAATTATAAAAATCATCAACCTTAATTTTCTGTAATTTTCTTTAGATTTAAACCTTTATAAAACAATGTAACAAAGGCATTTAGTTTAATTCTTTTCATGGATTTCTTTTAAATAAATGGTAAAAATATGATTAAACATAAAACTCATTATATGAAAGTACCCAATTAATCTCCTGTAAATTAGTTTGTTAAAAACCTTAACAATTTATATTTATAATATTAACAAACATTATAAATAGTTCTTTTTGTTTAAAAATAAGCTTTAAATAGTTGATTTAGTTCCGTATTTTACAGCCAACTTACGGAGGTCATAACTTTATCATAACAGATCCAAATCAGTTAAACTTTATGTCCATGACGAAGTTCGTCGAAAGACGAATCTGTTGGTATATAAAACATTGTAAAACTCATTCGTTTAGACCTCCAAACAGTCGTTTTCGTAACAGCTAGCAGTTCTGCGCAGCTGTAAAGATCCACGTTTTTCTCATATTTCGGTAATCCAAATCAGAAACTTTTCTAAATAAAAGTTGTTCAGAACTCACTAATCTAGTAAACTGGAGATTTTCAGAATTTTTAAACGTCGTTTAGTATTTTTATCGAGTGCGAAAAGACAGAGGCAGAACTGGAATTTTCAAACTATAATTTGCGTTATGTTATCGTAGGTTCTCACGGCGTTAACCGAGCCTAGACTTTGTTTCTGATTATTGTCATTCGTGTATAAGGTACGGATTCCGACCTTTCCCTCTCGTAGCATGAATACCTCTCGTTCTTGACCTGTATTTTGAATTCTTAACTTGACTTGTTGGTTATTAAATCCATAAGATTATTGTTATAAGTGGTTATTGTATAGTTGATATTGTTTGCATGTGATAGCCTTTATCTGCTTCGTACTCAATGTCACATGCTTCCTAAATGATTGATTATAGCTAGTGGCCTTGATTAAGGGTTATGAGCACTAGTGTAACTTATTGTGTTATATTGGCTTGATTGATTGTATCATTGACCTCCATACCCGAGCACATCCACCTATGGGGACATAGGGCGTCATTGTGGCACAAGTGACGTGCTCTATCTGTGGCAGAGCGATTAGACCACAACGTCTCTACATTATTATTATGTGCTAAGTTGTTACACATATTGATTATTGTTAAAGGAGGCGTATGGATCGATCCTAGGATATCATTGTTATTGTTTATTGGTGAGATGGTTAGGTGTGTGTGCCCACATTCCTATCTCACATATTGGTGCATTAGAACTGCAGCTAATGTACACATTGTTAATTGTTATTGTTATTGGCTCATATGGGTATTCCTTTTAGATGATCATTATCATTTGATTTTCAACTTGATCATCTCATTGTTATCATTATTGATCATTGTATTGCTATCGTTTATTTCCGTTACTGAGCATTCTTTGGCTCAGCCGTATTTTCTTTTGTTGTTTTCTCTTATTTTTATAGCAGGTACTTAAGGGGCTCAGGGGAACGAGTGAAGAGTGTTAACTCAAGAAGTTAGGATGGGAATAATTGGATCAAAAAGACTTAATAGTATTTTGATTTTAAGACTTCATTTAAGTTATTTGGATCTATGTAAGGATTTGTGTATTTCTTAGTCCTTTAATCTTATCGTTATGAACCTCTGATTTACTGTGGATGTGACACGTCAGCCCTACCCGGGTTGGGGTGTTACAGGTTAAGACTATGAAATTCTAAAGTTTTTGATAATGATCTGTTACAAATAACGTTGAATGTTTTCTGTTGTGAAAAATCGACAAACTTTTCTGTTTACGAATTATGGTTATGGTATATGAAATCAGCTATAAGGGTGGACGGGGCACTCTCACTACACATATCACACTACATCATAAACTCACCAATCAAATTTTTCGTGTCACACTACACCACATACTTAAATTTGGTGGTGGTGATGTTGCCACGCCATGCCACAATACACCACTATACCTCACACACACAAGTAACAACACAAAATCACGATGTCACCATGCCATGAAATAAAAAATTTGTACCTTGAAGGCGGCGGCGGTGGTGCCGAGCGGCGCCGAGGGTCGTCTTGACTTTACGGCCCCTGCGTCCCCACCACCCTAAGGACTCTCGGGAATAAGGCCTTACAAAAATAATTATAGTTAATTAATTGAACTTAATTAATATTCCCTAAAGTATTCTTTCAAACATAGACACAAATTTCATCATTTGGTGTTTTCAAAAGGATACATAAATTATTGATTAAATATATTTATGATTGGTTGTGAGTTGTCCCCTTATGATAATATCTTCATATTTGGATACCTACAAGCTACAAGGTTATGACGTTAATTATAATATACAATTTAAAAAATAAAAAACTATGATAGACTGAAGGAATCAAAATGGACGGCTAATAAAATATTTCACAAGGATAAAGACAAAGATTTCCTCAACATGATGCACATAGAAATTGCAGAAATAACCAATTTAGGAGTTTTGTTAACTGGAAGTTAAATAAAACTCACTACAACAAGAATATTATTGTGTGAAGCATCGAGAATTATATTTTGTTTTCAACCTGGTGCATATTACATTCTACCCCTAGATGTATGTTTGTAACCCAACCTCAAAGGTACGAGCAAAACACTCCATCTGGATCATCGGAAAGGAAATCCCAATCTCGAAATCTTCAGTCTTTTCTTTGCATGCGTTAATTGATACCGCACCAGTATAATCAATCGAAATTATTTCTATCTTTTCGGGATTTCCCCACCCGAAATCCATATCATAAAACTTGAGCTTTGGTGTTCCCGAAACCCCAATCCTTGTTTTCGGGATCCCATTGGAAAACAAGTCCTTGAATGATTTCATTTCTTTCACGACGCCATCCTTATCGGTCAACCTCTTATGTAGATTCTCTCCGATCAATTTTGCAGCATTCACAAACCCTTCTTTTCCCGTTAATTCTGTGTTTTTTTCGATAATCAAACACCCCCCAACACAGTTGCCGAAGTAGGCTGCTGGGATTGGGGGATTCATTCGTGCTCGACAATCGATGGTGAAGCTGAATAGTTGTAGCTCATCGTCGCAAGTATTCGCTATGCAACTCCAGATATAAGCAAACGTGACGGTAAAAGATGATACGTAGGCTAATGTCGGTACTTGTGTTGAAACCAATGCTTTCAACCTGTTTAGCACAGTTCGTGACAATATAAAGGTAGCTCGGACTTTATCAGTTGGTGCACGTAGTTTCGGAGGATCATACTCTTCCTTAAAAGTTTCAACTTTCCCAGTAGCGTTCAGAAAACTTTCATCTAGTTTTGGGTTTTTCACCACTCTATCATAATACGGCAAAGTTCCATCTGCTAGAAACGACTCGTCGGTCCCATATCGAGAAATCAACGTCCACGCCTTCATGAAATAAAACCTAGTGCTCGCATCACCGAGGGAATGGTGATTCGTTAATCCGATAGAGATTCCGGTGTTTGGAAAAAGTGTCACTTGAACGGTAAACAACGGGATCTTTGTACAATCTGAGATTTTATCAGCCTCACCTAGTAAAGGTATAAGATCATAAAACATTCCACAATCTCGGGGATGGTTTCCTGTTAGTTCATTGAAATCAAGGTTACATTCTGCGAAAGTAACAGAGACAGAATCACCTTCATCGTAGCGAATTTCGGGCTTTCTGGTAGAAGTGGGATGCACGATCAAGTTACCCGCGAAAGGAAAAAAATGTTGAAGGGTGATTGATAACGAGTGTTTGAGATTGGGGATAATAGTTTGAATGAATTGAGTTTGTGTGGCTGAGAACTCATAGAAGAAGAGATAGTGAATAGGAGGTTGCCTCAGCCAGAAGAAGTCGAAGTATGTCAGCGGCAAAATCCGATCACCTACCATGGCCGCTGGTGGCGACACACGGGACTCTTCGACAACAGTCAAGACAGGAAAAGAAGCCATGACCCGTTGTTAAGTTGGTGCTTTCTAAAATGTCCCCAAACTAGTTTACTTAAAAAGGTTAAAGCGATAGGAACATGGGTTCAATTTGTCATCTTATGTTTCTTAATTAATAATAATTCCAAATTATTCTTAAATTAACAAAATCTTCCATGTGGCGTTGGTTCTGATGTAGTTGCCGTCCAACGTTTTGATACGTAGCCTATGTAGTAAATAATATTCGACGGAGAAACCTACATATCTAGTGATTTATGGGAACAGTTTATATGTCGAAAAAGTATAAAGTTAACTAATTAATTTCTACTCCAAAATCGTCAAAAATAATGTTGGCTAGCGAATAATACAGAAAAGGACACAACATTAGGTAATAGCGTCTTCATTTACATGAGTCAAGTATACAGGTAAAATAGTACTTGTATTTACATGAGTCAAGTATAGAGGTAATATAGTAGTTGTAGATTGCATTTACATGAGTCAAAGTATAGAGGTAAAATAGTACTTGTATTTACATGAGTCATGTATACTGGTATGATTTTATTTGGCTGTGTATATTTTGTAATTCTCTCTAGCTTATAATAATGTCTTTTCGGTTCTAAAAAATAAACCAAAATGTAATTGTGAACTAGTGAATATATCATGCGTCATGACGGTTTGATTTTAAACATTCAAAATGTAGATAAAAAAAACACGTCATCATATTATATTAAAAATCATCAAATAAATGAGGTTGTAAAATGAACGTTAATAAATATGAAAACGAACTTTAAGGGCTGTTTAACTAAAAGATAAAACCAAAATGTCTCCTATCTAGATTTAGCGAATGAAATTATTTCTATACTCTAGTGTATCAATTTGCGAATAGAAATTATATGATCATTTTCTACATCACCGTTACTACAATTTTTTCTCTATTAGGACCACTGAACGTTTTTTCTTAAAATACTTCAACTTATACTTCTTTGAGAAAAAGTTATTGTTATTTAAGTATAACATATCTTACATATATACATACATATACAATATTACATCTCTTGTTCAAAGTATATAATCGTGTAGAAATATTATGATCTGAAATGAATTGATAAAAAGTTTGTAGAAGTGAAATATTAGATCTCCAAGTTTTTACGTATTTCTCATTAAAATAAAGGGTTTGTTTATACACAATAATTAGACCAATATGAAACATAAAAAAATAGATCAGTTAGAATATAAGGTAGCGTTTGATATGCAGTAATGAAAGGCGTAATGGAATGAACTATTGAAATGGAATAAAAAAGACATGTTTGATTGGTAAATGTAAAGAAATGAAGAATTACATAGTTGATTATATTCTCTCAAATTCATTTCATCTATACATTCTTTTTTTTTTGTCATTCCATTTTTTCTTCTATCATTAGTCATCAACACCACCCACCCATCACATGTGACAACCCTAAGTCAAGGTTAGATAAATTAAACGTTTTAAGAACTATTCTAAGTAGATAATGTATACCTATATACCTTATTAGAGATTGTTAAACGAATTTATGTGTTAACCTTATATAAAATCTTTATATATTTTTACATGGTAATATGTGAGCACGTATGCATGCATGCATCCATAAGTGTTTACGTATGTATATATATTGTTGGATCATGATAAGGCTGGTGCAACCAAAATCACTTCATAGTCAATTTTTGGTACTACATTCAAAGGCTTCCGAAGCTGAGAAGAGATCTTCCGAGAGTCTGAAGAACAGCTTCCGAAGACAAAGTCTGAAAGAGCTTCCGAAGACAAAGTCTGAAAGAGCTTCCGAAGACAAAGTCTGAAAGAGCTTCCGAAGACAAAGTCTGAAAGAGCTTCCGAAGACAAAGTCTGAGCTTCCGAAGACAAAGTCTGATGAAAGAGCTGAAGACAAAGTCTGAGCTTCCGAAGACAAAGTCTGATGAAAGAGCTGAAGACAAAGTCTGCTTCCGAAGACAAAGAAGACTCCAAGCCTCGGAAGAAGCAGTCTTCCGAAGTATAAGTGGCTTCGGAAGAAGTTATTCTTCTGAAGTACTTTATCCTTCGGAAGACATTGCTATGTCCAGCAGATAAAAGTATGGTCCCTGACAGTCCGCTGCAGACCTCTGATACAGCATGGCATCTTCCTAAAGAGCCATGTTGTTGACCATACTTTATTCTACTGTTCACCTTTTTATCATAGTACATGTTACCAACTTTAGTTGGTGACAAAAGGTAAGTCAGGGACATGTCCTGACTACCAACTTTCAGGCAAAATGTCTGAAAGACCTCACCTAGAGTCTTGTAGTATAGATGTAAGGTTAGAGGTGTCCAGCTGGTATCAAAGTATATCCGGCTGTAGGTAGTATTATATATATCTTCTCCCTGTAACTCTTTAGATAAGTGATTTGAGTCCAAGTGTCTTGTAATCCTTTGAGTTGAGAAGCAATATATAAAAGTACCTTGAAAATTTATCTGCTGTGTTAATTTTATTACTGCTTGTTACTTGATATATTGTGATCAACTCTTCATAAGACAGCTTGCCGAGTGTTGATTCACAGTGAGTTGAGAGAAAAACCACATAATCCGATCCTGCAATTGGTATCAGAGCTCCAGGCTCTTGATTGTGAGATCTTACCATCCAAATCAACCTGTTTTTCACTCCTCACTACAAACCACTCACTCAAATGGCTGCTCTCTCCAAGGCTGATATGGAAACCGGTACCATGACCATGTCCCCACTGATCACCCCTGAAGACTTTGACACATGGTGCATCAGAATGGAAGGCTTCATCAAGTGTCAAGATTCAAGGATGTGGGACTCCATTGTCAATGTTCCTTTCATACCAAGCACCACTTCTGCCACTGGTAATCGCATCATTCCAAAAGATGTTAATGATTACTCAGAAGAAGACAGGAAGAGAATAGAGCTGGATCAAAGGGCTATGACTTCTCTCCAAACTGCTCTCCCCAACTCTGTCTACAGACGCTTCAAGAAGTGCAAAACTTCCAAAGATCTATGGGAAGCACTGAAGCTGATGTATGAAGGATCCAAGGAAACCCAAGAGAACAAGAAGGATCTCTTGAAGCAGTAGTTTGAGAACTTTACTTTCAAGGCCGGTGAGACCTTGACTCAACAATACTTCAGGTATGTTGAGCTGGTAGATACTCTGGAGGATATTGGAGTTGCTCTTGAGAACAGAGACATAGTTAGGAAGTTCATGTCTTCACTTCCTAAACTATGGATACATTACTGTGTGGTAATCAAGAGAACTTCGGACCTTAAGACTCTTACTCTGACAGAGTTGTATGGTATCCTAAGTGCATTCCAGATGGAGATGAACATGCAGAACTCCTCTGGTCACTCCAATAACCAACAGAGTTCAGCCCTTCATATGGTTGAAAGGGAAACCATAGAACCACAACATCAGTTGCTATGTTACCTTGACAACTCACATAGTGGACCTTACATTAATCTACCTGAGACTCCAAAGTCTCAAAAGGTTCAACACAATTCTTCTCAGGATAGTTGTGCCTTTGTCTCTGGAAGTGGACACTCTGGTGATTTTCAATACTGCTTTGATGATCTTGAGTGCTTCAGTCCAGATGATGTGGAGTATATGGACATTGTCCAGCAGATGGCTCTTTTAACTTACAGAGCGAAGAAGTTCTTCAAGAGAACTGGAAGGCAATTCCCTCAAAACCCAGTCAACAGCAAGTTTGGGTTTGATAAGAGCAAAGCAAGGTGCTACAACTGCAACCAACTTGGTCACTTTGCTAGGGAATGCAAGGCTCCCAAGAACAACCCGAGAACCCCACAGGCCTCCACACATCCCACTGCTCCAAAGCATGAAGAAAAGTCAACTGAAACAGCTGCTGTTGCTCAGGAAGTTGACTGGAGCTTCATGGTACAGGATGTGACTCCCGCTCAAGCACTCATGGTCGGAACAGATGATGATCAGGTATATGAACATCTTTGTACTGCTGCCTGTATTGCTAAAGTTAAATTGTATAAGGATTACATTTCGGAAATCAGATCTGAGGTTGAGTCTTTAAATGTGCTAAAATCTGACTTTTAAGAGAGCTGAATCTGACTATCAAAGGAAAATTGATGAGTTAGAGAAAACTGTGTCTCTTTTAAAACATGAAAAGACTAACTATAAGACTCAAATCAAGGATCTGATCTCCAAACTTTCTGAAGTTCAAGCCCAGTTAGTCAGAGCTGAGGCTCAGGCCAGGAAGCAAGCTATTGCTGAGCAAAGCTTCCAAACTATTCTTGCATCAACCTCTCATTCCAAAATGTTTTATCAAAACAAAGAAGGGTTGGGAACCAGTGAAATAGCTCCACCACACTCTTATGAGTCTATTAGACTACCTAGATGTGGTACTGAAGAGCAAGAGGTTCCAACTGCTGACCCTTCTCCATTGGAACTAGAGGATGAAGTGAAAATAGTGGCCTCCACAGGGGAGAAACAGGAGGATACACCCATCTCCACCTGTGATGATCAAATCCTGACCACCAAGGCAAGAAGAAGCAGAGCTAAAGCTGCTAGAAGGACTGCCAAGAAGGTTGCAGAGTCCAAGCTTAAGTTTGACCCTAAGCAAAAGGGTGTCTTCATTTCTGCCGGATTTCAAGTGGTAGGTACTCCTGATTCAGGAAAGGAGTGTAGTACCAGCACTCCTGTCCTACTGAAGGATCAGAAGTTGAAAGGGAAAGTTGCTGATGATGAGAAGAAACCCAAGAAACAGCAACCTGCAAGTTCCCAGAAGACTAACATTGCCTGCATAATGTGTGGTCTGCACAACCACATGGCTAAAGATTGTTACTACAATCCAGCAAGCACACATTATGCAAATAATGTTAGACAAGAAGAAGTCAGAGAAGGTTTCTCAGTTGGACCACTTCAAAAGGTCCAAATGATGAAAAAGGGAAAGTTGGTCTCGGAAGCCAAGTTGCTTTCGGAAGAAACTGCTTCTTCCGAAGGGAAAATGGTTTCGGAAGCCAAACCTTCTAAGGTTCGGAAGAACAAGAAGGCTCCCTTGAAACCATCTCAGAAGAAGACTACTTCGGAAGAAAAGGTGGTGAAGGCTTCTTCCGAAAAGAGAGAAGCTTCGGAAGAAGACCATGCTGCAAAAGCTTCAACAAGCTCATCCTCAAAGATCAACCAAAGGATGGATTGGAAGATCAAGGAAGATACTGCAGCCCAAACCTCTTCTTCAACAATGACCTCTATTGAACCCTATTGCATATCTTTTGGTTCAGTTATGTCACTATCTTTGGAAGAGCCCAAGACCTGCAAGGCTTGGGCTTCCAAACAATACTAACCGTTTCATCTTATGTGCAGGGACATCCATTTGACAAGAACAACAACATCTGGATTGTAGATAGTGGATGCTCCAGGCACATGACAGGGAACAGATCTCTCCTTCAACAATTCCAGAACTTTGATGGAGGGCCTGTCCAATTTGGAGGTGAGGCCGGAGGATATATTTCTGGCAGAGGAAGTATATCCAATTGCAGAATAAACATTGACAAAGTTCACTTTGTCAAACAGCTTGAACACAATCTGTTAAGTGTTTCTCAATTCTGTGACCAGAAGCATCAGTTACTCTTCACAGAACATGAGTGCATTATCCTCAAACCAGGGATGACAATTCCTCCGGAATTGGTGCTTCTTAGATCTCCCAGGAAAGGGGATATGTACAAGCTGGATATGAACAATGCTTTTCCTATAGGTGAAGTATCATGCTTTCTTTCCAAAGCTGATAGTGATGAGTCAACACTATGGCATAAACGCATGTGTCATGTGAATTTTAAAACAATGAATAAATTAGCTAAAAATAACTTGGTACATGGTTTGCCTAAAAAGGAATTTTTCTGCAAAGATAACTGTGTTGCATGCCTGAAAGGGAAACAACACAAATCATCTCAGAAATCTAAATGTGTTAAGTCTATCACTACTTCATTACACTTATTGCACATGGATCTCTTTGGACCCACAAGTATAATGAGCATTGGAAGGAAATCATACTGCCTTGTGATAGTTGATGATTTTACAAGATTTACATGGGTATTCTTTTTAAGAAGTAAAGATGAAACTGCTGAAACTTTAAAATCTTTTATTCTTAAAATAGAAAATCAAATTGATCACAAGGTTAAGATCATTAGAAGTGATCAAGGGACTGAGTTTAAGAACTTCGTTCTTGACTCATTCTGTGACTCAAAAGGGATTGCCAGACAATATAGTGCTCCCAGAACTCCTCAACAAAACGGTGTTGCTGAGAGGAGGAATAGGACACTTATTGAGGCTGCTCGGACCATGTTAGCTGATTCAAAGCTGCCTCTAACATTCTGGGCAGAGGCAGTCAGCACTGCGTGCTATGTACAGTTTAGGGTTCTTGTAGTGAAGCCCCATGGAAAAACCCCTTATGAGTTATGGAACAAGAGGCCACCGTTCATTGGCTTTCTAAGGTCCTTTGGCTGCAGGTGTACCATACTTAACACAAAGGACAACTTGGCAAAGTTTGCTGAGAAGTCGGATGATGCTATCTTTATTGGATACTCTTCTAGCTCCAAAGCTTATAGAGTATACAATATCAAGAATCAACAATTTGAGGAGTCATCCAACATAGTTGTTAATGAGCACACTCCTTGTGTTAGGGGGAATGGACCTAAGTATATCTTTGATTTAGAATTGTTTCCAAACTATTCTAAACCATCTTGTGAGAATGTTTCAGCTGGAACAGGTGCTCAAAGTGATGCTGATGCTGATGCAGGTCAACTATATGAGCTTCCCAGACCTATTCCAAATTCTCCAAGAGCTGAAGGGCAACAAGCTTCAACTATTCACAGATCTGACAGTGTAACTATCTCCAGAAATAGTGAAGCTTCAACAAGTGAATCACTTGATCAACCTCAAAGTTCCTCAGGTGATCCACTACAACACCAGGTTGAGGGAAGTGGTATTCTGAAGGAACAGGCAACTGTTAATACTACTTCACAACCAACCATTGATGATGTTTCTCAATCATTCAATCAGTCCTCATTGAATGACTCTGAAACAGTAGTTGGACAGAGTGATCCAGTTCCTGATCAGAATATGTCTAACCTAGACTTATCTCTGCAACTGGAAGTGATTCCTCGTCTTAGGATTCACAACACTCATCCAACTGAGAACAGCATAGGAAATGTCTCTGAGGGTGTGAGAACAAGAGGACAAACTCATCATGGGAATGTCTGCTTGTACTCATGCTTCATGTCTCAGATGGAACCAAAGAAGGTAGAAGATGCCTTAAAGGATAGTAGTTGGGTTGAATCGATGCAGGAGGAGCTGCTTCAATTCAGAAGACAAAAGGTCTGGAATCTATGCCCACTACCATCTGGTCAAGTACCCATAGGCACAAATGGGTATTCAGGAACAAGAGAGATGATAGAGGCTTGATTATCAAGAACATGGCAAGACTAGTAGTGCAAGGGTACACCCAGGAGGAAGGAATTGATTATACTGATGTGTTTGCACCTGTTGCAAGACTTGAGGCAGTTAAAATCTTCCTTGCTTATGCTACATCCAAGAACTTCATAGTCTACCAACTTGATGTCAAGTGTGCTTTTCTATATGGGGATATAGATAGGGAAATCTATGTGTGTCAACCTCCAGGATTTGAAGACCCACAGCACCCCAACTATGTGTGCAAACTGGATAAAGCTCTATATGGGCTGCACCAAGCACCTAGGCTGTGGTATGAGACATTGTCTCAGTTTCTCCTGAATAATGGATACACTAGAGGTACCATTGACAAGACTCTTTTCATCAGAAAGAGTGGAGAAGACATTTTGCTAGTACAAGTCTATGTTGATGACATCATATTTGGTTCTTCAAACGACCAAATGTGCAAGGACTTTGAAAGCATTATGATGCAGAAGTTTGAGATGAGTTCCATGGGAAAAATGTACTTTTTCCTTGGAATCCAGGTGAAACAGATGAAGGAAGGGTTCTTCATAAGTCAATCTAAGTATGTCTCAGACATCTTAGAAAGATTTGAAATGAAGGACTGTAAACCAGCCAAGACACCCATACCCAGAAACCATAATCTTTGCCCTGACCTTGAGGGGGAGGATACTGATCAACATCAGTATAGAGCAATTATTGGTTCTCTGATGTATCTCACTGCAAGTAGACCAGATATCATGTTTGCCACATGCATTTGTGCAAGATATCAGGCTGCTCCAAAGGTGTCTCACTTAGCTGCTGCAAAGAGAATCCTTAGATACCTCAAAGGAGCACCTAAACTAGGTCTCTGGTATCCAAGAAATAGTGATTTCAATCTCTATGGATACTCTGACAGTGACTATGGTGGCTGCAACATTGACAAGAAATCAACATCAGGAGGATGTCAATTTCTTGGTGGAAGGATTATCTCATGGCAATGCAAGAAACAATCCTGTGTATCTACATCAACTGCTGAAGCTGAATACATTGCTGCTGCTAGCTGCTGTGCTCAACTGCTTTGGATTCAAAATCAGATGTTAGACTATGGGTTCAACTTCATGACTACTCCTATCCATATTGACATTAACATTGCTATCTCCATTACTGAGAATCCGGTGAAGCACTCCAAGACAAAACACATTGATATCAGGTATCATTTCATTAGAGATATTCATGAGAAACAGCTGATAAAGTTAATCAAAGTTGACTCAAATGAACAATATGCTGATTTGTTCACAAAGGCATTTGATGAACAAAGATTTAAGTATCTCATATCAGCAATTGGGATGATAAACATTGAATAACTACCTCTTTTGAAGACCTTTTTAAATGAGTAATGTCTTGTGTCAATACAATTTAAGCCCTGTTACAAAAGATCTTTAAATTATTCCAAGTGTAAATTTCTTCCGAAGAGGAATTAGCTCTCGGAAGATATTCCTGAATATCTTCCGAGAGATATCTTCCGAAGCCAAATTCCTCAATGGAAATTTTCTTCTTGGAAGAGTTTTTGGTCTCGGAAGAAGCGATTGATTTTATATCAGATCTACTTCCGAAACTTATACAACTCTCCATTCGGAAAGACAACTTTACCTTCGGAAGCAATGCCTTGCTTCGGAAGATAAAGTGCCTTCAAAGGACAATTTTACCTTCGGAAGCAATATCATGCTTCGGAAGAGAAATTGCCCTCGGAAGAAAATTACCTTCGGAAATGTTTTACCCTCGGAAGTAAAGGTTTTTATATGTAACGGATATCTTTTGGGCCCCACTCTGTAAAAAGTAAAGATTTTGTTGATGATGGTCAGATTATTTAAAATTATCTTTGCCGCCACTGTCATTTCTCCGCCGTAAACCACCATACCACCCACAGTAACCCCAAACAGTTACCCTATTACCACCACTACCACAATTCACCCCTTTTAAATAATCTTGACCGATCAATTTCATCTTCTTTTACCACTTTACAGCCCTAACTGTTCCCTTCACTGTCAAACCCTCAATTTCACCCAAAATTTCAAGCTTACCTTTTCTCCAATGGCGCTAAACCCTCAGCACAACCAAGTCGCGTTACTTGACTCGTCAAGGGATGCCGACTTCACCCAAATCATCACCTTTCTCACCGAATCCACCTACCTCACTGCACTAACAGTTAACCCCACCGTATACTCCAACCATATGTCAGAATTTTGGAGCAAGGGTGAAACTGCAGTACTGAATGGGGTTCGAGTCCTGAGAACCCGAGTTTGTGGCCAAGAGTTGGTCATCAATGAACAGCTCATCAGGGAGCATCTCGAGCTTCACGATGATGGGGCTCCTACTGAGTTCCCCAAGGAAGACGTGGAAGGCACCTATATCCTCATGGATATGGAGGCGATGTCAGCAGGTCTATAGTATACAAGTTCAACTTCTCTTACCATTGGAAGTTCCTGCTGCACATTGTCCTACATTGCCTCTCCAACAAATCAGGGGGTTGGGATCAAATCCCATATGAACTAGGATGCCTAGTTCATGGGTTGGTGAGAGGCCTCAGATTCAACTACTCACGATTTGTGTTGAACAACCTAATCGCCAATCTGAGCAGGGATACATTCTTCATGTATCCCCGATTTCTTCAACACATAATCAACTGTGAGATGGAACCAAGCAAGCTTGTCTGCGCAGCTGCTCTTCCTGTTCCACACATGAGGCCTACCATCTTCAAGATACTGAAGAAGATGTCCGCCAACTTCACTGGACGGTACACTCCATTACCTCCAGAGATGACTGAGCGCATAGCTCCTGGTGACATCCCTGTTATCCCCACAGGTGATGAACCCACACCAGCAACATCCACCACAATACCAAAACCTTCTTTACCCATCAAAGCTACATATCAGAGACGCCCCAAACGAACCCTTGTTCAATCTACTCTGATTGAACAAGCTCCTTCTGTTCACACCCAAAGGACTAGAGTGGAATCATGGGCTCCCACTCAGTCCGAGGTCACACCATCCTTCACAATTGACCTCAATGTGGGTTTTGAGCCTCCTCAGTCTCAAACCCCTGAGCCCAAACCCCAAGCCTTAAGCCCATAGGGTGAGTCTCTACACTCCCCTGTGCAGCCTTCTAGGGACAGCCCTATCAAAGGCTCAATGCCTGTAGACATTGATCTAAGTCCCGGGTCAGTAGGACTAACCACCCTCTCTTTCACTGACCTTTTACTCCGAACTGATGAAGAGATTACATCTCTCCATGGCCATGAAGTTGATCTACAACATCCACTGAAAGATCAACAGAGCCAAGAGGGATCCCTTGTCTCTAGCCCCCATCAGAAGCCAGCTACTGAGGTGAGTCCCACTGATGTGGAGGGGACTCATGTAGGCTCAGCTGCCACTACTCAGAGTCTCTCATTGAGCTCTCAGGACAGTGGTAACATCATTAGGACTGAGTCTACGGCAACTTTGCCCATTGACATCTCTGAAAGAGATGACTCTGAGCAAGGGAAACCAGGGTGCCAAGAAGCCACATCTGGTGGTGAGAGTGAGCATACTAGGCATGTTATCTCATCTCCCCATGATTCTTCTCATGAAGATGAGGGAAGTATGCAACTAACACTTCAGTACTTGCTTTCTAAGGTCTCCAACCTGGAATCACAGGTGAAGATCTTAGAATCAAGGACTGCCACTCAGCAACTTGAGATTAACTCTCTCAAGGCTAAACTAGCTGAGAAACAGACGGAGAGGTCTGTTAGGTATGTACCAATTCAGGTCTCAATGACTTCTTCCTCTAGCTCATCTAGCTCTCAAGATGATGCTACCAAAAAGGGGGAGAAAGTTCAGAGACAAACACCACAGGAACCACAGACCCAACTCATTTCTTCCCAAATCATTACACTACCTGAGTCATCTCAATCCTTTCTGGAGATTGACTCAAGGATGCTTCAAGATCTCTACAGACTTTTCACAAAGTTTGTATTGAGATCATCCCTAGAACAGCCCAGCCCCGACACCACACTTGCATACTTTGGGGCTGAGGAGCTTCAAAGACTGACTGCACCTTCTACCACTGTGGAAGAAGTTGGTCAACCTAAGGTCTTTATGGAACCTAAGATTAGCTTCGAAGGGGAAATGGGGACTGATGGCCCAGCAACTGAAACAGATGGGACAGAACTTGCAGCAGTCTCATCTTCCGAAGCTCCAGCTGAAGCTTCCGAAGGTTACATGGAAGCCTCGGAAGAACAAGACAAGTCTTCCGAGGCCGAAATAGAAGCTGCGGAAGGCTTATTTCAGATGTCCGAGGAACTGACCATCACAGATGTCATTGCTGAAATTGCATCTGAGGTGAACAGGGAGGACATTTCTGACATTCCTCCAACCCAAGCACCAGCTGAACTTCTCTCTCAATCACAACCCTCCATCCAAGAACCACCACAGTCAAGCACCATCAAAGACAAAGGCAAAAGAAAATTGACTGCGGAAGAGCTTCAGGAGGAGGAGAAGATTGAGAAGGCCAAAAAGAAAGGTAGGTTTCCTACTGAGAAGCTGCTAGTTCTAAGGCAGCTGTAGCCAATCAGGAAGAAATCAACCAGAAGAGAAGAACAACACTCATTGACCAGCTCATCAATCTAGGAGCTGCCAATGAGGAGATACTCCTACTACCATTAGAGGAGTTGGTGACTTTGGAGAGGTCAACCAAGCTACAACAAGAAAAAGAAGCCAGGTTGGCCTTGGAGAAGGAAGAACAAGAGCAAAGGGAGGCAGCCCTGAAGCTGAGAGAGGCTAGGATCAAGTTCCTACTCTCAAGAGGCTTCAGTCTTCCTGAACTGTCTCCACATGACGATGACATGATCCTGCTGCTCCACAACAAAGAGCAGGATCAAATGGAAAAGGAAAGGAAGAAGGCTGCTAGGGAGAAGTTGAAGGTGAAAAGGAAGAGGGAGGAAGAGAAGGAGGTCACTGCTACCAAGAAGTCAACTGACAAAGCCTGGATGAAGGACTACCTCCGGGCTCATGGCTTCTCTGGTAGGCAGGTGGGACCTATGTCCGAAAGGACACTCCAGCGGATAGTCAGTGAAATTAAAGCTGACATCCGCTTGGGGAAAAGGAAGGAGATGTATAGGAGGATGAAAGGAATGGTCTTCACCCCAGCCACTCAACCACAGCCACAACCCACACTAGAACCACCCCCTTTTCCCATTAAAACAGAACCCACTGATGAAACCTTCACCCCTCAACCCACAACTCTACCCAAACCTACCATATCACTTCAACCACCCAAACTACCCATCCTAAAACCCAAGACTCAACCCAAAACCACTAAACCTAATCCTACCCAACAACAACCAAGACCATCCCCTCAGCCTCCTCAACATCTCTCCTTTGAGGAAATAAAGGAGTTCAAGACGAGGCTCATCAACTGCACTACTTTGAGCAGCATCTCCTGTGAGGGAGAACTTATCAACATCACCTATGTTAATAACTCTTTAAGCTCCCTCACCCTAGGCCAATTTCTTGAATTGCCTAGAGACACCTTGGGCCAGGCTGCAAGACTTCTTGGTCTCAACTCCGATATCCTCAATGCTGAGGAGAAGAGACAAAGAAGAAGAATGGTGACTCTGCTGGATACCAGGAAAGAGGACATGATTTCTGGTCAATCTCCTGGACCTAGAAATGCAATAATCCAGTGGAGGTTCGATGAACCTTCTCACAACTTTGTTGTGGAAAGGGAGAATGGTGAAACCAACAGGCTCAATGCCACTTCTCTACTGCATCTCAGCAGATTTGATCTTGCTGAGCTTGCAGAGAAGCCATTCTCCAATCCCTCCAACTCTGAGACTGCTGCACACATCAGAAACCATATCAGTGGTCTCCACTTGGCTGAACGAAGTAGAAGAGCCAAGATTGAAGAAGAGTTGAAGCTGAAGAGAGTGGAAGACAAGGAAAGATCAACCACCAAAGGCACAGCCTTTCTATAGATGGTGGAAGGTCCTGAATTGGAACCAATAGTTCGATGGGAGTATGACTATACTTCCCATCAACTAACTCTTTTCAGAGGGCCACAACAGAGGGTACATATAATCCAAGGTGACAGAGTAGAGGTTCTGTCCACCAAGGATCTGTACAAGATTCTCAGCACCACAGCAGGAAAGAATGAAGACACCGATAAACACCTGCTTTCCTTGGTGCTGAGAGCTTTGAGAAGAAGAGAGAAGTGAAGTTTTGGTAGCATCAGCCTAGGGGGAGTTTGTTGGATCATGATAAGGCTGGTGCAACCAAAATCACTTCATAGTCAATTTTTGGTACTACATTCAAAGGCTTCCGAAGCTGAGAAGAGATCTTCCGAGAGTCTGAAGAACAGCTTCCGAAGAGAAAGTCTGAAAGAGCTTCCGAAGACAAAGTCTGAAAGAGCTTCCGAAGACAAAGTCTGAAAGAGCTTCCGAAGACAAAGTCTGAAAGAGCTTCCGAAGACAAAGTCTGAGCTTCCGAAGACAAAGTCTGATGAAAGAGCTGAAGACAAAGTCTGAGCTTCCGAAGACAAAGTCTGATGAAAGAGCTGAAGAAAAAGTCTGCTTCCGAAGACAAAGAAGACTCCAAGCCTCGGAAGAAGCAGTCTTCCGAAGTATAAGTGGCTTCGGAAGAAGTTATTCATCCGAAGTACTTTATCCTTCGGAAGACATTGCTATGTCCAGCAGATAAAAGTATGGTCCCTGACAGTCCGCTACAGACCTCTGATACAGCATGGCATCTTCCTAAAGAGCCATGTTGTTGATCATACTTTATTCTACTGTTCACCTTTTTATGATAGTACATGTTACCAACTTTAGTTGGTGACAAAAGGTAAGTCAGGGACATGTCCTGACTACCAACTTTCAGGCAAAATGTCTGAAAGACCTCACCTAGAGTCTTGTAGTATAGATGTAAGGTTAGAGGTGTCCAGCTGGTATCAAAGTATATCCGGCTGTAGGTAGTATTATATATATCTTCTCCCTGTAACTCTTTAGATAAGTGATTTGAGTCCAAGTGTCTTGTAATCCTTTGAGTTGAGAAGCAATATATAAAAGTACCTTGAAAATTTATCTGCTGTGTTAATTTTCTTACTGCTTGTTACTTGATATATTGTGATCAACTCTTCATAAGACTGCTTGCCGAGTGTTGATTCACAGTGAGTTGAGAGAAAAACCACATAATCCGATCCTGCATATATATATATCTTGTGATTTTCATCTTACTGTTATGTGATTAGTTAGTTGAATGTTACATGCTTTAATTATATGTCATGTAATAAGACTTAAACTTAACCTTACTAAATCAAGTTAATCTTATGTCAAAAGCTAAAACTAAACAAATCTACCTACACACTAACTAAAACACATCCTTAACCCTTGTATCGGTTCATTAAGGCACTAATTAACCTAGATTAACAACTAAACTAAGTAATTAACCCAAGATTAATGACTAAGTGAGCCATTAGCCCCTTGGTCGACACCTAGTACAACCATTACACTAATCATCTCTCAAATTTTTCCACCTATCACCTAAGAAGACAACTAATGCATCCTCAAAACACCACCTCACCACCCTAAGCTAGATCTCATGATGATGAAACCCCACTACTATGCACCTCTAGGCCAAAGGAAACACCATCACAACCGTCACTATCCGCAACTACCACCCCTCTTGGCTCCCTCCATTACTCTCGACACCCGCCACACCAAAACCATCAACCTTACTCTTCTTTATAGCACTATCTTTCTCTGATCACCCAAATCCACCATCAACTCTACCATCATCATCGACCACCGTCACCATCCTTTGCTTTCTCACGGTTTTAACATCAACCTAAACCACCATCAAATCATCATCAAAATCCTTGAAGTATAATTCAAGTTCAAGAATATTCACCTCAAGTTTGGATCATCAAGAGCTTGGGAGTCTTCATCAACCATTCTTCACCCTTTCTTTTATCAAAATCAAGGTTAGATAAGTCAAACTTGATTGATTAAAAAGTTTATAAACTACGTATGTATCTAACGCACATAGAACTTAAACCCTTATGTTTTGTCTCATGATAATTAATCACAAACCTTACAAAAACTTTGATTTTCAATTAAAATCAGTCTCTATGTTTATAAAACAGAAAGTTTGAAGATTTATAGAAACAAAAAATATATAAATAAAGGGTTTAAGGTGTTAAAATACATGTTATTCCACAATTCACTTGGTTAAATAGATTAAGTGCTTAAATGACTGTGATTGTGAGAACAAAATTTAGAAATTTAGTAGAAAATATTGGACAAAATAATCTGAAAATTATGGAATAATTATAAAGGATATATTAATTTATATGATTAATCCAATTAAATAAAAGGAAAATACCAAGCGGACGATCTGGACTCACTAAAAATCTAGAAAACTTATATATGATGCTTATGTTATATTAGAATTATAGAATAAGTTTCATGAATAATTCACAAGAATGACAAAGTTTTATATTTTAGAAGAAGTGATGAAAAGAAAATCAAAAGAAATAATAAAACAGTCAGAAAAATCATGAAATTTTTACATAAATTATGACATAAAAAATAAAACAGTACGTGAAAATTCCAGGATTTTTGGATGTATATAGTTAGTTCTGCAAATTATTGTAAAATTTGTAAAAATTCTAACAAATCACCTGTACTAAGATATTGACTTCAATTTTTATGGGATAAATTAGGTTTTGTAAATTTACTGCTTGAAAATTTTGGTAACTTTTAGACATTTATAGCTACTTTCTTGAAATTTTGATTTGATTATTAATATAGATGCTAAAAATTTTAAATAAATAAGATTTATTTCTAACAAATTTTTTTTAGGAAATACTGAATTGTTACGGGAAGGAAGGTGAGTAACATAGCCCCTTTTTAATTTAATAACTTTTTAGGGAAAAAGCGTACTATTGTTACTGAAATTGATGCTAAATTTTGATAAGCTACTATCATTTTAACACAACCATTAATTCAGATGAGGAACCGTCAAATAATATTGGTTGTGCTACTTACGAATATTCAATCATGCATCTGACAAATAAGAGTTGTGATGTTATATTATTTGATTCTGTGATATATATCTGATAGTTATAAATCTTTGGCAAATAAGTAGGCTTGGTTGTGAGTTTATTTAAAATGAGATTACGTTATTTGAAAAACCTATGTTCTCACCAACTTTATGTTGATTGTTTGAGTATGTCTTTTTCAGGTATTCAACATGTTTTATAGTTTCATGTATACGTTCAATCTGATCGATAACTGGTTTGGTTACATAGGACAGTTGTGCATTTAGGTGTCAGTAGATCCATCAGACTTCAGCCTGTTTATGGATGTTCACGTCCACTACTAACTAAAGACATAATGAAACTATGAAGACATGTATTTTGAAGTAGGGTTGCAAGTATAAGTCTAGATATTAGACTAAATTTTGTATATATAATCCTATGAAATATATATTAATGAAAACGTTATGTTTAATTATATTATGGAAAATTGTATGATATTATAATCAATGTGTTTTGAGCCGAGAAGTCACACCTAAGCATTTTACGCGGGATGCGACACCACAACAACCACTACCGACCACCAAGACCGATTGTCACCGCCTAGCACCACCAGGCACGACCAACACCACCATCTACCATCGCCAACCGCTGTCGCCGATAACCACTGGAACCACCACCGCCCACCCCACCAACCGCCAACCCCACCACCAGTCATCACCACCATAATAATTTTTATATTTTATTCTTTCGTCTTTTCCTACCTACCAAACAAAACAATGTTATGATTCATGTCATTCTTAAAGGGGAACCAAACAGCATAATAGAATGTAATTATTCATTTTATTTTCTCATCCTTTGAATTTCCTCATTCATTCCATTCCTTCTTTCACTCTATTACCGTATACTAAACAGTGGTTATTCATTATGCACTGTTAACCACATACTTTAGAATATGTTAACTAGGTACTTCAGGACCAACAAAATTACTGATGTTAATGATCACTTATGATGTCTCATTAAAAACTTTACTAAGAAAACTCAATGAGACCAAAGGTAGTCAACGAAGAAAGAGTACAGAGTGTATAATGCCCCTCCTTAATTTAATTAACATCTTTAAATCCACATAGCATAATCTTTTATGATAAATGCTCGAAGTTGCTTCTAGGAAGAGATTTTATAAATAGGTTAGCTAGAATTTATTTGACTTGATCTAACGATCATCGATTTCCCCTTTTTTCTACTAGTCATGTGTTGAAAAGAACTTTGGTCAGATCTGCTTTATTCAGGCACCATTGATGAAGCCTTCTCTGATTTGAGTTGTACAAGAAGCTATTGTCCTCATAAATAATCGTTGGCTCTTTCTTGATTACTTCTAAACCACATGCTTCTTGTATGGGATTCATCATCGATCTCAACCATATGCATTCTTGATTAGCATCATATAGTGCTATTAACTCGACAATTTAATGATGTTGCTGTAGGTGTTTGCTTTGTCAACCTCCAAGAAATTGTTGAAGTGCTGTTTGTAAATGCATTACCTATCCGAGATATTGCCTTATCTAGATCTATTAGATATCCATCATCAACATACCAAAAATCTTGTATTTTTATCTTTCGGGTAGAAGAGATCTAAGTCTCGTGTCCAGAAAAATATACCTATATACATGATTTATTCCATTCTTGTGGTATCCGGTAATTTTCCGTTATCAAACTTCGTTAGTTTCGTTAGTTCCGTTAGGTCTTGCATACACTTGTCGTGAACACATACTAGTTATAGTTGAACGTTGGTGACTTAATAACATCTAACAATGATTATCACATAATAACTTAATTAATAGTGTTGGTTATTAATTTGTAGTTATGTGATTTATAACGTTTAAGTATTATTTGTGAATTTTACGTGATAACGTGACTATGTGTAATATATTTCATGTGTTTTGTGATTAATTGAGAAATGTATACGATTATTATTATTCATTAATAATATTTATATTTTGTAGTTAAAACTATTTAAAAAGTGTTTAAAAAAATTAGTTCTATAAATTATAAACAAGAGGGTTTATGTTGTAGTTATCTATAACCTAAAAGTTACCAAAATTAAGAACCCTAATCCCCCCAAACCCCCCTCATTACGGCCGAACCCCATCCCCCTCTCATCCTTTGCGAATTTGATCAAGAACAACAAGAATGATTCGATTTTGATTAGTTCCAAGTGGTTCCAAGGTGTTAGCAAGTTCCACTCTTGATTACTACACGTTTAAAAGGTTAGATTTTTGTTGTTTTTATTGTTCTTGGTGTATGATGAATCCTAATTTGAAAATAATGAAGAAAGGACGGAATTGATGATGATTTGATAATGATATGATGTTAGTTAGGTTATATGAATGATCATCTATGTTGATTGTGCAAGAACTCCATGATTTTGATGCGTAGTTCATACCTTATTAATAATAGAAACTTTTATGCATGGAATTGATGAATTGATGATGGATTGATGATGTAATGCTCTTAGTGATCTTGTATGAGTGCTAATCTATGTAGATGATGCAAGAAATCCACGATTTAGGTAGTCTAGTTCATACATTGACGAAAGTGGAAACTTTTATTCATGAAGATTTGTGTTTGGATGAATTGTAAATGTTTGATGGATGCTCTTGATTGCTATGAACTAGATAGGATATGTTATTGATGAATTTGCATTGAAATTGATGAATGTTGGGTTTTGGATGTTACCTTCCCAAAAGCGAAACTTTGTTAAATTTTATGAATTGATGATAATCATGATGTTATGAGCATGCTATATTACCCATGAAAGATGACAAATGTGTTGGAAAGTGTGAATTGGGTGTTAGGTTGAGTTTGGGTGTTACCTTCCCAGAAGGAAAACTTTAATTTGGAAGATCATTGGATATTATGAGTTAGGCATGTTTATGATGCTAGGATCATGTTAGAATGTTTATTGATGATATCTAATGTGTTGGATTATGTTAATTTTGTTAATTGGATGGTTGATGAAACATTTGAAAAAATCTAGGTGGAATGGTATGTTAGCATGAAAAGTGTGATAAGTCTTATGTTTTACAATGTGACTTATGAGAATAACTTGCATAGTAATTGGAATGGTATGTTGAATGATTAATTTCTATACTTGATCAAACAAGAACTTAATTTGATATGTCACCAATAGGCCAAACGGGTTAACTGGGTCTAATGTATCTTGTTTTCCAAAACCTTGTGGCAAAGTGCTATAGAGCACTTAGGGTTGTTAAAGATTCTGTGTACAAGTACTTATGTACTTGCGTGTTCTAGGTAACCTCTGAAGGTTGTCTTTCCACTAACTGTTAGCTTTTATCATTGCTCGTGTGCATACCAGGTGAGTTCATGCCCCACTGTTTACTTACTTCCTTTCTGGGGGAGATGACACACTGTTTCTTTTACAAACTCTTTTATAGATAAGTTGTACTAGTATAAGGTAGTGTAGACTTACCATGAAAGTCCTCACACTTCTGGATCATTAATACTGTAACTAGCAGGAAATGTTGAGTAGTACTACTGCGCCTGACAAGCCCCACCAATGCGACTCGAGATCAAACGGGTGTAATATTGTCCAAAACACAAAAACCATCACAACTTGGTAGGTTGTGATGGGAGGAAAACAAAAGAAACACATGTCAGCTTCGATCGCGAAATCACTTTACTTGCTACTTGTGAAACTAGACTAGCTTTCTGTTTCAGCATATTACTTATGTTTATTTAACTGTTACTGTTTATGCTAAATGCAAACTCTTGAACTCACCAACCATTATGTTGACACTTTTAGTATGCTATTCTCAGGTCGAGGTTGACTGTAGCCGTAGGAGCACGCGCGGGTCTCATGGGCATTCTTAAAATTGATAAATTTGTATTTTGAATTGTTTACTTTGGTTACTATATGGTTTGGCGTGTGTTTTGCTAATTTGCATTTTCAGTACTTTGAGTTTAACTTATTTATAAAATGCTTCCACAAATGTTTTAAAGTTACAAACTCTGATTCATTTTATACGTTGCATATAGAGTCGTTCTGAGTAACTAATGATTGGGATCCAGGTTTGTTCACACGCCTCGCGGTATAACCCCGCATGTGGATTTTAAGGGTGTGACAATTCTAGTGTCTTCGAGTTGGGTTCAAACTATATCTCGCTTGCACATGTACAGAGAATGCAATATCAGGTCTTTTGTTATTCGCAACGTTCATAAGTGCACCGATCGCACTTAAAAATGGTACTTCTAGACCAAGTACTTCTTCGCCCTTTTCTTTGGGGCGGTAAGTATCTTTATATGCTTCAAGTGGTTGAACAACTGATATGTGAATAAATATACTTGTTAATAATGCATATCTTTTCTCATCTTAAGTGTTTATTGTTACAAATTCATATTTATCTATAATTAATTGTGATTAATTTAGATTTTGTAATTTTGGATGGTTGATTGATGATTTCAAAAGTAAAACAAGAAATGCATGATGATTTTGGAAGTTTAGAGGTTGTTCTGGTCATGACTAATTCTGTCATGACCATAACATGCATCAGGTGCCTTTTTCTATGCGTTATGTTCATGACTGATTCTGTCATGCCTATAACACGCATCAGGATCCCTTTAAGCCCTTTTCCTTCTTTATTTTGGGAGGGACGAATCTTGAAGGAGATCCCCTTGCTGTAACGCCCGGAACTTTTGTAAAAATAAAAGATAGAAAAATAATAAGAAAAAAAGGGAAAGTATCTTGAAAGAAAGGAAAAGAAGCCAAAGTGGAGGGGCTAAAGTGCAAAAAGAACGAAACTCCATAATTTTAATAATACTTTAAGTGTGGCTGCCCATGTATACGTACCAACTGCTATTTTGTCGACCGAAAGAGAAGAAGAAGAAGAAGAAGAAGAAGAAGAAGAAGAAGAAGAAGAAGAAGAGCAGATTTCTTCGGTTTTAGACAGAGAAAGTTGCTGTTTTGGCCTCAGGTAAGTAATTTTTGTAAATTTGGTTCGGTTTTGCTAGGTGTTGACCATGTAACCGAGTTCTATGTGCTCTTATGTGTGTATATGTGTTCGGTTGGGTGTTTTTGACATAACTAGGTGTTAGAAACATTTGAAACTTTGAATTTGAAGGAGTTGAGCTTGGAAGCAGAAAAGGTGACTTCTAGACCCCATCTTTTACTTGTTTCATAAATTATTTGGGGCTGAAAATGCATATAAATGATTTTTACAAAAGTTGTATGTATGCCCATAAGTATTTATGCATGTATGTTGATGATTTATGGTTGTTTAGGCTTTTTTGATGTTTAGAATGGGTGTAACAAGCTTAGAACAGGTTAATATGATGTTTGGGGTGGAAAAACAACTTAGAAACATGTAAGTAGATGGTCATACGTCCAAACAGGGCCCATGTGCTTAGGTAATTTGCCTTAGAACATATTAAGTGAGGTCATGCGCCCAAATAGGATCCATGCCCCTAGAAAATTGACTTAAGAAGTCTAAGTAGGGCTGATGCACCCAAACTGTACCCTATGTGCCCAATTTTA